>OW388153.1:0-1286000 GCA_936450015.1 Meganola albula
ACCTAACCTAACCTAACCTAACCTAACCTAGCCTAACCTAACCTAACCTAACCTAACCTAACCTAACCTAACCTAACCTAACCTAACCTAACCTAACCTAACCTAACCTAACCTAACCTAACCTAACCTAACCTAACCTAACCTAACCTAACCTAACCTAACCTAACCTAACCTAACCTAACCTAACCTAACCTAACCTAACCTAACCTAACCTAACCTAACCTAACCTAACCTAACCTAACCTAACCTAACCTAACCTAACCTAACCTAACCTAACCTAACCTAACCTAACCTAACCTAACCTAACCTAACCTAACCTAACCTAACCTAACCTAACCTAACCTAACCTAACCTAACCTAACCTAACCTAACCTAACCTAACCTAACCTAACCTAACCTAACCTAACCTAACCTAACCTAACCTAACCTAACCTAACCTAACCTAACCTAACCTAACCTAACCTAACCTAACCTAACCTAACCTAACCTAACCTAACCTAACCTAACCTAACCTAACCTAACCTAACCTAACCTAACCTAACCTAACCTAACCTAACCTAACCTAACCTAACCTAACCTAACCTAACCTAACCTAACCTAACCTAACCTAACCTAACCTAACCTAACCTAACCTAACCTAACCTAACCTAACCTAACCTAACCTAACCTAACCTAACCTAACCTAACCTAACCTAACCTAACCTAACCTAACCTAACCTAACCTAACCTAACCTAACCGTAACCTAACCTAACCTAACCTAACCTAACCTAACCTAACCTAACCTAACCTAACCTAACCTAACCTAACCTAACCTAACCTAACCTAACCTAACCTAACCTAACCTAACCTAACCTAACCTAACCTAACCTAACCTAACCTAACCTAACCTAACCTAACCTAACCTAACCTAACCTAACCTAACCTAACCTAACCTAACCTAACCTAACCTAACCTAACCTAACCTAACCTAACCTAACCTAACCTAACCTAACCTAACCTAACCTAACCTAACCTAACCTAACCTAACCTAACCTAACCTAACCTAACCTAACCTAACCTAACCTAACCTAACCTAACCTAACCTAACCTAACCTAACCTAACCTAACCTAACCTAACCTAACCTAACCTAACCTAACCTAACCTAACCTAACCTAACCTAACCTAACCTAACCTAACCTAACCTAACCTAACCTAACCTAACCTAACCTAACCTAACCTAACCTAACCTAACCTAACCTAACCTAACCTAACCTAACCTAACCTAACCTAACCTAACCTAACCTAACCTAACCTAACCTAACCTAACCTAACCTAACCTAACCTAACCTAACCTAACCTAACCTAACCTAACCTAACCTAACCTAACCTAACCTAACCTAACCTAACCTAACCTAACCTAACCTAACCTAACCTAACCTAACCTAACCTAACCTAACCTAACCTAACCTAACCTAACCTAACCTAACCTAACCTAACCTAACCTAACCTAACCTAACCTAACCTAACCTAACCTAACCTAACCTAACCTAACCTAACCTAACCTAACCTAACCTAACCTAACCTAACCTAACCTAACCTAACCTAACCTAACCTAACCTAACCTAACCTAACCTAACCTAACCTAACCTAACCTAACCTAACCTAACCTAACCTAACCTAACCTAACCTAACCTAACCTAACCTAACCTAACCTAACCTAACCTAACCTAACCTAACCTAACCTAACCTAACCTAACCTAACCTAACCTAACCTAACCTAACCTAACCTAACCTAACCTAACCTAACCTAACCTAACCTAACCTAACCTAACCTAACCTAACCTAACCTAACCTAACCTAACCTAACCTAACCTAACCTAACCTAACCTAACCTAACCTAACCTAACCTAACCTAACCTAACCTAACCTAACCTAACCTAACCTAACCTAACCTAACCTAACCTAACCTAACCTAACCTAACCTAACCTAACCTAACCTAACCTAACCTAACCTAACCTAACCTAACCTAACCTAACCTAACCTAACCTAACCTAACCTAACCTAACCTAACCTAACCTAACCTAACCTAACCTAACCTAACCTAACCTAACCTAACCTAACCTAACCTAACCTAACCTAACCTAACCTAACCTAACCTAACCTAACCTAACCTAACCTAACCTAACCTAACCTAACCTAACCTAACCTAACCTAACCTAACCTAACCTAACCTAACCTAACCTAACCTAACCTAACCTAACCTAACCTAACCTAACCTAACCTAACCTAACCTAACCTAACCTAACCTAACCTAACCTAACCTAACCTAACCTAACCTAACCTAACCTAACCTAACCTAACCTAACCTAACCTAACCTAACCTAACCTAACCTAACCTAACCTAACCTAACCTAACCTAACCTAACCTAACCTAACCTAACCTAACCTAACCTAACCTAACCTAACCTAACCTAACCTAACCTAACCTAACCTAACCTAACCTAACCTAACCTAACCTAACCTAACCTAACCTAACCTAACCTAACCTAACCTAACCTAACCTAACCTAACCTAACCTAACCTAACCTAACCTAACCTAACCTAACCTAACCTAACCTAACCTAACCTAACCTAACCTAACCTAACCTAACCTAACCTAACCTAACCTAACCTAACCTAACCTAACCTAACCTAACCTAACCTAACCTAACCTAACCTAACCTAACCTAACCTAACCTAACCTAACCTAACCTAACCTAACCTAACCTAACCTAACCTAACCTAACCTAACCTAACCTAACCTAACCTAACCTAACCTAACCTAACCTAACCTAACCTAACCTAACCTAACCTAACCTAACCTAACCTAACCTAACCTAACCTAACCTAACCTAACCTAACCTAACCTAACCTAACCTAACCTAACCTAACCTAACCTAACCTAACCTAACCTAACCTAACCTAACCTAACCTAACCTAACCTAACCTAACCTAACCTAACCTAACCTAACCTAACCTAACCTAACCTAACCTAACCTAACCTAACCTAACCTAACCTAACCTAACCTAACCTAACCTAACCTAACCTAACCTAACCTAACCTAACCTAACCTAACCTAACCTAACCTAACCTAACCTAACCTAACCTAACCTAACCTAACCTAACCTAACCTAACCTAACCTAACCTAACCTAACCTAACCTAACCTAACCTAACCTAACCTAACCTAACCTAACCTAACCTAACCTAACCTAACCTAACCTAACCTAACCTAACCTAACCTAACCTAACCTAACCTAACCTAACCTAACCTAACCTAACCTAACCTAACCTAACCTAACCTAACCTAACCTAACCTAACCTAACCTAACCTAACCTAACCTAACCTCACCTAACCTAACCTAACCTAACCTAACCTAACCTCACCTAACCTAACCTAACCTAACCTAACCTAACCTAACCTAACCTAACCTAACCTAACCTAACCTAACCTAACCTAACCTAACCTAACCTAACCTAACCTAACCTAACCTAACCTAACCTAACCTAACCTAACCTAACCTAACCTAACCTAACCTAACCTAACCTAACCTAACCTAACCTAACCTAACCTAACCTAACCTAACCTAACCTAACCTAACCTAACCTAACCTAACCTAACCTAACCTAACCTAACCTAACCTAACCTAACCTAACCTAACCTAACCTAACCTAACCTAACCTAACCTAACCTAACCTAACCTAACCTAACCTAACCTAACCTAACCTAACCTAACCTAACCTAACCTAACCTAACCTAACCTAACCTAACCTAACCTAACCTAACCTAACCTAACCTAACCTAACCTAACCTAACCTAACCTAACCTAACCTAACCTAACCTAACCTAACCTAACCTAACCTAACCTAACCTAACCTAACCTAACCTAACCTAACCTAACCTAACCTAACCTAACCTAACCTAACCTAACCTAACCTAACCTAACCTAACCTAACCTAACCTAACCTAACCTAACCTAACCTAACCTAACCTAACCTAACCTAACCTAACCTAACCTAACCTAACCTAACCTAACCTAACCTAACCTAACCTAACCTAACCTAACCTAACCTAACCTAACCTAACCTAACCTAACCTAACCTAACCTAACCTAACCTAACCTAACCTAACCTAACCTAACCTAACCTAACCTAACCTAACCTAACCTAACCTAACCTAACCTAACCTAACCTAACCTAACCTAACCTAACCTAACCTAACCTAACCTAACCTAACCTAACCTAACCTAACCTAACCTAACCTAACCTAACCTAACCTAACCTAACCTAACCTAACCTAACCTAACCTAACCTAACCTAACCTAACCTAACCTAACCTAACCTAACCTAACCTAACCTAACCTAACCTAACCTAACCTAACCTAACCTAACCTAACCTAACCTAACCTAACCTAACCTAACCTAACCTAACCTAACCTAACCTAACCTAACCTAACCTAACCTAACCTAACCTAACCTAACCTAACCTAACCTAACCTAACCTAACCTAACCTAACCTAACCTAACCTAACCTAACCTAACCTAACCTAACCTAACCTAACCTAACCTAACCTAACCTAACCTAACCTAACCTAACCTAACCTAACCTAACCTAACCTAACCTAACCTAACCTAACCTAACCTAACCTAACCTAACCTAACCTAACCTAACCTAACCTAACCTAACCTAACCTAACCTAACCTAACCTAACCTAACCTAACCTAACCTAACCTAACCTAACCTAACCTAACCTAACCTAACCTAACCTAACCTAACCTAACCTAACCTAACCTAACCTAACCTAACCTAACCTAACCTAACCTAACCTAACCTAACCTAACCTAACCTAACCTAACCTAACCTAACCTAACCTAACCTAACCTAACCTAACCTAACCTAACCTAACCTAACCTAACCTAACCTAACCTAACCTAACCTAACCTAACCTAACCTAACCTAACCTAACCTAACCTAACCTAACCTAACCTAACCTAACCTAACCTAACCTAACCTAACCTAACCTAACCTAACCTAACCTAACCTAACCTAACCTAACCTAACCTAACCTAACCTAACCTAACCTAACCTAACCTAACCTAACCTAACCTAACCTAACCTAACCTAACCTAACCTAACCTAACCTAACCTAACCTAACCTAACCTAACCTAACCTAACCTAACCTAACCTAACCTAACCTAACCTAACCTAACCTAACCTAACCTAACCTAACCTAACCTAACCTAACCTAACCTAACCTAACCTAACCTAACCTAACCTAACCTAACCTAACCTAACCTAACCTAACCTAACCTAACCTAACCTAACCTAACCTAACCTAACCTAACCTAACCTAACCTAACCTAACCTAACCTAACCTAACCTAACCTAACCTAACCTAACCTAACCTAACCTAACCTAACCTAACCTAACCTAACCTAACCTAACCTAACCTAACCTAACCTAACCTAACCTAACCTAACCTAACCTAACCTAACCTAACCTAACCTAACCTAACCTAACCTAACCTAACCTAACCTAACCTAACCTAACCTAACCTAACCTAACCTAACCTAACCTAACCTAACCTAACCTAACCTAACCTAACCTAACCTAACCTAACCTAACCTAACCTAACCTAACCTAACCTAACCTAACCTAACCTAACCTAACCTAACCTAACCTAACCTAACCTAACCTAACCTAACCTAACCTAACCTAACCTAACCTAACCTAACCTAACCTAACCTAACCTAACCTAACCTAACCTAACCTAACCTAACCTAACCTAACCTAACCTAACCTAACCTAACCTAACCTAACCTAACCTAACCTAACCTAACCTAACCTAACCTAACCTAACCTAACCTAACCTAACCTAACCTAACCTAACCTAACCTAACCTAACCTAACCTAACCTAACCTAACCTAACCTAACCTAACCTAACCTAACCTAACCTAACCTAACCTAACCTAACCTAACCTAACCTAACCTAACCTAACCTAACCTAACCTAACCTAACCTAACCTAACCTAACCTAACCTAACCTAACCTAACCTAACCTAACCTAACCTAACCTAACCTAACCTAACCTAACCTAACCTAACCTAACCTAACCTAACCTAACCTAACCTAACCTAACCTAACCTAACCTAACCTAACCTAACCTAACCTAACCTAACCTAACCTTTTTTTTTTTTTTTTGTTACGATGGAGAATGCATGACGCATACCCCGCCTTATTTCAGAGGACGAGGCAGGGTTATGTAGGACTAATTTAAGGCCCGTGGCCACCCCTTAAGCGCAGGCCGAAGGCGACCTGCGCAGGGCTCTACCCACTAAACTCCACCGACTCCAGCAACCACGCTCGGCGGGAACACGGGATCCATAAGACACAACCGCGAACCCGCCAGTGGGAGCCCGCCGAAGCAAGCTCCTACGTGTTATTACGTCCCAGGAGAGTTTCTGGGACTCTTCGACGGCGGACCGGTGCAATGCAGAGAGCGAATTCCTCAATTCAACTCCCCGCTGGTCACATCGAGGTGGGGTGGATCAGCGGGCGAGGGCCCGCTGCCTCCTGCCTCTCCGTCTCCTGCGGCACGGGGCGGAGAAGACATCGTCCTCCCTCACCCGCTCCGCCGCCTCCTTCTGTGACATAACTGAGTCGCAGAAAGAGGCCACCGCCTCCCAGGACCTCTCACTCTCGAGCATCTTATGCACGATGCTCGCGAGGGAGAGGTCCGGCCCTACAACGGACACTAGAGTGCGTCGCTCAGAGGACCAGGCCGGGCATACCTCAAGGGTATGCCAGGACGTGTCCTCCGAAGCGCCGCACTCATGGCAGACAGGAGTCGGCTCCCTACCGATCCGCCACAGGTACTTACCGAAGCAACCATGCCCGGTCAGCACCTGAGACAGACGATAGGTCACCGACCCATGTCGCCGATCCGCCCAGCGATCCAGAACGGGGCGGAATGCTTCCACGGTACGCAAGAGCGTACCGGAGCCCGTCACCCGTTCTAGATCGCCGGCCCACCTACCTAACAAGCCGTTCCGCGCCTCGCGCACCTCCGCTTGCCTTTCCGCCACGGTCAGTTGTCTCCTAGACACCCCTTCCCCTTCCCTACTGCGGCGGTACCTCTCCGCGAGCACCTCCGCCTCTAACTCCCACGGGGGGGCGCCAGCTATCATTAAGGCCGCTGTCCGGGACACGGTCCGGTATCCCCGTATAGCCCTCAACGCTACGGCCCGCTGCGGCTTTCGCAGAGACATCCTGGCCGTCTCGTCGAGGGCATCCGCCCAGACCGGTGCCCCGTACAGCGCCATGCTGCGCACCACCCCCGCGTACAACTGACGGCAGGGCGCGCTGGGCCCGCCAATGTTAGGCAGAAGCCGACCCAGCGCGTCCGCCGTCCTAACCAGCCTAGGCTCAAGTTGGCGGAAGTGCTCGCCAAATTTCCATCTCGGGTTGAGCAAAAGCCCCAAGTACTTCATCTGGGGCTTAAGCTCAACCCTAACACCCGAAACCCGTACCGCCGCGCCTACCGGTACCCGGAACCGCGGCCCATGGAACACCATGGCCTCGGTCTTTTGTAGTGCGACCCTCAACCCGAGCGCCTCTATTCGCTCGACGACGAGGGTCGCACATACCGAGGCCCTCCTAACCACTTCAGCGAGGTCTGCCCCCCTGGTGGTCACTAACGTGTCATCTGCATAACACGTCAGGGAACACCGGGGCGGCAGCGCGCCGCGAAGAACCCAGTCGTATCCTATGTTCCACAGGAGTGGTCCTAAAACCGACCCCTGCGGAACACCGCACTCGACAGCGTGTCGCCGCACCCGCTCGCCATCCCTCCCCGGTATGAGGACGTCTCGCCCCGCCAGGTAGTCCTCCAGCAGGCGGGCCAAGTAAGGAGGCACCCCGTGATATCGGAGTGCCTCAAGAATCGTGGTGTGCGGGATGCTGTTAAAAGCGTTGGCGATGTCTAAGGACACCGCCAACAGGTAGCCTCTTCGCTGACAAGCATCCCGCACGTCTGCCCTCAGCCGGGACAACGCATCCATCGTGGACCGTCCCGACCTAAAACCAAACTGCACCTCGGAGATATCCGGGCCTACGCCACCTAAGTGCTGAACGAGGCGCGAAGCGATGATTCTTTCGAACACCTTCGCGACCTCGTCCAGCAGGACAATTGGCCTGTATGCGGAAGGGGAGGTCTGTACGTAGCCATTCTTCCGCAACAGGCACAATTGTCCGTCTTTCCAGGGTTTCGGGAACCGTCCGACGCGTAAACACGCATCAAACAGTTCCCGAAGCCCTTCTCCGAGGTGCTTGAGGGCAGCCACGAGCGCCTTGCTGGGGACCCCATCCGGCCCCGGGGCCGTCCTCTTCCCCTTAAGACGGCGGATTGCGGCGACCATCTCGGCGTCGGTCACGTCGGTAACGACTAGGCCCCCCACGACTTCCTCGCTTTCCCCTCCATGGTGCGCCATGGGCGGCGGCTCGAACGTCCCCGACCCTACAGGAAACAACTGACCGATGACGGAGTCCAGCAGCTGTCCGTCCATGGACAGCGTGAGCGGAGGGCCCCTTGCCCGCATCTTGTTGCGCGCGGCGCGGAACGGCCTCCCCCAAGGAAACCTGTCTAACAATTCTAGCAGCTCCGCGTGCGCTCTCTCCTTACCTTCTGCAATTGCTATCTGCAGGGCGCGTTTTGCCTCCACGTATGCAGCATACAGCCGAGCCTCCTCCACTGGGTCGCGTGTCCGGCGACGCCGTCTGTAGCGGGTGTGCGCACGCCGCTTGGCGTTGCACACCCGCCTCAGCTCGGCGATTGCCGGCGACCACCAGTAGACGGCTCGGCGCTGCGGTATGCCACATACGCGGGGCATCGCTGCGCTGCAGACAGCCTGCAGGCAGGAGCGCACGCGGAGCGCTGCACTATCTACGTCTGGCCCGTTGCACGGGCCAAGGACCCATCGCTGGACTATCGCGGCCTCGTCAGCGCGATCGCTGTCAAAGGCCGCGAGAGCCCAGCGAGGGAAATCCTCCGCTGACGCACTGGGCGCCGTCCGCCCCTGAGAGGCGGAGACATCGAACCTTATGTACCGATGGTCGGACAATGTCTCCGCCTCCTCCAGGACCCGCCAGCCGACCACATTGCGCGCGAGGGCGGGGGTAGCGAAGGTGAGATCCACCACGGAACCCCCCCACCGTCGCACGCAAGTGTGGACTCCCCCCGTGTTAAGGAGGGAGAGGCCGGCGGACGCCGCCCAGCGCTCCAGCACGCGGCCACGCGCGTCGGTCGCCGCGCCGCCCCACGTCAGGGACTTGGCGTTAAAATCGCCAGCCACCACCGTACCCTGACGTGAGACCGCCCGGCGAACGACCCCGGACAACCCGGATAAAAACCGTTCAAATTCGTGGAGGGGTCTGTTGGGTGAGAAGTAAACTCCCACCACGCAGAGACCCCTCCACGAAACCGACACGTATCCGACGCCGCTCTCGACAAGCGAGGGCGGCGCCGCCGATGGCAGCGTGGTTACGGCCACGCTGCCCCCCAAATCGCCCACCCAGGAGAGCTGGTCGGGAACCACGTATGGTTCCGCGACCACCGCAACGCCTACGTTCCACTCCGCCATGGACTGCAGGAGTAAGTCCTGCGCCCTGGCGGAGTGGTTCAAGTTCCCCTGGAGAAAGCTGTACGGATGTGGGTCCATTAGGACGTCATCGGTACAGCCTCCTCCAGGCGCGGCGCCCTCCCGGGAGCGGCGACTCTCGGGGCCTGTCTGGCCTTAGTGGGAGGAGGGTTGCATTTCCCTCCTCCCATGACGTGACCGGCCGGCCGGCCAAGCCCGGCGCAAAGGCCACAGCGCGGTTCCGCGGCCCCGCACGTCGCGCTGACGTGCCCCTCCTTACCGCAGCGGAAGCAGCACTTGCTGCGGTCCACTGCGGAGGGGCACATCGGCCCTGTATGCCCCGTTCCCATGCACCTGAAGCAGCGCATGGGGCGGGGCTCCAATACGCGCGCGCGGGCCGCACTCCAGCCTATGAGGAGGCGGCGTCCGACCAGGTCCCTCGCCGCCGAGACTGGGCAGCGCACCAAAACCGAGCAGGTGCCCCCCGGCTCGGACCGGAGGGATCCGGCCCGCACCTGCTCGGTGGCGCAGCCGCCCTCGGCGGCGATGAACTTAGCCACCTCCTCTGAGGAGACAGAGTCGTCCAGCCCACTAATGCGGACGTCCGCATATTTAGTGGGCCGGTTGACAACTGCCTCCTCCGCCAGAACCGTCTTTAACCGTCTTTAGCTGACCGGCCAACCGGTCAGCCAAGGCGGCCCTCTCCACGCCAGGGATCTCAAGGATCTTAGTACCGGACGCTGAGGTCCGGCACGAGATCCTCGAGATCCCGGCTTCCTTAAGGTCGACCGCGCGTCTGGCCTTCTCCAAGACGGTGGCGTATGTGACCCCACGACTGACTGCGTCAGGCGTGAGAGCCACAACAATCGCCGCCGTCTTGGCCTCGACCAGGCGCGGTGCCTTCTTGGAAGCCGCCTTAGCGGCTTGCCGTGCCTCGGCGGGGCGGGCGGACTTGCGCGCCCTGCGCCGCTTTTTGCGGGAGGACACCGCGGTCCACCCCTCCCCGTCCGAGGGCTGCTGTGCCCGAGCGACGGGAGCCCGTACAGCGGGCGCCTGTGTAACAGGAGCCCGTACAGCGGGCGCCCGTCTGGACACTGCCGGCTCCACCGGTCTCTGCGCAGGAGGGGCGGCCCCCCTTGCCACAGCCGCGTAGGAAGCGGCGGGGGCTGCACGTCTATCGGCGGCTAATGGAGGGCGCCTGTCGGGGATTTGCATCCCCTCCAGTTGCGCCCTTACCATTCCGCCGATAGAGCGGTGCAGCTTGGCCGCCCACTCCTCAAGCTTGGCGTCCAGGTCGACCTCTTGGCCGACCTGGGCGCGGGGCTTGGAAGCAACGTCCGCACTCGCGGAAGCCGCAGGCGCAGCCGCAGGCCCAGCCGCGGGCGCAGACGGGGCCCCCCTGTTGGAGTAGTCCCGCCTGATGGCCCGCCCCTCGGCCTCCAACTGCGCAAGCTGCCGCTTCATGCGGACGTTGTCCAGCCGCAGTCTGCGGATCTCTGCCGAGGCCGTTCTCGTGGCGAGCCCCTCCACCGCCTTCTGGAGTGACGCCAACGCGTCCCGGATCTGACGGACGCAACCGCCCTTCAGGTTCCGGGACTTCTTCGTCACTCCCTCTATGGCCTTAATCCCCTCCAAGGCCCGAGCCATCAGGTCCGCCACTGGCGGGCCAGACTCTTCCGGGTCCGGACCCTGGGAGGGGGGGGCCGCCACGAGTTCGTCCTCGAAGTACGAGTCCTCACTCTTTTCCCGCAAGGCGGGACGCGTCCGACTAAGGCCCACCGCGTGGGTCCTCCCGCGTTTGGAGGTCGGTATCTTCGGAGCGGGCTCAGAGTCCGACCCCGACCCCGACCCCCCAACCGAGTCCGCGTCCGCGGACTTCCCTCCCCGAGAGTCAGAGGGCCCAGGCAAGGCCTCGGTCCCCGTCGAACCCGGGCGAAGGAACTCCGCGGCCCTCCTAACCCTACGCGATCTCCGGGGGCCCCCCAGAACAGGGGACCTCCCGGGGCTTGGCGGCTCCCGCCTACGCTTGACACTCCTGGAGCGCGGCCGATCGCTGTCCTCCTCGCCACAAAGTGGGGGGACCATCCTTTCCACGTTGTCCAGGAGCGCCACTAAAAATGGGTCCGGGGGACCCGTCGGTGCGAGGCCCTCCACCCAAGGGGTGGATTACCTCCCACAGAAAGGCCCCTGAACGAAATAAAAACAAAAAGGATCGATCCGACCACCGAAAACCCAAAGGGAATTTCCGGTGCCCAGATCGACCCCCTAATACTTACCGACCGGCCTCCCGCTGGTCTCGTCCTCTTCCTTACTCCTTCAACAATCACCCTGCACACACACAACACTCTCACTAAAACTATACCTTCACTATAACTACCAACCTAACCTAACCTAACCTAACCTAACCTAACCTAACCTAACCTAACCTAACCTAACCTAACCTAACCTAACCTAACCTAACCTAACCTAACCTAACCTAACCTAACCTAACCTAACCTAACCTAACCTAACCTAACCTAACCTAACCTAACCTAACCTAACCTAACCTAACCTAACCTAACCTAACCTAACCTAACCTAACCTAACCTAACCTAACCTAACCTAACCTAACCTAACCTAACCTAACCTAACCTAACCTAACCTAACCTAACCTAACCTAACCTAACCTAACCTAACCTAACCTAACCTAACCTAACCTAACCTAACCTAACCTAACCTAACCTAACCTAACCTAACCTAACCTAACCTAACCTAACCTAACCTAACCTAACCTAACCTAACCTAACCTAACCTAACCTAACCTAACCTAACCTAACCTAACCTAACCTAACCTAACCTAACCTAACCTAACCTAACCTAACCTAACCTAACCTAACCTAACCTAACCTAACCTAACCTAACCTAACCTAACCTAACCTAACCTAACCTAACCTAACCTAACCTAACCTAACCTAACCTAACCTAACCTAACCTAACCTAACCTAACCTAACCTAACCTAACCTAACCTAACCTAACCTAACCTAACCTAACCTAACCTAACCTAACCTAACCTAACCTAACCTAACCTAACCTAACCTAACCTAACCTAACCTAACCTAACCTAACCTAACCTAACCTAACCTAACCTAACCTAACCTAACCTAACCTAACCTAACCTAACCTAACCTAACCTAACCTAACCTAACCTAACCTAACCTAACCTAACCTAACCTAACCTAACCTAACCTAACCTAACCTAACCTAACCTAACCTAACCTAACCTAACCTAACCTAACCTAACCTAACCTAACCTAACCTAACCTAACCTAACCTAACCTAACCTAACCTAACCTAACCTAACCTAACCTAACCTAACCTAACCTAACCTAACCTAACCTAACCTAACCTAACCTAACCTAACCTAACCTAACCTAACCTAACCTAACCTAACCTAACCTAACCTAACCTAACCTAACCTAACCTAACCTAACCTAACCTAACCTAACCTAACCTAACCTAACCTAACCTAACCTAACCTAACCTAACCTAACCTAACCTAACCTAACCTAACCTAACCTAACCTAACCTAACCTAACCTAACCTAACCTAACCTAACCTAACCTAACCTAACCTAACCTAACCTAACCTAACCTAACCTAACCTAACCTAACCTAACCTAACCTAACCTAACCTAACCTAACCTAACCTAACCTAACCTAACCTAACCTAACCTAACCTAACCTAACCTAACCTAACCTAACCTAACCTAACCTAACCTAACCTAACCTAACCTAACCTAACCTAACCTAACCTAACCTAACCTAACCTAACCTAACCTAACCTAACCTAACCTAACCTAACCTAACCTAACCTAACCTAACCTAACCTAACCTAACCTAACCTAACCTAACCTAACCTAACCTAACCTAACCTAACCTAACCTAACCTAACCTAACCTAACCTAACCTAACCTAACCTAACCTAACCTAACCTAACCTAACCTAACCTAACCTAACCTAACCTAACCTAACCTAACCTAACCTAACCTAACCTAACCTAACCTAACCTAACCTAACCTAACCTAACCTAACCTAACCTAACCTAACCTAACCTAACCTAACCTAACCTAACCTAACCTAACCTAACCTAACCTAACCTAACCTAACCTAACCTAACCTAACCTAACCTAACCTAACCTAACCTAACCTAACCTAACCTAACCTAACCTAACCTAACCTAACCTAACCTAACCTAACCTAACCTAACCTAACCTAACCTAACCTAACCTAACCTAACCTAACCTAACCTAACCTAACCTAACCTAACCTAACCTAACCTAACCTAACCTAACCTAACCTAACCTAACCTAACCTAACCTAACCTAACCTAACCTAACCTAACCTAACCTAACCTAACCTAACCTAACCTAACCTAACCTAACCTAACCTAACCTAACCTAACCTAACCTAACCTAACCTAACCTAACCTAACCTAACCTAACCTAACCTAACCTAACCTAACCTAACCTAACCTAACCTAACCTAACCTAACCTAACCTAACCTAACCTAACCTAACCTAACCTAACCTAACCTAACCTAACCTAACCTAACCTAACCTAACCTAACCTAGCCTAACCTAACCTAACCTAACCTAACCTAACCTAACCTAACCTAACCTAACCTAACCTAACCTAACCTAACCTAACCTAACCTAACCTAACCTAACCTAACCTAACCTAACCTAACCTAACCTAACCTAACCTAACCTAACCTAACCTAACCTAACCTAACCTAACCTAACCTAACCTAACCTAACCTAACCTAACCTAACCTAACCTAACCTAACCTAACCTAACCTAACCTAACCTAACCTAACCTAACCTAACCTAACCTAACCTAACCTAACCTAACCTAACCTAACCTAACCTAACCTAACCTAACCTAACCTAACCTAACCTAACCTAACCTAACCTAACCTAACCTAACCTAACCTAACCTAACCTAACCTAACCTAACCTAACCTAACCTAACCTAACCTAACCTAACCTAACCTAACCTAACCTAACCTAACCTAACCTAACCTAACCTAACCTAACCTAACCTAACCTAACCTAACCTAACCTAACCTAACCTAACCTAACCTAACCTAACCTAACCTAACCTAACCTAACCTAACCTAACCTAACCTAACCTAACCTAACCTAACCTAACCTAACCTAACCTAACCTAACCTAACCTAACCTAACCTAACCTAACCTAACCTAACCTAACCTAACCTAACCTAACCTAACCTAACCTAACCTAACCTAACCTAACCTAACCTAACCTAACCTAACCTAACCTAACCTAACCTAACCTAACCTAACCTAACCTAACCTAACCTAACCTAACCTAACCTAACCTAACCTAACCTAACCTAACCTAACCTAACCTAACCTAACCTAACCTAACCTAACCTAACCTTTTTTTTTTTTTTTTTTTTTTTTTTTTTTTTTTTTTTTGGCCGGGGGGAAATCCTTTATGGATCCCCCTGCCCTGTATGGCGCCAGGGCAGGGGGTATGTGGGACTCCGTGAAGCGTTTACCCTAACTAAAACCCCCCGGGTGTTCTCCTCGCATCTTGGTCAGGGGGGTCACGGGAACCAAAAGTGACACAACCGCGACCCCCTGGATGCTGGCCCGCTATGCGGGCCCCTTCTCGAGTGTGGGAGGGGGGAAGATGGAAACACTCCCCTCCGCACAAGTCAGCTGGGGCGCGCGCGGAACACACGCGCGCGCCCCCGTCATGTGCCTGCGTGGTCGGACGGCGGGCCGCCATACCCGCCGCCCCGCAGGCACGGGTGGTGGTGGACCGGGATGACGAAGCTCCATTACTGGCACTCCATCACCCCGGCCCGGTTGTTCTTCGCCGTGCGCTTAGACGCACGGCCCCCAGGATGCGCCGGGTACCGAAGTACCAGGCCTCCCTCCCTTTGTGCCGTCCGCGTGGCGGCAGTCGGAGCAGGACGAGGACTCTCGTCATCCGACCGCGCCACGCGCACGGCCCCCTTCCCTGGTGTTTTCCGGGGGCCTGCCTCCCCGCAGGCCCCCCACCCCACCATGTGCTTGTCGGGCAAGCCAGATGCCGCGCACACTGCGCAGCGCGGCTCGCCCGAGCAATCCCTGGCCCTGTGGCCAGGGTTACCGCAGCGGAAGCATAGGCCGCTGCGGTCCACCTCGGCCCCGCAGGCGCTTGCCACATGCCCCAGAACGAGGCAGCGGTAGCACCTGAGGGGCTGCTCTTTCATGGCCGTGGCCTTGGCCACGACCCACCCCACCTGAATGTTTCCCCCCTCCTTTAGTATTTTGACGGCTGACGTGGCGGGGAGGCTCACGTAAGCCGTCAGACGCTGGTTTGGCCATGCGATGCACGAGGTTATCGTGACATCGTCATGGCCGCACCCTCCCATTTTGGCGAGAAGCTCCCTCAGCTCAGACCTCGAAAAGGACTCATCCAAGCCCGCGACGCGCAAACGCGCGCGTTTCACGGGCCTGGAGACCTCGAAGGTCGTTTTGCCGAGGGAGCTCCGCAATCCCTCCTCCAATTTTTTCGCTTTTTCGATGCAGTCCGGGCCTCCGACCTCGATCAACCGAGCGCCCGTGATCGTTCTCCGGATCCGGACGCTCTCAATGTTGATCGAGGTCAGGTCAACCACACTCCTCGCCCTGGCAAGAGCGACGGAGTAGGTGATACCCTTCTCCACCGCCGACGGCAACAGTTTAACCTGCACCGCCGCGGTGGAGGGGGCCCGAACTGCAACCACCTAACCTAACCTAACCTAACCTAACCTAACCTAACCTAACCTAACCTAACCTAACCTAACCTAACCTAACCTAACCTAACCTAACCTAACCTAACCTAACCTAACCTAACCTAACCTAACCTAACCTAACCTAACCTAACCTAACCTAACCTAACCTAACCTAACCTAACCTAACCTAACCTAACCTAACCTAACCTAACCTAACCTAACCTAACCTAACCTAACCTAACCTAACCTAACCTAACCTAACCTAACCTAACCTAACCTAACCTAACCTAACCTAACCTAACCTAACCTAACCTAACCTAACCTAACCTAACCTAACCTAACCTAACCTAACCTAACCTAACCTAACCTAACCTAACCTAACCTAACCTAACCTAACCTAACCTAACCTAACCTAACCTAACCTAACCTAACCTAACCTAACCTAACCTAACCTAACCTAACCTAACCTAACCTAACCTAACCTAACCTAACCTAACCTAACCTAACCTAACCTAACCTAACCTAACCTAACCTAACCTAACCTAACCTAACCTAACCTAACCTAACCTAACCTAACCTAACCTAACCTAACCTAACCTAACCTAACCTAACCTAACCTAACCTAACCTAACCTAACCTAACCTAACCTAACCTAACCTAACCTAACCTAACCTAACCTAACCTAACCTAACCTAACCTAACCTAACCTAACCTAACCTAACCTAACCTAACCTAACCTAACCTAACCTAACCTAACCTAACTTCCCGAAACCTAACTTCCCGAAACCTAACTTCCCGAAACCTAACTTCCCGAAACCTAACTTCCCGAAACCTAACTTCCCGAAACCTAACTTCCCGAAACCTAACTTCCCGAAACCTAACTTCCCGAAACCTAACTTCCCGAAACCTAACTTCCCGAAACCTAACTTCCCGAAACCTAACTTCCCGAAACCTAACTTCCCGAAACCTAACTTCCCGAAACCTAACTTCCCGAAACCTAACTTCCCGAAACCTAACTTCCCGAAACCTAACTTCCCGAAACCTAACTTCCCGAAACCTAACTTCCCGAAACCTAACTTCCCGAAACCTAACTTCCCGAAACCTAACTTCCCGAAACCTAACTTCCCGAAACCTAACTTCCCGAAACCTAACTTCCCGAAACCTAACTTCCCGAAACCTAACTTCCCGAAACCTAACTTCCCGAAACCTAACTTCCCGAAACCTAACTTCCCGAAACCTAACTTCCCGAAACCTAACTTCCCGAAACCTAACTTCCCGAAACCTAACTTCCCGAAACCTAACTTCCCGAAACCTAACTTCCCGAAACCTAACTTCCCGAAACCTAACTTCCCGAAACCTAACTTCCCGAAACCTAACTTCCCGAAACCTAACTTCCCGAAACCTAACTTCCCGAAACCTAACTTCCCGAAACCTAACTTCCCGAAACCTAACTTCCCGAAACCTAACTTCCCGAAACCTAACTTCCCGAAACCTAACTTCCCGAAACCTAACTTCCCGAAACCTAACTTCCCGAAACCTAACTTCCCGAAACCTAACTTCCCGAAACCTAACTTCCCGAAACCTAACTTCCCGAAACCTAACTTCCCGAAACCTAACTTCCCGAAACCTAACTTCCCGAAACCTAACTTCCCGAAACCTAACTTCCCGAAACCTAACTTCCCGAAACCTAACTTCCCGAAACCTAACTTCCCGAAACCTAACTTCCCGAAACCTAACTTCCCGAAACCTAACTTCCCGAAACCTAACTTCCCGAAACCTAACTTCCCGAAACCTAACTTCCCGAAACCTAACTTCCCGAAACCTAACTTCCCGAAACCTAACTTCCCGAAACCTAACTTCCCGAAACCTAACTTCCCGAAACCTAACTTCCCGAAACCTAACTTCCCGAAACCTAACTTCCCGAAACCTAACTTCCCGAAACCTAACTTCCCGAAACCTAACTTCCCGAAACCTAACTTCCCGAAACCTAACTTCCCGAAACCTAACTTCCCGAAACCTAACTTCCCGAAACCTAACTTCCCGAAACCTAACTTCCCGAAACCTAACTTCCCGAAACCTAACTTCCCGAAACCTAACTTCCCGAAACCTAACTTCCCGAAACCTAACTTCCCGAAACCTAACTTCCCGAAACCTAACTTCCCGAAACCTAACTTCCCGAAACCTAACTTCCCGAAACCTAACTTCCCGAAACCTAACTTCCCGAAACCTAACTTCCCGAAACCTAACTTCCCGAAACCTAACTTCCCGAAACCTAACTTCCCGAAACCTAACTTCCCGAAACCTAACTTCCCGAAACCTAACTTCCCGAAACCTAACTTCCCGAAACCTAACTTCCCGAAACCTAACTTCCCGAAACCTAACTTCCCGAAACCTAACTTCCCGAAACCTAACTTCCCGAAACCTAACTTCCCGAAACCTAACTTCCCGAAACCTAACTTCCCGAAACCTAACTTCCCGAAACCTAACTTCCCGAAACCTAACTTCCCGAAACCTAACTTCCCGAAACCTAACTTCCCGAAACCTAACTTCCCGAAACCTAACTTCCCGAAACCTAACTTCCCGAAACCTAACTTCCCGAAACCTAACTTCCCGAAACCTAACTTCCCGAAACCTAACTTCCCGAAACCTAACTTCCCGAAACCTAACTTCCCGAAACCTAACTTCCCGAAACCTAACTTCCCGAAACCTAACTTCCCGAAACCTAACTTCCCGAAACCGCTTTACCCGCCCCCCGCCCCGAGAATTCGCTTCCTTTACTTCTTAGTTTTTGCAACAAACCTATTGTGCGATTTAACTAATCTAACAGTGACATCTAGTGAAAATTTAGACAATAATGAGACAGGTTAGAAACAGAGGTCACTACTTCCATAGTCATCTTGTGGATATAACTTTGCGGTTCTTTGATTGTGTGGTTTTTTTGGTCGCTTACCTATTCAGCTGCATTTTTTTTTAATGCTGCGTAAACTCGTTTCACTTGTTTAGTCCAGCGGAAAACGAAAAAAATATTAATATGATAAATAGTAATTTAAATGAGCATAAGGTTTTGTAAGGCCTTCGTTTAGGTTAGGTAAGGTTAAAAAAAATATAATAATAATTAACAATTTCCTTAGGTTAGTTAATAAAGGTAAATTTATTTAGTGATAGCCTTAAGTTACATTATGTTAGGTTAAAATGTTTAGAAAAGGCCTAATATACCCTAAGGTTTGATTAGGTTCAAGAAAACATTTTAAGAATGGCCTTAAGTTAGATTTGGTAAGGTTAAAATATTTGGCGATGTTCTTAGGTTACATTAGGTTAGTTTAATATATATAGCAACAGCCTTAGGTTGAATTAGGTTAAGTTAAATTCTTTAAAAATGCTCTTTGGTTAGGTTAGGTTATTTTCTCACAGAGGCTATCTCCTTTCCAGTAGTCTTAAAGTGCCATCTAGTTTAAAACGTAATTCACTCCTAGATAAACTTGGTTCAAGTTCATTCTAAAGCTAAAATCCGTACATTGTTAACGTTACAATAATTAATAGGGATCATAATTAAGCTATTAATTATCTTTGCACTGTAGGCACGCACATAATTAAATGTTATTTAATTATTTTTCAAAGCGCCATCTAGTGTCAACAAGCTGTAACGAAGCATGTCATTTTTGTGACGATTCTACTACGACATTTTTGAGTCTAAGGTAGGAGGTATAAATGTATACAATAAGCAATATTACTTCTGTATGTATTTCGACTGTTATGTTACACTATTCTTCGTGTTGGATATGTTTTAAAAGTATATCCCCGACTGATAAGTATTGATAACAGCGCTATCTACCTTAACAAATCGGTAACTCTAACAGATTGTTGTCAGAATCGCGCTGAATATCATTTTATTAGGATTTTGAGATTTTGCGTCTTTTAGATGTTTGATTGATATTTTTTTTGCGATTTTTTTTCTCTTATTAAAACAGCAATTATGTCTATCATTTAACTTAATGCTAAACTAAACCTGTTCTATACTAGTAGCGTACTTATTAAAATAAATTACACTCGATGCTAGATGGCGTTGGTGTCCGTTTAGTTGTTTCAAAAATATTTTTTCTATTTTATGGTCTATTTGCATATGTCTATCACAGTGATTACAATTCTTTTTCTGTTCTAAGGCTCTGCCGAACCGTGATTAGATGGTTTACAATATTGAAGAATTTGAATGTCTGAACTCAGAATTTAAATGTTGAATAATCTAATTCGATAGCGGAGTAGTGTGACAGAACCTAAGGGGGAAAATCTAGTTATAACAAATTGTTCAGATTTAATACAAAAACATAACACTTGCGACTTTTAAAAAGTACTATAGCGCTTTCTATTGATGAGTAGTGAAAACATGGGGAAGTACAAGGCACTTGTACAGTGCCATTGTCACCATGTCAGTAATTCGTATCGAAAAACCGACATGGAATAGGTACTTATTAAAAATATTATGATTAACTAAACCACATTAAGTACTAATTTCTGCATGTAAGTAAATTCATTTATTTATTTTGGTTTTTTTTTTGTTAAAAATATTTTAAATAGAGTAGTTAACATTGATTAGGTAACTATCAGGAGGGTGATCTCGAGAAAATAACTCGGAGTCTTTTTAGCACAGGGATAGATTATTGTAGACGTGTGTAACTCACTACTAAACCGACTCACTGTTACGAATCATTTAGATGTTCGTAATAATTGGATCTTGTGTTTGAAATCAAATGTATCATTTGGAACATTTGGAACACTGAAACATTTGGCTCAGTGACTCAGTGACTCTTTCGTTCATCGAGATCGTCGCGTCGCGTCGCTTCGCTTGCGTTCGAACAATCGGATCACTGAGCCACTGAGCGAGCGCTGAGTGGGAAGCGAAGGGAGAGAAAGCAATATAAATAAAAGCAAGTCAGAATGCGATAGATTTTGGCGCGAAATCGCGAATCGCCAAAATGTAGATGTATTTTTATGTTTAAAAACTTCTATGCGATGCAATGTGTTCAAACGCACTCAATTTATTCGCGTCATATCATTCGCAAAATGTATCTTTGCCTCTGAGCTAATGTTTCAAAAGTTCTAAATGATACATATCAGTGATTACTTTCACGTAACATTCGTATCTTTGTCGCTTAAGAGTCACTGTTCCAAATGTTACATATCAGTGATTCGTTACAGTTTACTGTTCGAGATGCAAATGTTCGGATCCCAACGATGTTTCATTTCTCCCACGTCCAGATTATTGTCTAGAATTGCTCATAGGCTAATTTTTAACCTAATTCCACGAATGCGAAGACGCAGGCGAAAGCAAGTATTAAATAAAACACAATCGTTGTTTAACTATTATTTTAAATAAAACAACTTTTTAACGAATTTTATCGCGGTTTAATTTAGATTTTAGATCCCGACGTTTCAGTCTTTTCAGACTTCATGTTCACGGGTGGACTGAGGTATTCGACGTCCAAAAATATTAATCACAATTATTACTGACTACCTACAAACATTAATATTTAAGTTGCGTTGAAACGTCGGGATCTAAAATCTAAAATAAACTGCGATAAAATCCGTTAAAAAGTAGTTTTATTTCAATGTGTGATATTCGCGTTAATCTAAGACAATACTAATTATTATTTATTAAATACTAGCTTTTCGACAGCGGCTTCGCCCGCGTGTATGTCGGTTATCGCACAAAAACATTACCTTCTTTTTGCGCAGTCGGATAAAAACTATCCTATGTCCTTTCTCGGGTCTCAAACTACCTCCATACCCAATTTCATTCAAATCGGTCCAGTAGTTTAAGCGCGAAAGCGTAACAGACAGACAGACAGAGTTACTTTCGCATTTATAATATTAGTAGGGATTAGTAGGGATGTTTAAAAATATAAATTTCTCGTGTCGCATTGCTTGACTGAATCTTATGAAATGTTGTGTGTATATTCAGCAGCTCTGAGAACACAAGTAACACCGCAGTAACTACCCCCCGGGTGAAACTAGAACGGGCAGATAGTTTACCTTTTTACCTATTGTTTTTCTGAGTTACGTATTATTTATCTATCTATACTAATATGTTGGCACATCTACTTCTCAATGCATCAGCTGTCATTTTATACTGTCATCGCGTCCGTCTTTGAAGTCAACTGTCACTCGAAAATAACAATATGAACGAACGAATGAACACCGAGCACGGGTGAAGCGGCCATCTTACGCCGAGGCTACGGGACACTGCGTCGGGCGGTGCGACTGGCGATTTTGTAGTTCATTGCCCAGTCGCGTTCACTTGTCTTTAGACGTCGATGAAATCGCCCGTGGTCATAGCGTTAGAAGGGCTGACACTTTGTGATGGACGGTAGCATCGTCGGGAAGTGCGCACACAAACACGGGGTCGGTGGACGTTACGTTTTAATCCAATGTGATCTTAGCGATCTGTAATTATCTAGTAGAATTAATGATTGTGCTAGCGAGAGATTGGGGTGAAATGATTTCTGCCGTAGTTATTTTATTGAAATACCGTCTTCTTACCCAATTATTCACGCCTACCTAAAGTTGCCTACTAATCCTGATATTTTTAGTCTAAAACCATTCAAAAGCCTTCATCAGAAGTGAAATGCGAAGGGTAAAACCAACAGGAGACAGTATCTACTCGAAGAAATAGTGATCCATGTGCGTTTAGGTGTTATATGGTAAGGTGGTTGCAAGGGGCCTAGTACGCCCAAGCCACGCTTTGACGGTTGTTAATATAAAGCTGGTTGAAAGGGCCTCGTACGCCCGGGCTATGCTTTAGTAGTTGGTTGAAAGGGCCTCGTATGCCCAGGCCATGCTTCGGTAGTTGGTTGAAAAGGCCCCGTATGCCCGGGCCATGCTTCGTAGAGGTGAGATAAACTAGGTAAAATGCGTACTGAGTCTTAGACGTACGCGTCCATCTAAATACTTATTCCAAAAACTAGGTCCACAAGTATTTAGGCGTCTCGAGTTTATTGGCGTTTCCATAACTAGCGAGTCTTCGTGAGTAATGAAGTATCTTCGGTTCATGGATTATTAACGTCTATTAGACTACGTGTACCTACTACCTAGAGGTATTCATACCTATTCTACAATTTAAAACGCTTCTTAATTCTTATTGAAAACTTCCCTTCATACTTTACAGGCTTAGGACTGTCAGCTTATTTTATAAATATTATTATTGTTGGTACATATTTGATACGTACCACCGAAAAGCTGGCGTATTTAAAAGGTTTCAATAATTGATTTTATATACAAAATCAAATTTACTATACTACATATTTACATGACTTAGGTTTTTTTTGTTTCTTTTAATGTTTTCTTCTTTTTTTTCTAAATACTTTTTTATTGTGTTTTATGTACGATTTCAAATATTTACAATCTATTTACAAGATTTCAGTTTTGAAATGAATGAGTGAATCGCAAACTCGCAAAGCTAGCAACTAGACAGAGACACGAGTATGGTAGAACGTGCGTGTCACTGTCAAGTGTCAACTATCAAACGCCGTACGCCTAAATACTCGAGACGCGTTTATGTGGTGAGCACGGAATAAGTTTTTACACGTCCAGTCAAAAACCTATTCCAAAACCCTATTCCAGTATATACGTCTCACTTCTAATGCTTCGGTAGTTGGTTGAAAGGGCCTCGTATGCCCGGGCCACATTAGGTAGTTGGTTGAGAGGGCCTCGTATGCCCAGGCCATGCTTGAGTAATTGGTTAAAGGGGCCTGGTAATCTCGGGCCACGAATTGGTAGCTAGTTGAAAGGGCCTTGTACGCCCGGGCCACTGTTGAGTAACTGGATGAAGGAGCCTAGCATGTCCGGTCCATATTACTATGCAATAGCGATGAATTTCAGTTCGGTCAGGAAGGACTGAGCGTATGTTAATTTGTAACAAGTAGAGAAGAATGACATCAAGCTGACAGATACTATGCGCACGATGTCGTGCGATTCGTCAGGATTGGCCATGTTGGCACATCTACTTCTCAATGCATCAGCTGTCATTTTATACTGTCATCGCGTCCATCTTTGAAGTCAGCTGTCACTCGAAAATAATAATATGAACAAACGAATGAACACAGAGCACGGGTGAAGTGGCCATCTTAGAAGGGCTGACACTTTGTGATGGACGGTGGCATCGTCGCACACAAACACATGCTTGGTGGACGTTACGTTTTAATCCAATGTGATCTTAGCGATCTGTAATTATCTAGTAGAATTAATGATTGTGCTAGCGACAGATCGGGGTGAAGTAATTTTTGCCGTAGTTATTTTATTGAAATGCCGTCTTCTTACCCGATTATTTACGCCTACCTACCTACCGATATTTTTAGTCAAAAAAGCCTTCAAATATAATAAAGAGGAAAGATTTGATTGTTTGTTTGTAACGAATAGGCTCAAAAACTACTGGACCGATTTAAAAATTGTTTCACCAATAGAAAGCTACATCTTTACTGAGTAACATAGTAGGGTGGAGTGAAAAAAACAAATTTTTGTTTTTCTTAGCCTGGGGGTCAAATTTGTACCTTATAAAAAACAAAAATTCTTGAAAAAAGAAAAAAAAATTTACTCAACATCTTGAGGCAGCCCACTCATTTTTATAATTAATTACGAGTAAAAATATTTGGTTGCAAAAAAAAAATTTTTTTTTGTCTGAATCTCTTAAAACATCTAAGAACTAGCAATTATGATAATTTCCAACTCAAATTTTATTCTAGTGCCCTAAAGAGGAATGGTACTTTTTGGGTTTTTTTTTAAATTAAAACAATAGTCACAAAAATTTTTTTTCAACTTGTGATTTTTAATTGGCATAAAAGAGAATACTCTGAAGTTTCTAGAACGCCTTTAATTTTTTTTTTTGCAACCAAATATTTTTACTCGTAATTAATTTTAAAAATGAGTGGGCTGCCTCAAGATGTTGAGTAAAATTTTTTTTTCTTTTTTCAAAAAATTTTGTTTTTTATAAGCTACAAATTTGACCCCCAGGCTAAGGAAAAAAATAAAAATCGTTTTTTCACTCCACCCTAGTAACATAGGCTATATTATATATTAAAAACATTAGGGATCCGTATGAAAACTTCGATAATGTAACCCAAGGTGTGAAAAAAATAACGAAAATAAAAATATCGCGGACGCTGCGGAATCTAATGACTTTAGAGCTTTAAAATTATGTACTACAAAAACGTCCGCGGTGCCATACATCTAAATATTTTAGTTACGTCGCAATAACTACTTTTTCATCTTAAAATATGCAATTGTAACGCCGGTACAAATGAGACACAATTATTCGTACCTTGGTATTAATCCTTATCTTAATAAATCACGTTAAATCGGACATACCATTCAAAAGTTATTATGAGTATAAGATCTATTACTTTTTTCAGGGTCTGCCGAGTGTGATAAATTTTATATGATTCCTGAATGAAAACTGAATGAACAACACGTCTGGGTAGGCAAACCGCCAAAGGTCTATGTGGTCTATTACTTAAATACTTTTGTGGTATTTGCAATAATTGATCTTGGGCCTACCTGATTTATTTTACTCCACGTAAATTTTTAACAATAATAGTTGAGACACCTTTAAAATTATTGTTGCTGGGGGCGGAGAGACGCCTTTATTTTTATTCTAAAAATGTTACCATCTCAGTAATATTTTGTAACAATATTACTTATAATTTATTGTACTTAATGCTACGAAAAATGAAAGTATTTTTTTTATTATTCGTAGACATAATGAGAACAAAGATATCATTAGTACCGTGCGGTTAGTTTCTACTAGAAACAAGATGGCAAACTATGTGCAACTTTATTGTTAAAAATAAAAACAAAGTTAACATTGAGTACATATAACTCACTGGCTTGATGTATAGCTTGATGTGCAAGCTATATAAATCCAGTATATGCTGACCTCTCGTTGTACGGAAATCCTCTACAGTACGAGATCAGCTTTATATATAGGAAATGTATAGCTTTATGTATAACCATGTGTACATCCTTCTCTGTGCAGAGTAGTTAGTAACATACATACCTGTTGCTAGTGGAGTGGTCTTTATCATAAATTGTATCGTCCGTCAATAAAATGTACAGCGTAGAGTAGACGGTGACTGTACACACAGTGCAAAATATTAGATTAGATATCGCTAAAGAAATAAAACTAGGTTGTATTGCTATGGCTCTCAAAGAGTCAATTTATTAACGTTCTTGGAACCGTATTAAATAAATTCATTATTCTCTCACGGCACTGCAATCATCACATTCATCCGGACATCACATTCGTTAATTATTTATCTCTAAAGTTCATAATTTACTTAATTTCTATATCATCCAAAATATAATAATTCTTATGTAACTAATTAAGTACTACAGGATCACATAATCAAGATAAAATACTACACGAGCCGAGAAATTGGGCGCCACTCGCTGCGTAGCGCGCGCGCGCCGTGCGCCCCGCCGTACGGCCGACCGGACGGCGGCGCGGCGACGAGTGCGGCGAGTGGTGGGACAGCGTACACTCACACACAACAGTGGTCCCGCCGCGTGCCGGGACTTGCTCTGCTTTGTTCTATAGCGCTATATATTTCAAAGACCACCTATAAAATTCCCTTACTATAGAAAATAGCAAAAACATAATTACTTATCTATTAGAGTCAGTAGGTAAATACAATTATTTATTTTAATGTAAATAATCTGTGATAGACATAATTTTTTCTCTCTTATAATTATACTAAAATAGATATGAATCTAGTGTGGTCTGTGAAATAGCATCGGCGACGGTTCATTTGTACGAGTACAGAGCATCACGGTATAGATATGTATTTTTAGTCAAAAAAGCCTTCAAATATAATAAAGAGGAAAGATTTGATTGTTTGTTTGTAACGAATAGGCTCAAAAACTACTGGACCGATTTAAAAATTGTTTCACCAATAGAAAGCTACATCTTTACTGAGTAACATAGTAGGGTGGAGTGAAAAAAACAAATTTTTGTTTTTCTTAGCCTGGGGGTCAAATTTGTAGCTTATAAAAAACAAAAATTCTTGAAAAAAGAAAAAAAAATTTACTCAATATCTTGAGGCAGCCCACTCATTTTTATAATTAATTAGGAGTAAAAATATTTGGTTGCAAAAAAAAAATTTTTTTTTGTCTGAATCTCTTAAAACATCTAAGAACTAGCAATTATGATAATTTCCAACTCAAATTTTATTCTAGTGCCCTAAAGAGGAATGGTACCTTTTGGGTTTTTTTTTAAATTAAAACAATAGTCACAAAAATTTTTTTTCAACTTGTGGTTTTTAATTGGCATAAAAGAGAATACTCTGAAGTTTCTAGAACGCCTTTAATTTTTTTTTTTGCAACCAAATATTTTTACTCGTAATTAATTTTAAAAATGAGTGGGCTGCCTCAAGATGTTGAGTAAAATTTTTTTTTCTTTTTTCAAAAAATTTTGTTTTTTATAAGCTACAAATTTGACCCCCAGGCTAAGGAAAAAAATAAAAATCGTTTTTTCACTCCACCCTAGTAACATAGGCTATATTATATATTAAAAACATTAGGGATCCGTATGAAAACTTCGATAATGTAACCCAAGGTGTGAAAAAAATAACGAAAATAAAAATATCGCGGACGCTGCGGAATCTAATGACTTTAGAGCTTTAAAATTATGTACTACAAAAACGTCCGCGGTGCCATACATCTAAATATTTTAGTTACGTCGCAATAACTACTTTTTCATCTTAAAATATGCAATTGTAACGCCGGTACAAATGAGACACAATTATTCGTACCTTGGTATTAATCCTTATCTTAATAAATCACGTTAAATCGGACATACCATTCAAAAGTTATTATGAGTATAAGATCTATTACTTTTTTCAGGGTCTGCCGAGTGTGATAAATTTTATATGATTCCTGAATGAAAACTGAATGAACAACACGTCTGGGTAGGCAAACCGCCAAAGGTCTATGTGGTCTATTACTTAAATACTTTTGTGGTATTTGCAATAATTGATCTTGGGCCTACCTGATTTATTTTACTCCACGTAAATTTTTAACAATAATAGTTGAGACACCTTTAAAATTATTGTTGCTGGGGGCGGAGAGACGCCTTTATTTTTATTCTAAAAATGTTACCATCTCAGTAATATTTTGTAACAATATTACTTATAATTTATTGTACTTAATGCTACGAAAAATGAAAGTATTTTTTTTATTATTCGTAGACATAATGAGAACAAAGATATCATTAGTACCGTGCGGTTAGTTTCTACTAGAAACAAGATGGCAAACTATGTGCAACTTTATTGTTAAAAATAAAAACAAAGTTAACATTGAGTACATATAACTCACTGGCTTGATGTATAGCTTGATGTGCAAGCTATATAAATCCAGTATATGCTGACCTCTCGTTGTACGGAAATCCTCTACAGTACGAGATCAGCTTTATATATAGGAAATGTATAGCTTTATGTATAACCATGTGTACATCCTTCTCTGTGCAGAGTAGTTAGTAACATACATACCTGTTGCTAGTGGAGTGGTCTTTATCATAAATTGTATCGTCCGTCAATAAAATGTACAGCGTAGAGTAGACGGTGACTGTACACACAGTGCAAAATATTAGATTAGATATCGCTAAAGAAATAAAACTAGGTTGTATTGCTATGGCTCTCAAAGAGTCAATTTATTAACGTTCTTGGAACCGTATTAAATAAATTCATTATTCTCTCACGGCACTGCAATCATCACATTCATCCGGACATCACATTCGTTAATTATTTATCTCTAAAGTTCATAATTTACTTAATTTCTATATCATCCAAAATATAATAATTCTTATGTAACTAATTAAGTACTACAGGATCACATAATCAAGATAAAATACTACACGAGCCGAGAAATTGGGCGCCACTCGCTGCGTAGCGCGCGCGCGCCGTGCGCCCCGCCGTACGGCCGACCGGACGGCGGCGCGGCGACGAGTGCGGCGAGTGGTGGGACAGCGTACACTCACACACAACAGTGGTCCCGCCGCGTGCCGGGACTTGCTCTGCTTTGTTCTATAGCGCTATATATTTCAAAGACCACCTATAAAATTCCCTTACTATAGAAAATAGCAAAAACATAATTACTTATCTATTAGAGTCAGTAGGTAAATACAATTATTTATTTTAATGTAAATAATCTGTGATAGACATAATTTTTTCTCTCTTATAATTATACTAAAATAGATATGAATCTAGTGTGGTCTGTGAAATAGCATCGGCGACGGTTCATTTGTACGAGTACAGAGCATCACGGTATAGATATGTCGGTGTGTTGTAGGTAGATATGTGAATATCAATGATCACCTACTGTGTAGCTATCATGTACAGATATCAATCAATACAAGACTCCTCTGTGGTCTTACTTCGTGCACAACTTAGATAATGTTATAATAAGCAACATTTGGTTGGTAGCCATGTGACGTGTCGCTGTCCGCCCTCCCCTCTCGGCCGTCAGTTAAAGCTTGTTTTACGGCCGCACTCAGAGACGTCAATAGTGGTAAGTATCATTAAATTAGTACGGGTAAACTCGTACAAAATCAATAGTTTTAGTTTAATATTGACGCGGCCGCGCAGTGACCAACTTAGTTCTTTAAAAAACTCAATATAACACAATAATAAATCAGCGGGTAGTTGTAGCGAATTCGTCAACATAGCATTCTCCGCGATAGCTCAGTTGTTAACTCCGCGTCGCGTAACTATCGTTAGCAACATTAAATCGATAGTGTAAATCTGTGATTAATATAATATGCTTTTCTATTATTATTTTACCTTTTATTTAACAAACTCAAATGTATACCATTAAATACAGTCAAAATTCATACAAAAATGAATATTTAATATTTAAGTCAATTGACGTCTCGGTCGTGCGACAGTGTAACTCTTAACGGTAAGTATCGACGCGACGCGACGGTATCCTAACTTGTACTTCATTTTCTACAAATAAACTTTGCGCAGCTTACTCTTGTACGTTTATCACGTTATCAAGAAGAATATTATTTCTTTATAAATCTGTTTAAATCGCATAACATTTAAACACTCGCGGCTTAACTATGAAAGTTCTTTTTAACAAAACAAATAAACGAGCACCAAAGATAGAGCGTGTTGGAAGCAGCCTAGGCAACCTAGGGCTCCGGCGGCTGCTTGGCGGGCAGCCGCTCGTCGGCGGCTAGCAGCCGGTCGAGCTCCTCGTCCTCGTAGAAGACGACGAAATGCTCCGGCTTGGCGACCGCCTCGAAGATGGAGCACACGGAAGGCTTCACGTTGTAGAAGTAGAGCGGCTGGCGGCGGCGGTGGAAGTCGGCCGTCAGCTGCTGGATGCTCTGCGCCGCCGTGTAGTCGGCCGAGTAGATGTGCGTGCACTCCAGCACCACGGGCAGCGCGCCGCCGGCCGCGCACTTGGTCACCAGCCGCCGCACGTACTCCACCGAGGGGAACATCAGGCACCGGTCCGGGGTCACCATCAGGTACTCGGCGCCGCGCTCCGTCTGTTACACACACACACACACACACACATACAGTCATATACAGTCACACGTGGGCACACATACAGGCCACCCTAGTGCCGACTGACGTCCTACCTTGAGCAGCTCGACGGTTAGCTTGGGCCGCGCGGCGTGGTATAGGATAAAGATGATGTTCACGATGACGCCGATCAGGATGCCCAACTCGATGGGTAGCGTCAGGCACAGCACGAACGTGCCCACGCCTGGGATCAGGTCCAGCTCTGGAGATAGATAGCGGTACGTAAACTGACACGTAAGATTGGTCTACGACGTCTTTTTATTTCGACCGTAGCTATTGACGCAGTCGGAACTACATTTTAGCGATTTTCATTTTATTGCATCTAAGGCCGTCACATTATTAATGAAAAAGACATAAATTAATTAGAGATAGTTGTTAGTTGTTATCGTCACAGGTCACTCACTCTTAGCACGCCACATGGGCTTGACGACGTTGTACTCGACCATGAACAGGATGGCAGAGATGATGACGGCCGCCAGAGCCGCCTTCGGGATGTACTCGAAGTATTGCGTAAAGAACTGCAGCGCCAGGATTACCATTAGGCCTGCACAAAAAATACGGTCATCAATGTGGGGGTGGAACGAGCGAAACGGAAGAGAGGAGCGACAGGAGGAGGATACGAACCGGTGTAGACGCCGTTGAAGGTGGTGCGGACGCCGGAGCCGTTGGAGACGACTGACCGCGCCAGCGACCCCCCGCCCGGGTACGCCTGCACGAACGAGTTGGCTAACCCGGCCACGCCCAGCGCCAACATCTCCTGCGTCGCGTCGATAGTGCGCCCGTCGGAGAACGCTTTGCAGATGGCGATGTCCTCGAGCAGCACGATCAACGGGATCACGATCAGGCCCGAGCCCAGCTCTGACACCATGTCCAGGAAGTTGGCGGTCGTGTTGTCGTCACGTTCGTAGCTGAACGGCGGCAGCTGCGGTGCCGGCACGCCGCTCGGGATCGCGCCTGCAATATGCACCCGTCACGTCACGTGTCTCACGACAACACGCTACCCTACGGCTACCAACCACGAGTGGTCGTCGCTACTCTACACTACGTCACTAACCGGTCGGACAGTTCTCGGCTGAAGTTAGCGTGTAAATAAAATACAGATTAGGGAAACAAAATGGTGAGAGATTGTCCGCCAAGCGAAGGAGTGATACCGACCCATGAGGCTGACGGGGGACTCTCCCTGCGAAGCGATGAACCAGAAACCGAGCAGACCAGTCACCACCACCACGATGGCGTTCCGGCATGTGCTCACCAGCCACAGACACTTGCCGATCACCTTCTGCCTCGTGCTGGGACCTCCTTCCGCATCAGCGCCCGGCTTGATCATGCCAAGTTTCTAAATAATGAGGAAGAGCAAATTTACAGTTTGAGAAAATAAAGTCTTCATGGCGACAAATACGAATAGCGGACTGTGTAAAACTCACCCGCATGGTGAGCAGCGTGGCAATACAGGCGAAGCCAAGCACTGGATCCCAGAGCGCCGCCGAGTGCAGGTTCTGGAAGATGGAGATCCACTGCTGCAGGAACGTGGAGCCCGTCACCGTGATGCGGAACAGGTCCTTAACTTGCGACGTAGCGATCATGAGCGCCACGGCTGACGTGAAGCCCGAGGAGACCGGGCCTGACACGAAGTTGATGAGGAAGCCGAGGCCCAGCACGGCCATCAGCATCAAGACGATGCCCGACATGAAGGTGAGCAACACCGCCTTGGGCAGCACGCCGCCCGCCACCTGGTAGGTGAGCAGCGAGGCAATGGCTGTGGGCCCAGCAGGTACGGCGCGGCACCCACCCAGCACCATGTACACGAAACACCCGAGGAACGAGCCGTACAGCCCGTGCTGCGGCGGCAGCCCCGCAATGTTCGAGTACGCCAGCGACTGCGGGATCACTGTCAGCCCCACCGTTACACCGGCGATCAGGTCGCCGAGCGCCTGCTCCGAGCTGTACCTGCGGGTCACACGCGACACAAACATCATTTCACTCTCTCTCACTCTCTCTCTGCGTCACAGGGTTCGGAGCAGCTGCGCGACATACTTACTGCGGCAGCCAGGCGGTGATCGGTAAGCGCTTGTGCAGAGTCTTGCGGTTGAAACGGCGGCGCAGCGCGGCGCGCCACCTGCCGCGTGCTCCACCCTCAGACACTGCGCACATACATACACACGTGTAGCAATAAATACGCTGCGCTGCTGACAGGATGGTGTCAATCTAGAAGATAGTTAACGACACGCAGTGCCGGTTATGGTCAGTACCACGTAGTGTTGGATACCTAAGCGTATATCATCTGGTGCATTGCAATACAAGCACGTCCGACTTATGAAGTTCAATCTTTCTGAGTTATGAAGCCTTTTCCAAAAAAGGTGGTACTGTGTCTGTCTGTGTAGGTGATAGTGGAGGAGGCAGTTGCGACAAATACTTACAGATGTAGTCATTGCTGGCGTTCTTGTCGTCCGGCGGCGGCAGCGAGCCAGAGGACGCGTTGTGTTTGCGCCGCGGGATCATCCTGCAGATACATACTTAATCATTAATACAATCACGCATGTTCGCATCTGATTCTATGTTCAAGATTCACTGAAATACAATATTTAAAACTAGTATGCAGTTAGAAAAAAATTGGCCTCCGACCAAGTGACTTTCATCAATTGTCCAAAACAGATCGCGGACGATCTGATGGGTAGTTTTAAAAAAAAATAATAAGGTTGAGAGAGTAAAAGATGCACTGCGTTTGATTGTCCTCATGACAGTTGTCCCTATTTACACGATGCTTTTTAGGGGCTTGGTGTCCCGACTTACTGCCCTGCCCCTGTCCTCGTGTAGGTAAATAGCCCATAATGTTTGTTATAGAAAAAAGTCGTAAGTTAAGTTGTTTTGATGTGATATACAACTTATGGCCGAGAACGAATACGCTTTGATGAGCTGTTACTGACCATAACGTGGGCAATAACTCTTGGTTTTTTCAATTTGTTCTGACTTCTATTATAATTTGCTATTGTAAGAAAATTAATAGTATTGACGTCAGGTCGGTACCTACGCGTTACTAATTTATGTGTTTATGCGAAATAGTTGTTTACCTACTTATTGTTAAGGTTAAATGTTTTTCATTTAAACTTTGTTTGACATTTTTAATCTACGTTTGTTGTTATTAATATTCATCATTATTACTAAGCTTCTACGAATGAATTCGATACTATTATTAATAGCATGGTTTAATAAAAGTCTGAGCTTATTAAATGAATGATAATTCTTCTCTTTTTTATAATTAATCGTTACATACTCGTACATAATTATGAATATAAAAGGTAAAAGGGAGTTAGGAGAACAAACAAGTGAACGCAACGCGTTTGTACACACAATCTAAAGTAAATCGTACAGGTAATATGTGGTATGTGTGTGAAGGTCGGACAGTGCGCCTGCGCCTCCTCCGCACTGTGTGCCGCGGCATGCCCCGGCCGCGGCCGGGCGCCAGCACGTCTCGTATTGTCGTCGCCACTCGCCACTCAGTCTCGCTCACGCTTCGGATGTATGCGCGTGCGCTGTACGCCTTGACAACTTGATAACATAGTATGTATGTACCTAATTAAGTTTAACGAATGAATTATGTATTTGACGATATCCACCTGGTGTTGTGGAGCGAGTATTACAACACCGTGTTATACATGTGCACTAGTTCAGCAGGCGACTAAATAGAGACTATTACTTATTGTTTATTATTTACAAATTCAATTCACAATTTGGCAACCTGTCTGATGGGCTATGAGACAGCTAGCAGGATCGACCCAGACGTGTGTTTACTCTGCTCACCTACTTTTTGAAAAATGATACATGAGACCGAGGATAGAAATAACAGATAGGTATCTACTTGAATGCTGTATGTATAATGTCTTTACATTCCTACAGCCGAACTCAGAAAAGTTTGGTTGTATGTATTTTGAAATAAAACTACTTTTTAACGGATTTTATCGCGGTTTATTTTAGATTTTAGATCCCGACGTTTCAAAGTCTTTTCAGACTTCATGTTCACGGGTGGACTGAGATATTTGACGTCCAAAAATATTAATCACAATTATTACTGACTACCTTCAAACATTAATATTTAAGTTGCGTTCAGTAATAATTGTGATTAATATTTTTGGACGTCAAATATCTCAGTCCACCCGTGAACATGAAGTCTGAAAAGACTTTGAAACGTCGGGATCTAAAATCTAAAATAAACCGCGATAAAATCCGTTAAAAAGTAGTTTTATTTCAATGTGTGATATTCGCGTAAATCTAAGACAATACTGTATGTATTTTTACAAAATGATAAGTAGGTTTTCGAAATTGTAGACGAAATAAAAATTGCTTATAGAAATACATTTTTCTTTTTAACAAAGTTCACTTTCTCTGAGTTTATTATTAGGTGCCTAATGTTATCTAGTTGTTATAGTGGCCGATAAATTCCTTGCTGTATTGTTTCAGTCTAACACCCTAAATAGGCGTAAAAGGTACGTGAGTAAGAGAGACAGAGTGAGGCCCTACAATTTAGAAAGACAGCTGCCTTTTTCTGTGACATAAATATAATACGCCATCTACCTATAGTACCAACGTTTATTCCCACTGCTTATTTTTATTTTACGTAGCTTAGAAAACATAGAGTGAACTTTTAGAATTGCAATGAAATCACTTGCTCAGACGTGTAGAGATAGGTACTTGTAGGTTTTGTGTCCATAAATCTCGGAAAGTTTCCACCCTAGTTCTCCCCTTAGGGGTTGAAATTCCAAAAATGCACAAACAATAAGAAGCATAAGAAAAAAGAAAAAGAAGTTTTCTTACTAAAATACATACATGTTACTTCAGAAATGTCGCACTTCTCATACAAAATATTTAAAAAAATATATTTCAACTGTTTACATTATAAGTCTCTGACTCATGTGCTTTAGATTTTGCTTCAATAAAAGAATCAGGATATTTGCCCCCCATTTTTTCCTATTAATGAATTTTAAAAAATGACGTTTGCTCAGAATCTACCCTTCAAAATTTCATTGTCCTATCCAAACTTTCAGCCTTTATTTCACCCTCATGGGAAGTATATTTTCATAATCTTAAAATGAATCCTTTTATATTTCTTTCTAAAATGACAGATTTATATATAACGGTTTTACCGACATTTAACCCCTTTAGAGAAGGAATTTTTAAAATCTGTCCTTATTGTGCGCTAACGTCATAAAATGCATCATCTGTCAAAGTTTTATAGATAACTAGCTGCGCCAGCGAACTTCGTACCGCGTATTTATTAAAAAAAAATCACTTAGGGGTATGAAAAATAGATAGTAGCCGATTCTCAGACCTACTGAATATGCATAAAAAATTTCATAAGAATCGGTCAAGCCGTTTCGGAGGAGTTCGATTACGCACACCGTGACAAGAGAATTTTATATATTAGATTTAATAAAAAGTGTTACGTCCGCGTCCCAAGTAGGTCCAAAATCTCAAGTCTACCTATGTAGCGAATAATTAAAATGGTATTTTAATGTCCGAATAACTTCCTGTCCGATGTGTGTTCGAAGCACAATCTGTGATCATCAAGCACTTGAAGCAGGCAGCCACAGCGGCTATAGCGCGCGGCGGGCGGCGGGCGGCGCTTGAGGGGCTCACAATGTCACGGCCGCGGGCGGCGCGCGATCGATGGCGGAATCTGTTCGGCTAGGTCAGGTTCACATGCACACACCGCTACTCTAGAGACTAGAGGGGCTCATACTGAACACATCTGAGGATCTCTGGCTCTTGTCGTGGATCCTTCGCATCGGTTTGTTTATTACTCATTTAGTTCAGCAGAGATGCAATAATGTAGCTTCTTGGAGGTAAATACTTAAGTAGTACCTTATAGTCCATCAAATCTAAGAAGTGCCGTTTGACAGTTCTAAACGTAGAACATTTAGAATTTTATTTTTTGTATGAAAATTGTTTATGTTATGTTAAAATAAAAATAGCTTCATAATTCAATTATTTTACAGGAAAGCTAATAAAAATAGTGTAAATTACGCCTCTATAAAGCTAATATAAAAGAAAACAGTGAAACGTCAAAAGGTACTTCTTAGATTTGTTCAATTGTAGTCTAATACTTAAAAATATTTAGTTTCAAAAATGAAGACAATTTGCATATGAAAATATATTTTAATAGTTGTAAATAATTACAATCGAATTGTAAATAAATTTCTCTGATAAATTACTACAAAACTACACCATAAATTATAGCTGCTGATTTGAGGGAGTGTAACTTTTGTTGCTTGACCTATAGAGACCAACTCCATTATAATTTGAACAAAAAATTATTGGGAATTAATGCGTTCAAATTTTATTATAAACCTATTTTAGCTATAATGAGCTTATAAGACGTTTATGAATACTGGGGTAAATCCTAAACAGTAGCGTCAACTCCTACTTTTTTCCAAGATCAAATTTATATCGAGTTAGGTACCGTGTGAAGATACTTACTTATATATATAAATATGCCAAATAAGTATATACCGTGTGAAGATACTTACTTATATATATAAATATGCCCAATAAGTATTCTTACAAAAGTCATACTGTCCACGCTACGCTGAAGTGCCAAGATATTATGATTTATGATTATAGATTGAGTATCGACTGAGAAAATTAGGTCTGAAAATGGGAAGCCGGAGCATAAAAGTTCTTACTTAAGAAAATAATATCTCTGCACTACCGTCACCGATCGTTCTTACACTTGATGCTTTACTTATTTTTGTTGCTATTGAAAACTTTCAATCGTTACATAATATTATTAAGTACGTGTGATATTGACCGTTTCCTAAAGGGAAGCCGATGGGAATCGGATTGTATGGACGCCACTATTACCTACTAAAAACATAATTGCTAGTTCTACTAAGGAAGATGACCTGTCAGGATTATGATGAGGAGAGTCCATAGAACACAAGAAAAGCCATGTGTTTATTAAGTTATTGAAATGATTGCTACGTGTTGCATATTAAAAATAACAAAATAAATTATTTCAAAAATAAATAAGATCTAACTTGATCTGAACCACGTCAGTAAAACAATAAAACTACATGTGACGCAGTGACTGATGAAATATGTATTAGAATGCATGTATTAAGCGCCGCGGCGCGGGCGGCGGAAGGACGCGTGCGCCGTATAGCTTATCTCGTTACTGTAAATAAATATTATATGCTACTAACACAGTGCCAATCATGTGCCTTTATAGCATACCTTATGCACACTGATAGTCTTACTTTAGGTATAATAAATATAAATATTTTATTCACAAGTACACGGCGTGGGCGCACTTTCGCGAGCCACATTTAGAAAACTAGTTCCAATAACTCGAAGTTCCTAGACTTAGGTCATATCACATACGAGACATTCAATATCTAGTGACTTAATTACTTCCTTATCTTATGTAATACAATAAGAAAACACTAAAAAATCGTATAATTTAGTTGGAACGGCAAATAACAAACTATATGAGATGACATATTCGTTATGGCGCGGCGCCCACATATCAAAAACAAATTCAATAACAACGATTCTAGTTCACGAAATAAGATGTTTTTATCACATAGTCCAATGCCTAACCCAAATAGTTTATAATGTATAGGTAGATAAGAGGCAACCTATTCATTCTTCTAATAAGTTTCACAAATGTTTTGTATCTATGTTTTATAAAATGCATCCAAAAATATTTTACAAATAGTAATTCCGTGTGTCGTTCGTGTCACTTTCATCTGAATGTCTTCTACAGAACACACAATATGCTATAGGCTAATCACAAATTTTGTGTTGCAGTAGACACTCGTTGGTTTTCATTTGAATATAATATTATTATGTATTTATTTAAATATTCTGCGACAAACTCTAGTATAATAACGTTTTATTTACGTAGGTTCTTCTTATTCCGTTTGGTAATGAAAAGGAGGCACTAGTGCCTAGTGTGTCCTATCCTTTGATATACCACCTAAACACATTGGTATGGCTAATTTTGCGCATATAACTTCAAAATTGTATATACTTACAAAAACATATCTTAGTCTCCCACAGCAAGTTCTTTCCATTCGATATGTCACACACTGTAGTTAAATAGACTGTATTTGTCAAAGTGGCCCCAATGTTTAGAATTCGTTTATGTACATACCACGTCCCTCTTTGGGCTACCCATTCAAATAACTTAGTATATAGGGCAATATATCGATTCACTCGTGACTACGAATGACTTTCGGTGAGGTCGCAGTGAAATTTGAGGTCCCATATGGTTAGAAACCATAATGAATCCTAAATGTGTCACTAACTCACCAGACTTCGCACTGGGACACGGAAAAGTCGCTTGGCGGTGCGGTTTTGTCTGGTGAATAGTCATTAACCACGGCCGAAGCCTACCACCACTTAATTACCTGCAAACATAATTATCAGATGATGTCACCTGATTTGCTCTAGCTTCGCCCAGACCAAACCATCAACTGATAATTGCAAACACAGTAAAAATAATTAAACAACTAAGTGTTGTTTTTAGACGTTTTGTTTCTGGCTAAGAACCTATCTCGTATTTCAAGGAAAATTCTAAAAAAAGAATCAGAGAAATCGGTTCAGCCGCTCTCGAATTTTGTGCTCAGCAAAACATTTAGTGATTATAACTGTATATACCAGGAAAGGGAGCTAATAGATATTTAGGAACGTGTTTGAGGAACACTGACAACTTGTTCAATACTTCTATGCAAGTATGGCTTCACCAGAGTTAGTATTATTTATTTATTATTATTATGCTTCAAACACATACACAAAAACATCTACCAGCACTACGACTATAAAAACCATAGACTTCTAACAGGTTTTTCTGTATGTATAAGTACACTTAGGTCATAATGAAAGTTTTTGAAGTTTGATAATTAAGGCTAGATAAGATGTTTATGATTAATTCATTGTCTTTCAAAGTATATTCCCTCACTAAATACACTTTTTTAAATTCTTTGGAACCATTCTGTGAAACAGAGGATCAAATCTTCGGTAGAGATCTCTTCAACGGCTTCTTGGAATGCATTTATCGCCGTTTTTGGACTCGAGAATGGTAAACCTCAAAGTTTATCTTTTTTTGGGGAATAAATAGAAGTCGCAAGTGTGAAGTGTGCGTGTTCCGGACTATATGGCAGATGCGGCATCAGTTTCACATTCAACCCAATGTCGATGAAGCCTACAAATACGCAATAACAGAAACGGAATGTGCGAACGCGTTATTGTGGTGAAGGATGACATGACTGCGAGGACGCTTTTCATGAACTTTTTTTAAGACCCCGGGCAAGCAATTGTTCTTATCTATTATATAATAAAATGTATGTACGTATACTAATTCTTATATTATACATTTATATTACACATATTAAATATATAATACACATAGTCTAACAATAGTAAATAACTGTCGAAAAAAGTGCATTCCTTTTTAAATTCTGTTTATTACCTTTTTAATTTATTTATTGTAAGTGGTCAATTCCAGAAACTTTTAGTATGCCTCACGTAACGTTTCGGCAATAAGAAGGAAGGTTTGGTAAATTTTCTTGTCTATTTACTCAATAACTACAAAACTATGTACATCATTACAACAAAATATATCATAGTCCCTCACAACGATCTCTTTTATTTGATACGTCCCACAACACAACAATGTGTTAATAAATAAAGATTTGTTAACTAATCTTTACTTTTACTCAAATTTCAATTTCAATTTATTCTTGTGAAACACAGGTAAATAATATGATACAAAATAAATAATGTCCTACTGCGTTCTGCCGTGTGGCGTACAAGTCATTGTTAACTTAAATTTAAATTACATTACAAGCATCACTGTAACATTAACAAAATAATTCTAACTAGAACCTTAAAGTTCATAGAGACACAAAGATATGGCACAGTTTAACATTAAATAATTTGAGGGAATTGATTAAAATGTCGGAGTTAATAATATTGTTAATGTCAATTTGATAAATGTCAGCCTTATTATTTAATGTCATTATTTAAGAAATTATTAATAGAATAGTATGTAATGTCAATAGATAATGAAATAATCGTGATTTGAATTTTTTTAAATTGTCACACTTTATAATTCCTATTGGCAGTCTGTTATAAATTTTAGGTGCAATAACAAATATGCTAATCTGGTAGAGAGCAGTTTTTACATTATGTCTAGATTTCAATATATGAGACCTACGTGTGCTCGTATCATAGACATAGTATTCAGGGTGTCGTCGCACATGTAGAGCTACTTCGTAAATATATAGACTCGTCAAAGTTACAATTTTTAGATTTTTAAAATGAGTTTTGCAACTATCAGTTCTTTAATCTTACAAATCGCTCTAAAACAGTTTTTCTGTGCTATAAACAAGTCCTTAACGTAAGGAGCATTTCCCCAAAATATAATTCCATACCTGTGTCCAAAAAGTCTCCCCCATGATTAAAATTTTGTGTATGCAAAATTTATACGAGTAGATAGTCCTAGGAGAGACTTTATACTAGAATCTACCTGCCCCCCTAATATTAAACGGAACGCTCACTGTGCGAGCTTCACTCGCTCTTGACCGGTTTTTTATACTACAGCATGCCACCCGAAGGTTGCATGAGGTTTACTGTTTGGGTATGCGGCACACTTCCTCTATTCCACTCCTTCGCAGCACTATTTTATAAAAATCATTTCTATATCCCTTTGATCTAATGTGATATTAATTTTAAATATATTTTGAAACCCTTATGAACCTTTCTAGAACACCCTGCCAAATTTTGTTCCAGTCTAACTCAACTGATCAATGGTGTGGATGTGGTATGAGAACGTGTATAGAAGACAATCACACAAACATTATGTGGTACCTATACAGATTTAATAATGACATTCTAATTGAGCTCAGGTATATTTAAAAATTAACCACTATGTATTCGATTCCGAATTTTTAACTATTTTCTTACGAATTCAAATCTCCATTCAGGTATAGGTAAGATTCAGTATTTCAAAAATCATTTATTAAATAAATTAAATGATGAGCAGTACTTTATTAAACATTAAAAAGCAGATAAATTGATTGATTGATAAATTATAAGTAATGGGTACTAGAAATATTAATGAGTATACTTTAGTGAATAGAAAATCTATGTCCCTCCAAAAAACGTATTATTCTGTATATCAAGTATAGAATCTGTAAAGAATCAAGATAAGTTCAGCGACAAATATGTATTCTTAAAAAAGCCAGAAGAGCTAAATAATAAATCTAACTAACTAACTACGAGAATAGTGCTAGTGACGATCTAACAAAAAGGTTTACTACTAAGTAGTTGAAGCAATTGGAAAGTAAGTTTTTGGCACAGTTTGGGACATGCATACGGACTGTTATCTACGATTCGGTTCAGAACACCACAAGTATGTTCAGAAGTTAGTTAATTAATTATTATAACAGGGCACTTTGACTGACAGCTTCTTGCGTAGTGTGGTGTGTTGTGCGCGCGTGTGAAAGTTAATGCAGAGGAATCTACCTCCCGCCGTCACTCACAAGCAACGTTCCACACGCGGCCGCGGCACTGTGTTTGTGGCGGATATCCACCTGTAGGTGTCTAATTACTTGTCAATAGTTCACTTTGCACGGCACTCCACGGGTTTCGTCGGCCGACGACAAGATGCTTTTGCCGAATCGGCGCAGTTTAACCAAAATGCGACTGTTCGGCGAGGATTAACGGCGAAGGAATGCGGTCGGACCCGCGTAACTCACTTAGTCCGTTCCGTCGACAAATACTGCAGACGCCTTTCGAGGGTTATAAAAGTGAGAAGCGAAATTCGGCGAGTACCTGAGGGTTGCCGGTCGAGACTTACTCGTGGCGGGTGCGCGGCGCCAGGCGACGGTGTCAGGCGCACTCGGGTGGCGCTGCGCAGTGCTGGTGGTGCTGATGGGAGGCCGTGGTGGCAGCGGGCGGCGGCGGCGGCTCGGGAGCGATACAGAGCACGACACACGCGGTGCGGCACGAAGCGAGCGAAAGACGTGTGAGCGGCGGCGCGGTCGGGTCGCGACTGGCGCGGCCGAGGAGCCGCGCGCCCGATGTCGACTGGCGGAGGACGGCCGGCGCCGGGCGCGCGGCGCGGCGTGCGCGGAGGCTGCGCGCCCCCGTCGCGTCACCACCTCGCACGCACGCAGCGTCCCGGTGCATCCCCCGTGCATCGCGACTCTGGGTACCTGCTCCGATATTACTATCTATGTTGCCTACCTTTTTCACTTAAGCTAAACAATCCACACATTCTACTCAAGATAAAAAATTAAATAAGGCAGAAAAAACTTCTTGTCCAAACCGGATACGACGACGTTTTTTAGCTTAGTACAAAAAACTTCAAAAAAGTTAACACCAAAGCTTTCTGTCGCCACTTCGTCACTGTATGGTACGAATGGTAACGAAAACCTTGTTCTACGAGTGGATTGCGTTGTATTGTGATAAATGTGATATTATTATTTCTTGACGGCTTTATAAATAACTAGCTTCGGCCTTCGGCTTCGCCCGCGAAATTAATCTCACTAATCTTGTTTCTCCATACAAACTTTAGAACCCCTTTTCACCCCCTTAAAGGGTGAGTTTTGAAAAATCCCTTCTTAGTGCACCCCTAGACCCCTTATGTAACCTATGTGCCAAATGTGGAGTCTCCAGACCCAGCGGTTTGGGCTCTGCGTTGATATGTCAGTCAGTCAGTTTCTTCTTTTATATATTTCGATAGATTAAAAAGTTTATTCACACTATCTTACACAATATAACTGGACGGCTTCAGAGAAAACTCCGCTGCGCTTTACGTCTCTACGTAAATACGTGCGCGCACGCGTTGAGGTCTTTTGGTAGCAGAGCCGCGGCGCGCGGGTGCGCACCGGCGCGGCTCCGTGTCCACTCCACCATTCGTCTCTGACTAGGGCCGGGCTTTTTTTTTTTTTTTGCTGATGACATAACCCAATTAGCCTGAAGGGCCTCTATTGGTTCACCGGACTTTTTCGGTGAGCCGTCCGAGGACGGTCGAACCGATCAAGTACTGTGGCAACTGCCATGAGGGCTCCCCATGTGGGGACGGACCTCGGCTCAGGACGTTGCCGGACACTCTAGTTTTTTAGGGGATCGGGGGGCACTAGGGCCGGGCATGGCTCTGCAAAACTTATATCTATCTACTGAATCTTGTACATAGATGTTTAAAATTATACCTATCATTACTTATTAAGTGGAAATGGTGAGATGGACCCCACGAAGAGGATTTAACTACCAAGATTAGGTATTCGCGGTGGTTTAGGGTGCGGTACCTATGAGACACGCAGTAATGGATGTATCAAGTGGATATTGTATGTAGATAGTTTCGATAAGAACTTTAGTTAGCAACTGCGTCAAAGACGGCCGTGAGTCCTGTAGGCGCAGTGATCGGTCGCTGGTGTGCGGAATACAATTCAACACGTACGATGCAACTGCGGATGTTATGCGTCTGCGCATGTCGCTCGTAGTGTGTTGTATTGTGTACGCGACGACGTGACGTAACAGACGCCAGCAGGTTCTAGTGGTTCTACAGCACACCTGTCCCGCGGGGTGGGGAGCGGGAGCGGGGACACTCACGTGACTGTACCGCACACACACACTCGCACGCAGTGCCGGTACTATGCAGTTACTACGCATATTATTGTTTATGATTAATGTGGGGCGAGCCTGCCACGCGGCTTGTACCAAGTACCGTCGGCTGTAACGTCAGCCTCCGAAATGCGATTGTGTGGGACATAGATTTAGATCTCAAACACACAGTTTTCATCCATTCATAGGGCTTTATGTATATAGAAGCTAGTAGCATGTACATATATGGCAATGTCAAGTGCACAATGCGGTGGCGCAGACTTAGGGTGGATACTGTTAATATGTTAGAAGGAGCCACATGCGCACAATATGAGTGTGCGCGAGTGGTGGCGGGCGCTGACCCCGCGCATGCGTCACGTGAGCGCCGCGGGGAGCGGGCGGGGGCAGGAGGCACGGGGCGGGGGGAGTGTTTACATCGCACTGCCACGCGCTCAGGTCCCTCTTGCTGGCACTACGAGGGTCCTTCGCTCAGGCAAGGAAGAGCCCGAAGCTGTAAGCTATTGAAACAGAATAGTTTGGTTAGATATAAATACGTAGGTACTTAAGTTCCAAACAGTAATTTAACAACTGTGAGTTTTTAGTTGTGGATAAATTAGTTATATTTGGCTTCATTTTACGCATATCATGTTCTACAAAAGATTTTTTGCATCGACCACTCGAACTCCTCGGTGACAGGGCGACTACGGTCGGTCGGTTAACACATTGTTAAATAAGGAGTCAAGCGCGAGTCGCCGCTCTAAAAGGTTTGAAGACTATTAGTTATACGTTATGGGTAGGTAGAAGTGGAGTTTCACGCGCGCCCCTAACCCGTCACTCCAGGACACATAAAGAGACCCGCTGAGGTAGACCGGGGCACCAGTCGGGAGTTGTGGATGCGTGTTTCCGCGACCCTTATAGTAGGTGTAAGAGGAACATTCGGGGGGTTGTAGTGGTTACCCTCCGGGAGTCCCAATCGAAGAGCGGTCATATTCAAAGCATTTTCCCTGTCAACATTAAATTTTTCATAAGAGAAGAGCCTTTTAATTCTTCGTACTTCAACGTACTGAACCCGCGCGCGCAGTATGTTTTACGTAACATGGCGCGCACAGATCTCTAATAATAACACTTTAATATAAAAGTTTGCAAAAAATATTAATCAACCCGGAGGTCAAACGTGCGTACCTACAGGTAAAACCCGAGCAGGGCTGAGTCACGAGCGCGTGTGGAGGCATATGAGCCACAGTCACATACTGAGGGGCTTGTTGATAGTGAGAGTACGCGTGGTGCAGGTCTCCTTGAGCAAGTCGCCACGCACCGCTCGTCCTCAATGGCTAAGTGCTCCGCAAACTGATACAGCTACAGAGCCGCAGACGCACTGATTATATCGACGCTACATTGTATTACGCAGAGATTTAATCTGCTATGAAGTTAATCAGTCAGTTTATCTTACTACATGATATATAAATACAACTAATAAAGGCCAAGTCATTCTATTTTGAGCTAAATCTGTAAATTATTTGAATTTTATAACGGTGCTTACGAGGGTCACGTCATCAGGTCAGTATGCAATACCCACCGGTATTGAGGTGAACATTTTATCACGAGCCGAGGCAAGGCTGGCGACGAATTGTGTCCTTTGACGACGTTTGCGTTATCATAATAAACTTGTAAGAGTATGTTATGTGGACGAGCGGTCCACCTTGCTTCAGTCGCGGCTGTTCCCACAAACATGGAAATAGAGCGAACTATTTCCTGAGTACATCTACGCCTACATTATGACAACCGGAACCGAACAGCGCGCGCCGTGACCTCCGCGTCGCGTCTCCGTCACGTTCTCGTCACGTCGCACCAGTACCACTCACTCACCATTCATCGATACGTAGTGTCTGTACGTATACCGTTATTCTATAACAGCAACAGTTACCTCACATGTACATATGTATCGTAGCAGCTGTATGTAAGTATATTATGATGTATAGTGTCATACATGTACCCATAGTTCTCAACACTCAGAGCCTGTCAATCAAAGAAATCGCAGTTACTTGTGTAGTTTAAGTATAGTGTTAGTGTTATACAGCAAATACAATCTGACGTCAAAAAGCACAAACCTAAAATATAGATAATAATAGATATACATACATATGTTGCTATAGATATATCCCAGTTACACATTACTGTGCTCAACATTTGTAAAATCTTAATACCTAGTTACAGTAGGTAGGTATGTACACAGGGCCGGAATGATCGTGTTTCATGGAACCGTCACAAGTGACAATAAAGAGTTGCGGTCGTCTCTCGCCACGACAATGGTCAATAAAACTGTGACATTGTGTGTCTATCAAATATCCAGATAATAATGTGGTGGACGTAAACATAGGGCGCGTCGTCGCCGGCGCCGCGGGACATCGCGCGGGTTGTGTGCCCGGTGTGTGTACTGCTGTACATCTAGTTACTGACTCAGATCTGCACTTAATATTCAAATATAGTCACTGAATAAAATACAAGGCAGAGGAATCTGGAGAGAAAGTACATACCTACTCTAAATACATAAATAATAATTTATAATTAGTATAGATAATTAAGTGTTATATTGTGTATGTATGTTATTTTATTTGTATTTTATAATGGAACTTTATTCAATAATTATAATAATTGACTGATGAGACTTGTACAACTAATCAGTAAGTCGATCTCTATGCTGGTGTCGGTACTTCCTCGGTGTCGCTGAGTGAGCGGAGCTTGTTGCCTCAGATAGATCCTCCGAAGGTTACTGCAGCCGGAAGATAAATAACGAGGATTATCCTTAAGCTATCTATCATATCTGCGCTGTGTGACAGTACCTACGATTATTTGTTGAACCAACATAACATATTTTTCCGTTTTGTATAATTAATTATCTGTGGTTTTGCCGCCACTAAAACTTGCCGCAAATTAACTTGATTCTGCGTAAACATGTAGGTAACTAATGTAAGAAGAGGATCCGTTGGAAACCCATGACCAAGAACTATTAGTTAATCTGTACCCAAAATGAGAACAATCGTATTTAGTAAAGAAGAGGTTTCGTTACGTCTCACTGATTTCTCTGTTACGTAAATGTTTAAAATTGGTACTAATTGGTTCATGAATCCCTGCGAAGACCTTATGGTACGTAGAAGTGAATTGCAATGAAAATGAGGAAAACTATGAAGTAACTAAGTAACTAATATATTTCATTTTAACCACAGCCGCCGCAAAGATTTTACTTCAGTAATTAAAATTAATGCCACAGGTATCGGACCTACTTGCCGATACCTACTTGTATATTTTTTCCTTGTGTTGTTTTTTGCACAACTCTGTTAACCAGTCGACAATAAACCCAATCACAGTTTATCTATAAAAACGTTTTTTCTACGGAAACGGTCTATTGAAATTAGTAAATATTTTATGAAAAAACTACAGGCGACGGTTATCCGGTGCCCTTGAGACACATACATGTTCCGATAGTATAGTCCCTATGATAATGTGTGAATGTCTAACGCTCATTTTTATAATAAAATAGTTATGTAAGCATCGCGTCGTCGGCTCATCCCATCTATTTCTTCATAATGCTCGGACACGGTGTCTCCTACCTAATATACAAAGTGAAGCCATGATTTCCATAAAATCTATTTATCAAGTATGTAGGTAATTTATGCAACGGCGCGCAGCGCACGACACTCGGACCTCACGGGACATCTTGTCAGATCCCTGACCCCACAGATATTACTTATTTTCATACTAATAAAGTATATGGGAAAATGTACAAGAAAAAGTTTTTTTTCTATGGTGATGGTGTGTACTTTGAGTAAATGCATATTTGCTAGCTTGACGACTAATATAAGTGGTGATTGGGAAAAAACAAGTAGTGACCTACTAACTATGCTTAAATTCTAAATAGTTGGTGCGTGTTTTAAAAAGTATTGTTAATAATTAATAGTCAATTAATGGTAAAATGCCGTCCTAAGTATTGATTATTATTTTTACCCGACTGCGAAAAAAGGAGGGTTACTAACAATATTTTCGCAAACACAACACAATTATACACTGAGAATTCCAGGAAAGTTTATTTTTCGATCGGCCCAAGCTAGCAAGTTTACACACCATCACTGAGGTTTACCCCATACATTTTATTGGTGAGAAAATCAGTAAAGTCTGAGGGACCACGCAGCTTTCACTTTCATACAATGGCGTCGCTGGCGCATGGCGTGGCGTCGAGCAGACCGTCATGTTCACTGACACAATAGCGTCAAAGCACACAACGGATTTCTTCGCGGTGCGGCTTATTGTTGCTTGATGCACAAGTGGTACCTCTCGCCACCTCTGTCACCCTCAGTACCGTCATGCGTCTGTATTTACCGCACCTGTCGACTAATGCAGGGAGTATAGGTAGTATAGACCAGCCGCTCAGCTACAATCCACCGGCAAGAGGTGGAGAGGTAACGGAAGTAGTTCCTTCTCATTGAGCGAGCGGACAATAATATGTCACCGTACTTAGCTGTAGGCACTGGATCACCTTCATTAGTCACAACTTAGTGCTACTCGGGTAACACTATGGCTCATGTTGCGGGTTCCGCATCTGCTAATATAATCGTAAAAAGTACAACTCACTTGAGTAAAGAGGACTTTAATTATTAACTAATTATGTATTATCATTATATCGTAATGAATTCTAAGGCAACAGTGAAAGCTCCGAATAAGACCTACAATAGGTACATGCTATTTATTGAACTGTACAAGTACCTATGACACTTATTATACTATTGTCACATACTATATAAACGTGTTATACTTAGTTGTACAAGATGTAATGTTATGCATTAGTAGGTAATACATACATACTTACATACGTAGTTACACACCTAGTCAAGTACCGAACGAAACCTGCGGAACCCTGTGCTTCTGATCGCCTTCGTGTTAAATTAAAGTATCTTGTAGAATTTCCTCATTTACGTGAATTTAAATAATACACAAATATTTTGGGCACATTCGCCTTGATATTGTTTGTGTATGGAACCTTGATACAGTTTGCAGACAGGTTTCGCCTCTGACACCACACACCACACCACACCAGCGACATCACGCACACGTCACTTTTAACGGTGCATCAGGTCCACGAGTGGAATGCAGACCTGGGGACTATCTCTTACTCCTATCGATAATATAGATTCTGATGATGTGCGATTATGTGTCATGTGCATAACATCATACTCGTAAACTCATATTTACTCTTTGTGAACAAGTACAAAGAGACACACGGAACATGCACTCCTTCCATGTCTAGTGTAGTATGATGTGTGATACAAGTTCGTGCTACGTGAGCTACACACTGCATACCGCACATGCGGAGTGTTAAGTAATCAGAATTCAGATTTGTAATCATGTGAGCATCGCCACTTTGCCAACAAAATATTGTGAGACTTGTGACAACAAATTAACATAATAAACGATGCAGTAGGTGTTAGTAATTTGTTAAAATACAGTTTTGGCAAATCATAATAATAAGTTAGTTTAGATTTAGACACTAATGTGTCGTAATGTGTTCGATGAAATAAAATTGATTTAGTAAGGTGACGCTAATTTATTCATTCGCAAAGGAATATTAAATAAGTTTTTAATAAAACCAAGTTGTATCAATGTCAATGTGAACCTACAGACATTGTCGTTTAGCAAGTATTTAGACTGAACTAAAACCAGATCCCTGTAATAACGGACAAACCAAGGAGACACTAAGTAAGTGTAACGATTTCTTGATTATTCGGTCTGTGTCTCTTTGACTCTATTTCGGAGTTGCTCAATGCAAGACGGAAAACAAGTCAAAGAGGATACTGCAATACTTTATCACTTTTATGTTGGAACTTATTTAAATATCTTGGACTCGTTCAAGTTTCGAATGAGTATTTCGAATCGCATGCTTATTGTGTTGTTCCGTGAACGAGGACGAGGCGAGCCGGTGCGACCTGCGCGCGCCTGTGAGGCACAGGACACGAGAGATGTGCAAGAGCTGACACTGAGCCGGTGCCGCCCGCGCCGGCGCCGCAGTTATGTTATGCATTTTATTGTTACATAACGGCACCGCGCCTGGAGGCCGACCACTCGGCGACTATAAACTTATCCAATAATTACCGCGAATCTTTAAATATTTGTTATATTGTAATTCGGCAAGATAAAAGAAACCAGATACGCGACAGTTCAACGATATGATGGATTGAAATAAAATCTGTTACAAAAAGAGTAAATCTGACAGGGTGTGTGTGCCAGACACACCCTGTCAGATACAATAGATACAGATGGTGAAAGATCGCGCGGAGAGCTGTGTCCGCCTATATGACTGATGTGGACGCCCACGTTCCCAGCGGCACAGATTGATCTGTACTTTCCATTACTGCGTTACGAGGCGTTTAAAACCTTGTCTTAAACCAGACATTGTGGCGGCACGAGGCTTATTAAACCCCACCGCCCTTAGGAGACCAAAATCCTTTTTTTGGTGCCAAATATGACAAATTGTACAGCTTTTATCGCGATTATTATTAACAATGAGTTCATTAACCTATATCTGCCGCCGCCTATGGTTAGATTATTTAGTTAAGATTCTATAGGTAAAATAAAATGTGGGGTCTCATGTACCTCGTACCGCACTGAAAAATAGCAGATTTTCATATTATTTAGTGATGGGAAAATAAATATCGATTTTATTTAATTGTATTTATTTATCAAAGTTATGGATGTTTTTCATTAAAACACGTCAAGCAATAATATTTTTTGCAACTAGTGCATTCTGTGAGAATTTTCTTCACTTTTTTGTCAGCCTCACGACTTGTCAAGAAGGCGCGGAGTTTATCGTAACATCCTACACATCTCCTCTTCTTTGATCCCTTTTCGAGATGATGTGCATTGTTTGCAGTGGCTTCTGAAAATAAAAAAATGTGTATTTGTGAAGCGGATTAGGCCCAACCCACACGGACCACAACCACGCGACAACCACAACCACACCACGTGGTCGGGCGCATATTTTGTATTGAAAATGAATAGTTTAATTCACACGTACCAGTTGCAGTTCTTCGTCGCGTGCGCAGCCTGGCATGCGTTGCACAACACTAACCGCGTGAAGCTAGCGTAGAGTGCGGTACGAGGTGCGCGGGGGTACGAGGTTTTCGGAACCTCTTACCGCACTGTGTTAGAATTTTATTTGTTCAGTGCGGCACGAGGTCTAAGAAACCCGGTATTAAAATAAGTATACCATAGAACTAGGAATCAATAGCACATCTCAGATATATAGTTATCTCTTTCCTGTACTGAACCAGATGGAAGTTATGCCTCGCGCACGACAGAGAAGTTTAAGTTTTTCCTTACTGCTATAAAGACAAGACACGTACAGGGCGTTTCAAACCCTGTTTCGCACTTAACGTGTTAATACAATCACGATCGCTCCAACAAGAGCGAAATGACGAAAAATAAGTAGTAGTAGTAGTATTGAGTATATAATTCCAAGCACAATCAATGTAAGTAGGTAGGTACATGTAGTTGATAAGTATCTAGTGATGCGACGCGACCGCGACTGATCACATTACACAACGGGTAATTGAGCGCTCGTAGTCATGTGACAGTGGTCGTCGGTCGGTCGTCGGTACGCGACAATCAATGAACAACAGCATTTCAATCGATCATCAATCAATGTATTAAAAATAAAGTGGTTCGTTACTTACAGATTGGCCTCACCTCTGACCTACTCTCGTGGCTGGCACAATTCTCGCTGAAGGATATTTTAGTCGCTCAGACAACTGAATGTGAAAATATTATTATGTAGATATACAATATTATACATGTATGTACCGACTAACTAGCGGAGTAAGTCCTTTCTGTGTTTACTCATCAAAAGTCGTGGAGCATTATTGTAGATTTCGAAATGCTTTCTAACCCGCTTGCTCTCACCTAAATAAAGAAAAACTAATGAATAAACAGATTCAAGACAATAAATTGAAATAATTGAGCTTCTCGATATCTAATGGAACAACAATAAAGTAAGACAATGACGGGATGTCTACTGAGACAAGTTGGTAACGCAAGAGATAGTATCGAGAGCGTGCCGGAAGCGTCGCCGGTGTCGGTGGGTCACGGGCGCGGGCGGTGACGGTGCAGCGGTGGCGGTGATTACTCTATTGTGTTATTGTTATCACAAATAATAGTACCGCTACCTCTGCAGGGGCCGCAGTGGAGCTCTAGAACTACATTCCCCAACACAGTGTCGCAGAAGTCTTCTGCTACAAGACGAGCGCTTGGACCACACTACGCTATCTATTATCATATTGCTTTACTGTAAACTCTAAAGAATGTAATTACCGCGTGTACCGTGACCACAATTGCGCCTTACAATAAATAACTACGCTGCCTAATAGATTTATTATGTGTTAGTAATTTATTGTGTTCAGCCGCAGCCCGCATGCCGTAACAGAATTCTCGCTATTGGCAGGAAAATAAATTGAGTGAACTCAATGACGTTCCTGAAATAAGTCGCGCTGATTATGTAGTGTGCCCTACCTCGTAGCAAGTCGTTACGGCGCGCGGCGTAGCAAGTCGTAGCAGTATACGAACTGCTACGACGTGCTACGGCTACGAGCTGTAGTCCTGCGCTACGCGCCGCGTCCCGTAGCAGAGTACTCCTTCACGTAGTAACTTTAGCACACAATTGTTTGGTAACATAATCTAATATTGCATTGTTTGTTAGTTAGCTACACGTCAGATATATTTTGATTGTTGTCGATGCTGGTAGTGCGCCGAACGTGCTCGCCGCACCATCTCCGTCTACTGTCCACCACACTTCGACAGTGACCTTCAGAAGGACGCCGACCGCCACAGACGTGACGTTGAGCAAACAAATCAATTACATAAAAAACAACTGAAGCGTTTCAATAATTTGACTTGTAATTAGTTTGTTAGTTACTTATTTAAATATACCTAGTTGTTACTATTCAGTCAAGGACATTTGGTGGATACATCTCACTTCTTGTAGAAGATTTTTTGATAAAATAGAATTTTGCGTCAAAAACTTCAAAATCAATAATAGAACATATTTTTTTAGAACGCGTGAGCGACCGGCAACGATATAGTTACTGTCACTTACTCTTGTTGTTGTACTGTACCTACTTAGTAGGTAGGTAGTACCTACATATTGTAAATGTTGCTGAAACTAAAAATATAGGTAAACAGAATAGTAATAATGTTGTGATATGTATGTTATACTACGTATGTGAGCTGTTGTGATAATTGATAACACAAAGCGGACATTGATTGAAATGATTCTCATTTATCTGAACGTTAACATATCTGTGAGAGAAGCGAGGGGTGAGGGGAGTGGGGTACAATATTAACATAATACAGACTCTTCTTTTTTATTGGGTTCTATAACCGAAAGTTCCTACCTACACCTACACAGGGTGAATGGTAATTAGTGTAAAAATCTAAAGAAACACACGGGCGACGGGGCGCTCGCAGCGTCTCGGTAGTTCTTCCTACTGCGCGGCTCAATTTAATTTAAAAAAGCACTAACACGTATTTTTTCACTTTTACATTACCAATTCCATTACCAGTCACCCTCAACAAAAATGAAGTATACCTAATTAGAACGGAGCCGAGTAGTGATCATTAAGTTAAGTACCTATGTAATGTGCCATTAATTTGTCAAGTGTTGGCACGAGTGTCGCGGGTGCGGCGGCGCGTGACCCGTGCGCGGATACTCTCTCAACACTTTGCCTTCGGTGCGCCTGCGCGCTGCGGCTGAGGTGCTGCAGCAGGACCACGATTCTCGCTCTTTAGAGACATTTATCAAAATCTATCGATCTATTACTACAAGCTCAAGAGATCACTATCAGTAATTTAATAGATCTCACAAAATTTATTAAATTACTCATTTACTCAAGCATAGATTCAAATGTTAATTTATTAAGTAATTAAAAAATATATATAAAATAAACTTCAAGACATCGATGTTGTACACATCAAACACGTCTCCATAAAATCAACAACTTTTGCAGGGCAATGTACCTATACGTTTCCACAACAAACTTCCTAATCATACAGACCTACCTACTATGGAAATGACTATTAACTAATTTAAATTAACGACATATTACAAAATCTAATCTTTATAGTAAGACATAAGTCTTATTATAATATATATCAAACTATGTAAGTGATGAAAAATAATTAAAATAATCAAAAAACCCGTCTGCGTCAAAAGTAAACCATTACGTAAATAAAAAATCAACAGAAAATACAAGCGATGTCCGGTAGTTTAGAATTCTATAATATATTAATATTATATGTTCCTTAAATATTAATGAATACTATTGAAGAAAATAAAATATATTCTAATACAACAACTGAACAGTCGGGATCTAATTCGACATCCAATCTAATTTTTCAACACATTACCAGTCGGATAGAATAATATCGCACCCTGTTAGCACACGAAACAAAATGATATAGATGATATATGATTTAGATATTTATTTTAGGCGATAAGGTCAAAAAAAAGAAGTCTCGAGATGGACCGGAACTCACACCACAAATGATTTGAAATTCGTATTGTGACTTGATTTCAAGTGTACGACCCTCAAGGTAAAGCTGATCTTCACATAAATACATTATACACTCCAAGATGTCCTCAACTTTTGAGTCAGTCAGTCAGGACACATACAGTTGTGTTGTGGATATCGCTAGCTGTAGCAGCATGTTTGGTCCAGACCACTAACTTTGAAGAGACATAAGCCTACTGAGTCTTAACAGCATTTCACGTCATTCACTGCACGGTAGAAAAAGAAATTGGACGGTTTTATGTAAAAACAAAAAATAAAGAATATTTTTATTTTATATCACTGGGATAAAAAGTTAGGTACTTTAGTAATCTAGGTAATTTTACTAACGACATATTTTTGCATAACAATAAAATATGCAAATCTTAAATTACGAACAAAGAAACACAAAAAATCTTTTAAAGACAAAGACTTCAAAACTTTAAAAACTTCATAATGTGTATTGTTTTGTTCATAAGTATTTGAAATTATTGAGAAGCCTCAATAAAATGGAGTAATTAGTACCTCGTAAGTAAGTATTTATCTATTAGTAAGTATTTAGTTTTTCAGCACACCCCGCACCGTGGCGAGGCGAGGCTAGTCGAGGTAAGGCGGGGTGAGACGGACCTATTCTAATGGTTTGTTTGTTTGTTTCTATTGGCTCGCTTAGTTGTAACAACAACAAAAGTAATCCGTAGGTGGAATATTCTAATTTAAATGTTTATACATTCAAATTAGTGCTGTTTATTACCTCCATAGTACATAAGTACACATAAGTAAGTGCCCACGTAACGTATATACGTTTAACAAATAATGTGAATCATGTGACTGACAAAAACTTGTACAACAACCTTAATACTTGCTTATTATTTGTATTTTTTCCTGAAGAACCACTTTTTATATGAATTAATTAAACTACATATTGTCTTAATTAGTTAAATGATGTGTAGATCGCGAAGTACCACGACCATGACATTGACACTAAAGTATTACCGACTACGGAAGGTGCAAAAAGTTTCTTTTTTTGTCCTCCGCCCCCGCCCCGCCCCGTGAGGATTACACGAATATTTTCGTATCTAACTCTTGAAAACTGACATAATTATTATTCATGTGTAAGTACCAACTGACTGTGGGCGGATTGGATAGTGTTGCATAACATACAATAATACAGCTCAAATATAATACTGAAACTATTGAGAAACGTCATGTTGGCGTCAGCTCCGGCGCTATCAGTCAAGAGCATCGATCTACCGACCGATACGACCAATAGTTATCGCATCGCGCTGTCACGGCGACGTCAACGTGACGGGTGAGGAGCGATACGGCGCGATACGGGCGTGCTCCGCGATTATGTCGCATTACGGCTGTCACCTACTCATCTTCTCAACACTATCTCGAGCTCAGTATTGATGGATTATGCTGGTTGACGTGTCGGTAATCCTCGCTCTTCCGCGCCCGCAGGATATGCGTACTGCGCAGTAGCACCACGCGATCTCCTCAAGATGTTGAGTTCCTGGATGATGCATGCCGTAGGTAGGGACTCTCGTGGCGTCTCTCGTGGCAATCTCACAAATTACAGTACCCGAGTCATGTGATTAAGCTTTAGTTTTGTGTTCAGTCACTGAACTAAATGACCGGATAACAGAGATTGTCTTATTAAGTTGTCTTGGTTCAAATTAACTGCCAAAGGTATAATTGTTCCCACAATTAACACAGCGAGCTATCATAATGACTTGTTTAGTGTCCGCGTCATTTGCATTACGACACCTGCGGTTTTCCATATATATTGTTTACAGCCAAATCATTATCACTTCCACACTACTGACTCTATAGATAGACTATGGAAAGCCAAAATAGGGTATATTACATAATAATATATGCTACAATAATGATTATGATACATTTTGACCCACTTGACTTAGAACCAGTGATTTTGTTTCTATGTAGAAGACATGGGCCATTTTAGCTAATCTAAGAAAACATCGATTTGGGATCGTAATTTAAATTAAATACTTATTCAATATATTTTTTACTAAAGTGAATTTAAATGAGTGTCTAAGGTTTAGTATCGGACCTCCCGCGGCGCGCGGCGCTACTGGTACGTGCCGAATTATTAGGTAAATAGCTTAAAGGTGCTCACTCACCGGGAGCATTCGCTGGTAATTGTAACGTTACAGATTCGAGTAACAACAGGAAGGAATGAGCACCCAGCATTAAAGTGCGCAACCTATAATGATACCTTCTGAATCATTTAGATACCACTTGTAACCGAAATGTCATCTGACATTGTGAAATAGACTAAACTAAACGCTCATTGAATCTGAAACGTTAACTTACAGGCGAAAGCTAGACAGTCTGGGAGGTAGTATTTTAACATATTGTTCGAACCTGACTGAATGTTACATAACAGGCGAATACTCTCGGTGAGAGAGCACCTTAATATGGTAAATGGCAATATATTATTATTCCGATCTACCTCGACGCACTAACTTTTTTCAATAGCTTTACTATAGACGCTGCATGAATTTTAGGAGCGCATTATTTAGCAGATTTGAAGTACCTACATAATTATAATAATACTTTGTAATTGAAACACAAACGAAGTAATTATTATTGTATAATATGATATTTTTTGTAGCACTCGGTACAATAGACCACACAGAAATGGGATTTGAGTAGTTCTGGTACCGACAGGAATTGAATAGGCACATAATACGTATTAAACTCGTATCTGTTTAAAGTAGATTGTTTAGTACCCCACTGCTGGACACGGGTCTTCTCTCAGCTTTCTTAAGAGTTCAGAGAATTTAGTCTTAATCAGGATCAGCGGTGGCGGCACAGCGATACAGGCCTCGTCTTAGATTTATAAGGTCGCGGGTTCGATTCCCAGTCACACTTGTGTGTATTGCTACATCGCCCCTGCTCAATATCGGAAGGAAAACATCGTGAGGAAACCGGCATGTCTAAGTACTAATCATTAAAGGATACGTGACATCCACCAACCCGCACTTGGCCAGCGTGTGTGGATTAAACCCCGAACTCTCTCCACTCGTAAGATAGTTGAAAGAAGACCCGTGCCCAACTGTGGGGCATTAAAAAAAGGGTTGAAGTGAAGTGAAGTGAGAAGTGATAGTCTTAATCCACACACGATGGCCGCGTGCGCGTTATTAATTGTCACATGTCGTTAATTGTAGAGCAGGTTTCATTTTTATGTTTTACTCGTTCTCGGTTTTTATTCTGCTCTGAGGTCCATAGTGTAATGAATGAGGGTAGATGACGCAACCCAAGTAAAGACGAAAATACTTCAAGTTCATGTTATATAAATAATACCGACGAGACTCGTTCATAGGGTCGGTTGGTTAGTGCTACCGTGCTACGTACAGCGCACCACGGTGGAGTGCGGTGGTTGTATCTTGAGCCCTATTCTCCTTGCCCCGCTCTGTGCCGGACTGCGCCGGTAGCGATAGTGCAAGTCACGTGACACCTGACAATCTGTTCCTAACTCATCATTATAGATACCTGTCACACAGACACAAATGTATATTGAGCCATTGTTGCGCATTTATTGAGCGTCTTATCTTAAGACTTACGTGATAGCTCGATAAAACAGAATATCTAAGTAAATAACAACCTGTAACAAGGTGTAATATGTATTTAATATGATCGTAGTCACACCGCACCGTGTGGATCACATAAATGAATGAGAGCGATCAATACTTGATCAATAATTGACAATATTATCTTTATTGGACCACATCAGACAAACTTTGTTCAAAATAAAACTGCATAGTCCTGATACAATATTTTTGAAGCCTTCGATTGACTTTTCATATTGTCATCAAATTAAACAAAACTGTCTTTTTTACTTATTACCGTTGAACATGGTTGTTGTCGACCTATACTGATTGTGGTTATACTAAATAACAAGTTAGTTAACAAATAATTGTATTACTGTCATACAACTCGGTGATAAGTCGCACAGAAAGGTAAAGGTTGTTGTTTTCCTTGTGCGCGGTGAACAAGTAATTTGCTGAAGGTGCCAAGGGACGGGACACGAGGCGCAGGCGAAGCGATGAGCCAGCGATAGCAAGACGCGCGTAGGCAACCGAAACATTGGTAAAGGTTATTTTAATGATGTTATCATAACTATAACCGCATTATTATTTAATTTATTTAATCTTTATCCTCCCTTCACGACGCAACCGCAATGTATTTATTTATTTATTTATTTATTTATTTATTTGGCACACAAAACAGAATACAGTCCAATTACAAATACAAAAGAGCGTGTTACAAAGGTTTAGTCTGTGTTTAATAAACTGTGTTTTTTGTAGTAGTAAAAAAAAAAAAGAAACACTAAAACTAAAGTGAAATTAGTTTAAACTTAATTAGAGAGAAAGAAAAAAAAAAATAGTTTTAACAAAATACAGTATTAGAATCAGGTTTACAACACACTTGTCGAGCGGCTTTCCTGGGAATAACCTACACTTTGTCATATTGGGAAAATTCTACTATTATGCCATACTCTGCTCATATAACCAAGAGTATTCATACAAAAATCTAATTGACGTTTGTTTAAATATAAAAAAAAATCAGCATCCTTATCCAGTTTACTTGCATAAAAGATGGTTCCATTTTGTTATATTTAATAACCTTATCACTATTCACAAGCAGTGAGAGCAATCCGAATTAAATAAGTTAGGATATGTTTTTTTATGATTTACAAAAATTACATGCCCACGTGATTGGCTTGCTTGATTTTAGTTCAACCATCTAGGTAATTTACGATCAGTCGGCTTGATAAAGTTAAATTCATTATTGGGTGTAAGTAGGTTCTAAATGGCTAAAGCAAGCATATAACTTTAGCTCCGCGCTGGCCGCGCTACAAATTTTTAATTTTGGACGGCGCGGCGACAAAACTCAAGAGAAGTCATTATTTTGTACCTACTCTTTCTACATGCACTCACCCACCACGACCTCTATTACCGCTTACACACACGGGTACTTGGATAGTAATTTGTAGATAACAACAATAGCCCTGTTTACTACTTGCGTTGTTTTATTATTGTTATCGAGTTAATTCTGTTTGCTTCGCGTTATGTAGGGCGCACACTTTGTGTGAGTAAATATCCAACCAACTTCAGCAGCTACTCCAACTGCTGGACTAGTAATGGCTTACCTTACACAGTAGAACCACAATATAGAACTTACGCTGTGGTAGAATAGAACATTACATTGTTCTAGTAAACTGACTTGTCATATAAACGACACACTGTTCTAAAGAAAAGAAGATAAATACTATGATGTAGAACCGGTTTCTATTTGGGTCACCTGTAACAACAAATATTCTCCGTGTAATCGGTGACTCATGCTCTACATTTGGTAATTAAATTTTCTTTAATTAAATTCAGCACATTTTGGCATTATAGTTAATTTTATTTAGGTTAATTACCATAATGAAGTCTCTTTTAAGTATTCTACCTTGTCTTTGACAGTTGAAGATACAGAAAATATGGCTAATATTATTAAAAGTTACCTAATGCAAGGAAAGGCTCATGCGGAAACATTTGGCTGAGACTACAAATAATAAAAATAATAAAATAAATGTCATTTATTTCAGGCTGTGCCCATATTAAAATTGATTACAATGATACTATAACTACCACATTTTACTGTACAGACAGAATCATAGATCCTTAATCTATGACAATGTGAACACACTAACAGGGAATGTACTTAGGTGAGAATGAAGAGTGGGCTACACAAATCATAATTAACTAGGTTCATAGGGATTCATAGATACTTAAACATTTAAGTGTTGTGTTGTCTTGGCAGAGAGTCATCACTACCACCATGCACACAGCGCAGTAGAACCTCCGCTGAAACTTAACACTTAAATTACCTACGTTAGTAAGGACATACTCATGAGGAAAACTACTTCTTCATTTTTAACCACTTGTTTTGCGGGTTTTCCTATGTAGTGCCTTAAACGAAAACTAGACCGCAGAATATTAATATATTGTAATAAATATATATTTTCCTTAAACGCAACCGAAAGGTTGATTGCAATACCTGTGTTTGTAGGTGGTTGCCTAATATTGACAATAAATAATTACTTAGTGGATTTTAAAATGTTGCCAATTTGGTTGGAATAGCCAAAAGTTGTGCAGCGCGTGCCATTTATGCGGTCGAATATGTTACGGCGACCTCTAGCGGTGGCAGGTGAGGGTCGCGGTTGCGGCGCGGCGGCGGTGCGGTGCAGTGATGGTTGGGCAGTTCAAGGGGCCCGGAGTATAACCATCCGGAATTACCCAGACCAGATAAAAACGGTCTCGGACGAGCCCGGATTCAATCAGACTCTCAAACAATCATAAGGATTTTTCCCGCGTCGACTACAAAGGATCAAGAGCCACCCAATTTTACCCGGCAAAAACTTTTGTTTTGTTACTGTTTTGAGGGTACGGGGATTCCGGAAGCGTATAGTCCAAGCCTTATCGCACACAACATCTCAAATTATGTTATGTAATACAATGCCTCTCAGCTCTTGACCTCATATCCGATGACCCTTTAAAGTTATTGCGTTTACAAATAAGGAAACAGTAACGCTTTTTTCTTTTTTCAGACATTCCTTATCATCAATTAGGGAAAACTTGTAATATCGCAAATCATTGAAATTTGCTTAATTAGCTACCCACTAATTACTGCTTAGTAGGTATGAGACAACTAACAGGTACGTGTAGGTAGGTAATGATCACTTATGATCTCTGACTCACAAATCGTTACATCGACGTCGTTAGGTTTGTTTATAAGTATTTTAGTAAATATGAAAACAAGTAGAGAGATACCATACCAACATACATAAGTAAGTAATTAATTAATTAGTCGTTCGTCGTAACGAACGTGCGTTTGCGTCATGGTCACATAAAGTCGTTAGAGGACATTCATTTAACATCGAAGTGCAGTAGCGCCCTCCGCGATTCTGCGGCAGCGCTCCTGTTACCACAAACACTATTTATGTACCTAGAGTATAAAATCCAAATTTAAAAAGTAATCACTAAATACTAAACTTAAAATATATCTAAATGAAGACTAAAACCTACATCTAAAAGCTAACGGTCGAAAAACTCCTACGCATCGCTATCTTCAGGGAACGTGCCCAGAAGTTTGGCAGCACTGCCGCTGCGCTGAATGACAATACTAATTCTTTGTCCAAGATGAAGACCAACCTTCCTGGTCGTTGGTGGTGGCAAAGAGGCGGTTAGATAGAGACCTCTATAAACAAGCATCGCGCACCTGTAGTTATGAGAGTAATACATAAGTAGAGTAGTTTAGGTTTCTTTTACAATTACCAAGGTAACCAATTCTAATGCAACATACCTACTACAACAACATACATTTAACTCCCAAAAACGCCAAAAGTGGATAGTTACGCCTGTCGAGGGACGTCACAAATTACAAAACCAAATACCTACCACCGTTAGAAGTAAACTATGTCAAATACTGTACTGTGTGACGTCACATTTTCTTATGGCTTTTACGGTCACTGACTTAATGCTTGCAGAAAACAATTAGTAAAATTAGTATTATATTATCTGCGGTACAATGAAACATTCGATCTAAGTACTTATTTTTGTACCTGAAAGGGTTAAAACGAATTACCTACAGCTTTATAAAAACAATTCGAAACGACTTTAATGATTTAACAATGACTGACTAACTGATTAGAAATTGGAAAAAACGAAAGTACCCAAATCGTATTTTGACTGTCAGTGCCGACGGTATCACGTTTGCATTGCGACTATTTGCGACTGAATATTTGTATGGTGAGCAAAGACAAACAACTAGGGACCGTATCGATGCGATCGCGCGACAGCATCGCTGTAAAAAGTGGTCCTGTGTTGTGGTTGCATGATGTACATCGTATTGCAGACACAGGACGGCCGGGCGCAGACCGACCGGGGGCGCCGCTGCTGGCGAGCACGTGGAGGCACGTGTGTGGTGTGCGCGTGCACGCCGCCGCCACGTGGGTGACGCATTACGGCGCGGCACGTCGCTGTCGTTAACTATTCGCCGATAACGCGCCGTATCGTCGGGTGTAGCAAGAGTACCAACACGGACGTGCCGCCGCATACAACTTCGCTGATCATATTGTAAACAATCAGTGTTATTGCAGCTACGGTGAACTGCGAGTAAGATCAAGGCCTCATGTGCTTATCAGGGAAATATAGATTAAGAATCTGTACCCATGAGTAGGTAGGTGCGTACCATGGAAGAAAGAAAGAAGCTACTTGTGTACGTACTCAATCCAAATGGATTTTCTTGATTCTAAGGGTTTGAAAGTTTTTTCACAAAGGTTCACCCAGCCGGTGTATTGTGTGTACTCATTAAGTATTTGTATCTGGGAAGTGGACTTCGACCTCGGTTTGGCCAAGTCCGCATACGATAGATAAGCGCGGGGACAGCGGTGATGGTCTGTGATTGATTTCGTTGTTATTAATGGACAAGACAACTGACGACTCTCCTTGGCTCGTGACTTGTGACGAGACAAGGACCTCATTGTACTAGTATCTCGATGTTAATCTGTTTCACAATATTAGGTAGTATATACCTACTTTATTTTGTTTGGTGAGCTAGACCGTACACGGTACGCAAATATGAAACATATCTAGTGCCGACCTTTTATTTTTGCCGGGAGGAAATCCTATATTGATTCTCCCGCCCCGTGTGGGCTTAGGGCAGGTGAGACTCCCGAAGGGTACCCACTAAAACCCCCTGGGTGTTCCCGCGTGCATCTTAGCCGCATGGGGTTACGGAAACCACATGTGATACAACCTCGACCCCCTGAATGCTGGCTTGCCCTTTCAAGCGCGCCCACACCTAGTGCCAAACTAATTAAATAGACCGAAAACTAGACTGTCCATATACAAATGCTTGTCCCATTGTTGACGACTATCATTGGGTAATTTACAACAAGCGTAGCTAGTCTTGTGGTCCATGTGATGTAACTAAATGTTGTTGTTATACAATCCTATACGAGACTAAATCACTTAGCACGCTCTATACTACACTTAGACAGATAGATTAATTCATACATAAGGCATGCATTTGTATCAAGACAATAAGCTATTATTATTTATTTAAGCCAACTCTGGGTTTCATTATGCGCAGATATCCACAAAATATTAATGTGTTTTATTATCTAAGTAAACCGTACCACTTCGTTGAATAACAATAACAATATGATAATACTAGTATTATATTATCTGTGATAATACGGTGAAAAAAGCATATAATATACTGTCGAAATGAGAAACCTCCTCCTTATTTGGTAGTCGGTTAATAAAACTAGATTAAGTATGTAAGTAGGTACTAGCTCGTACAGGTACTTGTATAAAAAAGAGAGCGCCTGGAAAAATCCTGGCCTTGAGGAAGGTATCGAGGAGATCGATCATAAGATTACTCGGACAGCGCGATTAGTGTCAGCTCATCATTGACAATAATCTGGTCATCATTGATAAAATCAAAAACATTGTTTGTAGATTATATTTAGTTGTTATACTATTAATTTGCAAATTGAATATATACATATTATGTACCTAATATTAATTAAGTCGTAGGTATATTCTTCGTCAGTAGATCGGTACTATGCATTTCGAATAATAATAGGACTGGACTCGCGGCTAACTTCTTATCAATAACAATGTAGGTTCTCAGTAGTATGTGTAACAAAGCAATAGTAGCGTCTGCATAAAATATCAAATGACATGACAAAGCATTCCGGCCCAAAATGACGGCTTTCCAGTTCTATTCTTAATTGAAACGCATACTTTAGTAATCTATGGTTTAAACTATACGCCCTTATTCATTAAAATCTTAGTTATAAGACTCTTTAGTTAAAATGGACTTTCTCTTTCTTCCTAAATGTCTAGATGACAGGCAAAGACAAACGAATTATAAACGTATTTTAGCTATAATGAAATTATAAGACGTGGTTAGTTAGTTATGGAGTCCCTCAAGGCAGCGTCCTTGGCCCCCTCCTATTTATTATTTACATTAATGACTTGCCTAATATAACTAATCACTTTTTGACTATGTATGCTGATGACAGTACTATTTTATTCACCTATGACATGCACAATAATATAGAAAATGACATTAATAATACATTAGTATCTGTAATTAATTGGCTGACATCAAATAGATTGACTATTAATTTGACAAAATCATATTAAATTAACTTTAGGCAAAGAAATAATTACCCCTTAGACATTGATATAAATTATTAAGATAAATCAATAGAAGAAATTAATTGTACTAAGTTTTTAGGGCTTACATTAGACAATAGATTAACCTGGAAACTGCAGATATCAATTATAGTGAAGCGATTAAATCAATTTTCTTACGCGCTCTACAAATTAAAAAACGTTGCTAACGTTCAAACAGTCCTGACAGCCTATCACGGATATGTTGCGTCAATTCTTAGATACGGCATTATGTTTTGGGGCAATTCTACTGATGCAAAAGACGTGCTTATTGCTCAAAAAAGATGTCTGAGATCGATGTTTGGTCTGATGCAGGATAATTCGTGTGAACCATATTTTCAAAAATATAAAATTCTTACACTACCTTCAATGTACATCAGCGAAGTAGCTAATTTTGTTAAGAATAACCTTCACTTTTTGATTAGAACTCGTCGTGAGGGGACAATAAAGTTCATTATAAGATGTAATACGCGCCTCATGAGAATAAGTGTGTATTGCATCACACCTGTAATCTTGAATAAAATTCCGCGGATTATAAGAAATATTAATAATAAGATACAATTTAAGTCTGCGCTCAATGGCTTTGAATTTATTGACAGTAATAATCACTTCACACTTCACTTCACTTTTTAATGTTTATGGCATCCACCGTCATTCACTAATAATGTATAATAATTTAAATTTTGACTATAATATATTTTGACATGAAAATAAATTTAAATGTAGGTATACATTTACTTTTGACCATGTCCAATAATGATTGTTATAAAATCTATATTTTAACTATAATGTTCATACGCCATATGGTAAAACATGGTGTACTTGTCCATTTTTTAAGTCACCATCTTATTGAATCCCATGTTTATGAACAATAAATGAATTATGAATTATTATGGATTTATGAATAAGAGGGTAAATCTATAGTTATTTCCTTAAAAATAAATCTATGGTTATTTGTTTTCGTGCAGAATATGATCATATAGCTTAGCAAAAGAAAATAATGAAAAACATTTAGGTACGCACGTACCTAGGGTACCTACCTACTTACAGAGTATGATTTACTACTTGATTTGTATGAACTCCCATCGGGTGGAGTGCTACAATGCGCATAATTATAATAATAATGGCTAAACGTACAGCATTATTATTATATTATCCGTGGCTAGACATTAAACAATCATAAAGCGCCTGCCAATATGTTAGCAGCAAGTCTCCTATCTGTTTTATTGCCGCCAGCTTACATGCAAGCTACATGGACGAAGTCTGCCCCAGACATTACCTACCTAGTCACTTAGAGACCTCAGAGACTTACCGTTCTTTGCTGCATAATATATTATTATATTATATTCGAGTAAGAGTAAAACAAAATAGAAAGTATGTATGAATCATTTCTTTTTATATTTAGCCGCCTTGAGTGCACGATACGCATCGACGGCATCCTGCCGCGCACGTTCCCGGCGCATCGCGTCCGCCGTGTTGACGCCCGGCGACGGCTGGCTGGAGCCGCGCGGTGATAGTAGCGACGACAGCAACAAATCACGTCGCCCCGGCTGTACACACACACTCTAGGTCAGTCACCGGAAATATTTCATAAGCGAAAGCAGAAAAAAAGATGATTATTACCCTAGCAGCGCCTGCGTGCGCACCACGGCCACGTGGAGGTGGGAGTGTGGGCGGCGCGTGCGTCACGTCGCCGAACGTCACGCGCTCGTACACCAGTTCGTGTCGCTCCCGCTGCGTCTGTCACACACGCACACACACAAAATATAAAAACTTCTCCTAGCCCTATTTCTTCTTTGGGGAAATGCGGCTGATATAGAAACCATTTTTATTTTACAAAAACGCTATGCTATATACAGGCTAGGAAGCCGTGTGAGAGAAATTCAGAGACATAATATTTTGACTGTCGCATCTCAATATATTTATGAAAATTTATTGTATGTGCATAAAAATATTAGGAAATTTAAGAAATTAAGCGTCGATAAAATTTCAGACTATCTAATAGATAAAAATGCTTCGGATTCAACACACTAAACAAACAAAATGTAATAGATATACAGCTGCATGCTGTTTTCTTCACTCTCAATATGGGCCGACACGACAGCAGACAGATCGAGCGCAGGACCGGCGGCTTAACGTGCTCTCCAAAGCACGGTGTACCACTGCCGATTTCCCAAAATCCGAACTAGAGTTCAATCACAATCAACTAAGATGTGCTACTACCTCTGTCTCCTTCAGCTTCTTAGCCTTCTTTTTCTCAGCAAGTCTCTGTGTCCGCGACGGTCTCAGGTCCCCGTGGGCTGGACTGGTGCCGCCACTCTTGCCGCGGCGACGTCGCGCGCGCCTCTCTCTCAGATCGGCCATGCGCTGTCCCCGTACATCCTCTGCCTCTAGCTCCTGCTGCTAATTCAAACAAAAAGAATCTAGCCATAGTGATTTTTCAGTGAAAAAGAAATATTTTACTGACTAACCAAGGTGTCTTGCCGAATGACCACTGTATAATAAATATACGCTTAACAACAGTTGGTTGCATTCATAATGTTTGTATTGTACCAATCAGCTAGCTAGTTAACTTAAGACTGGCTGCCTCATCCGAAACGCAGCATCAATGGGAATGTTAGATAGTGTAATAAATGAAAATGAGTATTACTGGTGGTATACCGGGTAGTCAATGTCTTCTGTAGGATTGTGAAGAGCTTTCACAGCACTGTTGATGCGCAGAGAGAAGCTGCGCCCCGACTCGCCCGGCAACTTGTTTAATTTTGATATTGGGTTGCCTTGTGCACCACTTTTATAATTATCTGAAATATAAACATTGCCATATTTATTCCAAATAAACCTGTTCAATTTCCTCACCATGGTTGAATTGTTTATTACTTATTTAGGAAAAAAAGTAAATTTAAATTGGATCGCTTCAGTTTGACTCAAAATTGAAAATTTGTGTATATAATTATATTCTACTAGTATTCCGCCCGCAGCTTCGCCCGCTGATGTCGGTTATCGCGCTTAACCATTAATCTCTTTTTTCGCAATCGGATAAAACTATCCTTTCCCGGGTCTCGAACTATCTCCATACAAAATTATTTCATTAGTGTAGACGTGTAAGCAACATTTTGAAATCGGCAAGCACCCATAGGTATATCCATAAATCTATAGGGGCTTCTTAAAAAATACTACGGCTCTTAGACCATGATTATTAGTCCATTGAAATGTTACATTTTTTAGGCCTAACCTTGCATTTTTTAGAGGACGCAATTTTATTTTTTTGATGTGTAGGGGGGGTCAGTGTAAGGCTAAAACCAAGTTTGTGGGGTCGCCACCCTTGTCCCACGGCCGCCATCTTGAAAATAGGGGTTGAAATGGTTTTTACGAGATATCTCGTAAACTATTTATTTAATAAAAAAAATTTGTTAACATTTTTTATTGCAAATTAAATTCTCTACAACTTTGGTCCAGTAACTTTTTGTCGTAAAATTATAAATAAAAAAGTTATAAGCGAAAATATTCAGAAATTTGAGAAAAAAAAATCTATTTTTCGAAATAACTTTTTTTTTATCATTTTACGAAAAAAATAACATCAGATCATTTTTGTAGATCGTTTTTTAAGGAACAACTTTTATATAGAACATTTTTTCATTAAGTCAATAGCTAAGGTTTTACAGCGCCCCGAAGTGAGTACTATTTGTTAGTATTCTTAACTATACCTATAGTATACATGTATACTAATAATGTGTCATCAGTTATTTTTTTTTTTTTCTTTTTTATTCTGTTATTGTAATTTTTTTAATTATAAATTTTGCAATATTATTAAGAATTAAGTAATGACTCTTTTCCACGCCAATACAGGATTTTACAATTATTGATTTTTAAAATAATTTAGAATCTGATGGCCGTTAACAGGAATGCTGTTCAGGTAGAAAAAACCCATGTTACCGTGGGGGAATAAAAGAACAGCTGCGGATAACTTGCTGTTTCTTCATGCTTTTTCCGGATGTGACACAACTTCAGCTCCTTACAATATCGGTAAAATGAAATTTGTGAAAACCCTGGAAAAACATTTGGAGTTTGCAAGTGGAACGGCTTTGTTTCTCAACAAGAGAGTTGACCCTGCTTTGCTCACTGTAATTGGGGAACGTTTTTTTATCGCTTTATACGGTGGTAATAAAGATGATAATTCTCTTGACAGCCTAAGATACAAACAATTCGCCAAATCAGTGACTAAAAGTACATTTCACTTATCTTCACTTCCTCCCACACAAGACACAGCTCGCTTTCATACCTTCCGAGTCTACCATCAGGTCCAGTTGTGGCTTGGTCATTTTAATGATCCTGAAGACTGGGGCTGGAAAAAATGTGGAAAATTATTGATGCCAGTGCAGAACTCTAAACCTCCAGCACCTCCTGAGCTTCTAAAATTGATCTTTTGCATATGCAAAGGAAACTGTGGAGTGATGTGTGGATGTCGAAAAGCAGGGCTGAAATGTTCTGCAGTATGCTTCCATTGCTCTGGCGAAACTTGCAGCAACGTAATGCAACTCGAAGAATTAATAAATGAGAATGACTTCGATGATGAACTGCCGACATTAACACCCCTTCCTTCTCCAGCTCCCTCACTGATATGTAATTCAGAAAGCCTACCAGATGCTGAGCCGCAGCCTGGTCCATCGAAAAGACTAAGGACGGAGTAGTTTTAATTTAGAAAATCACCGTGGATTATGCCTATTGGGGATACCACGTAAAAAAAACGCGCCTCCAGACTCTACCTCTTGGGTGGTGGGGAAAAGAGTCATTACTTAATTCTTAATAATATTGCAAAATTTATAATTAAAAAAATTACAATAACAGAATAAAAAAGAAAAAAAAATAATAACTGATGACACATTATTAGTATACATGTATACTATAGGTATAGTTAAGAGTACTGACAAATAGTACTCACTTCGGGGCGCTGTAAAACCTTAGCTATTGACTTAATGAAAAAATGTTCTATATAAAAGTTGTTCCTTAAAAAACGATCTACAAAAATGGTCTGATGTTATTTTTTCGTAAAATGATAAAAAAAAAGTTATTTCGAAAAATATAATTTTTTTTCTCAAATTTCTGAATATTTTCGCTTATAACTTTTTTATTTATAGTTTTACGACAAAAAGTTACTGGACCAAAGTTGTAGAGAATTTAATTTGCAATAAAAATGTTAACATTTTTTTTTAGTAAATAAATAGTTTACGAGATATCTCGTAAAAACCATTTCAACCCCTATTTTCAAGATGGCGGCCGTGGGACAAGGGTGGCGACCCCACAAACTTGGTTTTAGCCTTACACTAACCCCCCCTACACATCAAAAAAATAAAATTGCGTCCTCTAAAAAATGCAACCCCAAATGTAACTTTTCAATGGACTATATTTTAAGTTTTTCATTCAATATTTGAGAAGAAATATAATTTAAATTTCGAATTCTAATAATCGGACTGAGTTATCAAACGTCATTGTGTCAAAATAAAAAGTAATTTAGCTAAAAAACACGAAGGAGTACTGATATCAACTTCAAAGAAAATCTCCCTCAGAATAATTTCTCAGGCTTCACCCACGTATTAGACTAAAGATAAAAAATTTTGAAAAATAAAAAACACGTGTTTCATTATTTGTTTTGAGCTATATTTATACCGAATTTGAAGTGAATCGGACCAAGGACTAAACAGTTCTGGAATATTTAATTTTTCCAAAAAAGCTCATTTTACACCCCCCTGGGGGTAGTTTTGGAAAAATAAAAAACACGTGTTTTATGATTTCTTTTAAGGTATATGTGTACCGAATTGAGACTAAAGAGATCCAGAGAAACTTTAATTTTTACCAATAAAACTCATTTTCCCCACCCCATGGGGGTAATAATGGAAAAATAAAAAACCCGTATCTTATTATTTGTCTTAAGGTTTAAGTGTACCGAATTTTAAATGAATAGGACCAAGGAATAAAAAGTTGCATACAAACTTTACCCCTCTATTTAACCCTCTTAGGGGACGTTTTTTGGAAATATTATTAGCCTATGTCCTATTCTAGGGTATACACTACCTATGAGCGGTTATGGAGATACGCGGTAACAAACCTTCACACACACACACACACTTACTTTCGCATTTATAATATTAGTAGGAAGTAGGATAGTTAAATATTGTATGTAAGGTTTTATTCCAATAAAGTATTTTATTATACTGGCTTTCCCCTGCGGCCCCCCACTATATTTTAGTCCTGTGTCAGTCGTGAGTCGTGATTGAACAAGTTCAAATGACCGAAACACAATCTCTGCGTGAACAACTCGTTCATTTCTTCTTCAAGATCTCGATCATTTGTTCGGTCGTTATTGTGATGTGTCGCATGTTCCACATTCCGTGCCGTGCGATTCGCGCCAAATTGAAGCCTGAATAATGCCGGCGCGCGGCGCCAGTAAATGGAATGTCGAGTTTGCACTGATACTTCACGTCTAAAATTAGAATTTTAGACTTTAAGGCTGAAGGAATATGATATTTAATACCTACAATGAATGTAAACAATGTTCCATCCATTTGATGATTGTTTGTCTCTTTCGTTTTTTATATTGTATCGAAACAGAAAATGAACCTTCCTGACTTGTAATGAAGATAATTTCTTTTGATACTGGGTAGATGTGACCCCGAGAAACATAGTAATGTGTTTAAAAATGTACAACGTAGGAACTTATTACTGCATGGTTCGATCGGTCACCTGACCGATGAACAACTGAAACATTTGATTCGGCTCGTTAGCTTAGTCGGTCATGAACAATCTGGATCATGGAGAATGGACGACCGACACAGGACTACTATATTTATATTGTGACTAGCTGATCAAATTCAAAATAATAATAATTTTGTAGGTGAGATGGTCTCATTTTATTTGAAGTTTATCAAAATTCAATTGAGTTTTGAGTACGACTTTCCATTGACGTCCATCGAATTAAGGGAAGGGACGTGGAGAACTACCTTTCCTTAAAAGGAAAAGTTGCAGAGACCCCCTTTTTCAATTAAATTAGAATTCAATGTTATGTAGTGAACTGGGACCAATTCGGTTTTGGCACTCCCCGACCGATGCTGCGGCTCACCACACACGCTCACTTCGCTCTCGTGTGTGGTTAATATAACTCTTATCTAACCTAAACCACAGCACTTTGGAGGTTTTGCTTTCGGGATTTACAAGTGACAAAGACTACAAGTCTCCGCATGTCGAAACTTTGCATGTGTACTTATAATAAGGTCACCTTTGTGTGAAAAAAGTATCCACCCTCAACTCGACGGACGTCAAAAGAAAGCTTGGCCGAGTTTTGCTATAAATAAATAAAATAAATAAATAAATATTCTGGGACATTAACACACACGGTCATCTGGTCCCAAGCTAAGCAGAGCTTGTGATATGGAAACCAGATAACTGGTATATACTATACATATAATACCTTTCTTTTGTAAATATATACTTATAATAGATATTTGCACCCAGACTCGACACAAACACAAATGTTCATCACTAATGTTTGTCTCGGGTGGGAATCGAACCCACGACCTGCGGCGTGAAAAGCAAGTATCTTACCGACCACGCCACCGGCCCGTCATGCTATAGAAGTGTAAACAAACAATTGGATATTTCTTTGAATAGTTCAGCTGATATACCTTTGTTATTAAGAAATGGAATGCCCTTATTCTTCTTCTTCTTTTTATTTTTGTCGCGATCTTGGAATGAAAATAACCTGGTGAGCGACCGCGGCACGGGCTGCTCGTCGGGGTCGGTAGGGGGTGCGTTGATCTTGCCTTTCAAGCTAAAATGACGAGATTTAATAAATTAATGCTCACTATTTATTTATATACATATGTACTACGGGTTGAGACAGCTTTATACAGCGGAGCCGATACATACGAAGCGCCGCTTACCTCTCCAACCGTCTAGCTTGTTGGACAAGTGGATCTTTCACACCACGGTGTTTTTTTGAAGGAATTTTACGCCCCATTTTTCATTATTTTAATCGATTTTAATCACTAAAAACAAACTTCATAGGTTATACAGACACCACCACTCACACTTTAACTAAATCTGTCAAATCAACCTATCATTAGTGTCATTACCAATCGACTTAATGTCAAAAAATATGCAACTTCCTAACATCAAATTCAAAACTGTCTAGAACCGTAAAACTTGATTGATTGTATTCATTGCGTGACATGAATACAAAAAATTTACAATAAGTGATAATTTTCATAAATATTTATAATATTGTGCAATAAAGAACATTATTTGAAACATATAATCAGTACCTTGTCACACAAAATCTCTTAGAGGCAATTAATGTTGGAACTAAACATTCTGTTGAATGTTTGTTTACGTTAAATGCGTAGAAAGGAACGAATGCTTTGTGTACGGGAGGGGGCTTGTTTTTAGCAGCAAGGTCGTTCTTTGTGTCAAAATTTTACTTTTTGTGACGAACATTATTTAGCTTCATTCCAACTATTTTCATAATTCAGCAAGTGACTGTTTTGTACAAAATTATAAAAAACTATTGTGCGTGTGTGCCATTGTAGATATTAGTATTTAGAAAAACCTGTACCCTGTGAACGGTCCAATGAGTTTAGGAGGAGGTCCAAACATCGAGGGATCAAATGCAGGAGGAATATTTGTACAATTTAATCAGGATTGCACGTAAGTACCTACCTAAACACGATTGAATTAATGAGGTACAAGGATGCTGAACCTATGGAGAACAAAGATTGAAGCGAAGAAGTAGTTGAGAGACTGTTGCGAAAGTGTACAATGTCACGAATTTACATCGATATTGTTACAAGTGCGTTTCGTCGGAGGCGATGATGCAATATGTCATTGCCAGCTGTTTCGTAATGTCTTCTCCCTCAGCAGCAAATAGGTATAAACAAACATGGCGTCCTAGTGCTAAATTGTAATTATGCAGTTCCACCAATCAATATGTACCTACCTGCAGCTAGTGCATCTACATAACTGTAATCCTTGAATTGAGTTTCAGTTGCAAGCAATGGTTGATTATATTGCAACTGTTCACTATATTATGTTTACTTCAATATTATACCTTAGGTATAGAAATGTCCATATTCTATGTTATTACATTTAATTCACAATATTCTGTCTAAAGTTCCTCCCTAAGATATTTCACCATTATTACATATTATGAGCGCTACCTGGTGCTAAATGAGCTGTACTCACCAGTGGCTTCAACCGTGGCTAGTCCCTATGCACCAGGAAATGTACAACAACTCCAATGTATTCTGTACCCGTAGTACGAGTTCATCATTATGAAAAAAGTTTTTGAACACTATCTTGAACTTGTCAACATCAGTTTTCATTTTTTTTCAATCAAAACATTCTTAATAACTGAAAATGTAATGCCAGAAATATAATAATTTTAGATAATAGATTGAAAAAAGAATAGTTAAAATAATTTGTATTTTATGTGCATTTTAACTTATGTTGACAGCTTAATTATAGTATTCAAAAACTTTTTTCATATTGACAACTCATACTAAGGGTACTGATGTAATGCCTGGTTATGTCTTGTATGGGTCTTATGGACTGTTTTGTGTCTCAATTATTACCAACCACAGTGCACAAGCCCAATAAATATCTTCAATAAGCACGTATTGACTGTAGACCTATGTTTTATCTTAATGTTACTTACCACCTGGTGAAATCATATGTAACAACCTCAGCTCAGGCTAAAATTATACATACCTACAGACAAACAAATATTAATCGGTGTAAACAGCTGTTTGGACTACAATACCTGCCTATAAGTATGATTATGTCTTTGATTCAGTTTGCTTTAAGTAATAAGTAGTGTAATCACAGTAGATATATAAAAATGAGTTCCTGATTTATCAATATAGACCTTAGTTTAAGGGATTTACTTGATGCTTTACAAACTATGACTACTAAATTAAATATGACTGAAACATGACATTAAGAATAACAAACTAATTATGTCAAGTCATTGCTATGACTCCTGCCCTCTGTCCTATAGATCAAAAAAAATATTCCATTGTCATGCTCTGAGTACAGCAAGCAATGCAGTCATTTCCAGTGTTATAGTAATGTAGGAGAGTGAGTTGCCAGTTTCAATGTCACTTTGTACATGTAACATTTAGTGAGTGAGCCCTCTAGTTACGACTTTGTTAACATTGCTTGTATCCTTTTATCTTGGAACAAAATAACGATTAGGAGGATTATATCTTTCATTGTTATTATGTACCTACAAGCCAAGGTTTGTATCTGTTTACTTCAAATATAATAAAGTTGATTTTTATTATTTTATTTGTATCACCAAATTCACAGGAGCACATGCTTATTACAAAGCTACATAACTATTTACACAATCACATATAAACAAATAATATAAAACACAACATCAAGGTAATAGTCAACATTTGTCTATCAGTTACAATTCAATATTTCCTGTCAGATGCTTCAGAGTACACTTCAATTTATTTTGATCTAAATTGATTAGGATTAACCTAAGTTAGAATGAACACATAGCACCTACTGAAACATATTTTTAACGTGACAATTTGATGTATAGTGTATGTTTGTGAGCAGGTCCCTGGTGGCTGGCAGCAGTAGTGGCTACCACCTGTTCGCACTGACGCCCGACGATGGCATCGAGGAGATATACGCCAGCCGTTCGGGGCAGGAGACCTGCCTCGTCGACCGTCTCTTCAGCAGCTCGCTGGTGGCTGTTGTCACAGTATCCGCTCCCAGGTAACTCCCGGGCATGAGTTACACAAGTTTGTGATGGTGTAACAGGAAGTCGTGTAGGTACACAGACAATGTTGGCACTACCTACTTGTGTCAGAAGCTGTGAGGTCAAGTAGGCGTCAGCGTCGAGCAGTCGCGTACTCACTACGTCATACTAGTAATATGTAGGTACTTACAAGACGCACGCATTACATTACATGTTTCGCGCGCAAACACACTAATCAAGGTTATCCAATACAAAAAAATTAATTGTATATTGAATAGAAAGTCTTATAATCACAAAAGTTGCAACTTACAAAGAAAATGTATGAAATTGATATTAAAATTATTATTTCCAATGATGAGTATGATAATAAACTTGATAGTTATTGTTGATAAGGTCGCAGCGGCAAACAAATCTAGGCCATGAAGATGTAGGGCATCTTCACATGTAGGACATAAAAGTGAGGCATCAGACAAGCGCAGGGCGGCCGCCTTGCGTTCTACCGTACGTACTACTCGTAATAATACCGCGGGCGTCGTCATCGCTCGGCGACGTCGTCACGCTCGGTTATTTCGGTTTGGGCGCAAACATTGACCGTGGACGTGAACTTGGCTCCCACTCTTCGCATTCATTCTAAACTGCAACACACACATTTGCATTCAAATATTGATACATAAAAATCCGCGGTCGTTACTGACTGAATAATGACTTCAGTCGGCCGCTTGACCTCTCAAGCCTGAGGCGGAAGCGACCGCCGATGACGCTAGCGTTCAACCGATAACCACTGCGAGCGATAACTTTGTAACTAAGTACTGCGTGTGGTAGCGATCCGTGGCCGTCGCTCTTTAGCTCTGATTACATACAAACCGAGTGTTACGATAAACTTGCTGTAAACCTAGGAGCAACTTTATTATAACACTCATATCATCTGGGTATAGACTTTCAAGTTTTTAATTCCGTCCATAATATTCCAGTGCCGTGCGCAGTCAGTTTCCAGCGCGAAATGTCGCGCATATAAAATGCACGCGCATTGTTCCGAATTGAATGTCAATGAAAATGTTCTAATTATAAAACAAAACATACACACATACCTAATAATATTTGGTAGTGACGTCACTGTTGCGAAGCGTATCATGCTCAGCATTAGATCCTCGCGGGCACGTTCGTATTGTTCCTCTTTTTATATAAGTAGGTAGAGATCAACACAACACACACGGATGTCGAATAAACTCCTAACACTACACTTGACATATCTAATGTTTGTAGTGGCACTGGGCAGATCCACGTTCACATTCCTGCAGTGCAGACGCAAGGTCGCGGGTGAGATCCCCGGTCGCGCCCTCACATTTTTGTGTGCATTGTTTCATCGCCGCTGTTCAATATCGGTGAAGGCAAACATCGTGAGGAAACCGACACGTCTAAGAACCAATTTTTCGATGACATGTAGCATCCACCAACCCCCTCTTGGCTAGTAGATAAGATAGTTAAGACAAGTCCCGTGCCCAGCTGTGGGACAGTGAAGAAGGGTAGAAGTGAAGCGACATTCCTGCTTACAGCTAATTAATACTTATTATTTACTTACTTAGCGCCATAAACTTTTTAAAGCTAAAATAGGTTTATAATTCGTTTGTCCTTATCTGTCATCTTGACATTCATACTAGTAGGAAAGAGACAAAATCCATTTTAACTACAGAAGTTACTAAGGTTTTTATGAATAAGGCCATTGATATTTCCGGTTTATTTTTAAAACGAGCACCTACTCGCGTAAAGTACGATCGGACTGCTAAGAATGTATAAAAATCAATTAAGTATCTTGATTTAAAATTCAACAAAAGTTACCACTGTAAAGTAAATTTCTTGCACGGATAACTAATATTTTTGACAGACCTATCAAATATGGCGAAAAAAATATACATTTTAGATTTTATCTATACAATTTGTTTAGTATGTCTAATTTAAAGAACCTATGCAAATTACAATGTCTCCGTACAAAACCACTTAAGCAGGGTCGTCTTTAGCCCCTGGGCACATTATGATAGTGGGGTCCCTACAACCACTTGTCATAGATATATTACAGAAAGTTTACAAAGAAGAGACCAGTGGTGTAGCGTGCCTGGGCAGGACCCGTATAAAAATTTGTTTAGGGCCCATGAAGGGTAAAGATTTCTCACACTGATCTCTGTGGTTTATCATCGTAGTACATCGATTATTGTGGGATACCCCCTTTAAAGTAAATTAATTAAGCGGTGAAATCTCGCAGCCCGAGATAACCGATAGAAGGTGTTGCCAACTTTTGAACGCTCGCTTTATGCGGGGAAAAAAGAAATAGCTTTTTTTACTTTCGTTATACCTATGTGAAATAAAAATATTGAGAGTTGTTTTTTAAAAATTTTTGCTAACACATTTCGGGGGCCCCGTATGTGACATTTTACGCAAATTGTTCAAATCAATCACCCTAACGAAAATTCGAGTAATAAATTTCTAGGCTTTCACACTACCTATTCGCTACAGATCGTTTCCAATTTGAGTGGCCAACAAAATATTAATTTAGATACGATTTGTCGTTTACAGAAAGCTGATAGTGTGTCACTACAAGAAGGGCACCGAGATCTGTAACTACAGTTACAGCAACACGATCCTCGCCGTGAAGCTGAACCGATCGGTGAGTGTCTCCTTCCCTTCCCTCCTCGCTGGCACTAGGGTGCAGTAGGGTGCGAGTGTATCTAAGCGAGGCGGTGGCGGCGTGTTGCAGAGGCTGATCGTGTGCCTGGAGGAGTCGCTGCACATCCACAACATCCGCGACATGAAGATCCTGCACACGATCCGCGACACTCCGCCCAACCCGCGCGGGCTGTGCGCGCTGTCCCCGTGCGTGGACCACTGCTACGTGGCGTACCCCGGCTCCAGCGCCGTGGGCGAGGTGCAGATCTTCGACGCGGTACACCTGAACGCGAAGTGCGCCATCAGCGCGCACGACAGCCCGCTGGCGGCGCTGGCGTGGTCCATGTGCGGGCGGCGCCTGGCCACGGCGTCGGAGCGCGGCACCGTCATCCGCGTGTTCGCCGTGCCCGAGCGCACGCGCCTGTACGAGTTCCGGCGCGGCGTCAAGCGCCGCGTCACCATCGCGTGCCTCGCGTTCAGCGCGTGCGGCGCCTTCCTCGCCGCCACGTCCAACACGGAGACCGTGCACGCCTTCCGGCTGGCCGAGCCGCCCGCCGCGCCGCCGGCCGACGCGGACGACGCCGGCTGGATGGGCTGGCTGTCCACCACGCTGTCGGCCGGCGCCGGCTACCTGCCCGCGCAGGTGGCCGACGTGCTGGCGCAGGGGCGCGCGTTCGCGGCCGCGCGGCTGCCGTGCACCGGCTGGCGCGCCGTGGCGGCCGTGACGCACGGGCGCGCGCCGCGGCTGCTGGTGGCCACGGCGCAGGGCGTGCTGTACGTGTACGCGCTGGACGCGGCGGCGGGCGGCGAGTGCACGCTGCTGCGCCAGCACCGCTTCCTGGAGCCGGACGCGGCGCCCGTGCCCCCCGCCGGTGAGTGCGTGTGCAGTCCGTAGAGCCACACTCCCCCCCGCGCCGCCCAGTCCCCGGCCGGGCGCGGCGGCCGCGTGTAGTCGCGCGGTTCGCCGCGCCACGCCGCACATCACTAACGACATCGCTCTCACCTCCCCATATCTACTGGAATGTATCTATGTACTTATGCCCCGTATATATATATATATGTGTATGTCTCCGGGACGCGAGATCGCTCTCCCCCGGCGCCGCTCGCTCGCCGCTCGCCTCGTACCGTATCGTGCCGCTCTCTACCGATGCGTATAATTTATTATAAAACATGTACTCCGATACACGCGCGAGCCTTCGTATTATTGATAGTTTTTTTTTAATCGCTCCTTCATTCCCTGTAGGGCTGGCAAAATGTGACGTTTTCTAAATCAATGCTTTTTTTCACATATGTATTTATTAGTAAATTGTACGATTTGGTTGAGAAAATATTAAGCGTATGTGGATGATTTTCATTTACTATAATAATTACCTAGTAAAAGTATTTTAAAGTATCACAAGGCTTCAACAGGTATTGGCATTGTTCGAACAAATTAATTATGATATAGCTAGCTGCAAAAATAAAAGTATCTGTGTGAAAAACTGATTTATTCTTTTGATTTTCAGTCATTTTATTGAATGTCATTTAGTTGCTTATTTAAATTTTAAATTGGTTTCCTAAAGATATTGATTTCTACACATCACCTCCAACCTCATTATTTTATCTAGCCGGTAAACTCTGGCCAACTTTTATTTAGTAAGGAATATCAACAGCTGTGACAAATTTTGAAAATAAAGTAATTAAATAACAGTATGCCAATAATATTATGGTTTCACGAATACTATAGTATCAATAGGTATAGAACCTACTGATGTTATCTCCCATGACTAAGACATGCCATTGAAGTTTTGTCGTACAGATGATACGTGTTGCTTGTGAAAGATCATAAATATACGTATACGCGACAAATCCATCAAATTTTGCTTTTTCATTAATAATAAAACTAATCGACCAGTTACACAATAGTTGTCGACAGCCGACAGGGTACCGATGGATAATGGTAAGCGAAACAAAATATGGAAAATTGGTGCTATCTCATTCATATTGAACTGCTTCTCACGTTCGTTACATTACGTATATCGTTACAACCGTTAGACGTTCGGAAGCGACTATTCTTTTTTTGTACGATATGAATCTATCGGATCGTTTTCTACTCGCTTCGGTGAGATCGTTATGTAATTAACCGAAATATAAATCGTGGAGCGCGGAGGTACTAGATTATAATGAACATTTAATCGCCGCTAAGATTAATAACGATAACGATTTGGATCAGCTTCAAAGTAACGAAGTCAGTCGAATTTGAAATAAACATTCGGTACCTAAGTAAAAGTAATCCGGGGAAGACGGCGAACTTAGAACGAATAAACGCGTAAAGTCGTTTCCAAACGTCGAACGTGCCGGGTCGGGTCGGCGGGCGAGCGAGCGCGCGGCTGTCGCGTCCCGGACTGACGCTCTGTTCCCGCAGCGGCGGCGCTCTCCACTAGCAACAGTTACGCGGGCGCGCTGCGCGGCCGGGACCCGCTGCGGATGTCAGGTACTGCCCCCCCCGCCCCCCGTGCGGCCCCCCGCCCCCCGCCCCGCCCTGTGGCGCGGCGGGCCGGCGCCCCCCTGCGGAGTGTGTAGTGTAGGTGTGCGCGCGCACGTGTGTGTGTGTGTGTGTGTAACGTGTGGGTGTGTGGCAGGCGCGGGCGAGCCGGACGCGAGCCACGGGCCGCCCGCATAGTGCGACACACCGACGGACACACACCGGTAACAGACTGCATTCCGACTACCTATGTATGTTACGCAACATATATATTACCTACCTACCTACTACTTAGTTTAGTTATACTGCTACCCGTGTCGAGGCACGATTCTGGCGAGGGATACGGTTCGACGAAGTGTTAGTCTAGCTGATTGTTTAAGGACTAGGTGTAAACAGGGTGTATATTTTGGTAAATTAACTTTTATTTTAAATATTCGTATGTTTCGCTTTTGTATTGTCCTTTTCGACTTAAAAATATGAGACTATAATTATAACCAATAAATATATTAGGGTAAGTTTCTGGGATTTGTTGTCGATATGAAAGTGACAGAAGTCCCAGGTACAGGTATGTATGTAGGTGTCGCGTCTCCGCAGGGTGGGTTCGCTTCGCTGCGGCGATTTTGTTTGCAATATTTACTTTCGTATTTTTAATTTTTGCTGTTTTATATTTGTCTGTTTATTGTGTGTAACGAGTGCAATATTCACTTATTACTATGTCAATCTTTAGAAGCAGGGTAATTATAGAGGTGTCGGTTTAAGGGTGACGACGGGAGGTTTAAGCGAATTCACTCGTCTAAAGGAGAGGTCAAAAGTGGGCTAGAATTTTGAACACCAATGTGATATACCTCATTGGAAAGCTTATTTAATAAGCTGTTAGAATTTAACTAAACACGAATTTTAGGAGCAACCATTTTTGTAAAAATCAAAAAAATGTAATAGAAAAACAAAACGCACATTACCTTTAATTATCCGTTTCCTAAGCAGTATAAATATTGCAATCACGTCAATAATTGCATTCTGTTACAGTACTTTTCTCTTGTAATATTATTCTAGCTGCAGCTTAATGTAATTATGACGAAAAATATTTGTTATCTTATGAGTGTAATAACAAAACGCGTGGAAAAAAATATAATTACGGGAAACGTCATGATGTCATTGTCATTAATCAGTTTGATTGACAGCGTCGAAATAATTTTGATTTTTTTGGTTGCTCAATTGTCATTTGACCATGGGGTTGCCAATTGCAATAATCATAATATTGCATTAAGGATTCTTATTTTCAATTTCAATTTTTTAAAAAACGGGGGGGTGTAAAATTATTTTAAATACACCAAAAAATTTAATTAATTATGCTCTATTAACCTATGTAACTCAGATTGCTGTTCAAATTTACAATTATTTTAATCCCAGGCTCTATACATTTCTTGAACGTCTCCTTTATGTCGACCGGGGCGGTATCCGATATCGTGGGTAGACATAATTCGGGCCGTCGTTAGAAATTAACAACGTCAGTGAATTAATTCGGCGTCGGGTCATAAAACGAATCGTTCGCTGGGGCCTCCCGATCATTTCTGAAATACGATCATTTTGCGACACAAAAAGTCGTAACGCATCGAACGCTCGTTCGAAACGCACACGACGGCGTCGCCGCGTCGCCTCCGTGCGACACGAACACAACGTATAATGCGAGGAGTCGCAAAATGGTCGTCGTTCGGAGCGTCGATCGTCCGGGTGAGGGCGCTAACGCTAACGCGTGCCGCGTGCGCAGAGTCCGAGCGCGAGGGCGAGCTGGGCGCGGCGCTGGAGGGCTCCCCCGCGCGCGGCGCCTTCGACCTGCGCGACCCCAAGCACTTCCCGCCCATGCGCCCCGCCGACGCGCACTAGTGCGGCCCTGCGCCTGCGCCTGCGCCGCACCTGCCTCTGCCGACCCCTCGACCGCGCGACCGACGGCATCGACGCTATCGACGTACCGACGATACTTACGAAAAAATCATCCTTTTTGGATCTCCGTTCGTCGAGCGGTCGACGGAGTCGGCCGATAGGAAAATTTGTAAATGTAAATATATTGTACGGTAAGATCGGTTCGCTCCGGTGCCGGTCGTCGAACGGTGCGACGTCCGTCACGGGGTACTTCCTGCCCCGTCCGACACCTGTGCACGTGCACCCCCCGACGGGTGCGACCCTACGTCCCGCGCCGACGACGACCGACACCGCGGCGAAGATTACGTCGCATACGTGTCATTTTAATATTGACGTTTCGATATAAATTCTCAATGTGTATAAAGACGACGCGGCTGACACGCAACAGATAGACTACCAAGTACTAAACCGACGGTCGCGAGTGAAGAGGCAGCTATGTTGTATCACAGTAGACCCCTGCGTACGTCGACCGTTGTCGACTACATTCTCTACCTACTTTAAATTATTTGTGTCGAGAAATTTGATTTCTACATTTTAAACTTCCTGCTTTCTTTAAAAGTACTACATACACTCAAAAACATTCGTATATGATTTAAAAAAAATATTACAATATTTTCCCAATAAAGAAAACAATAATAACGTTCTTTAGATTATATTCATATAATGGAGTACGCCGTATTTGAAGTTAATAAGTATTACTAGTGGTTATTATGCTATCTCCATATTGTAGCAGTTGCAATATTTGTCGTTACATAGTATGTACACATTATATGCTCCATGCATCATACAAATTGTTAGACTCAGATGTTTATTTGTTGTCTCGAGACTGTTTCCTTACATGTTTGTATGGACAGTCTTAAACTATTATGTGTTAACTAGCCCCCCGTCCGCTTCACTTAGTTCAATTTTGTATAATATATTATTATTATTGTAATTATAGTACAATTAATGGTTATTTTCAGACAACTCTAATACAATGGTATTTTGTAAATCTGATTTGTTTCAAGTGACATGTTATTGACATATTTTTTTGTGTTGAATTGGACTCAATGAAAGTTGTAATTATCGTGTAAAATATTATAGAACTATATATTATTAATGTGTGTTTGTTCAGTAAGGAGGCGATATCAATCTACAGATAGACATACATTTTCGTAATAGGTTACTGTTCATTTAGTTCTAGTACCTGTTGCCTGCTATTATTCAGAAACTAAATTACTTATGTTGATTTCAATTGATGCACGTATGTACACGATGGAGTCATTGAAAACGTCATTATCGTTCACTTAATGAGACGCACCCAGTTCGTGCGCTCGTGCACTCATAACAATAAATAAATGTAATAAAATATTGACAAGTATTACAACAGGTACTAGCCGAATTACACGTATCTACTGTAGTTAGCTAATAGGTTAAAGAAAGGGTATTTGAATAAAGTACAATTTCCCAAAAAAAAATAGATAAATGTCAGCTTTAGCCGATAGGAAGTAATATATGTATGAAAATTAGCTTGGAACCATCTCATCGCAGCAGTGTGTGTGTCTAGGTGAGATATATGACATATAATGTGATAGTGGACTGCGCCTCCCGGTACATACGTGCCGCGTGACGGTGACAGTGACAGTGACGGCGGAGACAGAGCGAAGTTAATGTTATTGTAAAATAGAGATATATTGGATGTACCGATACTAGTGTTGTTCCGCGTGTCCACACGTGACGCTTCACTTCTTGTATTTTATCAAGCGACAGCGCCGTGCGCTTGGCGCGCTTGTATGCTAAATTGTACATATTATTAAATAATAAATATTTTTACAAAACCCATGGTATTTATTTCTGATACTCCTAGTTCAAATGCTCAGTAGTGTGACGCAAACGTACTATTTATCCACTGTTGCTTAACTAAACTAAAACAAGTAATAAATTGTAATAATATATTATTTTAAACAAATGGATCGCGATGAGACATTATATTTACAAGGCGAGTCGGTGTCCCGGCTCCGGGCGGCTAGCGGGCAGTCACTGCGCTACACTAGTGCAGCCCCCGCCGCTGCCTGCCCCACGTACACTGCACAGTGTACAGTGTACACGAGCCGCAAGCTCGCCACTTCAAGAGTACAAAAATAAATTATTTGTTTCAGCGGCGAGCGTTGACATCAGCTCGATATAAACTCGGGTTCTCATTACACTTTCATACACTTCTCACTATTTACATTGCGTTATTTCTGAAACAAAAACAAAACATGATTAAATGTCTCTTATTCATCAATAACATACAATAGCAAGCGTAGTACTGTAGAATGAGCACGAACTTCTACTGTCGTGTTTCGATATCGTCGTAATGTCAAAGAGTATTTTTGTGTAGAAAAGCAACGCCGCGCCATCTGTTCATTTTCATACAAAAATGCGCGTAAACATTCCGACGATATCGAAAGACGAGGGTAAAAAAGTTAGTGCTCCCCCTACAGGATCCCCGTAGTACAACGCTACGGTCTGTAGCTATGAGCTCAGTGCTATGCACTATGGGATTAAACTGTGCGTGCGTATCGTCTAAATTTATAATTGTATTTTTGACAACTTATGTTTATATGAGAAAAATATAGTCTAAAATATAGATAATTTATATAAACAACTAGTGGCATGCCCCGGCTTCGCACGTGTAGATATCGGTATTAGACAAAATTTTAGTAATCATAATTTTAATACGTGATACACTGCTTAAAACACCTAATCGAGTCTGCTTTAGGAAAACAAACAGTAAAAATCATTATTTTTAAGCTATGATGCCGCAAACAGATAACTGTTAGGTACGTACATAAGTGACGGTCGCGGTTGTCTATACTTCTACACTATTAACATAGAGAGGAAAGATTTGATCGTTCGTTTGTTTGTTACGAATAGGTTTAAAATCTACTGGTCCGATTTAAAAAGTTATTTTACCATTAGAAAGTAACATCTTTGAAAGCCGATTAAAAAGCAGTTCTTATTTATTAGAAAGCTGAAGTAAGATCATCATCAACAGAGACACGTAAAATTTGGTTAATGGTTACTGTATGTGTAACTTTTTCGGGTTTTGAGTAAAATCAAAAGTGAAAGCGGTACAAACAGGTACAAACGACCACAAATCAGATTCTATCGGCATACTTTGAATTTACCAAAGTGTGGTGCCACTTGCCAGTAACATTTTGAAAACGCTGTAACATTTTAGTTTTGAGGTTTAAACAATAAAGAGAGCGGTACAATCGGGTTCAAACAAAGGGCTATCGAATGGCAAATTCAAAAATAAAAAAGTCAAGTTCACAGAGGCGTATTTGAGACTCCCAAAGGGTACCCACTAAAATCTCCCGGGTGTTCCGGGGGGATTCGTGCCAGGGGGTTACAGGAACCACATGTGACACAACCGGGACCGTTCCTTAAGTAAATACCTGACATTTATCTGTGGGTTATTACGGCATCAAACTTTAAACTATTTATTTGCTAAAGCTGACTTGATGGAGTGTTCTTAGCAAAAAAAGTCTGCCAAGAGTGTGATAAAATTTATGATGATTATAAATTTTGTCTAATACCGATATCAACTCGTGCGAAGCCGGGTCGGGCCACTAGTTACATATGGTTCCCGTGACCCCCTGGCAACAATGCGCGACGGAACACCTGGGAGGTTTTAGTGGAAATGGGTATTTGGAAGTCCCACATACCCCCTGCCCTGCGCCCATACGAGACTGGGGGCTGCATAAAGGATTTTCCTTCGGCAAAAGAAAGGTACTTTAGTAATAGACCAAGCTAGATTTCTCATTATCACGTACACTCTTGACACTCTGCCTACTCCGTGAGGGATATAGTTGTGTGTTACATTTATTTACTCATACAGGAACCATTAGCCAAATTTGACGTGTATATCTCTCTGTTGTTGTAAATTAATAAATTTATAAACCCCGACACATTGGTTTGTTAAGAATCAGTTCTATTACTACAGGTTTCTTAAAAAAAACCGCATTAAAATTGGTCCATCCGCGCTACGCACTCAACAAACTTGAGCATACCTACACAATATACAGATACACACCTCAAACTTATAACACCCCTCTTTTTTGTCAGGGGTTAAAATCTATTTGAGTTACAGTTATAGACCACTTTGGGCCTTAAATTTCGATTTTGATAACTTTTGAATGGTTGATACGATTTGAATAACTCAATAAGTAATTTACAGTTACTGGTACACCCTTGAATATTGAGTGACTTATTTAGATAATTTATACCAAGGTACAGTGGTCTAGTTGGAACCGGCGCGAGGCGTTACAATTGCACATTTTAAGATCAAAAAGTAGTTATTGTGATGTTACTATAATAGGGTAGGGTAGGGTGCCTTGGACTTTTTTGTTGATATTTATGTCCTCTATAAAATTGTAGTACATCATTTTGCTCTAATGTCAATAGTTACGACGGTGTACGGGATTCAATGATTTTGTTCGTTATTTTTTCACATCTTCGGTTACGTTATCGAAGTTTTCTTACGGATCCCAAATTAATTTAAGCTTAAAATATAATCTATGTTACTCAGTAAAGATGTAACTTCCTAATGGTGACAGAATTTTTAAAATCGGTTCACTAGTTTTTGTGCCTATTCGTAATTAGCAAACAAACAATCTAATCTTTCGTCTTTAGAAAACTCCAATAACAATATCGTGTTCTTGTGGCTTGGAATATTTCTGCACAACACGGTCCAATTCAATGTTTAGAAAATTTATGAAATTGTTACTTTTACCTCACCATACTTTTGGGCCAAGACTCCAGGGGGACCGATTCGGGCAAAATATAGTTTTTAGCCTTATTTCCTCGGTTCCCTATGTATTTGCATAATTATTTTTAGCATAATATGACATGGCATATGTTATGTTTGTCCTAATCGTAGTTTCGCATAACATAATTTAACCATAACAGCCAATGCATAATTGTAAGCATAATTTCCCTAAACATAATAATACTTAAACATTATATTCTAAAGCATAAATTTATTTCACCATGATGCACACGCTAGCTTCGCTCGCGTGTGAAGATTAGATGTCTAACGTAACCTAACCCACAGCATTTCGGAGTGGGTGGATTTGTTTTTGGGACTTACTAGCCATTTACTATTATGTCTAATATTATTATGCTAGTTAAAATTATGGTAAATAAAATTAGCCAAAAATATGATTATGCCAACATAAACTGTATGCCAGAAAACAATTATGGCTAAGAATTATTATGACCAAAACCAATTATGGCAAAGCTAGTATGCCAAAGTAGGTATATTAGGACAAAAAACTCAGTACTAAAAAAAGGGGTCCCTATTTCTTCCTAGTCTAAGGAATCCACTGATATACGTATCTCGATAGAGGTAGACACTGATAACTTTCAAAAGTCTGTTCAAAGTTCACATAGTAGAAATGTTATAAGGTCTTTGAAGTTTTTTTTAATAGAAATCTGTAATTCTAATAAGTCATTTAATGGCAAAATTTTTGATCTTTTTAATAATAAATAATTGTCCCATAAAGATGAACAAAATTTTTAAGAAATATCATTGAATATTCAATTTCATACTGTACACAGATGCCATATTTTCGTCGCTCTACTTTGAGCGTTTAGTACGACTATTAGTAACGCGATAAAATTAAGTCAATCTGTGGTCTCAGACGGCGCAGGTATCCTATTACACTCTTAGAATCACCGAGACACTTTTCATCGTTCTACCCATATAGCTACGGCACCTAGCGACGAACACTCGTAGAACAGTGCTGCGCATAGCGATGAACAGTGACACTACGCGTAGTGACAACGGGAGTCGGTCGTAGCAGGCGAGGAGACGTACGTACCTGGGCATGGCGCACATCTCGCACGAGTCGTCGCGCGCCGCGTTGTGGAAGGTGCAGAGCGGACACGTCCACACGGAGCCGCCGCCCTCGCTGCAACAACACACACGGTCAGCGGCCGCCGCACTGCGCGGGCGCCTGCGCGGGCGCACGTACCTGTCGTCGTGCTCGTCGGCGGCGGCGCGCGCCAGGTGCTCCAGCGTGGCGGCGGCCGGCTCGCGGCGCCAGGCGGCGGCGCCGGCCGCGTCCTGCGCCCGCACGGCGGCCAGCAGCGGCGCCAGCGCCTCGCCCGACAGCGGCAGCGCCTCGTTGGTGGCCAGGTACAGCAGCACGTGCAGGTCGGACGCCGCCTCGAGGAAGGAGGCGGCGCCGCGCAGGTGGTGGTGCAGCGCGCGCAGGGTCTGCAGGTGGTGCTGCAGCGGGCGGTGCGCGGGGGGGAAGCGCGCGGGCGGCGGCGCGGGGCCGGCCGCGTGCCCGCACGGCACGTCCAGCAGCAGGTACGCGACGGGCACGCGGCGCGCGGCCACGCCCACCTCGTTGCCGTACGCGTCGCGCTGCTTGTAGTACACGTCGGGCACGTACTGCGCGTCGCCGCTCTCGCGCACGTAGCCCAGCTCGGGGGCGTCGCGCGTGGGCACGAGCACTCCGTCCCGCACTAGCGCCGCACACTGCCCCGACACCTGGTAGCCCTCCAGGTGCACGCGGGCCTCGCTGTCGCCTGTACACACACACACACACTCACATACACGTCCCGCACTAGCGCCGCACACTGCCCCGACACCTGGTAGCCCTCCAGGTGCACGCGGGCCTCGCTGTCGCCTGTACACACACACACACACACATACACGTCCCGCACTAGCGCCGCACACTGCCCCGACACCTGGTAGCCCTCCAGGTGCACGCGGGCCTCGCTGTCGCCTGTACACACACACACACACTCACATACACGTCCCGCACTAGCGCCGCACACTGCCCCGACACCTGGTAGCCCTCCAGGTGCACGCGGGCCTCGCTGTCGCCTGTACACACACACACACACTCACATACACGTCCCGCACTAGCGCCGCACACTGCCCCGACACCTGGTAGCCCTCCAGGTGCACGCGGGCCTCGCTGTCGCCTGTACACACACACACACACACACACATACACGTCCCGCACTAGCGCCGCACACTGCCCCGACACCTGGTAGCCCTCCAGGTGCACGCGGGCCTCGCTGTCACCTGTACACACACACACACACACACATACACGTCCCGCACTAGCGCCGCACACTGCCCCGACACCTGGTAGCCCTCCAGGTGCACGCGGGCCTCGCTGTCGCCTGTACACACACACACACACACACACATACACGTCCCGCACTAGCGCCGCACACTGCCCCGACACCTGGTAGCCCTCCAGGTGCACGCGGGCCTCGCTGTCGCCTGTACACACACACACACACACACACACACACACACACACACACACACACATACATACACGTCCCGCACTAGCGCCGCACACTGCCCCGACACCTGGTAGCCCTCCAGGTGCGCGCGGGCCTCGCTGTCGCCTGTACACACACACACACACACACATACACGTCCCGCACTAGCGCCGCACACTGCCCCGACACCTGGTAGCCCTCCAGGTGCACGCGGGCCTCGCTGTCGCCTGTACACACACACACACACACATACTGACTCATACGACACTATACTCACCGGTGACACAGACTGTCACGAACTTGGAGCCGAAATACCCGGACGAGGCGTGCCGACAGGCATTCGGGTGCTCGTTCTGGAAATGTGCTGCAGTGATGCACTCTTGCGCAGACAGGAAGTGCGTGTCCACCCCTCTGTGAACAAACCATGGTTTTATTTACCAATAAATTACCATCGTCACCTTGATAATATGCATTTCAGTTGAGATAAAATTAGATCAATACTAACCGTATATGTTTGACTGTGCCAGCGGCGAGGTCGAGAGGCAGGAGGTCTGTAAATATCCACCCGACACGGCGCAGGTGCAGACGAGACGTGATCATGTCGAGGGCAGCGGCGCGCGGGTCCGGCAGCAGCGTGACACTGTCGCGGGCACTCGTCTGTGCGGGCTCGTAGATAGCCGACACTCGCGCGCGGATACCTGCACACACACGCGGGCCGTCAGCCGTGACCGTCACGTCCACGTGTCGGACGACACGGCACGTCCTGCACGTACCTAGCGGCACGTCGGGGTGTCGCTCGTAGGTGCCGTAGAGGTATCCGACGCGCTGGTGCCCCGTGGCGCGCCAGTAGGACAGGAACCGCTCCACGATGGCGGGGTGCTCGAACAGCACGTTGTCCACGTGTCGGTACGGCTGGCGCGTCAGTGTCACGGCGCTGGGCTGACACTTGGAGCAGATACCGCGCGGCCACGGTGGGTGCTCTGTACAACCTGTTTTGACATGTTCATTACAAAGTACCGCACATTTCTTTTTTAAAATTGAATAACTCGAGGTATTATGTAATCCTACCTGGTTTGATTTTACATGAGATCTCATCCAGTGAGATAAAGTTGCCTGATGTAATTTTGCGCAGGTATGAATGGAATGACATGTGCTTGATGTTGTGCTCCTTTAGATAATTCTCATCCCATGGCTCTAGGGGAGAACAATGCACACAGCAGCCTTTGGAGTTGTGTCGACACCTAAATAAAAAAGCTACAAGTTACTGATGATATAAGTAACTAATAAGCCTAACATGTAATATCTTGTTAGGCAACATTAATCAATTTTGAATGAATAAATGTAAGGAACACTCACAATTTTTCATCTCTCTGTCTCTGAATGTTGCCAGACATTTTGTAAAGCTCCAGGTCCACCTCATCCTCCTGTATATCTGTGTGTCGTGCTGGTGTGCTAGCAGCTACAGGAGTTGATGTCGAGCTTGAAGGACCTGCCTCTGCTGGCTCACCAAAGGGCTTATTGGTGCTCTAGAAATACAAAAATTAGCTTCTAATGTTTCTCCTTTGAATAAAATAAATAAAAACATATGAGGCTAAAAAAATTATTAGTCATTCAATGTCCAAAATAAAAAACAAAACTACAAAAAACAAGTAATACAAAATAACAATCTATAATAATAACAATAATAAAATGGGACATTACACACACGGCCATTTGATCCCAAACTAAGCAGAGGTTGTTGTACTATGGAAACCAGATAACTGGTTATATACTACATGTAATCATAATAATCATAATCATTTATTAATTTGCAAATATGGGTAGGTACATTTTTACATTATAATTGTTAAAATAATTAAAGATTCATAGTTCTCCATATTTTGCAGTCCATAGCATGCAAATTAAAATGTTTGTAGGTATAGTAAAAATTTACAATATAAATAAAGTTTTGTCAATAATAGGTACCTACTGTAAAAAACTTTAATTTTTAATGATACTTTTCTATTGTAAATACATACATAAATACATACAATAGATATTTACAATCAGACACAAGACAAACAGACATGTTCATCATCATACAAATGTCTAACTTGGGTGGTAATCTAACACACAACCTGCAGCATGAAAAGCAAGAATCTTACTGGACCATGCCAACAGTCTGTCACAGAGGCTTTGTGTTAACAGTTTATAATGCTTATAGCCCAAGAGAGAACTCACATCCCCACTGGTAGAAGGCTGGTCAAACAGCACAGCTCCATTGACCGGGCTGAGGTAGAGCATGTCTCCATGCTGCAAGCCACAGTCGCGCAGGCGCCGCGACTTGCTGGAGCACACCTCCTCCTTACGCTGTCGGTCTTTGTGCAGCGTGAACGCGAACGAATTCAGCTGGAGGCTCTCGTACACACGCTCGAACAGCTGCGCCGTCACGTCCGTGTCCTGCACCTCCACGCGCGCCGTGCCTTCTGCTGACTGCACGCGAAGTATCTGCACACACCGAGGGGAACACATGACAACATGAACGTCTGTCTTCACGCTCGAAAGTGCACAGTCATTGTAACCTCCTACTTCTGACCGTTAGAGGTAAATTAACAGTAAATCCCAACTAGCAAGACAGCACAATGAGCTTCTAAAACCTAACAGTGCCTTTGAACCATTAAAAACATTCAAATTCAGCAGAGTTGTCAAGCGAATCCACAGTAGGTATAGAAAAAAGTAAGACACAAATTCGGACAGTAATCGTACTAAATTGACTTTTGCCAATAGGATAGAATCGAAGAGATGTTTAAATTATTATCATTACCATTTTTTTTGATTCCGACATCTGCTGTATTTATATTTTAATGGTAAAACACCAACAATTTTCTGACAGCAGTTTTGATTGACATGACATGACACTTTTTTTATTTAAATTTGCCACAGACTACCTACAAAACCCTAATTTTGCGTTTTCTTTGTATTTTCATGGGTCCTCCACACTCATGCCGAACAGACACAAACAGCGATCACCAAACTACGAACTCAAGCATGTGGATAGCAGTTCCCGCCAAAGAGTATATAATCACTAGGATTTAGCTACCAAGCTCTACTGATTGATGATACTGATGATAGCGTGTTACAGTGTTGCCAGGTCAAAGTTTTACTTTGCCCTAGGCTTGGTATCAATTTACCCTATAATCTGCATTGTTAAAAAAATACCTAAAAATATCCTTGTCTTTTCATTATTTACAAAAAAACAACCGTATTTTTCACAACAACATACACGAAAAGAAAGACCAACACAACTAATACGTATAGCAATACGACACAAGAACCAAGAGCACTCGGTGAGTTTATTACACAGGATCTGTAATGAAACAAAATAGTTCACTGTTATTTTATAGTATTAGGGTTACCCCAAAAATACCCTAAGATGATTCATACCCTAAAAATTACCCTGCTGCATTACTTTTACCCTAATTAAAGTGTTAATTACCCAAGTTGGTAACATTGACGTGTAAAGTATTTTTTCATTACGAAATTTCTTGATTCGGTCCCCACGCTCAATGCCCGCAATGCAATAAAAGCTATGCAGTAGCTTAATATGCGTGGGCAATCGAACCTACGTGCTTACTTACATTTCTAAGGTGAGGCCCGTACCACTTAGCTGTTTGCCGCCTGTTTGGCAATTGTACAAATGGCTGTTTGTGTTTGTTGATTGTGATCGGTATTCGGTTGATTAATTCGTGTTCGCTGTTTGTCTTGTTCGAAATGCGTGTGGAGACCCCATCAGATATCACAAATCATCGTCATCATAGACCACAGACATTTAAAGATGTCTGTGTTATGTGTAACTATGTAAATTCCTCTAAAAAACAGCTGATAGGTAGCGGTTTTATGTCATGTCACTCATGTCAAAGTCGATTATGTCAAGTCAGCAAGCATTTTCTTGGTACTCAGCGTACTCCATAATTTTCTAGGATTCTTACTCAGTCTAGGGATGTAAATTCATTACGAATGCAATCGATTTTATTGAAATCCTACTGAATCGATCACATAAATCGAGGTCTTTCAATTTTGCATTTTTTTTTTAAATGGCTCGATTGTAGACCATTTGCCAATAACAAAGTTAGGGAAACTTATAAAACATTAAAACAATTTAATTTAGAGCGGATGGAAAAACCAGGATAGGATTTGGGAAGAATTAAATTTTTAAGTTGGTGTTTAAGTTTATAAAATCAGCTAGAATAGAATATATACGAGGGTTATTATGGTACAGAAGTAACTGGATAGAAGTAGGTAAAGGGACAGGAATAGATATCAAACTATTATAAAATGAATGGGAATCATAGAGGAGGCAGGAAAAAAATATGTGATTTATATCAGCTACACCGATGCCACATTCGCATTCGTCAGATTGTAAGATTTTGAGACGAGCAAGATGCGCCGGTGTGCTGTTGTGGCCCAAACGCATGCGTATAAGTGAGGAAGTTGAACGTTTATTATAAATTAGTTTGAAAAACCACGGTTTGCTCGGGATAGAAGGCTGGACTGTTTTGTAATATTTGCCCTTTACCGTAGAACTCTCCGCCCAGAGGCTATTCCAAGAATCTTGAAGATAGTCTGTGGGTATAGTTTTTATAAGGAAACATATCACCATCGACGACAGCCTCATTGGCCAGTTTATCTGCTCTACAGTTACCAGAGATGAAGTTTGCATTTACAATGTAGGAAAATATAAAAATATTTTTTTAAAAGCATTAAGTATACCATAATAAATGATCTTGTATCAGATAAATCAGAAAATGTTTTAGGTAAGGGATTTCAATAATATTAATTATTTTTTTACCATAGCACAGTATCGGATAAAATAAGTGTTATTTTTTCTTAATGTATTTGTTACGTTAAAAAAATTAAATGATGGATAAAATAGCTTTGAATTCCTAATATCTAAACCTTTTAAAAACAACGGTCTATCAAGTCTACTGACATCTAAGCGGTTCACTTGCGATATTGCTGGCAGTTGAAAAAAGTGAGGTGAAGGTAAATAAGCACACAGCCATCTCGTGAGTTTGTGAGTAATTAACCCTTCAAATGACTACACCGTAATATTACGGGTACATACATTTATTTTTACTATGCCTTGTCCAATATTGAGCAGAGAAAACAAAACATAATTAGGTTGGAACGACTAAGTAAGTGACTGGGTCAAACTTGCGACCTATATTAAATTTCTAAGCCAAAAACGAGGTTTCGGAACAACCTATTCCTAACAAGTTTTTTCAAATACGTATATGAATGATGGAGCCATGCTCGAATAAATATTTAAACAACTAAATATCCTTATTTGTAAATAAAGGCACCTCGCAGGTATCAATATTAGCAGCCCATGTTAGTTTGACTAATCAGGTAAGTAATTGTCGAATTATCTTACATTTGTATACCTACATATCAACATACATACATACATGTAACAAAATATGGGTCAGTCAATTATACAAATTAGTTGCTAATAGATAATTCCACAAACAAGACGTATTTTATTCTCTGCTCCGCCGGTCAAGCAGACGTACACCTTAACATACCAAGCAGTAATAATAATTATATTTCGTTTATTTCATATCTTCTTCCAGAAACTTGTTGTTTGGTAACATTCATCTTAAAAACTAGTGTTTGTAGATAACACACAAAGCTACACATCAAGCAATACATTTACAGTATAAGCTGACCTCTCGTTTTACAAAAATCCTATAGGTACAATGCGAGACCAGCTAAAATTGGATATGTATAACTTGCTGTATGGCCGTGTGTGCTCTATAATAGTTAACGCCTGTAAGAGTTCTTTTGTATACTTTAAGAAGCTTGCGCATTAAATCACTGGAGATAGCGTTTAAAAGAAATTGTTGATGATAAGAAAAATGGCTTTAAACGATGTCACTAACCTATGTAATTTATCTTTTTCTTTAGCATTACATTGGTTACGTTTTGGAAATTTCGGAAAAGTGTCCATGTAATACCAAGAAAGGCTAATTTCTTCAACAATTTGATTTAATGTAAAAATCTTGCTTTTAGTTACTTCTATGTTGTATTTTCAGCTCAAAACCCATTGACTATCGATTAAAATAAAAATCATAACTAATAAATTGTCTATGAAAAATATTTCCACATACATAGCCCTCGAATGTTCTACGCACAAGATCACGTCTTAAGCCAAATCAGGCGACATGCGGCATCCGAACAGTGTGCAAGGAACAATGAAATCCACTGTATAGATTTATAAATACCTAACATCCGAGCAATATGTTTAGCGCTAAATTGTTAATAATTTTACAGCTTTTACCCAATCAGAAAAAAACGAACTTCCATGGTGAAATATTGATTAACTAAATCGATATAGTGCTATATGTCGATATAAAAATAGATTTTCTTGTCCCAAAAAATCGATTCTTTTATTAATCGATCTCATCGTCATCCCTAACTTAGTACTCTTTAAACTTTGAAGTTTGTACAAGGTCAGCAGAAAAAAAAATAAACAAACAAACATTAAATTAAAACAATAATTTTCCATTTATTAGATTATCAGTTCTCATTTTTTTCAGAAAAAATCGTTGTAATAAAAGGAATAATATGATATAATTTATACCTAAGTAAGGGCTCCACATTTGCACATTGAAAAGTCGCATCTTTTAACATGTCTGTAAGTTTCCTTCCAATTCCATCTTCTATTCGAATCTTATTTAAAATGACGTTGTAGTTGACATGTATGTAACAGTATGTGAGAGAGATCTACAGCTCGTTGATGTAACGAAGTAATGTCAAAGCGTCAGGTAGCGGCTAGCGGATCGCGTTAGTTATAAATAACGTTTCCGTGATGAAGCGTAGGAGGTATTCAGTAGCTAGTAGAGCGTACAGCATTAGCATCCAGTAGTCAGCTGGCGAGCGCTGCCGCCAATCCACAACGCTGGATACGGCTACTCATTCATAGCAAAGCTTACACAACTGAGTACCTACACAATACATATTATTATAGTATGTAACACTCTACACTTGTCTTTTAATAAATCTGTATGATCTGATATATAAATAAAATAATTGAACACTAAATACTCAACACAAGTTGGTGATATAAAACCTACCAATGTAAATTGTAGCTCAATTATTAAGTTATTGTTGTGCTGTGATAATTAGTGTGTACTATTGTGTCCCAAAACCAACAGAACAACCAACAAGCAACAATGGCGGGAGAAGAGAGTTCCGTGGTGGAGCTGTACGTATATGACTTGACCAATGGACTGGCATCCCTGCTCTCACCTTCCATCCTTGGTCAGTATTCATTGCTCATTTTTTTTAAATGATAAGTGAAATATTTGTTTTGTGACACGGATTTGTAGTAACTGAAGACTATAACATGAATGATAACAGAAGTAACTAAATTATAACTGTTTATTTATTGACTTAGCTTAACCAAACCATTGTTTACACACATCAAATTCCATTCACTAGTTTGTGCGTGAAAGAAAACTTCCACACAGCCAAATAAATTAAATTAAATTATTTTATTTAATCAGATAACATGATCCATAATGGTTAGTAACAATTGATACTTACAAACTATGTTAGCGAGTACAAATTATTATAAAGAATGTATTAATTTTTAAAGTTATTACATATTTAAAAAAAAAGTTTAAAATGTTGTAAACTTTCCTACTTATAATATTAAGTAAAAAGTAGGAAAATAGATTCATTAAGTACAGACAATATTTGTAAGGGGCCATCTCCAGGAGCAAGAGTATTCAGAGAATATTATTATTATTAAACAGACAAGCAACTGTGAACAACTGATATTCGCCTGTGTCTCGTCTCTTTCCTTGTTCTGTGTACTATGTTAGACTGTTAATTTGTTTTTCTTTTTGTTAGAGTAAAGTCGGTTCTTAAACTGGTTAGTAGTTTCTGCTGCCGCAACTTGCTCAGGTAAACAGTTCCAGGTGTCTTGGAGTCTGTTATTTATGAAGTGTCTACTAGGATTGTTTTTACATATTATCCTCTACAGTTTCATGGAGTGTTCCATCAAAAGTTTTTAGTTTAAATATTTAGTCCAAATCCTATAGATCATAGATTCTATAGTATACAAGAGCGTATATGACAATAATATTGCTGTGATATTTTCCCTTATGGAGATGGCCCCTAACAGCTAATCCATCAGTAAATAAATAATATTATTACACTTATTTAGTGTGGGAAGTGAAATAAAACTAAAAACACACAAATACTACGGAGTGTTAGTGTGTCCACACATACATATACCATCTTTAACAATTGTTGTATTTTCACAAATACGCGACCTACTTCCACTGGCGACACCTGGAGCACCATTTGAAATTATCTCAAGGTTGTGTTTGTGGCCCCATTTTAATAATTACACTTACTATTTTGAGAAATATTTATTTTTTAATTTTTAACTGTGATATCTGTGCCTACAAGATACCTATAGACACGGCATAGCTGGGCCCCCGCGAGCCCCTAACTTATGTCGTATTACTACATCATCTGACAATAAGCTAATTTTAATTGGTTCGATTGCAATTACATACAATATTAGAATAAAGTGGTGTTTAGTAGGTATGTAGTCGGTGCTCTGATGTCATTGTAGTGGTTTAATAACTAAATGCAAACAATTATGACACCCTCAACCCCAATTTTTTTTTGAAATATGGTAACTAAAAACAACTCAATTACTTAAGCTTTCAAATTAACAAATTTCATCAAAGTCAGTCCATCACTTTAGGCGCTAAGGGGCAGCAAACTTGTAATACCTACACAGGCACAAATACAGGCGTCAAAATGATAAGCTCTTTTTCGTCAGCGGTTAAAAATAAGAGAGGTGAGGTAGAAAACAGACATTTGCACATAATTCAGGCAAAATTGTCATATATTGTAAACAAGTTTCACTGAAATGGTTTTGACGAAAATCTCAATAGCTTTGTATTTTCAAAGAAGGTGATTAAAGCCAAAATATTTTGTTGAACAGCTGTAATTGTTTGTGATGGCAGTTTATCTAGTAGGTATACATTACATGAAATTATTTCAGGAACTTTATAGGTATCCAATTATTGTGCATTGTTGAACGGCCAACCTTACCACTATGGGGTTAATTCTTGCCATCAAACGCACTCGCGCCCCGTCACTTCACTCATCGTTCTTGATGGATGTCTTATTTTGGCAGTCTTTCATTCAAATCGAGTTCTGTAAATTTACAATTACTGCTATGTAAGCAGCCATTGTAAATTTAAATAAAGAAAAATAAACAAAAATAAAATATATTTCACACAAAAAAAAAATCGAGAAGAAATTTACGGTAGAAAATGATTCTAATTAAGGAGCTGAATACACCCTCTCAGTTTGTGGAGGGCCTGTTTGTAGGACAAGGATGTGACGAGGGTTGTGGTGGTGTTGCAGGTCGCCAGGTGGAGGGCGTGTGGCACACCGGTGTGGTGTTGTACCAGCGCGAGTTCTTCTACGGCGGCGGCGGCATCACCAGCTGCGCGCCGGTTAGTACCATCACACTGACTTGCCGTTAAAGAGCTTTCTACTATATCAGGTCGCTATGCTTATTCTTAAAGCTTCCGGCTTAGCCCGCGTGTTATTAGGATAAAAGTAAATTTAATTCAATACCTTTCACGGCGTCACCCCTATACCTATGCGTGATTGAGTCACAGGCATCCAAAGATCCTTTGTTTCGCATTCATTATACATATTAGTGGGACTAGCAGCATTGGTGCGGCTTTAAAATATAGGTCGCAGGTTCGATCCCCGGCCGCCCACATATCTTTGTAAGAATAGTTTTATTGCTACTGTCCAATATTCGTATGGGAAAACATCTTGGAAAGACCTAAGACCTAAGAACTAAACATTTAAAGACATGTGACGACCAACACGCACTTGGCTAATATGTTTGAAATAAGGTCTTAACTCTCTAATAAACTGTGATATAGATGAGAGAACAGGGACATTTAATCGGTTGTAACTATTATGTACTTACTTGTATCCCTGGTAACATAGTGACAGTGACGAGCTTTGATCTAATGACACATGGTTCATGGTTGGCCCATGGTTCCAAGTTTCACAAACAGGAATACGTATGACTACGACTTAGATCTGCACATATCCCTTCTACCAAGTTTGTGCACTTAATAATGGGAAAAACCGATTCAATAATTTAAAACTGATTATGTACAACATGTTTTAGCAGAATGCACAAATAATCAGCCTTTGCGGATGCAGTTGCTAAGCATTACCAATGATTTGGGCGTATGAAACTGTTTTCTAGCTTCCCTTTACTTGGAGGGAGCTAAAAACTGAGGGAAACTTATTGTTAATTAAATGTGTAATCGATATGTAAACCGTTTGTATCGATACGGGGTAAGTCAATCTTGACAAAGCCTCTCGAATAAAGATAAAAAAGAAATGCCACTTTCTTCTAAAGCAGTAAATAAATCGAGAAGTCACCTTATAATAACATCTAACGATACTTACATACTCGTGACATTATTTACGACATACGTTTTACACTGCGCAGCGAATGTTTTAGTACCTAATTATAGACAACATTTTTGGTGTAATTTCCGAAGATATTATAAATTACTCTTAGTGTTATATATGGAACAAAGAAATTATATAAGTTCCATACGCATCGAAATTAATTGGCAAGGTGCACTTCCACTGCAGCCAACAACACTATTAGTGATCAGAACAGGTGTGGACTGTGTGATTAGCAAGCGGAGTAGCTAAACTCTAGTACCGCTCTGTTAGTCAGGGTCGGTTCATATCTGACGGAAGTACAACAGTCGCGTCACAAATATTAACCAAAACATCAAACCTTACACACACCTATGATGCGTTAGTGCGTCCAGGTATACAATCAGTAAGGTCGAATTCGTTTGACTGTTAATATAACCAGTCAACAATCTTTGGGGAGTAAGTTCCTGCGCAGTGAACAGTGAACAGTGGTAATGAGTGAGGCTGTACTGAACTCATTCCTGCGTTGAAGCAATATGCTATTGAGAGCTATTGTGGATTTATGCGCTTTGAGCTGTAATACACGACCCGAGTGCCGTTCATGGAATCCTTCAATTGGAAGTGGTATTGCGGCTATGTCCGTGGAGGCTTCGTGCCAAAGTCAGGTCCTGAATGACCAGTGTCGAGAATGCGATAAAAGATGAAACGCTCAAATCATCTTCCGTCAGATATGTACATTTTCCTTATTAAGCACGTTGTATTATTAGTTTAGTTTAGTTTATCACAGCTGGACATAGGCCTCTCCCAAAGCATGTCACTGAGCATGACCTGCGGCTACTCTCATCCAGCTCTTACCAGCCACCTTGCAGAAATCGTCACTCCACCTGGTCTGAGGGCGTCCTAGTTGGAAAAAAAACGTCCTACGCTACGTTTGCCAATTCGTGGTCTCCACTCAAGAACTCCTTCGTTTTAAATGGTCTACTACGTGTTAATTATTACTTTTTTTGTAAATTGTTCGAACGAACGAAAACGTGGATAGTAAAGCCTCGGGTATGGTGTGTGTCCTGCGCGTGCGCAAGTCACGTGTGTGCATGTGGGTGGTTTGTTTACCTGTGTGTGCGTCTGTGTTGGTGGTCCAGTGTCCGCTCTGTTAGAAATGATCGCGTATATCGTTCTCCCACGCGACGTCTATTATTACACTTTGCGTGTTTTAATATCACCCATTAAAATAGCGCCAAATACCATCTTCAAGGAAACTGTAATGAAACAAACAATGAGGAAATAATGTTTAGAAATGCTTGCTAATTGTTTAAATTAAGTGTGAGTTCTACATCAATAAGACAATTCGCCAAGACATTGTCGTTCCTTACACCAGCATGTGTACATTTGAAGTTATTGTAATAAAATACGAATATTTAAAGCTAGCTTCTGCCGGCGTGGTAATGTTATTAGTATGTGTTATTCCAAATTGTAATTTGTCTTTGCCAAATGTATTTCATTTTCATTCAAAAGTTACCTATTGCGTGAAAGAGTAACAAACACCCACACATCTATCATACAAAAAAAAATTTACGATTCATATTGATTGTCAAATTGACTTTCTTACATATGCAACACAGGCGCGCGTTTGTCATTACATATATGTATATACAATTCTATTGGTACCTACTTAAGTAGCATTCAACAAAGTTTATTGAGCTCAAATTATATTTATTTATGTATCTATTAAACATTCCCAACAAACAGTTTTAACGTTCTGTCATAAATGTTCGTACAACCGTTACAAACCTCATAAATCTCTGACAATCGTAATGAAATACATAATAATTGTATACAGTATGTAGATGTACCGTACTATCGCGCGTTATACTTAGCAGTGTATGTATATTAAAGTCATCTCAACTCGTTTTTTAATCATATCGATTGTATTTTTAGACTTGATTATGTATTAAAATTTCGATATGTCAGGCCACCGATATACCGTGACCCGTCATCGGACGTGTTCCTCTAATTGAGATAGATCTCGGATGTTGGTTATGTATAATAATATTGTCTGAAAACGTAAACAGTTTTATTTTTGTGGAGGCGCGGCCAACGCGACGACAATGTGACAGCAATTAGATATATAATATCCAGTAGGTAAGAACTTTCTCCAGTTCTATAACCAGCTACACTGTTATTCTCGTCTCGATATAAACTCTCGCAATCACAGCTCAGTGTGTGTGAACATTATGTCACTGGCGCGGCGAATACCGTCAAAATCATCTGTATTCTGTATTTGTAAAACTAGGTTAAATGAATAAATTACGAGATGTTTGGTAATAAATAACAAACGGTCGTTCTGCTCGAATGAGACTTGCTGAAATATCTGTATTGTACGTTGGAAGCGCTTGGGAAACATTTAAATAGGTACATTACCTGGCCTACCTATGAGCACTGAGCAGTCCAGTACGTATAGTAGTCTGGTATTTATTAAATAACAACAAATTATGTTAAAACAATGATATTTATGAATCGAAAATGTAAGTAAGAAATGTGAGGGTCAGGTGGACAGAATGTCAGTTTGGTTCATTTACAATATCCACACACGAAGTGTGGATATACTAGAAATATGTCCGCATCTAGCTAGTCGCATCACACACTGTGTGCTTGTAAATAGAATGCATCCGTGTTCTGGCGCCGTGTAGCGTGTGCACGACATAATAATATGCAGCGGGATACCGAGTAGCTCTTGCATAACTTCGTTTTCAGAATAGTGACATATATCTGTATACTCTCTGGTGATCGCTAACAACGATTTATTAGGAAATTATATTAATAAATGTGTCTGTATTGTCCACAATCAATGACAGACTCAGATCGATACTATCACAAACTTTGTAGAAATCTTATGTCTGTATGAACTAGCAACGATACTAAAATGTGTGGTGCTGTTCCAGGGCGGCACACAGCTGGGGGAGCCGCTGCGGGTGGAGCGGCTCGGCGAGACGTTCGTGCCCTTCCAGGTGTTCGTCGACTACATCCAGGGACTCAGCACCTCCACCTACACGTGAGTGTGCGCCACACACAACGCCGTACTGCGTGTGCGGGAGCAGCGGGAGTCTGACTGTGTGTCTGTGTGTGTACAGACCGGGCGCTTACAACCTGCTGGAGCACAACTGCAACCACTTCAGCGACGAGGTGGCGCAGTTCCTGTGCGGAGCGCACGTGCCCAAACACATCCTGGCGCAGCCCGACGAGTTGCTGGCGCCGCCGCTGCGGAGCGCGCTGCAGACGCTGCTCGACAACCTGATGCCGCCCGCCTCGCAGGTACAGCTACCTACAGCCTGGCGCAGTCTGGCGCAGCCCGACGAGTTGCTGGCGCCGCCGCTGCGGAGCGCGCTGCAGACGCTGCTCGACAACCTGATGCCGCCCGCCTCGCAGGTACAGCTACCTACAGCCTGGCGCAGTCTGGCGCAGCCCGACGAGTTGCTGGCGCCGCCGCTGCGGAGCGCGCTGCAGACGCTGCTCGACAACCTGATGCCGCCCGCCTCGCAGGTACAGCTACCTACAGCCTGGCGCAGTCTGGCGCAGCCCGACGAGTTGCTGGCGCCGCCGCTGCGGAGCGCGCTGCAGACGCTGCTCGACAACCTGATGCCGCCCGCCTCGCAGGTACAGCTACCTACAGCCTGGCGCAGTCTGGCGCAGCCCGACGAGTTGCTGGCGCCGCCGCTGCGGAGCGCGCTGCAGACGCTGCTCGACAACCTGATGCCGCCCGCCTCGCAGGTACAGCTACCTACAGCCTGGCGCAGTCTGGCGCAGCCCGACGAGTTGCTGGCGCCGCCGCTGCGGAGCGCGCTGCAGACGCTGCTCGACAACCTGATGCCGCCCGCCTCGCAGGTACAGCTACCTACAGCCTGGCGCAGTCTGGCGCAGCCCGACGAGTTGCTGGCGCCGCCGCTGCGGAGCGCGCTGCAGACGCTGCTCGACAACCTGATGCCGCCCGCCTCGCAGGTACAGCTACCTACAGCCTGGCGCAGTCTGGCGCAGCCCGACGAGTTGCTGGCGCCGCCGCTGCGGAGCGCGCTGCAGACGCTGCTCGACAACCTGATGCCGCCCGCCTCGCAGGTACAGCTACCTACAGCCTGGCGCAGTCTGGCGCAGCCCGACGAGTTGCTGGCGCCGCTTGATGAGTTGCTGGCGCCGCTTGACGAGTGTTTGGCGCCGCTCGACGAGTTGGTGGCGCCGCTCGACGAGTTGTTGACGCCGCTCGACGAGTTGTTGGCGCCGCTCGATGAGTTGTAGGCGCTGCTTGACGAGTTGTTGGCGCCGCTCGACGAGTTGATGGCGTCGACCGACGAAATGCTGGCACCGCCGCTGCATACATATTTTATTTGCAGTAATAATAAAACTTTGATCAATTGTTTTAAAAAATTTCTTTACTTTGTGTTTAATGAAAAAGATTCAAACAACGAACTATTTTATCAATTTATTATTCTCTTTGCATTTAGTAAGTATTCAAGAATGAATAATTATGTAATTATAACGGGTTCTATCTGATCCGGAGTCATAAAGTATCTCGAGTACCCATCGATGTAACACCACCGCGCACCTGTCCGCAGACCGTCTGCAACAGTGTCGAACCAAAGCGAAGAGAGTCGCGCGACGGTGCCGGCTCCTCTGAACAATAGGCTGTGAGTCTCTCTGCTATTCCACTTCTATACATGTTTTTAAGCATCTTTTAATCCCACTGATATGAAGGTTGTTAAAAAAGGTGTCTAAATTATCATCGAGTGAAATTTTACGAAATAACAATGGGTCTAAGTTTTTATTTACAATCAGTTTTCATAGACGTCGGTTATTACAGACGGTGTACTGTAACGGTGGCGTGCGACAATCGCGCCAGGACAGCCCAGACTACACAACACTCAACACCCAGATCGAAGAGGCCAGGTACCTACACATTTTCTTTTATTTTGCTTTGGCATTTTTTGTACTTTGTCAATAAATCTGGAGAGATCTTTAGAGATTGTATAAAAAGCCTTATAATATTGTTACGAGCTGGGTATTAGGAGTTATGTCCAAACACTAATCTTAATTTAAAAGTCACTTTATTTTAACTACTGCTCTAGCACACGCTAATATACTATCCCTTTACACTAACTATCACATTACACCACACTTAATTAAATCAAAACTCAAGCTTATTAACACTTATTGTCACTAAACACTTACTTCACTCCTCTACTTATATCACTTTGAAACACACCTCGCAAATTCCAGAATCTTCTATCGAAGATTCCCGAATCTGTACAAGTTTTGGACAACTCTAGACCATAGTTAATCCTACTCGACACTAAATGTTGCTACTATCATCTACATAAATTACTCTTAATCTAATAGTTTTTTCTATTCGACAAGAGATGGCACTACTATTATCTAGTTATTCGTCCTGTTTGATAATAGATGGCGCTGTCAGCCTTAACAATATTTAGAGTATCGTTAAAGAATTTGAAATGCGAATGAGGTCTGTCAACTTTGCGTCCAAAATTCAAATGTTTATTTCTAAAATAGGCCGGGAAATTGCATAGAGATTTATTACTTCTACGCTATATCCTGTAGGGTAGAGATAATAAAATATTTTTTAACAAAAAAATAATGTAAAAATTAATTTTGCAGAATACTTATTAAACCATTTATCAAAAATGGTTTATTATGTATATTATATGATATGTATGTACATGGAACTTGGCTTATTTGACTGTGTGCATCGTGGTTATAAAATGTTACGTGAAACCGTGTAGATTTTGATAATTTAAAAATTATATTTTTAAGAAAGCTTATTAAAACATTGTACTTTTCGTGTTGAGTTTAAGTGTTGATCTCAAAAAGATGCTCATTGAGTAAAGTGTTAAGTGTGCAAACATTAACGACGTTACGATGTTTGGTTACGTAAGACTGAAAATCGTCGCTGTCTTTACATGTCATGCCTTCTACTACATCAAATGTCTAGTGTAGTGCGTATTGAAACTGCCCCCTCCCACCCTCTCCCTTCCTTTAGAGGTATTATAGTGTAGTGTAATGCAGTGAGAGCTAATCAATAAGTAGATAACTGTGCAGAATGAAAGCATCCTAAGAAAATTAAAACGCCCACATCTCACAAACCATTGTTTTTCTCCTAATTATAGGTACTACCAATTTAGCACCAAGTTCAATTATCAGATGTAAATATTATTTTTCGCTTGTTAGACGGCAGTGTATTCTTTCTTTAAAAAAAATTTACACAGTTACACGAGTAAAACTTATAAAATCTCTTTTTTTACCTCACAACAGCTAAAACCTAAATCTTCGCTTCACCGGTATCGCTGTCGGCTAGCACAATCCTTAAGGGACTACGCACATTTATTCAGCTCTGTTCAGCGTTTGTCTATAGAAAGCTACGATTTTGTACGGGACGCGTACGCGCCGTTCAGCGCTGAACGGAGGAATATAGACAAACGCTGAATAGAGCTGAATAAATGTACGTAGTCCCTTAGTCGCCAATCGAGCTAGATCAAACCGGTTTGTCCCGGAGCGGGCGTCGGTTCACGCTCCCCGCGCTGCACTCGCTGACATCTGACGCACACATAGACGCACGTGTAGGAGTGAAATCTCGCATAGCGTTCGTATGAAGCTTTCATCGTGTACAGTAACGTATTGATGTGGTGTGTGTGTAGCGTGTATCGTGTAGATGGAGCTGGGCGTGGTGCGTGCGGCGCGCGTGCGGCGCGGCGGCGTGCGCGCTGCGGGCGTGGCGCCGCCGGCCCGCTGCGCACGCGCACCCGCACCACCCCTGCTGATGCTGCTGCTTTGCTTTGGCTGCTCACTTGCACTAATAAACATTCGCACCCGCATCCCGTCTCTCCTTTGTAGATAGTATTCACCTGTGGTGTCACCACTAATTATGTGTGGGACTGATTCCTGATAAAACTATTTTAAATCGAATTTTATCCCTGTTTAATCTAGCTTTTAGACTTAAGACTGCGAGTCAATCACTTTGCAGTCTTAAAAGATCATAAAACGTATAAACAGATAAAATTCGCCGAAAATAGTTTAACAAGAAAATACTGCGTATAATACTGCATAGAGTGACTATACTTTATCTACTGAACAATGTAATACTTATGTACGTGTACGTATATGTTTTATGGATAAGAGTAAAAAGGCTTCTTAATTAAACGCCTTATAGAACTCGACATAAACACTAAACTGGTGACCCGACGTGATTATGAGCTCGACGGGGGCCATTAATTTTTGCACCTTCATACACATAAGTATTACATCGCTAAATATTAACATTATGATGTTACCCTACACACATTAATGTATTAATGCTGACACTACAAACCTTTACTTTCCTTTTATATTGTTTCCAAAAACCTAAAACTACCCATTATTTTTATACATAATCGCACGTACGTGACATAATTTGACCTAGTGGTATGTGCCAAGTGTAAGAAGGACAGTTTAGTCCACCAGACCCGTTCCCATTGATGTCCTCACCTGACATCATATCGGATCACGACTGGGTCATTAGTCGATAAACTTCTTTTATGGCAAAAAAATTAACAAACATGAATTTAGGATCTGTACCCGAACTAGACAATGCCTGTATTTCTGTTATCAGCGCCAATCCCCTGTAACTCTGCGTGTTAGTTGGTTAAACTTACCACTAGTGAGCACGCTTAGTTAACAAGCTTGAGAGCAAACGCAATAGATCTAAGTAGGTAGGTAATCTACCTAAACTCTGTCTCATTGAATTCTGTGAGTGAGGTAATAGAGCACACATTTGTTCACTGTAATATTTTCCGCTTGCAGAATTACTCCAGATTCTGGAGTCCAGAAAAAATCATATTGTTATACTAGCTTTAAATAGCTTTAAACAGTGTGTGGCCTGGAATCGGAGTTAATATTAAAAATATGTAGAGGCGCTTTAGGTGCCTGATTAAATTATTATGGTCCCGACTAATTAAAATCCAAACTTCACTTTTTCAAAACTTAATCGTAAATTGACTGCAATAGTTCGAACTCGATTGATTCAGTTCATTCGTTTGTTCTCCCCTGTATGTACCACGACGTCATTGACAACACGTTAACGATATAGTTCTGCAATAATAGATACACTGATTATGAAACATAACTTTACACATGGGTTTTGGTTAACTGGAATAAAATAAAAAATACTTAATGGAACCGACTTCTAAAAGAAGGAGATTCGCAATTCAACTGTATGTTTTTTTTGTATTTATGTTACGATCATAGATCGATTTTGATTAAAAAAAATTGTTTAGTTACTTTCCAGGTGGTCCCATTTAAATTTTATCAAAATCAGTTGAATCGGTTGCACCGCCAAGCTGACTTGCCGTGTCAACTGCCACCTTCTCACCGAAAATCGTTCATAATCACCAGTGAATCGGCATGTTGTGCAGGCTCGTTCCATCTTAGTCTCCTTGCTTGACGCTTGTTGTAGTCAAGCGCAACCTTATTGCAGGATAAAAGAAAAAATAAACGAGTTTTGAGTTTAAAAAAAAGTTTAAAAAGCTATTATCTTTCTGATTAAATTCGTGTTGGATCGAAGAGAGTTTAGGTGTCCCCGGAACTTGGCCAGGTTCAATAAGCCTAAACCTCTTCAGGCGTGCCACTGTCGATCCTGAGCAGCAGTGGTTAGACTGTGGTGGTGGGTTTTAAAAAAATAAATACCATAAGTATCCCAAGCAAACATTCTTACAAGCTGGGTATAAGGATAAATTATGTCCAAACATTAATCTTTACTTAAACTAACTTGAAACAACTACGCTAGCACACGCTTAATTAACTAGAACTAAACACTTTCACTTAACGCAATATTCACTTAATTAAACGAACACAAACACTAAATAACTTAAAAATCACAATATCCACTTAACACTACTTTACACGTTAATTATCACTAACCAATTAACACTAACTTCCACACTTACGTAGTCTAAACACTTCTTTACTTTCGCATTCGAGTCTCCCAAATCCGAACTAAGACTGACTTGGAGGCTTTTATTTTGGTGATGATCTAACCCAATTGGCCGGAAGGGCCTCTATTGGTTCACCGGACTTTTTCGGTGAGCCGTCCGAGGACGGTCGAACCGATAACAAACTGATCGTGTCTTTGAGTGGATTATTTCGTCCATTTCTTCAAGAATATGTGTGTCAGTCATTCTTACAGGGCTAAATAAAGGTGTATTATAGCATAAGCTTGATTGTATATTTAACTTCAGTTGCGGTTCCATGGGTGAACTTCAGCCATTTCTACCAACTATGCTGGTAAAAAACATGTCAGCTGGTGATAATGAATATTTAAAAAGTACCGACATGTTATTTATTACTAGCTTTCCGACAGCGGCTTCGCCCGCGTGTCTGTCGGTTATCGCGCCAAAACATTACCTTCTTTTTGCGCAGTCGGATAAAAACTATCCTACGTCTTTTCTCGGGTCTCAAACTACCTCCATTCCCAATTTCATCCAAATCGGTTCAGTAGTTTAAGCGGGAAAGCGTAACAGACAGACAGACAGAGTTACTTTCGCATTTATAGGTTTTGTAGGGATTATTCCGACAATTTCTTTTAATTTAAATTTATGAGAAGACACTTTATATGATATAGTGATAAGGGGACTGTTTTGGCAGCTCTATCGTGGTAGGGATTTAGTGAGATTTTAGACGAAAAAAGGTCTCAAAAAGTAACTCGAAAAAAGAGACTAGTTAGGTATTTGCCAAATAATCTAACACTAATTTGAAAAATTACTGTTCTGTTGTCGTAATAATTTCTGTCTGAAAGGTTAGGTAGGTACTGCTGCTTATCCCACCCACCAACTTTCAGGCTTCATACGCTAGCATTTTACAGGTTATGACCTGGGCCCTCCCGCGCACTAACATCTTAGTCATGTATAGTCTTCAAAATCTGTTGCTAGGTGTACCTGCAGTACGCATTGTGCATTAGTTGTGATACACCACTTCTGGCGCTGAGATGTTTCTATGCGCAGGAGTGAAGGGCACTGACAATGTGTGACTGTGACTTAGGGTGGCGTCACACGAGCTGGAGCAGCGTCGCTCCACGTTAGCGGAGAAGTTGGCGCGCAAGGAGCGGCGCCGAGAGAAGAAGCGCAAGAAGATGCGCGACCGCGGGGAGCCCTGCACTGACGACGGTGAGTGAGAGTGTGCACCACGGTGACGTCACACCAGCTCTACGCTGCTGGCAAAGAACAGTACGTGTACATTAAGTAGGGACGTGCAGTGTTCCGGGTCAGCTAGAAGGAGAAACGTACTGTGAATTCAACATCACAATGACTCCGTTTAATTAAACCCATGTCCAGAGGTGCATTAAATAATGAAATCGATGAGTGCCTGTCAATTTTTAAACAGCAACCTCTGACTGTTTTATAAGAATAAGCAGGCACGAGGGTACTGGTAAGTTACTGTTGTAGTACTCATGATTGTTAAAGAAATACAAAGACGTTATAAAAATGTATTTATTTCTGCAGACTTTTCGTTTATATTTCAAAAGTATCGACATTTGATTGTACAAATGAGTTGAATGCCAATTGACGCGCTATTTATTGCGAACTGTTCGGTTGAACGCTCCGCAACTAGGACAAGAGGCGAACACTATCTACTCCACAATAGAGCAATGAACGAGACAACTACGACGTTCTTACGAATGCGTGGGATTATCGGAACATAATTTTCCATCCATTTCTATTCTACTTCTTTAAAAGCGACAATTTTTCTAAATTTCATATAGGCAAAGCCACTTCTTTGCACACTACACATAGATCGCGTAGTAGTTTGTCATAAACTACAGCAATGCATTTGAATTGCAAGAACTTATGGGTCACCGCAGATGCCAACGGATGATTGAAAATCAAATGTTTCCATATATTATCGTTTACATGTAAGATCATTATCTCGCAACTATCAAGAAAACAAATTGTTTTGACTTTGTTTTTAAACGCTCGATCGTCTTGGAGGTCGATAGAGTAGGTACCTACCTATGAGATATGTTAGTGGAATCAGTTGTTCAGGATCGAGTGTTTACAAAACGAATGCGAACTTGTGAAACCGTGTAACACTCGTCGTAATTATAAATATATGGAGAGGAGAGTTGGCGCAGCGCCAGCGGCAGTGCTGCGCGAGGCATTCTGTGTGCGACGCTCAGGCATACACCACAGGTACGTGACTCCCGGATACCCGGCACAGGACTCCCGGCCCGCTCTCCCGGATAGCCTGTATACACAGGACATACGGGATCCCAGTCCGCGATTCGCCAGTTACTCGCACCTCTGGAGATCTATAAATACCCATCTATTTCTAGTGGCCCACTCACCGGCCGCGTTGCGTTAACTCCACATTTTTGTGTCGTATCAAATGCAGTAACATTAATATTTGTGTTTAGTTAATTACGAAGTGTTAGTGCTATCCTTAAAATACAGTCAATCGCTTCCTCGGTTTCTAGTCAAGCTCGTGGGAGAGTTATAGGTCCGCTAACCTATAGAGGAGCGTGGTCTATCCGCGCTAATGTCATTGCACTCTGTTGGCTCGCCGTAGTGTACAGTCAGTAGCAGCAGTGTGTGTGTGTGTACAGAGATGTCGGAAGGCGTGGAGACAGCCCAGGCGAGTGTCCCGGAGCTGTCGCTGGCGGGGCCGAGCGCGCTGGAGGACGAGCGCCGGGAGGAAGAGCTGCGCAAAAGGAACAGGGACCCGCCCATCGTCTTCACTGACATCGATGTGAGTATCTCATACCAACATATAAACACATTGAACTAGATTTAACAATATTGGTACTTATTTACTTTTTGTGTATTATTGATAAGCTATTTTCTGTTTGCAATTTCTCATGGAACTATTAAAGCATCTGAAGGGAGCATACTACCTGAATCGGAAAGTACACTATAGTGTACCTAAAGTAAACTTCTTATAGTCCAGTCCGTTCATGTTTAAAAATCCAACTTCAGCAGATATTGGAGTCGTCCTAACTTTTGTATTGTTGACACATTTAGTAAAGCCCATCAAAGTTGTTATGTTGCGTGCTAAAATTATAATAATATTTGGTACATTTCCACTGGATCTTGGTAATAATATGACACACAGAACATATCGGGTCGTGATGCAACGATGATCGTTGACGTACACTCACCAACATTATAATGTTAAGTGCAATAGAAGACATTAGTTATGCGATGAATCAGAAGCGTCATATAATGAGTGGGCACCGTCTGGTCACGTTGTGGCGCGGAGTGGTGGCTGGTGGCCGGTGACGACGTCTGGAACATTCCATGTGGCGGCTAGCGTGGGTTTGCAACTGTTTACTGTTTGTGTTGGATGACACATACACATAAAACATGGCTTCCCAAATAAAATACATAGCTACTATGTTTTTATTCATGGTCGTTATAGACATAATTTAAAAATAAACATTTCAAATACATTTTGTTATTGCTAAATGCATTTAGAATTGGTTGTCTCAATTTTAGTTTTTTGACACCCTACTGAAAAGGAGGGGGTGTTGTTAAGTGTGTTTTGAAACCAAATAGAACCAGATAACTGATATACTATACAATACTTAAACGTCTTCGTTATGTAACTATACATATGCTTATAATTACACCCAGACTCGACACAAACACACATGTTTATCAACCAAATATCTGTCTTGAATGGGGATCGAACCCACTACCTGCAGCTTGAAAAACAAGTATCTTACCAACTACGCCCGTATTATAAGGCTTCAACAAACATTTCCCTATAATAGCAAGGGTATTGAAAGGTTCTTTGGTTAATCGTTGGCTTTTAAATCTGACACATCATGGGACGCCTATGAGTTGCATTTAGGAAGTGAGATAGGTCGAGCGAAATTGTGTTATAGTTGTATGTGTGTGTGCAGGGTGTCCAGGAGTTCGAGAAGCTGTCAGTGGAGCTGGAGCGTGTAGAGCTGTCGGCCGAGGAGAGACAGAGCCTCGACGAGCTGCAGCAGTACCTGGTGCAGGGCGAGGGCAGCTGGGTACTGGGGGATGACTTCCTCGCCTTTATTGGTAACTTGTCTTGCTATACAATGAACATGGAGGAGAGACAGACTATTTCAAATGATCACTTCAACCCTGTTTAGTTTTCCACTGCTGGGCACGGGTCTTCTCTAAACACACCCTGGTCAAGTGCGGGTTGGTGGATGTCACATGTCCTTGAATGGTTAGTTCTTAGACATGCAGGTTTCCTCGCGATGTTTTCCTTCACTGATGTTGAGTAACGGTGATGAAAGAATTCACACAAAGATGTGTGGGTACGACCGGGAATCGAATGCATGAACTTATATTTTAAAGACAAGGTTGATATCGCTGTTCCATCAAATCAGTCTCAAGTATTTTGTTTCGGTTAACAAATTGTTATTTTGCTTGTTTAACAATGTTCTCCGTGTCACAGGATGGAACATTATGTGGTTATATGATTATAGTAAATCTAACTTCGGACGACTTCTGTATTCGAGTGGTATAAGCCGTCCGATGGAGCTATATTGTGTCCGAAAGGTCGCGGGTTCGATTCCCGCCCCGGACAAACTTTGTGTAACGACAACGATATGTTTCGGTATGTGGTTAGTTGAGACTACCCTCCGTGGCTCGGAGAGCACGTTAAGCTGTCGGTCCCGGTCGTCGTTTAACACATCTATGACAATCTTTACAGGTAGTCGAAAGCCTAATATAATCTGACACTTTATCTAACTATCTCGGCCACCCATTTCCCTGTGGGTTTCGAGGTCCCTAGCCGTAACAGGTTAGACCTGGAGCCGACCTCGATAAGAAAAACGATGAGGAGGAGTAAACGTAAGGTCCCCGTGTCCGGCAGGCCGTATCCTGCACGACGGCAGCATCAGCAGCGCGGCGCGGGTGCAGGCGCTGCGGAGCCTGGCCGCCTGCGCGCTGCGGGAGGACGTGTCGCTGCTGCTGCACCAGGACCGACGGCACCACGCGCTGCTCAACTACGCCAGCGGGATAGACCTGCTGCCCGACCAGGAACAGCTCGCGCTCGCACTATTCGTAAGTCTCTGCTGAAACCGTTACCTCCGCCGTGTACACCAGTCATTGACGAGTGCCGGGATAACTTATTCACAAGTTCTGTCTCATTCTTCCTTTAGATCGAGTGACAAAGACAAAACTTGTAAACGAGCTATCCGAGGTGCTATTCCTAGGTATTACACACGGACAGAGTACGCACGTGTGTCTTACTTCGCTTTGAAAAATCATGTTTGTATTAGAGTTTACTGTCCTAAACAACATTTCACCATCACAATAGTATAGTGTACGCTAAAGAGAGTCCTCTCTCATAGTTTCCACTCCTTACGTCAATCGTATATTCTCTCCAAGTGGCTAAGCCACCTAAACATACTCTTTTTTACATCTTAATTAGAAACAAATGCAACAATTTTCTTTACATTATGAGCAACCCGGCTGGAGAGTTCCTCCACTTTACAGAATATACGCCGTGTAAGTTTTGTTTCTGTACGTAAAAAATATAGCCAACTAGCTTTCCGACAGCGGCTTCGCCCGCGTGTATGTCGGTTATCGCGCCAAAAAATTACCTTCTTTTTGCGCAGTCGGATAAAAACTATCCTATGTCCTTTCTCGGATCTCAAACTACCTCCATACCCAATTTCATCCAAATCGGTTCAGTTGTTTAAGCGGGAAAGCGTAACAGACAGACAGACAGAGTTACTTTCGCATTTATAATACTTATTAGTAGGGATTACTGCCGAAATCTAAAAGGTCGACAACGCGCGAGTAACCCATAGCCTTGTGTAGTAGTAGTGACCGCTTAGTATCAGATGAGTTGTAAGCTTGTTGGCCACGTTAGTGGTATCTATAAAAACTCGTTTGGTGTTGTCAGATGTGCAACTTGTTCGAGAACGTGTCGTCGTCCGAGTGGCTGCTGTACATCAGTGAGTGGGAGTACAACGGACATCCGCTCTCTAACATACGAGCCACCACCAAGGTACATATCACACACATTGTTTTATATCACTCATACATCATTATAAAATTTGTGATCGTCCTTCGAGTCAAGCTAGTAAAATTAACAAATAGGTACATTATCATGCCGAAAAGTTCATATACGAGACGCTCCATGCCGCAGGCCGTGGGATTGATTCCCGCCCAGGACAAATATAATAAATATCGACAAATCTTTAAAATAACACACACGTGGTGTGTTTAGGGCATGGCGATAAAAATTAGTGAAAACACTTTAAGCGTGTCAGTGGCATTAAATGTGTTAGCTGAAGGTAAAGTAATATGTTCATGGCACAAAAAATAAACGAATATACTATTTTTCCGTTAACTCCATACTTATATCTCAAGCCTTACATATTTTACCAGTGATTTTTGCTACATACTTATTAGCAACGTGTTTGCTTTACCCTAGGACTCGAATCCAGAACCTATTAGTTATCAAACGCCCTGATCACTGGACCAAGTAGGCTATGCTATAATTGTGTGTTGTACCCACTAGGTGGCAGTACACGCGACGCTCAGCCCGGACGAGGCGCTACGTGACGTGGGCACTGCGCTCATGTACAACATCGCCACCAAGGAGGTAAAGACCGTGGTCTGTATCCACTTGATACTTCACACACTACACACTACTAATAAGCAAAATAATTATATTTTATGTTTTAGTCCATATTCCAGATTAATCTAGATAGATCGTAAATATTGGACACGCATTTTTTCATACAATCGAAAAATACAGGCGAAACAATTTTCAGTGATTATGACGTTAAGGACTGTTAAAGTTTAGCTTAATCTGAGTATTTTTTTACTAATTCGTAAAAGCAAAAAATACGTGTCTAACTTTTTTTAATACTATTTTTTTATTTTGAATTTTGTGCCTAAATGACACCACAATAAACGCTAGTTCATATTTTCAATTTACATTCAAGCAGTTAACATTTTATGTAGATGTAGCTCAGGACCTCAGTGCCGACAGAAACTGACTTACTAAAGTTATGAAAATAATCTCTTAGCGTCGTATGTTGACGAATCTATAGTATTATCCATTACTTAGCTATATTGGCGGCAGCAGTAAAAACTTATTTAAGACTAGCGGCCCGTCCCAGCTTCGCCCGGGTAGCTTCAGCCCACTCAACAATTTCCATAAAATGTGATAACCATAGCAGCGCCATCTATTGATTACTTACTCAACCCAGTCGAAAGGTATCGACATCTGTTAGAATCATTTGGAGTTAACAGATAATTGTGACTGTCAAATAATAACAGACAAATAATTAGCAATAAATTAAAATTGCGACTATAATTTGAGATTTAAACTATCCTATCTCTCAAGTTGGATCGAACTGCACATGGTGTGCGAATTTTATTATAATCGGTTAAGTGGTTTAGGAGTCCATTGAGGACAAACATTGTGACACGAGATTTATATATATTAAGATTGGATCTACCAAACGTAATTCTTTAGTAGATAGACAGATTGCTTTAGTTTTTCTACCTAGTTGCTATCTGGAACATGATGTGTAATATAATAAGGAAAATATATCAAAATACGGGATAGCACTAAAGGCTACCGGCGTCGCAATATGTTGACTATTCTCGAGGTAACTAGTATGTATCATATTCATTAAAACTACTATGTAAGTTGTTATAATGAATGTGACACAAACACTGAACTGGTTTTATAATGATCAATTTATTATTCTTTATACGAATACTTCGTTTAGAATCCTTATTTCTTAGTAGGTAATTCATGATGTTAATAAGATTTTCGTCAGGTAATTACTAATTAGCTACAGATAACAACTTATGTAAGTTTTAAATTGAAAAGGAAAAGTCAAATATATTTGAACAATTATGATTAGTCGAATCAGAAATATTTTTGTAGATTTTAATGTGTAAATAACACCGACCAAATACCTATAGCACCGCATTGCTGGGCCCCTGTGCTTGCTTAACTAATGTCGTACCACATATCAGCCAACTACCACCTAATTTTGATTGGTGTGTTCAAGAATCCCCAGATATCTGTCGCAAATCTCGTGACCACTGGCTACATTCAACACTTGACAGTCACAGTGAAAGCACAGTATCTAAATACTGTGCTATTTTATTTATTTGTGATACATTTTCAAGGAGCCTTCTGTAGGTTTTCAGAATATGGGGAACGTTTTCAAATTTATGCATAAATAAAGATACTAAAATATTTACTTTAATAATTAATTAATTACAGTTAAGTATATTTGACTTAGATAGTAGTAGTAACCTTAGTAGTTAAGTCAGTAACCTTTATTGCCTCGTGTGGTTTGGTTGTATTTGGTTCACTATCCGATAGGAATACTTCTTTGTCATGTTAATTTTACTGCCTCTGTTCAATAACTATGAAGGAAAATAACGAGAAAACATTATGCCAGGATACTCTTTTAAATGTTATGAATCACTTCAGCTTCCGCCTGCGCTTTCGTCCTGTCTAGGTTAAAAAGTAGCTTATAGCTATTCGAAACTATAATGTCTAGGTTCCAAATCTCATCAAGATACGTCCAGTAGTTATTACGTAAAAAAGTAACAAACATCCACACATCTATACAATTTTCAAAGAAGTAAGGTATAGGACCCATAATAAAGACTCGAGTTGACGGCACTAAATCATCCTGTCCTCTTGTCTCAGAAAGCACGTTAAGCTGTTGGCCCTGCTGCCAATCTCATAGGACTTATCGGTTCTCACGTCCCATAGGACACTGAGTGGGAGAATAGAGAGTGAACCTGTGTTTACATAGACACGTTGTGCACTGTAATGATCACAGTCTGCGCGCTGCAGCTAGTCAGCTAAAACCGACTGACAGCCAGACTTGACATTATTGCCCACTGACAGTTGTTCTCAAAACGCTTACCGACACTGCGGCGATGGTCTATAGTGGACCACTGTGTGAGGCTTTAAGAGAAGAGCTGAGTCCAGCAGTGTGGCAGTGTGTGTTGTCAGCACACGCTACGTGCGTGCAGTAGCAGTGGTCACTGGTCACTGGGCAGTAGTCTATAGTGAGTGTGTAGTGCAGCGCTGCGTGTGTTGCAGCGACTACAAGTGGGCAAGTCTCTGCGCGCGCTGCTGCCGCCTGGCGCCAAGTCCAAGGTACACACGTCCGGACAGAGCTCGCGTCCACACTGGCTACAGGACAACTCATACTTGACACCTTTACTTGAATGTTTCCTCGTTCGGATAATTGACGAATTTGTTCGTACTTAGGTAGCTAAAATAAATAATAAATTGATTCTTTACTTATAAAAAGTTTGCGGAACCCTGAAAAATGTTCCACTTGATACCTTACTGCCACCTATATACCTTATTAAAGTAGGCCCAGTGAGCTAGTTGACACCACGATATCTCAGATCTGTCAAGTAAGAACATTTATTTTTATGTTGCAAAAATCATGAGTTTTTGTAGCAATTTTTCTAGAAAATTTATATAAATTGGCCCCTACTGACCAACTTTTACTCTACTGGTCTATTAGTCTATTATAGATACTAATAGGTAATGTGTTTGATGATAGATTACTTTAAAACCTATTTATACATTTCAAGTCTTGAAACTGGAAAAGCAAGTTTATTTTAAAATATAATGTTATTGTAAATGTTTTATAATTAGTGTGACTATTTCAAGTATGCATAAACAAGATTTTCATCTCTGAAACTGATTCGTTTGCTGTTTGAACGAAAGGGAAACAAAAGTGTAGGTTCTCAAGTGTTACAAACTTTTGTGTGATGTATATTCGTGCGTCAATGAGCTTAATGTTGTAATTGTAACAAGTAAGAGAGCGCAGCTTGTGTCAACTAACGATTACAGGTGTAAGCATATATCTACATGTGTGTGTACATTGTCTTAGTGCTCGACACGCACACGCTCGCTACCTACTGATATCTGTTGAGCCGCTGTTTGTTCAGTGTTTACTATAAGGTTGCCCTAATACACTTCAGTCAACATGCAAATCATTGTAATAGGTACAACAACTAGATAGTGATAACAATTAACAAATTAAGTAGATGTTTCTTTAAATGACAGCTTGTTCGTGTTTTCCTAATGTTTTGTGTATGAAATAATTCTAGCTACGACTTTTCTGGTGACACAACTTAGTCAGCTGTAAGTCAATGTCTATTTGCTTTGACACTTTGCAGTAGTAACCATCAGAAAGTTAAATGAGCATGCATTAAACGAATTTAACGATTAATTGCAATTTTTATGTTCCAACTAATGAATTTAGCCAATTGCATCTTAGATTTAGATATGCCTCATGTTTAATAATATTTCACTATAATCTATCAATCAAGCAAATTTATTTGATATAATCCATATCTATGTCAAGTATTCGCTATAATCGATGTGTTACCGATACTGGGTACCACAGTGAACACTACCGTACGTATTTACATGTACAAATAGCGGTATGTATGAGACGCCGCGTTCTGCTTGCGAGCCGTCGATCCGCACGTCGGATGAGGCTTTGCGCGTCACACTCGCTCAAATACAACATCACACTGTTTGTCATATTTGCACATTTTTGGAATTCATTATAAACATTTTGAAAGCTGGAATATTTTATTAAATAGATAAGCGGCCACGAATTTTGCGACGCGCAATACATCCGAGGTTGTTCGACTTTGTTGAAAGGTTAAATTCAGATGACGGCCACTCTAGTATATTCTTTTCTTTTTGTTTACCTATAGATATGTATGATAGTTTACATTATAGCTTCAGCTAGGAAGAGTGTGTAGCTTCGACACTAATCTTTGGTTGTACTGTTTCCTATTGATGGTAAACAATAGTGATAAAAATATTTTTAAAGATGTTAATTATGAAGTTAGTTTGATTGACGAATGCGCGAATGAATTAAATTTCGGAAAAAGCAAAGCGACAAATTATTTAACGAATCACCTACTAGCGCCGTGAAAAAGATGATACGACATTATAAATTATGTCACTTATAGTTATAGTATGTAAGTAAACCAATTAATCATGTGTGACGCAGTCAAATGATTTACAACTAGGATGTATGTAATAGAGTAATGCGAAGCAATTGCTTTATGGTGGAGTTTTATCGTGCGATACTACACAAACAACATCTCTCAAGTTCATGATCGAAGATGTCTTCCGCACTATCTATCTATTGTTTGCGCTCGCGTGGTTTTCCCCCTATTGCCTACATTGTGTCAGTAAATATGTTATTGTGTTGTAGTGCTAATCTAATAACTACGCACAATAAAAGCATCAGTTCTTAGAACCATTGTAACGACGACAAATGGGATAGCGAAGCTTCCGCCCGCAGTATTATTCGTGTGATTACTAAAATTTCATACAAATCCATTGAGTAAATTTTTGTCGTGCTGTGAAAAAGTTATGAACATCATTTGATTCATTCATCCATTCTTACAAACTTCCGCATTCATAACAGAAGTAGAATTTTAAAAGTGCAAGCGCAGTAAAATTCAATTTAAGTTTTCGTAATTATATTGCAAGCTATTTAAAGCTATAATTTCAGGGGAAGCACCTCTTTACGATTGAGGTTGATGTAAAACTGCTTTTTCACAAGCTTTTTAATCAGAACTTGTAATGTATTATGTTAATTTGGGTGAAATTTTGCAATTTAATTTTGAAGGAAACATCTTCAACAGATTGTTGTTCGGTATTGTTCAATTTTAGTTCTCACGTGAAACTTGAACGACAATGCGTGGTTAGCTGGTGACGTCATTCTAAATCCAACATAATATCGGTGTCGAATAAAAACACTCGCTGAGAATATGTGTTTTTAACGCATTAAAAGAACAGGTTTTTCTTTTTTAAGAGTTTAATTTTTCTCTTCTGGGCACTTAGTGAGTCCTAAGCTACAATACATGACATAAGTAGTAAATCTGTGACGATAACTTTGTAAAAGTCGCTATCAGGGTTAGATTGGGATTTTAAGACCCAGGGCTACGACGCTTACGTTACCTACCCGAGGGACGCGCATCCTACTGACACGGGTTACCGAACGATACGATTCCACGGGACTCGTACGACGAGAAGTACAAATCCAGTTTGCTAATTTACGAGTCCTAAACGATAAACCACAAGAGTGGGAGGTACGTCAAGGACCGGGTAGGGTCGACGTATCTGTCGGGTCTACGTGCGGCGCAGGTGTTCGACGAGGTGTGCGCGGAGCTGGCGCTGGCGGTGCTGCAGCTGCTGCAGGGCGCGCCGGGCGAGGAGTGCCTGTGGCGCGCGCTGCGGGCGCTGGCCGCCTTCGTGCGCGGAGCACCCGACGTGCCGCCGCTCGTCGCCATGGTGGGGCCCGACCCGCAGGCCTTCCGGTGCGTACTCCTTCCCTAAAGCCTCTATACCTAGACACGTTTAACGCCCCACGTGTTCCGTTAGATCCCTACGAGGCCGTCCTACGCGTAACGCGAACGTTACAAAATATGACCGTATCTTTTACATATTCATATCTGACTAAAAACGCGCCTTGCGTGTTCACGGTGTAGCTATAACGAAATCTAAAGACACGCCAGGCGTGTCAGTGGCACTGAATATTGTATTGAACTAGTCAGAGGCCCGATTGGCCTAAACACCACCTTCCGACTAGTTATAGTAGACCCCATAAAGTTTTGTTTCCTCCTCACCCGCCACCATACAATACTTTCGACTTCTAGACGTTGAAAGTATCGATTAGTTGTCGATGTAAGTAATCAAATACTGTTTTGATTTACCTACAACACCATAATATAGATAAACTAACTACCCCGGCGAGCTTTGTACCACGTATTTCTCTCTGTTGTACGAATATTTAAAACCAAATTCAGCAAAATCGATTCCCATTCTTGAGTTTGTGTTACAAACAAAGATCAATTCATTATTTTTTTATACAGTCTGTTATTTGACAAAGGGCTTTCCCTTAAACCCGTCAGTCTACATCATTTTTTTTTTTTATTGTATTGATGTAAACAAAAATCCTGTTAAAAATCAAAATAATGACACGGTAGTTGTCGTTATTCCACTGTTCCCCATTGTGTGCATTATATGGGATGTTTAATTTTCATATACGGTTATTACGGGGTGAACGTTGGTGGATTAAGTCCCATAAAAAATGTAATACAGTAAAGTTTGACTGTCGACAGGGGTACGAGTGCTCGTGTCGATGAGCAAATAGACCAGATCCTTAAGAAGCTGAAGTAGCCGCGCTGTACACTGTACTGACGCGACGTGACAGGACGTGGGGCTGCGCCTGCGCAACATTGTCACTCATCTCACACCGGTGAACATCTCTTATTCTCATACTGACGGAAATGGGATTTTTTGTATTTAATTGTTTATTTATCAAATATTTAAGTATCGATATTTTAAATTATTGTAATATGCATGATGTATTTTATCACCTATTATGATTTTAATGGATTATTATTTATTATTGTTATACAAATTCTCACACTTAAACTTTAGTTTTTACATATTGTATTGTGTTGGGTCATGGTGTAGAGTGGCGACGCTTGCGCAGCTCGGATGTAAATAATAATGTTACCAGATTAGCAGTAATGTAAGCGAGAGTAGGCTAAGTACCTGAGCTAGTGACGAGAAGAGCCTCGTGTTGATATGTTTATAGTTTAAACTTAGACGCGTATTGTATTGATAGTGCTTATTTATTTGTATTGCGGTGCGATGTGCCGCGACGGCATTTACACTACACTGTACTCATTGTACAAACTATACGGTTGCAATAAATCTGTTGTATTTCATCCGATGTTTTTGTTCTTTTAACACACAAACTTTGTCATACATTCATTAATTCCTGTGTCGAATAACCTAAATTAATTTTATCTAGAAATTGATGATACTATGCTAACAGGGGTTTACTTCTCTATTTTATTCTTTCTAAGAAAGTAAGAAAACAATATTGTGTGGGTGTCTCAACCTCAACTGTTGTGTTACGAGTTCGATATTGGCACAGGATCTTAATTATATGAGACTACGTTAAAATTAACATAACATTCAACCTTTCCTACCTTGGCGCGGCGGTGGGCTCGCGGGCAGGTTTACGCTAATGTATTCAAAGTAGATAATTAAAATGAAATCAAAGCTCTGTGTGGTGATTACCGACATAATAAAGTAAGCATATTTACAATATCCATGTGAACCGCGCGGCCTACTCACTAAATTTGGTGAAACTTTGCGAAGAAGGTAATTAAGATAAATCTGTAAACAAAGTAGGTAGCAGCTACATAGTCAGGTTTTAGCTTCGATGATGGTAGATATATGTGATTAGTATAAATATAAATACATGTGATTTTGAATAAAGGAAGAGGTTATTCTAAAACCTCAGCTTATATCAAGAAAGAGTTCTGGTATCATCTAAAATATCACATAAATCCTTAATTAATATTATAAATGGGAAAAAAACTTTGGAAGATTTGGATGAAACTTGGTCTGGAGATAGTTTATGACCCGGGAAGGACATAGGATAGATTTAGTCAGACTACGCAAAAAGAGGGTTATAGTTAAGCGCGCTAACCGAGAAACGCGCGGGTGGAGCTGCGGTGGGAAAGCTAGTATCTAAATATTATATCTACCCAGAAGTGTTGTAAGCGATATTCGCATCACAGGTGAAACTGTAGGAATAATAAATATGCATGTATGTAAAGACAGTATTAGATGATTATATGCGACGACCTTGATTTAATTAGAGCAGTTGCTACTGGTGGTCATCGGTAGATATTCTATAGTTTTTAGAATACTTAAAAATGTAACTACCTTTATAATCTCAAATACTAGCGAGCCATCAAGTGACGGCTTAGGTATAAATATCAAGAAATAATGTCAGCATCTCTGTTGACTCCCACTGTCCTGATTGCTTAATAATTTGTGATTTACAAACAAAATTACAGCAGTAAATATGTAACAAAATATTTACTCTTTAACAATGTCCGATAAGGTGCTCATTTGTATTCTCTTAAATAATTATACCATTTTACTGAACTGTGCACACACACGTTGTGTGACAAGTTCCGACGTTGTCACAATGTGTGGTAACTTCGTCGCATTTACTATGATAGGTACAAACGTGATCTTTTGCTTGCATCTTTTTTTAGACGCTTATTTTTAGTTGGTATTACTTCAAATTACTAAAAGTAAAGTTGATCAGAGTGATGTGACACAAAACGTGCAAACTGTTTGTTTCAATTTGAATAGCCCAACAGAGCAAGATAACGGAGTTCAAATAATGTGACATTAGCAAACATCTCGAATGAGGGAAACGTTGACATCGAGCATCCGACAGGAACGCACACACATACTTAAACAATAATTATTGATTGGGTACTAGTCCTGGAGTACCGTCACCTGAGAATAGTGCTTACGGGCTTGTTGAAGGAATGCAGATACTGAGGTAAGGGTGTAGGCTTGATGTAGGTATGTATCTAAAACCGACTGGGGTACCTACTTTTATCCCTTACCTGCGCGTTACATTACATTGCTGGATCGAACCTATATCTGACTGGATCCAACGATGTAATGTTTTGTTTCAATATCAGAGCAGCGGCGAAGAGACAAAAGACGCAGACGGAGACCAATTGAAAAATACAGATATATTAAATAGGACATGGACACTATGTCGAAACTTCACGTGGATTAATCCACAAATGGACCTTCAAAGAGAGTACGTAACCTGCCCGTTACGAAGTACCACAGCTAACATTAGACGCTTGTGGTAGGACTAGTCCATAATAGTGATAGGAATTTGGGGATAGTCAGGTTAACATAATTAGGTATGTGATGAGATAGATTCACCTTGCACCCTGTTAAGTACATCTACTATATCTTATCAAAATATTATACAGATAACGTATGCAATTGCTATGTGAAAATAATTGATATCATTAGAAAACGTAAGGCTCAGCGTAAACGTTTTTAAATGCTATTTGGGTATGGCGACTTAATTTTATGTGGCAAGGGAGAGAGAGAATTACAAATCTACGAAGCAATTACGGCACCTGGGGACCTGCTTTATTGACGTTTATTTATACTTGCTGGCCCGTCCCAGCTTCGCTCGGATGGGGTAACTACCCAATTTTTTTTACAAACTATGTCCATAAAATGCCAAATACAATATAGTAATATACCAAATAGTTAAAGTCGATCGGAAGATATGCGCGTATGTACATAAATTACTTATGTCTCGTTTCGTTTCATTAACCTACCGAGATACCTACATAAGAAATTAATTAGTAAAGACAATTTAGGTTCGACGGGCAGCTTCGACGAGCAGCGGTATCGACCTCAACTTTGAAATACTTAGCATGTTTTGTGAACGCTTCGTTGTGGTCGCAGCTATTGTGTGAGGGGTGAGGCCTAAACTTAAGTAGGTACCTACTAAATGTACAATAAAGGGTTGTTATTTTACTCTACTAATTTAGGGATTATGAACAGAAGTATCTGCTTTTTACAATCAGAAAGTACCTAACAACAAATATAAATAAAAACCTAAAAACGCTTGTAACTCCCATCGGTTTCATTTATAGATACTTACCACTTATTCTCTACAATTCGAGCGGCTTGAATAAATCAACATTTAACATCGGCGGCTCCTCTACTAAATTCAAAGTCTGTAGATACCGTGTTCTTACATTTTGTTTCGCGGACCTAAAAATAAGACGAGTACCTACGCTCTCTGATCCAGTGATAAGTACATAATTAATGATTTGTTTAAATGTCAATAAGTAAAACTCGTTATTTACCTAATTAATTTTACATAATAATATTCAAATTGTTGCTGGTTAAGTATTCTAATTAATAACGTTGACAGAAACTTGTGAGAATTGTAAACTAATCTTAGAATTAGATTATTTTTTTTAACGAGGTAGATTTTAGGTTTTTTTACATACAGACTATTCTATTCTCTAAGTTAAAGAATTGCAGAGTGCTCTGTCAAATTACTGAAGGTACTAGTCAATTTCTTTACGCTTTAGCGAGACAAAGCAGCCTTTGTAGGATAGTGCCAAGGGCATATGCCTAAGTCATTCGTCATTAAACAAATTGCGTGGTTAGCTTTTATGGCGTGGCACTTTTATTTCGTAGTTGCAGGGAATGGTACAGAACCAATAATGATAAGGGGTGTACCTATCAACTAGCAACTACAATTGGCCACTTATTTGTTTATTGAATAAAAAAATAAAAATATTGTAGTAGGTGGGATTTACCTTTAAAAAAGTGATCCCAACGTCACGCGCGACGCGACGGTACAGAACGCGATGGTGTGTCCTCCGGTTCGGGCCACCAGGTGGCGCGGCGCAGTAGCCGCCACACTACCTTTGCCGTGTTTGTTCGCACTGTTTATTCACTCACATCGGAAATCTTCAATTGATACGGAGATAATGAATTAAATTAAAACAGGGCGCTCACGCCGCCTGCGTCCGAAAGCACAGTGAGGCTCGTTCAGTCGACACCGGCGCCAGCGCACGAATTATCGCTCCCCTATTAAAATACAATTACTGCACACTGTCGGTGGAACTCGTTACTGTCGATATCGTCGCGGTTCGTTCTCGGCGGTGGGGTGGCTCGAATCGGAGTACACAAGCATGGAGAGCGAGGAGGGCACGGCGCTGCCGCTGGGCAGCAGCAAGGGTAGCGGCGGCTGGCGGCGCGTGGCCGAGCGACGGCTGCCCGTGCTGGTGTGGGCGCGGCACTACGACCGGCTGACGGCGGCCGCGGACCTGGTGGCCGGCGTCACGCTGGGCCTCACGCTGGTGCCGCAGAGCATCGCCTACGCCTCGCTCGCCAACCTGCCCGTGCAGTATGGACTCTACTCATCGTTTATCGGTCAGTACGTATACTGCCTCTACTGTTCTCGCCGTCCTAATTAAACGTGCAGTAACTAAGCCTGACATGATTTTGAGAAAAACGCGATCCACATTTTTAAATTTTGTTTTGTTGTAGTGATTAGTCTAGGCGTGATATGATGATTTGCTATATACCAAACCGCTGGGAAAACTTTGTAGGTTAATACAAGTAGAAAGTGTACATTTTAACTGTAACCGAATATACGCAAAATTTTATTTATGCTTACCAATACAATCAATAACTAAACCAACATTGGTAACAATAATTGCAGTAAGTATATAAGTTATTGCACTTATGTCAAAGTATATAACTTATTGCTGTTTCATCTTGTAATCAGAAAATAGTTTTTTTTTTAAATAGCAGGCATGAGTGCAGTAACTATATAGTTACCGCACTTATTACAACTGTAAAAATTAATAAAATGTAAAAATATTATAAAGAAACGACGTATGTAATACAAACTGCACTTATTACCAGGAGTAACTTTATACAAGTTCTATTAATTAATAACAAAGTATTACAGTATCTACATTTACTGCACATATGATAAGAATATTATGGATTCATATAATACTTACTGTACTTTTGTTTCCTGAAGTTTATGATTAAAAAATGAATTTTGATACGGGAGTAGGAACAAAATGTAGAGTATTTTTTCGTGATTCTAACGTTTTTTTCAAAAACTTAGGAAAAATTGTCAAAAACCCTAGTTACTGCACTTTTAACTATGATGGTGGTCTTGTCGGCTCAATTTTATGAATGTCCTGAAATCCTGTGTTTCGATACACCGCCACCGGCGAGATGACCGGAGGTTGTGTTCTCCTTTCTATTGCAACTGCACTCGGTCTCGCTCTTGGATGTGCTTGGCGAAAATGGTATTTTGATTTTCTAGACCTTATCCAATAAATGCGCGAGCACTACTAATTCTATACAGCGTAACTCTTTAATTTGTCTTCAGTGACCTCGTATTTTTGAGATTAGATTAACATTATAGAAACTAGATGTCCTAAATGCATTTATACCAGAGCAAACAAAACGAAGAGCCAACTAAAAATGTCGTCTAAAACTGGAAAAATGTTTTATATTCGTTAAGATCATTTAATTTGCATATTAATGGCTCCGTGTTAATTAGGTAGTTTAAGTATACGAACCTCTCTCTATAGCTACCTAAAACGAGAAATGATTATGTAGTACCTAACTACAAAATCGGCCAAAAGTGCGTGTCGAGCTACGCGCATAATGTTTCGTATTTAGTAGTCAGCAGGTCAGGTAGTAGCAGGTTTTTTTTAGGAATTTTGTACATATTGTTAGGTACCCGACTTTGCCAGAGGGAGGGTTATGTTTTTCAAGTGTGTGTGTATGTATGAATATTTTTTGGCCCACTCTCGAGCCTAAACGGCTTGTCGCATCTGAGCTGGAGAGGTATCATTGTTTGTTTTTACCAAAATTTTTGAAGTACCAACTATTAAGTGTAATTAAAATATCTACCTACGTCCTTTTTCTTTACGTGGAAATGGACACTGGGCGAGAGAATGTGGGACTCCCGTTTTTGGCCTGGGCGAGCGAGACCCCATAGGGTCTCTAGCTACAAGCAGCCTGGCCCCGTTTACCCACTAAACCCCATCGGTGTTCCGTCGGAGACCCTTTGTGCTGGGCTGCGGGATTCGCTCCTGCATTCACCGATTTGATTCCGTCGGCATTGTGGCGAGCCTCGTCCGGGACGGGGACAAGTCCTCGTCCTTATTGCGGGGGAGCCTCTCCTCTCCCTCCTGTTGAGAGAGGCGTGCGCGGAACACGTCGCGCCACCTTCTCGGGCCTGTTGCTGCTAAGGCAGCAGGTTACCCTTCCCGACGCCCGCAGGCTGCCTCTACACAGGCTGCAGACCGTCTAGAGGCACCACCTACCTACCGTCCTAAACTAACTTATCTAGCTTAGCTGTAAAAAGAACAATAATGCTGCCTTTATGATGTTCTTTTCTAATGTTTCATTTCATGCCATACTTAGAGCAGCTATCAGCATAAAAGCTTATTATTTCGTAAATGGAACCCTAAGCCTGAAAACCTTCATAACTTACCTACCCCTACTATTTTTTAACACGACAGGACTGGCGAAAATTAAAAAAGTCCCATTTTACGTGTGTACTGTATGTACTTACTTCCAGCAAAAATTATATATTTTATTAAGCTATTGCATAGCTTCTATCGCGGGCCTTGAGCGTGGAGACCGAATTCAGAAATTCCGTAACGAAAATAACCTAACACCCCCCACTCCGACCGGCACAGCGGTGATACTTGTCTCTTTAGTTCAGCAACTCGCCTCTAGGTGGCACTGGTTGTATCGGTAATATTGGTTGTATTGTTGGTTGTAATTTGTTTTGAGCGGTTGGAGCTCTTTTTGAGCACCACGCTCAAAAAGAGTAACTTGAATTAATATCAAAGAAAAAAAAGGAAAAAAATACTGCATAAATAAAATAAATAAATAATTGTAATTACATAAGTTTATAAAAAATGCTATGCAATGCGGCAGCCTCCGAGTGCCACACGTCTTTTTATTTTATTTTATTGTTGTCGACGCTGTTGATATGTGCTGCCATGCCAAATTATAGCTCTGTAGTACCAATCGTCTCTTAGCTTAGGTACCCTCGGACGGCAAACGGACATGATGAAACTATAAGTGTTCCTAGTTTAACTACGGAGCTCTAAAAATACAGTCTAGTATGCTGCGTCCACGGTCATACGTAAAACAATTACAATGTTTATAGTTTCTCAATTGGTGTAGGTGGATCATTTTAAAATGATGCTAATTAAGTTGTATTCCCTTGCGGAAGGCTTCGGCCACTGCCCACCCATTAGAAAACGCACGTTGCTAAGTTATTGGGCAGTAGTGTATCGACGAGATGCCTGGTGAACACTTAAATGGAAATCGGTCTGGTGGGTTGTGCCTTGTGTGCTATTCTTGTGTCAAAATCCAAATAAATATGTCGAACACGGACTTCTGACATTTACCATCTTTGTCACAGGTGACAAAAAAACTTTGTGTGTGAGTTGTGTAGGTACTTGAATAATTGCAGTAATAAGTGACGTATTTGTTGTGCACAATGCAGGTACGATGTTGTACGTGCTGCTGGGCACGGTGAAGGAAGTGTCGATCGGGCCTACCAGTCTGATGGCGCTGTTTACGCTGCAGGTGTGCCGCGGGCTGCCTATTGAGTTCGTTGTGCTGCTCACCTTCCTCTCCGGCTGCGTGGTGCTCGTCATGGGCCTGCTGCGGCTCGGTAAGTCTGCGGCACCTCACTGCCCGTTACTCTATTCTAGATCGTCCTTCATATGACAGTCAGTGCTACAGTGACTATGTCGACTCAGGGTTCCTGGTGGACTTGATCTCGTCGTCGGTAACGAGCGGGTTCACGTCGGCGACGGCAGTGATCATCGTAGCGGCGCAGTTCAAGGGCCTGCTGGGGCTGAGCTTCACGGCGGAGTCGCTGTACGACAACGTGCGGCTGATCGTGCGACAGTGGCGTGACGTGCGCGGCGCTGACTGCGCGTTAGGCGCCGCCTGCTGCACAGTGCTGCTGCTGCTACGGGTCAGTGGTACCTGCCTTACACTCCTTCTATACATTGTACTCACTCGCTCCTATAATAACTTCCTGACACTGACCGTTCTGGATCTACAGAAGCTGAAGGACGTACCAGTGAGCGCCTCTAAGCCGAAGCTGAAGCGCGCACTGTGGCTGGTGAGCATCGCCCGCAATGCGTTGGTCGTGCTGGCCGCCTCAACTGCCGCTTACTTCCTGCACGACCCGGAAAAACCGCCGATTTTCAAACTATCCGGTAAGTGTATGTAGCTCACTGATCACACCTCATCAGTACTATGTATGTACATAATAATATGTAGCATCGCTGCACCATCATGGAAACTAACTAAAATTGATTTGACTTGTATTCTTCAGGTCGTGTAGAGCCAGGCCTGCCGCCAGTGTCGGCGCCGCCGTTCAGCGCGTCGCTAGACAACAGCACGGTGCAGTTTGTGGATATGGTGCAACAACTCGGCTCCGCTGTCATTATGATGCCCATGGTCATGGTGCTCGCTAATATCGCCATTGCTAAGGCCTTCTGTAAGTATTCTGACGACGTCGGGTATAAATTTCGCCTAGCGCTCCTAAACTGTGACTTGTTATCATAATAGTATGTTTTAAGATTAAAATAAAAACATTTAGTACTTACCTAAACTTAGGATTGTATATCTTGGTTAGCGACAGGAGGACGAGTGGACGCGACCCAGGAGATGGTGACCTTGGGTCTGTGCAACATGGCAGGCTCGCTGGTGCACGCCATGCCCACATGCGGCGCCTTCACGCGCTCCGCTGTCTCGCACTCTAGTGGTGTACGCACACCTGCTGCTGGGCTGTACTCCGGTCAGTGACGACACACTCCACCCGCGCACACATGCACTCGCACTCACACACACTCACACACACTCACACGCGCTCACTAGACACACTTGTCCTACACACTCGCCCAACACACCCTACACACTCTTGCAACACTCAACCTACACATTCGTCCTACACACTCGCCCTACACACTCGCCCTACACACTCGCCCTACACACTCGCCCTAAACACACGCCATACACATTCGCCATACACACTCGTCCAACACTCGCCCTACACACTTGCCCATCACATTCGCCCAACACCTGCCCTACACATTCGCGCTACACACTCACCCAACACACTGTGCAACACGCAAGGGCTCGCTGGCTCACGTACCGACACATCAAAAAATTCTGTGTTAACAGTCCAACGTTGTTGCAATGTTTCAGGAATAATAACTCTACTGGCGCTCATCTTCCTCACGCAGTACTTCTACTTCATTCCGAAGGCGTGTCTGTCGTCAGTGCTTATCTGTGCCGTTATATTTATGGCAAGTACCTACTATTGTGACATATATCGATTAGACCGTCCTCGGACGGCTCATCGAAAAACTCCGGTGAACCAATAAAGGCCCTTCCGGCTAATTGGATTAGGCAATCAGCAAAAAAAAAATTTTGACGTACACGCACTTGTATATGTACACTCCCTTAAAAAGGTATTGTTATCAGTCATTTCTTATCCTACGGCACACAATTAATGACATTCTATTCATAACTAAATAGATAACCTTTGGCATTTAATTGAAATATTATAGAGGTAGGTTCCTTTGAATGTATGAATAGTGCTACTTAACGATGCAATGGAAGTTCACTGGTGCCACTGGAAAAGGGTCTATTATTAGAAGTCTTGTTATTTTATTTTTCGTTGGGTTAGCGTGTCTCATACTGGGCTAATATTATATTAAAAAAATATTGAGATGCTTCAATGAAGTTTACTGATTTTTCATAAAAGAAATTTTTCGGGATTTTTAAAGTGAGATTGTTAGTGGATAACATTAAAATAATATCACACAAATTGGGGTTCCTGAAGCCCAGAGGTAGGTACCGTATTATTTTTGACGGGCCGGTAGCGTAGTCGGTAAGCTACTTGCTTTTCACGCCGCAGGTCGTGGGTTCGTTGCAACAAACGATAGGTTAGTGTGCACGTACCAATCTCTATTAACTGATGAGAAATTATTATGTTAGCAGTAGTTTAGCGCCTTCTAAAATTAAAGAGCATTAGAATCATTGTAATTTGGTTTCATAATAGAGCAGTCGCCAAGCGCCTACGGAGTGGAAAGTAAGAATGATCTGTGGGTTTTTTTTTAATATTATTATTTCGGAAAATAGTAACTAACTTGGACAATATAACCTAACATTCCTATAGTGCTAATCCTAATCGTAAGTTTAATAGAGCTTAGACCTAACATAAACCTATGCATACAAATTAACCCACGATAAAAGCCCTACATCACTTAAAGGTTTATTTGGGTATAATTTGTAGAGCTGCCTTTTTTTATTTGCTGCTGGTTTGCCGCCTATATAATAACAGCAGTGAAATCATTCATTCATTCGTTCACAAACTAAAACTGTTTTGTATTAAGATATTTGTGCTAAACGATAGGAATAATTAAGTTTTTTTTAATATTATATACCTTTGTTTTGGCATGTCTCTATTCATTTGCATCAGTTTCTTGATTTATTTTAGAGCTTAGCTAGTTGGAAGGGGACAGTGGGCCACGTGAGGCGGCACTTAAACCAGTAGATCGTTTTCAGATCGACGTGAAGATAGTGTGTCGTCTGTGGTCACGCGACCGTGCGGAGCTGGCGGTGCTGGTGCTGACGTTCGTGGTGAGCCTGGCGCGCACCGTGGAGCTGGCCGTGCTGGCCGGAGCGCTGTCCTCGCTGGCCGTGCTGCTGCGGAGGCTCATGCGGCCGCCCGTGCACCTGCACGCGCTCAAGGTATATACACTACACTACACCAACACTCTACACTTACTTGGTATGGAAGAGCGAAGTCCCCCGACCCAGACATACTTTTGCTCAAAAAGAGGTTCCAATCACAACATATTTGTAAAAATATTATCTGTTACTGCAAATAAACTATTTTGTATTTTTGTGTATTTGTAACACTTCCTCCTATAATACACTCATTTCATTTTTCATGTAGGTGTCGTCTATTTAATGTTTTAGTTATGCTAACGTAACGTAATGTGGTAATGATCCAGACGAGTGTGGGTGAGATAGCGCGCGTGCGGGTGTCGGGCGGCATCGTGTACCTGAACAGCGAGCTGGTGGCGCAACGCGTGGAGGTGGCCGCCACGCGTGTGGCGCCACGCCCCGTCGCGCTCGACGCCGCGCGCGTCACGCTGCTCGACCTCGCCGCCATACAGGTAACTCTGCTCACCTTTCTAGCCATTTTATATATTTTCCCGGCTAAAACCTTAATGTTACTTTTTATTGTCCATGTCTACAGGTTTTCGAGAGGATTATAAAACGTTTGAAAGATAGAGACCAGAAGCTGATTATATACAACGTGGGAGCGGACTTGGTGCATAGGTTCGAGAAGATTGACGGCGTGGACAAGGCGACGCTGCGTTGTCAGACGGCGGAGGCGGCGCTAAGCGTGGCCCCGCCCACTCCGACCACCCCCGCCGCCCCCGCCTCCCCCGGCTCCGTCACCCAGGCGCTGCTGCAGGACGTCCACTCGGAAGCGTGATGATACACACAACCATATTTTAGTAAATAGTGGTTGAAGGACTAAAAGCCTCATGAATTGAGCCATGCAGTTCGCAGCCTGAGGCGACTGACGTGCACACAGTGAAAGAAATTTTAAGTTATCTTTGTCGCCTCAGGTCAATGCTCCTAGCTTAGCTCTTAAATACATACTTTATGTGTAAAATAAGCTTATTATTTAAAATAGAAAAGTAAGATTTAAGTACAAATTACTGCTATAAAAAAAAATTTGTGAAACTGTAGACTAAAACACTGTACCTATACTATGAAACACAGGAATTATGTGTGATATTTTTGGACGAAACTTTTGTTGACTTCGAGATTTTTTTATACGTTCTATTCATAAACCTTAATTTTTATAAATAATTTGGTTTTTTCTTTTGTTATTTTAGACTTTAACAGGGTTTTCGTATTTGCTTGCTAGTGTTCTGAAAAATTTATATTGTTACATTACTACTATTCGTGAAAACCTATTATTGGCTTACTGTTGTTTTTTAGCTACTTTTTCAGTTTGTTATATAGCTGTTGGTTTTCCTTATCAAATAAATAAATAAATAACGTAGGTACCTAATAAGTGGAATTTCAGACACGGAGGTAGGTAAGTATTATAGAAAACTAACTTTATGTTCTCCACGTATGCAAACTTAATTAATACCTGTTTAATGTTTAACGAACAAAATTGTAATAAACTATAATCGTGTTCTGAAATGAATGCGGAATAGCTTCTTTGAATACATTTCTTGTCTAAAATGTTACTTGTAGGTGCTGCGGGTACCATTTTATTATCATAAACCAATAAAATAATTACCTTCATTTTTATAGTTTATATTTATTTTCCCTTCTCGAATATCGCACTTACGTAGTACGTATACAAGTAGATACGTACGTAAGTACGTGTAGTAAGAAGTAAGAACCTAGTAGGTACAATAGTACCTACTAGGGTCTTAACTACACTGCTTATAACATAGTATAAATAAAATGAAGTCGCTTCCGCTGCCTGCTAGCGATGAACTCAAAACTACTAAACGTATTTTTATGCGTTTTTCACCAATAGATAGAGTAATCCATGAGGGAGGTTTAGGTGTGTACCTACCTGTGCGAGGCCGGGGCGGGTAGCTCGGTAGGGCTATATATACATTAGCATAGATATGCACCTAATTATGTCTGACGAGTAACGATTTTATATCAGGCTGTAATGCAAATCATCGGCTCCCTTGCCGTTATGAAGCCTAAGAGGCTTTTAAGTTTTTTTTGTTCAGTTTATGAGAGCCAGATACGACGCTTCATGCTTTAACCTATGGCTAAAACGTGGTGTTATATACCTAATGCCTATGGCTTTAACTACGTATGACGACACTACTACATACTTTGATTCAAACAAGTAATAATAGATGGCAGTACTATACGACAAATAAAAGAGCAAAATTTAAAAACCTATATCTCGCATGCCTACATTGCCTACTCATTCAATCTTCATGTTCATTCAATCAAAGCTCGTCCGTCCGTCCTTGCTCAACTCAACATATTCGGTCAGTCAATTCTTTTCGTTCATTCTTGTCGTTTGCCGGTCGACGGTAGCGGCGGATGTGTTCTTTGTTACGTTTGTGAATTTATTTTACAAAAATAATGTGAATCGTAACTACACACGTTGTTATTACTGAAAACTTGTACGTTTGTGCAAAACACTTAAAAAGTGTACCTGATAATGCTCAATATTTTTGCAAATCTGTGATTATCGACCTCATTCTCCGACTGTTTATGTTTACGGGTATCTCGGGAGTTTGTTTTGCAAACAGAGAGTTTACCCGTAATCGAAAGTATCAAAATAGTGCAAGAGTGCATCGGGTGCGCGGTTCTGCTATTAAATCAGTAATGTTGGTGAGTGCGTAGTGCAGTGGAATCAAGATGTGGAAGATGTGGCTAGCGGTGTGTGTGTATGCGGCGGGCTGGGCGGGCGGTGCCGCCGAGCTGGGCTACAATATGAGCTACATCACGACCAGCATGCAGCGCGAAGCGGCCGACCTGATGGAGGTGCAGGTCAACTACTCAGAGCCGGTGATCGACAACACCTACGTGTCCACCATGGATTTCGACATGCGCGCCATGGGCATGCTCTACAACTCCACACACACGGTCATCGACTTCATCGCCAACAAGCAAGCGTATCCTGAAGGTAAGCTGGCCCTGTTTGTCGTTATTACCCTATATTTTTTATGCTGATGACTACTCAAAGGACCTTTGTGTGATTTTTCGCTTGTTTAGTGTACAAATAATTGTTCCTTACTACATAGGTACATACTTTTTGACCAATATATGGGGTTCACCTGCCTCACTTATGTTCTGTTGCCCTCATCAATAAAGCACACCTACATAACTAAAATAAGTTGGATGTGATACACGATTTCTATCACAAATACAGCATTTCCATACAATAGTGACACAATGGAAACTGAGATATGCAATACCATTGAAATGCCATTGAATTAAGGAACAATATACTTAATACCTCATATAAGACTATTGACGAACCACCAAAAATCTGAAAGAGCTAGTAAACCTAGAGCATTATGACCTAGTGGGAATCCTTTATGCTTCCATTTAGTTAATGTCATGCTCCAGTGTTTGACAGGCATGGTATCTGTTATGGTCATGTCAATGTTTAAGCTGTAATACTTGGTAAGTACTCAAATAGTAATCTGGAAAAATGAGCAGAATTTAATGTGTCATATAACTTATTTACCAGTTCACTAATTTCCAACTTACGAGGTATTGCAGCTTAAACGTTGATGTGATTCCTGGGGTACCTAGATGCTATTGTGTAATATCAAGATCTCAGGGAGTCCAGCACGTTGAGCACATTTTTTTATATTGAAATTGACTGACCTGACTGAATAGGTCTAGACAAACTCATTTTCAGCTTGGTGTGGTACTCCCTCCTGTCATTAAAGTTTTGCTATGGCAGTTATCATGCTAGTAGGCTCATAAGGTAATAGTAATTACTATTTCTGATTCCCTTTTTTATTGTATAATTCACAAGGTAGATAGATAATGAAGAAGGAAGGAGCCTAATTCTAAATCAGAATAAAATATGTATACCTATTTTTCTTGGTAATTCCCTTTATTTGAATTCTGTGAATTTAATGATGAAATCTATCCTGGTCCTGGTGCTAATACATTCCTAGTTATATTTACCAACAGTTGTGCACAAACATCTACAAAAAGCTTCTTACTTATGATAACTTATTATGTTTACTGTTACATATAACTAGAAATATATTAATTTGTCATCCATCATCGGCTTGTTTTAAGTCACTGCTGGCTATAAGCCTTGTAAAAGTTCCACTACAATTCACATCCTTTTGTTAACCACCTTCTTAGGCCTAAAAAACGTATTATGGATTTCTCAAAATTATAAATTATTTTTATTTTGACTTTGAAGATTGTCACTCTCTAGATTGTCACTTAGCTAGACTGACATCCTACAATAGCTAGTTAATTTGATAAACTTTTTTTATCAGACTAGCTTCCGCCTTCGGCTTCGCCCGCGTGGTACTTATTGGGATAAAAAGTATCCTAATCTATCTGTATGGTAAATTTCATCCAATTCCATCCAGTAGTGTTTGCGTGAAAGAGTAATAAACACCCATACATTCTTACAAACTTTAGCATTTATATTATTAGTTAAAATTTGTCATAATCATTACAGTTGTTCTGTAGATTACTCCAAGATTTCAACCAACTAAACAAGTGTTGTTTACGTGATGTCACTAAGCAGTTTGTAGTGCATCTCAGACTCAGAATTGAATTTTTAAACTCGCGACTGTCGCGGCGGATATACAAAAATAGATTCCAGTGTGCCACAGACCGAAAGGCAATCTTTTATATTTTTCCTTTTGCTAAATGCAAAGCAACATGTTTCTGTTCTGGTATTAGTATCCTGAGTACATATGTATGGGTACTAATGGTAACAAGTGGTACATTATGTGAGCCAGGCCAACGCGAGGAGATAAGAGTCTAATAAAGTTAATTAAAGCGATCTATTGGTAACTAACAAGCAATGCATTGACTTGCACCGACTTTATATTTTATAAGTGGTCGGTACCGCAAGTGAGATGAGTGAGACGATGCGTTGAGTGCGCGCGCAAGTCGCATGTCGCGGCCCGGCGCGGCCGTCGACCTGTCTCTGTCGCATGCGGTGCATAAATAAATAGGAGGACTATAGTCTTTGCCCGCGACTCCGGCCACTTATAATGGGTCTTGTAGTTCCACATCCAGTAGTTTTTATGTCATATAATGCCAAAAATACATTCGACCTTACAAATTATAGCAAGCTAGCTAAGTCATAGCAAGCTAGGAGTCAAGAATAGTTAGATATTTTCTTCAAGATATAACCACTGTTAACAATCAGTGATTACAAAACCTTTAACACACTTAAAGTCATATAGAGTTAAATTGAAGTCCCATTCAAATCAAATCATCTGTCTGTTATGAATTAATGCTTCATAAATAAACTCAACTGCCTACTCAGGTGATTTATACAAAGTTTCCTTTCAGAGCTTACAAAACTAGGTTGAATTGTGACTAATCTCGATTTTGATTCAATGTTAAGTAATAAAACTAGATTCTATTACAATAGTATTGATAGACTTGTTAACGAAATGCTTTGGATATTACTTACAGACTGGAATAATTTAATCACTTCAATTGTTAGTTTAAAGCGTAGTTGTGATAATGGTTGGGAATATTCGTTGAATGAGTACAAAATTGTGAATAATATTTATAAATATATTATTGTAGATAAGTTAGTGTTGTACGGAAGAGGTTAAACTTTAAATGGCATGATAACTATAATCGCTGCTCCAAGGATGTTTTATTAAGCCAGCTCTAAAGAGAATGAATAGTCACTACATTCCAGTTCTTTGTCTGTCACTGTTGGTGGGATCCACATCCATGGGTCGGTTAATTACGGAACCGGAAACCTACATTAGTTACTAAACATTTAATAATTACAATGTGTAATTATATTTCTAAAATCTAGATAATTCTTCTAAATAATGTAACTAGATAGTCACTCAACGATTAATAAAATGTGAAATTGTTATATCAATAATGAACCAATCATAATCTATTGCATAGAATATTAGCAATACAATAAAATAGCGTAAGAAATTGAAATAGGTATTGTTGGAATGTGTTTACTTATCTGAACGGAATGTAAATGGATTAAAACCTTTACAACACTAAAAGCCTTCCTGAGGTAATTGAAGTCCTTTTAAAATAAGCAGTCATTCGCGAAGATCCTAATTATGATGATGTCTGAGAAATTAATGATTGAGCCTTACTGTGCTCAGTGGCGTGCTTTAGAAGAGGTCCATGTGTAGTGAATTATAATAGGCTGATGTTAATGATGAAGCTATAAGTAGGTATTATAGGTATTACGATAAATAATATCGTACTTGAAACGAAGCGGGCGATCGCTAGTTATAAGACAGCCTGTCTCCAGCTGCAACGTTGAGACGTAGTGAGACACGTTGACCGACTTTCTTCACTATGAGGAAACATTAGCACCGATTGGTTTTATAGCTCCGGGCTTTAGAAACTATGTCTACTTAATATTTTTGTGAGGAACATTAAACTTAGCCCTGTTGTTGGGACCCTTTTGTCTGTGATGTGATGTTATTTTAGAGGATAGTGTGGTCGCGCGTCGGGGTAGCGGGTTCAAGTTCCCCACTGGACCAAACTAAAACCCCTGTGCCTGGGAAAGCACGTAAAGACGTCGGTCTTGCGCCCGCACTTTCACCGGTTGTGTCGGTCAGCCCGTCTCTAGACTTTGATAACAAAGTGAAAAGAGAGTGCCCTTGTGCTCTTTTTAGGGTTCCGTACCTCAAAAGGAAAAAACGGAACCCTTATAGGATCACTTTGTTGTCCGTCTGTCCGTCCGTCTGTCAAGACCCTTTTTCTCAGGAACGCGTGGAGGTATGAAGCTGAAATTTATATCAATTACTCAGGTCTACTGTCCCTTGAAGCTGTGAAAAAATCTAACTTCTAAGCCAACGCAATCAAAAGATACGGCCGTTTATGCCGCAAATTTTCGACACTTGCAAGGGAATCAAAACCTACAGGGTGCTTCCCGTGAACTCAGAATCTTGAAATTTGGTACGAAGCTACGTCTTATAGCATAGATAAAGGAAAAATTACGAAAACCATAAATTTTTAGTTACATCACATAATATATTTTTTTTAATAATTTTAAACTTACTACCCATTTCCTCATAAACGCGTAGAGGTATTAAATTGAAATTCATACCAAATACTCAGGTCTATAATACCTTTAAGCTGTAACAAAATCAAACTTCTATGTCAACGCAATCAAAAGAAACAGCAATTTAAGCTGCATATTTTGAAACTCGCAAGTACTCGCAAGGGAATCAAAACCTAAAGGGTACTTCCAGTCGACCTAGAATCTTGAAATTTGGCATGAAGCAACGTTTTATAGCACACATAAAGGAAAAATTCCGAAAACCTTAAATTTTTAGTTACATTACAAAATATATATTTTTTAATAAATATAAACTTATTACTTTTTTCCTCATGAACGCGTAGAGCTATCAAGTTGAAATTCATATCAAATACTTAGATCTAATTGCCTTTAACCCGTGAAAAAAAAAATTCTAAGTCAACGCAAAAACGCAAAACGCAAAAGTACAACCATTAAAAGAACTTTCGCAAGTCTGCTACAAGGCTAGTATAAGTGTTTTAGTTATATTATAGATAAATGATATGTGTTAATATAAAATAAAGGATTACTTAAACGATAAAGAGATCTTTGTCTTAAATTTATGCTCCTCCATCTTTCCCCATTGTAATGTTATGAATTTCATTTTGCAATAAAAATACCATAGTTATGACTCGATTGTCGTAATGAACGAACTTTGTAAACCTTGCAGGTTTGTACGGAACCCTCGGTGCGCGAGTTCGACTCGCACTTGACCGGTTTTTTTTTGAAATGAAATGAAATGAAATGAAATGAAAATATGCTTTATTTTTTTTGAGACGCGAGTCTACTTAAAAATAGTCCAATTTCTTTTCCTACCGTGCAGTGAATGACTGGCAACTACTGAGAAACACTGCCAAAAAACTCAGTAGGCTTTTTTTCTTTTTTAAATGAAGTACTTATATCTATTACATTTTGTTTGTTTATTGTGTTGAATTAGAGCGACTTAATTCCAAGCGTTTTTATCCGTTACATAGTCTGAAATTTTATAATACGCTTTCTTACATAACGTAGATTTTATAGTTATTTTAAATTTGTTAATAGTCATTTCCCTAATATTATTTGGAAGTTTATTGTAGAAACGTATACACTGCCCCATAAAAGAGTTACTGATTTTGTGGAGTCGAGTATGATGTGCTACAAGATCGTTCTTATTTTTAGTATTTAAATTATGTGTGTCGCTTATTTTTTTAAATTTTGTAATATTTTTATGCACATACAATAAATTTTCATAAATATATTGAGAAGCGACAGTCAAAATATTTATGTCTCTGAATTTCTCTCTTAGAGAAACACGGCTTCCTAGTTTGTAGATAGCTCTTATAGCTCTTTTTTGTAAAATAAAAATGGTTTCTATGTCAGCCGCATTTCCCCAAAGAAGAATTCCATAAGACATGATACTATGAAAATAACTAAAATAAACAATTCTAGCAGTATCCTCATCAGTGAGCCGTCTAATTGTTTTGACTGCATACGCAGCAGAACCTAATTTTCCGGACAGTTTATCTATATGAGGAAGCCATTGTAATTTAGAATCTAGTGTGATGCCTAAAAAAACAGATGACTTAACAGGGTCCACCTCATTACCATTAATTTTAACATTTGTATTTGCCTGTCTTACAGTAGGCATGGAAAACTTTATCACTTTAGTTTTTTTATCATTGAGTAAAAGATTATTCACACTAAACCAATAGACCACCTTAGAGAGTGCGTTGTTTACTTCGTCATAATTGCTTAATTGTCGATTAATTTTAAATGTCAATGAAGTATCATCGGCAAACAACACAATCTCATGGCTATCATTAACATAATAAGGTAAGTCATTAATATAAACTAGGAACAGAAAAGGGCCGAGAATCGATCCTTGAGGTACACCCATGGTGACTCTTGACCCTGAGGACTTAATTCCATTGACATCGACTTTTTGAATTCTATCACTCAGATAAGATATGATAAATTCAAGAGCTTTATTCTTAATACCATAGTGGTGTAATTTCCTTACAAGAGTTTCATGTTGCACACAGTCAAAGGCTTTGGACAAGTCGCAAAATATACCCAAGGCATCCTGCGAATTCTCCCAAGCAGCATAGATACTTTTTAATAATTCAACACCTGCATCAACGGTTGAGCAACCTTTGGTAAACCCGAACTGTTTCTTATGTAACAATTCATGTCTATTAAAATGTCTGAGCAACTGGCTAAGTATTAATTTTTCAAAGATTTTACTTAAGGTGGGTAATACAGAAACAGGTCGAAAGTTTGATGGATCAGAAGTATCTCCAGATTTAAATAAAGGAATAACCTTACTGTGCTTCATCAAGTCAGGAAATACACCTACTGCAATACAGTTGTTGAAAATAGATGCAAGATGTGGGGCAATTATAGTAATAATTGCAGATACCGCCTTAACAGAAAGTCCCCACAAGTCTTTAGTATTCTTCAAATTAATTGATTTAAAGGCTTTCAATATATCATTAGGTGTAACTTGCATAAATTCAAACACTGTACCGCACTCTACTACATTTTCCTTAAGTATTGATTCAGCGGATATAGAAGACGACGGTAGACTCATTGTAGTCAGTAAAGGAATGTTAGTAAAAAAATGTTCAAACTCTGTCGCAACTTCCAGGTCCGCTGTTATATCTACATTATTAATTTTTAGCTTAAAATCTTTATTACAGGCTTTTTTCTTACCAGTTTCATTATTAATAATGTTCCAAGTAGTTTTAACAACATTAGAAGATGTTTTGATTTTATTTTTTATGTATATGGATTTAGCGGTAAAACATATTTTTTTAAAAAGTTTTGAATATCTTTTAACATAATCTATGAAGGTAGGGTCCTGATTGTAGGACTTTTCAGCGTATAAATCATACAGTTTATTTCTACTTTTATAGATACCCGGGGTTGCCCATTCACCAAAATCCAGACCATCACTAACCATCAAGTGTTTAGAAGTAAAAACTCTATGAAATGTTTCATTAATTTGATTAAATAAATAATTATATTGATAATCTGGACTCTGGTTGCTGGGCAACCACTCTAATTTAATTAATAAATTGTTTTTAAACCTGTCTAAGCGGCTTTCACTGAAGGGTACAACTGTTATTTTCCTTTTTTTACTTTTTGGAGTATCTACTGGATAACAAACTAGCTGACCACTGTGATCTGATTGTATTTTATTAAAAACTGATTTATGACTAGGTGTCATATTACAAAAAATATTATCAATACATGTCGCACTAGTGGCAGTTATTCTAGTTGGTTCACAAAATATGTTTATTAGGTTATAAGATTTGAATAAATTTAAAAAAATTGTAGTAGTAGAACAATCCTCCAAAATATTTATATTAAAGTCTCCACAGACAGTAACAGTTTTATGGCTATTAGATATTTTATTTAAGGCATCCTCCATTATTCTTAAAAATGCCTCAAAAGGCGCGCAGGGAGGTTTGTATACGTTAATAACAATATGTGGCTCCAACTCAACACAAGAGATCTCAATAACTCGCTCAACAGAGAGGCTCACAATATCAGATCTTTCTTTAATTTGAGTAATTTATTTGTTATTATTAAAGAGCCACCATGAATAAACTTTTCCCTGATGAACGAGCTTGCAATCTGGTGATTATTGAAGCTGTAAATGAATTGATGGCGCTTAAGCCAGTGCTCACTAAGACAAATAATTTAACCTGAAATAGGCCTGCGCTTGACTGCAACTTGCCTTGCTTTACTATACGTATAATTATGTCCTTCGCTGCGTGCCTGGCTACTTAGATCACATTTGCGCTGCAGCTGGAATTAGGAGGTATTCTGTTTAACAGGGGTTGGTGGAGGGAAATGAAACTATAGTAATCGTTAATACTTGTTCGTATGTGGTTCTCATAACACGTAAGTTCCCACGTCGCGTCACCTCTCACGTGTTCTATCAACGCTCGAGTTAAACCTGTGATTGCGTATTTCTTTAATAAATGTTTGTAGGCATGCGCGTGGATTAGACCATACTAAACAGTTATACAATACATCCTGTTCTATACTATACGTTATCCACAATGATTAGAATGGATTCCAATGTAAATCTAAATAGCTTTCGATGCGAAATTCATTATTGTTCAAGATGCAGAGTGAGAGAAAAAGGGCGATTGGTGTCAACATTATAAAATGGAGCTAAAAACTTTGTCACGACCCTTTTGAGGTTAAAACTGCCTACGTCCTTCAGTTATATTAAACTTTTACCGTTGACTAAAATAGCGATACCATAGTGTTTTTATGTTATTACGAGTGAACTGTTTGTCTCTATAGCTAGAACAATTTCACGGTCGAATAGTGTCGGAGATTGTAGTCCACTGTCTTGGTGTGAAACACACATTCTCACAAACGTCTGCTGCAACGGTTAACTTTTGTTTTAGACGCACTGTTGTATGTCAAACAGCAGCTGAATCATTCAAATTTAGAAACAAGCCAGTCATACCTAAGCTAACACCAGATATTAAAAAAAAATTGTAAACTAAAAAATTTTCATGCTGTATTGTCTTAGTTTTACGCGAATATCATACATTGAAATAAAAAGGCCCAAAAAGGCCCCAACCATTACCTGAGATTTGATAAAACACAGGTTCTTGTCAAAGAAAACCGGTTCCTACCAAGAACGATCCGCGAAGCTATTGAAATTAAAAAAATGGTTGGAATATACCACCAGCTTGGGACCCAGTGCTTAATTTACTTGTACCAAAACCCAAGCAAAATCAACTCAGAATTCAATACACTGTGAGCTCAATTTGCTTAAATCGGGACGCAATTTAAATATTAATGTTTGAAGGTAGTCAGTAATAATTGTGATTAATATTTTTGGACGTCAAATACCCAGTCCACCCGTGAACATGGAGTCTGAAAAGACTTTGAAACGTCGGGATCTAAAATCAAAAATAAACCGCGATAGAATCCGTTAAAAAGTAGTTTTCATGCGTTTGTAGCAAGAGATGGAGTGTTGTAAGACGAGAATGTAAACTTGTTAAAAAAAATAATCGTGTCATTATCTGTTTGAAACGGCTCGTTGATGGGATGGAATACCGGCACGTGTAGCAATAGGTTCACAAGTAATACATGTTACAATTGGGCGGTTACACAAGCGCGCTCCGTGCTCAATGCTGCGCCTCCGACTTGTCTATTATAACTGACTTTTAATAAGATGTGAATGTGACGCAACTGCACAGCTGCATTAAACCGCAGCCAAATAAAAAATTAATCAATGAATGCAAGCACAGCCGATAAGAGTGCCCCTCAATTTTTTGTTTCCATATTTTCTCCGGAAACTCACTTCAACCCTTTTTAGTGTCCCACTGCTGGGCACGGGTCTTCTCTCAACTATCTTGCGAGTTGAGAGAGTATAGGCCTTAATCCACACACTTTGGCCAAGTACGGGCTGGTGGATGTCACATGTCCTAGAATGATTAATTCTTAGACATGCCGGTTTTCTCGCGATGTTTTCCTTAACCGATGTTGAGCAGTGGCGATATAACAATTCACACAAACGTGTGGGTACGAGTGGAAATCGAACCCGTGACCTTATATTTCTAAGGCGAGGCACGTACCGCTGCGCCAGCGCTGCTCGTCTCCGCTCACACATCATGCTCCGGAAACTGGTTCTCAATCAGGTTAATATAGTATTAAAGGGAATTATTTTACCAATCAAATGCTACTGCTTGCTCGGTGTGACTGCACGGCGCGGCGCACGCGCATTAACGAAAGTGACCTTAAACACGCAACAATTTGCAACACAACATGTATAGAACTGCAACAATAATTAGCCTAATTATTTTACCTATAAGAAAAGCCTACCCATTTCTCATAAGAAATTCTGCACACTGAACGTTGCCTTATGCTCTGTTCTATACAAATAAATTCCTAAAGTTCAATAACTATGGGCTAAATAAAAAACCTTACATCTGACACACAGATCATATCATAATGTAAATGTGGTACTCGCAATCCTTGTTGTTTCGTATCGGGGCTACTTTCACCGCGGGCCCAGCCCACGATCCTTTAAAGGTCTTGCTACACCGTTGCTAATCATTGTCAATAGCATGTTCACAGACGAAAGTCCAGCGGGTTTAAAAGAATTGGTAAAGAGTCGTTATTTCTTCCATATTGTATGCTTCGGTTAGAGGTTACAACTTTGTGAAAGAACAATGGCGATTGTCGGACTGGTGACGATCCTTCCGCGCCGTGCGCTGCGCCGGATGGACTGTGGCTCTGAACAATATGAGCTTTGTTTTGTGTGGTTTATCTTATAGTGGACCACAGACAGGTTCCGGGCTGCTAGATATGGATACTAGGTAAATAGGCATTTCATTATGTGGCTATCAAACCGTCAGTAGTGTTTACTATTTTAATAATAATAATATTCTAGGACAGTAACACACACATCTGGTCCAAAGCTAAGTAAAACTTGTGTAATGGAAACCAGATAACTGGTAAATATACAATACTTTACTTCAATAGATATTTACACTCATACGGGTGAAAAGCAAGTACCTATCTTATTTACCATTATCAATTATATGCTTTGGGGTGTTTGTGTGGTTCCTAGTTTTAATTACTGCCCAAATAGTGAACTAGTTTAATAATTAATAATTAATGTATATCATTAAAACAGATATTCCATCGGAAATACCAACTTACAAACATGTAGGTATTATCCTTGTACCGTTACCTCGGATTTTTAACATTAAGTTGCGTTGCGTCTTGCGTCTGCTGCGTGACTTCATTCGTGAATCATGAAATCACCTATATTGGTTTTAACTTTAAGTTCTTTGTATTTTAATAAACATTAGAACATACATTGTTTAATATTTAATAAATAATTGAGGAAGGAAAATGTAGAGGATATCTTTCACAATATGTGTTTACCTCAATCCCATGTTTATTTTTTATTTTTTTTCAAAATTTTATTTATTCAGATAACAATGATCCATGGGTTAGTAACATTAACTTACAAAAACATGCTTACTAATTGCCTTTTATTACTATTTACCCTACTCCCTATTCAAGTGTCATTGATTTTGTCTTACTCCAACCTATGATAGACTGATATTATAAATCCCGACTAATCGAAAAGTAGAGTGACTTATATGACTAACTAATAGTCATTGGCGTGTGACGGTTGAGATATGAATGTAACGAATTCGTTTGCCATAAAAAATTGAGCTCGTGTTGTATTGCGAATGAATTGCTTAATCGTATAAAAGACTTACCGACCAGATACCTATAGATACCACATAGCTGGGCCCTTGCGCTCGCCTAACGTATGACGAACCACAAGCGTTCCATTTGAAACCATTTTGATGGGTTGGTTAAAGGAGAAAAACTTAACGAACCAGTCCAAATCAGCTATCTTTCCCGATACCCCGCGAACTTTTGGACGAGTACAATATTTGTGAATAATGTGAGGTCTAGCAGGTATCTAGTCGGTGGATAAAACACATGTAGGATATTGCAGAACCAATCGCTAATGGCTTGATGGCCGGCACACTTTCCTACAACATGGCGTTGTAATTGCAGCAATAGCTATCTCTTTTAAGACCGTTTCTTTTATGGATAGCCAATTTGAAAGTCGGAAGCTGTAAAACCATCATGGTAGCAAATAAACTTGAACCATTATTCTCTGACTGCCTCTGAAAGTTTTACTATATCACACTCTGTCTGTTCAGTTTGACGTATGTTTTTCATACTGTTTTTCCCAATGCATAGATTTACAAGAAAATCATGTATGTGTGCATAATTACACTACCCGTGCGAAGTCGGGGCGGGTCACTAGTTGCACAGATAATATAATACTAGTATTATAGTATTGTAGAAAGTCCCAGTGTTCTAGCTCGAAATATTATAATTTTTGCTCCAATAGAAAAAACTGGTTGTGTTTGAATTGAACCTAATTATGATTACTGTTGGTTTGTTCACTTTCTACCGCGGGTCAGTGGCTGTTCACGACTAATAGCGGGGCAAGGTCGCCATCTGTCCGCGGCAGATCTCATTTGCCTCGGATAATTCTATTGCACCCATTAATTTAATAAAAATTTGCTGTTACAGGGGCACTAACGTATAGAATATAGAATGTGTTTTTGATGTCTGATTGATGAATGATGGTGATTGATAACAATAAATAACCAATAATGATAAATGTCAATACCTAATCGAACGATTAACTAACTGATTGAGTACAATACACACCCTCATTCTATTTATTGCGACACTGACAAATGCTGATATCTATTAAAGATGATTAAGAACCATTTTGTTTTCAACGCTAAACTAGGTCGTTGGCTGACAGTTTATTGCCTTGAGATTATTAAGAAGTCGTTTTCTTTCTGAACTCGTCGAGTCTTGGTAGAAGTGAAGCTCCTCGAGAGTGTGGGCGTCTGAACTGGTTGACCCCAAAACAAATAAGATAACTACATAGTTCCGAACTGCATCGCTCGCGAATATTTTCAACCGTACACACGAAATTGGACTTTGTAACGTTTAGAATGAAGTTGATTTTATTTGTTTATAGTTGAGGTAGATTAACGCATTATTGTGACTACACATCCGTCGTAGTAACAAATAATTAAAGTATCCTCGAGCATAATGCAACAATTCGCTAAGTCCTACATGCACTAGCCATCAATAGCCCTTGATTGCATGTGTTTTAAATAGAAAGGTGTTAAAGTCTATTTTTATGGTGGTACACAAAGGGTGAAACATTTGTTTACGTGATAGCACCACAACAGCGCGTCTTATGTGTACATTAACAGTTAACTAATGTTGGTGTTGACGCATACAGCACCATTGCGCGCGACCACACACAGGGTCAATACCCAGGACCTTATCAGTGTCGACTGTCGATACGCGGCGACCACATGTTTTACATACTCAGTAAAACTCATTATCGGTGTCTAACTATGCAGTATGCAGTACGGTTGTCTGACTATGAAGGCAAACTGCTTTCAATCAAGGTGTCGACTGTCGAAACCCACCTTTACACAAGGTAAATAATTAATTATATTCGACCTAAGCAAAACACTGCTAATATTAGTAACGAACGATAGACCTTCCTATCATCGGCTGAAGCTCGGATGCCAAATGCTTCAGCTTTGGTCGGAGTCAGTATTAGCTGACTACGAGTATCTCAGCGTAGCATCTGCAGCTGTGTTCGTGATTTGTTTTGTTGGCTAAACAAACGACCGGAACAGTCGGTAACTACTGTCGCTGTCACGGTGAAGGTGAACGATGGACAAACATAGCAGCCACGACATCCGATAAACATCCGATGCGCTACAGACAGCGTAGCCGCGTCGCGCGGTCGCATGCGCCGCCTCGACTGTTCTTTTCACGGGGCAGCCACTTCAGGTTGTTGAAAACGTTATTTTTTCAAGACCCACATTATTTTTGCTACTATGTATGTTATCATACTAAACAAAAATTTATTTCATTTAATATTTGCAGAAATATTCCTGTAAATATCGGTGAATTTATATAAAATTTCGCACATTGTACTAGGATATCATAATTGCGTGAAGCAACTAGTCGGCGACGATGATGTTGTGCTCGGCAATAGACTGATAAGATATCGTGTCGCGTGTTGTATTGTTACAACCACGTTAACAGATGCGTCGTCGACGTAACGTCATTGAAGGCCGCCCCACCCCGCCCCGACTGCCCCTGCCCCCGGCTTCGGCTTCACTGATAACAATGACTGCTATCGGCTCATGATCGCCTAGTACTTTTTCAGGAGTTACGCGATGGAAAGTGTTTTTCATTGTGACGTCAACATGAAAACTGTTGTTACAGCTCCAACACTAGCTTGGGGAATTATTCCGTTGTGTATTTGTTTTATTTATTTTTTTATATTCAATACTTAAATGATTTCAGCTACTAAATATTTTTGTTTGCTAAATAATACACAAGAACTTATTTCAGTGCACAGTTCAGACTGAAAGTAATAATTATAACCAATACAGACGCATAATCGCTTAGTGTTCAATTATAGCTTTGCCTCCCCGTCCTGATTTATTTTTATTTCAATGTCAGTTTATTCCGTGCGAATGGCTGTGAACTGTGAACCTACTTGCAGTTTATTTGCGTGAAATGTTAAAAACCCAGAATGTGAATACCTCTTGTACTTTAGTCTGAATTAAACTACTTACCTAGTTCACATGTCTTAACCAAATCTTATGTAGGTACCTACTTGTTTATTGAGTATAAAACCTTCGTATCTCGTTATTGAATGAAGCTTTAATGATATTTCCCACGAACTAGAATATATATTATCTTATACGTACCTAATCTTAATCGCAGGTAGGTCAAGATAGTGTTTTCTTATGTTTACAAAATTGAGTCAACTCTATAACAAAGTCAACTGGTATTCGGGCAAGGAGTGATGCGATGCGACAAAACGATTACATGACATGGAACTTCATCGCAGGTCGCTGGATCTAGGTCGCACCTGCAGTGCGCACCGCGGTGCCTCGGCCCTCGACTCGACCTCTTTCTGAAACGGTGCAATGCGTTAAACATCCAGCTTAAAGACCCATCATACCCCATTGTTGATGCAATTAGAAGTTCCTACTATACTAATGCTGTATATTACCTATCAAGCAACCTAAATTGTGAAGACAGACCGTAATCAGTGCTAATAAATGACAGTACGTCGGGTTGCACGAGTGGGATAAGTCGAAGGTTGAATCAATTCAGCCATTGCCGAGAGTTTCCGGTTTCTGCGGCGCTAAACTGTCCCGCTACGAACCTGTTGCTAAGCTTAATAATGGGTAGTAGTAGGTAGAAGTATAGGTAAAGCGAGGCTAGTTTTTAGGTGACAAATTACTTAAGTGTGGGGTACTCTGTAATGTAGGCAATTGGGTCACTGCGGTATTCGGTAGGGATGGCTGGACGCAACAGTTTAGCTTTCGAAACCTTTGTAATACAAACCGTGTGTTATTTAGTTTACCAAATATTTTCTACACAAAGAAGAAAATCCTACATCAAATACATCGTAGAAAAACTGAAAAGCATCTGGTCACAGGTGGCATTAGCTCATAGGCTGTTTTGTTTAGGAATCATCTTCAGGTACCTGATAACTATCAGTTGTATCATCTTTATCATGTATCTCGACTCTGTCGATGGCAATGACATTCGACAAGCATGCTGCGGTTTGTTTGACCTTGTATAGCTCCAATGTCGGTTTCCGCACTCAGCTCAAGTACTTTCCACTCCACTTGTGGTGTGCTGAGAGGTAAACATACTCAAGTTTGAGCAGCTATGTGATCTTCACTGTGCATTCATTTGATTTTGGGTGTAAACTTGCAGACATCCGCTTTGTTCAGAATTTAGTGATATTATTATGGGTCATTTGTAGGGTACTAGTCCAATTAAGGTTTTGCTAAATCCTTTTGATACTGCTTTTGCTTCGCCTCCATTTTTAGGTGTGGGCTGATTGAACTCAACTGACGAAGTTCCCTGGCCATACTGATGTTCTTATTAGACCACTCTGCAACTACTTAATAGAAGCTTCCACCAATAAAAAGGAAAGTTTACTCCCAGAATTAATAGTTTTCAAAATACCACATTAATAACCCTTTAACTAAACTATAACTGATCGTTACAGCTGAAAGAAACTCCAAGTTGATTGATTCCTTTGTTCCTCACTAGTAGTTGTCTGTCGCGGCATCTGTTCGAATAGGATGCGCATTGCGCGGGAGTGCCGCTGGCACCGGGCACACATCTAGGTCGCACTTGCACAACTCTCGCGCACTATATAATCCTCTTGTGTCGTTTCGATACGTTCATCAATCTTAATTTATGTGTAAGATAGAATAGAACATTTGGTACTGTTTGGGCTGTTAAGGTGTACTTTTGCTTGACCGGCAGAACAGTGAATAAAAATACGTCTTGTTTGTGGAATAATCTATTAGCAACTAGTTTGTACAATTGACTGACCCACATTTTGTTAGAAATCTACATGCATAGGTATACAATTATGTAAAACGATTGGACAGGTACTAATATTCAGACCCTTGTGAGTCGACGTCTACACCCTACACCTAGACTTCTGTTATTGGTGTCATAGTATTGGTTTAGAATACATTATGTTATGCCTATGCGGCACCGTTATTTGGTGGAAATTCCACAGGCACGCACAAAGCGCTTTGCTTCCACTTTTATTGTGCGAACTGCCAAGTTTCGGAATCCGTTGCCGGCATTTCTGTTTCCTAATAGCTATAATCTGAATCGGTATTTACTGGGTAAGCGCGGTCCAACATAGACTGCAACATTGCTTCACTTCAGGCAAGTTTTGGTCAAGCGCAAGCCTATTGTAGGATAAAAAAAGTTATACTTGACTGGGTAATCGAATTCTGATATCGATACCTAACAGAGCATTTCAAGTCGGTATATCAATGCGTCACCATTTTATCACAAATCAACGGTTTTAACTCTCGTTTCGGATAACTTTCACGATAAGTGGTCCACTCGGCAAGCAGGTCAGCCGCTGACATTCAACGGATCACCATCGCCGCTCGATACCAGCACAAGCGTGGCGGTTAATTAAACTTTTAATTAACTTAGTACCATTATACGAGGCTGTCACTTGTCGTTGTAAAATTAATAACCGCCTCGTTATTTGGAAACTTTTGTTGTTGTGGTTGTAAAACCGCAAGGATCGGAATCTCGGGGTCAAGTAAAAAGACAACTTGGAGTTAGGGATTTGCTGATTCAACGGCAGTAGGCTCACTCTCCGCAGAAGTACAAAGACAAGTACATACATCTTTGCAATTATTTCTAACTTCGAGAGTCAAAGACAAAACGTTTATACATACGTTTTGACGGGCCGGTGGTCGGTAAGATGCTTGCTTTTCACGCCGCAGGTCGTGGGTTCGATTCCCACCCGAGACAAACATTTGTGATGAACATTTGTGTTAGTGTCGAGTCTGGGTGTAAATATCTATTATAAGTATATATTTAAAAAAGTAAAGTATTATATGTATAGTATGTATATACCTTTTATCTGGTTTTCATAACACAAGCTCTGCTTAGCTTGGGATCAGATGACCTTGTGTTAATGTCCCAGAATATTTATATTTATTTATTTATTTAGTGTAAATGGAAGTCCAAAGAGTAGTAAAATTTAAAACTTGAGTATCAAGGCATTTAACAATTTTAGGTTTTTAGCAAGGGAAATAAATAATCCCCACCATCTGTTAGTAGTTATCTTCATAAGTCACTAACGAGCAGTAAAGCAAACAGTGTTATTTAGCGGACATCAAAGTGAATTTGTTACTGCCTCTGGCGTAATGGGTTACAGTTACACCTAGAACAACAGTTACTACTGAACTGGCGGCGTCTGAACATGACTCACAGTACTGACCTATAACATCATCACGAAAGTATCTTATTAAGACATTGATAAGGTACAAATTCGTGTGGCTAATCAAGGAGTTGGCAAAAAGTGAGTGGTTGCAGAGTTCGACAATCATGCTCAAAGTATTTGGAAGGTCATTTTAGCGATTGTATCACGAGGGTTAGTAGCGTACAATGTCACTAACTAGCCTGTGTAGTTACAAACCGTGTCCGTATGTGCAATTAACGCTTTATAGATACCTACAAGGGCAATCTAACTAGCCGTGTACCGGTGCGATGTCTGGTGACACCATTTGGCAGGGTGGATCGGACCATATATGAAGACTCGTTCCACTTCCACCTTCATTCCATTACCGAAAATCACTCGTAGTCACGAATGAATCTATAAACTGGCTAAGCGCGTTCCATCGTAGACTACATCATTGCCTAACATCAGTTTTGATTATGGGTAACTGTGGAAGTGTATTAAAATAAATGTTTTAGAAATTAGTTCTAAAATGTAGTTGATGTCTGTTATTGTTTGTTTCTAGAGACTCGTCCATTCCAGATATGGGTCAGTTGGCAACACTTCTGAGATCTGAGACCGTTAATCATTTTACGAGCAACCGAGTGCTTCATCGCTCTTTATGCGCAGTAACATTAACTTCGTACTGCATATTTAGCTATCTTAGGCTAGTAGACTCCAAAGAAACAGATGTGCTATCTTCATTAATTTCATTATTTGATGAGAATAATCGCCTCTTTGCGATACGTAGCGATATTTCAATCTTTTCAATATCTCCCGTATGGTCTAGTGGCTAGGATACCTGGCTTTCACCCAGGAGGCTCGGGTTCGATTCCCGGTACGGGAATGTTTCTTTTTGTTTTTAGTTATAATTTGTAACTACAATTCTAATAATATAATTGTGTTAATTACAAAAGTTACTATTTAATTAATAAGATAAACAATGTTTATCAGAGCGTAGAGTTGTTGAAGTGACGTGACGCAGAGGTGTAATTTACTATTTACATTATCTGTAATGTTTATTTATGTACATTATTACATACTATTATTCTCATTACATACGCTAGAATAATTTACAGCTGTTCGTTGATTAATTACCCTCCTACAAAAATGTACGTGTAGAGATTTTTTTGTATCGTAACACTAAAACATTCGTTTTACCGCACCAATTTTGATGCGGTTTTTATTTTTTAAAAGTTGAAGTAATCATGTCGGTCTTTCCTAGGTCGGAAAATTAATTAAATTTTTAATTGAAACTTATGTCATGTCATGTGTCTCATTTGATTAGTCAGGCATATGCACTGACTAGATACCAGCTAGACATCACTTTATTCGCCAAAAGTTGGCTGGGTTTTCTAGATAGATACCTAATTTGTATTGTTTCGTTCAAGTTTATGTCCTTATAGTCCAAAATTAACTTGTGGTTGGATAATATGTACTGGTACGACATAAGTTATGTGAGCGGTAAGACCAGCCATGTTGTCGGTGAGCATATGGTACAGTTTTATTTTGGCAATATTAGAGATGGTGTCAATCATCCTTCACTAATGCGACCGTGCGTGCGTGAGTCACGAACCGTGATCATCCCGCACATCCCGGGGCTGGAGCTAGGGGGGCACAATCATGTTATTCGCCACACTGCACATCGGCTGATTGTCGGCTTCCTGCATCTAATACTTTTTATCACCACATCGCATCGGTAATTTGAAATGTTATCACTATAACATTACCGTCCCCAAAACACTATCTATGAGATCGAATACAATATTTAGAAGCTTGCCTTGTTTCTGCTAAACATCATTAGAGTATTTTCGCAATGATAACTCAATTGCCATTAGCTTTGTTAGATAATAAGCACATATTTACATTTGCTATCATTTTATCTAGCGCAGCGGTATAATAAATGCCATAATTTAGCCATTTTACAAGCATTCATTAACTTGCAATGTATGTTAGTCCGGGCGGAATCTTGCAACTCCACTTTGAATCAAGCGATTGTACTGAAATTTTGTAGTTTGAATCACAATGCTTGGTTGGTTGTGTGACATTTGAATTTCCAAAACGGCTCCAACGATTTTCATGAAATTTAGCATACTGGGTGTTTCGGGGGCGATGATAAATCGATTTAGTTTCATTTTTAGGAAACGTCGCTTTATTCGTGTTTTGAGGCAATGAAAAACTGTTTTAATGTCATTACAGTGCGAAGGCAAATTTCGCCACAATCCATAATGTTTTGATAGCCCAGGTGGAGGATATGAAAGGATAGGAGGTCACGAAACTATTTCTGGAAGCCCTTTAATATAATTTCAAAAAAAAATCGAGCATCGCTCTGTCAGTCAGGTACTAGGTATCAAATGAAAGGCCTTGCTGAGAATAACTTGACTTTGTAGGGCATTGTTATTAAAAAAGTTTTTTACTATAAATTATTTTGACTAACGCTGTACGTTATTTGTTATCATCTCAGCGAAGATATTGTCAATAAACACTAGTGTTTCACAGTTTTAACAGCTGTTAAACGAAGGCATGGAGCATGTATGATTAATCCTGTCACACTGTGGTGTTTGTTGGCTAGTGGCAAGTCCCGGGTCGAGCCAAAATAAGTTTTAACATTGTAGGAAAATTTAAGTAGCACCTTAAAGGTAGGAATTGGACACGATAAGCGTCAATAGTCTCGCCCCCTTTTACATACAGGACCTACACAGCCTTCGTGTAATACAAGCTTGAGCACAGTTGTTCTGTTGGTTACTTGCTACGTCTAGTCTGTCGTAATGTGGCAATGAACTGTGCAATAACAATAAAACTATCACCCTAAAATACTCTACTTTATCGTCGTGTCGCCAGCCGGCTTGCAGTAACCTCCTTTGAACCGGTAAATTATTGGCAGAGTCATCCATCGACTGCCGGCCATACGTGTCCTTGACACAGTCTGATTAACATGACATGACTAATCAAAATACTTGAATGATCAACATGTTTTTAGTTAGTTAAAGGACCTTATTTTGAAACGATGTTTGAGTATAATTGAGCAGCAGTGGCACACCGTCGTCGGCGCAGCGGTATCGGCCATTAAAATAAGTCGTGGGTTCGATCCCCGCTCGTGCCCGCACACGGTGTGAATTGTTTTATCGCCGCTGCTCAATATCGATAAAGGAAAATATCGTGAAGAAAGCGGCATTGAGCAGCGTGTGTGGATTAATGCCTAAGCTCTCTCAACTCGTAAGACAGTGCGAGGTCCCAGGTTTGCAGGTTTTTTAATTTCTAATATAGGTACTTAAAGAATCTTAGTTGCAGCTTGAAGTTTGGAATTGTGCCCGATGTGCTTGATAGCGGCAATTTAAGCTCTATTACGTAGGGACCTAAACATAGCCAGCGAAAAGTGGGTGACGTCCACTTCTGGCCACGTTTTTGAGTAATACAGAAGTGATGCTAATTAATGTTATTTATGTTACCTAGTGAATGCCTCACAAATCTGACTAGTACATCAAATACCAAAGTGTAAATAAAACTTACTATGTACTAAGCCCACATAATCTGTTATCTAGTTGTTTAACAGACAATCATTATTGATGTGATCGCTAAATAGGAAAAACTTGTACCAGATAAGGTGGCTCATATAGAGATTAGCTGTAATGACACAAATATTATGACTAATTCTAACGGTTTCTTCTACTTAACTATCAATGTTATGTATTCATGGTCAAGGGTGGACTGAGGTATTTGAAGTCCAAAGTTATTAATGACAATTTATTATTATTGACTACCTACAAAGATTATTATGTATGTTGCTGAGAAGACTGAAACGTCGGGATCTAAAATCTAAAATAAACTGCAATAATATCCGGTATAAAATAGTTTTATTTCAATGTGTGATATTCGCGTAAATCTAACTAAATATAATGATATGTAATTAGCATTAATGATATGAAACGTTTCCCTACAGTAAAATATATTGAACACTCACTACACATACCTACAATGTTTGTTTTTACCGACTTAAAAAAAATCTATACTCAATGACGTTTCTGGTATACTAATATTATCTATACTTTTTTATATTCTATAATAAGCTTGCGCTTGCCAACAGCTTGTCTGATGTGAAGCAATTATGTAGTCTACGATGGACCGAGCTTATCCAGTAAATACCGATTCACTCGTGACTTGAAGACGGGCAGATTATAGCTATCGGGAAACACAGTTACGGGAATAACTACCTCCATAAAATAGACATAATACAAGCTGTAATCGTCGGTGAAGGAAAACATCGCCAAGAAACCATGCATGTCTTAGAAATTAAACATTCGAAGTCATTTGACTTTTACAACGGAATTTGGTCAGTCTGTGTGATTATGACCTAGCCCTAAACTCTGTACTCAAAGGGACAAAAGATAGTAGCACCAGCCACCAGCTGTAGGATGTAACATTTACTAATCATTAGAGCTGCGGTGGCGCAGCGGTACGGGCCTCGCCTTAAGGTCGCGGATTCAATTCCCGGTCGTGCCCATCTTTGTACTTCACATCTTTCACGTACTTTGCACATCTTTGTGTGAATTGTTTCATCTCAGCTGCTCAGTATTGTTGAAGGGAAACATCGTGAGACAAACCGGCATGTTTAAGAATTAATCATTCGAAGACGTGACATCCACCAATCCGCACTTAACTCTCTCAACTCGTACGACAGCTCAGAGAAGACCCGTGCCCAGCAGTGTCAGCAGAAAGGGTCGAAGTGAAATGAAGAATCATAATATCCACCTTTGACTCGCTGTAGTCAGGTAAAACAGTTAAGTATTTACCTTGATCAGGGTGTGGTAGCCACACATCTGTTACCTAACACGTTAATTACATTAAATTAAATGTCTAACTATCAGTAGTGTCAGTGTTGATGGCAGTCAGGAGGGACTACTAATAGCCAATAGGTAGATCGGTCGCGCCTCGCGTCTGCTATTTGATATCGTATCACGCTTGTGGGCCATTGACCCCCGACCTCTGTCATACCCTCTTGATTTCCTTAATATAGATAGCCTATTCAAAGCTATTGTACTACTTACGATGTAACTAACGTATGTCTTTTATTTTCCTGAGTTATTAGTTTAGTCATTTGGATTACTATTTGTGTTTTTGCAAGGAAGTAGCGCACTTACGCATTTTTATGACCGTCTTGTTTGTGTGACCAGGCACCGGCTGATACGAAGAGTGTATTCACTACTTCAGAGGCTAAATTCGCTTGCATGTCAAGCATTCTGCTCGTAATCACTTGTTTAAATTGAAACTAATCGTTCAAAGCACTTTAAACCTTATTACAAGCGGTACTTTGGCTACATTATTATGTAAGCATCTGTTGAACAATGACCGATGAAGGCCGAATGCTGAGTTAAGTATACCTGCCAATGACCTCCGCGTACTAGATTTTTAGTTTATGAGGTTTTAAATTGGTTCAATTCAACTAGGTACTGTAGGCTAACTATTTCTGTTTTATTCATATCATTCTAGGAGTTGCACAGTTAGAGTTGATCTGTTGGAGTCATAAAGAAAAGAGGTCCCTTATGTTTTAGACCGAATGGTTGGCAAGGGATGTGTAATGTAACTATGTGAGTTCTTCTGTTTTAATACGTTACGTACTTTCTTCATATAGGTGACTACCAGTATTGTGGAATTCTAAGTGAAATGTTAAAGTTTGTAGAGAAGTTATTGTTACTTCAAGTCTGCGTCGTCGCCCGTAGAAAGTGATTCGAATGATGCGTGGCGGTAAAAATACATTCAAAAGTGTACATGTGCGCGATTTCTCTTTTAATTAATTATATTTAGATTTAATTAGATGTTGCTTAGCGAAAAGACTGCCACTAACCCGTTATTTGTTATGAACCTCTAGAATTTATCTGGAATCTGTAGTCATATCTAGATAAAAGGCACTTTAGGACTTCATTAGATTTGGTTTGAAATATATGAGTGTTTTAGTAACTAATAAAAACAAGTCCAACGCGTCTCTAATCCTTTCCTCTTAATTCAAACATAACAAGTTTTCGAGTCGTTGAGCCGCAAATTGAGGGCTAATATGTTATGAAGTTCACACGTGCGTGATTGAGGTTTTCTGCCCTTTTGTATAATAATAATATAGAGGTTACCTACAACCCTCTGATAAACATGCCATCATACTTGCTAACTATGATATTAAGATTGGTTAAAGGAATCAGGTCACAATACAATTGCAGGCAATAATGCTTAAAATTATGAAATGCTTAAAATATTTTTCTTTTTGTTGCAGGTAATACTTAAATTCAAAATCCCATCACTTCACCACCAGATTCTCTACCTTGTAGCAGTCTTCCATACTAGATAAAGTAGATAACAATCATGAATTTAGATTATAGCTTTAAATATTCGAAAAAGGTTAACGTAGGACAAACGAATTCTTGCTGACTCACGTGCGGCAGGAGCCGATGTAACCGTGGGCTTCGTACGGTTGTTTATGGCAACGACAAGTCCCAAACCAGTGAGTGGTTAGAAACATCGGCTTACTAAATGCAAGGCCATGAGTCACGCTCAGTTTCCATATGATTATTGTTAAATATCGGACGGTGAGTGGTCAACAGGACATTCTGAGAAAGTGAATCATACACGGTAAAGGTTTTGTTTTGTTTCTTGAACCAAAACTTGGTGTGTGACCAACATGAAAGTGTATGAAATGTAGTCCAAGACAATATTATCGCATTGCGATTTACTGGTTTTCGTTTCCTTGTGAATGTTGGTTACGTGTATTCCAGTAACAGTTTAAAGTACAAACATATTTTTAAAACTTTAATAATCAAAAGACACATTCAATTGAACAATAGCTTCTGTAAGTGAACTCTGAGAACTATAAAGTGGTTCATTTATTATTGGTTACTGGACGTGCTGTGCGCCGGCAGCTACGAACTAACTTGGACTTGATAGTCCTTCTGAGAAGTCTAGCGATGACACCGACCAGTGTAACTGGATCCCCGATGTGACGCTGACATCCCCTTGAATTGTCGCATACATTAGGTGCTGAGGGAGGGAAGGAGGTCCTCTTGTGTGGTTGTGGTGACCGAACGCTCAATTGCGTTTATTATTTTCAAGGTGTTATTGTCCTCTGTGGGTTATGGATAGGAGGGATTATAATTTACTTACTCTACCTATAAATTAAAAGCGACATTTCGAACCAAGAACAAAGAAGTAGGTAAACGTATTATGGAAATTAATAAATAAGAATTGTTTTTCTATAAAAATATTTGCGCCAGTAATTAAAAAAAATGACAAAAATAATAATGTAATTAAAAATAAGTAGTTGTACCTATCTTTTCTAGTTAACATTTGGTGGGATTCCCCGGTTTATTTCACCAGCTGATGAGCTGACACAGCTGTGTTGATAACATAATGTATCAACAATGCTGTTGTTTACAACTTTAAATCGCTGATTCATAAACATAAAGAACTTAATATAATCATTCTTATCTTAATAACCAGTATTACCTCAGGTGGAGTACTTGGTATTAATGGAATAATTACCGTAATCTATTTCCTTGAAATGAGATATATGTATTAGTAAACACTTTCTAAATTCTATTCCCGACCGTTATTACTAAGAATAGTGGTAGGGTTGACTTTTAATTATTTAGCCTGGATTATATTTCAAGTAGGTACATAATAGACAGACGAGATAGTATTCTGTTGAAATAATAAATAGGGCAATGTACAAACAGATTAAGTACCGCCATTTTTTCGACATTTGACTACTGAAGAGAAATGTCTAAAGCGCGCAAATGTAAAAAAAGTGGCGGATTTCATTGAAAACAAAAAAAAACGGCATTATTGTTAAACAAATGCCTATCACTTCACATCAACCCTTTTTAGTGTCCCACTGCTGGGCACGGGTCTTCTCTCAACTATCTTATGATTTGAGAGAGCTAAGGCCTTAATTCACACAAGCCGGCCAAATGCGGGTTGGTGGATGTCACATGTCTTTGAATGATTAGTTCTTAGACATGCCGGTTTCCTCACGATGTTTTCCTTCACCGACAATTCACACAAAGATGTGTGGGCACTACACAACACGTGTAAACCAGGCATTCAATCCATATGAAGGTATCTAGATTTTATAGGTTTAGTTAATGGTGCTCATTAGAAGTAACCTCAAACAGGTCTGATATGCAGCCGTTACTGACCGTTACAACCTGTTCTCTTGCGCAGACCGTTAGGAGTACATCTTATGTCCCAATCCCAGTGTTAAAGTCGCTGTCTTAATGTATGTACCTCCTATTAAATTTAATACTTAGGTTCATTTTAAGTACCGAGTGACAGTAAACTACGAGTAGTTACTTTCCTTGAGCGCTTTGTTATTGTTATAAATATTTAAAATCAAAATAACTGATGATACGAGACCTTTTCGTTTGATCTCCTTACAAGCTATCAATCGTCAGAAAATGAATTTGTTCCGCGGTGATTTCTAGATCTATCGGTAACAGGAGTTCCGATATTATCTCAATAAGTAGCGGTGTCTGTGTAGCGCCGGGCACCACGCGCCGCCGCCCGCCACCTCCGCCGGCTGGCAGCGGCGAGCGCGTGTCGGGTATCGATCGGGTGTACCGCTCGGGGCCCCACGCCCTGCACCCCTCACCCTGGTACCAAGATACGGATAGTATTGCTCTATGTACTTAACAAAACATTGTTACATTTAAATTCTTCGTTAATTTGATAAAAAAATACATAAAAAACTAGTCAATACTAGTCACTGTCAGCGCTTAATATAAAACTAGTTATCAACAAGTCATTCCAGTTCATTGACAACTTATATAAAATATTTTTGTAGTACAATAATAATTGATAGGTGATATATTATAATAACAGAGATTATAATCTATCTTCTTATAATATGAGTCCCGTCTAAAAGTCGTGTATAATTAGATAATTCAAACTTGCATCTACATCCCGTATGGTCTAGTGGCTAGGATACCTGGCTTTCACCCAGGAGGCTCGGGTTCGATTCCCGGTACGGGAAACTTTTTTTTGTGAAATTTCAGAACACTCGTAATTATTATGAACTTCATAAAGAAATGAATGATCTTTTCTTACTTTTCTAGAGAGTGTCTCTAGAGGACTTGTCGAGTCTTCTTTTGGAACAATATCCCGAATAATGAGTGCCCCTTGACCCTTCTTCAAGACTTTCAGCCTCTTTTCTCGCTTTGAAATCTAAAAAGCCAAACTTACAATGGATTTTTTTTATTAATTAAATACCGATGTATTTTTGGAAGGCATTTCATACAGCATATTATTATGTATTTTTAAATTCAATAATAAGGAAGCAGCGCAGCGGTAACGCAGCGGTATGGGCCTCGCCTTAGAAATATATGGTCGCGGGTTCGAATCCCGGTCGTGCCTACACAGCTATGTGTGAATTGTTTCATCGCCGCTGCTCAATATCGGTGAAGGAAAACATCGTGAGAAAACCGGCATATATCTAAGAACTAATCATTCTAGGACATGTGACATCCACCAACGCGCACTTGGCCACCATGTGTGGATTAAGGCCTAATCTCTCTTAAAACTCGTAAGATAGTTGAGAGAAGACCCGTATGGGTAAGTGGGACTCTAAAAGGGTTGACGTGAATATTAAAGAAATCGGATTTAGATACGAATACAACTTTGTTCATTTTACTTCTTATATTTTCATTATATCATTTATTCACAAATTCTCGTATTTTGTATTTATCATATTTTATAATTAAAAATTCACAAATGAGTTACATCATCTGCTTATTCATCAGTTATTTCGTAACTAGCTTTCTAAATAGCTAATTTCAAGGTTGTAAAATGAATTATTAGTGATTGTGCTCAGTGCTGTAGCAAATTGTCCATTTCGATAAATTACTAAAACACAATAACCCGGAAAAATGGATGCTGTTTGGTTAATGCGCTTCAAAAACACGACTGGTTGTAGTCATTCAGTCTTCAAGGCGTTTAAATTTTTGAGGGTGTTTCTATAGGCCGACCGTTTAACTCGCGTATCGCCATCTGAGGTACAGAGTCATAAAACATTAGTTAAATCTCTTAAAGAACTATTTAACCACAGATAAAAGTAATGTAAGACTATTCGTGACTAATATCCATATCGCTTGCATCATCATCACTGTCTGTGCAGCTTGAGGAGTCAGAACCTTGGCGATAGGCGATACGCGAGTTAAACGGTCGGCCTATAGTACCTACTGTACCTAGGTACTGGCTACTTGTAACCATTAGGCATCGTTTGAGTTCTATAAAAAAATATGCAGGTTCTCTATAGCACATAGTAATTAAAAGGTGTAGGGTTATTGTTATAGAAAGAATGGTGTGGGTTAACAGAATCTAGACCTATATCTATACCTTTAGTGTCCTACTGCTTGGGACAGGACTTTCTAAAGTATGACTACTTTCTAAAGTACTTCGAGACACTCCATGCGTTATTTTGCACATTGGCCAAGTGTGGGTTGATAGATATCACATGTCCTCCATTATTTGGGTCTTAGATATGCCGATTTTCTCAAGATATCGTTTCACTAATGCTTAATAGATCATAACCCTGGATCGGCCCCGATACCCATATTTGAAAGCCGTGGCTGGTACCGTAAAAACAGAACAAGATGTCAACGGACATCGCCTCGCATCCGTGCTGTTACTATGGCAATGACCAACTGTCCACTTTCGGGATTTATGAGATTTTACGAGCGTTGCAAAATGGTTATTTAAATCATATAGATGAAGGGGAAAACAAGAAAAGGTTAGGGATTTTATTGATATTGTTTGTTTTTCAGTACAAGTATGTAGTAATAAAATAATTCATAACTACGCACCGGTAGTTATTATAGCCAGCAGAGCGCAACGCACGCGCACGGCCAAGGTCCTCCAAATACATACATACATCATCTGCGCGTACGCACAGCTTTTGTTACGTGCGCTATTGTGCTCTACCTACGCTAATTGTTGCACTACACTTGATGTTTTGCAAACAATCGCATAATTTACTCTTGTGTTTAAATAATTGGCATATTTGAATCTATTCTGGGTTGCTCCCGTTTGAAACAACGGTACCTTCGACACACGAGTAATCTCACTCAACTGATGGTAGGCGCTCCGGGAAGTTTGTTGACCCTGTCCCAGTGGTTGGGCGTCATCGACGCGGAAGTAACTACCGTTGTGCAATTTTACCTTGTCATTACCCAAAAACAATGTAGCTAGAGATAATGATAATTAATATAAAAACAGTAACGCTACATTCACACGGGTTTTGTGTGACCTACCTATTGTAATATTGTAGGAAGTTGATTTGAACAAATAAAAAAAATTTGGGCTCGTCCGGGATTTGAACCCGGGACCTCTCGCACCCTAAGCGAAAATCATACCCCTAGACCAACGAGCCGGTGCGAGTGTAATCCAAATTATACATTTGATTTTAATGTTAGATTTGAATCTTATTTTCAGTTATCTAAGTCCCTGACTATGAATAATAAAAGGTCCCTGAGAAACCTTGGCTACTACAATCTGTTCAAGTAGTTGAGTCCCACATCAAAGGTAGCCTGTAAAGTTGTAATAGATAGTTATCTACTTCTAAAGACTGACTGAAGCACAAATTGTAACAGTAAACATTATGTGGGACATCTTGTTTCATTAATTGATCATAAAAAGTACATTTCGAGACTAATAAATTGACCTAGCTGAACTGTTTATTTACATTACTATATTATTAACCTTGTTTGCAATGCTATAAGATCGGAAATTGCATGACATGGCACAGTAGGCCTAACAAATTAATTCTCACGCTTTTGATGAGATGCAATTGGAGAATTGTAACATTGTTAATTATAGAACGATGCAGATGAGAAGACATTACAGTTCATTTCAATTGGCAGATTTTTGAAAAGTTTTAATGAAAATTAAATTTTACCTAGATACTCTCAGGTTCAGTTAGAGGAATTAGCGCATTGTCCAAATAGCGTTTTAATAGTTTTGTAAAATGTTTGATCAAAAGGGCATGATGGCATTCTTGCTTATCTAGCAATGCGTACGCCCTCTGGTAAGCTATTATGAAATACCTACATAAGCAATTTATCTATCAGTGTTTATTGTTTATGGTAGGTAGATAAGTTAGCGAATTATGTCGTGATGTGTCGATAAAGTCATCTATGCTCGTGGTATGCAAAGCCACAGGACAGCGACATAAAATCCCCAAATGATCCAGTCTTCTCTAAACTGCTGGATGATGGTTTTTTCTGGCCTGAAACTTTTCATTCTCAAATAGCAAATGAAAAGTTTCAGGACAAAAATAATCAACTCTATCATCTCAATAGCGCTCTCGTCGTGCCGTTACACTGTTTACAGTGAGCAGACTATATATGTATATAGGTATGTTAGTGCAGCTTGGATCAGGTATGGTGTGATGTGTGTCGCAGGCATGGTGTCGGTGTCTGACGGGCACGTGTACGTGCAGCCGGTGCGGCACGAGTGGCGCGCGCTGCTCGCGCACTACGCGGGGCCCACCGGCGTTGTTGTGCTCGCCGCGCTCATCGTTACCATCATGCCACTTGCTGGGTCTGTATCTAACTAAGTTACTTATTCTACAGATTCTCTTTAAGAAAAGATTAACTTAAAAGTGGTTAACATCACACTAATATGAATCAAATTCAGTTATTAGTAAGGAGTCATTGAATGGTTTCAGCCTGTTCTGGTGCTGCTGTTACTGGTGCCGGTCGGGTCGGCGGCGGCGGCCGTTCGACCGCAAGTACGATGCCTGCCTTAAGGGGATGCTCGCCATCCTGCTCATCGCGCTGCTTACGTTATTCCTGTGAGTCATACAACATTAATACGATATGCGATGGTTATTTACACTATTGTGTTATTTCAGTTCGATTATATGCTTACATTATCTAGAAAAATAAATCATAAGGTCTTTAGATCCATCGATTTGTCGTTACCTACTTACCGTTTGACAGAAAGAGTGATAAAAACAATAATATTCGAAGTGAACGGTAACGGTATGATAAAGTTAACCGCGCGTGCTGTTTCTTGAAAAGGTATAATGATGTCACAAGGTGTCCACTGTGAATTCAAACAGGAAGACAAAATGTGAAACGATGAGTTGTGTCAGGTTCGGCGTGGTGTGCGCGTTCGCGACAGAGTCTCAGCTGGAGAGCGGCGTGGCGGGCGCGGGGCGGGCGGCTCGCTCCTCGCTGCGGGACGCGCGCGCCTTCCTCAACAACACGCAGGCGCACGCGCGCTACCTGCTCGTCGACAACTACCGCGAGCTGCGCCACGCGCTCGACTCCATGCTATACGGTACACACGCTACACACCTACCTCGTCACCGATCTGCTTCCTCAACAACACGCAGGCGCACGCGCGCTACCTGCTCGTCGACAACTACCGCGAGCTGCGCCACGCGCTCGACTCCATGCTATACGGTACACACGCTACACACCTACCTCGTCACCGATCTGCTTCCTCAACAACACGCAGGCGCACGCGCGCTACCTGCTCGTCGACAACTACCGCGAGCTGCGCCACGCGCTCGACTCCATGCTATACGGTACACACGCTACACACCTACCTCGTCACCGATCTGCTTCCTCAACAACACGCAGGCGCACGCGCGCTACCTGCTCGTCGACAACTACCGCGAGCTGCGCCACGCGCTCGACTCCATGCTATACGGTACACACGCTACACACCTACCTCGTCACCGATCTGCTTCCTCAACAACACGCAGGCGCACGCGCGCTACCTGCTCGTCGACAACTACCGCGAGCTGCGCCACGCGCTCGACTCCATGCTATACGGTACACACGCTACACACCTACCTCGTCACCGATCTGCTTCCTCAACAACACGCAGGCGCACGCGCGCTACCTGCTCGTCGACAACTACCGCGAGCTGCGCCACGCGCTCGACTCCATGCTATACGGTACACACGCTACACACCTACCTCGTCACCGATCTGCTTCCTCAACAACACGCAGGCGCACGCGCGCTACCTGCTCGTCGACAACTACCGCGAGCTGCGCCACGCGCTCGACTCCATGCTATACGGTACACACGCTACACACCTACCTCGTCACCGATCTGCTTCCTCAACAACACGCAGGCGCACGCGCGCTACCTGCTCGTCGACAACTACCGCGAGCTGCGCCACGCGCTCGACTCCATGCTATACGGTACACACGCTACACACCTACCTCGTCACCGATCTGCTTCCTCAACAACACGCAGGCGCACGCGCGCTACCTGCTCGTCGACAACTACCGCGAGCTGCGCCACGCGCTCGACTCCATGCTATACGGTACACACGCTACACACCTACCTCGTCACCGATCTGCTTCCTCAACAACACGCAGGCGCACGCGCGCTACCTGCTCGTCGACAACTACCGCGAGCTGCGCCACGCGCTCGACTCCATGCTATACGGTACACACGCTACACACCTACCTCGTCACCGATCTGCTTCCTCGACAACACGCAGGCGCACGCGCGCTACCTGCTCGTCGACAACTACCGCGAGCTGCGCCACGCGCTCGACTCCATGCTATACGGTACACACGCTACACACCTACCTCGTCACCGATCTGCTTCCTCAACAACACGCAGGCGCACGCGCGCTACCTGCTCGTCGACAACTACCGCGAGCTGCGCCACGCGCTCGACTCCATGCTATACGGTACACACGCTACACACCTACCTCGTCACCGATCTGCTTCCTCAACAACACGCAGGCGCACGCGCGCTACCTGCTCGTCGACAACTACCGCGAGCTGCGCCACGCGCTCGACTCCATGCTATACGGTACACACGCTACACACCTACCTCGTCACCGATCTGCTTCCTCAACAACACGCAGGCGCACGCGCGCTACCTGCTCGTCGACAACTACCGCGAGCTGCGCCACGCGCTCGACTCCATGCTATACGGTACACACGCTACACACCTACCTCGTCACCGATCTGCTTCCTCAACAACACGCAGGCGCACGCGCGCTACCTGCTCGTCGACAACTACCGCGGGCTGCGCCAACTACACTACTGTAATCTATAACACCGTGTGACGTTATATTGTTGTGCAACAGGCATAGGTGTGACGGTGTCGGTGAAGCTAGGAGAGTACTCTCGCGCGGTGTCGGTGACGACGCTCAACAAGATGGTGCAGCAGTTGGATACGGTGCATGCAGACCTGCTCGATGTGCAGACACTCACCAATAACTTAAGACACGACGCCGAGACGCTCAACGAAGGTAAGGGATAAACATTGACACATTTACTGACACACCGAATTACTGATTTTATAACAGTAGCAAAAACTTTGCGATTTATATGCCGAAAAGTCCTACTACCAGACCTCTAAGTTTTGGTACACGTTTTTGAGCTATTAAAAAGGATCTATGTTGCTTGGAAATAATTCGCAAGTTGCCTGGGGTATCTTTTGTGACTTATCCAAAGCCTTTGACTGTATGCAACATGAAACTTTTGCCAGGAAATTACACCATTACGGTATCAATTCTATAAAAGCCTCTTAAATTTATTATGTGCTATCTGAGTGATAAAAAAAAATGAGTGATAAAATTTCAAATGTCGATGTCAATAGAACTAAATTACCTTGGTCAAGAGTGACCATGGGTGTACCTCAAGGATTGATTCTGGACCCTTTTGTATTTTAGTTTAAAATCACTTACTTGTATCTTGTTACAATAGTAATGAATTAAATTTAAAGTATCTACATTGAAGATGCGATAGGGAACTTCGCCGCGATAATGATTTTAATGTTGTTCACTTAAGTTGTCGTCACCGCGCTGACTGTTGTTATGTCGGAGTCCCACAACCGCATTTACACATAATTAATTAACACAGGTTGAAGCTGAAGCTTATGTGTGTGTGTTTGTGTCAGGTCTCCGCAAGGTGAAGCGTCAGCTGCTGGAGACACTGACGCGATGCGCGCAGCCCAAGTGTGAGGAGCTGCGGCAACGGTACAACATCGGGGCACTCGACACCGAGATACACTACAACAAGGTACACACATACACACACCTCACATTGTGTCTGCTACACAACTTAACTAAATCAAGCTCTCACTATTTTACTTAATAATGTTGCTATGTTGCACGCTTACATGGACAGGCGCTCGATCAATACTTCCCAACTGTAAGTACTTATTTATAAAAACTAGCAAAAAGTGTTCATTTAGGAACTTGCGGAGTTTTCTACCTAGTAATGTTTTCGAACAGAGGGTGTTAGTAGTAACAATCCAGTTGATATTACTATTTTATGATAGATAACACATTTAGAAGTAAACTGTATTTACTATGTCAAAGCCTCGATGTGTAAGTGTTATAGTTTCTAAGAAAAGTGTTCCACAAAAATACATAGGTTGTGGAATAGTGTAAACAAAATCTGTGGAAAGTCAATGACCATAGTAACTGGTAAGGTTAATGTTGGATGTGGAGTCGACTGGCCATAGAATTGTTCATTTATTAAGTGTATTGTGTTGCTTGTGTAAGATGCCGGACGTGTCAGCGCTGTTGGACAATGTGACAGCACTACTAGCGGGGAACATCAAGGAGGAAGTGGCGGCGGGAGAACGAGTGTTCCGCGACATCGAGCGAGCCATCAAGCGAGCTGTCGCCGATCGTATCCCCGGCGTGCAACAAGATCTCGCCGATATGGGTGGGTACAATGCACACTACACACTGTACACTATGCACAACATCTATCTCAAGGGTTTGTCACTCACATCACGCTATCCGTCTATACAGGGAAGAAGCTAGAAGAAGTGGCGGACCAGATCACGTGGATGTCGAACAACGCGAGCCACTTCCTGCAGCAGCAGGAGCCTGCAGCGGACACCCTGCAGGAGCTGCACGCTCGCTACGGCCCCTACCGCCGGTACCTGGGGCTCGCTGCCGCCTGCTGCCTGCTGCTCGTCAGTACTCTCTCTCTTAGCCTACTGCTACATGTACAACTACTCCCTGTGCTCTACTGGTACTACGCCGTACCTACAGTTTGTGTAAAAAACAGCTACAATAAGGAATACAGTTTCGTAGCACCCACTGCTACAACAATAGTACTACGTCGTAGTCGTAGTACAGTTTCGTAGCATCACAGATACGACACTCGTTAAATTTCGTAGAAAACTATTACATTTCGTAGCACCGGCGCTACGGCACTACTACGTCGTAGCACAACACCGGTTTTACAGTACAGCTACGGCACCGTACCACGACTTATTTATGTTACTTCAAGTTTATTTGATATTCCGTAGCGTTGTTTTACTCTGTAGCGTAACACAATAGAGTTTTTACAGTTTAGTTTTTTCCCTTTTAATTTAAGTAATATGTAAATGTGTCGTGTGCATTCCAGGTGACTCTGCTGATATCGTGGGGCCTGCTGATGGGAGTGTGCGGCAAGCGTCCTGACGCGTACGGAGCCGCCGACTGCTGCAACAAGGGCGCCGGCTCTAGGAGTCTGCTTTGGTATTATAAATTGTTCATATTATTTATACTATCAAGTAGAGACACTATTAATCAGCCCACTTGACCGTACAGGCAGTGTCTATGGACGTTTGCTACACCAAAGGTATGACTCGCGCGTTATCGACCATTTAAATGTCGGACACTGTCTACCTTAATAACATCTAGGAACAACCAAAAGTTAGTACACTGCGTATATTTAGGAAGGTAGTCAGAGGTACCTCGCCAGTTGGATGACTATTGCGTAAAGAAAATCGTAGTGTGCCTATCTCTTTTAAGTATTTTTAAATATTTTTTTACTAAGTATTTTCAATAAATACAAGTGAACAAATCGCGCGTGGTCCACAGCGGCGTGTGCGTGATGTTCGTGGTGGGCGGCGCGTGCGCAGCGGTGGTGGCGGTGTACTTCCTGGTGGGCGTGGCCGCGCAACGATTTGTGTGTGACCCACTCACGTATGTATGCTACTGTTTATTCGTTATAAAATGTCAAGAATTACGATTAACACATGCTACTGATACCACTGCGTGAGGCACCGAGATTCGTGTAGATCTGTGCATCTATTGGTGTGTCCAATCTTTGCGTGATGAGCAGAGTATGGATCTATATGTTCTGAAATAAAGAACTTATTGTTATTATTATAATTGTTGAAGATCATACGTTACAGGAACTAAAACTGTAAATTAGAGAAAAGCGATTACTGTATTGCGGTAAATCCCTATAAAAGTAACTTTTAGTGTTTGTTATGTATGAAATTTGTCTAAAATAAAACAAATTGTATTTAACTCATTCACTGCCACCACGATTTTCTTGAAGTTTGTCGAGATGCCGCCATATAAAACTGCAGACACGCTAGGCGTATTCGCGGCATTGCGACTTGGAAAAACAGTGACCACCACTCGCGTGTTCTTGGCACTGATTAAAGGTAAATTCTTTAAACGGTCTTCTGTCAGTGGTAGTGACTGAGTTAAGTATATATCAATTCCTAGTACCCATAACACAAGCAAATAATAATTTCTTAATTTGGGACTAGATGGCGCTGTGTGTGTGTGTGTGTGTGTGTAAAAATATTAACAAGTATGTGTACCTTACATTGCAGTGAACCACGCGGCAACCGTCTGTTCACCGACTTGGGGAAGTTCGTGGAGTTGGAGAAGGCGATATACGACCAACGACAAGATCCTAACTTCAACCTCACCTCGGTATTTGTCAACTGTCACCAGAACAACACCATATACGAGGTGAGTGACATTACCACTATTATAATACACCAGCGGCAGTCCGCGACTTCGTCTGCGTGGATTTTGGTTTTTTTCGCAATAAAAGGTAGCCTATGTTCTTTCTCAGGGTCTAAAGATGTCTGTGCCAAGTTTCATCAAAATCGGTTGAGAGGTTTAAGCGGGAAAGCGTAACAGGCAGACCGATAGAGTTAATTTCGCATTTATAATATTAGTACGGACTAGCTTCCGCCCACGGCTTCACCCGCGTGATATTTATTGGGATAAAAAGTAGGGTATGTGTTAATTCGGATTATAATCTATCTCTGTGTTAAATTTTATCCAATTCCGTTTAGTAGTATTTGCGTGAAAGAATATTGAACGTACGTACGTTCTTACAAACTTTCGCATCTATAATATTAGAATGACGAAGGTCGATCCGGCGTCCCGATAATTAAAATCAACTTGCATCGAAGACAAATAACGACGTCGATAACACTCCGACGGAACGAAGATTTCGATTTACGATTCGATCGGTTCGGGAGGGTACGTTTTCACATTCGATCGTATTCGAACAGAGAATCAAACTATAAAATCGAATGGTCTTCGGTGGGACCCCTTTCCGATCCGATAAGTAATGGAACAGAAAATATTTAAAACCAGTTTTCCGTCTGCGTCATCACGGTTTCGCTCGCGGGACCCGCATCTTATATCGTGTCCGGCCGCGGGACAAAAAGTAGCTCGTGGCCTTCATAAATCGACGACGATCCAACAGGGCAAGAATTGAGATCTATCTGAAATCTGGTATATTGAAACGATACGTACGTCCCCCCAGTCGCTGCAGCTGTGGCGCCAGTACAACGTGTCGCGCGGCGCGGGGCTGCGCGCGCGCGTGGCGGCGCTGCGCGTGCGCCTGCCCGGTGACGTCACCATCCTGCGCGCGCCCGCGCGACACAAGCTCACGCAGCTGGCGCACACCGGCCTGTCCGACTTCAACTTCGACAGGATCCTCGACGCGGTACGTTGGCTTCGCTTTTTGTGGGTGACCTCACCCGATCGCCCGGAGGGATACGGTGACCCGTCCGAGGACGGGCGAACCGATCGAGTCCTGCGGCGACCGCCCCGGGGGCTCCCCGTGCGGGGCGAACCTCGGCTCGGGACGTCGCCGGACACTCTAGTTTTAGGGAATCGGGGAACGTTTCGCGATCGCGATCGCGTGACGGTCCGAGTCCCTTCCCTTCGACCCTTTATGGTGACCCCCTCCTGGGCCCTAGCCTTCTCTCTACTATGTTATAAATTGAGAAAGTTTAGGCCTCGATCCACCCACGCCGGCCGAGTGCGGTTTGATGGATGTCACATGTCCTCGAATGATTAGTTCTTAGACGTGCCGGTTTCCTCACGATATTTCCCTTCACCGATATTGAGCAGCGGAGATGAAATAATTCACTCAAAGATGTGTGAGCCCGACCGGGATTCAAACCGGCAACCTTCTATTTCTAAGGCGAGGCCCGTACCGCTGCGCCACCGTTGCTCCACAATACTGATCGAACGCTATGTTATATTTCAATTTCATAACAAATGAAACGGTGACTACTGTTTCAAATCGTAGTTTGTTCATAACATTGTCGTAAAATGTCTAATCCCGTGTTCTAATATCATACTTACATACTTTTTCAATTTAAAGTGAAAATGTTAGTTTCTAACTAGATTCTTCATTATATTCCAGCTGGAAACGAATCTAACCTCGTTGTCCCTGGACTCCCTGTCCCGTCAGCTGGGCAGCACGGCTCGCGCACTGCCGCCGGACGCTGCCGAAGTGTCAGCGCTGAGGGAGGCTGCGCACGCGCTCGCTAACCTGCACGATAACGTCGTCGCTAGGATGAGGAACAACTCCGACAAATTGAATGTGAGTATATCATTACCTTACATTTGCTGATGATGTCACATATCCTCGAATGATTAGACCAGTGACCTGTGCTCAGCAGTGGGACATTAGAAATGATGATTACACACATATTATAGTACCACAAGTGAATCAATTAATTACTATGATTGGTTCACTTGAAAGAACCAATCGAAATTAGTTATTTTCCCCGATACTCCGTCAACTTATGAATTCAAGAAAATGTTATATTCAAGATATTTAGGTACAACAGTCAGTTATAAGGTATTATAACATCAGAGTATTGTTATCCCAGACCACGGCCACCCGTCTCCGCGACGGCTTACGGTTCAACCACTCGTCCCTGCAGGCTGCAGTAGCTCACCTGCTGGCCGAGACTGCCGATGCCGAGACGTTCTTCCGGACGCAGGGGCCCCAAACCGTGCAGAACGTTAGTATACACACAATTACTGATATAATAATAATATTTCTTCCACACTGCAGTGTGTTGAGCCGTGTTAGTTATCCGACCTCGGAAGCTACGGAACAGAACACCTTTCGGCCAGAATTCTTTTTTTGCGAAGGTAGATGTTCAGTGGGCGAGACTCCAAGCGCTTGATCCTCAGCATCGGTTTTTTTGTTAGAAAGCTGAAGTAACAGAGATCATTCTTGACAAAAAAAAATGTGTCGGGGTTAATAAAATTTTTCGGCCATAATCCTAAACTAAACCGAGTAACTGATATGAAATACTTTTCTTTTGTAAATACATACATAGATATAGATTAATAACACCCATACTCAAGACAAACAGACGTGTTCATCACACAAATGTCAGACTTGGGTGGGAATCTAACCGATAATGATAATTGTTTAACACGAAGAGACGGCGTTGTATTGCGCTGCGTGGTACCGCGTAGATTACCGCGATAGACGATATTTATTTATTTATTATTATTTTTTTTTATTACTTACGATATTGTGCGTAGTATGTCAGTTATCTGATTTCCTCTATTACTATTATAAATTAATATCAGTCAGTCGTTTTGCGATACGCAGCGATAATTCAACATTTCTTATATCTCCCGTATGGTCTAGTGGCTAGGATACCTGGCTTTCACCCAGGAGGCTCGGGTTCGATTCCCGGTACGGGAAATGTTTCTTTTTGTGTTTAATTTTAATTTGTAATCACAATACTTTTAAAGATTTCGATAATTTGTGTCATAAATGTTAATGTCACAGCGCAGACTCCAAATTACACTCGTCTTTCATTGTTCAGTCTTATGACGTCATAACATGACCGACTGCGTTTTGAGAGCTTAACATTAAATTTTTTTTGGTTGAAAATTTGCAGCCATTTCGTATATTTGATACCTGAAATTGATTAAATTAATTGATTAATTGTTTTTTTAGACAATTACTACAGAAAATATTAATTTATTGAGCCAAATAGCACGTTGCGTGTAAGATTCGCTTCCTATGATTAGTATAACGAGTTAAGGGGAGGCTTTAAACTCATCGCAATGTTCTGCTCCTTGAGTGAGTTTTAACGATAGATTCTGATGCAGTTCTTGTTACAACTATTGTTACGGTTAAATTGATAATTAACGTAATTTAATTCGAGTTAGCCTTTATTAATCATTTTAATTTAGTTCGTGTGGAACTAACGTCCAACGGTCTTATTCATAAAACATAAAATACATCTAAAGGCTCACTAAACTACGATTTGTTAAAGCGTACTATTAGATTTATTCGCATTACTTTCTTAACATGACATTTTGTGCTCTCTAACCTTGACATCGGCAAAAACATTTGTTACGATGAAGTCAAAACGATTAAAGTTGAAGTTGAACCTTTAGATACGTTATAAGTTTTTATGAATAAAGAGGTAAATGCATAGAGATTTGACTGGCTTTTATTTTATTTCTCATTTACAAGATTGAACTTTTTTTGCAAACAAATATTCACTTGTTTTTTCCGAACTTGTTAAAAAGCAAAGTATTATAATGTGAAATGTATTGTTTGTCCAGATGACTGACGAATTCGCCGAAGTGCTGGCGCGCAAGGTGTCGGAGTACGTGGCACGCGTGGACTACGGCGCCCGGCACCGGGTCGGTCGCTGCGGGCCACTGTCGCACGCGTTCAACGCGACACGCTCACACCTCTGCACCAACATACTGATGCCCACGGTACGTGTGCAGTAGCGAGGCGCCCGGCACCGGGTCAGTCGCTGCAGGGTACTCTTAAGTAATCGAATACCGTATATCGTAACAGAACGGTTACTGGATCTCCCTGTCGTGGTGCATCGCTCTGCTGGTGCCGCTGATGATAGTATCGCGTCGTCTAGCGAGACTCTATCTGCACGTCGACGCTTACCCTGGACCACTCGTCGAGGCGTGAGTATTATACAGTCTTTTACCACAATACGTGAACCTCCATAGCAATCAAACAGTCACTTTATTTGACGTTGCAAATGGTATTTAATTGCGCAAGTGATATTTGAAATTTTTCATTTTTGTAACACTTAATTACTTGCTTAGCACTTTGATTAATGTTGTCATTCAAGTTTGGTCAAATATAAAAGAAAATAAGAACCGATAATTAATATAATTGTATTGTGAATTAATGTTGTAACGTTGAACGCGTTAAACGTCTTGTTGTTCAACATTAATGCGTTGTAACGTCGTGTGTTTTTTCCTAAACGAATTTGCGTAAACGCAAAATCTTGTGGAATTTTACCAGCTCTAGCCCTACTGCATATTTCAGATTAATAATTTAGATGAGAGTTAAATCGGTTTGCAATAGAGTTACTGTTTGATTTCTGATGTTATAGTTAACATGATACCCACTTATTAGGGATTGAATACTGAATAGAACATGTCACAACAATTTTATGATCGCTAGCGTCATTTGAAACTTACTTTGAACTTATTAACTACTCGACTACTAATAATTGTGAGTTGTTCGTAAACTTTATTGAATGCAGCGGTTAATGTTATCATTGCAAGTGGTTCTGTCTTGTATCTGTGCATTGGATATTGATTGTTGGGATATTGTTATATTTACTAAGGAAATAATGCATTCAATGTGCTCACAGATTAGACTTAGACGGTGAACTTCGGTTACCGGTGTTAAGTTATATTTTTTTCTTCAAAAGATAGTTACATTGAATGGGTTAATTATACATAAGTTTTAAAATTGGGCGTCTGAATTAGATTAAAATAAAGTTCAATTATTTATGTACTAGTCTTTATTAGTTGCTGTGTATAAATCCAGTTCAGACACCACAAATAATATTAAATCTTATGCGATACACTTGTGAGTGAGTGACTATTTCATACGTAGTCACAAACCTTGGGAAAATGTTAGTTTATTAAAATATCATTCATTGATCATCGTCATAATCATTTTACAAACAGTTTGCAGTTACAATGTCATGTTATTATTTAGTACGGTCAGCAGCTAATAAGAGTGAATTCTAACAGCTTACTTTATGATTCTGAAGGTATCATAGACATTTTTGGAATGATACACTGATTATGATAAGTACGTATATTTTTATAAATTTTAGAAGGGTTTTAGTAAAGGTTTTTAACTATTTATTTTGATGACCGTGCTAAGTTAAATTGTATGGTAATTGTAACCAGTGATGTGCGCGTGCGTTATGTTACGTACGCGTGCGTTGTTTCATATATAATACTCGTGCTTTATACTTCGCATGAGATATCAACACAAACAAAACATTCACAAAGTGCTGCAAACTGTTAATTTTTTCTGAGTTATTTAATTTCCTTTGAGTTTTGACTAATTTTCAATTGTGTTTGTTATTAGAGAGTTGTGTTAACATTGTTTTGTTTAGACTGAGTTTGTCTGTGTGTCTGTCGTTATGTTTGGGTTTGTTGCACCCCATCCCTGTGTATACTGCGTAGTTTACTGGTACTGTACCACTGTACAGCTGTGCCACTGTATACAACATGGCCTGATGACGTCTGATAGTGTCAACCAGACCTTATGTTTTCGTAGTCATTCGCTGCAGTTTGAACTATTTGTTTTGGGAGTTTGTTTTGAATGTATTGATTGTTATTGGATCTGTGAGTTGCTGTTGAATTGGATTACTCAACTATAGTTTTGTCTAAATATCTACAATGTTTCTGTTTTATAATGTGTCTGCATAGACATATCAAATTAACACAATACGGTCCAATTTCGATTGTAACCTTATTTACAAAGGCCGGTTTTTTATTTATGTCTAGATGTCGCGTCGCCAAGTGAATTTAGTTCTTATCTTCACAACGATAAGCTTGAGACTAGCAATGAGAATCGCACTAGATACAGGTTGAAGAGCTATCGCTGCGTCGCCTACACTTACTAATGTTTGATATTTAGTTTTATTATGTGTCTATTATGTATATATATAATTACGGAGAGTTTGTTAGTTAGATCCGATTTATGCTATTTGAAACCTATAGATTTCTTTTTTGATTTACTTTATTTTTGTATGAATTTGTTCACTTTTCACCGTCATTAAGCGAATGTAGAAGGTGTAGGTGTTCTGCCGAATACTTTAAAATCTCCAAAATTGGCAATCTTTTAAGTTACTGATCTAAATTGTATTAGTTTTTCTTAGTACAGTAATAGGTGTGTACATGTTAGGGTTGTCGGTAATGTGGGGGTTGTAATACCGCGTGTTGTTGGCAGCGAGTATGAGCCGATGTGGCAGGCGCGCGGCTGGTGGCGATGACCCTACGCCTCGTCCGGTAATACTATACACACATACACACACTTGTGTCACCATACACGTACTTAACACAAGAGGTAACCACTTCAAATAAATAAATGAAAAGTCATAGAAAACAGTATTTGTGTGTGTATGAAGACGCGAGTGAGTGTTCGTGATCGCCCGTGGCGTGTGCTCTTCGACCTAGCAGCTTGCACGTTGTACCCGTAGTAGTGTCTTCTGAGATAACTCGTTGGTCATTGGATTACTATTTTTAACAATCAGTTTCTTATTTGAGACCATTCACAAATTACGACATAACTCATACGTCATGGGGAGGAGAGTCGATGGAGCGTGACATTGTGTGACAAGTGGTGCGAGGGGTCCAAATTACATAGCATCACATTTCAAAACATCACATTTTTTATTTTAAGTATTATTAAAGTAAACCTTAAAAGTATTTCCCACTCATATGTATAGTTTAGCTACAAAATATGTAACTAAAGTACCAATAACGTTACGGGATTTTAGGCGAACGCATTTGCAAGGTGCATAGGTAACCTTGTTTTGTAAAATGTAACGTCAAAATAGGCAAATGTGACAAGGAGCGGGAGGGGTCAAAAATCCTGAAACTCATGCGACGTAATTTATGCTATCTTAATTCTGTCCCCAATTCTGCTAAAGTAGGTAATTTTAGCATAATTGTTTATTAGTATCATTATAAGCGATCAGCCCCTAAGCTTATGTTAAGTTGCAGACTTTAATCTGCTGTAACGTCTGTAAATAATGTATTCCACTGACCAATAGAAGTTCTCATTCAGTGTATCCAGTGATGTTGAATGCATTGGAGCTAGGTATCTCGTCAGGCCGCATGAATCGCATACATTGCTTGCGGAACGGTCGCCTCATACCTCAGCTAGAACCAAACCCGCAATGTATTGTGTTTACTTTTAAGGTCACATCAAACTTGGCTACTTATAAAACTTTTATAACCCCAATGTCGCTACGTTCGATGTGATGCCTTTAGATTTTGTTATTATTTTGCATCTGTGCAAGTAAGTAAACACTAAATAATGAGATTTCAATATAGAAGTTTGCTAATATCCATTATTTAGATAGTTGTATAAAACATTGACTTGTTTAGATGTTACATATGAACAAGTTTAAAATCTATTCCCCTTACAAATAAACTGTGACTAAACTAACAATAGGTCATCTGTTTTGTCACTGTCAAATGATTTGAAAGTGTCACAGAGAAGACAAAATTTAAACAGCTTTGTTTATGTAACATGTAATCAAGACAAAATCCCATAACAATGTTATTTTGATTTGTTAGTTTAATTTTCTTTAACATTAAGTTACAATCGATATTCATTACTTCATTAAAATTGTGACTCTAATGACTATACCGCATCGTAGGTTACATTCAGAAGTAGTTTTTAGGGTAAACAACTAGGTATTGATTAAAACAGTACTATACACGAGATATTCTAACATGCGCACCAGAATACATATACCAGTCTTCACTCTCCTATTTGGTAGTCAGTTCTGTTCTCCTTAATTCTTATGTAGTTTTTTATTATTGGTCTTTGTATATTATGTAAGAATATCGTTCATTCCCTTGTGTTGTTTACCTTTGCCGACGCGTCGACAATCATTGTATTTATTTTACAATCAACAAAGCAGATATAACTCTGTTGTATACATATTGTATATCGGTGTCATATTGGTGTATGAATGAATGAATGAAAAGAACGAATGAAATGAATGATGAATTAATGAATGAAGTTTTGTATACCAGTGTCACACTGGTGAGTACATCTCGTGTACTGGTGTCATGTGACGATGTGGTCAGTTTTGTTACCAATAAATAATACTTTAGTTTTATAATGAATACTGATTTAATGAAAGAAAAAATTGGTTGTTTATTATTTTCTTTTTATAATTTTGCATAAATCTTTTTTTTTATTAACATGTAATTGTTACTTATAGGCAAGAACGCTATACTTTTCTTTAATAGAGAAAAATGCTTTTGCTGGTAGGTACTTGTGTCTATATTTAATTTTTGATTTAAGTGAGTAATGACCATTATCGTTTGGTAGTGTTAGGCAGCGACGCGTGGCAAAGTTCGTCTGTCGGTGTGACTGACTGTCTGTTGTCTGTTGCAGCGAATATTTGTATGACGCGTACGCGGACCGCGATAACGTACCCCTTGCCAAGTAAGTGCCCCCCCTCTTCCCACCACCCTCGTCCCCCTCTAACTGCCCTCTAGCTGGCTACGCTCACGCATGCGCTTGGTTCCTTCAATATGACGTCGTCGTTAGTGTGCACCTACCTTTACTGTATCGGCGACCAATCATTGAACGGCGGTATCTTTTAAAATTTAAGATTTTTGTAAAGCTAGGTGTTCACTAGTGTTTTAAACGCATGTACTTTTAGCTTTTTACTTTTAGTTTTCCTGCATAGGTTTATCCTGTTAAGTATTAAATATATTTTTAAGTAATACTGATCTATAAAACATATTTAATTGTATTATATTATACGTCGTGTTACACAGGTTACACGTATTCGTAGTAAATATTAATATAGCACGGAAGCGTATTGAGCATGTCCGCAGGCATGACGTTAGACTGGGCACTACTAACGCACGGGACTCCCGCATGTGACGCGTACAGACTTCGTTAGTTATCTTACGTTCTTTACTTTCATTTCGTTACGTTCATTTATTTTTTACTAAAACTTACTAAACACTTACGAAATCACGGAGGGATAGTGTCACCGCCGGTAGATAAATAGGTGTATCGGGTTTATCCGTCGACGATACGGATGTAATCGGTCTATCGGGGGTGGATACTTACCTGTGTGGCGGTTAGCGGGTCGAAGCACAGCACGCTGGACATCGAGGGGAAGATAGCGGCCTGGCGCCAGCGCAGCGTGCCCTCCGCGCCGCCGGGGGACGTGGGGGGGAGCGGGGGGAGCGGGGCCAGCGGGGCCAGCGGGGCCAGCACGCGCGTGCTGCTGGCCGGCGACGACGTGGTGTGCCAGCTGGTGCCGCCCGCGCTGCCCGCACTCATCTGTGACCTCAAGACCCGGCTCGACGGCAAGGACGAAGACAACGAGTCCGGGATACACGACGCCGAGTAACCTACACACATACACAAACACTAATCTGTCTGGTATTTAACTCTTAAGAAGTTTTTTAGAATTTGTCTATTTGAATTAATGTGTCAAGTGTTGTGTCGATCGACTTAATGACGTATAATTTCCGTTGTTGAATCTTGAAACGTTTTGGTTTATTGCTTTACGAAATTTTAAATGTGTCTCAATTGTAATTAGACCTTATCGTTGAACTACAAATACTAATATAATTGCGATTTTATAAAAAATATATAAACATCTATCTATCTGAATAATGCTTTTGCTAAGGAATATACGAATACGTCCATTTGTTAAAATAATCCACCGCTTTTGCCTCGCTTAGGGATTTAGATAAACATTGGCTAATACACTATTACTTTTTCAATGAAATAACTAATGTATTTTTGATTGTATAAAGAAGGCGCATATCATTCATTCTCTATTAAATAAATTAACTACAGCAAATATCACTTCACCCCCATCTCTCGGTAGCACAATCACGAATTCTACCAGTTAATTACAGATCGTTAAGATTACGTTGGATTAAATCGTAACGTTCACCGAACACGTTATTAGATCTGCACTTCCCGACGGCACAACGGTCCAACACGCAGTGTCAGCCATTCTAAGATGGCCGCTTCACCCGTGCTCGATGTTCAATCGTTCGTTCATAATGACATTTTCGAGTGATAGCTGACTTCAAAGACGTACGCGATGTCAGTATAAAATGACAGCTGATGCATTGAGAAGTAGATGTGCCAACAAATATTTCAAAATTATTTACGAATTATTTTTTAAATTGGTTTATTTATTATTGTTTGAAGTGAACACCACTCTTATTAATTAAAATTAGCCAATGTTTGACCAAACGTTTGATCCCGCAACACTGGTACAAGTATAGGAACTCACTATTTTATACGAACATACTGTAGCAATAATGTAGCTGGAAGGCCGCAAAGCGCTTAGTTTTGATACATTGAAACATACTGTAACGTTAGTAGCGGTTCCACTTTCTATTATATACTCTAACGGTGTTATTCATAAAGATCTTATAAGACTCTTTAGTTAAAATGGACTTTGTCTCTTTCTTACTAGTACAAATGTTAAGATGACAGACAAAGACAAACGAATTATAAACCTATTTATAATACCTAGCTATTATGAGCTTATAAGACGTTTATGAATATAGGGGTAACTATATACAAATATGCGATATATTATCAATAATGTAGTCAAAATTAGTACCATTAGACATACTGATACACATATTTGTCTACTAGCTTTCCGCCGCGGCTACGCCCGCGTAAACTACATATCATGCCCAGCAGTGAGATAAAAAGTAGCCTATATCCTTCCTCAACAAATGGGTTATCTAACAGTGCGAGAATTTTTCAAATCGGACCAGTAGTTTTTGAGATTAGCGCGTTCAAACAAACAAACCTTTTAGCTTTATAATATTAGTATAATGTTTCAACAAATGTACTTTTAATTACAACAACACTAGTTTCTTCTATAAAGCGTTTTGTATAAAGGAACTTTCCAAACTACTCGGTTTGACAGAAAATTATAATGAAACAGTTTATAATGAAATTATATTTTTGCTGGAAAATATTTTTAGTTGCATAAGTAAAAAAATGCAACTTATCTATTAGCAAAACCATAGCACTAGCTGAGTCTTTTGAAACATTGCATTATCTTTTATACATTTAAAACAAAATATACTTACTTAATCAATCTAAATAATGGAATTTTGAGATATTTATAATTAATAGCGTTCGTATTAAATGTATTTAGGTATTAGATAGGTACTTACTAATTGCACTAAAGTGATTTGATGTTGTTATATTATTATGACTTGTATCCAATATTTACATATCTATACAAGTTTTGTGTCAGTGTTTGAGCTAATCTGTATTTTCGGACACAGTCCAGACGTGTAATTTTTTTAAATTAATGTTTGTTAACCTAGGGTTACCAACTACACTTTGAAATAACTACAATTTTAGATTGAATGCTGGGACGTGTTTTAAAATATAAAACAATTAGCTTTAGTGTGTTAAAAAATCTACAAAAGCGCAGGACATTGTTAAAAGACATCTGGCTCAGGACATTACAAACATTAGGTCATGTCCTTAAAAATCAGGTCGGTTGGCCACCTTACTGTAACCATGATTTTGTAACAGATTTTTGACAATGCGTTATATTTCATAAGTAACGCAAGTTGTGCGTGTTCTGTGTTCATTTCTATCTACATATCGATGTTTATACGTTTATACCAACATTGTATGGTAATATTAGGTTAGTACTAGGTACGTCCAACCAAGCTGACTTGCACCAGCATGCAGCTTATATCTTGTTAACAATCTTTCTCAATCTCCTCTAGAGATTGTGTTTGAATAGAATTTAAATTATGTAACTTGGGTGCAAGTGAGCTTAGATATTAGTAATTAATCTTAACTTTCATTTTTATATCAGTAAGGTAGTTTAAGTAATGTTTCTAGTCAATGTTTGTATACCTATTTATGTGTCAACAGTATTTTTTTGACGGCTAATGACTCTCGCCCGGCTTAAAGGAAAATTCTGCAGATTTATACATGCGTGAAAGAAACGTATTTTTATGAACTTGCATTATAGAAAACCCAGGTAGTTTGAAGGACATAATATTCGATAATAATCTGCAAGAACTTTAATAGGGGTTGGTGGCAATGGCCGTGGTGTTTCAATAAATCTGTGAATATTAAAGCCTACCGCGAAATCATTAACAAAACCGAGTTTGTAAAATCTACTCATTACGATTGCCTCAACAAAACCCGTTTACATCAATTAGATCAATAAATTGATAGTGTACGTGTACTGTGTCTGGTTACTCGGACTCGTCATCTAAAGCTCCGTGGGATCGGTAGCTTTGTAAGCTTCTACTCAAGCTCGTGGGACAGCTTCGCCCCGCTCGGTACCTGACGCATACTAACGCGGTAACATACTAACATTTCGCTTGCTTGATCTTTTTATTTCTGTGGTGTTTGTTTTTTCTTCTGGTTTAATTCTGATACTAATTTTTGTAGTTCTTATTGTTGTTTTCATGATTCCTGATTTCTAAAGTATGCTTAATCTGAGTGAGTATAGCAAAAATATGTTATGTCCTTTTCTTCTTTATGAAACTTCGACATCACTTGATAGTGACAAAACATAACTAAGCTAATCTTTTAGCTTAAGTTTTTTTATAAATAAGAAGGACTATTGGCATTGCATTTTATTATTAAGTAGCGATTTGACCCGGCTTTGCATCACTTCAACCCTTTTTTCTGTCTCACTGCTGAGCACGGGTCTTCTCTCAAATATATTCAGAGGCTTCGCATGATTAGAATCCATTGTTCTATTTTTATGAATCGTTTATTTAGATAAATAAGTTTTCCGGGGTGGTCGCATAATGTCTGATTCGCACCGGAGTCTTGCAATAGTATTTATCAGTGTTATTACTTTCATTTAATAAAAATATTTATAAGTTAACGTTTGCATTCATACATGAGAGGAACAAAATTGTTTGCATTTGTAAGAGTTAAACTTTTTGCGAATAAACCGGTTAGTAGTTCAAAATACCAGCGCGATCATTCATATAGAGACGCAGCGAGGGATTTTGGTTTTTAATATGCTGTGCATTTTAATCGTGGCGTTATTTTAAGGGGGGATATCTTTTTCTATTTGTGGGAATGTAGATATGTTTGTACTTAATAACATTATGGTGTGTGGTATGCCTAACTATTTATAACATTAAATTTTATTGATCGCAATCTTTTTGTTTATTGGTTTAAATTCCAATTAGATTCTAGTGTTATAAATCTTGATGTGTTGGTTTTTAATAATTATGTATATTCTATACAATACATATAATAATTCTTTCATATATCAATTGTACATATTTTGGATTTTCTAAGCATGTGCAAACCCTAGTAGCTTCCTCTGGTAGTAGTATTAGAATGTGTGTGGATTTTTAACTTCTTGATTTATAAAAATATTATTTTTTATTTATTGACAATTAACTTGAGATATGCGCGCACGCAGATCATTCTCATAATTACAATTTAGATAAAAAATTTCCAAGTAAGAGTCTCTGTCTGTTTGTCTTGCATATTTTATCAAAGTGTTTACCAGTAAATACTTAGGTACTCTGTATATGACTAGTATTTTACATCCGTCGCCGTCTGCGTGTGCGCGTACGCATTATCGTGGTAGTACAAGGTAAGCGTCGTGTCCGCAGCGCCTACAAGGCAGAGAAGCGCGCGGGCCGCAGCGGGCGGGCGGGGGCGGGCGCGGGGGGCGGCGCGGGGGGCGGCGCGGGCGGGGCGGGCGGCGAGGGGCGGCGCGAGCCCCGCGCTGACCCGCGCGACTCCCTGGCGCCGCCTCTCGACTCACACCACGCGCGCAGATATAATGATATGGCGCCAAAGTGAGTATACATATCTTATCTACAACCCGTGACCGGTATTAGGAGTTTTCTGTACTCACTACCGACTGTACTAAAATATCCTTTTTGTATGAACTAATGTTGATGCCGATGGCGGGAGTAGAATTAGCTCGAGTGTACGGAGGCGATCGTGCATTCTACTCAAGTTTTAAGTTAATCCATGTTTTATGAGTATCAATATTCTGTGGCATTTATGAATGCGTTTCTTTTGAGCTGGAGACCTTACCTTTTCATCTGTTGCCGTATCGATGGAAGCGCACCCTAATGATACTCTTGAACCATATTATTTACTAAAGTTGATCTATTCTATGAATTCCTGATGGCCAGTATAAATTGCTGCTAAAGTTGAAAGTATTTTGTTAAGGTACGATAACATGTTCAAGTTATTAGCGATGAACTCGCTGCAGGAACTGAACCTGTGAGTACTATGTAACTCAACACAACGTGCACCACACTCGATGGCTCATATTGCACTAAATCATTATTCTTGTTGCACCTCATTCGGTCAATCTTGATCATCAAAATGTTTCTATAATATCTTATTTCAATCACTAGATCCAAACATCAAAACAGCCAGACAGACATTTAAAGAGTATTTTTGATAAATTATCTGGTTATTGAATCAATAACCTTTAATCGACTGGTTGTATAGTGGCAATGTAATGGTGTGCACGATGTGGGTGGGTTGTACTAGTGTGACTTGTGGTGACGGTGAGGGTGTGGGTGTTCCAGGGTCTGGGAGGAAGGGCCACCCCGCTACCACGGCCCTACTGAGTACGAGCGACCCCCACCCTACTACTATCCCGGACCAAAGTGAGTACAATATCTACATTCTTACTCACACACAGTTCAATTACAGTGCTTCTAGATAAATATACACACTTAAAATATATGACTTTTGTGTGAGTTTGTGAATGACGAAAGTTCTCGAAATAAATAAAGTACAAAATTTTGTGACCACGGTGTGATTTTTGAGTAGATATCATCATTTAACATGGTTTACAATACAGTGACTTGGCAGAAAATTGTCTTTAACTAAAAAGCGTTCAGGCGGCTTTTACATGTCTTCAGTTCCTTTCTAATAAACATGGTTTTATGTGTGTGCGAGTTTAACTTCACTTCTTTGTAAACATGATTTTTACTAATATTTTTTGGTATTGTAATATACAGAGGATTTACATATTACTATATAAAAATATCTTCATTCTCTCTCTCCACCTCAGAATTTTATTTCATATATTCGTCACAATGTTTCTAAAACAATTGTTACTGAGTTTTCACCAGTAGGTATATATTTCTGGAAGCACTGTTCTTGTAATTTAACTTTTCCCTTCTCAACTAACAATAATAGTACTTCATCAGACTACCTCGAGTGGCTTTATCGAGATCTAAAACACTGTCCAAGATCGCTACTATTCCCCGAGCGGCGGTCCGAACAATGTCCATAGCCCGACCGAAAATTGTTCCTAGCTTTACGGGCATACCGAGAGTACACCTCTTTCGACCTGAAATCAAAGTAGTTGCAACGAGAGAGAGAGACGAGAGTAGAGTGACTCTGCGATAGGAAATGATATAGTTCTAGAGGAGATGTTCAAGATCGTGTTTGAAGGTAGAATTGTTGGGAAGTGTGAAGTAATGTCCATTTGATTGACGGGCACAATGTTATGTCGTTTGATTGTACTTGAACGTCAACTGTGTTTAAAAAATTGGTTGCCTGTAAAGTCGGTATACGGGCGAAAGTTTTACGTGACAACGACTTTGAGTGGTAAAATAATTTTAATGTGAATATTCATTCGTATAGTAGGAAGAAGGATGAAATAATAGTAACAATTTAAAACATTTATTTATACAAAGAATTATATTTAAAACATTAATTTATACAAAGAATCTCGCTCTTAGGCGGGCTAACTGTGCTCGAGTGGAAGGGACACGTGCCTTTCACTTTTTATGTCTGTCTCTCTCGCTCTTAGGCGGGCTAACCATGCCCGAGTGGAAGGGACGCGTGCCTCTCACTCGCTCTCATTGTGAGCGCATAACGTGAGCGGAGCGTAACGCAGTTTCTTGAAGTGTCACCCGGCAAACCAATTTATAAGACGTTGTCACGTCAATAAATCGTAGTCATCATCATATCAATACATTTTATGGCAGAAAACATACGGTGTAACATACGATTTCATTATTCCCATCCTTACTAACATCATTATCGTTCGTCCTAGTTTTAATATAATTTTTTGGATGTATGCCTGTAAAAGTGAATTTGATGCTTTCGACACAACGAAACTCTAATTATCAGAACATCGACATAAAGGGAGATGTGACAAATATTTGAGAATCTAACACTCGACTTTGAAAGTTTGGGAAACTGGCAAGAAACTGAAAGTTTAATCATCTCTAAAAATCTGAAAAAATTTATACAAATCTGACTTATATTCAGAAATATGACATATCTAGTAGATATGTAATATACTCGATATACGTAGTTATTATATACGTTTCCGTCATATGACAAAAATCTAACACTTCACAAAATATATTACTAAATTCTGCTACGATATCACTAAAAATCTGTTATCACAACTAAGATCTGACACGACTAAAATTCACACATATCAATAATTAATAATCTGACACATTATTATATTTCTAACTGAACACTGTAATTCGGGCACATCACTAAAAATTTGCCCAAAACTAGTAACTAAGTGTTGAATATTGTGTGTTCCAGTGATAGACAGTAAACTGGCGCTCACTGAACTCGACGAAGATATGCTGAAGTACTGAGGAGATACCCACCTGCCGCCTGCTGCGACCTGCCACACCCTCCCAAACCTTACCGCTGTGGTAATAAGACTTATTTCTGATTACCACTTGAATAACGCGCAGATTTACAACTGACATCCAGATGAGTACTGTTGTAGTCTTATTACACGCTTTTATGCTGTGTTTAGTGTGTTTGCAAATATATTAATATAATGTAATATAGCTATCACTAATACACAAGAAGAAAAGAGAGAGAGAGAGACAGACATAGAGAACAATCTCTCCCTCTCTGTCTCACACTTTCAAATGGATAATAAATTGAGCGAGATCATTGACATATTAACATCATGGGAAATATTTGATCTGTGTGTACATATAGAAGAAAAATTAAAAGACTGGTTTTAAAAAGATATTTGCAAACATTATAACACATTCTAAGAGTGTTAATATAGATACAGTTTCCAATAGCAGGGATTAGTGTTTGTAGTGTAATACTAATAGTCGTTAGTAAGTAGAGAGTAATGCCAAACTATTTTGATCCAAAAACGACACAGCGCAAACAAAATTAATCATATAATAAAAAAAGTATATTTTAATTACTAGTAATTAATACTGTCGGTAAACCAAATGTGGTTATAAGTGTGTCTATAAAAAAGCAAAAAAAATAATACGACAGTTGCCATAATGTCATTTTAACCGATTTCTTCATAAGTGTATAAGGTTATAGATACACTGAGGTTTTTCGTAATGGGCCAACTTTGCTCACATATAACTTTAAATGAACTGCGTATATTTCGCCGATTAGTAGTAAAAAGTAACAATTCAAATTATTCTAAGACTTATGTCGTTGGTTTTAAGTCGTTTATTGTACGGATCTTATATTCTAGTTCTGATAACTTTGCCAATCTGAAGGGCACTTTCTACGAGTCTCTTACACTAAGTAGACTAGCTATAGATCTATAGATCTCGCACCGCCCTCTGGTGGCGAGGCGTGTAATTATAACTTATAATAACGTATACCTACAGTTATACATTGCGTAGTAACTTAAAATTAATTATATAAAAGTCTGTCAGTACTCGGCACAAAATATTACGCGAATATTCGAGATGGCGATATCAATGAAATACGTGACTCTTTAAAACAAAGACACTAGGGACTACAAACGTCAACGCCACAGATAATGCGATAGATTTTCATGAAAGCATTGACAGCGCCATCTCTTATTAAAATCCGTAATTAAGTGCTCTGTGGTACTCGGTCACAGTAACTGCCATAATTGGACTGTCCATTTAGAGATTTTATGTTGCGATGCGTTATACTTGAGCCCTTACAAACATGCTAACTACGTCATCAATAATTATTATAGGACCTCTCGCTCGCACTTAATATGCTTTATGGAATTATTTTAGGGTTGTCTCATTCCTTTGACGTAATTATTTATGAAATAGTTCGTACGTTTGTAATGGCTCAAGGATAGTTTTTATAACAGCGACAATGAGTCAGCTCAACATTTTAAGCGATTAGTTTTGATACTTTACCGCTCGCAATACGGCTCAAGTTTGTCCGTAGCTCTGTCAGCAAGGCTTTAATGATTTACAGATATATTATATTGTTATCGCGGGTTACATGTACCGCACAAATTTCATTATCAATTATTGAAATCTGTGAGATTATTTTATTAAGTCTACGTGTTTAAATAAGTGAGTTTTGTATTTCTTACTCTCGTTGTTGTACCTTTAATGTAATTGGAGTGTAAAAAGACATTTTTTTGTGTGAAAATGCGACGGAAATTCTGCAGTAGGGCTTTGCTATCTAAAGTTAAATTCAATAACACTGGTATAGCTAAAATTCTCGCTTATGGTTCGATCTGATTTTGTGTAAGCATAATAGTATATAACTGATTAAAGAATGGTAAATTTTCTGTCAAAAGTAACCATTCTAACATTAGTGACCAACAATGATGCTAATATGAGCAGACTGGGGGTCGTAACACAATTTTAAAACTCCTTAATATAAGGAATTGTCAAAAATATGTGCAAATAAAAATTATAGTTTCTACAAATGCCAGTGTTATAGAAATTGACTATAGTGTGGTCTACTGGAGATGTGCTATAGGTTAATTTCACTCGTTCACACGTACACATCACGTCGGCGAGATTGTAATGCATTTATATTTAAATATTTTTAAGTATACTCAATGTCTTATTTTAGACGATACTTCGTAGAACAAAACTCGTCTGTTGTAGTTTGATTCATCAATGCTGGCGCTCGGCATTTTTTGTGAATCGACTACTCTACAAGACAACAGGCAATGTTGTAGTCTTTAAAATATAAGAAAAATGTATTTTAGGTAAATTGGCCAAAATAGGAATATTTTCAATTATTATTTTATAGTAAAAGTGATTAGTTTAATTTTATATTCGTGCTATTTTTTATATTACTGACGTTACAACTGTCACAAACTTAATAATTTAGTCGAAATTGTGACTAATCTCGCCATATCTCTGTCTCTCTCTCTCGCAGAGATTGGTATTCCTTTTGTCTTTTTCTATCGCGAGGTTTGTGAGTTTGTGTCAGTTTAGCGTTGTCACTGTAATCTATATTCTATTGAGTATAATTTGTGGTTCACTATTCACTGTCACTATATATCAGATGAATAAGTGCAAATTGATTTTTTGAAACATTGTGTCATATCGTCAGTGAGTGCCGCTATGTGTGTGTGTGTGAGTGTATGTGTGTGTGATATTGTGCTATCCACAGTGTATGAAAGTGTAGAATACAAATATATTCAAGTCTTCTAAATATAGTAAAATAATTGTATGTAATAAAAAATGTCTGATTTGTACACGATTACACTAGATTATCAATTCAAACTACACAGAAAGTGGTAAGAAAGAAAGAAAGAAAGAGAAAGTTCCTGTTGTTCTGTGGAGTTTAAATTGACTAAAATAAACGCAGCGGTGACATTTACAAAGTTCACAAAATTAAATGCTCAGTACAAGTAACTATGGTATAATATATTGTCACTGCTGCGTTTCCTTGATCTCTGCGTACGCGCCGTCTTCCCGAACGTTCCGATGTACTCAAACAATTGTACTATTTATTACACTTACATAACACATCTTCCTAGTGTCCACGGTTTAAGTATAAACAGCTAATAGACCAACAATTTTAAGAGTAAAACATAGGTTAGGTCTGCAACTCATATAAAATTGACAATTTCGGACCGAATTATTATTGATTAATGCTCATTTTGTTATGTCGTGAACGCTAGTACCAAATGTAAGTTCCCTATAACAGGGTGCCAATGTAGGAACATTTTATGCTATACTGGGGGTCAAAAAAATCAAGCTATCCAAGCTGTTTCTTGGACCTCCGTGTATTCACTGCTCACTTTTCCTTAGACGACCTTTTTGGAAATGTTATTATCTTAAGTATTTACGTTGTGTATGCTCAAACGTACGAGCTGATTGTTCCCTCTGACTCCACTTGTCTGGAGCTAATGAGACTTCTCAATTACTCCAAATATTTTGGAATAAATGAGAAACATATTTAGTCCAGTTTCGGTGCTGTCGCATCGTTCTCGTTCACGTGTACTCAGCCATTATATAAGTTGTAGCGAGGATCGATGCGATGTACTGCGACGTGTAGGGTTAATGGATGTTAGGTTAAGTATAGAATAATTCAAATGTATTCCTTAAAGAATAGTGTAACCAAAAAGAGAGAAGTTTTGTAAAGAGTTCCGCGAACACGACGCGACGCTACGGCTGTGCAACATCACGAGTGTTGACGAATGTAAAGTAATTAAATAAACATTTAATTATCTCTACCACCGTGTATTATTTACTTAAAACATTTTATTATTTCTTGTACTAAATGTTTCTGCCAGTTTTAGGGGAAGAGAGGTAACCACCTACAGCACACATGTAAAAGTTGAAGCGTCTTTACAAGTGCACACGTAAATAAAAGCTTCGTACAAACACAAAACAAGAGCAGTTTATGTAAACAAACTGTTCATGTACCTCGGCAGACGGAACGCGGGTAATACCAGTTCCGTAAATGTTCTAAGATTATTTATAGGTGATAAGTAGGTGAATAAAACAAAACGTTAAAAATAACCAACACGTTTATTTGACTGCGTCCACTAGGAGTGTCAACACTTAGGCTACGCTAGGCTAGACTACGCTAGGCTGCTAGGCTAGTATAAATACGTTAGAGCTAATAAATACTGTCACGACGAAGGTACTGCGGAGATCTGGGGCGAACGGTTCTGTAAAAGACAATCACACTTTTAGTACAGCTAATCTAGATCTGAGATGGAGAAATCTGAGAATTCTCTGATATTCATTAGCATTAGTAGATATCGCGTGTACCTATACTGTCAAAAAGTAGGGGTGCTACGTCTTAATCAATATAAATAAATAAATATCAATCGTGTAGGTATACCTACTCCAAGAAAAATCTTATCGCCGCTATTCTAACAAACTGTCCATAAGTTTAGTCAATAAAACTAAATTTCCTCAATCCTCTCAAATTATTTAATGGAGGACATTCATATTCAAGTGGAGCACATTCAGAATGACGATATATTCACGCACCAGGCGCCGGGCTGCGGCCCCCGCACGGCCGCGCGCAGCAGCACGTCGAGCTCGTGCCGCGCGGCGCAGTGCAGGAAGCGCCGCGGCCGCACGCCGCGGAACACCGTCGCGATGGACGGCTTCACGTTGTAGAAGATTATCGTCTGACCGCGCGCTTCGAAGTCTTCGATCAACGCCTTTATACCCTGGATTTGCATATATAATTGATGTTACCAGAAGTAGCAAAACAATAGAATAGTAACACTTTATATAGTAGTGTAGTAGTGATTGGCAACAATAATGTCCGTGTTGGAGACAAATACAAATTACGCACACTAGCCGTGTGTCAAGCTATACTTCCCCAGTTTAAGTAGATCTCGCATTGTAAGTATAGGATTTCTGTATTTTGTGAGGTCGGCTTATACTGGACTACTATAAGTAGCTTGATGTGTAACCTCCTGTACATACGTTAGTATGGATAATCCACGAATGTAATATTGAACCAGTGATGTGTAGTCACCTTGGCGGCGGTGAAGTCGGCGGCCTGCACGTGCGTGGCGTCGAGCACGAGCGGCGCACGCGCATGTCTGTCGGCCGCCTTGCGCAGCGCGCGGCGCACGAACTCCGCCGAGGGGAACGACAGCGCACGGTCCACCACCGCCACCACGTGCTCGATACCGTCGCTCGACTGGATACGGTTATCATACATTTTAGAGAACACTAGCAAACCCGGCGAACTCCGTTTCGCCACCAGATGGCTTCGTTTTATGTAACATTTTCCCGCTTTTCTGTTGAAATTTTTCCTGAATTTTCTTTGCTATAAACCTCACGGAGCCCGAGACCTTTCCGACGAATGCAAAACCGTGGAAATCGGTTCGTGCGTTCTGGAGTTATAGCGTCAGGAAAGAAAACCCGACTTATTTTTATTTTAGAGAACATCCATACTAATATTATAAATGCGAAAGTCTGTCTGTCTGTCTGTCTGTCTGTCTGTCTGTTACGCTTTCACGGCCAAACCACTGGACCGATTTTGATGAAATTTTGTAGGGATATAGTTTAAAACCATGGTTCAAACATAGGCTACTTTTTTTTTCAAAAATCAACCCCTAAATGTCTGTCATAGGGGTTGAAGGTTTTTGTTACTTTACACTTTCACAGCCAAACTGCGTGACCGATATGGATGAAATTTTTTAAGAATATAGTTAAAAGCATGGTTCAAACATAGGCTACTTTTTTTTTTCAAATATCAACCCCTAAATGTCTGTCATAGGGGTTGAAGGTTTTTATTAATTTACACTTTCACAGCCAAACTGCTGGACCGATGTGGATGAAATTTTGTAGAGATATAGTTTAAAATTATGATTCAAACACAAGCTACTTTTTTTTTCAAAAATCAACCCCTGAATGTCTGTCATAGGGGTTGAAGGTTTTTATTGCTTTACACTTTCACAGCAAAACTGCGTGACCGATTTTGATGAAATTTTGTAGGGATATAGTTTAAAACTATGGTTCAGACATAGGCTACTTTTTTTTTCATAAATCAAACCCTAAATGTCTGTCATAGGGGTTAAATGTTATTATTACTTTACACTTTTACAGCCAAACTGCTAGACCGATATGGATGAATTTTTTTAGGGATATAGATTAAAACCAAGGTTCAAACATAGGCTACTTTTTTTTTCAAAAATCGACCCCTGAATGTCTGTCATAGGGGTTGAAGGTTTTTATTAATTTACACTTTCACAGCCAAACTGCTGGACCGATGTGGATGAAATTTTGTAGAGATATAGTTTAAAATTTTGGTTGAAACATAGGCTACTTTTTATTTCCAGAATCAACCGTGAATGTCTGTCATAGGGGTTGAAGGTTTTTATTACTTTACACTTTCACAGCCAAACTGCTGGATCGATATGGATGAAATTTTGTAGGGATATAGTTGAAAATTATGGTACAAACAGAGGCTACTTTTTTTTTCAAAAAACAACCCCTAAATGTCTGTCATAGGGGTTGAAGGTTTTTATTACTTTACACTTTCACAGCCAAACTGCGGGACCGATTTTGATGAAATTTTGTAGGGATATAGTTTAAATAGATATTCATCTCTGCCTTCATCTTCAGATGGTACAGTAATGAGCGCTATGTTAATAATAACCAATGAAGATAAATCGATCAAGTTGAGTTTTTAACCCCCCATAAAAAGGGATATAATAAGTTTGAAACGTATATCTATGTATCTGTGTACAAATTGAGAGGGTTTTTTTTTGCTGATGACCTAACCCAATCGCCGGAAGGGCCTCTATTGGTTCACCAGACTTTTTCGGTGAGCCGTCCGGGGACCGTCGAACCGATAAATTGAGCGGGTGTAGGTACTCAACTGCTTAAGTAGAATGATTTTTCAACGATTTTTTTTTTCGAATTATTTAAATTATGTTGATTTGTTTTTTTTTTCATTTACAATTGCTACTCTGTATGCGGAACTTAATTTGAATGAATGAAAGCTAAAATAAAACATTCATCAATGCTTTAGTTTGAGGAACGATGCGTGAAATGACTAACTTCATAGTGGAAATTTTGGCGGTTTTCTTTGATGGTTTCTAAGGTATCGATATATTCTGTCTAATTTTACAAAACAAAGCACGATTAGTGAATATCCACAAAGTTTCTGACCTAATTTCATGTACCAATCATCTCAGTATGTCCGTCCTCCACAAACTGATAGAGTGAAATCCGTATATTTTCACTCTATCAGTTTGTGGAGGACGGTCCTATCCACCCGGTATACCGTTTGGGGTATAGTTTTGAGTAGAATTTCTTAAGTATTCACAAACGTTCGGGAAAATTAAAAAAAATAAATGTTTATAATTTTTATATAAAACGGGTTCCTTGGGTTGTTGCCTAGAGGGAATAACCCTAATTGGTTTCCGACGGGAATAACCCTTTTAAAATTTCTAACAAAGTTTGGTGAACTAAAGATTTTAACAAGACTTAAATGGTACTAAAATAATTTTCCAAAATGGAGTAAGACGTCTTCGATTAAAAGAAACAAACATGATCTGATTTAAGACCAATAAAAAATATGATAAAGGTTTCTTAAAGATCTGTAACTTGGCTAATTTTTATCCTAACACAACGCGGGCGAAGCCGCGGGCGGAAGCTAGTATCTAATAAAATTGACTTAATAAAATTATTGCTGACCATTTTGAAAGATTAGCGCCTAATTTAGACAATGCAAAGATAAATGGCACCCAAGTGGGACTAAGTAAATGTGGCACCTTATAACATTACCCACTAGGAGCCTACATGCCGACAGCCTCAAAAGAATATCTGCCTACTGATACACAATGTACTGACCACAGCAGTGGAGATCTTGATGGAAGGTCTGGCAGAGGCGTAGAGCAAGAAAACGAGGTTGACCGCTATGCCCAGCACGATGCCCAGCTCCAGCCGCAGCACCAGGCACGTCACGAACGTCACCACCGCCGGGATCAGGTCCAACTCTGACGACGGTGCATCACCACTTTATATGAGTTATTAGTTGGAGAACGGACAACGTTTAGGATAATACTAACTCTTCGTTCTCCAAATGGGCTTGAACACGTGCAGCTCCATCATAAAGACAACGGCGGCGATGATGACGGCAGCCAATGACGCCTTTGGAATGTAGTAGAAGTACGGGGTGAAGTACTGGAATTACAGAGAAAAAACGACAATTCGTAATGTCAATATTTTAAGTCGAATTGACCTTGACGCGTTAACTTTAAGGGCAAGTACCTATGAGATACCCACGTCATTCGAACGCGAGCCCGTACGTACCTGCAGCGACAGCAAGACCAGCGCGCCGGTGTAGAGCCCCCCCGCGGTGGTGGCGACACCCGACGCGTGGTTGACGGCGCCGCGCGACAGGGCGCCCGACACCGGCATGGAGTGCGCCAGCGCCGACGCCATGTTGCACACGCCCAGCGCCACCATCTCCTGCGTCGCGTCCACGTACTTGCCCTCCGCTGCACACACACAACACTATTGTACTCTTTTTATATAAGGCTCTAATAGATCTAATGGGTGATGATGGTCCTCCAGTGGAAAGTAAAAATAAAAAGTGGTATCTTGACGTGTTCTTAACGGAAAATAGATGCCAATTGCATTAATTGTAAGAAAAATTTTGCTTGTCCCTTGCGTGGCATTTGATATGTGTTGCCGTAAGACATACCTTAAGCCAACCGCATAATATTTGTCTATAATGCTACATTACATTGTCAATAAACAAAGCATAAAATTACTCACAGAACACTTTAGCGAGTGCGATGTTCTCGAGAATGGAGAGTAGGGGTACTACAAATATCGCGGAGCCGAGGGTGGACGCCATCTCGGAGAAAGTGTACGTGTGGTTGCCCACCGTCGCTGAGAACGGCGGCAAGGAGAACTCCGGCAGTCCAGGCTTCACTTCACCTGGAAGACAGACACTCTACATCAACAAACCTGTTAAAATACTGTAGGTAATTGTCTTAATCCCCTCCAGACGCAATTACCAATTACCAAGTCATCAAACAAGGCAGTGGCCTACCTGATGGTAAGTAATCACCGTACCCAATGAGCGTTTGCAACACCAGAGGAATCCAGCATGATACTGACCTGTTAGACAGCGATGGGTTTGGCTACCTTAGAAACGCAACCAATAGTTTTATGCGTGTATTCTATAAGGTGCTACGTACCCAGACCGACTACCTATAGAGCAAAGAAAAACACTGTGCCCTCTCTTCCCTAGCAACTTCATAAGTGACAGCTGCAGATAAAGTAAGCTTTTGTGAAGCAAGTTACTGGCGCTAGTGGTACTGACCAGTGAGCACGAATGGTGCTAGCCGCTGCGTGTCAAAGTAGTAAGCGAGTGCGGCGCAGGCGAGCACGACGGTGATGTTGCGCGTCGTGGACAGGAACCACAGCGCGTGCGCAGCGCACCGCCGCGCTGCCGAGCCCCCGCCCTCCGCCTCCGCCTTGCTGCCCACCTTTATGTCCTTCACTTTCTGCACAACAATATTCACAACTAAGAAACAGAATACTAGAAATGTAAGAAAAAGCACATTTTCATCAATACAATGATTAGCTGTCCAGCTTATGTTGGCAGCATGATGGGCGAGGTAATGATAACCATGTCATAAAACAAAATAGACCTTTGAACACTGCGGTCGTCACTCAACATGCTTACGGTATATAAGTACGTGTATCTTTTACAAATAATTCTCAATTACAAGGTTTAAAAAATGACTCAATTAATAATTATTTATCTAAATGAAAGAGGTGGGAATCGAGTGTTTCTTGTTATTCCAAGCGGCAGTCATACCCTGAGCAGCAGCAGCACCACGATGCAGGAGATGCCCAGTACACTGTCCCACAGTCGCGTCTCGCCGATGTGCTCGTACATGCCTGTCCACACCTATAACATAACATATAATAATTTATCATTTAAATCCCTTCATCAAACTACACGAGGGTATAGGAACAACCGATGTTGGCTTCGCAATATCATCGATTCAGAATCAATATGGTGTTGACACTGGCGTCGACCACCAGTCGACCAGAACGACCGTCCTACTGACGCTAACAATGGTGATATCGAAACTAACGCGTACCGACGACGTCGAAACTAAATACACAATTCCAACTTCGACGCTGACACGATGGCCAACATTGACGGTATCAGTCTCAACGTTGGCTATCGCATCAGCGTTGAAGTTGCTGGTGGTAAATTCGTTGCTGGATGTTAATACCGATGTTGACAGTGGCGCTAACACTGAAACTAAGGTCTACGTCGACGTTAAAACCTCCATAATAATAATAATAATAGGGGGAAGGTCCTGTCCCTCACCTCCGGCTTGTCTTTACTGGCTGGCTGGAGTGAACCCTGACGGGGGACAGATCTCCCACCTCTTGCTTGCCTTCATTGGCCGGCTTGAGTGGAGTCGTTAGAGCAGAGATGCTCGGAGGAGGAAGTGTCCCGTAAGTGGCTAGTGGGCACGTGAGGCTGGACCCTTAGGGAGCCAATGATCGGGTAGAATGCCGTGGGACACCGCTCTACTCCTCTAGCCCCTCAGAATATGTTGCCCCTTGTCGCTTCTTTTAGCGGCCATACGGGGGCCCATTTATTGAGTGGGCGAGTCACCCCCTGCCATTTTATCCGTGTTAATTTGCATTGGTCAGGCAGGGGCCATAGCCCATCCATAGTCCTAGTTACCTAATCCATTAGCACCCACCACCTTAACCTAGATTTTAGTTCCTATATTCTGCAATAGTCCTGCTCTAACCGGGGATTGTCCTTTGTTGTACCTATATGGTGCGAACAGGGATAATCGTCGGTTGGTGCCACATTACATTTAGAGCAAAATTGTCTAACGGGCCTCTACGTGTTGGCTTCGGCCCCACGCACGCCTTTTAAAAGTCCGGAGCTCCATAGCTCCGAGATAAAAAAAAAGACAAACAATAATAATAATAAATATTCTGGGACATTAACACACACGGTCATCTGGTCCCAAGCTAAGCAGAGCTTGTGTTATGGAAACCAGATAACTAGTATATACTATACATATAATACTTTTCTTTTGTAAATATATACTTATAATAGATATTTACACCCAGACTCGATACAAACACAAATGTTCATCATTAATGTTTGTCTCGGGTGGGAATCGAACCCACGACCTGCGGCGCGGCGTGAAAAGCAAGTATCTTACCGACCACGCCACCGGCCTGTCAAATCAGCCATATTTGACGGCAATATCAGCGTATTATGTTTCTTTCAAAACACACAGCGTTGGTTGAAGAAGCTGTCTTAAATTTTGCCTTGATTTATAGAAAAGTATGTAGAACTCACCAGTTTCCATAGTCTGTGGTTACCTTTTGTTCTTTCACTAAAGCTGTAGATCGCTGACATCCATAATTTCAGCGGTCTGTCATCTGTCACTCATAGCGTCAAAAAATTTTGCCGCGAGCGCATGGAAAATTTTTCTCTCGTAGTTTTTAATTGAAAGTAATACATTTTTATGTGTTAAGTGTGTAATTAATAGTGCTCACATTAAGTGTATTTTGCGTTTTTGATAATGAGTAATCATATCGGTGTGATAAAGAGCAAAAGCTCTCATAATGAGGTTACCGGTGCATTCACCGCCAATCGGTGGAAACCGAACTCCATTCTGAAGTTAATGGAGAAGGAAGTTCTTTATCCTGAGAGGAAGAAGGCACCGCGCCCCTACAGCCAAATAATAATAATATAAAGGTCTTGTTTATATCTCATTAAGCACACACGCTTCAACAATTTGATGAATCAAGTAAGTTTTATTTTTGGTTACATGATACAATTTTTTCTGGAAATTACTGATATAATTCAGAATTTTATTCAAGAAAATTGTAACCCTTTTATTGCTAGTACAATTAAGATGCATTACTGTCTTTTACACAACCCAGTAGGGTCTAAACAGAATGAAATTTTACAACCAGGTATTTTAGTGTTGAATATAATCATATCATCATCCCTAAAACTAAGACAGTATGTCTTGAGGTAATAAGACAACTGCACCAGTTTAATTCTCTGGCATGGAAAAGAAACTGCTGCTATTGTAATGCTTAGCTGTGCCTGATGTACTCAATCACATCATTTTAATCAATTACTACAAGTACATCACTTTAATTAGACCACATACGGTCATGTCACTGTTAAAGACCACATACAGCCTGTGCTGATGGAGTTTTAGCCAGGTAGACTAAGTTACTTGGGAAGGGCTGTAAGGACTCATTGATTGGGCTGTGGCGAACCCAAAGAAATATTCCCTCACTCCTTTTGGGAGAGTTACTACCTAGTTTAAGCAAAATTATTCTATTCTCAAGTCCTTTGAAAATAATATTAAGCAAATAGTATGTTACAGAACAAGTGAATATATATGAAACCAGATTATAAGAGATAGATAGTCAAAAGTTACGGTGGCTTTAATAGATTTGCTACAGAAATATTTAATTCTTCCTTTACAAAAACTTATAAGATTCTTAATCCAAGACTGATCAAAGTTCAGATCATAAACGGCAATGCCATGGTTCAGATTTTAGCAAAAGCCATCCAAAGGATCAGCGATAAAAAAAAAAAAAAAGAATAACAATAATAGTAATAAAAATAAAGTAATAGTCATATAGCTTGGTAATTAAGATTATTCAAATAAATTAAAGATTATTTTTAAAATATTTATAATAGAAGTTATATAAGTATAACAATTAAATAAAAAGACAGAATGAGATGTGGTTATTTGCCACACTAACCTTTGCCTTTTCAGCATTACATTGCTTTGTAGTGGTACCAAACTCGGTGGCACAGATGTTGCGCACCTGTGATCTCCAGATTTATGTTTTAATGGACAATTGTTTGTTAGTACACCAGGATTAGTCAATTCCTAGGTCTTATGTTACTGACTGTAGTATTTGTGACAAAGCTGGGGTGGCAAGTTAATTCTAGTCCCCACTCAGGAGATAAACTACTTAAGCCTTCTTTGGGACACTGTTACCAATGGCTATGCTCTCTAAAAAGTGAATTTTAAAGATATTATTACAAAGTCAAATTTATTTTGTTACCATGACCACTCCAAGGGTCCATAAAGTATAAGCAGGGCAGACCGTCAGAGAAGGTTGCTCCACTGGTTTGCCTACAGTTTATGTGGTGGCAAGAGGCCTTAGACCACAGTTTAGTTCTGCTATATGAGAGGCGTGTAACGCACTAGTTGACCACAGACACTGCAGACGCAAGGTGGAGATCCCACATAGGCAGACTACTCCTGTCAGGAGCTTGGCAACAATACCAGAAAGCATGGCATTTGAAAGAATGAAAGAAATGTTTGCCGTATTATGCAGTAGAAAACAGCCTAACAGCCAGTCATAAGGGTGCATACAGTTAAATTCGATAGAACAACAGAACACTGGTTGGGTGTTTGAGAAACAAGCTAAACATGGTTATAAGGGCTCTTAAACCTGACTTGCAAACTGATTAAGCTAAGAAATCAGCTGAATATTAAAGACTACCCGACATTTGCTATGATATTATGCCAAATTTGAATTGTCTTTGTGTGAGTTTCTAAAACTTTAAATGGAGTGCTTACAAACTTTCTTGAAAACATACAGACTTGTGATGTCCTGTCAGGAAAAAACAACTAATAAAGTGTTGTTCACTCGCACTCTTTGGTCGTCTTTGATATTCTAAGTATCACCCTATCAGCGGCTTACCTCTCGGGGAGGTATATGGCATAGCCAACCGCTTATTGAGGAAAAGAAACTTGCCGGAATGGCACCTCTTGCCCCCGGCCTCGGAGGCTATACTTAAAGGTGGGGCGTCCCCGACGTAGACGTTTTCGCGTCCAAAGTGTCGGCCGCTGTGCGACATTACGTCATTTGGGACTGAAATGATGGCTTGGCTATTCTGCAATACATTTAATCGATAGTGGCAATATCGACTAGCAACAGTACCCTCCACCCAGTCATATACCCCGAATGTTTAATAATTTGAGCTCAGCCGAAGGAGCCTACATATATGACCCCCCACTAAACTCAGTCTCGAAAGTCAAGACAGGAGCAGTTAGAGCTGATACAGCATCGGTTAAAAAATCGTATAAACTTGATGACAGGCAGTGTCCTTCACAGATCGCTAACCTGTAATTTGGAAAGTTGGGGGGGGGGGGGGAGGGTGAGCACTCATGATGCCCAATAGAGAGAGCTATTAAATAGCAGTTGAATAAGATTTATATTTATTATAAAGCAGATCATGATGTAATATTTATGGTATAAATCATTTGTTTCAAAGATTTAGTTAGGATTTCAACCAAACTATACTTAGTTGAGGATATAGTTTAAAGCACCACTGGGTTAAGATATATCTACATACTGTGAAATAAATACATAAAGAATTTATATTCTAAAAACCTTTTTACCAGTGCAATATCTTTTTATATCGAACCACTACCTACAAGAAGCTAAAACCATTACCTAGAAAAACACCTCTAATGGATACAAAATTTCTTCTTAACTGGCTTGACTTAAAATATGATTTAAATTATATAGCACAAGTGTGTGTCGAAACACTATTCCCTTTGACTATCAGATTCCGATGAATACATCTTGTGATAATTCTAGAAGTATAGTATTATTTATTAAGTATTGTTTTAGCATCAGGCAGATATTTGATGACCTAACATTGCTAGACATTTTACAAGAACATAGGGTATTATAATAATACTTATGGAAGAGCAATAAAGATATTGAGTATTAGATTGTAACTTAGTAGCCAAAGTATGAATCTAAAACGAATACTGGAAGCCACAGTAGTCATGATTGTTACTTAAAATACTGATCCTGCTGCTTACTGATCCTAATCTTTGTCCAGTTAAACACAGCCAAGTACTCTTCAAGTCAATTTCAATCAAATTTTCGTGCACAGAAGAGAACAAGCTGATAGAATAATAAGTTTATTTATTACAGTAATATGAGTTGCTAATCCTGATACAAAGACCCTGTCCATTAGATCCATCCCTATCTATAATTGTCCAGATCCATCTTTTAAGATGTTAATACAAATCACCTCCATATATTATATAATCTGTGAGAGCATCAAAGAATTAGCGGTTCTTGACTGATTGACTTGAATTGACTCTAGAAGGAATAACTATTGAGATAGTGAATACAGGAGACTGGAAATGTTTTCAATTCAATTAATTAGTATCAACCATTGGTCATGTGCATTTTAACTTTAGTTATTACAAATTTAATCCAGCCATCCATATAATTTTACAAATAATAAAATAACATTTTAGCTTAATAAAATGTTTCAAACATTGGCAATAATTAATAACATAGCAATAGTACTACTAAAGAATTAATGAATTTGATATAAATTTGGGAGTTATTTTAAAGAATTAAAAATAATAATTCCGTGAAAATGCATTCTCAGAAATTTTTACTGTTATGGAGTAATAGGGAGAAAAAGATCTTGGACCAAGATTTACTTTATATTAACTTTTCTCAAGTTTAAACAAATATACAGGCTTGTATTTTAAAATCAATAGGCAGATTATGTCTTAATTAATCTGATTGCACTCAGAGATTTTTAAATTTTTAGTTGATTAACTTTTAGTAAGACTATTAATAATAAATTGATTGCTTGAATAATTATGAAGATAATAATTATCTTAAATATCATTCATTTTCCTTAGCTTTGGATGTTATTATTATTATTATTTATTTTATTTTGAATGCCGAGTGTTGACTGTCATGTTATGTTCAATAATTTCAAATAGATAACAGGAATCTGTTAATAATATTTAACAAGAAAATGAGCAATTTCACATGGTAGATTAAAATAGACTAAGATTCCTCTTTAATAATAATCTTCGACTTTATTTCAGTACAAATGGATACAGACAATATTCATTTATTCCATACATGCTTAATTCACATAGCGTCCACATCTTTTGGATGTTCTTTCACCAGCAGATATCAAACAGGTCTTCAACCAACGCTGTGTGTTTTGAAAGAAACATAATAGAACTGTTTTGCATTACAACAAAACAGATATTATGTTAAATGAAAAACACACAGCGTTGCAGCAAGGTGCTTGCCGGTGAGTTTTTGAAGACTTCTATGAGTGACAGATGACAGACCGCTGAAATTATGGATGTCAGCGATCTACAGCTTCAGTGAAAGAACAAAAGGTAACCACAGACTATGGAAACTGGTGAGTTCTACATACTTTTCTATAAATCAAGGCAAAATTTAAGACAGCTTCTTCAACCAACGCTGTGTGTTTTTCATTTAACATAATATCTGTTTTGTTGTAATGCAAAACAGTTCTATTATACGTTTCCGATACATTTAAATTAGGCCGAAGTGAAATAAGTATTTTACGATAGTAGATAGATACCTATACCTACTACTAGTATAGTATTAGATTATCTGTGCTTATACTTAGGTCAGGGACTAAGTTATAAATAATTAGAATTATTTGGGGGCTGAGTCACATGTGTTAACCCTTAATTCAACCCGCACACATGGTCCCCGGGTGGTGCAAATCAAGTGACTATCAACTGGTGGTAGGCTTCGGCCGTGGTTAGTGACCACCCACCAGACAGCCGCACCGCCAAGCGGCCTTGCCGTGTTCCGGTGCGATGTCGTATGGTGTCACCATGCAGTCAGGGTGGGTCGGAATTGTTGCTCATTCTACTGCCACCATTTCATCGATAATCATTCGTAATCACGAGTGAATCGGCATACTGGGCTGGCGCGTTCCATCGTAGACTACATCATTGCTTAACATCAGGTAAGTTGTAGTCAAGCGCCAGCCTGTTGTAGAATAAAAAAAATATTATGACTTTACGACAAACATACTTGTAGGAACTTTCCTCCAGGAAAGCTGAGTCCGAGAATGTCCTTGACCTGCGTGGTGGCGATGATGATGGCGGCGGCTGACGTGAACCCCACCGACACCGGCCCGCTGATGAAGTCTATCAGGAACCCTGCACATGCAACACTCTTACATACCTTCTTTATTTGAAGTCAGATGGTTTCTGAATATATTAACAAAAACAAAAATTTAATAATAAACAATAACTTTATTTCATTAACATACAGATGTGTACATAAATATATATTTTGTAGTAATTGTAAGTACGTAGGTACTAATACTGAGCAGCGGTGGCGCAGCGGTACATGTACTCGTATGTATACGAGCCACGACTTAGAAATATAAGGTCGCGGGTTCGAATCCTGGTCGTCCCCACACAGCTTTGTGTGAATTGTTAAATCGCCGCTGCTCAATATTGGTGAAGGAAAACGTCGTAAGGAAACCAGCATGTCTAAGAACTAATCATTCGAGGACATGTGGCATCCACGAACACGGGCTTGGTCAGCGTGTGTGGATTATGGCCTAAACTCATAAGCTGTAACTATTAAGTTAACAGTGACTTGTACACCACACGGCAGAACACAGTAGGACATTATTTGTTTTGTATCATATTATTTACCTGTGTTTGACATGAATATATTGAAATTGAACTCTCTCAACTATCTTATGAGTTGCCCGGTGCCCGGCAGTGGGACACTAAAAATGGGTTGAAGTGAAGTGAAGTGAAGGTAGGTATACATCTAATAAAGTGTATGAAGTGCTGTGCTCCTAGCTAGGCTACATTTACTAAATTAATCCAATCTACTACATAACATAGCGCTTTATCTTATATTACCCGGAGGTGAAGGCAGAGGTAAATATAACTCACATGTCGCTGACCATGTTTAGGACCCTTATATAAAAGGGGGCTGAGTCACTATCGTTCGTGGGTTGTACACCTATATTTGAATCCCCACACGTGGTCCCCGGGTGGTGTAAATCAGGTGACAATAAACTGATGGTAGGCTTCGGTCGTCGTTAGTGATCACCCGCCAAACAAAGCCGCACCGCCAAGCGACCGTACCGTGTTCCGGTTGTTGCTCCTTTCAGGTTTTTAACCATGTGGAGGCTCATTCCACAGCTACCTTCTCACTGATAATCATTCGTAATCACGAGTGAATCGGTATACTAGGCTGGCACGTTCCATCGCAGACTACATCATTGCATAACATCAGGCAAGTTGTCGCCAAGCCAGCCTATCGCAGAATAAAAAAAGATGGGGGACCTTCCTATTGCCGTTTATCGGACAAATACTCCACTTATAGCTGCTACTAAGATTATTCTACATTAGAAACAATATGTTCGATTCCCACTCAGGACAAATCTTTGTATGATGAGCATGATTGTTTGTTCTGTGTCTAGTTGTAATTTATCTATAATATGATTTAAAAAAAACTATTTATGTTATAACAGTTCCTACTACCCATACATAACACAAGCCATGGAAGAAAGAAGCTACTGGTTCAAGCAAATATAATTGATTAAATTGACGAGTGAAAATATTGACGAGCCGGTGGCGTGGTCGGCAAGATACTTGCTTTTCACGCCGCAGGTTGTTTGTTCGATTCCCACCCGAGACAAACATTAGTGATGAACATTTGTGTTTGTGTCAAGTCTGGGTGTAAATATCTATTACATGTATATATTTACAAAAGAAACGTATTATATGTATAGTAAGTGTATAACAATTATCTGGTTTCCATAACACAAGCTCTGCTTAGCTTGGGACCAGGTGACCGTGTGTGTTAATGTACCAGAATATTTATTTATTTTATCGATTTATTATAAAATATTTTCGCTCGACCGATTTACCGAACCCGTGTTTATGAATGTAACACACTTACGACTGGATTAAAGAAGCAGTTATCTATGTAATTCACTATTAATTAAGTACTTCCCTGAAACTATCATTTGTAGGCACCTTGGAAGCCTGATAAAGTATATTCTCACGTTATTTTCCTTCATTATAAAGGAACGGAAAACTGAAACGTCCTTCTGTCGATAGAACAACTGATAAGCAATTTAATTGAATGTAAATAGTGTTTACACCTTCCGGCATCTCACGGATAGAACATAGAACATAATCATTACAGTTAAGTCGTTTTAGTTTATTTTATATGTGACATTACATAAAACTTACCTAACTAGTTATTAGATAAAATTCGGGCTGCCCCAGCAAACTTCGTACCGCGTTTTTCTCATCTTTAAATTACTAATATCGCTATTAAAAAATAGGGGTTGGTGATAGAAGGGTGACAATTTAAGGTTGTAAGTGTGTATTTTTATTCCACATTATAAAAAAAATATTGTCCAAAAAAAATGTTAGGGGTGAATAACCCTTGTTACTTAGGGGTATGAAAAATAGATACCTAGTAGCCAATTCTCAGACCTACTGAATATGAATATAAAATTTCATAAAAATCGGTCAAGCCGTTTCGGAGGAGTATGGTAACTAACACTGTGACACGAGAATTTTAGACTAGACTAGATAGGTTTAATTGACTTTTTTGCTTCGACAGAGTTTAATCTTATCCTACTACTAATAAATGCGAAAGATTCTGAGGATGTGTGAATGTTACTCTTATGGGAAAATGGGAAAATACACAAATACAGCTGGTCTGAGCAGCGATGGCGGCATTGAGTTGTATCCGCCTCGCCTTTGATGTATTAAAGATCGCTGGTTCGAACCCCGATTATGCTCACACATAATTGTGTGAATTGTTTCATCGCCACTGCTCAATATCGCTGAAGAAAACCTCGTGAGGAAACCGACGTGTCTAAGAACTATGTACCTAATCATTCGAGGATATGCGACATCTACCAACCCGCGCTTGGCGTGTGATTAAGGCTCTCTAAACTCTCAGCTCGTAAGATAGTTGAGAAGACTCGAGCCGTGGACACTAACAAGGGTTGTAGTGATAAGGGTACCTTATTTTTATATTACCTACGCTAGTGGAAGCCATAGGTTTTATAAGCAATAGGTATTTTAAGTTTATATTATGCAACTGTAGGTATATCAAAATAAAATTACGATTTTCTAGAACCAGTTCATAAATAATAATACAATGTCTCTTAAAAGTGAATGGTGTGTTGACGCTCTTAATTGCTAGTCTTTCGGTCTTTTATCGGATGCACTACGGGAAGAGTGCGTTGGATTTACTTAAACATAATTTATTCCCCCATCCTCGTTCTTTCATCGGACAAGTAGAGGTACGGCTATGCGCTACTGATATATGATGGAAATTCTCCGGGTAAGCACAAAGTGCTTCGCTACCACTTTTACTGTGCGAACTGCTAAGTTGAGCAATTCGCCAGCACCTCTGTTTCACGACAGCTTATAATCTGCCTGTCTTCAAGTCACGAGTAAATCAGTATATACTGGGTAAGCGCGTTCAATCGTAGACTACCTACATCTTTGCTTAGCAACAGGCAAGTTGTGGTCAAACGCAATTCTATTATAGGATATTTATACGTTTTTGACCTTTGCTAATTCCCCAACTTGTTATGACAAAAATCATATTATTATAATAACAACACACTAATGACTAAAGAACAATAAAAACTATGCGACAAACAATTTACATACTCATTATAAACCAAAAAGTTGTGTAATTAATGAGCAGAAGCTACTTCGTAGTTATGTTTTTATTTGACTACTAGTTGCCCCAGCGAACTTCGTACCGTGTATTTCTAAAATTAACGATAAGAAATTATGGTTAGCAAAAACGAAAATGTAAAATAAAGTCAATAAATAAAACCGCAAGAGAAGCGAGCGCTGAGCTGACTATTTCGTTGGTGATAACGAAAATTGAAAACTGATAATCAGTATTACGATTACTTTTTTTTATCTTCGATAGGCTGGCGCTTGACTACAACTTGTCTGATATTGAGCAATGAATGATGTAGTCTACGATGAAACGCGCCAGCCCAGTATACCGATTCACTCGTGATTACGAATGATTATAATCGGCGAGAAGGCGGCAGTGGAATGAGCCTCCTTAAGGTTAGTAACTTTAAAGGAGCAACAATTCAGACCCACCTTCTCTGCATGGTGTCACCAGACAACGCACCGGAACACGGTAAGACCGCTTGGCGGTGCGGCTTTGTCTGGAGGGTGGTCACTAACCACGGCCGAAGCCTACCACCAGTTGATTGTTACCTGATTTGCACCACCCAAGGATCACGTGTGGGGATTCAATTAAAGGTGTACCCACGGACGAAGGTTACTCAGCCCCCAATAAGACTTTCAATCCTTTTTCTTGAAAATAACAGACAACAAACTTAGCTTTAGTGTTTTTTTTTGCTGGGAAGTGAGTGATCTACTAAAATTATTTGCTTTGTCGCGGGCCACACTTTGACGACCGCTGTTTTAAACCTTCTTTAGAATTTTAAAATTACTAATATCGCTATTAAAAATAGGGTTAGGTGGTAAAGAGGTGAACATTTAGCGTTATATGTATTTTTTAATACCACATCATAAAACAATAAAAATAATTATTTAAGATATAAAAAGAAAGTTTTTGGGGTGGACCACCATATAACTAAGGCGTATAAAAAATAGATTACGACCGATTCTCAGACCTACTGAATATAGACATAAGATTTAAAAAAAATTGCCTTTTCGTGTCGTGAGGGTTACAAACTACGCGGCACGAGAATTTAATATATGTATGTATTAGATAAATGCGCATCCATGTAGGGGAGAGTGTGTAAGAGAAGAATTAAAAATTGTCCCACACGGCACGGGTCTACACTTAAATATCTTATGAGTCAGGCCTTAATCCACACACGCTGGCCGAGTGCGGGTTAGTGAATTATGAATGTCTTCGAATGATTAGTTCTTAAATATGCTGGTTTCTTCACGATGTTTTCCTTCATCGTTACTGAGCACCGACGATGTACCTAAAGATTCATAAAAATACATGATCGAACTTGCGACCTTATATTTCGAGGCGAGGTTCTGTCCGCACGTACTAACGCGCGTAAAGTATTAACGCGCTAAACCTTTAACCTCTTTTTGCGCAGTCGGATAAAAACTTTTCTATGTCCTTCCCTGAGTCTCAAACTATCTCCATACGAAATTTCATCCAAATCGGATCAGTAGTTTGGTGTGAAAGCGCGACAGACAGACAGAGTTACTTTCGCATTTATAATATTAGTAAGGAGTATTATCTAGATACTAATGTTTTCAAATAGATATTTCAATATGAGGTGGTATGTGGTACATAATTATGCTAGATATGAAATGGTGTTTCAGTAAAATTAAAATATGAGAATGCTACAATGTCGGTGTCATTAAAATAACTTTGGTACCTACAGTGAGTCATTGGGAGATAATTACAACAACTCCACTACTAGTAATTACATAAGATATCTGAAAAATGTTGGAGTTTAGGTTTTTACACACCAACAGTGTTAATGGTAAGATATCACAGGGTGCTAGGGTTGCCAACCATCCTGCTATCCCTGAACATGTCCTGCTTTTTAGGGTGTCCTGGGCTGTCCTGGACAGTTTCTAAGCATTGTCCTGAGTTTTCAAAGAGTTCTGATATGAACGTGTTTTAAAAATGGCGCGCCATTAGTTAAAACGATCTCCAATCGACCCTGGTTTTATTGACCTTGTTTTCAGTGCATTTAACCGGTATGTCGAAGAACTAATCATTTGAGGATATGTGACATCTACCAAACCGCAATTGGCCAGCGTGTATGGATTAAGGCCTAAACACTCCCAACTCGTAACCCGTGCAGTGGGACATTAAAAAGGGTTGAAGTAAATAATTTAGTTGAATCTCGAAGATTGGAATAGTGTCCACTGAACGGCAAATAGGCTCGCTAAATTACGTATACACATTACGTATGGGACCTAAACATGGCCGGCGAAGACTGGGTGATGTTCACTTCTGCCTACTCCTTCGCGTGGTGCTATGCTATGCTTATAACAAAAACAGGACAATAATAGATCTAAGTTTCAAACACGGTACGGACGAAAGGTCTGTGGTGTGTGCCTTAAGTATAAAAAAAACAATTTGTGGACCTGCCTGCTTTGTTACTAGTGGGTTGGTAACAAATGGTTTTGCTAACTAATAACTGATCGATGATTTATAAATACTGTCTTACCTAACTGCAAAATCCCCATAATAAGCTCCACACACCCCGAAAGGAATGCTAACAGCACCGCAAACTCCGGGCCCAGACCATGAAGGTTCTCTCTGGTCATGATGGCGGCAATGGCGGTGGGCCCGATAGCGGAGTCCTTTACAGAACCAAACACGGTGTAGACGAAGCACGCCATGAAGGAGGAGTACAGCCCATACTGGGGAGGAAGGCCTGCTACTCCCGCGTATGCTATCGCTTGAGGGATCACCGTCAGACCCACGGTTATACCTGAAAATTTACAAATATTATATACTTTTAAATTTACGCAAACATTGGAATAAAACTATTTTATAACGAATCATGGTTTATTTTAGATTTTAGGTATATCTCGGGGTTTCAGTCTTTTCAGACTTCATGATCACGGGGAGGACTGAGGTATTTGATACCCCAACAATTAAATAATATTATCGACTAGCTATAGTTTAAACAAACATTTCATTTTTATATAAAAGTTGCGTTCTGATAAGCAAGCTATTTTTCTTATGTTTTGGTTCATGACGTGACCATGGAGTCTGACAAATGAAGTTTATAAAAAATGGAATACTAAAAGGGTTTGTTTGTTTCCCAAATAAAAAAAAACATTGACTGATCATGCTGTTTACAATTCTAAACGTCTACGTACGTAACACGACTACGATTAAGTACCAGTATTAGACTAAAACTTAAAACGCCTTGACCGATTTTAAGCAATTCTTGTTTTGGAATATGCTAATGCAAGGATTGTTTATATGTAGAAATGAGTAGTGTAAAGTCAATTTGGGTATTTTTATATACGATTTTGACTTTGTTCTTCAAGAAATGTATCTACATTACAGTCCATCAAATCTAAGAAGTACCGTTTGACAGTTTCTAAACGTAGTACATTTAGAATTTTATTTTTTGTATGAAAATTGTTTATGTTATGTTAAAATAAAAATAGCTTCATAATTCAATTATTTTACAGGAAAGCTAATAAAAATAGTGTGAATTACGCCTCTATAAAGCTAATTTAATAGAAAACAGTGAAACGTCAAAAGGTACTTCTTAGATTTGTTCAATTGTAAATCAAGCTGACTGAAAGAATAGCTATTACCAGACTAAGATATTTATTTCATTAACTAGATTAGTACCTACCTATTCGAATTTAAATTAAACCAACGTTTTCCCTAAAGAACACAATTATATCTGTTAATAAGTACCTACTTATTATTTATTTATCCCATTATCGAAGCAAATTAGACTGCGCCGCGACAGCTCTTTTTTTCATTTTCTCGTTTACAAAGACAACGATGAAAGTGGATACTTGAGATAACTATTGAAAAAACTGTTAAAGTATTCGTTAAAGTCAAGGTTTAATGACAACCGCGGCGTGTCGGGGGCATGTACATAGGGTCCCGTATGAGGTCTAGGGGTGCACTAAGTAAGGACTTTTCAAAACTCACCCTTATGGGATTGAAACAGGGAGCCGCGGGTGGGAGCTAGTTTTCTAATACACTCAGAGAATCTTAGTTGCCGCTCTAAGTTTGGATTTGTACCCGTAGAATGTCAATAGGCTTGCCTCCTATAATACTTATGAGACCCAAATGTATGCGACGAAAAGTGGGCTAAGACCAAAATCAAATCCAGGACGGCAACGCAACGGGCCCAGTCGCCAACGCATTGGGACCGTTGTTGTCGTTATTATTATTATTATAGTTAGCGGGCTACACAACAGACGCGGAAAGAACCTTTCAGTCAATTTAAAGATAGATTTTTTTAAAAGGAATTAATCAGAAATGTTTACAACAGGTTGGTAACTAGTCGAAGTTTCTAGATTTTACGAAATCAATCTATATTTTGTGCTGAAATAAATTTCATTTGTTGTTAGGGTATTGACACACTACATCATACCACAATGCTTCTGGCGCCACGTGCTCATTACACGCCTCACTGAATTTACTGCACACTATACGTTAAAACATTTTGAATTTTATATTAATATATTTAAAGTTCAAATTAATATGATTACAAATCTTGCAGCAACGCATAGCGAACATAAAATCACAATAATTTCAGATATTGTTAGGGGCAATGAACTATATTACATTTTGTAATGCAAATATTTGCAAGTATTTCACTCAGCAGGACATACTATAGTATTCACGTTATCATCTGAGTTGTCAGGTCATAATAGTCGAAAGAGATAGGAATGTGCTGTACGCCGGACCCTAATTATACCTAGATAAACGGCTACCTGCGCACGAGCTAACGATGAGTTATTAATGATTTGTTACTTATCGATAATTTGTGTTTTATTGTTAGACCCTTCACTAGGCGGCTCCATAAGTGCAGGGGAGATAGATATAGAGAAATGATTTATGGCCCTAAGACTCAGATGATAACGCGCGTACTATAGTAACATGTTACCATTAAGTCTTAAAATATAAAGAAAACTGTTAGTGAAGTTAAGTGTTTCTGTTAATTTTTTGGTAAAAAATTAAGAATTGAGCTCCAATGAATAATTGAATAATTATAACTTGAAAAAAATTACATATTATTGATGTAATTAGGTAAATTTTATAATCATATAATTACACTAGCTTTCCGACAGCAGCTTCGCCCGCGTGTATGTCGGTTATCGCGCCAAAACATTACCTTCTTTTTGCGCAGTCGAATAAAAACTATCCTATGTCCTTTCTCGGGTCTCAAACTACCTCAATTTCATCCAAATCGGTTCAGTAGTTTAAGCGGGAAAGCGTAACACACAGAGTTACTTTCGCATTTATAATATTAGTAGGGATAGATGTAACACGTAGCGCCATCTATAATCATTGCGAAGAAACCCCGCCCAATTTGTATATTCCATGCTTTTTTTTCTCTTTGGTACTGTTTCCGATTCTGAGTTGCGTTGTGAGAAATGTCAATGTGTCCTTGATTAAATAAAAGTGAAGTTAATATAGAAGTTATTCATTTTTTCATCGTATCTTTCCTACAATTATAAAGCTGAAGAGTTTGTTTGTTTGGTTGAACGCGCTAATCTTAGCGAGTACTGGTCCGATTTGAAAACTTGTAATGTTAGATAGCCCTTTTGGTTGTACCAAGTATATTATTAGAGTACTTTTATCTATACTTGCAGGTATACTGTACGTGTGTCTGTTTATGGCACCAAACACCTAACTAAACGGCTGTAGCAAATTGTCACTGTATTGAGAGAAAAGTTTGGGCAATTTGATTCACAACTAAAGCCTAGCGAAAGATTACTTCTACTCTAGATAACATTACCATTATTACCACCAATTTATAGTTCTGAGTGTGTGACACTAGATTAGACGTGTGAGACCTCGGCTGGTTACATGAGTCATAGGTGTGTTGTGCACTGAAGCGTAACATTATTGTGCTACACAGAACATTTACAATCACTGAAACACATTCCGCTTCTATGACTAGGCTTTGGATTATGCATTTTCGATTGCTTGCTTGTCAATATTAACATTATGGATTCTATAGTAATTGTATTTATAGATAGACCGTTTAACTCACGTATCGCCTATCGCCAAGATTCTGACTCCTCAAGCTGCACAGACAGTGATGATGATTCAAGCGATATGGATATTAGTGACGAATAGTCTTACGTTCCTTTTATCTGTGGTTAAATAGTTCTTTATGAGATTTAATTTATGTTTTATGACTTTGTATCTCAGATGGCGATAAGCGAGTTAAACGGTCGGCCTATATCTGTTTGCTTTGCATGAGTAAATTGCTGTACAGATTTAGTTTAGAAAGTGACAATCTTAGCTCATTTCACGTTATATGTTTTAAAGGCAAAACAGGTGAAATTAAAATAATAAATGAGTTTACAAAAGAGATAGAGAGCTGCTTATGTTTGAAACTGCCAGTTGGATATAAACTCATGGAGAGAAGTTATTTATAAGGATAAGGAAATAAAAATAATAAAATAATAATAAAATCTAAAATAAACGCGATAAAATACGTTAAAAAGTAGTTTTATTTCAATGTGTGATATTCGCGTAAATCTAAGACAATACTATAGGTTATGAAATACTGATTCTCAGGGGACAGTATAGGAAAGTCAGGCAGGAAACTGCTTTGGAATATGCTCTCGCTTTTCTTCGTGTGCATCGTAACCTTCTATAACGAACGCACTTCTTGCTCTTTATATTGGTATCGATAGGTATGCTTACATAATTAAAAGGTATAAAGCATGAAGTTTATAAACACCCAATGTTACGCTTCAGTGGATATCAGCCTTTATGATATCTAATAAACTAAGTCTTCGTTTATAGACAGTGTTAGATACTTCCTGACTTCTGAATAGTTTTTGTAATATTGAAGACATTATTGTGTTCATAAATGTCAGACAAACATCCGTGATCGTATCTAAACAATTTGTTTTTATTGCTATTTTGAGAAGAGGAAAAATGACTAGGTAATTACTTAGGTGATCGAATGAAAAGTTGTACAATTCTGAATATTGACAGCGCTATAATTACTTTTCTGGCAGTCAGTAATTCGGTAATGGACCGATTTAGACATGAACATCTACATAATTGACTTCAACAGACAATACGATGTAATCGGGAACTAAAACTAAGTTACAAATAATTAATAACTTATCTAATTACATAATTTTTTAAAGTACCCAGCTAACTATGAAATTAACCCACTCCTAACGGACCCAAAACGCTGACTGCTTTGCTGCTTGAATAGCAATAGCTAACCTTTGTACCAGGTACGAGCCGGAGTGGGACTGGATAGTTATTTTATTTCATTAATGCAAGAATGGATATAAAGGAGCTAGCTCAATAGATTGTACCGTGTCACACTCTAGTACACTACGCTGCTACGAAAACGAAGTGTGATTGTTAAGTGCTTTAAATTTTTCTACGAAAATACTACGCGTGCTTTCGTAGCGTTTTTGTCGAAAACACGACGCGGAAGCTATTACACAGCTACAAAAACGAAGTGTGATTGTTACGTTTATTTACTTCGCTATAGGCCGACCGTTTAACTCGCGTATCGCCATCTGAGTTACAAAGTAATAAAACAATAATTAAATCTCTTAAAGAACTATTTAACCACAGATAAAAGTAATGTAAGACTATTCGTCACTAATATCCATATCGCTTGAATCATCATCAATGTCTGTGCAGCTTGAGGAGTCAGAATCTTGACGATAGGCGATACGCGAGTTAAACGGTCGGCCTATACGAATAGATGCTACGGTACCATACTGTTGATTATGTTGACTCTTTATCGCTGATTTCAAAGATTTATGAACATTATCAAGCTAAAATAACGTAAGTTTAGGTTATGTTGAAAGTCTCGTACTGTCTCACCAGCAATAACATCAGCGAGGCCGTTTCTGAGCGTGTACTTCGGTAGCCACTCGAGGATTGGGAGCCGTCGCTTTAGCGTCTTGGTGGAACAGCAGGCACGCGCGCGTCGTGCTGCATCCTGTCTCCAACCACCGTTGTCTTCCTTAGAGGGGAGGTCGCCTTTGTACGTGCCGTTTGAACCTGAAAATAGTAATAACTGATAAAATAAGCTGGCTTTTCTTTTTAATTCAATTGCTATACAAGATTTTTTTCTTACTCGTACGCTTTGGTCGTGGTTAGGGCGTAATATTATTAAAATCTAGGAAAAGAGAAGGGTGTTAACCACTAATTTATAAAGTGAAATAAACCGCGATAAAAGTCCTTTATAAAATAGTTTTATTTTAAAGTGTAAATCTAAGAAAATGCTAGGGTGTTAAGACATTCGCCTAAACCGATGGCCCAATTGAAATGCTTTTTTTTTACAGATTTATACGGATACGAAATTATAGAAAAAATTCAAAACTAGGATAAAAAAATATGCGTTGAGGACTAATGAGGACACGTCTATAAAATATAACCGATTTAATACAGAACATCCAAATGTTCCGCGCGGCGGATGACTGCTCTGTGTGCTGTATGTAGTACCTATGTAATACAACATAATTTGTAAGATCACTATGGATCCCTGTAGGAAATAAATGATATTTATTCCTTATTTAATTTTTTTTTATCTTTTAAAAAAATGAATTCTAAGTGTATGGTATAAACAGGGTGGAATAGAATGCGTAATGTTGGCATACTGACTGATGCGCGTGTTTAGCGCGTCAAATTGACAGGTGTGTTTGTGTGTTGTTGATGGGTGTCGTATTCTTCTGGCAACAATGAAGTAGACTGCCATTGAACCCTTCGACACATGCCTTGCTTTATACCTCTGCTGGGCTTACCTACAGTTTATTTGTTCTGCAGGTACTCAAAAGGTAAAAACAGAATACTTGGATGTCTGTTTATCCATCTGTTTCAGCTGATTTGCTTCAAAGCTTCAGGATCAATTGAGTTTAAACGTAACATAAGTAAATTAGTGAATCAGAGACGAACTTGGTATACAATTAAAATAATTATAAACATTTTTTTTATTGTGTAATGAAGATTTTCTAAGTATATTTGAAAAGTCTTGTTGAATCCGGGACCTGGTGGTTATTACTTTACACGACGTAGGCACATAATTAATACAAGAGTGAAAAAACACATGGATTTAAGACAAAAACTATTTGTGTTAATTAAATTAGATGTCTTTGTTAGTTCGCTATTTATTTGCATAGCGACAATGACACGCCATGCGATATTTTAATGGTCAAAACATCTAATTAAGCTTAATGAGACATCTTTTGCTATGGGTTCGGTACCTGTTAGTACCATGACATTTATAAGTTTTAACAAATTTTATGATGAAAAATAATTTAAATAAAAGCATAAAGATGATAAGGCAACTTTTTGCCATGCATAAAAAAATAAAATCATGTTTTTGTATACACTGCTTCGTGACTGATAGAAAAAACTTTGGTTTTAACATAATAGTGGTTATTGACCCTGGCTGGTTCGATTCCCACCCAGGACAAATCTTTTTGTGATGAGCATGATTGTTTGTTTTGTGTCTCCGTGTAATTTATCTTTAATATGTACGAGTATGTTTTTATTAAAATGTATTTCACTAGTATATTATCGGTTCGTAGTACCCATCACAAGCAAATATAATTTCATATTATTCCATAAAAGAACACGTTAAAGTGTTCGTTGGTTTAGAATTTAATTATGTTTACATACCACCTCGAAAAAGACCTCAGACTCTAGGACCTCAGACTGGAGGAATAGTAATTAAAAAAGTGTCAGACGTATCTTTTGCTTACCCTTGATGTAAGCTTGGCTACACCTGGAGCACACGTACCACTTAGGAACGGTGGTACAGGGAGTTGTTTTAAAACCGATTCGGATCAAAAAGAGTGTTAGCACTTTATTAATTTCAAAAAAAAATTATACAACAAAGCAATGGTTATCGGTCTCTCGGTAAATATTTTATACAAATAGCTCTGGTGGGGTTATAATTTATTATAAGGTAGATTATCCACAAGTGTAATCCCAGAGTAATCCGTGATTTCCACAAATCGCTCCCGCTTGTGTCATGCAGCACGTTCCGCACGGCCCGGTGCGGTGTGCCGCTGCCGGATATTTCCGTAGCATTGTACAATATATTTGTGTACACAATGCTAGCTATTAATGCTATTAAGTCACCACAATAGTTGGGAAGAGACGGGGATTTCTGGTGACATTTATACAATTAATCAGTGTGAGCTATTTATGTTAATGTATAGGGGTCTTTAGTATTTAACACCACGTGGTCGCTATTCTGAGTCACCATTAAATTGGGAATTTAATTGGTTTATCAACCTTTATATTGTGTAAATTGTATTTTAATTATGGCCTGTGCCGAAATCATTCCGCAATTTTACTAGTATTACTTTTAATTAAGTATAGTGCTATCGAGGTTTTAGTAGATTAGTAGTAAAAAAAACTGAAAAATGCACTAAATTTAAAAAGAAAAAGTTGAACAATTACGCAATTCTGCAAGTGTCAAGTTCAAATATAATTATTTAATAGTTACAAGATTTTTACTCACAAACAACGACGTCCTAAAACGCCAATTTTTTTCTGAAAATATTCGATTCTTATACACCGATGTCAAAATTATTATTTATGTTGTATGACACAATATGTTGAACGATAAAAATTTTGGAACGTTCATAAACCTGTCAAGATAATAAAATTACAAAATAATCTACAAATTAATTTACTTTTTCTATTTCCAATCCAGTTTAATAAACTGAAAAATTTATACCATAACATTTTCGTTTTGATTAACATTTAGACCAGAAATAAATAATAAAAAACTAATTTTGATAGATTTAAGTTAGTATTTAAAAACTTGTTTCGAATTAACGACCTTGTCCTAGCAGTAGGTAGGTACTCCTAATAGGTAATAATACGAATTAATTCGTAGGTACCTACTAATTACTTCGTACCAGATACCTATATTATTACTCGTACCAGAGACATTACATTACTAGAGGTACATATTTTGTACCAAAATTTCGAATGAGAAAGTTTAATATGAGACCTTTTTGAAAATACGATAACCCGTTCTTGTATGTAGATTAATATTGTTTAAACAGGTATAAATATTAGTTTTCTCCGTTAATCTAAATTAGCATAAGTTTAATTAGAAATCCGAAGGTACTTAGTTAAAATGCATGAAGTATTTAAAAGATTCCATTAATTACGACAAGTAGGCAAACCGGCGGTATTAGCATATCGAAAGTTTTCACTTGCTTTTGCAAACAGGATGAATTGATAACTGCATCCTTGGTACATTAGTACGGGCCGGTGGCGTGGTAGGTAAGATGCTTGCTTTTCACGCCGTAGGTCGTGGGTTCCATTCCCACCCGAGACAAACATTTATTTAAATATGTCTGTTTGTCTTGTAATTATCTATATTTAAGTATATATTTACAAAAGAAAAGTATTATATGTAGTATATTACCAGTTATCTGGTTTCCATAGTACAAGCTCTGCTTAGTTTGGGATCAGATGACCGTGTGTGTTAATGTCCCACTATATTATTTTATTTTATTTGTTTATTAGTAAGCGTGTTCGCTTGATAACCGCTAGATCTCGGGTTCGAATCCCAGGTCAAGCAAAAATACGTTTTTAATATAGTTATCAGTTGCTGATATATAAGCTCCGACACATATCAACAACTAGTGTAACTGACCTTTAGAGTTTCCAAATCTTTGTAGTAGATCGAAGTTAGGTATTGTTAAGTGATAAGTGACCTCTGCCTACACCTTCGAGTGATACAGGCGTGATCGCTATGTTATGAATTGATAAGGCAGCCTGCCCACGCACGATTTAGTGACCAATTCAACGCGTGGCCTTGAGTTTTGTATTGAGTTGCTCAAATCGGTCAAAAAGTCGGTGAAAAAATCGGAAAAATCAGCGTATTAGCAATAATTCTAATACATTAGATTAAAATGATTAGTATTAGATAAATGGGTAAAAATAAAAGATTATTTTAATAACAAAGTCATAAAAATATGTATATTAGGTGTACAACAACAACAACCCAACAACAACAACAACAACAACAACCAACAACAACAACAACAACCAACAACAACAACAACAACAACAACAACAACAACAACAACAACAACAACAACAACAACAACAACAACAACCAACAACAACCAACAACAACAACAACAACCCTTTTGTGCTCTACAGCTGGGCATGAATCTTCTCTCAACTTTATTAAGTGATGAGAGAGTTAAGGCTTTAAACCACACGCTATTCAAGTGCGGGTAGGTAAATGTCACAAGTTATAAGACGTGATTTTAGGCTACATATAATGTAGGCAGTGTCTAAAATAAATACAGGTCCATCAGTAAAGAAGGTCGCAAGTTTATTTATTTGAATAGGTACTTACTATACCATACGTTCTCTACAATTAGGTACAGGACCGTTAAAATGAATCTATTTTTCGGGTCTGAGACACCTTCGTCCATTGGAGTGCACATTCAATCTGAATGACACGAGGTCCCCGCGTAGTGTAAATCAGGTGATAAGTAGGTGGTGCGCTTCGTCCGTGGTTATTGACCATCCACCAGACAAAACCGCACCGCCAAGCGCTCTTGGCGTGTACAGGTGCGATGTTTGGTGGTGACACTATTTGAGAGAGGGGTCGGAATTGTTCCTTCTATGGTTATATACTAAGGAGCCTTATTCCACTGTCACCTTCTCACCGATACATAACTGGTATTGTACATGTAATACTTTTCTTTTTTAAATACATACCTACATACTTAAATATAGATAATTACACCCAGACTCAATAGAAATAGACATGATCATCACACAAATGTCTGATGATGGGAATCGAACACACAACCTGCATAAAAAGCAAGACCTTACCGACTACGCCACCGGCCCCTCGAATATCAATTGCTACTACTTGAAAACGAAAGAAAATCTTGTAAAAATGAATAACATTAAATACACATAACGTGCTTGTTTTACATAACACTCGTAAACAAAGTTAAAACATAAATATAATGTGATTTTATATAGTTACATATCGATAACAATTCAAATACTCTACACAAGTATATAAAAATTATTTCATACGTCGTAAACGCATGTTACACGGTTTTTTGTCCTCTATAGTCAATTCCATTGAAGCAGATGAGATGCAGGCAGACATTGAGAGTTAATATGGCAGCCCTATTTCACCATGCCGACAAAAGTCAAAGAAAAGAATTAAAAAAGTTAAAGAATTAACAATCAATCAATAAATTCAAATAATTTATTACTTAATTTATGTTACATAAACTAACTATCAAAATCGATTTATAATTGGCGAAATTATTGCGTAATACATACAAAAAAGTATGCAGTCTTAATAGCATATTATATTATCTGTGAACATTCGAATCCTTTTTAAAGTTCGTTGAAAAGCATCTGAAACCCAGGGCCCCGATTCTCCTGCTTGAAATTTATCTCTTACTAGCGGACCCCGCAGACATTGTCCTGCCCGGTAAAGCATCGCCACGTACCGGGTCTAAAACTAGATAACACGAGATTCTCAGACCTATCGAATATAGATATAAGATTCCATAAAAATCGGTCAAGCCGTTTCGGAGGAGATTTTTTTTTTAATTTTTCTCTGCGTAAGAACCATCCTCGTCCTTCAAGGAATATTCTAAAAAAATAATTAGCGAAATCGGTCCAGCTGTTCACGTGTGATGACGTGACCAAAGGAAATAGGGATATTATAAATCATATTTTCTTCTTGTCAAAATTATTAACATTCCAACATTCTTAAGATTTACTTTTATCGGTATTTTCCAAATCAATTAGTAACAGCAATCTTTTACTCTACCTCGGAAGCAATAAATCGTTTCAAGAAATGTCTCCGTAAGTGAAGTAATGATGATTGCAGGACACGGGTCAGGTGTTACCGGCTCGACCTGGTTGAGCCGAACACTCGGCACCCAAGTGCTCTCCCGCCCTACCAGACACAGGCGAATCTAAGCAGTATGTGAACTTAACTTTATATTGAATGATTTCTGTTTGTAGGTCAGGCTACGATTTGTAATCTGAAGGATGACGTTATGAAGTTGTTTGTCAACATAGAACACTGCGTATAATCTTATAGTCAGCTTAAAAGCAACAGTGGTGACTGTTACTTTTAAGCAGGCTGTCCAGACACAAACGTCACAAGCGAGTTGGCGCTGAGGCGAGGGACAAAGATGCCGCGCCCGCGCACCGCTGCGTCACCGTGCGGCGACATCATTGAACTCTCTCTCCGCTTCTTGACTTCAACCGCACCGCCATTTTGTCGCGTCTATTTTTCTTGTTAAATATTTTAAAGAAGTATAATAATATACCAGTTAAATTTAATTCCAGTCCACTCATTTCATCTCCCAACATGTCTAGACACTGGCTATAAGATTGCAGATAGATATTTAACTGTTTTTAACTCAATAGTTATCACAGAATATGTTTCATATATTTGTGATGATTTTGAACTATCATTAGCCACCGTTATTACCATTATCCTGGTACCCAAAGCGTTCTATCTGATAAGTATGTAATTAATACGAATAGACCTATTCGTAAAAACTAAAACTAATAAATAATATCAACAAAAGCGTCAAATTAGCTGTCGGTGACGCGCGGTGCAAAGACATATTAAAATAAAAATACGTGTTTATTAAAATTTGTTTATGTTTTCTTAAAGTAGTTAAAAAGTTTTCCTGTATAATGCTAACTGGGTTTCCAGCCCCATTTGACTAAAGTAAAACTACGAATTAGTATAATAAATCACGCAAATGCAGTTTGGAAGCTAGTTCTACATTTCTTTTCAAACGTGTACTTATGATTGCACAACATTTGATCACAGTTAACTCTCTCTCCATTATCCACTGTGACACATAGAGCTGGCTGGCGCATGGTGATCTTCCACGGCTCAATTGTTAGCGACAATAACTCGTGTTGACACAACGCGTATGATATATATATTACACTATGATATATTATGTATATAATATATTATGATGTATTGGGTATCTGTAAACAAAGTTATATTGTTTTGTATTGTGTTAAACTAACAATATCTCCATACTGATACTGACCCACTTCAGTTACGTTTAGAAATGTATAATAGGTCTCATTCGATTCTTAGGTTATTCAATTGGTAGATGTAAGTCTCTATAGGCCGACCGTTTAACTCGCGTATCGCCATCTGAGGTACAAAGTCATAAAATATTAATTAAATCTCTTAAAGAACTATTTAACCACAGATAAAAGTAATGTAAGACTATTCGTCACTAATATCCATATCGTTTGAATCATCATCACTGTCTGTGCAGCTTGAGGAGTCAGAATCTTGGCGATAGGCGATACGAGAGTTAAACGGTCGGCCTATGGCAAAATAAATAACTTGATAATATATGAAGGCTTTCGAAGGTTTTTTTAGACTAAAAATATCTATATTAGCAGACAACTTTAGGTAGGCGTGAATAATCGGGTAAGAAGACGGTATTTCAATAAAATAACTACAGCAAATATCACTTCACCCCAATCTCTCGATAGCACAATCATTAATTCTACCAGTTAATTTACAGATCGTTAAGATGACATTGGATTAAAGCGTAACGTTCACCGAGCACGTTATTGCATCTGCACTACCGGACGCCACAACGGTTCAACGCGCAGTGTCAGCCATTCTAAGATGGCCGCTTCACCCGCGCTCGGTGTTCATTCGTTCGCTCATAATGACATTCTCGAGTGACAGGTTACTTCAAAGACGGACGCGATGACAGTATAAAATGACAGCCGATGCATTGAGAAGCAGATGTGCCAACACGGCCAACCCTGACGAATCGCACGACCTCGTGCGCATAGTATCAGTCTGCTCGATGACATGTCATTCTTTTCTACCTGTTCTAATGAAAAAGTAAAGATAGACATTAACATACGCTCGGTCCTTCCTGACCGAATTCAAATTCATCGCTTTTGCATAATAATATGGACCGGGCATGCTAGTCTCCTTCATACAGTTACTCAACAGTGGCCCGGGCTTACCAGGCCCCTTTAACCAACTACTTAAGCATGGCCCGGGCATACGAGGCCCCTTCAACAACTTACCAAAGTATGGCCCGGGCATACGAGGCCCCTTCAATAAACTACCTAAGCATGGCCCGGGCATACGTGGCCCATTCAACCAATTACCAAAGCGTGGCCCGGGCGTACGAGGCCCCGTCAACCACTTGCCAAAATACGGCCCGGGCATACAAGGCCCTTTCAACCAACTACCTTAACATGGCCCGGGCATACGAGGCCCCTTCAACCAATTACCAAAACGTGGCCCGGGCATACGACGCCCCGTCAACCACTTACCAAAATACGGCCCGGGCATACGAGGCCCATTCAACCAATTACCAAAACGTGGCCCGGGCGTACGAGGCCCCTTCAACCACCTACCAAAGTATGGCCCGGGCATACGAGGCCCTTTCAACCAACTACCTAAACATGGCCCGGGCATACGAGGCCCTTTCAACCAACTACTGAAGCATGGCCCGGGCATAAGAGGCCCTTTCAACCAATTACCAAAGCGTGGCCCGGGCGTACGAGGCCCTTCAACCGCTAACCAAAATATGGCCCGGGCATACGAGGCCCTTTCAACCAACTACCGAAGCATGGCCCGGGCATACGAGGCCCTTTCAACCAGCTTTCCATTCTTTCCATTACCACCGTCAAAGCGTGGCTTGGGCGTACTGGGCCCCTTGCAACCACCTTACCATATAACACTTAAACACACATGGATGACTATTTCTTCGATTGGATACCGTCTCCTGTTGGTTTTACCCTTCACATCCCAACTTCTGATGAAGGCTTTCGAAGGTTTTTTTAGACTAAAAATATCAAGATTAGCAGACAACTTTAGGTAGGCGTGAATAATCGGGTAAGAAGACGGTATTTCAATAAAATAACTACAGCAAATATCACTTCACCCCAATCTCTCGATAGCACAATCATTAATTCTACCAGTTAATTTACAGATCGTTAAGATGACATTGGATTAAAGCGTAACGTTCACCGAGCACGTTATTGCATCTGCACTACCGGACGCCACAACGGTTCAACGCGCAGTGTCAGCCATTCTAAGATGGCCGCTTCACCCGCGCTCGGTGTTCATTCGTTCGCTCATAATGACATTCTCGAGTGACAGGTTACTTCAAAGACGGACGCGATGACAGTATAAAATGACAGCCGATGCATTGAGAAGCAGATGTGCCAACATATACTAAGGTGACTGGTAAATAGTGCAAACTACTTTACTACATAGTAGTGCTCATGATTACAAACAATTTTTCCAAAGAAATATTTGTCGAAGCTAATTTTTGCTTCCACTCTTTTCATTATAAAATACCATAAAATGATTCAGCGGTATGGACCTAATAAGGTCGCGAGTTCGATTTCCAGTCGTGCCTACACATCTTTGTGTGGATTGTTTCATCGCCGCAATATTAGTGAAGGAAAACAACGTGAGGAAACTGGCATGACTAAGAACTAATGTAACATAATAAGTGTAACTAGACACGTGACATCCACCACCAGCATTTAGCCAGCGTGTGTGTATTAACGCCCAAACTCTTTCAACTCGTAAGATAGTTGAGAGAAGTACCGTGCCTACCAGTGGGGCACTAAAAAATATTTGAAGAAGATATTGATTGAAGTAAAAGATACGGAAAAAAATTCCAATGAAATTGTTTCTAATAATAATAATAATTTAATGGGACATTAACACACACGGTCATCTGGTCCCAAGCTAAGCAGAGCTTGTATTATGGAAACCACGTAACTGGTATATACTACATATAATATTAAAGATAATAACACGCAAACTCAAGGCAAACAGACATGTTCATCACAAAATGTCTGACTTGGATGGGAATCGTACCCACGGCCTGCAGCGCGAAAAGCAAGTATCTTATCTATATCCTTATCCTTATTTTTATCTATAATATAAAAATGAATCGCAAAATGTGTTGGTAAGCGTATAACTCGAGAACGGCTGAACAGATTTCGCTAATTCTTTTTTAGAATATTCTTTGAAGTACGAGGATGGTTTTACGCAGAGAAAAATTAAAAAGCTTGACCGATTTTCATGAAATTTTATAGGTCGTATTCTGTTTTAGGTCCCGGCAGGTGGCACTGCTTTACCAGGTAGGACGACGTCTGCGGGGTCCGCTAGTCCTTAATAAAATTAAGGAGCTGAATGCACCCTCTCAGTTTGTGAAGAGCTGTCTCTTCCATCCTTTGTTAGTTAGGTAGGTACTATCGATTTGTTTGTACCTACTAAATCAATCAATCAAAATCAATTTCAGGAAGAGGCGTGTTACTTTCATACTTATTTAAAGAAAGACAAAACATGCGGTACAGTTTCAACTCTAAAAACGTATATATAAGTAGATATCATCGTGTATTGTAGATAATTCGCAGTAGTGGTGTTAGCAACAACAAGATATCAGGTTACAATAACAACATGCATGCACTAGCTCCGATGAATGCATCACGACATGACCAACCTGCGACCTGTTATACGAATCATTTAACTACTAAAGAGAAACGGCGGTTGCCGGGCATCACATCTCACCCGGTTGGAAGATCTTCTTAACACTGGAGGGTCACTACCACTAGATCCTCCAGTCACCTCCACATGGGCATGCTCAATAAACGCTGTGAGTACCTACTAGAGGCGACCAATAGCAGTGATTTTAAGCAATGTCCATATTCCCACAGAGTGACGCCAGGCGTCAAGGTAGTAGAGAAGATATTGGTAGTAAGTGATTATTATTATTTACAAAATGAGAGAACCAATTGATAACGAACAAGGACACAACAGCAAGCCTTTTCAACAGCAAGAAGCGCCACAAAAACCCGCAGGTGTAGAGGAAGCACCACTCTGCTGGCTGCCTTGACACACCAATTAACTGAAAAACTTAATTACACTCTTATCTACCTCAGGAAATTGGTACTAGTTAACACAAAAAATAACTAGAAAACGTCGCACTTTCGGAGATTTAACGATTGTGAAAACTAATGGTAGGTCATTAACCGACATCATCTATGGCATGGCGAATACTTAATACGCTTGAAGATATATTTTTTCCTGCACTTTTTGATGTAAAATGCTGGATTATTGGTAATATCTTGACAATCCAAAAGTGTGTTTAACTCATAGCGTTCACATCTGTATTACCCGCATGTGTAGGCAGAGGTGAAAATCACCCATAACCGATTATATTTAGGTCACGGAAAAGCAGGGGAAACAAATGCCGTTCGTCGGCCATACCAATTTTTTTAGGCAATTTAGAAACATAATTTGCTCCACCTGGGATTCCACTGCTGTTTATTTATATTATTTATCATCTAATATAAACATACCTACTATTAATGATATAGGTACCCATGTCTGGCTCATCAGCATTCCATTTCAACGTGGCAATGCAACCTTCTATTCTGCAGTGTTACCAAGAAACTGATTTTTTAGATTATTAAACTTTAGTTTAGAATAATGATCTTTTGCTAAAATTATTAATAATTAAAACCTTTAGACCCAGATTAGGAGCGATTTAAACTGAAATAAAATGACAACTGCATTGATAAAACATAGATATTACTCGATAGAGAACACCTATTTCTTACCAAGGATGACCTGCGAGCTATTCAAATTAAAAAAACCTCCTAATTTCAACAGAGAAATGGTTGGAATATACCACCTGCTTAAGACCCAGGGCCAATTCCACTTAGAATTCAAAACAATGTGAGCGCCACTTATCTAAATAAAATAATGTTTGTAGGTTGTCGACAATGATTTTTATTAACATGTTGAAATTTCAAATATCTCAGTCTTCCCGTGTCCATGGAGTTTGAAAAGACTTTGAAACGTCAGTATAAAAAAATTCAAATAAACTGCGATAAAATCCGTTTTAAAGTAGTTTTATTTTAATGTATTGAAATCGTTTGACGTTTACAAATCTACAGACAAGTGGGAAATGTCTTAACTGTTCCACGCTTCCGGTTAGGTCAGGAAGTGATAATTAACTTTGGTTTCAATCAGGTCTATTTATAAATAGGCTGAAGGAACTCTCAACAAGTGCTGTGTGTCGCTCATAGAAGATGCAATCAATTCTATAGCCACAAAAATAACAAATATGAAGAAATTACAATAAATTTTCGAACAAGTCAAACATTTGTGTGATGAACATGTCTGTTTGTCTTGTGTCTGGGTGTTATTATCTATATTTAAGTATGTATTTGCAAAAGAAAAGTATTATACGAGGATGGTTCTTAAGTAGAGAAATATTAAAAAAACGTCCTTCGAAACGGCTTTTTTTTATTATACCTATATTATATTCGTTAGGTCTGAATTTCGGTTGTAATCTATTTTCGGACCAGGAAGGTGGCACTGCTTTACCGGGCAGGACGACATCTGTTGGATCCGCTAGTTAATTATAATATTTGTTTTTATAATAAACTAGCTTCCGCCCGCGGCTTCGCCCTCGAAATTGATCTCACTAATTTTGTTTCTCCATACAAACTTTGGAACCCCGTTTCACCCCCTTAAAGGGTGAGTTTTGAAAAATCCTCTCTTAGTGCACCCCTAGACCCCATAAGGAACCTATGTGCCAAATTTGGAGTCTGGGCTCTGCGTTGATATGTCAGTTAGTCAGTCAGTTTCTTCTTTTATATAATTTAAGATAATGTTGTTTTTAGTTACCTTCATACTAATCATGTTTAATCATTAAAAACTCTATTTTAATCTAGTTGAGAAGTAGCTTGTTCTAGAGTTAAACCATCAATCTTGTTTACCACTGCTCTGTTTACTTCAAACATCAAATAATTATCAATTAAGGAACAGAAAGTAATCTCCTAACTTCACGGGGTGTAAGTTCAAGGGCGACTCAATCGTCAGTGAAAGTTTGTACTGACTTATTTAACTGATAAGTGGCGACCTCGTCTCTCCTATTGTTTTGTAATTAACTGTTCAATAACACAATTAACTGTTTCACACCATTTGATAACTGTCAGTTCAATGTTGTCAAACAGGATAAAGGAAAATAGAAGTTAATATACAAAGGTTTTCTATTCTGCAATAGGCTTGCTCTTGACTACAACTTGCCTGATGTTAAGCAGAAGATGAAGATGCAGTCTACGATGGGACGCGCCCGCCCAATATTCAATTCACTCGTGATCACAAATGATTTTAGGTGAAGGTGAAAGTGAAGGTGGCAGTGGAATGAGGCTCCATATGGTTAGAAACCATAAAGAAGCAAAAATTCCGACCCACCCTTTTAAATGGTAAGTCTTTATTTTGTTAACCGGTACATGAGATCTTTATCTTAAATACAGTAAGTTCGCTGGTGTCACCAGACATCGCACCGGAACACGGGAAGGCCTTTTGGCGGTGTGGCCAATTTCTATTGGGGTCGGCTCCTAGTCTAACCTGATGCGGCTAGCTACCTGAATTATACGAGCGACTGCCATCAGACCTCGAAACCCGTAGGGAACTAGTAGCCGAGATGGTTAGACCAGGTGTCAGATTATATTGGCTTCCGACTACATGTAACAATTGTGATAGATGTGTTAAATGACAACCGCAACAAACATAATTATCAGTTGATTGATTGTCGCCTGATTTGCACCACCCGGGGACCACGTGTGGGGATTCAGAAAAAAGATAAACGCAAAAAAAAGAAAAGGAAAATGAAGTGGCTGTGGGCTGGTCATTTAATATGATAAATCACGACGTAATTTTTTTAAAACTTAGCTAAGCCTCGGTAGCCCGTTGGTAAGCGTGTTCACTCAATTAGCGGGTTCGATTCTCGGGTCAAGCAAAAAGACTTTTCTAATAAACTTAGAAAATCCCAGTTTCAGCTCGAAGTTCGGAATTATGCACTATGAACCGCAATAGACTCATCCCCTCCTACGTATGGGACCAAAATATACCCGGCGAGATTGAAGTCATATTCATCTCTGCCTACACTTTCGGGTAATACAGGCGTCACGATATACTAAGTACCATCTGCATCACTTCCATAGCCGAAGCCTACCACCAGTTTATTGTCACCTGTATTGCACCATCCACCACGAGTGAGGAATAAGATTGAAAGTAGTTTTTTTACATTCTGACCGCATTCTTCCCGTAGGTACCTACTATGTTGGTGGATATTTCCAGAATACCAGAGCATAATTCTAGTCATGGTCATGAATACAATAATGAACATTACTGGTCATATAACGAGGACATCTACATTGCACTTGCATCTACTGAGATGCAGTTGCTCAATTCTGAAAGTGCGGGACAAGCAACGGTCAAGGCAGACAAACAAATGATTTTATATTGACGTCTCATTAGCTCGAAATAATAATAAGTAGGTATTTAAAAGCAATAACAACTTTGGAATCAATAAAGTCGATCAACAATCATTAAGAAATTTTTCTAAAGGAAAAAAAAGATCCGCCTTCTAAAAATTGAAAAATAAAACTGACATCTGATCTTTCCTTTTTCTTATTTATATTGGGGTCGGCTCCCAGTCTAACCTGATGCGGCTAGCTACCAGAATTATACGAGCGACTGCCATCAGACCTCGACACCCGTACGGAACCAATATCCGAGATAGTTAGACCAGGTTATGTTACCTAGGCTTCTTACTATCTATTTCAATGCCGCCGACGACTTGTGTGGTCGAGCGCTATACTGTGCCCGGGAGCTCGCGGATTCGATTTCCACCCCGGTCAATTTTTGTGTACTAACAAAGTTTTGTTTCGGTGTCTGTTTTGTTGAGGGCCTATCCTCCATGCTTCGGAGAGCACGTTCCGGTTGTCGTTAATATAATTTGACACTTGGTCTAACCATCTCGCCTACTGGTTCCCTTCGGGTTTTGAGGTCTGATGGCAGTCGCGTGTATAATTCTGGTAGCTAGCCTCATCAGGTTAGACTGGGAGCCGACTTCAATAGAAATGGGACAAAAACAAGGAAAATGCAACATTCTCAATTCGATAGCAGTGGAATGTCCTATTGGAAACTGTAAAAAGTATGTTTGTCATCTTTTCTTCTATACACGGAAGGCTTAACATTGTAAGGGCTACTTAAACTGAGTCATAAATTATAAATATTTGATAGAAGACAACGTCCTGCCGGGTGTTGAACCCGCAATACAAACAGTATGCAGCACTGCGCAAATGTTGACAAGTTACAAGTTGCACTGTGTCAACACGTATCAACACGTATCAACTAATAGGATGGGTTTGTTGAAATTAACTGGCTATTTTGAGTTAAGGAACTACTTAAAAATGACTTTGGTTATCAGTTATCGCAGTGGAATCATAGAAATTATTATCATTAAATTATTACACCATTTTACACCTTTTTTTTCCGATGGGAATTCGTGGGGGGTATATGGGACTCCCAAAGGGTACCCACTAAAACCCCTCGGGTGTTCCATCTCACACCTACGCCAAGGGTCACGGGAACACGAGATACTTCCGCAACCCTCGGCTACACCATTTTACACCTAGGTCAATCTGTCTTTTGGAGTTCGGTTGGTTTAGTAGTTTTTGAGTTTATTGCTAACATACAGCGGAAGCGACTTCATTTTATACTATGTAATAAAGATAAAGAAAATGAAGTCAGGTATCCCAGTACCTCGTGAAAAGATTTTCAAACGTCGGAATACAAAATCTAAAATAAACCGCGATAAAATCCGTTATAGAGCAGTTTTATTTGAATGTGTGTTAAACGAGTAAATTTAATAAAAAATAGTATTTGCTTGATATGTTACAAAATCTTTATTATTTTTAAATCATGTTTTATACAAATAGTCGTTACTTATACCTACTGTGTATACTTATAACTAGGTACGAATTAAAAATTTTACTTCAGCTTTTGAACAGAGAAAATCGACTTTCCTCATTATGGATGTTATCTGAAACTAACAGCATAGCTCCATCCTCATAGTTTCACATTCAGTGGTCAAGCGAAAGGCTACATTAGAATACAAAAAAATATATATTATCTTGAAAATATTTACGTAATTATGTGTGTACTTAGTTGTTGTACTTTTTGGTTTATCATAAAATTTGGATAAGACCAAATTTCTCAATGTATGACGTCACCGCAATAAATATCTTTATACAAAAACTAGTAGATTAGTTAGTTACCTAATATTTTTGTCTAAATGTAAGTGGCTATGTCATCATCAGCTCGAGAGGTAATTGAAGTCCCCGGGAAGTTACAGTTCGTTTGATCACGAAACGAGAGGTGCTTGATACACGTGTCATAAAAATACAGAAGGACCACTCCTTGTTCTATCGCCGATTTTTACGGAGGTAGTTGCTTCCTAAATTAGATATGTGGTCAGTTGGGTTGTATATACAAAGAAAAAATATTATAATAAAAAATAATTGATCCTAGAGCAGGCAGATATACAAATACAAAAAAAAAATATTTTGTATTAAAGTAATTAAAAAAAATTATATTATCTGTGTTATTGAGTCCAGTAGATAGTTAATGACACTGGGCCCCGTACTATTATATCCTGTGTTGCAGGGTCGATCTCTTTCATATGAAAAGTCAATATTATCATAAAGTTTAAAAGTATACGAGACGAGACAAGAGAGATAGGTCAACAGCCAGTCTACCCCTCTCCATTAGATGTGTGGAGGGGACTGGAGGTTCGGCTGGTAGTGACCAGTAAAAAGGGAAGATCTTCCAGCCGGGTGAGGTGTAATGCCCGGTGACTGCGTTAATCCCCCCGACTGTTATTGTCGGGAAGTTGTATAAATGCTAATCGTCGGTGAATCTTTGCTTTCGGTTCGACCGTCCTCGGACGGCTCACCGAAAAAGTCCGGTGAACCAATAGAGGCCCTTCAGGCTAATTGGGTTAGGTCATCAGCAAAAAAAAAAAAAAGAATCTTTGCTTATTGGTTCGACCGTCCTCGGACGGCTCACCGAAAAAGTCCGGTGTACCAATAGAGGCCCTTCGGGCTAATTGGGTTAGGTCATCAGCAAAAAAAAAAGAATTTGCTTGTGCGATTTAGGATTACTGTGACGTCATGTCTCTTGAGTGGCGTTAGGTATGTAACGCCATAGATGTTTAACTTGAAAAACCATTGAATTGAAATAAAACTATTTTGTAACGGATTTTATCGCGGTTTATTTTAGATTTAAAATACAAGAAATACATATATTTTATTTCAAAAACCAGTCAAGAACGAGTGATATTAGTGCGGAGTCGGAGCGGGCTCCGCTTAATACCAGGGGAGCTGGTAGATAGCTTCTAGTAACTGGTAGATGTACTTCATCGTGACAGCTGACTGTTTCGAAATAAATCGACTGTCTCAGACGGACAGACAACGGAGTGATCCTATTAGAGATCCGTTTTTAACTTTTGAGGTACCATATGAAACCTAAAAACAATAGAAAAATCTTTTGGTTCTAATAAATTTTTCACGCGAAGAAAGTCACGAGCAGAAAGTATTTTAGATTATATAGATCTACAATATAGACATTATACTATCACGATAAATACTTTTGAGCTACTATTAAAATATCTTGTACGTTTACATTAACATAATGAGATATATTGTATAATATATGTTTCCGTGTGTTGTAATAATTTGCTCTTTCAATCTAGATCACAAACTTATGTAACATTTTTGTTTTGTATTCAATATCTACAGCGGTGACGTTTTGTTGGACACTGCTTTGAAATATAGGATCTTAGTTAATAATTAACCTGTAAAACTTTGCTTGGTAACTTGGTTTCGAAAAAGAATCATAGTAAAAGAAAATATTTTTTAGGGATTTTAATTTTTTTTTCGCCTAAGAAAACGTAATCTTTTCAAAAAATTCTTTCGCGTGTGATGGCGTGCGCTGTACGATTCATAGAAAGGTACGGTAGCATATTTAATAATTTACACTTAATGCAAATTATTGCATACCTCTAAATCGATAGCTTATTTAAAAAAATACTTGAATATTCATGGAATATGATATTAAATAACCCCTCTAATTTTAAAGAATGAATTTATTAACACTTTGGATAGGTCGCGGATTCAAAGTCAAAACCAAAATATTGTTAGATATAAGTAGTAGTAAGTAGTAGTAAATAAAATTTGACAGTAAAATTAGGTAATCTATAATATGACCTCAATCAGACATTAATTCTTTAGTCATTTAAAGTTAGGAATACCTTTACAGAATAGAATGATCGAGTATCAATTTTAGATAGTCTATTATTGAATTCAAATATATTATCACAGTTTCTTATGTCTTTGGGTATTTTATTATATATTTTAGACGTCATTTAACAAGTCTCCTTTTTAATTTCATACGCAGGGAATAGTGTTAACCTTCATTTTATTGCTACAAAACACAGTTTGTCAAACACAGTCTTTTATGCACCATGTCTTTTGTCATGCTGTGTACCTACCTACACATTCTTTGGAATACCGTTCTGAACCAAACCTTTGTAACACGCTCCTTTGTATATGTAATTTTAACTGTATTCTGTTTTGTGTGCCAAATAAATAAATGAATTCTGATAATCAACGGTACTTTGAAGGGACAATCAAAGCGGGACTTCTTTATTAATCTTTATTGTGATAGTGGCAGTGTACAGTGACATTGCAAGAGCCACGAGACTCCACACGTGAGGACAATAGATGCCTCAATCGTCTCCTGCCCACACCGGTAGACTATATCAATTTCTATTTATACCAAATTATTATTGTATCAGTGAGTTGCCGAGCCAAAATTAGATTACAACATTATAATCGCGATATTCATAGTGGGCGACTTTGTCGAGCTCACAGGTTCAAATCCCAGGTAATTAAATACTTAACCTACCAACGTAATTCCGCCTACCTTCCGCAAACCTATTAAACGATAAAAAAGAGTTTCGGTACACCTAAACCGTCTTGGATCCCGCACGAATTCAATCAAAAAGACAATACGAGGAGTTGGAAAGTTAGTCTGTCCAGGTAATAAGATAGGAAATCAGAAAATTGAAAAGAGTTCTAACATCAAAAAGAATATTTGTTTTTCTGGGTTATGGGTCCGATCTCTGACCGGTTGATCCATACTCGTACTATCGCCGTCAACCCACTAATGTCTGAAAGTGAAGGGCATAAAAATGCATATGTTTGAGAACACACTTGAGCAATTATGTTGCTTGCATTGGTTAGTTAGCTAATGATAGACCGCTCGAATACGTCTTAGGGAAGCATAATATCTCTCGCGCCGTGAAGAGACTCGGGATTTGAACCCGCGACCTTATTTTTCTAAGGCCCGTACCGCCGCGCCCACCGGAGTACTAACCATCAACTGCCTCGGTGGTCCAGTGAGCGTGTCCGGGTTCAACTCCCGGGTCGAGTAAAATTATATAATAATAATGTTAACAACTTAGCGCTTCATCTAATTGTAAGATACTCGTAATAATATGCAAATTGTCACTCGTTTCGTTTGGTTGCTGGCCTGAGGTCGCTCTAGGCCTCACCCCGCGACTTATAATATTAACGCGATATTGCACGGACTGACTTCGTGGCGGAAAGATTACTTAGGCAGTCAAGAGTCCAAGAGATTTAACGTTAGGTAATCTGTTTATGATGATGTCACAGGTTCGCAACAGCTCGAGCTAGTCAGGCTAGTTTTTAGCTAAAGTATAAAAAGTTTAGTTTAAGGACAATCTGTTCATGTACTACAAGTTCATCACCTCGTAATTTGAACCTGTATGACAGGCGTTTAAATGTTGCCTTAATGTTCAGTTATTCCTATATGAAGTAGATTTTGCTCCGGAGACTGAAAAACCGGTGAATCTCCGGAGATTGCCGATTTAGCGAGTATCTCCGGATATTTATGACCAAGTTAAAATATGCATCCCTTTACTTCTCAAATTGAATTAAAAAAAGCGTAGTGCGCTGTTGCTGTTACCAAATGTCGTTGAAATGTTGTGCTTTTTAACCAAAACCAATGGTTTTCAAATTAAATCAGCCACAATTAATTGATGTTGGTTTAACTTTTAGCTCATAACTTTATTTTATTGATAAATGATATTATTTTTAGTTATTAGATTATTTATTGAGGTAGATTATTTTGTATCTTTGATTTTTTTTAATAAAGTATTGAATATTTTTATTCACTTTTATTTTAATAAACTTTCATTACAAATCTCCGGCATATCCCGAGAATCTCCGGAGATTATGTGTATCCGGAGACTGAAATCGTGTCTGGTGCAAAGCCCTAATATGAAGAGGTTTTATTTATTCTGTAATAGGTTTGCACTTGCCTGATGTTAAACAATGATGTAGTCTACGATGGTACGCACCTGCCCAATATACCGATTCACTCGTGATTACGAATGATTTTTGGCGGGAAGGTGGCAGTGGAATAAGGCTTCATATGGTTAGTAACTATAAAGGAGCAACTATTTCGACCCACCCTCTTATCTCTCACTCTCTTTTATGCTGTGGACACTTTTTTTTAAGTAAATATGTACTTTTTAAGCCGTTTTAGTTACTTTTTGGGTTTGCGTGACTGACATGCGACATGTTCATGGCTGACGCATGCGCAGCGGCCAAGTGCTATGCGCGTTGACACTTTTGAACGGACTTCCAAAAAAAGCGGAGATTATATGTTCCACTGTACGTATTTTTTTATGTATGTACAGCGATTTCTCAACCATTTTTGGAATCGATTCTCAAAATTATTTTTTATTTGAAAGAGTATCTATATTTTCTGCAGTGATCCCTTATGCACGATGTCAGGACCTAATGATGGAATCCCAGGAAAATCGCGGATAATCTAGAATGTACGTGTTTTCTAAGTGTATCACTTCACTTCACTTCAACCCTTTTTAGTGTCCCACTGCTGGGCACGGGTCTTCTCTCTACTATCTTACTAGTTGAGAGAGTTTAGGCCTTAATCCACACACGCTGGACAAGTGCGGGTTGGTGGATGTCACATGTCCTCGAATGATTAGTTCTTAGACATGCCGGTTTCCTCACGATGTTTTCCTTCACCGATACTGAGCAGCGGCGATGGAACTATTCTCACATAGATGTGTGGGCACGCCTGGTATTCGAACCCGTGATCTTATATTTCTAAGGCGAGGCCCGTACCACTGCGCCACCGCTGTTCTAAGTGTGTTTACGGATAATTTCGTCGGTTATAAGCCGATTTTGATGATAATTTTTTTTGTTAGACAGCTGACATCACAAGACTAGTACCATGGATAAGGAATTTATTTTTTACGTTTTTTGGTTTCCTTTTTGAATTCGGTTTTATTTTTTTTGTTAAAAATTAATGGATTTTTGAAATCTCATGAGTTTATACTTTGAATTTATCTATCTTATATATAAAAATGAATCTCTATTTCCCTTGGTCACGCGATCACGCGTGCACGGCTGGACCGATTTTTATGGAATCTTTTATCTTTATTCGGTAGGTCTGAGAATCGGTCGTAATCTATTTTCGAACCCGGTAGGTGGCACTGGTTTACCGGGCAGGATATAAGAAAGTAGAGAGTAGTTATAATAGTATTTATTAATAGTTAGGTACGCGATTTTGAAACGACTTCGATATAATTATTTCAATGTATACTTATTGTTTTTTTTTTTACCAAGTAGCTAGTAGATATTAATTGTCCTATAGTTTGATTATTAATAATACATTCTCGCTATTTCTATCTCTATATTGCATAACAGATAACATTTGGGTGTTCAATAGTCCCCCGCAACAATAGAACAATGAGTGGTCTACGGAATTGTACCGAAACGTATCACACACACCGGAGGTCTTTATACTGAGTTTATCATTCACTCTTGATATGTTCTAATCTATAATATAAAAATGAATCGCAAAATGTGTTGGTAAGCGCATAACTCGAGAACGGCTGAATCGATTTCGCTAATTCTTTTTTTTTTTTAATATTCCTTCAAGTACGAGGATGGTCCGATATAGTTTGACCGATTTCTATGAAATCTTAGATGTAGGTCGCATCCTATTTTCGGACCCGGCAGGTGGCACTGCTATACCGGGCAGAACGAAGTCTGCGGGATCCGCTAGTGTCAAAATAAAACTACTTTATAACGGATTTTATCGCGGTTTATTATATATTTTATATCCCGACATCATCTTTTCCTGCCTTTTTCCTATTTCTATTGGGGTCGGCTCCCAGTCTAACCTGATGCGGCTAGCTACCAGAATTATACGCGCGACTGCCATCAGACCTCGAAACCGGTAGGGAACTAGTAGCCGTGATGGTTAGACCAGGTGTCAGATTATATAAGGTTTCTGACTTGATAAAAAATTTATTTAATTTATAAGCGTTCGCAACGTTATTAGTAGAATCTATGTTCAGGTTACGACCTTAGATAAAACAAGATGGGCCGGTGGCGTGGTCGGTAAGATACTTGCTTTTCACGCCACAGGTCGTGGGTTCGATTCCCACCTGAGACAAACATTAATGATGAACATTTGTGTTTGAAATTTTTTTAGAAATTTTTTTTAAGTATAGTATATACCAGTTATCTGGTTTCCATAACACAAGCTCTGCTTAGCTTGGGACCAGATGACCGTGTGTGTTAATGTCCCAGAATATTTATTTATTTATTTCTTGCGTGGTTACGACAAACATACCAAATATACTCTTTATATCTTTATTTGTACTATCATACAAACAAATTATGATGTATTATTAAGCAATTTCTGATATTACTTTGATTTTATGAAAAACTAACAGACACCGCAGACGTCGTCCTGCCCGGTAATGCAGTGCCGCCTACCGGATCCGAAAATAGATTACGACCGATTCTCAAACCTACCGGACGGATTTTATCGCGGTTTAATTTAGATTTTAGATCTCTCTTTTCAGATTTCGTGGTCACTGGTGGAAAAAAAAAAGAAAAGTGGTAAGTGTGAAACGACTTAGAAACGTCGGGATCTAAAATAAACCGCGATAAGATCCGTTATAAAATAGTTTCATTTCAATGTGTGATATTCGCGTAAATCTAAAAAACACTGCTGAATATCATATTTCACAAAAACCGGTCAAGTCGTTTCGGAGGAATTTTCTTTTTTTAAATTTTTCTCTGCGTAAGAATTGTCCTCGTACTTCAAGGAATATTCAATAAACATAATTAGCGAAATCACTTCAGCCGTTCTCGAGTTTTGCGCTTAGCAACATATTCAGTGATTTTTTTTTATACAGAAGATAATGTGCTAAGACCATCAATATGAAGCAGTTTTTGATTTGCATGATTTTCGTTTCCAGTGTTCCTTTCATGTTTCATGAATTACAGTGAATAATTTTTTGCATCCGTTTCACTTAAACCCTTTGTGTCCCACAGCTGGGCACGGGCCTTCTCTCAACTATCTTACGGATTGTGAGAATCTGGCCAAGTGTGGGTTGGTGTATGTCCTTGAATGGTTCGTTCTTAGACAGGCCGGTTTCACCGATATTCATTTATTATTTTATTTTTACTCTGTAATAGGCTTGCGCTTGACTACAACTTGCCTGATGTTAAGCAATGATGTAGTCTACGATTACGAATGATTTTCGGTGGGAAGGTGGCAGTGGAATGAGGCTCCATATGGTTAAAAAACCATAAAGGAAAAGCAGCGGTAATGAAACTTCACACAAAGATGTGTGATCACGACCGGGGATCGAACAAGTGACCTTATATTTAAAGGAGAGGCCTTTACTGCTGCTGATTATGGGGATTATTTGGAAATCAAACAGAGCATTAGTTGTAGTGTTTATATGAAAGAAAAGTGCTAATTAATTACCAATCCAATAATGTGTCACCCCACTATAGTTAGGCTTCGCGCAAACGGGCCACCGACCACAGCCACCGGTGGCTGTCACGCGCTACCGCCTCATTTGTAACAGTGTCAGAAACGAGCGACAGCCATCGTGTTTGGAAGTCGCGACATTTTATAATCTAACGATGGATTCTGACATATGTCTCAATATCCATTGAGCTGTCGTGGTCCATGGTGACGCGTAAGTCTAGAGTCTAGAGTCTAACGGTTAACTGCGCGGGGAGTGGAGCAGTGTGACAGTGGCGGGTGTCAGCGTTTTATGTGGCTCGTGGCGCGTCGCTGACACTGCTGTAGCCAATGGCCACCAACGGCTACACGTGTGGGGCATCTATACAAAATATAATATGAAAAAGTATGTTAAGTGTCTGTCGCTGGCCACCAGTGGCCGTGGTCGGTGGCCCGTTTGCGCGGATCCTTAAGTAAGACATTAACGAAATGGTATTGTACCAAAATAGAATACCATACCCACCTTCCTATAGTGGATACTGCTTGTATGGTAAATGATGTTGTATGTTGTACGAGTAAGTATGTACTTTAAATACTTTTTTAAATTCTAATTTTATTAATCAATGATGTAGTTTACGATGGAACGCGCTTACCCAGTAATACTGATTCACTCTCGTAACCAGATTATAGCTATCAGGAAACAAAGATTACCGTAACTTGATGGTTTTATAGTACAATGTGGTTACTTGTGTGGTGTGTGCCTCAATGTAATTTGCAACGTTTTTTTACCACAACTTGCCTGATGTAGAGCAATAATGTAGTCTACGATGGAACGCGCTTATCCACTCGAGACTTCAAGACAGGCAGCTTAAATAAGGTGTCAGATTATATTAGGGTGTTCGGTCCGTACAACACTATTATGATCAATTGATCACCTACCTACTTATGCATGTATAACTGCTTGTTTAAAACTAATACTGTGTAAGTTAAATCAGTCGCAAATATAAATTGTTTCAAGCAACACCTCTTTTCGTTAACCAACTCTTTGCAAGTGAATCTGAACCTTATCACCCGAATATAGGGAATCTGACTATCGGGAAACATGTTTATTTGCCTTGTTCACGTAAATCTGTACAAGTTCATAAAGTACATCATTTCTCTTGTCTTTTTTTCCATTGTATTGTGGTCGGCTCCCAGTCTAACCTGTTGCGGCGAGCTGCCAGACTTATACGAGCGACTAGTAACATATCTCGAAACCCGTAGTGAACCAGTAGCCGAGATGGTTAGAATATATTAGGTGTCAGATTATACTAAACTTCTGGCTCTTTTAAATTGCTTGCTCTCCGAAGCACGAAACACAAAGTTGTTATAATGATGACTTATTATTATTATTATTATTAATAAATATATTCATTTAGGAAATAAAATTGTAACTGGGTTAGATAGACGGGCCGGTGGCGTGGTCGGTAAGATACTTGCTTTTCACGCCGCAGGTCGTGGGTTCGATTCCCACCCGAGACAAACATTAGTGATGATCATTTTTGTTTGTGTCGAGTCTAGGTGTAAATATCTATTATAATTACATATTAACAAAAGAAAAGTATTATATGTATAGTATATACCAGTTATCTGGTTTCCATAACACAAGCTCTGCTTAGCTTGGGACCAGATGACCGTGTGTGTTAATGTCCCAGAATATTTATTTATTAATTATTTTTTATTTAAATACTGTACCGTGACGATTATATGCTAGACATTCATCAGACAGATCACAAAGTCACTTCACTAAGAATTCAGTGTGCCAAAACTGTTATAACATTAGATTTTCTTGATTTAACAAAGATTAAAACTAATAATGTGGTCAAGGTAGGTTGAGCCGGACTTACAGACGAAGGGTTCCGTACGATTTCGTTATTTATGTTATGAAAACACATTTAATTACTACCTCTTAAGGTTCACGAGATAGGGTAGATAAACGGACAGTGGAGGCTTAGTAACAGGCTCTTATTAGCATACTTCGAGTAACTTCGAGAACTCTAAGAAGCAAGATCTAGAACAGAAATGTTACTTACTTGAATAAGCAGAGCCACATGTCCGATGGCAAGCGAGGCAGGTTTCTTTACCCTCCGAGTGGTACATAAGGGTAGAGGGCAAGCCGGGGCGTGGGCATAGCTTGCACCCCCCATTGTACTTCTCGCAGAGGCACACGTTCTTGTCCAAACCTTCCACCTTCAGCTCGTTCAGCCCGAATCTATCACACTCTTGCTTCACTAGCGACGCCGCTAATCTGTCCGACTCTTTGAGAATCTCACATGAATGTGGACATACGTGACACATCTTAGCTTCCAAATTACGGTTCGATATAGTATTCACATTATCGTTTTGGTTGGAATCTAAATCCATTTGGTATTTATTGTCGTCGGGTTTGGAATCTGTGCTGCCCGTCATGAACGATGTTAAAGTCACTTCCGATGACGAACGAGCCGTATTGTTCAACTTGTATTTCGTCATTGTTATTTTTTTTTAATTTCCGCATTTAAAACAGAGTTTTGAACGCTGACGCCCGAGACATTTTATTTTAACAACATTTGTAAAACTTAATATTTATTCAAAACACTATTTTATTTTTGGAATAATTATACGTTCATTTATCAATTATCACAGGTATTAGGAATGTTCGTTTGTAATTCGGTAATTTATTTTATTTTATTCGCGGTTTATTTTATTTTATTACGATTGTTATATTTTTTATCGATTGTTGGTTTCCGCGTTTTATAATGTCGTGTCGGCCGCCGCGCTCAGCCGGCTGTGGCGACTGAATGAGCTGCGGTTGTGATAATACGCGATTTTACCGCTCGACACTGAAAAAAAAAATAACAAATATTATGAAAAAGTTTAAAAGACAGATCTACACTTATCCAAGAGTAATTTAATAATGTATTAGCACTTAATATTGTGTTAGTTTCTAGTTCTTTCGATCAAGGACGAGTTGTGACGTCACGAGAACCTTGTAAAACTTTCCAATGCTTTCCATTTGAGACGTAGTTGAGTATCTACTTGAGAAACATGAGATTTGACGTGAAAACAAATTCTTAGAATACCAGAACGTGTGTACAGGTACTTAATGTTTGGTGAGTATGCAAATTGTTAGACTCCGATTTTGGTTCAGCGTGTGTTACTAAAAATATTGTAATAAGAAAATTTTAAAATTACGTTACGGAACTCTAAAGATTTTTTCAACTCTAACTTTTATAATTGCATTATTTAAGGCACTTATGTAGGTAATTACTTAAATAACGCAAATAATACAATTAAGTATTGTACCTACTACCTAATTTGTCATTTTATACAAAAAATTATAATTTTTGTTTGAAAATTGATATTTTTTTTAAGTGTAGTTATGTACACGATTGCTAGAATTATGTCGATTATATAAAATAATACACGAACAAGGAAATGATGGGACATTTTTTCTATAAACGCCATAAGTACCTACCTAAACACTAGTCCACGTGAGTGAAATAACCATGATTTATGGAAATTACCTGCTTAGACACGCACATTAAACAAAACAACAATATTAATGTATATAAATATATAAAAAAATATATGTTAGGTCAAAAAATGAAACAAAAAGATACCGCCCGAACAGGGACTTGAACCCTGGACCCTTGGATTAAAAGTCCAATGCTCTACCGACTGAGCTATCCGGGCTCTGCAGAGGATGTTGAAATAGTGTATCATTATCGTTATGTTATCTGTCGCATAATGTTTAAGGAATTTGTGAAATATTTTAACCGACTTCCAAAAGGAGAGTTCGTCTATCACTATTATTATAATTTTGGATACAGCGAAGACACTATATTTTTTTATAAATGGCCATCTGCTGGTCCCGTACAATTAACTTCTCTTCAATAGTGAAAATGAAGTCGAACGCGCTGTAAGTTACGTTTAACTCACACTATAGTCAAATCAGAAAATTACTTTTGTACTTATTTAACAAAGGACCATCCCTTATTACGTCTTTCAGAGACCTTGTGCTCAAGGCCTGGGGCTGGGGTCCACAACCTTGAATGACGTCATCCCCTACATGCCCACAAAGTAGGCACCTACCTATAAGTATATCATCTAATGGATCTAGGAAATAATCTCACTCATCATGGTTGGGAAAAAACAAATTATATCTACACCTTCGGAAGATTTACAGTTGTTTACAATATTTTCCGTTCACAGGTAAACTATCTTCCGCCATCGATTTCGTCTATGTGTTGTACTGGAAGTCTCCAAAGAATAATGTACTAATTCAATAGCACCTTTATGTTAATCCAGGTACACCGATTAGGTACTTGCTAGACGCCACTTTGTTTTAAATATTGTACGAAATTGTACTCGTCAAAAGTTGGCAGGGTATCGGGGAAGTTAGCTAATTATTATTCAAATTCAAATTATTTATTTTTAACCAGTAATGGTCATAACGTTAAATCCTATTTAATATTAAAACACTAAACATAAAACATTAAAAACGATGTTAATCTAAATATATAAAAGAAGAAACTGACTGACTGACATATCAACGCAGAGCTCAAACCGATAGGTCTGGAGACTCCAAATTTGGCACATAGGTTCCTTACGGGGTCTACTACACTAAGAAACGATTTTTCAAAACTCACCCTTTAAGGGGGTGAAACGGGGTTCCAAAGTTTGTATGGAGAAACAAGATTAGTGAGATCAATTTCGCGGGCGAAGCCGCGGGCGGAAGCTGGTAATTAATAAAATACATAATAAACTAAATTAATGAAAACATGCAATAAGTATATTTAATTTTTGAAATTATTTTTTGTAAGTATTATTGGCCTTAGAAAAATAAGGTCGCGGGTTCGAATCCTGGTCGTGCCCACACAACTTTGTGTGAATTGTTTCATCTCTGCTGCTCAATATCTGAGAAGGAAAACATCGTGAGGAAACCGACATTTAGAACTCTTTTTAGTGTCCCACTGCTGTGCACGGGTCTTCTCTCTCTATCTTATGAGTTGAGAGAGTTTAGGTCATAATCCACACACAGGCTAATGCTGGTTGGTGGATATCACATGTCCTCGAATGATTAGTTCGTATTATATGCCGTTTTCCTCACGATGTTTTCCTTCACTGATATTGAGCAGCGATGAAAAAATTCTCACAAAGATGTGTGAGCTTGACTGGGGATCGAACATGCGATCTTTAATTCAAAGGCGAGGTAGATACCACTGCGCCACCGCTGAGGTCCAACTAAACATAGTGTAGTGCTAGTAATTGTTATCAATATAGGTACTTTAAAACTGTGACAGCCAGCAGAGGTAATTTCACGCAATATGTCACGGTGATTGCGCTCGCGCACGCGACTCGGTGTGCCTTGCACGTGCGTGCGTGTGACGTCACTCTGCTGTGTGCAGGGACCAAGGAATCTCATCTCAGTTTCATAAACATTCCACATCTTCGGCCTTAGACAATGTTGCATTGTAATAGCGATAATAAACATAGAAGAGAATAAAATGTTTAGGATTGACATACGATTAACACGTTCTATTTATTTATTTTTAAATAATGCGTGTGACTACAATTTCGCAATGATGTAGTCTACGATGAAACGCGCCTGCCATTATACCAATTCCGTCGTGATTACAGATGATTTTTAGTAAAAAGGTGGCAGTGGAATGAGGCTCCATATGGTAAGAGACCACAGGGAGCTACCATTCCGACCCACCCTTTTAAATGGTGTCACACCAGATATGGCACGGCAAAGTCCCTTGGTGGTGAGGCTTTGTCTGGTGGGTGGTTTCTAACCGTGACCGATGCCTACCCCCAGTTTATTGTCACCTTATTAGCAACACCAGGGGACTACGTGTGGGGATTCCGATGAAAGGTGCACTCCCACGGATGAAGGTGACTCAGCCCCCAAATACACGTGTCATTTTGTACGTGTTTGTCAACACCGTACATTTTCTATTCGATATTTGATACCGCATAGCTGCGCACACGCGCTCGCCTAACTTATGACGTAGAACAACTACATATCATGCGACTAGAAGCAAATTTTGATTGGATCATTTAAAGACTTGACTTGAACGAGCCAATCAAAATTAGTTAACTTCGTTGATATCCTGTCAACTTTTAACGATCACAATTCATACAAATTTGTCAATAAAGTGGTGTCTAGAGGTATCTAGTCGATCGTTATCGCTAACAATGTTACTTCGTCAGGGCAGGGCTTAGGGTCTCTTTTACAAAGAAATTAACGAAAAACACTTTTTGTATATGGTGGGAATTTCCACGGATCACATTCCACGCACAAAGCGCTTTGCTTCTACTTTTATTGTGCGAACTGTCAAGTTGTGGAAGTCGTTGCCGGCGTCATCGGTGTCCCAATAGTAAAAACCTGTCTGTCTTCAATTCACGAGTGAATAGGTATTTACTGGGTAAGCGAGTTTAATCGCAGACTGCATCATTGCTTAACAACAGGTAAGTTATGTTCAAGCGCAAGCCTAGCCTAGGATAAAAATAAATTCAGCAATACAGGTATCCGCAATGAAATAAAACTACTTTTTAACGGATTTTATCGCGGTTTATTTTAGATTTTAGATCCCGACGTTTCAAAGTCTTTTCAGACTTCATGTTCGCGGGTGGACTGAGGTATTTGTCATCCAAAAATATTAATCACAGTTATTACTGACTACCTACAAACATTTATTTCTGAGTTGATTTTGCTTGGGTTCTGGTACAATCTAAGACAATACTAAGCACATATCCGCAAATTATGTTTATGTAAAGTTACCAGTGGCGAAGAGTCCATATATCACGATGCCCACCGGCTTCACTTGGTCTATATAACGTACGTAACAAAATATTATGTAACGCCTGACTCACTTCAACCCTTTTTAGTGTCCCACTGTTGGGCACGGGTCTTCTTTCAACTATTTTATGAGTTGAGAGAGTTTAGGCCAAGTGCGGGTTGGTGGATGTCACATGTCCTCGAATGATTAGTCCTTAGTCATGCCGGTGTCCTCACGATGTTTTCCTTCGCCGATGTTGAGCAGAAGAGATGAAACAATTCTTACAAAAATGTTTCTTTCTTTCTTTTCTTTCTCTTTCAACATCATGTTTTTAAGTATTAATGTGGCCAGAAGAGAGTGATCGTCGTTTGCCGACATTGACGTGCTCTTGCTGTGAGTGACCGACCTCAGACCCCACCGGCTACCAGCGCCATATGTGGGTGAGTGGCGCAAGGCTGCACAATACAAGGTGTTAATAAATTACATCTTCCAAATTTAAGGGCTTCATCGATTTTAATTTTTTTTTTCTAGTGGACATTTGTAATAATTTAATAATAAACCTCTTAGTATTGTCTTAGATTTGTCTTTTGTCTTTTTTTATTTACTTGTACCAAAACCCAAGCAAAATCAACTCAGAATTCAAGACACTGTGAGCTCAGTTTGCTTAAATCGGAACGCAACTTAAATATTAATGTTTGAAGGAAGTCAGTAATAATTGTGATTAATATTTTAGGACGTCAAATATCTCAGTCCACCCGTGAACATGAAGTCTGAAAAGACTTTGAAACGTCGGGATCTAAAATCTAAAATAAATCGCGATAAAATCCGTTAAAAAGTAGTTTTATTTCAATAAACCTCTTGTTTTTTTTTGTATGTAGGTATGTAATATTACAACCTAATTAGGATTTTGCATGACCATGTGATGGCAAAACATGGAGATCTGTATATCTTTCTTTTTTTTATAACATCTATGTATATTATCACCCATGTTTGCAAAGAAATAAATAATTTGAATTTTTTTAAATTCTGTAACAGGTTTGCGCTTGACCACAAATTGCCGGTTATTAAGCAATGATGCAGTCTACGATGAAACTCGTTTACCCAGTAAATACCTATTCACTCGTGGCTTAAAGACAGGTAGATTATAGCTACACACATTATAAAAATCTTTCGCGTACAGTACTTAAGTACTGTACGCGAAAGATTTTTTTTGATAGATTACTTTTTCTTAGTCTAAAATTAAAATAGTTCTCTTTTTTTATTTAAGTAGCAATGTTTGGCCGGTTATTTAACACCATGTATACATTAGACTAGTTTGTAGACAAAATACAAGTATTTCCTGTAACTGAGAGAACTTAATTTAATTCACATATCTTGTAATTTATTTCAAAAGTTCTTTCCCGGGTCTCAGACTATCTGTATACCAAATTTGATCCAAATCGGTTCAGTAGTTTTGGCGTGAAAGCGGGACAGACAGACAGAGACTTTCGCAATTAAGTAAGGATGTACTAAATATATCGGGGAATGCAAAGCCATGTATGCTAGTTAATTATTTTCCAAAATTTCATCGTAACATTGACATTGTTACAGGAAAAAAACCTTAAAATCAAAGAAATAAGATTGCTATTTCAATGTATCTGGTACCTTGCCCTCGTATTACAGTTTTTGTGGATAAAAACTAGAACGCTAATTAGTATTCAATTAATAAATGGTGGTGTTGCGAAACTCCGTGTTAATTGTGAGACGAGAATCGAACCTTTGAAACTGTTGTCCTCTGGTGGAACATCTAGACTGGACAGAAGGTCAGGTTATGAAGGTTGGGTCTACTTTTTTATTATTGCATTCATACTATCAGTTATTTCCAACATTTAAATAGCTTTAAGAAACATCCAGATATTTTTTAAACTTTTTTTGACATGCGGTTTGTATATCCCATCGTTCACCCCAAAGAATCTACCCGTAGTGGATTCAGAAAAATTGCCCTAGAATTACCTTTTGAGTTCGGTTCGGGAGATTCGAGTCCTGTCACGGTCGCCATGTAAGGCGGGCAAATATAGTTTTATTGTATTGTAGTGACTATTTATATCTATACTACAAACATATGACATTCACCAACCCACAATAGGCCAGCGGGTGTGGATTAATGCCCAGCAGTTGGACACTAAAAAGAATTGAAGTGAAATGTTCCATTTGTAGCAGTCCATTGACGGATTCTGCAAAGACTAAAGGCGAAAGTCTTGAACCAGGGTCTATCTCGTTAAGACATATGGAGCCGAAACGTGGATTGTCACGGTAGAATTGGACCAAAATCGCTCTGTGAGAAGAACTTTGTCGGTTGTAATCACTCTGAAGAATCTCGTACGCAATGAACTGATCTGACAAAGAACTTAAGTAGATAATCGATATAATCCACTTAGTATCATAAGCTGAAGTGGTAGTGGGCCAGCCATATTTGTCACAGAACCGATAACCGTCGAGGCAAACAAGTTCTTGAGGAGACCATGAATTGGCAAACGTAGCGTAGGATGCCCTTAGACTAGGTGGAGCGACGATCTTTGCAGCTGGTAAGAGCTGGATGAGAGTAGCCGCGGATCGTGCTTAGTGGCGTGCTTTGGGAGAGTTTATGTCCAGCTGTGGACTAAAATACTGATGATTATCGATGAATGTACAACAAGCGCTCACCTTATCAGAAACCCAATCATCCGTAATATAATGGGATGCTTGAAAGACACTTATAACATTATTCCTGTGTCTTTTTGCGTCTTATATTCAATGTTCTCCAAAACTACTGCACCCAAGGTGATTGCGCAACTGTGTGTGGCGAAAGCAAATAGAAGCGTGCCTAGTAGTACTACCTATGACACGTTTGTCTGTCTGTCAATGTAAACAATTATATAGACCATACAAGCACGTAGCTTGATAAAGATTAGTAGTTATTAGCTGCTTTGTCAAATTATTGTACTGTTTTGATTCGTCAGCAGTTTTGCTATTGATAAGGGAATAAAACTAGACAAAAATTTTTAGAACAAAAAATGTGTTTAAAGGGAACCATTTTGGAATAAACATTATTGAAACTAGTAAAGAAAATAAGTCTATCTAATACATATTATTTGACGGACCGGTGTGGCGTGGTTGGTAAGATATTTGATTTTCTCGCCTCAGGTCGTGGGTTTGATTCCCACCCAAATAATGTCAAAAGAGGTACCTACATAATAATTATTAATTATCATTATTCATAGAGTAACAAGTCAATTCAATTAAACAATAATGATAATAATTAAAATAAAAAAAAAACAAAATACAAGACCCATTAGACGTTTAAACCCCATAAGTTGGTGACGTTTCAACACGAACCTGTTTGAATAAACCGCAATTCCGATTATGTAGGAGAATGTAAAAAATAAAAGTAGTAAATGGATTATTTTATCTGTGGATAAAATCTATGTGGGCGTTACACGAAATAAAAATTTGTAGTTCCCGAGTACTAGCCGTGTGCAATCGCACAGTATCAGTGACGAAGGATGGAAGTCTGAAATAGGTATGCCGGAGCAAAAAAGTTTTTACTAAGGAAAATAATATCTCTTCACTACCGTCACTGATCGTTCTTACACTTGATGCTATACTTATTTTTGTTGCTATTTAAAACTTTTAGGCGTTACATATTACATTATTAAGTACGTGTGATATTGAGCATTTCCTAAAGGGAAGCCGATGGTATTCGGTTTGTATGGACTCTTCGCCACATGTATAGTACCTATTTTTAGTAAGTAGGTAATAAATAATTATATTAAAAAAAAAATAACAGCTATAAAAAATAACAATGTCGGAACGACAAAAACGCTTCTTTTCAGTAACAGCCTAATAAAGTTTTATACTGAATAGCTGTTAAAACTTCCATATTTATTGATTTAGTAAAACTACGACATTGATTATTTTGAAATTTTTAAACATTCCGAGGTCAAAGACCTTAGGTGCAGTAAAACTATCGCCAAAAATGTGGTACCGACTTTGTTAATAGCTGCGGTCGAATTATTTTCTATTGCGATTTGTACGTTACAAAATGTATTTAAAATTAAAAAGTCATAACTTCCGACCGCAAAAATGACATATCCGCCAAAAACCGTCATCTTTTATGATTGATTCAGAATAATTGGGTGTAGAGACAATCTGACGATTCCTTGACCACAGATCATCAGTATCGCAATTAGAGATGGGCAAATTGCAAAAATTCCCAATAAATACCCCAAAAAAAAATCGCTGATTAATGCTGATTTAGTCTTTGGGAGACTGGAATAGTCGCTTACTGAGAGCATGCCATGGCAAGGCATGGCATGGCATTTTCCCCATCACAATCACCCAGCAACCCACAAGATACACAAACAAACAGAACTTTAAAAAAAAAAGGCTCACCTTTAGATAACATTTAACAAAACTATCACTATAAAACACATTATTTACAACTGTATGTAAATAAAATAAATAACGAGTAGGTAGCGATCAGCGGCGCGGTAGTGACTGGCGCACGCGCAACGCTAACAGCTGTTTTGTTGCATAAACATTATCTAAGGGATGCGAACACGATACAGAAAGTAGTTTAATTACTTTACTTTGTGAGAACAGATGCATTATAAAATATATAGTTATATGTTAGTAAATTATATTTTCAAAATTTAGGATTCTGTGTAATTTAATGTTCCATGAATAAAAAAATGTATTTTAAGTTTTTTTATTTTATGCCAAGTATTTTTTATTACCTATGTAAGCTGTCATTTTAAAGATAAAGATTTAAGTAAATAATTTTCTTTCAGCGTAAATTAATAAATATGCTATCCGTACGGTACCTTTCTATGAACCAGACAGCGCGCGCGCCAACGCATCGTACGTTAGGTACTGTACGCAAAATATTTTTTTATAGACTACTTATCTTAGTCGAAACAGAAATTTTAATTATTTTTAGTGACTCACAACGCACGGGTGTTCTCCAACTGTCTTACGAGTTGACAGAATTAAGGCCTTAATCCACACAAGTTGGCCGGGAATGGGTTAGTGGATTTCACATGTCCTCGAATGATTATTTCTTAGACATGCGAAGTTTTCCTTTAATGGTATTTGCAGCGGCGATGAAACAATTCTCACAAAGAGCATGACCGGGGATCGAACCCACGACCTTATATTTCAAAGGTGAGAACGTAACTAGGTAAAATAACAGTAGATAATATGCCTATTGTAATACCTACTGACTGTTCTGAGTTGATTTTCTGTAACATTTTCTTGATAGTTGTATCGAACTGTCGCATGTCGCTCGAGCTCAAGTTCGAGGGCCAAGGGTATGACAGCTCAAACACCTGGGCCACAGTAAATCTGGGTCACATGTGTCTCTGCTTCTATACTGTTTATTGTTTAATAAAAAACCAGTTTCGTTTTGACCATTTTAGGGTTCAGGCAACAACATCATTAATCGTTGTTAAATCTCGACAAAAATAATTTGTCGGCCTAACAGAAACAGGCCCGAGAAGGTGGCGTACTGTGTTTCTGCACGCACCTTCAGAGGAAGAGGATCAAGCCCAATGTCACCTCTGTAGTCGAGCCATGTAGGTACTGTGCCCGGGAGGTCGCGGGTTTGATTCCTGAACGATATTTGTTTAACAACAAAGATTTGTTTTGGTGTCTGTATGGTTGAGGGACTGCTCTCCGCGCCTCGGAGAACACGTTAAGCCGTCGGTCCCAGTACTTATTTTAAATATCTATTAATATGACAATCGTTACAGGTAGTCAGAATCCTAATATAATCTGACACCTGGTCTAATCATCTCGGTTACTGGATCCTTAGTAACATTTCTAAAGTCTTACATACCCACTGTGTCTGCGTGCTTTGATGCCGTGGAACTTACAAAAAAAGGTATAATTTTACTTGTGTTTTTTATGTGTACAAACAGAGTTAGTTGAATCCTCAAAGGATTACTCTTTTATCTGTGTGGCCGTCAGTTACGGCCGATTTGCTCCGAAACTCTCTGGATCGAATGGGTTAAGAGGTACACTTATGTAAATGGGTGGTAAATACACTTAGATTTGTAAAAGGTAGACTGAGAGCTGGTGAATATTTTTGGGTACCTGTCTACGGTACACCGAAAACTTGATTTATATTTCTTCGATGATATCCACACACTTCGGCAGCATTCTTACGCATTTTAATAACATGTATATTCATGGACACTCGCAGGATTCGGTGGTATGTGGGATAGTTAAGAGTGGACACTGGGAAGATCTTCAAACGAGGTGGTGCTTCTGGCGCTTTCCATCGTGGACTGCATCTTTGTTAAACATCAGGCAAGTTGTCAAGCGCCAGCCTATCGAAGAAAAAAAAGTAGGTGTGAGTCCCGGCGACCGCTGTTTCCTACTGTTCTTGTCGGTAACTTGTTGTGTCAGTGAAACTGTTGCTTGTGAGATTCAGAATTGCTAAGACGTGATGTCTCTATGGCGTGTTACTTCAACCCTTTTTAGTGTCCTATTGCTGGGCACGGGTCTTCTCTCAACTACCTTAAGAGTTGAGAGAGTTTAGGCCTTAATCCACACACGCTGACAAGTACGGGTTGGTGGACGCCACATGACCTCGATTAGTTCTTAGATATGCCGGTTTCCTCAAGATGTTTCCCTTCACCGATATTGAGTAGCGGAGATAAAATAATTCACACAAAGATGTGTGGGCACGACCAGGATTCGTACCCGCAACCTTATTTTTCTAAGGCGAGGCCTGTACCGCTGCGCCACCGCTGCTCAGTGGTCATACTAGTAAAAGTCTTATTCAAAATCTTTGGATAAATATACCCATGCCATGTATCATGAATACGTCTGGTTCAAGATGTTTGTCACTGTCTGCATGTATTTAAGAACATTTAATAGACCTTTGTGTTCAGTTGTCAGGGTTGCAAGCTGTTGTTAGATCACAACAATAAGTCATTGACTCAGCTCGCAGTATGTATTAGTTACGATCTGTTCTGAGTATATCCAAATGAAGGTGCAAACCCACCACAGCGTAACAAAAAAAATTAACAAAATATCTTATATAGTTTTGAACTACACCACCCTACCTCCATCAGTGAAGTTCGTGGGTCGCGTGTGCTTATCGTTGACAATGGCTGCGTGGTCGCCGCATTCGAGCCATGCGTTTAATAATAATAGCGTGAATTGCAGTGGCAGTCCAAGCGCTCCTGTTGAACAGCATCTTTAATTGACTTCACAGAACAAGAACAGTATACAACCGTTACACCTTTAGCCAACTCTAAATAGCCGTGAGTTCCCGGGTTTAAATCCGTGGACATAACGGTACCTATCGCTCACTTCTGAAGTAGTCCGCAGCTTGAAGTTAGGAAGAGTGTCCGAGGAACGGTATTAAACATAGCCATCATAGCATATGTGGATGATATTATGATGATATGATGTCCTCTTCCATCACCCATTAATTCAAATTCAAAATTCTTTATTTACGGACAACATAGATCCATCTGTTAGTGCCTAACTTAAAATCCTAAAACTAGTTAACTATACCTATGGTACCTACTTAAGCTAATTATTAATTATATCGGCGAGTTCATATGGCCGCGATCACCAGATGCACCCCATTACCATTACCGATGGGACACCAAATAACACCACAGAAACTCCCTGATCACAAATATTCACAAAATGTTTGGAAGGAAATAGATTTCTTTTTTGCGCGGACACTTAATTCGGTTAGCACACACCACGTGCTCACCCAACCGACCTCACAGAAAGACAAGCAACCTGAGTGACGTTGACGTCTTGTTAGTTTGACAACTGACATGCCTTATGCTATTACAAGTGACTGAAGTGACACCTAACCGTTTGTTGACGCAACAGCTTGTTACGCGTTGAGACAATTATGTACCTGAGAAGCACAACGTGCGAGCGATAGCCGGAGCAACAATTGTCATTATTCGATCTCATGCATCGCCCGCACGAAGTGCTTCACCACGGGGCCACGATGATCATCTGCCAGGGTATTCAGGAAGATGTTATTACTCCCCCGCATCCTTCTCCTTTAGTAGATACTCCACAGCTGGGAACAGGTCTTCTTTCAACTACTCATGCTGGTCAAGTGCGGGTTGGTGGATGTCACATTTCAAATGTTTAGATCTAACCAGGAGATGGTTCTTTGGTGTTGAAATAAAACTACCTACTTTTTAACGGATTTTATCGCCGTTTATTTTAGATTTAGATCCCGACGTTTCAAAGTCTTTTCACACTTCATGTTCACGGGTGGACTGAGATATTTGAAGTCCAAAAATATTAATCACAATTATTACTGACTACCTACAAACATTAATATTTAAGTTGCGTTCCGATTTAAGCAAACTGAGCTTACAGTGTCTTGAATTCTTAGTTGATTTTGCTTGGGTTTTGGTTTTGGTTTTCTTTGGTGTTGCTTACGAGGAGCATCCTCCACAGATATTGAGCAGCTGCGATGAAGCAATATACAATGGTTCTTGAATCGAACCAGCAGACTATATTTAAATGCCGACTCTGACATCGTTGCGCAACTGTCGTTCAAACAAACCTTGTTTCTAGAAGTTAGAAACATAGGCACTAAAGTAACCTAGTTTTTAGTTCAGCCTTCGTGATACTTCCGCTGCCGGCGCGTCCCAGGAAATCTGATCTATTTGAGCATCGTTTGCATTTCCTTATCTTAACCATGTGATATTGATAGGACCCTGGTAGTCTTCTGAATTTTTGGTCTTCCGTACGTTAAGTCCAAGGACCTCTAGTTTTCTATTACTAGGGTTGCCATCTCTAAAGTTTGGAAAACAGGACAAGACGCGTGAAAACCCCGGATTTTAGAGTCCGAAAGCCGGACATGTCAACAAGATCTTTTAATCATATTCAATGTAATAAAAAACAGTTGAAAATGTCACAAATCACCTTTTTTATTCATTCATTATTTTAACAAAACAGAATCATATTACATTTTGTTACAAATTGTTTATATAAATCTGTTACTTGGTTCGTCGGTTGCTCGTGGTGTGCGAGCATAGTGCGTGTCTCGCGGGCGGCCCAAAATTTTTTTTTAAACTCGCTCTACAAATGAAACCTTCCCCGGACGCTCCCCGGATGCCCTCTAAACTAGGACAAATCCGGGGAAACCCGTACGGATGGCAACCCTATCTATTAGTAATCGTGCGCTGTATGTCGGTTCGCCCGTTCGTCTATTTGTGAGCAGGCTGCATCATAATGAGAGTGGAAATGGTCATAGTTAAGTGTACTGTAGCATTCAATAATACAATTGCACGGAACCTTACGAGAGTTTGACTCGTTTTTTTACAGTTAATTGTGGTTCTGGGAGAAGATTAAGTTAGTCAATAAACTTTAACCTATAATAACATTACCGAAGAGCTGTATTAGATACCAACGATGGCCTTCAAAATTGTATACTATGTGTGTGTAAAATTGCTCAATCGTATCTATTTCATTTTTTCTATTCATACCTAATCTATTAAATTATTTTCTACCAATTTGAGTACAGTGTCGCTCTCGATTTATGGACCTTAGCGAGACAATTAGTCATCTACAAGCTGAGAAAATTTAACACGGAAGTTATTGCGCGCATCCCCTGTATAGATACATGAACAGTTTGTAAGCATCATTCATCATTCATTCATCAACACTTTTTAGTGTCCCACTGCTGGGCACGGGTCTTCTCTCAACTATTTTATGAGTTGAGAGAGCTTAGGCCTTAATCCACACACGCTGCCCAAGTGCGGGTTGGTGGATGTCACATGTCCTCCAATGATTAGTTCTTAGACATGCCGATTACCTCACGATGTTTTCCTTCACCGATAGTGAGCAGCGGAGATGAAACAATTCACACTAAGATGTGTGGACACGACCAGGATGCGAACCCGCGACCTTATTTTTCTAAGGCGAGGCATGTACCGCTGCGCCACCGCTGCTCCTTGTAAGCATAATCTGTTCAATTTTTGTGTTGGTGTGAAGCTTTTCTTTACGAGTACATTTGTAAAGACACTTTAACTTTTACATGTGTGCTGTAGGTGCATCCACCTGCCTCCCCCAAAAACTGGCAGAAACCATTTAGTACTTATTAGAAGTTGCAAATTATCTCCCCCAGTTCTAAGTCTACAAGAAATAAAGCATCAATGGTAACAATCTATGCAGTTTTAACAAGGCAGGAATTAATAACACCATAAGCTAGAATTATCTAAGCACTATATATCCCAGAACTCTATGACAATGTTTATATTTAGTCAGCAACATCCATTGTTAATTATCTGTGATTCCTAGGATGGCATGGTGCGAACAAAAACCTCGCGGAAGCCGCGAGGTCGAGTGGTTTCCGCGTTTCCCGCCAAATTATCCGTGAAATGGCGCTGGTACCGTGACGACAAGATGGCCGACGTGTGGCGCGAACGTTTGGGTGCTATGTGTTGCCAGATTTTTATAGCAAATTTTGACTAAATGGGTCTAGCAAATTTTGACTAAACTTTAAGAAGTGATCAATAAGGTAATTAAATTAGGATAATTTATAATTTGGGTAGATTGAAGGCCTCGCTTAGGTTTAGATGCTCTATACTACGGCCGCAACATTGTGCACATAGATTTCTTTAAAATCTTTCGAACTCAGCCAAATCTGTAGAGTTGTTCTCGTGTTTCGCCCTTAGCAAATTTTTATACTACTAAGTTAGCAACATGTGTGAGCCATCGTACCTATGGACGCTTGTAACACCAAAATCATCACCCAACTAGTAGTAGTCGTAGTCTCTAAAAAAACTATATCTACAGCCTCAGAGTACGTGAGAAAAAATTACATTGGAAGCGAGATGTTCGAAATAGCAGACTCGAGGATGTCAGGATAAACTTCGTATTGGTGTTGTATTTATGTAGGTTAAAATAAACAGGAATAATTGTTCTTTTAACTGACAACCTTTACCTAAAAGCTGAACGTTTTAATGTATATGGCAACACAAATGATTTAATGATTGTAGTTACCACACTCATTACTTTTTGACACAGGAAGAAATTATAGCAAAAATACGACTTAAATTAGATGGATTATTTGACTGTACCTCGAGTACCTACTAGGTATAATATTATGTGTAGTACAGTAACATCGACCACATAGTACATACTATACAGACGCCACTGTCTTCAAATCCTACTAATATTATAAACGAGAAAGTTTGTATGAATGTAATTTTTGTGACTCGTTCACGCAAAAACTACTGGACGGAATTGGATGAAATTTAGCACAGAGATAGATTATTGTCTGGATTAACATTGGCTATTTTTTATTTTTTATAAGTACCACGCGGCCGAAGCCGTGGTCGGAAGCTAGTATTGTATACAAATGTAATATTTAGAAGATAATTAATTTTTATTAGTTCATTCAAGGTCTTGTCCTTGTACGAACCTCTTTGTTTGTGGTTGTATGATATGTAGTGGTATGGCATAAGTTAAACGAGTGCGAGGACTTGCTATGCGGGCTCTGTAGGTACCTGGTCGGTGTGGAGTAATGACTAGGTAGGTATTTATCAACCGTGGGAGCCCATTGCTATTAAGCCCGTATTATTGAAATTATTACTGTTTATACTGGAATTGTTGGATTTAGGGCGATATTAGCACTTTCGTGTTGCATGCTATGTATAAATAGGAACTTTAATCTTTTTATATACAAAAATTACTTGTCACATTGTTTGTCCGCGATGGACTCCTAAACTACTGAACCGATTTCAAATTTGATTTGCATATAGTGTGCAATTTGATCTAACTTGAAAGCTAGGATCGCTTACATCTCAATTTATAGTCGCAATATTATTTTATTGAAAATTATTTGTCTATTATTTAAAAGTCACAATTATCTGTTAGCTCCAAACGATTCTAACAAATGGCGATATCTATTGACTGGATTGAGTAAGTAAATAAAATAATAAATAAATATTCTGGGACATTAACACACACGGACATCTGGTCCCAAGCTAAGCAGAGCTTGTGTTATGGAAACCAGATAACTGGTATATACTATACATATAATACTTTTCTTTTGTAAATATAAACTTATAATTCACACCCAGACTCGACACAAACACAAATGTTCCTCACTAATGTTTTTCTCGGGTGGGAATCGAACAAACGACCTGCGGCGTGAAAAGCCCGTCATGTATTAAATAGTGTGTTAAAATTTATAGTTCTTACATTTTTTGTGTAATACCGATATCTACTCGTACGAAGCCGGGGCGAGCCATTAGTTTAAATATAAATATACTTGTATAGTTGTATCATAATATTCTTAACTGATTTTTACTAAACACTTGCAGGACTACAGAAAATATGCCTCAGTAGCTTACAGATCGTTCACGAAACAGCTTCGAGCGGCGCTTGTAACGATTTTGTCGTTCGTCGTGTATTTGCTTTAGCATTGTATAAAAGCAAGTGAACGCGACCGAGCAATGAACCACAACATCGCTAGTTTCACCGTACCACGCTGAATTTCGTGGTTGGACAGTCAGAGGCTAGAGGTAACCACACCGTGGATATCGTTTTGCCTCTGGCATCAGGGGCGCGGGTTCAAATCCTGTTTATTTTCGAGAGGTAACCATTTATAGGTCTCACTGCGTTAGCGCGTGACACAGTGGGTACCTATGTGAGACTCCAAAGAAGTACTCACTAAAACCTTCCGGTGTTCCTCTGCCAACCCACTTGCTACAGTTTTTTCTCATTATTAGTCCAAAGAAGCGAAGACTCCAAATAACACGATTCCGACGGACTTCCCTATAGGAATAAGTCAATGTAACGTACTTAATAAAATATTATGTAACGCCTAAAAGTTTTAAATAGCATCAAAAAATTTTGAAAGTACAATTGAACAAATCTAAGAAGTACCGTTTGACGTTTCACTGTTTTCTATTAAATTAGCTTTATAGAGGCGTAATTCACTCCATTTTTATTAGCTTTCCTGCAAAATAATTGAATTATGAAGCTATTTTTATTTTAACATAACATAAACAATTTTCATACAAAAAATAAAATTCTAAATGTACTACGTTTAGAACTGTCAAACGGTACTTCTTAAATTTGATGGACTGTAAGAGAACCAGTTATTTTGCTCGGTCTTCCCTTTTTCAAATTAACCTTCGCCACTCCACTGGTATATACAATATACGGAATACGGATCTTCATTTCTATTACATGTTATGTAAGCTATGTATTACGTACTTTATACTTTACTTCACCGTGGGAGGTCAATGTCATGCGTCACACTTCGCTTATTTGGTCATAACACTAGATGTCGCGCCTTCGTTATTTTACGAGCAATGAATAAACTTGCTCACGGTTGCTGAAAGTAAATAATAACTAAGTAAGTACCTATAGCAATCATTAGTCGACTTCGGTAGTCGATCGGTGTGAGCCGATTGGGCTATACTGTACCCAGGATGTCGCAGGTACGATTCCCGCCCCGGACAATCTTTGTGTAACAAGAAATAATTGTTTCGGGGTCTGGTTGGTTGAGGGACTACCCTCCGTGCCTCGAAGGTCCCGGTTGTTAATTTTACCCTAATATAATGTGACACCTGGTCTAACCATCTCGGCTACTGGTTCCCTACGGGTTTCGAGGTCTGATGGCAGTCGCTCGTATGATTCTAATGTAAATAATTCCCGGTCGTGCTCACACATCTTTGTGTGAATTGTTTCATCTCCGCTGCTCAATATAGGTGAAGGGAAACATCGCGGGGAAACCAGAATGTCTAAGATTAAATCATTCAAGGACATATTGTGATATTTGCAAACCAGGATTTGGCCAGCGTGTGTGGGTTAAATCCTAAACTCTCTGAACTCGAAAGATAGTTGAAAGAAGACTCGTGCCCAGCAGTGGGACAAAAGGGTTGAAGTTTGACCATTCGTTGCTCTGAGCGGCTAGGCCTAATGTCTATTCTTTACTTTGTTCCTTGGTTTATTACTTACTATCTGCTGAATAAGAACATTCGTGCGCCAACATGGTACCTAAACTATTTCTATTAACGTTGTATTACCAACAAAATAAAATATTTTGTTTACTTAAATCTTGAAAACACAGTCATTTTAATATCACATGAGCAAATTGTGGGACTATTAGCGCCATCTAGTTACAACACTGAAACTATTTAGAAGGCTTGGCGAATTGAAGTCAAACAGTTTACTTCTAATTACACTAGATGGCGTTGACCGATACGAAATGCAATTTCAAGATTACAGCTCACAGCCACAGATAATTTAATACTATTTACAGCTACATGAAGTCAGAAGTAGGTCAAAACATAAGTAGATATAGTCCGCGAGGTCTAAGCTGAGCTTTGAATTTGCGTGTGATCAGTGATCTTAAGTAAGAGTTGCGTCGCTCAAAGGAAGCACCGCGCCTCAGGCCGATGGTCAATAAGCAGTATATACCAGTTTTAACCAAGCAAAGGACGCGTCGCTTCCTAGGCTACACCATCTAAGTGCACTCACAATTATGTATTCCAAGCTCAGCTCGGGCCTTGCGGACTGTCCCTAATTACCTAGTTATTCTGCTACGAATTAAAATCTTTAACAGTAACTTCAGATATCTGTTATATTATTTTGTCAGTAGGTTCTAATCTCTTTGATTAATCTCAATAGGTAATACCCACTGGCGGAGGGTACAGATCTAAAAAGGGAAGCCGGAGCAAAAAAGGTCTTAGGTACTAAAGAAAAAATATCTCTGCACTAGCGTCACCTGTGTTTCTATGGCGACCACCACCTTGATGTTATAGGTAGTCATTTTTGACTTATATGAGTTACATAATATTTCATGAAGTACGTGATATTGACCAATTCTGAAAGGGAAGCCGATTATTCGGCTTGTATGGACTTTTCGCCAAAGCTACCTACCTACTACCTAGGCAGATTGGTGTAGGGCTATTTTCCAGGGGGACCAGGTCCTGGCCTTTGAGATCAAATGGCTGATGAAGCCAACCCAAACCCCATTGTCTGTTTTTATATCTCACCTAGCATCTTCTGATGCACTAACTACCCACCGCCATCAGGCCCTTCCCACTTATATACGCCTAATTAATGCGCATTTTACATCACTATAAATTGTCAATTAATTAATTGTATAAATATTTGAAATATAACTAATCGCGGTTTATTTTAGATTTTAGATCCCGACGTTTCAAAGTCTTTTCAGACTTCATGTTCACGGGTGGACTGAGGTATTTGACGTACAAAAATATTAATCACAATTATTACTGACTACCTACAAACATTTATATTTATATCTATAGTCCAATATGACTATTTATCTGTGGTTCTACTTTCACTTCAACCATTTGCGGCGTCCCAATGCTGGGCACGGGTCTTCTCTCAACTATCTTACGAGTTGCGAGAGTTTAGGCCTTAACCCACACACGCTGGCCAATTGCGGGTTGGCGGATGTCACATGTCCTCCAATGATTAATTCTTAGGGTGCGTCCACATCTGGTAAATGTGCAGCTCACGAGCCGTTTGCGAGCTGCGCGCGTGCACGCCTTTATACTAACCTTACATGAGTTGCGCTAAAGAGGCGCATCAAACCATTGCCATGACTGCACGCGCGCATCTCGCGGTCAGCTCGCAAACGGCTCGCGAGCTCATTCGCCAGATGTGGACGCACCCTTAGATATATCGGTTTCCTCACAATGTTTGCTCACCGGTTTTAAACAGCGGCGATAAAACAATTCACACAAAGATGTGTCGACACGGCCAGGAATCGAACCCGCGACCTTATATTTTTAAGGCGAGGCCCGTACCGCTGCGACACCGCTGCTCCTTGAAATGTAGTTCTACCAAGAATAGAAAATTAAATCGAAAAAAACATATAAACCATTAATTTGAATTAACTTGAACATGCTTCTGGGGCTTTCCACTTCTTGGACTGACCACTTTTTCATATTTTCGAGAAACCAATAGATCCTAACGATCACCAACCGATCGTTGTTTGGTCATCTTTGGGCCTGTATTTTCAGCGCTCGGAGCAGCGGTGCCACAGCAGTATGGGCCTCGCCTTAGAAATATAAGGTCACTCGGAACTGTCAAGTTGAATATTGTACAAAAATGTATCTCCTATTTATCCAGGTAGGAAAATAACTAGGAAAATAGTAATAGGGGTAAATTTGCTAGGTATTACAGTCCATCAATTCTAAGAAGTACCGTTTGACGTTTCACTGTTTTCTATTAAATTAGCTTAATAGAGGCGTAATTCACACTATTTTTATTAGCTTTCCTGTAAAATAATTGAATTATGAAGCTATTTTTATTTTATCATAACATAAACAATTTTCATACAAAAAATAAAATTTTAAATGTACTACGTTTAGAACCGTCAAACGGTACGATTTGACAGGCTGTATTTCCAAACAGTCAACAGGTAACTTTCCTGTTTTCTTAAACAATTTTACTATTCCAACATCCCCTTACGTCAGCCTGTTCTCCACCGCAGTGTCCTCATTCCTTACGTAAGTAGGAATTATCCTTGTTATGAACACATAACAAGTTCACGAGATGTGGCATTTGTTGTGGGCACGAGCCTACATCGCATTCTACATATTAACTTTATTATTCTGATTCAGGGTTGTCAATTATTAGTTTTCCAAATATTTAGGTGATCATTTCAATAGTATATAGTTAGTTAAAATAATCATTCATTACTAATAAAAATGATTAGCAATTTATGGTTACAAACCATAAAGGAGCAACCATCCCGACCCTCTCTGCATGGTGTCACCAGATATCGCACCAGAACACGGCAAGGCCGCTTGGTAGTACGGCTTTGTCTGGTGATGGTTATTATTTATTTACCATTTATTGCGTAATTATACGGTTATTGCCAATATTATATTTTAACATGCACATATTTTCTTTGATTCCCTACTGATTAACTGAAAGTCTCAAAAGCCGACTGTAAAAACCTTTTCTTTAAACCTAACCATATTTTGTTTATGGCAGGTGACAGCCCTGGTTTATCATCATTGTCATAGTTAAGATGCGTAAGCGCTGCGGTCAGTGTCAGACGGCCGTGGGTTCGGGGGTCGCCCCAAGGTGCGTCCGAGTTTCATCTGGAATATTAAACAGAACCATTACTTTGCTATCACTAATTGAAATTTGGAAAGCTGACGTAACATGAGTGACTGGAAATGGGATTTGCAGAAAATTGCGTTGTATGTTTTTTCATTTACGATGAAACTCACTTACCAAATCGATTCACTAATGATTGTGACCTATAATGGGACTTACTTACCCAGTAGGTACCTATATCGATTCACTCATGATTACAAAGAGATCCTTGGTGAAAACATGAAGGTGGAATGAGGTTAAATATGGTTCGAAACCATACAGATCTATTCTGTAACACCCTCTCAAATATTGTCACCCCGGTTGAAACTGTAGCCAGGTTTCGACCAATTTATTGTCACCTGATTTGTACCATCTGAGGATCACGTGTAAGGATTCAAATTGAAGGTGCACTTCCGATAGTGTACCTACTTACTATGCGTTCCGAATAAGAATAGAACTGAAAATCCGCCATCTTGGACCGGAATCCACAACAACTTCACATTTTTTAGTAAGTACGGTGGGCAAAAACGTTTGTTTGTAAAAATAATCACATGTGGATGAAAATTAAAAAAAAATGCATGTATTTTATTGCAGTTAGAGTAAGATTGGATATTTGGAACAGAATATACAGGTACGAACATGTTTTATTAACTTTGGACGCAAAAATCGGTGTTACATGTTAAAACGTGTCTGTATGTCCCCATCGAGTAACTTTACTTAGATAGGTGTACTATTCACCAACATAAATCAATTTAAAACAAAACTACTTTTTAACGGATTTTATAGCGGTTTATTTTAGATTTTAGATCCCGACTTTTCAAAGTCTTTTCCGACTTCATGTTCACGGGTGGACTGAGGTATTTAACGTCCAAAAATATTAATCACAATTATTACTGACTACCTACAAACATTATTATCTAAGTTGCGTTCCGATTTAAGGAAACTGAGCTTACAGTGTCTTGAATTCTGAGCTGATTTTGCTTGGGTTTTGGTACAAGTAAATTAAGCACTGCTGGTGGTATATTCCAACCATTTTCTCTGTTAAAATTAGGATGTTTTTTAATTTTAATAGCTTCGCGGATCCTTCTTGGTGGGAACCGGTTTTCTTTGACAAGAACCTGTGTTTTATCAAATCTCAGGTAATGGTTGGGGCCTTTTTGAGTAAAATCTAAAATAAACCGCGACAAAATCCGTTAAAAAGTAGTTTTATTTCAATGTGTGATATTCGCGTAAATCTAAGACAATAGTATAAAAATCTTTTTTATACAATTGAACATGATTTATCTTGTGTGGTTTGATATTTTGTGCTATTTCTGCTAGGTCTTTGGTATGAAGTTAGTCGCGAGTTCAGTCCCATTCATATTAGAAACACAGGTTTAACGATTCTTGAATCTAAAATATTACAAGAGAACTGTGTCATCAACATGCCATGCTTGCTACCATCAATGTTGGAAGAAACATTCGCAATAATCTGTTTCTCGGTCAATGTTACGTTTGGTTTGGGATTGTTCCAAGATGGCCAAGGTACTTGGTGGAATATGACGAGCATATCGATGACAGAAAGCGAAAATGAAAAATCCACAAAATGCTTACCAGAGCCAAAACACAATAACTTTTGATTGCGTTGGGTTAATAATAATATAGTGGGACATTAACACACACGGTCATCTGATTCCAAACTAAGCCGAGCTTGTACTATGGAAACCAGATAACTGGTAATATACTACACATAATACTTTTCTTTTGTAAATATATACTTAAATATACCTAAATAATTACACCCAGACACAATACAAAGAGACATATTTAAACAAATGTTTGTCTCGGGTAGGAATCGAATTCACGACCTGCGCCGTGAAAAGCAAGTATCTTACCGACCACGCCGCCGGGTTAAATGTTTTATTTTTTCACGGCTCCAAGGAAAAGTTCTTTTGGGTATTTGATATGAATTTGAGTTTGATACCTGTACGCGTTCCTGAGAAAAAGGGTCTTGACCGACAGACGGACAATAAAGTGATCCTATAAGGGTCCCGTTTTTCCTTTTGAATTAGTTTATCTGCTCTGACATTAGAAGATCATCATCTCTTTTCTAGTTGATGAAGAAATTAATTTATAACTAGTATTAATTAGCAAAGTTCGATACTATAAAAGAGTTTTATCGAAAGTAAAATATATAACTAACTCGTTATTATTTGTGGTTATTATATGCTGGAGGGAAATCCATTTAGGTCACGACTGCGATGCGGGAATAATGAGCTTTTGTTCTTTAAGTACTTATTAATAATGGTTAGGTATGTGATTTGCTACACAACATATCGAATAATAAACAAAAATGTGAAAAAAAGTTTGAAGGCTTTCGAAGGTTTTTTGGACTAAAAATTATCAGGATTAGCAGACAACTTTAGGTAGGCGTGAATAATCGGGTAAGAAGACGGTATTTCAATAAAATAACTACAGCAAATATCACTTCACTCCCATCTCTCAATAGCACAATCATGAATTCTAACAGGTAATTACAGATCGTTAAGATTACGTTGGATTAAATAGTAACGTTCACCGAGCACGTTATTGCATCTGCACTACCGGACGCCACAACGGTTCAACACGCAATGTCAGCCTTTCTAAGATGGCCGCTTCACCCGCGCTCGGTGTTCATTCGTTTGCTCATAATGACATTCTCGAGTGACAGGTTACTTCAAAGATGGACGCGATGACAGTATAAAATGACAGCCGATGCATTGAGAAGCAGATGTGCCAACAAGTTTATCTACCAAACTATTTACAAAAATAAAAACACGCAAAATAAATCGGACAGCGCGAATTTGTATTATGTTTTGACTATAATATTTTATAATATGTAGATACGATACTTCAAAGGTGCAAGTATCCCATAGGTAGATATATTTTTTTTTAACAGACTTCTGAAAAGCAATTCTTTGTTTAATTAAACATTTGCATTTGAATTTATTTGAACATAGACGGCGATCGGGCCGGGGCCGCGGTGGCTTGGTCGGTAAGATACTTGCTTTTCACGCTGCAGGTCGTGGGTTCGATTCCCACCCGAGACCAACATTTGTGTTTGTGTCGAGTCTGGGTGTAAATATCTGTTATAAGTATAATGTATTTACAAAAGAATAATATTATATGTAAAGTTTAAATTAGTTATATGGTTTCCATAACACAAGCTCTGCTTAGCTTGGGACTAGATGACTGTGTGTGTTGATGTCCCAGAATATTTATTTATTTTATTAATAGATATTTCCACAAAATGAGTTGGTTATGAGTTACTTTATTTCGAAAATGTAACAATGTAGGTACATACACATGACTTACATTACATTTAGTATATTTATCTGCAACATTACTATGTCTGTTTACAATAAAACCGTTTAAATTAAAATTTTGTTTTTTTTATTAAAGTTTTTATTTTTTATCATTTTGTTCCCACGAGTAATGGACCGAGGTCCTAAAGGTCCAATTGAGGAGCAAGGTTATGTACAATAAGATACGCCAACATCTTGAGATAAAAACGCTGACATTATTTTTAGTCACCCTAACGCTACACAGTCATAGACATTGAAGTGACATAAGTTAAGACTACTATACCTACTGAGGTATAGCGACTTAGTAGTCTCAACTTAGGCATTGTAAGTGTTATAGTCTAAATACCTAAACTCACTTCACTCATGACCCCGACGTGATTTTCGATGCGCGTTTAAACTGGCGAGTTACTTGCCTACTCGACTAGCTACTATACTACAGTCTACAACATGATACGAAATCTTGACTGTACAGTACACTGTATTCTACTTGTCAAGCCATTTTATTTGATACCCGTATTGATGGGATTGAAAAAAAAGGTAATCCGCCATTTTGTGGCGGCAGCCATTTTGGATTCACAATAATATTGAATACACATAATTGTATTGTCACCAGACGAAACATTGTATTGAACAGACTAGACCGAACAACTACTACAGAACAGACCATTGTATTGAACCAAAGACGAATACAAAATTTTAGATGAAGTTTTAACAGGAAGAGGATGAAATTTCAATTACTAAAGACCCAAGACAACTGGGTAAGCTAACACTGACTTTTGCTACGCTGTATTTCACGGGTTAGCAACAGCCAACCTAAATGAACTGTAATACACCATATTATCCTGTTATAGGTACCTACACAACCCATAACATAACTATATGTGTACATGGTATTCATGGCTATTTACGTATCACCGCAATTGCGTCACTACGATATAATTAATTAGTTGTATGGCAAATAATAATCAATTGTATTATTATAAGCTCGTTTCATTGTTATTCCCGTTAAAGTTGTATTATGTACCTATGTATTATTATTATTATACTGTAATAATGCTAACGATCCGCCCTGGTTTACAACGTAGAACTTTTCCGTCGGATACGTCGCCTCTTGAGAGCTGAGTCAGCTTCGTCCGTGGGAGTGCACCTTTTATCTGAATACCCACACGTGGATCCCGGTGCAAATCAGGTGACAATCAACTAGTAATTATGTTTACTGGTAATCTTGTGGTAAGCTTCGGCCGTGGTTAGTAACACCAAGTGACAAAGCAGCATCGCCAAGCAGCCTTCCCGTATTCCGGTGCGATGTCTGGTGACACCATGTAGGGAGGGTTGCTTATTTAAGATTTCTAACCATTTGAAATCATTTGAAACCACGAGTGAATTGGAATATTAGGCAGGCGCGTCCCTACGTAGACTACGTCTTTGCTTCACATCAGGTAAGTTGTAGTCAAGCAGAAACCTATTTTAGAATAAAAAAAGAACCATCACTCAACCAAGGTCGAAGATATTGTTGAGTACTACCTTGTGAAGACCAAGTTCACGGTTGGAGTCTCGCCACAATGTCAATTTCAATTCCTTTGTGGTGAGAGTACCCACTGAACGTCTATTGATCTTCGCAAATGCAGAATTTTGGCCACAAGACGGTAGACGTCGCTGAGGCAGACCGAGTAAAAGATGCAGTAGAATGGGCACAGGTTGCGAGAGACAGGACGAGATGTTACGAGAGGCCTTTCCCCAGCAGTGGCACAGAATAAGCTACTTAAAAAAATTACAGTATAAAATGTCAAATCCCTTCTACACTACTAATAATATAAATGCCAAAGTAACTCTGCCTGCTTGTTACGCTTTCACGCCTAAATAACTGAACTGATTTGAATGAGATTTTGTATGGAGATAGTTTAAGACTCGGGACACAGGAAGACATACGCGCGCCGCGCAGTAGGAAAGCTAGAACGACATAGAAACTGTAATGAAAAAATCTGTTACCTTCTAACACATTACATCCAAATATAGATTCTATTCAGTCCATATATGGACGTGAAAATAAAAATAGGTTTTTGCAATTCTCACCTAATTTGAGTATTGGGTTCGATTAGGACATTTATTAAAGGAAAATTTTGTAAACTATTTTTGGTATGCCTAAAGCCGCAGAATGATATTTTATCCTTCCTTGTAACAAACCAGGATACTAATTCTAGCGAATTTAAACTAATTTCGAATTACTATGATCAAAATCAAATAATAGGTACTTGTAGTTGGCGTAAACAGGATTCGACATCTTGGTTGAAGTGCTTAAAAATTCCACACTGGTTTTCACGGAGACCGTATAGCATCAGAAATGTCGGGAAACCATGATGAAGTTTGTAAACTATTTTTCATTTCTAAAAGCTACCTACAATAGATAACGTCTTGTTGCCTAAGCATAGCAAGGGACTGGCCACAGGGTAGCCTGAGTGGCGCAATCTTCAGTAAGTGAATTTTCCCCATTTACAGGATACCTTCCTACCTACAAATGATGAAACCTTGGCCTGGCAAGTGGGTTGATAGAAGAACACGCAGGTTTTAGTGAATAAAATTCTTTGGAGTATTTCATATCCACTGTTTTGGTCCTGATGCAGTAGAACCTTTATAAGGTTTCATCTTCTTTGACCTCACCTCTTCCCGTAACTCAGGTGGGCTTCGATCTGCATTGTCCGTGATTCTTAAGTCCTTCAAGCCTATATTTTTCGTATCATTTTCCTATTTTGTCCTCAAATAATGGGTGTTCATGACGTTGTCTGCTGAAGAGGAGGGAAAAAGAAGTAAACGTCACACGGAAGGAAGAAGGATCTTTGAATTGATCAAGGAAGGTGAGGCTTGGAAGGAAAACTGATGTACAAACAACATCACAGTTTTATTTCAAACGGATTAAATGTTGTTGATCAGGTGTTGTTTGTAAACAAACGCTTAAAGTTCACTGCTTCCTGTTGTAGCAACGTGTTTGCCTCTAACCATGTCGAGATTACCATACTTGCACCAATGGAGTATCTATTAGGTCTTTTCTAATTAGTAGCACCAGTCCGCAGTCAAAAAGTTGGTGTCGTGACCCTATCGTGGTTCGGAGAGCAGGTTAAGTCGGTCCTTTACCTGATCTCTCACCAGTCGTGTTAGTTAGACCATCCCACCGGACTCTGAAAGTGACAAAAATAGAGAGTTTAATAGTGTACTACAATATCTCATGCTTATCTGGCTAGTCAGCTTTTATGAGCCGCCTTATCCAAAATATGGTGAGGATATGGGAGAATAAGTTCATTAATCCTGGTCATAATATGTTCCCTTTTGATTCTTTCCCTACATGACTATGACGTACTCTAGGGCTGAAGTGACTTATCTATTCATTGGACTAACCTTATAAATTACAGTTCTCTAAAGAAAGTTGAACCAACACAAAAGCGCGAATAGAATTTAAATTACGGGCTATTCCCAGTAAAAGTAATTTAAGGATATTGCATTCTTAGAGTAGTGGTGATAGGATTTCCCCTTGACTAAGTCGGAATCTTAAAATTGATGTAACTACGAATGTACGAATGTGTTGCATGTTATCGGAAAAATAAAATTATTACAAAACCTAAAAAATATTTTTGTAGGCGACTCAAAAGCGCTGTTACATATTTATTTTCCGCAGTAATACGCTAATATACAGTTTACGTGGGTACAATACTGAACTGGGGTTTTCTTCTGGTTTAAGATATTTAGATGGCGCTAGTATACGAGCTCAAGTAACAAAATAAGCGCCAAAACTAAAAGAGAGTCCTAAGCGTAAGGGTCTAATAAACCTATCAAAAACTTACGCTCTTGTTGGTCAAATGCCTCAACGAAATCAAAAATAGTTATGTAAAGTATTAAGGATCATTTAAGTTTTATTTTCTTACAGAATAAAACAAAAGAAAAATTGATATTGATAATTATCAACCTAACTAAAGATGAAATTAAACCACCCCTAACTGATTTCAGTGCGAAGGTACCCAAGATGCTGGTTACAAAGACTGGCCACTGAAATCAGAAAATCAGCTAAGAAAAATAAAGTTATTAATTGCGCCAGGTATGAGCCGGAGTAGGAGTCGCCTGTCTTTTCCCAAGCGTGTCGTATAATCCAAATCGAGATCTTTGAATTCCATTACTGCTTATCTGATGATACCAGAGTTGGTAAAGTAGTAGATAGAGTTACCACACCACACCTGGTTATCATCATTTCCCTTGCCTTTTTCCCATTTCTATTGTGGTTGGCTCTCAGTGTAACTCAATGCGGCTAGTGACTGCCATCAGACCTCGAAACTCGTAGGGAACCAAAAACCGATATAGTTAGATCAGTTCAGATTATATGAGACATTTGACTACATGTAACGATGGTCATAGATGTGTTAAATAACAACCGGGACCAACGGCTTCACGTGCTCTCTGAGCCACGGAGGGTAGTCCCTCAACCAAGCAGACACCGAAACAAATCGCCAAATCACAAACAATAAATACGAAATCGCGACCTTCCGGGAAATGTAGTTATAACCCAATCGGACGGCTTACGCCGCTCGACTACCGAGGTCTTCTTTAGAGCGGCCATACCACACCTGGTACAATTAAATATAACGTGATACAAATATGAATCACGTGTGTGCTTCTGCGTCGGTATTAATTTTATCATTTCCGCTTATATTTTGTAGCTCGACAAGTAATGCGCCCGGCTTTTTATAAAATTTTAAATTCACGCCGGAGTTGGAATTTTGAGAGAAATTACAATTCATACTAATAATACAAATTTTACAGCAGTGCGGTGGCGGTGCAGCGATATCGGCTTTGACTTTGAAATATAAGGTCACATGTTCGATGTCCGATTATATCATCACCGCTACTCAATATCTGTGAAGAAAAACCTAATGAAGAATCCGGCATGTCTTAGAACTAGTTATTCGAGTACATGTGACTTCCACTGACGAGCGCTTGGCCAGCGTGTGTGAATTAAGGCTCAAACTCTTTCAACTCGTTTGTTAGTTAAGAGAAGACCCGTGCCAGCTTTGGACACTAGAAAGGATTGAAGTGTATGGAGTTTAATCACTGTTGTAATTACCTACTAACAATTTATAATTTTAAAATACCTAGGTTTGAAATAGTATTGTTTTAGATTTACGCGAACATCACACATTGAAATAAAACTACTTTTTAACGGATTTTATCGCGGACTTCATGTTCACGGGTGGACTGAGGTATTTGACGTCCAAAAACATCAATCACGAATATTACTGAGTAATAATTGTGATTGTAATATTGTGTGATGTATCCACCCGTGAACATGAAGTCTGAAAAGACTTTGAAACGTCGGGATCTAAAATCTAAAATAAACCGCTATAAAATCCGTTAAAAAGTAGTTTTATTTCAATAGATTTGAAATGTTATTCTAATTAATTCCTTTTAGACATGTTCACACTTATGTTATTTGAATTTGAATTAAATTTTGTACGCTAGTTAAGGACAAAACAAAGGGAGCCTATCTGTAATGTATAGATACTTATATGTTTAAATCTATGTCTATAAAATGAACTATAGATTGATTGATTCAAATCTGTCTATATCTAGTTTCATTTTACTGAACCCGTCGCGTATCTTTTCTTACCAGCGAATTCTGATTTATGTAAACATTGAGAATTATTATTGCCCTTGAACGAAGCTGAGTGTTGTGTTGTGGATAAAACTTGTTTAGGAATTAAGTAAGTACCTAGTTTATCTTAAAAACTTAAAGGTAGTTGGCCACCAGTCATGTGCCATCTGCCTTGTTAAAACTAAGTCAGTTGGATCTTTGTAAACTTAAATCCATATAATAAATTAGTTAAAAAAAATTAGCGACACACATAATGTAAAGTCCAGAAATAATAATGATTTTAGATTTCATCACATGTGTCTCCTCAAAATCAGTAACTTTTTTATGGAGCGATGTATACGTTTCTACAATAAACTTCCTAGTAACAATAAAGATAGTATGTCAATAAACAACTTCAAAAAATTGTAAAGTCATACTATGTAGATGTTATTAAAAAAATTCGGACTATTTAGCGGATAAATCTGTTTGGAACTAAGCCGCTAACACAATACAATAATATTAACTATCTTTTTTGACTATTTTCATGTAGAGTTAAAAAATCTCAAAGAAATAAAAACATATTGGCTATATGAACGGGAGAGTTTCGTGAATGTATGGGGTACTGGCACTACTGGCCGATGGACTGGTGGGTAGGTTTCGACCGTCTTCGGACGGCTCACCGAAAAAGTCCGGTGAACCAATAGAGGCCCTTCCAGCTGATTGGGTTAGGTCATTAGCAAAAAAAATTGCTCCTCTATAAAGGTAAAAAAGGTTAACCATATAGGTTTCTTTCTGGTTTTTTTGACGGGCTGTTAGCGTGGTCGTTAAGATACATGCTTTTCACGCCGAACGTGGGTTCGATTCCCATCCAAGTCAGACATTTGTGAACATGTGTGTTTGTCTTCAGTCTGGGTGTTATTAGTTATCTATATTTAAGTATGTATTTACGAAAGAAAATTATTAAATCATGTAGTATATTACCATTTATCTGGTTTCCATAGTACAAGCTCTGCTTAGTTTGTTATAATTATCTTATTAATATTTATATTTATCATAACGGGCAATTGACGCGCTCACCTTTAATTTGCTAAAGGCATTTCGATACGGGTTGCACCGGTCGTGGTAGCAAGCAGACCAAATTAAAGACCCGTAATTAACGGAGAGAGCGTTAATTGCACGTTATCTATACTATAAACATGAATCGCAAAATGTGTTGGTAAGCGCATAACTCGAGAACGGCGGAACCGATTTCGCTAATTCTTTTTTTAGAATATTCCTTGAAGTACGAGGATGGTTGTTACGCAGAGAAAAATTATACTCTGAAACAGCTTAACCGATTTTTATGAAATCTTATAGGTCGTATTCTGTTTTCGGACCCGGCAGGTGGCACTGCTTTACCGGGCAGGACGACGTCTGCGAGATCCGCTAGTAATAATATAAATAATGCAACGCGACAGTTTAAAAGTATATATGTCGCAGTAAGATAGATCAAGCCGTAATATAGTTATATCCCTAGGCATATATTTATATACCGTAACATAGTTATACGAAAGCGATTCATTACTATCTACATAGGAATATATAAAAAGGTCCAGAATAATAAAAAACACGGTTAATGAATTTTCGAATATAGTTATATCACTAGATTAAGTTTAGTGAAATAGCTGTAGGTTAGGTTAAGTTATACTGTTAATAACCACACACGCGAGCGATGCGAGCGTGCCGAGCCGCTGCAGCGGTCGACGAGTTCTAAGTTATGTTATGGCACTAGCACATATATAATTATCTTCTTGTTATTATCTATTCTGTGGTATCACCACATGGTGACCTGTGGTAGCGAATGGTACCACAGCGTAAGGAATTACGCTATGGCATCATTCGTTATTAATTATGAGTATTTATTATTGATTGATAGTTCTTCAAACAAGTTTCCCAGGTAATCTTGTATGGCACGTGTGGCCGGCATGTAGACTATTTGCCTGCTTTTCCTGTTCAAGTTATTTGTTCTTAATAGCAATAAAATCGTAATAATATAATTAATTCAGACAATTTGCAGCGTTTTACCTACATTATTGTTTGTTTTTATTATAAACACAGCTCTCCTGTGGTCACCTTACCACACATCTTTGTGTGAATTGTTTCATACCCGCTGCTCAATATCGGTATCGGCTCAATAAGGAAAACATTATGAGGAAGCTGACATGTCCAAGAACTAAACTCAAAGACATGTTACATCCACTTGACCAACCCGTACTTGGCTAGTGTGTGTGGATTAAGACCTAAACTCTTTTAACTTGTAGGATTGTTGGGAGAAAACCCGTGCCCTGCTCGCCCTCGTCAACTGTTTTCTAATTTGATGTAATTGTATTCATTATACTTATTTAATATTATTTCTATGACAATATTTATCATTTTGTATGTCTAATTTCTTGACTAACGGCTTTATTCATAAAAAGTTATAAGACTTTTTAGTTAAAATGGATTTTGTCTCTTTCTTACTAGTAGAAATGTCAAGATGGCAGACAAAGACAAACGAATTATAAACCTACTTTGGCTATAATACGTGTATGAATACGGGGGTAAGTGTTTAAAAAATGGACTAGTTCTAAGACCTCTTTATGTACAACGCATAAGGCAAATAAACAATTATAATTATTATTATACTTCAAAATATTTGGTGTTTATTTGCAAAATATAAAAGGTAAAGTGCTTATTAGCGCCCATATTAATAGGTTATTTAGAGGGAAAATCAGAAACGAAATAACCAATTGACATTTGTATGGCCATAATAAGCGCCTATTTATGATGGGATAACGTTGGCTCTTTACAGAAAAAGTAGAAAATATTTCATTTTTGTGGAAATTTTAATTGGTTTTGATAGGCCTGCATGAAATTCTGTGAGCGGAAAGCTGGTCGTAAATAGAATTTGTTATTTTTATATTTATTTTGTGCTTCTTGAGTAGTTGATTCAAATACGGTATGAATTAACGAATAAATAAAAATTAATGAATAAATAGAAATTAATGAATAAAGAATTTAATAATTTTTGAATAAGTAGATACTAATTTGACAGGTTTAATATTACTGTTACTAAATTTTCCTTAGGCTTCGTTGATTACATACAAGAAAATGTTCAAGGAAAATGTTGTGACTGTATTGTGTTAAAAATCCTTGTTTATGCTGCTATGTCATACATTTAAGTGCATTAGTGTTGAGGTAAACTGGTCGCAGGAGTGCTATACCTACCTACACACGTCTCTTGTAACACAAGCAAGATTTTAGGATACTTGTGTAAGGGTAACGAATTACTCATCTCAATAAGTCATATTTTCTGACTCTCTATTTAGACTTTCGCTCGTTCACCTTAGTTTCACTCACTCCATCATTCATTCATTCCCGCCAAAGGTCGGGAAGAAAAATAAAAGGCAGAGCGCGAAAAAACAAGAAAGCATCGACAGCCACTCTGTGGCTGTATATCTAATAGCTTTAAACGAGCAATTCTTGTATATAATTGGAATCTTGGAATCGGCTCCAACGATTTTCATAAAATTTAGTATATAGGCGGTTTCGGGGGCGATAAATCGATCTAGATAGGAATCATTTTTAGAAAATGTCATTTAAAAAAAAATACCGAGCAAAGCTCGGTCATCCAGATATTTTTAATTATTATCGTAATAATAAAGTGGAGACTAATTTGAACAAGGAAAGTGGATTACATTAACTAAGTATAACTGCCAAAGTAAGTCCTGTTATATATTTTACTTTACTAAATTGTCGCGTGAGAAATGGATGTAAGATAAACGGCGGTTTAACCAAATGTATGGAATTCTGTAGTAGTGCCCGATTAAACGAATGTTTTACAACAATAATGTTTTCTTTCCCAATGGATGTAGTACTTCCCTTTCCCTTACCTATACATTTCCAGTATAAGCTGATTTCGCATTGTATAGGTTTCCCGTACAACGAAAGGTCAGCTTAAATTGGTTAGGTTAAGTCGATTTTTTTTTAATTACTCCATCAGTAACAAATTTAAAAAAATGTTACACATATTTTTTCCTTTATCATTGAAATGAAACAATATTAAAATATAACGCATTGACGGTATGGAGTTACTTAAGCGTGACGTCATTTGAGTTTTCACTTGGACATATCATACATATCTTTAATCACGCGAAAAATACGGGTCTATTATTTTTAATTTATGTGATGGACGACAAAAAAAATGTTGTCATCTGTTAGATTTAAATCTGTTAAGACCTAAAACTTGCACATTCAACTCAACAATCAAATAAGTAAAGTATAATAAAGATCTTTAATGTTATTCTACAAATTAACTTAACCGCCAGAAATCCAATATCAATTCAAACTACAATGTGGCGCGCGCTTTCAATGAACAAATCAATCACTCCGTTCTGAATAAATGAGCAAATGTTAGTAGATCTCGCTCGCCATATTGGCAGCCGCTGCTCTCGCGCCGCCTACGTCATCCAATGTTGCCAACACATCAATACTAAAAAAAATTAAACTGCTTCGGTGGTTCAGTGGTAAGCGTGTTTGCTTAGTAACCACGAGATCCCGGGTTCGATTCCCGAATCAAGCAAAAAGGACTTTATTATTCTTAAATAGGCTTGCGCTTGACTACAACTTGCCTGATGTGAAGCAATAATATCTACGATGGGACGCGCTTGCCCAATATACCGAATCACCCGTGATTACGAATGATTTTCGGTCAGGTGGCAGTAGAATGTGGCTCCATATGGTTAGAAACCATAAAGGAGCTACCATTTCGACCCACCCTCTTAAATGGTGGCACCAGACATCGCGCAAAATCCCCACACGTGGTCCCCGGGTGGTGCACGATCTTGGCTAGCAAGAACCAAGTCTTGTGGTAGTTAGTACTATATCATATTAAGTGTCACTTCAAGCCCTTTTAGTGTCCCACTGCTGGGCACGGGTCTTCTCTCAACTATCTTATGAGTTGAGAGAGTGTAATCCACACATGTTTAGGACCTATAGGAGCGAGCATACAGCCGTTCAAATGGCATACCTTACTAACTTCGAATAGCTATTATGATTTTTGTAGTATATTTACAAGTCTTTTTACTTGACCCGGGATTCTAACTTGGAAACTTGCGGTTGTTAAGGTTAACGCGGCACACATTTGGACCAAATAAACAACATTAAGGCCGTTTGTAGTTGATTTATACAGAGACATGGCCGGATCAAGTCCTCGGACATGTTCAGACTTCAAACTCCCTACACCCACCGAAAACTGTTTTTTAACTGTGATTTATGTACCTACAATACACTTAATATGAGCAGCCGTGGCGCTGTGGTACGAGCCACGCCTTAAAAAAATAAGGTCGCGGGTTCGAATCCGCGTCATGCCCACACATTTTTGTGTGAACTGTTTCATCGCCGCTGCTCATTATCGGCGAGGGAAAACATCGTGAGATAAACATTCGAGGACATTTGACATCCACCAACCCGCACTTGGCCAGCGTGTGTTGATTAAAGCCTAAACTCTCTCAACTCATAAGATAGTTGAGAGAAGACTCGTGCCCAGCACGGGGACTGGGACGTGGAGCACTAAAAAGGGGTTGAAGTGATAATTATGTACCTAAATTATTTAGGTGTTTCTTTTGCCTGCCTTTTATTGCACCCATTATCTTGAAATGTGAGTAAGGTTGCTAGTAAGGACAACGTACAGACATTTTCGCCCATTAAGAATTGTGTTCACGTACTCGGTTAAGCTTACAAGGCCGAGGCCGATGTAATGATGGTGACCAATGACCACTTATATTACGTATTTTAATTTGGGGGAATCCTGTTGAAGTGTGGTAGTGTTTAGCATAATTGTACCGACAAGATAGGTAGGTGCCTACAACGATTACCGTGTTCCAGTGCGATTTGTAGTGACACCATTTGAAACGTGGGTCGGAATTAAGAATGTAGTTAATATAATATAGTGGGATCTGATCCCTAACTAAGCAGAGCTTGTACTATGGAAACCAGATAACTACTAATATACTACATATAATACTTTTCTTTTGTAAATACATACTTAAATATAGATTACACCCAGACTCAAGACAAACAGGCGTGTTCATCACACAGATATTGACTTGGGGATCTTACCGACCACGCCGCACCACCGGTCTCTGAAAGAAGATTTTTTTTTGTAATTTTTTCTATTGGACTATTTTGGACAGCCCAGTAAAAATAAATGACTGCTTTCTTTATGATTTTTTAATCGGACTGCCATTACCTATAACCGCCTTGTTTTGGGGCCGGGTGATTCCGGATGCTTATAGTCCGGACCTTACATTGTATAAAGCAGTAATTTATACTGCAGTGTCCCGTGCGAGCCCGTCTAACAATCCCCTAAAGAAGTGATGCTATTATATATTCACTTATCCTTATGTATGGAGTATCGTTGGGTAGGTCGTTTAACTGACTTTTGAAAAATATCAAAATTTTAAATTTAAAAAAAGGGTTTACTTAAAAAAAATGTATTAATTTTATTTATCTTTTCAAGCTTTTTCATTTGATATCCATATTTTAGAGGTTGGTGTGAAAACGATAAGTCGCCATTTTGTAACGTCCGCCATATTTATTACAAAATGGCGGCATTAAAAAATCTTGTATTGTTATCAAAACTAAACGTGTATGCAAAATTTCAGCTTGTTTAGTTAGCAGTTAGCTTTAGTGGAAGTGGGTGAAATATTGTTTGGAAGATTCCAGGACATACATAATTAGTGTAATTATATACATACACGTGAAGATAAATAAAAGTTTTTAATAAAAAAAAGAGGCGGATCTTTCAAAAAGAATGTTAGCAGGTGATTTTTCGGTTTTGTAATAGTTTTTCTTCTCATGGAAAAACTTTATCGAACTAAACAAATTGATGTTTAAATTCCTTTAATTGATTGTGATCTACAGATCGAGGCAAGATTTGGATAGTCTAAATCCGCCACTGGTTAGCTTACATCTCTGTCAACTGTGTACCTAAAGGGTTAAGTATCCTTGACCTGTACCTAGTACACACTTGGTAAACAATAGATTATCTCGACCTCAAGGTCAACAACAAAGGACTCCGTCCTATCTTGAAGTACCTAATGTCGTTTACGTGTCACAGGTAGCGAGATTTTTACTATGTAATAATAATACCAACCCTAGTCGTATTCCGGCTACGGCAGTCAGTTTCAGTTGACTGTTCATGTACACAGGAGATATGAATATCAAGGCAAAGAAGTTGTGGAGCTCTATAGATTCTGCCTACTCCATGTAAAGATATAAGCAGAGATGAACATCAAAATAATACGTCATAAAAACAAACTTGATAATGATATAGGTACCGAGTTTGGTAATTATGTATTTTGAAAACTTGTTTGGGAATTGATCCAAAATTCTTGTTTGTGAATAGGTATGTATGTACGTACCTACCGATGTTTTGAAGATTTGATATCTGTTAATTGCGTAGTAACAAAATCCTTACATCGCATCACCACATAGTACACCTAAAATAAAGTCGCATTCCTGTCCCTTATGCCTATACGGGTCGCGTGCTGTTTGTATTGTTAAAAGGACATTTTGTAAATATACCTCATTAAATTTAGTATCAGCATTGCACCCGTGCGAAGCCGGGGCGGGTCGCTAGTATTATATATGCAAAAGTAACTCTGTCTGTCTGTCACAGACCGATCTCCTTAAACTAGAGTCCGCCGAGGTTCGTCCCCACATGGGGAGCCCTCATGGCAGTTGTCATGGTACTTGATCGGTTCGACCGTCCTCGGACGGCTCACCAACAAAGTCCGGTGAACCAATAAAGGCCCTTCCAGCCGATAGGCTTTGGTCATCCGCAAAAAAAGGAGTAGCGCGAGCGGTCGGAAAGTTAGCGGTCATATTAGGTGGCCTAGTGGCGAAGAGTCCATGTAACATGATTCCTACCGGCTTCCCTTTTGAAATGGGTCAATTAACGTACTTAGTTAAATATTATGTAACGCTTAAAAGTTTTAAATACCATCAAAAATGCAGCACGTACTCATTAATACGTTTGAAAGTCAGCGTGTAATTACATACTGACAAAAACATTTGCTTATGCTCTGCCTTCCCTTTATAAAATTTACCTACCTACCATTATTGATGGTACCTATTTGAGATGGTCAGTAAGACTGCGCTAATGTACAAGTTTGATGGTGTCAACGCGGATTCTAGGCAAGTATAGTAATTTTTACTATTAAAAAAGTGACTAGATTTTGGCAAAGAAGAGATAAAAAGGTTATTAGGTTAAACGAGATCAGATTAAATGAATTAATCTTCATAATTTTTTTAATTAAATTAACTTAAATATTGTATTAACGTGAAATCTTATTGTTTTAAGAATACGGTTATTATGATTAACATTAGTAGAATTCATTATAAAATTATTTCTCATTAATTTCTTAACTTAAAGACGATTACATAATTTATTACATTAGTTTACATTACAATACTATAATACAATACAATACAATAATAATAATATTAATATTAATATTACTTTTAGCTAGTACTAAGGAAATTACTTTTTTGACCGACACGACCGGTAAAAGATCGAGCCGGACCAAAAACTTTACATGTTCTCCGAGCGACGGAGTTTTCACGTACTTCCAGACTATAGTCTAGAGTAGAGTATGGTGAGAAATGAGACGTACATGTCTCGATCTCGACAGCTAAAAAATACAGTAAGGACATTAATGTCATAATGTTATTGCAAATGCCAACCTATTTAGGTAGATGACTACGTCAAAAAGTTATGTATTTTTCTTAGAAACTAATTTATGTATTTTTTATTTCTTAGAAGATTATTAAAATATTTTTTCTTTTTTTTATATTTAAAGCTAATTGGGATTACACGCAAGCACAAGATTTTTATTTTATGAGAAATTATTTAAAAAAAAGAAATAATAAAAAGCCGCCATCTAAAAAGTGAAGTTGTTAGTTATTTGAAATTTAAATAATCATTTCATAATGAAATAATTGTTTTTCAAATATTAAGTTAGATATAATATATCTTTATTTCGAATCAACAATTACGATAACATAAAAACAAATCCTACGTACTAACTTAGCCTAAAAAAAAAGTAAATATAAAATAGAACTTATAAAACATATTTAAAGCTGGGCGTCAAAAAACTCCTCCGCATCAATGTCGGTTGGTAGCGTACCAAGAAGGCTGGCAGCATTGCCACGTTGAATGGCAACGCTCAATCTTTGGCCTAAGTGAAGGCCAGCCTTCTTGTCGCGTGTTCTATCCACCAAAAGTTTCGAAATGTCGCGGTAAAGAGCTCGCGCACCCGGACCCCATGTCCCCAGCGTCTCCACACCAAACGGTTCGAAAACATAATTACCGACAAGGTTATTATATTTTCGCCGCTTGTGGTTTTCTGCTGTAGCAGCAGCAGCACCAGCTTGTCCTGAAGTAAAAGGAAGATGGGAAGGTGCAAGGGTATCGACGCAGGTAGCGTCCCACACCAAAGGCCTGCCCATCTTCCAAGGCAGCAACGACATCCCATCGGGTCTCTTGCCATCGACGCGCACCAGGCCATTTGGTTCTAAAACAGCCGGGACTTCGGCGGTGACAAGAGCACGGCGAATGATGTCGTTTATGCTGCGATGACGAGGTATTCTGCCAGCGCTTCTGCTGCATGATAGGGCATGGTGTCCTAGGCAATCGACATCTTCACCGCAACGACACCGATGCGGGACAACACATGGAACGCCCAAACGAAGACTCGCAGCGAGACGGAAAGTGCCATCGTCCAAAAGAGTACCTATATTGGGCGACGGCAATGCCTGCAGCCAAAGACCAGACTCCCACTCTCCCACGGCCAATAAGCGGGCACGCTCTGCAGAGTTACTCGCGGTGTTTAGAAGGCTTTCTCGTCTTAGTCTGCAGAGCGGCCGGTCCCATTGTCCCTGAGAGAATGTACACTTGGGCATATCAATTCCAGTGCAAGCCGTTTGCCAAGTGTTCAAGGCATCGGATAGGCACAACACCTCGGAATTAACCTGAGAAGCATACAGTATTTTACTAGTTAATTCCTTAGTGCTATGCACCGATGACAAGAATGCCGGCAAACCTACACTTGAAACATTTCGGATACCGAGCCCACCCAGGCGTACAGGTAGTGATGCCTGTAGCCATGCTCGGTTATTTAATTTAATGTTTAATATTTCCGACAAAGTATTTTTGATAATTTCGTCAACTTTTTCCAAAAGGGTGGTATTTTTCCAAATGTGACTTGCTTTTAAAACATAAATAAATTTTGGTACAAAAAACAATACCTAATAATAGTGTAAGCTGAATGGACGTTAATTTTTGAAAATTTGTTAATAACCTTAAGTTTAATTTAATTTCTTCAAATGTTTATTTTCATTATTTAAGGTCTTATCTATCGATTTAGTACAGACTATATTACAGACATAAATTCACAATTGAATTAAGATCGCCTGTGTACATGTGCTGTTTCCTATTTATAAATTGTTTATGTAAGTGTTTTGTGTACAATAAAGAATAAGAATAAGAATAAGACTATTTTTATTTTTCACTCTTCAGATGGGGTTGAAAAAAGGGGTTGTTCCCCTTTTGTTAGTGGTTAACCATCGATTAGTCGTAAAAAGGTTAATAATACTACTTATCGCGACTTCTACTGTGATTCTACGAGGAGCTATATTCAATTGGCCTTATTCATAAAAATCTTATGAAACCCTTTTATTAAAATGGAATTTCTTTCTTTCTTAGTAGTTTAAATATCAGATGACAGACAGAGACATACGAATTATAGACTTATATTAGCTTTAATGAGCTTAAATTACGTTTATGAATATGGAAGTACATCTACGAAGTCTATCATGAGATCAAAACAATTTTTCAAAGAACCAATTTATGAATATACCTACAATAGAAAAAAATATTGATAAAGTAATCGGCGTACATACATATATACAAAACAAACATACAACGGCACATAAAACTTCCACCTTGTTTTTGAAAAGTAAAAGAGTACAAAAATTCTGCTAGGTCGTGGTGCTTACCAGCCCCGATAATAAGACATTTATTTTATTTTTATTTATTTATTTGGCTCCTCAACAATGTGTACACATTTACAATGACTTATTATAAGATTTTGGTCTCAACATCTAAGTGCAACATTACTTACAGAAGAGCACAGCATGCACTAAAATATGCTCAAGAACTAATATGTGTCATGCAATTACTAGTTACTACTATTTTAACATTTCAACAATTAATTTCATTTTAATAGATTATAATAATTATAAACAAAAAAAAGTTCGTAGTCATGCAATTTTATTCAAATATGTATAGATTTGTCAAGATTTTATTAAAATTATAATTATAATTGATTTAGTTAAAATTAGATTGGGTACTTAGCAAATAGGTAAATTTTTATTCTAATAACAAACAGCCGAAACCGCGAGCGAAAGCAAGTACTCATGTAATGAAAAAGCTAACTTATTTTTGTGATTATGAAAAATAAATTTACACAAATAAATGATTTCATCACATTGTAGTCTGTCACGGTTGGTGGTTCTGACACCTGGAACTATTTCCCAGTGACGTAGAATGAATCATTCTATTGCCTGCACATTAATTAACGGATAAACATCTCTAATTTTATATAATCAAGCATTTTACTGAAAAACAAAATACTATGACTAAGGTTCTAAAGGGAACAAACGTTTGATTAATCATGGTTTTTTTTTTAATACTGTAAGTGACCTTGCCCGCAGATACAGTAAGTACATAGTTTAACCTGTCAACAATTCTTGAAGATTCGTTTTGGATCAACAAAATACGTATTTAAACTCCTTTCTCCATACTTTTTTATTCTAAATTAAGCTTGAGCTTGACAACTTGCCTGTTGTTAAGCAATGATGGTCTACGATAGAACGCTACTACCTGTCCTATTATCGTAAACAAAGAACGCTGAGAACGAAAATTGTTAGTTTTGGGACATTAAATCACACCAAAAACTATATCAAAATGACTGGCATAATAACACAATAATTTTCATGAAACCAAAATATCATTAGAATTGGGTTACTGGTACGGTATAATTTGTTTGTCAAGAAGAAAGAGGTACAATCATGCACTCCGACAAACAGATGACCATGTCATGAAAAAGTGCCTTTCGATGGCAACAAAGAGGAGAGATAAAGGAAGACCACCATTAACGTGGATTACGAAGATCCGAAAAAACCTGAAGGACTTAGTAATCACAGAAAGCGATGCACAAGATCGTAGGAAATGGCGCTGCATGATTGAGAAAGCCAACACGACGTAACTGGAAGTAGTGAGGCTAAAGAAGAAGAAATCAGATGATAGACGTGAGCGACTGTTACAGAACAGAACAGAACTCCGTTTAGAGTCTAGATTTAAAATGGTCTGTTGTTTGATAGTGACAATAATTCTTCAGCTAGATGGAGTCTGCGAAAGAAAGCTGACAGTAGCTAGGTACGATAGACTGGGGACAGGGTCAAATGGCGCTTATTGGGAAAGGCTTAAGTCCTGCAGTGGAATGTAATACCTATTACAGTCCACTGTAGGATTTAAGCCTCAATGACGAAGGTGAAAACTCTATCGAAATTCGACGCATGGTTTTGGAGTAACTGATGCTATACAGGGCAGATGGGCCAACCCAACTGTTCGGTGAATTCAGGAGCGAATCCAGTCAGGCACAAAGGGTGTCCGACGGAAAATCGATGGTTTGTGTGTGTAAACGGTGTCCAGTCATCTTGTAGACTTAATGGGGTTTCGATCACCCGGGCCAAACCAAATTTGGAATCACAACTCAGAAAATCTCAAGAGGTCTTTTATTATAACCTTATAAATCTATGGAGAAAAATAGCACTCTGGTTGTTAATAGCATCTGATGGAAAAGTCTGTAGTCCTATAGCAGAAACCTTTATATATTCACTAATATTACTATAGAACATGTGTAACTAAGACCGTCCCCGTGCTAAGTTATCGTGTATATGTTCTTACTACTGCAAGTTCCTTCTGTCCGCGGCTCTCAAACGTCTCAAACTACATATTAAGGAGGTGGGTGCTGTTGTAGTAATAGCGAGATTTGTCGTATAGAATTTGTCATAAACGTTAGACCAGAATCCCCCATCCCCGTTCTTCCATCGTACAAGTAGAGGTACGGCTACGCCACCGTTATATGGTGGAAATTCCACGGGCTTCCACTTTTATTGTGCGAACTGCCAAGTTGTGGAATTCGTTGCCGGCATCTTTGTTTCCCGATAGCTATAATCTACCTGTATTCAAGTCACGAGTGAATCGGTATTTATTAGGTAGGCTCGTTCCGTCGTAGACTGCAACATTGCTTCACATCAGGCAAGTTAATTATAGAATTAAAAAAAATTACGTAAAAATTCCCACATACCCCTCGCTCTGTGCCCGTTTAGGGCGATGGGATGCGTAAAGCATCAACCCAGTTAAAAATGTTCACAATCAAAAACGTGCTGTTCTTTTAGAAGTGTTATTAGTATCTGAGTTATTACTGTACTCACGTGGTAACCAGCAGACAGATATACAAAAAAACATAATCCTCACACAATAAATAATAATTGATGTTGAAAAATTCAAATCGTTTGTTATGAAGGTCGGCCAACAAAAAAATCTGCTCAACGCAAAAACCCAAAAACAAGATTACGAGTAAAACCTGTTTGGACGGGTTTTCGATTTTGAAAATATGAACACAGTTTAATAATGTAGGTATTTAGATTGGGAAATTATTTGGAACTGCCTTGGTAGTCCAGTGGTGAGTGTTTGTTTGTTTCGACGGACCGGTGGCGTAGTCGGTAAGATACTTGCTTTTCATGCCGCAGGTCGTGGGTTCGATTCCCACCCGAGACAAACATTAGTGATTAACATTTGTGTTTGTGTCGAGTCTGGGTGTATAAGTGTATATATCTATTATAAGTATATATTGACGGGCCGGTGGCGTGGTCGGTAAGATACATGCTTTTCACGCCACAGGTCGTGGGTTCGATTCCTACCCAAGACAAACATTTGTTTAAATATGTCTGTTTGTCCTGTGTCTGGGTGTAATTATCTATATTTAAGTATATATTTACAAAAGAAAAGTATTATATGTAGTATATTACCAGTTATCTGATTTCCATAGTACAAGCTCTGCTTAGTTTGGGATCAGATGACCGTGTGTGTTAATGTCCCACCATATTATTATTATTATTATTATTATATTTACAAAAGAAAAGTATTATATGTGTAGTATATACCAGTTATCTGGTTTCCATAACACAAGCTCTGCTTAGCTAGGGACCAGATGACCGTGTGTGTTAATGTCCCTTAATATTATTATATTATTATTATTTTGCTTAGTACGAGGTCCTGGCTACGATTCCCGGGTCGAGTAAAAAACAAGTCACGAGACTTTTCTAATATATGTGCAAGTCACGAGTGAATCTATATTTACTACATCATTGTTCAACAACAGGCAAGTTGTGGTCAAGAGCAAACCTTTAATAGACTAGAAAATATTTAGAGAATAGTATTTGCAACTCGAAGTTTTAGAATTGTGCCCCATGAACGATTTAAACATAGCCGGCGAAAAGTGCGTGTTATTACTACCTATACCTACGGGAAGCAGGCGGGATGGAATCGCGATAAGATCCGTTAAAAAGTAGTTTTATTTTATGAATCTTTGTGTTCGAAATCTATTCTATTTTATTTTTAGTATTTATTTAAAAAAAAACATACTTGTGGTCGTATGACTGTTCATTGTAAACTACGCACAAGATTATTGTCTCCTCTTGTCGCAACACTTACTAATTGTATCTCTAGTGTTAAGATTTAATTTAATACTAGCTTTCCGACCGCGGCTCAGTCGGGTATCACTTCAACCCTTTAAAGTGTCCCACTGCTGGGCACGGGTCTTCTCTCAACTATCTTACGAGTTGAGAGAGTTTACGCCTTAATCCACACACGCTGGCCAAGTGCGGGTTGGTGGATGTCACATGTCCTCGAATGATTGGTTCTTAGACATGCCGATTTCCTTACGATGTTTTCCTTCACCGATATTGAGCAGCGGAGATGAAACAAATCACACAAAGATGTGTGGGCACGACCAGGATTCGAACCCGTCACCTTATTTTTCTAAGGCGAAGCCCGTACCGCTGCGCCACCGCTGCTCATCGCTGCGCCACCGCTGCTCTTAGGCGGGTATAAACTAGGCTTTTTTGCGCAGTCGGATAAAAACTAACCTATATCCTTCCCCGATTCCCAAACTGCCTCCATACCAAATTTCATCCAAATCGCTTCTGTAGCTTTGGCGTAAAAGCGCGACAGACAGTTTTACTTTCGCATTTATAATATTAGCAAGGAGTTAATCTGTTAATTAACTTTTGTAGCTGACTGTATTATTTAATGAAATATTTTCTTAATCCAACTGGATATTTTAACATTCTATAATTATTAAACTGGGTAGTAGGTACTATTCGCCATTTATAAATTAAATTTATTTTCAACTTGGAAACAAAATATTACTAAAAAATATTCAAAATTCGTGTCTCGTTTTCCTTAACAACTGTTACTGACGTAAAAATTTTAGTAGTGACGTAATATAAGCAGCTACTTAAGGACGGTGGTTAGACTAATTACCTGTGTTACGTGACGTCAGATAACGGTACAATTTATTATCACACCGCCCCTTGACGTGGAAGATGCAAAAATGTTTGATATACAGGTTGATGTAGTTAACGTTATTTAAAGAAGTTGAAAATTAATAATAATTTGCTGGGACTTTGTATGAATGAATGAATGAAGCCTTTATTATTCCTTATCCCATATCTTTTCTTTTACAATTTAAATGTTAGTAACGTGCTTAAATTCTATTGTTAGTATTGTGTACATAATTTTTTTTTCGTTATTTTTATTCGTCTAGGATATGGACCCCATTTCAGGGACTTTGTATACGGTTACGTATTAAAACATCTTAAATTAAAATATGCACTAAATTATTTTTTATTATTCATTATTGAATAAAAAAATCAGCAGTTTTTATTCAATTACTTCAAACATTTTACTGACTTTATGAGAAAACTTTGTTTAAATAAATTATTATGTATATTATCCCCTTACAAAAAAGAGAGGTGCAGTTTGAAATATGTATAGGTAAGTGTAATTTGTAATGTGGTTACGTCTCTTAGCGTTAAATCGAATAAATCGATTTTATAGTAACTGGAGTGTAAGAGATGGTTCTTAGATAGGTTTCAAGAAAATTCATAATAAAAATGAATTAAGATTTACTTTTTTATAATATGACGACCTCTGTACTCAAGCGGTGGGAGCCATCCGGTCGGACTTAACGTGCCCGGTTGGTCTCGGGTTCGATTCCCGCCCCTGTCAATCTTTGTCCAACATTGAAGATTTGTTTCGGTGTCTAATTGAGGGACTATCCTCCATGCCTTGTACTCGTAAAGCACGTTGACAGGAATCGAACCCGCACCCATTCCTAAGGCGAGGCCTGTACCGCTGCGCCCCACCGCTGCTCATCATTTCACATCATTAGCATCATCAATATTATTTTTACAACACCCTATATTTTTTTCTGTACCATGCAGTGCTTTTTACCGAGCTGACTAAGATTTGCGTCATAATGGTCATTAAATAAAAAAGAAAAACTGTTCCAAACACGAAGATCAAAAACGAGTGAATAAAATAATCGATTTTACCTTTTAAGTATCGAATGATTAATATCGAATGACGTCAAAAATAGTGATGCAAACAAATATTTGATTTATTTAAAATATTCTAAATTCATTTGAGGAAAATTTATGCTTATTCGAAATATAAACTAATAAAAATAGATAGTTAACGGTAAAAATTATTTAACTAGGGAAATGATGAATGACCATGATGGTGTTAATAGGCGTCGCGGCGTCGTCAGCCAGCCCGACTCGAGCATACATGTATATTTATGTTGCACGATTGACTGCTGGTGGCAGACAATCGTATATCTGAACCCCAACACGTGATCCCCGGGTGGTGCAAATCAGGTGACAATCAATCAACTGGTTATTATGTTTACTGTAATTAGGTAATTAGGTAGGCCAGACACACCGCACCGTCAAGCGACCGTGTTCCGATGTGATGTCTGGTGAAGCCATTTAAGGGGGTGGGTCGGAATTATAGCTCCTTTACAGTTTCTAACCATATAGAGTCTTATTCTACTGCCACCTTCTCACCGAAAATCATTCGTAATCACGAGTGAATCGGTATATAGGGCTTGCGTCCCATAGTAGACAACATCACTGCTTAACATCAGGCAAATTGTAGTCAAGCGCAAGCTTATTGCATAATCAGAAAAACAGCATCTCACACACAATACTCTTTTTTAAAGTCGGTAAATACAAGGAAAACATCGTGTCATTTAAACATTGCTACTAGGAAACCATAATTAATGCGTTTATTCTATGTTGCGTGATAGACGCGTGTTTCGCACGAGTCTCTATATTACTGTAATAATATGGGTTTTTGTAGCCTATGGAAACTAATAGGTATCTGTGTAACCTTCAGATTAATGTCCTTTTTTTAGCCTATAACAAATAGTTACCTCTATAACCTTGAGATTGATATCAATGATGTCTAGTGATACCGTTTCAGAGGGTTGGAATAGTTGGTCCTTAAAGGTACAACTCCGAGATGGATTGCAGACTGCAACCGCATGAGACCGGTTCAACCGGTTGGATGCAGGCTGCAGTTTATGTCGCCGTGCGGAACCAATTCCTTAAAGAGATTCGTTGTAACTAGAGTGATATCAGTTGCTGCAGTTGCAGTTTTCCGTCTGGTCCCATCTCGGACTTGCGCCTTAATGATTTCATTGTTGTCAACTATAAAGAATTACAAAAAAATTACTTGTGATCACGAGTGTCTCAGTATTTATTGAGTAAGAGATCATTCGTTTTTTGGGTTTAAAACAGATTTAATTAAAGTAGTTTGGGAACCGATAACCGCAGGAGTAAGCGAGTTCTAGAGTTAAATTTTCAAGTTGTGGTCAAGCATGGAGATTCAAATGCCATAGAAGGATCCAGTAACCTCAGGGGTGAGCGAGTTGTTGAGTAAAAATCTTTTTGGCAAGCGTGTGTAGGACGCCTTCCAAATTTTCACCGGTTGGTTGTCCTTGCGAGATTTTTGCCTCCTGTGACCTGGTTGAGCGCATATACGCTGTCGTCATAGTCGTCACCTGAGTGGCAGACTGTCTCGACAGTTTGTGTGTGCTGAGGGAAGAGGCGGAGCGCTGTGGGTGGTGACAACCCCGCCCGCGGTGTTGTGTTTAAGCGGCATCGCGTGTGGGGGACACCGGTTTTTGGTACCACGAGTTATACACATCCGCATTTCACCTAGGGGGGGATAGTGCGTCAATGCATTTCCACAGAATAAATAAAAAGAAAGAACGCCCTCAACCAAGGAGGAGTGACGCTTTATGACATGCCGCCATTTAATGAATGGCGCTAGGAGAGGCTTACCTAGTCCAGCAGTGTATTCTGAAAGCTGATGATGTTGACTGGGTGATTGTAAGCTAGCGTACTCCGCCACCAAACGTAAGTTTTTCTAACCTAAAACAAACTGAGCCATATTATATATACCTCAGAGTTTTTTTTTGCTCGAAGACTCCGAAGACGTATTTGACCTAAACCCGAAACAGCTGTCGTGATGTGGTCGACATTTACCTCTGCCTACACCTTCCGGTATTATAAAATTGGACTGTTATTATTATCTACTACTAAGAGGAAAATAAATCTGTATCTAAAGCAAAAGGTGAGAAAAATAAAATATTTTTCCTTAATATAAAAAAATAATGTGAATATGGCAAATAAACTATTTACAGCTTTTTTGTTCTATTAGATTACGCATACATCAGTAGGGCATTCCATAGGTGCTAATTTAGTTTCAGCACACACCTTTAATAAATCGTCCACACAACCGCGATTACTTTTACATTTCTTTATTATAATGGCGATTTACGTTACGTCGTCTCGATTAGATGGAGTGACTATCTCTGCAAGGTAAGAGATGGGAGAGAGTCGCCACAGTTCGTGTTCAGTGGCGTGCGTTAGGCGAAGATTATGTCCAGCTGTGGACCAGATTAGGCTGATGATGATGAATGATGAGTTCTGAATATGTTAATGCATGAAATGATAAATACATCCGAAAGGTTATGAAGTAGATACCTATCTACTTCATAACTCTTATTCAGCCTTAGTAAAAATAATAGTTTTATCAAGTTTTGAATTAAAGGTGCTATAGATACTTACGAGTTGCTTTATATTTTTGTAGTTGTCGCTGTTTTAGCTTGACTCTGCTAAAAAAGGTTAATAAGCTAAAAATTCTCCCTGAAAACCTATCTACCATTTACCATTTCAGCATTAACTAATCTCCAACATTTTCGAATGCATAACAGATGTTTTTTATCGTTGAGCCAACGATGTGCAGATTTACAGAATAGCACAGCTGAAGTTTTCCTTAACCTTGGCAGTGAAGTTGGTCCAAGGTTGAAGTACCGTTACACTACGTCTACTGTGACTCAACCAGGCAAAAGTACAGGGTGTCATTATGAGAGGAAATGACTGTTTCGTATGAGGAAAGAGGTAACAGAGATTTACATAATATTATGATATAGAGCTGTGTGGGAAAATCTCGATTTACCTGTAAATTATTGTAGTTTTTTGGCACTGCAACCCCGTAATGGGCCCAGATTCATTCCTGGGCTGACATTCCCACTAATATTGCGAAAGTTTGTGAAGAAGATTGGATGTTGGTCACTTAATAACACAAAAACTACCGAACAGCTAGATTATAGTTTGAAATAACAAAATACTTTTCTACCTAATGTCAAGCGGGCCAAGCTGCGACAGAAGCACTTACTAAAGTAATAACACAAGCGTGTGCGCAGTACAGGGAATTTCTAAACTTACTTCCACTGATCGAAATGCCCAATGAGAGATGGGGCCCAAGTCCAACAGCTTTAGGTACACTCGGAGGCATAAGGTTGATCTTTCATTTACTTTCTGACTGACTTAATTAATTGACTATTGAATTATCTGACATATCAGACAAGTTGTAGTCAAGCGCCAGCCTATCGAAGAATAAAAAAAAGGTTCAAACATTTTGCCATAATTATTACAGGTACAATTAAGGTTTAGTCTATTCTGACGAGGCAATGAAAACCCCTCTTTTTATCTCTATGATGACTCCCGTTTTGGCTGGAGGGAAGTGGACAATCTTACTTTCGAAGCCCTCCTATTATTTTTCTGATTAAATTGGTGCGAGATCTAAGGCAGCTTAAGAATCCTGGGACTTGGCCGGGTTCAAATCCCGAGTCTCTTCATGGCGCTGCTGTTGGTTAAGTAACTTTCTGACTCAAAGTGAATTGATAAATAATCAGAAACCACTACAGGCTTCACGCTATAATTGGACCAACGAATCAGTCATCTTTGTCGCCTACTTCTTTCGTAGTAGGTACCTAGACCTTTCATTGTTCTAGGCGTAGAACGTGTAATGACGCGCGGTAATATGTTGTTGTGTTGCGGTCTGTTACGTCGCATGTCTAGTTTCCAATGAGTAAGAGTTGAGGTAACACTGACCTGACCCTAATGTACAAACAAAACCTTACAGAACACTCATCCACCCACTGTGACGATGTAGCTTCGAATTAAACCTGTGAGTTGTAAGGGAACAGGTCACTGTGTGTACGTGCCGGTTTACGTGTATGAATAACCACTCAGTTTACGTGTTTGAGGCATGTGGCGAGGTGAGGCGAGGTGGTAAGGCGAGGTGATGAGGCGAGGTGGTGTGGCGAGTTGGTGAGGTGAGGTGGCGAGGCGAGGTGATCTTTGCAAATTGCCTAATTTAAAGCGATAAGTTGAAGCGACAGCGGGCAGGCCACATCACTCGTAGAACCGATAACAGCTGGGGAATAAAGATTTTCCAGTTGAGACCAAGCAAGCCCGCCACAAGGTGGACTGATGACATTGTTAAAATTGCGGGAAATTTGCGTTTGAAATTGTGTTCGATGAACGGCAATAGGCTCGCTCCCATCGTTTGGGGCCTAAATATAGCCAGCGAAAAGTGGGTGATGTTCTCCTCTGCGGGTCACTTATCACTTCAACCCTTTTTAGTGTCCACTCGGGCACTGTCTTCGCTCGACTATCTTACGAGTTGAGAGAGTTTAGGCCTTAATCTACTCGTGCTGGCGCTAAGTGCGGGTTGGTGGATGTAACATATCCTCTATTTGGCAGATTTACTGTCAAAGCAGCATCTGTGAGCAGTGGTGGCGCAGCGGTACGGGCCTCGCCTTAAAAATATAAGGTCGCGGGTTCGACCAGTCATGCCCACACATTTATGTCAATTGTTACATCGCCGTTGCTCAATATCGGTGAAGGAAAACATCGTGAGGAAACCGAAATGTCTAAAAACTAATCATTTAAGGACATGTGACATCTACCAACCCGCACTTGACCAGCGTGTGTGGATTAAGGCCATATTTTCTCAACTCGTAAGATACTTGAGAAAAGACCAGTGCCCAGCTGTGGGACACTAAAAAGGGTTGAAGTGACTGTCAAAGACGGTGGTGGACACCGGACACCAAATACTGAAAAAGTGAATTGAAGTAAAATCGACGTGCACATAATTTGTAATTTAAAATAAGTTTTTCTAATCATTATTATTCGAGTAACACCGGACTAACCAGTTAAAACGCCTCCATTTTTTGTGAATATCGAATTATAATAAACGAGATTTTTTTTGTGTGTTATTGTAACTTGTAGATTTCTAGTTTTGTTTTGTTATGTTGGTAGTTCTTTATGACACAGATATACTCTATTAAACCATGTTTTATTAACATACCTCTGTCTGCGACTTTGTATAGAAACTCGTCAAGAGCATTCTCATTGATTATAGGAACCTTATTATAATCGAAACAAAATGTATCTTTTTTTTATTCTTGAATAGGCTGGCGCTTGACTACAACTTGCCTGATGATAAGCAATGATGTAGTCTACGATGGAACGCGCCCGCTTAATATACCGATTTACTCGTGATTACGAATGACTTTCGGTGAGAGGTGGCAGTGATATGAGGCTCCTTAACGTTGAAACAATAAAGGAGCAACAATTTCGACCCACCCTCTTTAATGGTGTTAATATAAGTAAAAAGCAATCTATGTACACAAAAATAATTGATATCCGTTCAAACATCGTGAGGAAACCTACATATCTAAGAACTAATCATTCGAGGACATGTGACATTCACCAATACGCACTTGGCCAAGAAGAAGAGCAAGAAGGCCATAAGCCTAAACTCTCTCAACTCGTAATATAGTTGAGAGAAGAACCGTGCCCAGTAGTAGGACACTAAAGAGGGTTGAACTGATACTTGCTCTTGACTAGTGCAATTCCAGAATATAATCTATATCTGTGCCAAATTTCATTCAATTCCGTCAAGTATTTTTTGCGTCAAACAGTCACACCACACATCCATCTATACAAGCAGTTAAAACATTAGTAGGCCTAAATTATAATTATAGATACTACACAACTAATAATTGTGGGTCGTGGACTGATGACCGTACCTTTAAATCCGCTGGTTTATACGAGTACACGTGGAGTTTTCGACACGTGTAACCTTAAAATATGTTACGTTAAATTATAACAAAAATGCCTATCTCTAACAAGTAACTGAAACCGGTACCGTAAAATAATTAAAAGGATATTTTTATAAAAGTATGGCAGTATGTTCTCAAATTCATATTATGTTTAGTGGTCTAGCTGAATGTGGGTCTTCTTACAATTATCATGAGTAAAGATCTAGGATAAAAAAAAAGAAAAAAATTACCTTGATTATTATTTGTGAGAGTAAATGTAAATGTAAGCTGTTAATCATTGCCATCCGATGGCTAGTTTTAGAGTAATCGCGAGACAAACAAACATAGTACATACATACATACACTTACGAAACTTGGTATATGTGTTTCTAAACACCTTCACACACTAAATTCGCAGAGGACAGTCCATGTAGGCTTACGTTCATGTGGGCTTCTAAGCCCTGCGAATATGGCGCAAGTCCTACAATATTTCTTACACACAGGTCGATATGATAAGCTCTCTTTTTTGAAGTCAGTTTTAAACAATTTTGAGAAAAGATCGCATTTAGTAGGAGACAGATCCCAAACTACAAAATAATTTCTCATTTCACATTATACTAGATCTAGAAAACACAATTTTTAACTGTTACTGAAATAAAGAAAAATCAAAGAGAAAATAACAACCTTTCAAAAAGTGAAAAATAATATTTTCATCTGTTAATTGAAGTCTGTCTGTGTGTTTGTTTTTGTATAAAGTACTGTCTAATCTACCAATTTAATAACTATAGATAGACCGTTTAACTCGCGTATCGCCATCTGAGGTACAAAGTCAAAAAACATTAATTAAATCTCACCATAGATAAAAGTAATGTAAGACAATTCGTCACTAATATCCATATCGCTTGAATCATCATCACTGTCTGTGCAGCTTGAGGAGTCAGAATCTTGGCGATAGGCGATACTTGAGTTAAACGGTCTATCTATAACTTTTTTTGAGACTTAACCTACTTACTACCGCAATTCCACTACTGCTACTCTTTAAGCCAATATCGACAGCGGCGCCATTAAGAGACTCGGGACCTATTTAGTAATGTATAATGTCAATCCATCAACAGATCAAAAAATTTCAATAAACAAAAAAAAAAATATTGAAAAATAATGTCTCATAAACATGGGCTTAGCTAATTAGGGATTAGTATACTCATGATTATTGTGTTAGTATTATGTAAAACTAAAAACTAGTGTATATGACTCAAATGAGTACATATGGTGACAGGTTTAAATGGGATTAAACGGCCAGCCCGATCTAGGTGGGCTAAACCTGTGTTTCAGGCCAGCAGTGTGCCTACGCTAGAGACTAAGTACTAGTCTACATAGGACCACCTTGGCTGTTTCATCTAAACCAAAAAATATTTTTTGTCTTAGATTTACACGAATATCACACATTGTAATAAAACTATTTTATAACGGATTTTATGGCGGTTTATTTTAGATTTTAGATCTCGACGTTTCAGTCTTTTCAGACTTCATGGGTAAAGTAAAATAAATAATTGAATAATGTCCGTTATAAAGTAGTTTAATTTCAAAAAACAATTATAAAAATCGCCCCACTATAGACGAAGTAATCGGCGAACCTACATAAAAAACAAATACAACCGAACATAGAACCGTCTCTTTTTTCAGAAGTAGGTTAAAAACTACTAATTTGTAAGCTTTTTTAACAAAAGTTTATGCAATAAAGCTGTTACGCTACGCCACTAACGGTAATCCCACCGCGCAAGGGTTTCCCTGGGTTTTCCCCACCACGCGTGCGCCACACCCACCACTGTTGTGAGGTGGTTGTGCAACAAAACAACGACCCGATATTAGAGCAATGCACTGATACTTATATCTATCGTAATACATTAGGAAAGTTGTAGATAAAAAAATAGTTTCTTTGTGATTGCGCTATTTGAATAAATAATGTGTTAATTAATTGAGAGAGTGTAGCACAGCAGCTAGAACGAAGTCGTTTGGTTACCTTACTCAGCAAATGCATCGACAGCACTACGACCACGTTACTAAGTTATCTACGATGATGATACAATCACGCTGCGAGGTCGCTGCGTCTTTTCTTGTGTGTTTGCGACCGTACGACGGATCGCTAAAAAGCATTGTTATGACATTGCTACGAAGATGCTACGACCGTGTGTGTGATATGCTACGATCACGCTACGAAAATGCTACGAGGTTGCTATGAAAACCGTGTTCATTGGAGATCGTACTACGAGTGCGCTCCGTTTTGTTGTTACGATGAGCTTGCGACCATGCTACGAGGTTGCTACGAAGATGTTGCAACCATATTCGGTGTTGATTGTGCTAGTATGCTATTAGTATGCTACGGCGACGGTGTTGTTTCGACGTGCCTACGACCTCGCTACGGAAAGGCTACGAAGCTGCTACGACTGTGTTCAATGATTATCGTGCTGTTAGTATGCTACGGCGACAGTGTAACGACATGCCTACGACCATGCTACGATTCCTACCACGGCGCCTCGTATTTGTTCTAAAACACTCCTACCGTCTTACAAATAAGATACTCATTCTCTCAATTATCTTACGAATTGAAAGTATTAACAAACTGGGGATATATAATTATGAATTGAAATACTTCAATATTTTTATAAAAAATATGATTAGTAAGAGTTTTTAGTCTATAATATAAAAATGAATCGCAAAATGTGTTGGTAAGCGCATAACTCGAGAACGGCTGAACCAATTTCGCTAATTCTTTTTTTATAATATTCCTTAAAGAACGAGGATGGCTTTTATGCAGAGAAAAAATAAAAAAACTGCTTGACCGATTTTTATAAAATGTGTTGGTCGTATTCTGTTTTCGGACCCGGCAGGTGGCACTGCTTTACCGGGCAGGATGAGGTCTGCGGGGTCCACTAGTTAAAAATAGAATATAAACTTTTTTTTAATTTTTATTGATCTAACATGTCGTAAATAGTTACTATTAATAATAACTCGTTAGTTACTAATATGTACCGTTCCATAAATATGTCTTGTGTTGATAAATATCATAAAATAATAAATACTATTAATATGCTCAGCATGTAGGTGTACGACCACGTGATATGTTAAAGTATTAAAATCTTCAAGCAGTGGTGAGGCAGAGGTCGAAATTCATAGTTATACTATAATATTATAAAAAATACCGATTTATTTCAAGAGTTTAACTATTCCATATGACCTTGAGCCTTACTAAAATCTTAATTATAAAGATTATAACGTAGTCTCTAACTAAACGTTTGCACTTCACAACAAAACATGATACAAGCATAGTCTTATCTCTTTCTACTCATCTCTAAACGATAGAGATAGATAGTGCTTGCAACATGTTTTCTTGTGAATGTTTTACCGGTGGAAACTAGGGGTAGAATTAGTACAACAATCTTTTAGTGTGTAGTATAAACAATATATTTTCAATTAGGTTAATATACTCGTATGATAACAATTAAAACAATACAGAATAATTTATTAAAAGACATCCTAATTTTAACAGAGAAAACTGTTTTCATTTTCATTTTATTTTTATACCACCAGCTTGGGACCCAGTGCTCAATTTACTTGTATCAAAAACCTAAGCAAAATCAACTCAGAATTCAAGACACTGTGAGCTCAGTTTGCTTAAATCGGAACGCAACTTAGATAATAATGTTTGTAGGTAGTCAGTAATAATTGTGATTAATATTTTTGGACGTCAAATACCTCAGTCCACCCGTAAACATGAAGTCTGAAAAGACTTTGAAACGTCGGGATCTACAATCTAAAAAAAACCGCGATAAAATCCGTTGCAAAGTAGTTTTATTTTAAAAAATTAATTCACAATATTTTTTATTATTATTAATATACACACAGTATTATACATAAACATTCTAACACTCATACATATACATTCCTGACATACACACAAACTGAGCACAAGAATTTTCTTTGTTAATTTTAAAGTGCTTTCTTTATTTTTCTTTATGCATCAGTGTTGAGTGAAGGGAAGCTACCCGGGCGAAGCTGGGGCGGGCCGCTAGTTATTAATAATTATCAGTGGTTATACGGACTAGTACGCTGCATGTTTGTCTAACTATCGAGTTTCAAGGTTCTAATCCCGGATCAGAAAGTGTATTGAGACTTTAAATTTCATCCGGCAGTTGATGAGTAACACCCCCGTGCCTTAGAGAGCACGTTTTTTACTCTACAATAGGTTAAGCGACCATAACTTACCTGTGTAACAAACTTTTTAACATAAAACTCTTGAGCCTGAGAGTGAAGTATAAAGAGCGCATCTGTATTTGCTGTTTTTTAAAACCATCTTAGTAAACAAAGAATTTCATTATTAAGATCGGTCGAGCAGTACTCGAGATCGCTATACATCAATTCAAGAACAGCTATAATTTTTTTTTTCAAAGAAAGTATAGTATAATAAATAGAGAATAAAGATGTAGGTAGGTAGGTAGGCCTAAAGCGACGACTCTGCCTACACCATTCGGTATTACAGTCGTGGCCTACGTTTTAGTTTTAGCACAAATACCACATTATGATATTACAAAATTAATTCGAAAATCATGCTAATATAAACTTTATCATATTTTTATTAGTACCGGTCACCTAAAGTTACTTATTTATTAGTCTATACATAATCAACGCCAGAACTAACTTACTTAAGAATACAAAACAAATATTAATTAAGACCTGAAAACACTAATTAGACACCAAATTTTGTTTTTAATATCTTACTTATTTGCATAATACAACAAAATAGTAAAGATAAACAAGCATTTACCTATTATTTACCAAGTAAATAAGATTGTAATCTTGTCACAGTTCGTTCTGCAACTAGAGAGACAAATACAGTTCAGATAACATAAACAATAATAATATAAACACGGGGTTACAATCCACGAAAAATATTGCATTCAAACTGAACGATCTTGATAGTAGAGACTCACAAAGTGTATGGCGATACATATCTATAGTATCTGCAGCGCATCTTGTAAACAAAACAGTGCGCGAAGCGCGTGGATAGTCATAAGCCGCGATCGCTGCCCGACACTCATTCCGTCGCGAGTCGCCGCGTGTAACGCACGCCGCCAACATGATTGATTACGCGCGCCCTTACGACCCAAACATGTGCGACATGTACTTGAACCAACTGTCGCCCTCCACCGCCCGTCTTGACGACTTCCAAGTGTTCAGGAAGGGCAACGCCTCCCACATTTACGGGAATTACTATTCCAACCCGGTGTACGACGCGTACGTTGAACCTGAGATTGACAGTGCAGTTACCGTGTACCACAATCTGGTGAGCAACCGCGAGTACTACAGAGATGACTGGAAGTACAAGATGGTGGTGGATTGGACAGAGGATGACAGCATGTCTTGGATCATCGACACCATCCACTCCATGGGGATGCACGAGAACGAGATCCCGTTCTACAACTTCAGAGTATCTGGATTGGAAATGAGGAGTATGAAGCGAGAGGACATAGTGCAGAGAATGTCACACCCGGGAATAGACCACATGACCTCTAGACGGATAGCATACGATGTGTTTAACAAGTTGCAGAATCGTCTCAATGAGAACTTGATGCACCAGCCGTCTATCATCAAATACGCAGAGAGTGATCCGTACCACCACCACGAATCATCAGTGCTCGATTTGGATGCCCTCAACCAGAAGTCCAGAATCTACGCTTCAGATTATACTCCAAATGATCACACTCTACTCCAGCACACAGACTCCAGCGATGATGCTGAGGATGTGTTCCGTTCATCAGACACAGCATCACCGGAGTGTTCTTACAGAAGTGATGGAAGTAAATCAGGAGATGAAGAAGACAAAAGGAAAATGGTGAAAAGACCTCCGGGCAGACCGAAAGGCAGTGGACGGAAGACATTCAAGCGTCCACGTAGCGTTTCAGTTCCTGAGTTCCTGAGGAATTTACTGTTGGATCCTAAATTCTGCCCGTCCATCATCAAATGGGAAGATTACAGTGAAGGAATGTTCCGGTGAGTTCAAACAAAAAAAATATATTTACTTACATCTATTAGATCATCTTCTCACTAATACTAATCTTAAATCTAATGTTTGTTTGTCTAGATTAATATTTTCAACTCTTTAACACCACCATTGACAGGTTTCTAAAGAAATTTTGCGCAAATAATTTATATGCCTAAAATACCACATAGAATACTTTTTGTCATGCATGATAATTGAGTTTCTTTGGATGCGGGCGAATTCACAAACTGAAACTGGTACATAGTACATAAATATTTATCACATGCACGTGGTGGAACACTGGACAACAATAAACGGTTTTACAACTGAAGCTATGAGTGAATGGACTATTAGTTCGTGGTAGGTATGAAGGCGAGTTATCTGCATGGCTAATGTGTGCATCGGTGTCAATAGTAATTATAAACTTGCTGATATTCTCACTTAGCATTGATGAATAACAATGAAAAATACTAGACTACTCATCCTTTACTTGGATAATCCAATTCCTTGATTTTTTACAATATGAAACCTTTTTTGCATAACTCCTTAAACTTCTCAAACGCCAAAGATATTCTTAACACTATTTTATATTAAAGCGACACATATAATGAGTGAATGGAAATTGTAAGTCAAAACGAGATTCATTCAATTGTCTCATAATAAGATGAACTTTTCTTGCTTCATACATAAACTAATATGGAAAAATGACAGTGAATTTAAATTTAATTTCAGACATTCCAAAGGTTAAGGTTGTTTTAGAGTTAATTTTATTTAACTTTATTAAAATTGTAATGAACTAGAAATTTTAAATTTGGTGCAAGTGTTTGGAAATTAAGGGCGTTTACATTAAATCGATTTACTTTTATTTATTCAAGAGAAAAGGGAAATAAATAAACCCCCGTATTCATAAACGTCTTATTATAAACACATTTTAGTTAAAATAGGTTTATAATTCGTTTGTCTTTGTCGGTCATCTAGATATTTACACTAGTAAGAAAGAGATCAAGTCCATTTTAACTAAAGAGTCTTATTAGATTTTTATGAATAAGGCCTTATGACTTTAAAATTAACCTATATCGCAATGAACCTCATTCAAAAATATTTTCAAGAAGGATAGAATTATTTAAAAAAACATCCGAAATTGAGAATTTCTTATTGAGGCCGATTAAAAAATCATAATCAAATTCAAATTCGTTAATTTCAGACTTCCTTAAGTCCATACAGTACATTTAAAAATACTTATTAACTTTTGTTAGCATAAATTATTTTACGTATAAAAATCGGAAAAACGGAGAGTTGATGTTCCCCGGTATAGTCTTCAGAATATTCTTGGAACCGTCTCTCACTTTTCTCAGTAGCGTAACTGTATTCTTAGGTAGGTATATCGAAAAAAAACGTCAGTTTGATGTTTTACAAGCATCTCCGACGCACTGCAGTACCAAGGCAGTCTCAACAGCATCCTGAAAGCATTATTTATTATATTAGATGCGCATCGTCTACGTACGTTTAGCGATTTTTTGGTATGTTTGATCCATAGATTGCCCGTGTACATGCTTTGGCAGTAAGTTATATCGTTTTGAAAAAATAATTGAGTTAACAATTCAAGTATCGACAATCAGTCATCATTTGTTGGGTAATCAAGGTAGTAGTAGTTATACAGGGCCGACTTGTTTTATGCTAATTATGGTCAGCATGTCTATAATTATTGTTTGTAGTACTTCGATAGTAGTGATCTTTTTTAATTGCAACAATCCTAATTAAGAGATATTATAATATCCTCGGAAATTAACACACACGGTCATCTGATCCTAAACTAAACAGCGCTTGTACTATGGAAACTAGATAACTGATAATATACTACATAAAATACTTTTCTTTTGTAAATACATACTTAATATAGGTAATTACACACAGACTCAAGACTAAAGTACATTTTAATAATTGATTTTGTCTCTTTCTTACTAGTATAAATGTCAAGATGATAGACAAAGACAATTATAAACTTATTTTAATTATTATAAGATTAGAAGAAGTTTATGAGTAAGAGAGAAGATTATGTCATAAGACTTCTGCGAAGATTTCGTTGTAAGAAACGGATGCGGTTATGCGTACATCTGCATCCCTTTCTTTCAACGGAATTATAATCACTTCAAGCACTCTTAATACGGCACCTGATCAAGTTTGACACAGCGCAGCGGTGGGTGGCGTGATCGGCAAGACACTTGCTTTTCACGCCGCAGGTCGTGGGTACGATTCCCACCCAAGTCTGACATTTGTGTGTTGACATGTCTGTTTGTCTTGAGTCTGGGTGTAATTATCTATATAAAAGTGTGTACTTACAAAAAAAAGTGTTGTATGTAGTATATTACCAGTTATCTGGTTTCAATAGTACAAGGTCTGCTTAGTTTAGGATCAGATGACCGTGTGTGTTAATGTCCCAATATATTATTATTGTTATTGATTCCGTCCAGTAGATTTTGCGTGAAAGAGTAACATTGTAACATTGTTACAAACTTTCGCGTTTATTATATTAGTAGGATTATAACTTCTCTAAGACTAGCATAATAAAGAATCTTGAAGCAAAAATCTCGGACACAATTACTTCAATATCTATTATAGAATAGCTAACGACACTCTTGGCCTTGCTTATCTTTAAGGTCGTTACAAGATTCATTTGACACGCGATTGTTTCTATTAGTACTTAATTAAGCACTTGGCAACTAATTGAACTAGAAAATGGTGATACACATTGTTAAAGGAACTTACTGTGAGGAAGAGTAGCGGTGACGCAGTCTCGCCTTTGAAATATAAGGTCGCTTATTCGATTACCGGTCGTGCTGATTGTTGATTGTCGCCGCTGCGAGGACATGTCACATCCACCAACCCGCACTTGCCAAGCGTGTGTGTATAAAGGCCTAAACACCCTCAACTCGTACGATAGTATTGTCTTAGATTTACGCGAATATCACACATTGAAATAAAACTACTTTTTAACGGATTTTATCGCGGTTTATTTTAGATATTAGATCCCGACGTTTCAAAGTCTTTTCAGACTTCATGTCCACCCGTGAACATGAACACTGAAAAGACTTTGAAACGTCGGGATCTAAAATCTAAAATAAACCGCGATAAAATCCGTTAAAAAGTAGTTTTATTTCAACTCGTAAGATAGTTGAAAGAAGACCGTGCCCAACAGAGGGACACAGAAGTTTAAGTCTACTTACATTTAACATCTCATTTGAACTCCCGAATATATGATAACCCCCCCTAGCTTCAAATAAGTGCAAATACAAATACAATCAATCGGTGGACCTACAAATCTGAATATTAATATTACTTATTTTTACTCTATATTAGGCTTGCGCTTGACCACAACCTTCCTGTTCTTAAGCAATGAAGTGGTCTACGATGAAACGCGCTTACTCAGTAAATACCGATTCGCTCGTGACTTGAATACAGGCAGGTTTTAGCTATCGGGAAACAGAGACGCCGGCAGTTCGCACAATATAAGTGGGAGTAAAAGCAGAGCCGGTGAAAAGTGGGTGACGTTCACTTCTGCCTACACCTTTAGATAATACAAGCGTGGTGCTATGTTAAATAGGCACATTGAATACATAACCAAACATTGTTTGTCACATCGGTACTCTGTAAGGCCAGTCACCTTTAAAGTGATGTTACTTCAACGGAAAAAAACACTTATGAGGTTATGTATACAAGATAATAATATGATTACCATCTCACACAATATATAAACTATATTAAGAGTCTATCTAAACTCAATAAATACCCTTATCATCATCACCATCAGTCTATTTTAGTCCACAGCTGGACGTAGGCCTCTCCTAAAACACGCCACTGCGCACCATCCGCAGCTCTCTACAAATTTAATACAACTTATGGAAATCTTACAACTAATACATATTTTTACAAGACCTATACAAATAAAGAATGGTCAATTACAAGTTTTCACGTATAATCTTTGTATATAAAAATGAATCCCTATTTCCCTTGGTCACGCCATCACGCGTGAACGGCTGGACCGATTTAGCTAATTCTTTTTTTAGAACATTCCTTGAAGTACGAGGATTGTTCTTATCCAGAGAAAAAAAACTCGGAAATGGCTTGACCGATTTTTTTGGAGTCTTAAATCTATATTTGATAAGTCTGAGAATCGGTCGTAATCTATTTTTTGACCCGGTAGGTGCTTGTGTGGCACTGCTTTACCGGGCAGGACGACTTCTGTGGGGTCCGCTAGTAGTTAATAATATAATAGGTTAAGTAGATTATAGTAGACAGCTTACACTACGTCACTTTAAAGGTAGTTTAGTAAAGTCTAGAAAACGACAATTATTACGAACTACGATTACAAAAGACGAAGGAGAAAAAAGAACCTCCAGTCGCGTCGCGACAAAACTAAATTTTCATATCATAAAAAATATACAGGAAATCTTTTTAATCTGTGCACAAACTTTTAGAAAATAAACATGAGAAAAACTTTTATTTTTATTTTGATAGGTCATAGTACAAAAAATAAAGTAATTACTATAGAAAAATGTTTACTATTGATACTGATTATACTGTGGTACGGCGTCGTGTCAGCTGTGCACTCGCTAGGTTCACTGACCGCTAATTTTACGCCGCGCGCTTTCATCGATATTATTGCGAATTGAGCGTCCATAATTTGCTGATTATATGTCGAATAAAAAAAAATAAACCTATTGAACAAATGGAATGTTTTCTATTACTCGTACAGCATCATTAATAATAATTTGTGTACTGTTTAAAAACTTTTTGTGTATGCAAAATGACCTTTGTTGTACAAAGATTATATTATTTACTACATATTTCTAATTGTCAAATATTCAACCATACTTAACCATAGACAACATTACGTTTAGCTGTCAGTTACGTTTTAATATATACTACGTTTTATTTTACGCCCCATGGGATCGCAAAAGTATACAAATGTAAAATAAAAATATGAAAAAAAAAATTGGTTGTTTGTAAAGTAGGTTTACGACCGAGATGTTTACGTGATAACGTCTTATTGGTGATATAAGTTTTTGGGAAGTAAGGAATTAATATTGTTGCCGCTAGAGTGAGAGAGACGGAAGATCGGTCCACTCACTCGAACGCTATGCCAGCCTCCGCTCGTGAGGATTCCGCGTGACAAGTTTCACGGAATGACTGGCAGCGCTCGAGATGAGACGGGAGATCGGTCCGTCTCTCTCTCGTTATACCTGCGATCGCGCTCGTGAGGTTTTGCTGTGACACAAGTTTCTGAACATGTCACCCGACTAAAACGATTATAAAGACGTTACCACGTCAAAATAAAAAGATAAATGATAAATTGAAAATCCTATGTCCGTCTCCTAGTTCCAAGCTACATCCCCACCGATTTCCAACCAAATCGGTTCGGCCGTTATGAGTTATGAATAGTGTAACCATCACAACTTTCTTTTATTTAGATTTACACCTACATTACACCTTCGCAGTCATAATAAGTCAAGAAATTTGACTTTTAGTCGAAAATCCCTTTTGATTAATAAGCACCCCTTGTCATGTCGTATTTAAGTGAAGGCATTTTTATCTCTGGTTATGCTTTGTGATCAAGTTCGTTGGCTCCAATGACTGGTTTTTTAAGCAATATTAATCATTGATTTAGCAAATACACTGCAACTTATATAGCTGGTTTCACTAAAAATGGCCAATGGGTTCGGAATTTAAATGCAATTTTCTTCGGTCAAGACAGCTTTATTATTATGAATAATAAAAATATAATAAAATAAAACTGATAATAATACAATCAATAATCTTGCATTATCCGTGGATTTTCCTTGGGTGTATACATATTAGACTTAGAGCGTTTAACACGGGAGGTTTTTATACACAACTTCTACTACTAAATATTGTTTCTGCCTGTTATTGGGGCGGCGAGGTAACCCTGTTGATAAAGATAAGTTGAAGCGTCTTTACAAATGCACACGTAAATAAAGCTACACGAAATATTATGAACAGTTTATCCATACAAGAGGTATATGTATCTCGGCAGAGGGGAACGCGCGGGATACCAGTGCCCTAATTCACGTAATTTTTTGACGCGCCGATCAAGTTGCGGTGCAGTTGCATAAAGACTTTGTCTCAGTGCAAAATGATAGATATTCTTATAACTGTTTAGCTGTCATAAGTATCTAGTGTAAAGTACGCGCGTGACTTTTTTTTTTTTTGCTGATGACCTAACCCAATTAGCCTGAAGGGCCTCTATTGGTTCACCGGACTTTTTCGGTGAGCCGTCCGAGAACGGTCGAACCGTTAACTCGCGTGACGCGATTTGACGCGAGCTATCTGACAGCGGTTGTCAAAATTACGACAGTACGAAAAAGGCTGTCTTGATCGAAACTTAACTGCAACTGGCACCGCAACAGAACTTATTTAATTACGTGAATTAGCCTATGATTCTGTCTGTCTAAAACGCCACACCACATTTTAGATCAAAATTGTCTTGACAGGTCTCTATCTTCACCAACTGCTACAAATCAAAGTCCGACAGGGTTCCTGTTTCACGTGTCAATAATTATAATACGCACTATAGTTTATTTTGTTTTTTAATATCACCTCAACCTTGTACACCGGTTTGGCCTCGCTCAATGGTTCACATGTTATGCGATGTTGCTAATTAAAATTGAAATTTCATTCTTAACGCGAACAACATAAAGTCCAAAATCTGTTAACAAGCTAACAACAACAATTACTCCGGCAGATTTTAGTGTTATTGTAACTTGTTTCTTATTAGTATGTTTCTAAGACTCATTTTTCATTAGTGAGTGTGCAATTTGCACCTAAGCATGAATATTTATGTAACTTACAGTGCACAAATATCTCACTAAAACAAAATAGTTTTTTTTTGCGTGAATCAAAGAATGATGTTTCCCGATAGCTGTAATATGTCTCTCTTCAAATCACGAGTGAATTAGTATCTACTGGGTAAGCGCGTTCCATCGTAAACCAATAGTTGCTTAATAAAAGCAACTGAGGCAAGCGTATTATAGGATAAAAAGGCTTTTTAATTGTTCTGCAAAAAAAGAAAAAGGCGCCTTTAAAAAACATGAAACTCAAAAGTAAAAAATTGTATATTTTATTTTTCTTCGCTTTACATAAAAGTTAGCAACAAACCGAGCTTCGTTCAGTAGGTAGCTACAACAAAAAATATGATTTGTGATTGGTAGCATGTGATGTTATTTCTTTATTTGTTATCCTTTTTAGGGTTCCGTAGTAAACTATGAACCATGCCATCATCAATCCTTTTTTCTAGGGGAAATGCTTTACGCATCCCCTCGACCCAAATGAGCACAGGGGTACGTGGGACCACCGTTTTTGGCCGGGGAAGCCGGACCGTATAGGATCTCAGGCTACAAGCGGCCGGGCCGTGTTTACTCACAAAACCCCCCGTTGTTCCGTCGGACACTCTTGGTCCCGGGCTGCGGAATTCGCTCCTGCATTCACGGAACAGCCGTGTTCGGCCCGCCTGCAATGAATCGGCAAAGTAACGAGCACTTTCCGGGACAGAGACTTGTCCCCTTCCTCTTTGCCCACCCCGCTCCTCTGGAGAAAGGCGTCACGTCACGCCACCTTCTCTTCGCGCACTCTTCTATGTCCGCCTGTCCGTCTGTTAGCTTAGAGACGCTCGGTACCTACTTTGGTACCTATTACAGACCTGTTTGGCATGATCGCACATATCAACAGCGCTGCAAAAATAGTGAAATAAAATCTTGAAATATTTTTTTTTTCATATAGGTAATTAGGTAGTCATAAAATTGAGGAGATTTTTTATTCGCCTATCCAGCCATGAGGTACAAAAGTTAGATAGTCCACTTCCCTCGAAGCGAAACGGGAGAAAGCATAGAGAAAAAAGAGAGGTTTAAAATTGCCTCATAAAAATGAACTAAGCACCACAGGTAAAGTAATCTAAGGGGACCTATCAGAGCTGATTCCAGTAATAATTATGGCAATACGGAATCCTTCATGTGCGTCTCCTACTCGCACTTGACAGGATTTATACAGTTAGAGCGAGATAGATAATAATATAACATAGTAACTAACTTTTAAACATTAGTTTCGAGCTAGTGTTTATACACAAAGGTCATACAACACACCGGTATTAAGTATACATGTGTGTTAGCTGTCGGTAGGTGAAACTCCGGTAACACATACATAAAAACCGGTTTTTTGTTATTGTAGTTTTTCAAAATGACTTTATTGCGCTGTGGCAGTTATTCATTATCTGTATTATTTATATGGATTCTAACATTCAAAAACAACATGCACATATCCAGCGTGTATGGAATCGAACTCAGGGTCAAACTAATGCTAACTAGCCAAACAGATCATTAAATACTTATTGGAATTTTTCTTTCAAATATTAAATTAAAAAAAAAACAAATTAATATTTTTGTTATCCTATAATCGGCTTGCGCTTGACCACTACTCTTTAAGCAGTGTGGTCTACGATGGAACGCGATTACCCATTAAATACCGATAAAAAGTCTCTTTCAGAATCTTTCAAAAAATAAATTAATGCTCTAGTGACTCTCAGTTTCAATATTATCCCGATTTAAGGCCACATAATGTGTTCAAGTCACGAGTATATCGGTATTTACTGGGTAAGCGCGTATCATCGTAGACTGCATCATTGCTTAACAACAGACAAGTTGCGGTCAAGCGCAAGCCTATTAAAAAATTTAAAAAATGAAGAACGTGGAGTAAGACCAGCCTATCAGTAAGTACGCTGGATGAGAGCACCAGGATAAGGTTGTATGGCGATTACGAAAAGCCTGTATTCATGGATGATTTTCTAAAAAAAAATTAGTTAATCTTGTTTTGACAAAACAACCGTGAGGTTGTGTGGCAAAGATTTATTATAAACATACTTTTTGCTCATAGTAATGTCCTCGGTTTTTATGCGCAGTCAACAATGATTTTCATTAGGAATAATACTGACATCTACGATGCAATTTTGGATATGATATTTAAATAAATCTGTATAAAATGTTGACGAGAGATTTATTATAATCGGTATTTACTATCACGTTATGAATCGAATTTTAGATGGTTATTATTCGTTGTTTCAACATGCTCACCATGTGTGACGTACATACATATATGCGATTATTCGCAACAACTTATAGAAACGTAGTACATAACATTCTTACAATATAATTTAGAAATCACGAACACGTTTTCTAGTATTAACAAAGCTAGTGTTAATACTAGTCCTGACGACCCCACTGGTGAACAAAAACCTCTCCTAAAATCTACTAAAAAACGCTGACTTTCCTCTGCTTCTCACAGGTATAAATTTTACACCTGCACCTTCCTCATAGATCATTCTGTCAACTCGTCATAGGGCATGAAAATTCAACTAGTCATAAGGGCATGAAAGTTCAGTACTTACAGCGTAACCGACTTCATTTAATACTATGTGAAGACGTATCTATAATGTTATAAAAAGAAAATATAAAAAATATTTTACACGAGATCGGAATTAGTCTGAGCACCTCATTTCCTTGTCACTCATTTCAATGGCCGTTCACAGAAATAACTAAATAATAACATAATATTTTTACACGTGCCACCTTGAAAATATCTACCCAAGCTCGAATTCCCGGGATGGGTGGCATTCCCACGCATTTTACTGGCAGTTTCCGAATTTCCCTGCGATAAATCAGAAACGTGTATCATGAAATTCATTGACCTCTAAACAATATTATGGTTTTCAGATACCACCTGTTGCAGTTAGGTTTAGCATGTAAAAATAACATTACCTAGGCACCACAATGTGGGAGTGTATATTTTTAATATTTTGACACATAAACACAACGCTATCTACTCCCAAATAATGTACCAGGGCGCAGCGGTACGGGCCTTGCCTTAGAAATATACGGTCGCGGGTTCGATTACCCGGTCGTGCCCACACATCTTTGCGTGAATTGTTTCATATCCGCTGCTCAATATCGGTGAAGGAAAACATCGTGAGGAAACCGGTATGGTATACTAAAACGGGTCGATGTGATGAGTAGGTACTAAGAACTGATATTTGAATACATATTTTTTTTGTAAATACATACATATTATAGATTAATTACATCCAGACACAGAACAAACAATTGTGCTTGTCACCCAAAGATTTGTCCTGGGTGGGAATCGAGCTCACGACCTCCGGCTAAGCAGTCAGGGTCACTACCCTAAAAAAAGTTAGATTTATTTTTTAAGATTTATAGAGACACATTAACAGATTTCTTTTAGAATTTATCTTGTTTTTTTGGGTCTAACTGTTTTGTTAATGTTGCCTATGGTTCTACAGTTAAATTACAACAAAAAAGTTGAGAAAACAACTTTGTGGTCCAGTGGTAAGTGGGTTCGTTGAATAACCGCGAGCTCCCGAGGTCCTATCCCGGATCGAGCGAAATACTTTTCTAATAATCTTAGTTACAGCTGGAAGTTTGGAATTGTCTCCGATGAACGGTAATAGACTCTGCTTATTACGTATAGGACCTATTGCCTATTCACCTCTGCCTATATCTTCGGGCAATATAGGCGTACACGCTAGGAGCGCTATTAAATGAAAATCAAAATACTTTATTTTACGCTTTAGTTCAATATTATGATTTTAGTGCGAATTTTTGGCATTGATTTATTTAAAGTACTCACCTGTCTTCAAGTCAGGAATGAATCTGTATTTAATGAGTAAGCGCGTTCCATCGTAGACCACATCATTGCTTAAATACAGGCGAGCTATGTTCAATCCTATATAGGATAAAGAAATCAGGTAGGTACTAGTTAAAATAAAACTACTTTATAACGGATTTTATCGCGGCATACTTCAGATTTTAAACCCTGACATTACAGTCTTTTCAGACTTCATGGTCACTGGGGGCACAATAATCCCCCCAATAGTCCATGACCATGAAGTCTGAAAAGACTTTGAAACGTCGGTATATAAAATATAAAATACATCGCGATAAAATCCGTTAAAAAGTAGTTTTATTTCAGTGTGTGAAAATACTATAATATATAGTTTAAATAACTCAGTAATATATAATATTTAACTATAGTTAATTCCGTTAGTAGTGAACGGTAGTAGGTGTTACCCCTCAGTAGGGCGGGCGGGAGAACTAGGGCGGCCTCTGCAACGTTGTACTATTATAGATTTTTCTTTTTTCTTCCGGGGTTGCTATGCGCCGCCAAGGCCGACTCGCTTCCGGTCTCAACCGGGATACACGTGGAGTAGGTACAACTTATTTTTATCGGTAAATTAGAAAATTGTTGCTCTTCCTTATCTACGTCGAAATTATTAATTCGAAAAATGTTTCGAGAGGTGTCTAATTATTACAGTTTATTATTATTTTAAGTAAATCTTCTTCGAATTGTTTACGTTAAATATTATGTTTGTATATAAGTAATGTTAAGTCGTGTTTCGTAGAAGTTAAGGAAGAAAAAGGAACGAACATTTGTGTTAGGCTCAGGTTATGAGAGGAGGTATTTTCTTACCTCTGCCCACGACTTCGGGTAACACAAACGCTATGTATATCTATTGACACATGCTGCTTTAACTAATGCATTTGCTTGACCCCACAAGTTGCTAGTTTTTAAGCCATGATATGGTCTACGATGACTTTCACTCGTTTCCTCGTTACTTGAAGACAGGCTGATTGTAGCTTTCGGAAAACACAGATGCCGACAGCGAATTCTTTGTTGTTCCAACTTGACAATTCGCATAGTAAAAGTGCAAGCAAATCGTATATTAATTAAATCACATTAGTTAATCGAATTTTTAGTTCTAAAATCATGTAAAGATAAATTTAAATTCCGACTTTTTAGACGTAAACCTACGTGGTCACGGTTGATTTGTTTTCTTATCGTCAATGCTGTAGTGTGCTGGGAAACTCCATTAATTGAAAGGAATCCTTTTTGGTAATGCAGTAAACTATCATTATCTATTAGTGTAAAATAGTTTACTAATTGAGTACCAATTACATATGGAACTTTGTTAGAACTAACATCAAATATAGGTCAAAATGTTTAACAGTAAAACAAAAAAGGATGTGGTTGTAAAAACACACTACATAGTGGCGTTAGGTTCGGCAGCCCTGACTGTTACCATGGCAACCGTCCCGGGAAGCTTCGAGTCACGTGTCGCGGGAACTTGTTTCCGCTTTTCGCGTTTTTCTTTTTTCTCTCGTTCGTTCCACGCGCATTTTTTCCCCCTCTCCCCCTTTCCCCCAACACCCTGGGGAGTTTTACTCGTGCAAGCCTCCCCCCGACAGCTCGTGTACGCGACTTAATTGCGTCTGTGAGTGTGGTCCAGAGAAATTAGAACACGTGTATGCTAAAAATACAGAGGAGGCATTGCGAAATGGACAACGGTTGTCGAAATTTACTTATGTATTTATTTATTTATTTCTTAGATGGGTAATTTGGTTTTGAAATATGATGTACATATTTATAAAGCAATTAATTTTAGGCTAGTAATTTTACGTTGGTTCCGTGGACAGTTTAATACTAGAATTATGTTATTTAGTATTCATTTTTAGCCATAGGTTGTTTTTAAAATGGGAATTAGATCTAAATTAGTATTACTCTTAGATCTAGTAAACTTAAAATTTTAGGCTTTAGTATCGAATAACTAGACAATTTTTAAAATTTTTATACCTTTTTTAAAAGTACTATTATACCTATATATATCTTGTTTTAAGGAAACTCATGTATTATATATTATTACATATTATTTCTTCTGTATTGAACAATTATTTAATACTTGGCACAATATGTTACAGGATAAATACATGTTTTTCAAATAATTAACATGTTTTTTGACATTCCGAGGCCATGTATCAACACTGTAAATATTTATTACATATAAGTGCCTGCTCTTTTTGAGTAGGTAAATAAAAGGTTTGGATCTCACGACCAAATTTCATAAACCCATAACTAAACTAACACAATTTTTTCCTGGTAATAAATGCTAATTTTTTATTATCAAATAAATAAATAAATATTCTGGGACATTAACACACACGGTCATCTGGTCCCAAGCTAAGCAGTGCTTGTGTTATGGAAACCAGATAACTGGTATATACTATACATATAATACTTTTCTTTTGTAAATATATACTTATAATAGATATTTACACCCAGAATCGACACAAACACAAATGTTCATCACTAATGTTTGTCTCGGGTGGGAATCGAACCCACGACCTGCGGCGTGAAAAGCAAGTATCTTACCGACCACGCCACCGGCCCGTCAATGTAAACTATAATTTAAAATCGTGGCCGACGGCTATTTATTTTTTCTCTAATACTATCTTATCAAAAACTACACACATAATTATAACATAAAAAATGGTTACAGATAAGAAATTACTGAACAACTATAAAAAAAAAACAACAAAATGATTATTTTAACAAAAAACTTATAATGAACGGTCATAAAGTCGCCGACCCGTATTGTTTGAGATAAGGTCTAATCTTGTGACCTTGTTAAACTAAAGTATAATTTATTATTACATTATAGTAGCCAATTAGTGCAACGCGTGTAAACCACTAATTAATAATATATAGATATATAATACCTTTGTTACTACAGAAAAATAATTACATATAAATTTAATAATAATTTATGTTTTCAATTATACAGCCAATTAGTGACAATATGTGGCTCAAAATAAATTAATTTTAAAAGGATATAGGTACAATTTATATAACATTATCTCCAATACCTACTACATGTAATAGGTACGGTTGAATTTGTGATGCTTGATGAGCTGTGGTGGTCAATGCTAGTCACCACCTGCTGGGCAAAGACATCGCTAAAAAACCCAGTCAAACTCCGACGTAATGCCTGGTGCAGACATATATCCCAAAGTGTTGGATATGTAACCTTATTTTAGAATTGTCTATGATTGTACAATCATTATTTGTTTGTGACACCTTACTCTCTTTCTATTGAAAGCTTGTCCGTAAACCTGAGGTGGCGCAGCGGTACGGGCTTCGCCTTATAAATATAAGGTCACGGGTTCGTTTCCCAGTCGCGCCCAGACATCTTTGTGTGATTTGTTTCATCGCCGCTGCTCGCCAGCGTGTGCTGATTAAGGCCTAAACTCTCTCATCTCATAAGGTAGATAAGAGAAGACCCGTGCCCAGGAGTCGGATACAAAAAAGGGTTGAGGTGTCCGTGAACCTATATGTAGTCTTAATAGAATACATCTAAGTTTAGTGTTGAAATCTTTACTTTTTATTCAAGATCCTTGAGAAAGGGTCTAGTACATTGTGCTGTGCCTTGAGTATCCGTCGTTCTCATTAACTGACTCCATCACGGTGACACTTACAACCAAATGAAATCGAAGTAGGACTCTCAGTTAGAGTCAATCATTTCATCAGAATAGTAATGCGCTCATAAATGCCATATGGAAATACGGAATGATGTATTTGAAACTTGTTTATCCTTAATTAATATTTGGGATTACCTATGGTTAATTAATTTTCTATACATTGGTAAACACGTATGGGTTTTTGTTTATAGGAATATTTTCTATACAGCCGCGCATATTACTATAGGCTGACCGTTTAACTCGCGCATCGTCTATCGCCATGATTCTGACTCCTCAAGCTGCACAGACAGTGGTGGTGATTCAAGCGATATGGATATTAGTGACGAATAGTCTTACATTAAAATTGTATCTGTATTAATTAATGTTTTATGACTTTGTACCTCAGATGACGATACGCGACTTAAACGGTCGGCCTATAAGCCTAATATTGTTAAGGTATACATAAAATATTTGTGTATACCTTATTCCAAATTTAAAAAATGACATTCACGACTCCTATTTCTTTAAACCTTGCTTTAAAAACCATCTCTATTACTTCAGCATTCAAATTAAAACTGCAGTTAAAGGTCCTTCTGTTTATATGCTATGAGACAACCTACTTGTACATGGATACACACGTTAGATATATAATACCCCGCTATTCCGTATGGGGTAAACATAGAATTTTATAACAAGAAATATGTAATAATATATGAAAGTTATAAACTAAACAATACTGCAGTTTACTCTGTCACAAAGTTACTCTGTGTTACGGTTTGCACCAAATTCCCTGTAACATTTCTTTTTCGTGAAAATCTATTTATAACTAGGGCAGCCTTGTGCGCCCTTATACCATTATATACCTTAAATATATACGCTTAAGATGCTGTTCTCCTTGCAGATGAAACTAGCTATGTATATATGTATTTTTTCTTATAGTAGCTCTATTATATTGATTAGTTAGGCGCCCCTCTTCCGGAGGTCGCAGTGTCTTCTGCAAGATTTTTCTTTAGTCATGCCTTTGTTTTTCTGTGTTGTAGTAATGAGCGTTTATTTTGGTTGAAAGGGTTCCTTTTACTATAATTACGAGGGAGTGGTTTAGACCTCCTTGCTACATAGAAAAAAAAAGAATTCCATTTTCAACTTCAAAAAGGAGTTACTTCGACTGTATGTTTTTTTGGATGTACATAATACATAATTTTAAATAAGATTTTTTTTTAAAGAATTTAAGGAGAGTGTTTAAGAAGGAGCCAGGCTTTGCAAGAGTCGATATGATTTTTGTGAGTAATAATTATCCAGTGTTGCTTAGTAAAAAAATTAATTAAACTATGGCAGTTAAGTAAGTTAGAAAAATCATATCGGCTCTTTCAAAGGCTGGATCTTTCATACACATCTCCCCTACTTTCCAGGTCTAATTTAAATTTTATCAAAATCGTTCGAGCGGATTTTGATTTATGAAGTCAATTCGAATTTTGTTTAAAAGCTTATGTACTAACAATTTTGGTACTTACAACGCATGTCGCCTGTATTACTCGAAAGTGTAGGCAGAGGTAGATACAACATCGGCTATGTTTAGGTCATACGTAAGGGGGAGAGTCTATTGTCGTTCATTGGGCACAACTTCATTCGTCGAGTTGCAACTAAGATTATTTAAGTATATTATAAAAGTCAAGTCAAATCTTGCCCGACCCGAGAATCGAACCCGGGTTACTAAGTAAACATGTTACTAAGTAACCAATGTACAACCGACACCCAAATAATATTACAAACAATATATTTGATTTAATAACTACTTGCTTTATGAAGTCGGTTAAAACTCGTCTTAAACCTTCAACAATGTTGATAAACAAAACATTAAAAAAAATATTCGCCCACATTTTCTTAATATCATATATTTGCACATTTTGCACGATGGGATTCCCCAACCGCACTCGCACACACCTACACACGCACACACACAACTATGTATGACACGTGCCACTGGCAATTACGTAAACCAGCATTAATAAGAATGTCTAGTTTTTGTAACGGTAATGACTAGGTAACATCAAATATTAGTAAGATAGTACCTTAATGAGTCAGTGTATTAAATATTTAGTGAATGGTAATTTAATAAAAAAAAAAAATAATTAAGAATAATGTTCTCAGTTTTGTGTGTAAATACCTCAGTGAGGTAAAAGGTAGTATTAAAACTTACTTACCTAGTGAGTTTTGATGACTTAGTTAGCCAAAAGTCATTATGCACGTCGCGTTTCATTATTTTCTACCTACTTCAAAAAGAATGTATGTTTTTTTATTTGTTTGTAAGTATTTATGTAACGCGATAATTCCCTTATTCACAGATCGATTTTGATAATCCAGATAGTCATCAAAGCATTGAAGTTGGTTCATATCTTTGTTTTAAAATGCTATTATTGTTTTAGTCATCAAAAGTGTGAATGTCGGATCATTACTATTAATAAAAAAAATTCATTGAATTGATAAGGCTCAGTAGTACACATTATGATAAACAAACTGGTTTATGAAATGAAATCACTATGTTATCAGTCAGCTGTTTATGTTCGATAGTTTACATTATTTATCGCTGTTGTTTTTTCGAGCAAGTAATACGTAAAATTTTTGCTCCGTTACTTTTTATGACGTTTACAGTGGTTTTTATCGCGAATGGCTTGTTTCATGTTCTTGCTGCTACGCATCAATGCGACCGACGAAGCGCGTGCGCCGAACTTGTTGTTTTAGGCTGTAGTCACATTGGAGATAAAAACACGCTAACTACTACTAGAAATTATGCAAAAGTCGGTGAGGACGTTACTTTTTCACAGGAAATGGCTGAAAGAGCTAAATGAAATTTGACTTCATAACAAAATTAGCTAATTGGGTTTATGTTGTCTAAGACGTCACCATTATTTATTTTAAGATAACTTAATTTCTTGATAATGTGATGCTTTATCAAATTCTTAATTATTGTTTATTTAATGTCTGTATTTACCCAAAAGTATAACTAGAGTCCATTGCCTTTTATCAGATACAAACCCAATTCACAGGCTTCTGCTAATTTTATTGTTTAAAGGTTTTAGTTATATTTGTACAAAATATGTGTGAGTAATATCCGAGCATACTTATTATTATACATCTAAATTGATAAATTATTATGATTCCAAACTAATCAGAACTTGTACCTACTACTCGCATTAAAACCAGATAACTGATTAATATACGACATACACCTACTAATAGGTTAATTACAAGACACATACATTTTCACAAAAACATATAGATGCGCAAATAAAAACAAACCATTTTTTTTAGTAAAATGCCTCATAAATGCTTGCCCTGATGGGAATTTAGCGATGCTTATTGGGAATTTTCATAAATGACCTGTTCATTGAAATGCATTTTGCCGATGCACACAAATATATCTTGCTCGTAAATCGAATCAGAGGACAGAAAAAAGGTGCTGATACAAGTTACAGATTGCTACTAATTTTGTAGGCATTTTTTAATAATAATCATGTCTATATAATTCCGGTTATAAAAACAAGTTAAGAATAAAAAGACAATAATAAAACAGATTAACTGGAATTGCATAAAGTATTGTGTCTATATCGTACAATTCTCTGAGATAAGCGTACCTATCAATGTCAACATTATGAATCACGAGGCACTTGATAATGATAAGGATCCCTCACCTTTATTGGTTTGTCATAAGATTAGAAGGAATTTAAATGCGCAGTTATTTACTAATCTACTACAAATGCGTTTCTACTTTTAAACTGCTGAAACTATTATAATAAATATAGATTGGTACGATAACTGACTTCCACAGTAAAAAATCGGTTTAAAATTTTAATATATAATCCAAAGGGCATAAAATTATACTTGTCACAGTAGACTGATTGGCGTCATTTTCATTAGAACTCATTGTTTTTGTTACTCATTACCAACGTCATATAACCGCAGGAATTTAATTACAACTGTGTCGTTATAAGAATTTTAATGAAATAAATACTTTTTACTGATTAAAACTACGGCTCACCCGGCCAATGACACTTAAAAGGTTATATTATACCACGGACTTAAATCAAAATTAAGATAACCTCTTTATACCACAAATATCACAACAGAAAATTTAAAAAAATCGAATTTTTGTAAAAAAAATGCAGTTTTTCATTCTATGTAACGCCGCTTTATTGCAAAAATGCGGGTCACGATATAAATACCGTTCGCTATAGCAATTAAAGTAATGTCTGCTGCGCGTTAGAGAGAGATAGCTTGAGGAAAACGTGAAATAAAATAGTAAACACATTGATATCGGCATTATCTCTATCAAAATGTTTCAAAATCAGTAGTCATTTATGCATACGTTAAAACGTCACTAACACTTGACAACACAACCCTTTTAACTTACGTTTTTGTGACCCGAATATTAAAATTCTACTTTTTATAAGTAAAACACTTTCAAGGTCTTTTATAAGAACCTTACCTAGAAACTAGCCCATAATTTGAGTAAATATTAACAATAAATAAATTTGAATTTAAAAAACTGCAGTTTATTTGTGAATGACGCAATAAGCGTCAAGGTAAACGTCACGTTACGCGCAGATCAAACTTAATTTTTTTTAAATAGAACACGACGCTGCGGCGCTGCCGCCGCCACTAGTTTATAAGTTCCAGCCATTTTTAATATATACGTATTTTATAATACATACATGACATATCCGCTGGTTGCTTGCATATGGAACTAAAGTCTGGAATATCTAATTTCATGAATATGTAACCAAAAGTGAATATTTCTTTTTACACAGTTTAAAAGAAAGTCAGTATCCATGTTTGACATTTTGTATGAACGCTTAGAACTTTCGAACTATGCAACGGATTTGAATACAGTTTTTACCATTAGTCTTATTTAGGGATGACGGTGGTCAACAACTCATAAGATAGTTGAGAGAAGACTCGTGTCCAGCTATGAGAAACTAAAAGAGTTTGAAGTGACGTCATACCCGTACAAAGATAGGGATGGTCGATAGCATGTAATAAGTAGCGTATTGGGAAGTTATGTAAAAGTGGATTCAAAGAATGACGCTCTCGGTCTAGGTGGAATGACGATCTCTACAAAGTCGCTAGGAAGAGCTGGATTAGAGTCACGGATCGTACTCAATGACATGTTTATAGAGGCATTATATTCAGCAATGTACTATAACAGGCTGGTAATGATGATTATGATGTAATAATAATTCAAATTTCATCAATAAATTCATAAAGATAATCGGAAGTAATTTACATTAACTTCTGACTAGTATTAACTTCACTTGCTATGTCCTACTATGGTAGTATCTTATGTAGGTACTTATATAATTAATGGGTATATTTTTAAAAGTAGCAATGATATAAGTGCCATAAAAGTATATGAAATATTAGGTATAACTTCAGTATTATCAGCTTAACTTCAATAATTTATTCATTATTTTTTGTAAATAAATTTAAAATTATAATCTGGTTTCTAAATGTTTATGACTTGGTCGTGTTATTAACTCATATTGAGTATAACACCTTGTTTTGTTGCATATAATTATAGATTTCCAAAAAATACATATAAGGAGGTACCTACCTATCTGTAGGTTTATAAAATTAATCGACGACATCTTTGTTGGTAATTTTGAAACTTCCAAATGACTGAATTGAAATGTATAATCTCTTTTTTATTATCAAGAAAAAGTTTGTATAACAGACAATTATTAGTATTGTCTTAGATTTACGCGAATATCACACATTGAAATAAAACTACTTTTTAACGGATTTTATCGCGGTTTATTTTAGATTTTAGATCCCGACGTTACAAAGTCTTTTCAGACTTCATGTTCACGGGTGGACTGAGATGTTTGACGTCCAAAAATATTAATCACAATTATTACTGACTACCTTCAAACATTAATATTTAAGTTGCGTTATTCAAGACACTGTGAGCTCAGTTTGCTTAAATCGGAACGCAACTTAAATATTAATGTTTGAAGGTAGTCAGTAATAATTGTGATTAATATTTTTGGACGTCAAATATCTCAGTCCACCCGTGAACATGAAGTCTGAAAAGACTTTGAAACGTCGGGATCTAAAATCTAAAATAAACCGCGATAAAATCCGTTAAAAAGTAGTTTTATTTCAAGACAATTATTAAATATTTTTATTGACAAAGAAAATATGTGTTCAAGTTGTGTAAAATAAAATTCAGCAAGAAGATAGAATCGACTCTTTGGAACTCTTAAAATTGTGTAGTCTAGTTGTGGGCGAAAAGTTAGCAGGTATTAATAAACCTATTCATTGAAATAATAAAATTTAAAACATAATACGTAGATGATAGTTTTGTTTACGCAAGAAACTCACAATACCTGGAACGCGTTTATTTCAACATGTAGCGAATTTTAAAATGATCAGATACCACACAAACAAATAAATAGAAACCTTGTGTGTAAAGATATAAAGTTCAAAATTGATTGAACTGATTTTCGAAATTGCTTGCCAAAATTTCTACAAATTCTTAGTATACAATCCAAGAAACGTCATATAACGGTAGCCACGTAAGATATTAATATAATAAGAGGCTCATTCCCTACTTTTCCAAATTGTATAAAATTATATCAGAAACCTACTTGATGTATAGATATTATTTAAAAATCCCAATTTTTAACTATTGCTACAACTCTTCACTTATGTCCAAAATAGCACGATTTTATTTTAATAATTCTTATTTAAAATTTAGCTGTTAAATCATCTAGTACATATTGCTATCAGGGGTACAACAACAGCTTGAAGCTTGTTAGAGCTGCGGAAGAGGGATAACGCTATACGATGTGTAGAGCAATTTCTCTTTCTTACAACTGCAATAATAATACTATGAGTGTTATAGTACGGCTGCAGGAACCTGTGAAACTATATTTACCATTAATGTACGTAAACTTCAACCTTTTGTAATGTTCCTATCAACTATCTTATAAGTTATCTTATAAGTTTAGGCCTTAATCCAAACACGCTGGTTAAGTTCGGGTAGGTGGATGTCACATGTCCTCGAAAGATTAGTTCTCAGACATGCCGGTTTCCTCACGATGTTTTCCTTCACCAATATTGAGCAGCGGAGATGAAACAATTCACACAAAGACGTGTGCACGACCGGGAATCGAACCCGCGACCTTATATTTCTAAGGCGAGGCACGTACCGCTGCGTCACCGCTCGTCAATTAATGTGCGAGATAACTTTCGCACACAAATACTATCAGTATCTGGGGAAGCCTTTATGTAGTTTATTTTTAACTATTACTAAGTATATTATAACAGAAATTTGATATCAAGGACGTTGGCAAAAATGTAGGTAAACAAGTAGGTACATCCCCGTGGGTATGCCCCGTTCTATTTAGTACACCTTACCATAAAAGTGTCTCACTCAGGTGATTTACAATATTATGTAAATTTGTTGAATGTATTTACTTAATGATAACTATCTATGTGGTAGACAAGATTAATAGATCCAAAGAGTTATAAGTACATATCTTATAGGTTAAACTGCTTTAAATATTTTTTTGTTTTAGTTCTATCACAGAGTACAGTTGTAAACAGGAAACATTCCTTTATTTTACCTTGGTTCCCTTTTTTTTTATTCTTTATGCACCCATATAAACCCACTATAAACTAAGAACTTACAGTTATATTATTCTTAAGATTACAAATCAACTTCACTAAAAACTTAGGTCGAAAATTCCTTCGAGTATTTACAAAACCATACGTTAAGTTGCACATTCAATTCAGTAACAACAAAAACCCTAATTTGCATATCTCGAAAGGACGAACATCAGATACGTGTACGAATATTTCGACAAAAAGTACAAAAAAAAAATACTTAAAAAGGTCTTCGCAAAACTTGTTTGCGAAAGTCAAAGTCACGTTTTGCAAGTTCACTTGGTTACTTTAAGGAGCTTCATAAGGTCCCTATTCACTCACGGCATCGCGTGTTTTAACTTTATAACAATTTCATTTTTGTAAACAATACAAACGAAGTTAATTCACGTGCAATCTGTAAAAGTTTATTTGGGTTGCGGTACAGGAAGTCCTTATTTAAGAGTTGGGAGCTACTTTTAAGGTAGTTTAAAAAGAAAGCACGAGGATTGCAATACCATAGGCTTCACTCGCGCGTTGACGATTCTTTACAAAGAAACCTTAATATACTTTTTTTAATAAGTCTTACTGAAGTCTCTTACGAATACTGTGGACGGAAAAACGCATAAAATTTGTATAATCTCTGTTTTTACTTAAACAAATTACTTACTTATAGGTAACTTAACTACATGACCGATTGACTTCATTATGCATACATTTTTGTTGTTTGGTTTACTTGTTAATCTCCTATAAAACATTATAACTTTTATCTACTTCAAATAAATCAATTTTGACTTTTGCTTGTTAAAGAAATCGAAAATCCTTCAATGTAACTTTCGATTTTCGATCTTTTTCGGTACACACTGTGAGTGTCTACGGAATATTATGTTTATATTTTTATTTCATACAAGTCCACGTCAGCCACACAAATGACTTGTAAATTGACAAATTTAGGTTCAGTTTTTGATTACAAAAATAATTTATGATTTCTGAGAACACATTTCGTTGCGGTCGCTGGAGATAATTCGAATAATGGATATGAAATGATAATGAGATAACAAATAAGAAAAAAATTAATAAGGAATCTCTACAGTTATTAGTCATTACCTGAAAAGTCAAAATACCAAATGATAAATAGACAATAATAGTAATGACGTTATGTTTTGTTAACATTGAAGTTTGCAACAAGTTTAGGTTTATTGAGTCCCTTACCTCTTCCGTTTAGGACCTGCTTACTTAAATTATCATTATTAATACCACTTATTATTTCACTGCGCAAAAGCCACCTGTAACACCTCCAGATATCGCTATCTTGAGCAGAGAGTTTAATCTAGGTATCTACGTCTGGGTCTGCCGGGACGCATTTTCTCTCTGTTTGAGCACCAATCTGTACCTTAGAAAAAGGAACTAACGTGTAGCTCCTTTCTTCAATGGTATCTACATTTGCCCACACTTACGACAGAGATAGCCAGTCCAAACCACTTAAGCTTAGACTAGATAGATCCTTTCTACTTTGGCATAAATACTTTTGCACGGTTCCTGTCAACTATTTGCCTTTGTTCCAATAGACTGTTCCTTACACCTCACACGTTTCTTCATTTATAACATTCCTAGAAAGGTATAGTGTGGAAACTCCTTAAAAAGGATTTGTCACACTGGATGCGTTCTGCGGTCTGCGGTCAGGTCATAGTGAAACGTAGCCGCAGTTGTTGATAGATAATATGGGCTTGACCTGACCCTAGACTAGACTATAGAACGCATCCAATGTGACTTGGCCTTAAGGATGTTTTAGAGGCAACGTTCCTAAGAATCAAGTACCTGTTATTTTCACTGGCACATTGATGCTTGTCACGTAGAGTCAAGCAAGATCCTTGGCCTAACTGATGCAGCGATACACACAAGGCCGCCCCTCGACCTCGCCCGTACGCAGCGAGCATCCAAATTCGTATGAATCACTTCTTTATAGTTCATTCTGCAAGGTGAATGATTAAACTTGTTTGTGTAATGAGTGTAATAGCAAGATTATGTCCTGTAATTGTTATCTACATTTTCGGATCTTACTTCGTTGTCTTAGCGTTCGCATATTCACCAAAACGGCATAGTCCTGCTTAAGCAAAAAGCGTCCACACGTCTTTATGCGAATTGTTTCTTCGCCGCTGCTCAATTTCAGCAAACATTTTAAGGAAATTAGCATGTCTTGAATCTTTCCATATTCCATCCACTTGTATTTACAAATAGCGTGTTCCACACACGCTTAAATGATTTTACTCGAGGATTCGCAGTTATAAAGCAAACACGCTTGCTGGACCAACGATGCCTTTATCAAGGTTAAGTTAGCAATCACTAGGTTTACTCTTAGCAACAATATCAAACAAGTGGTAGGTACTATTATGTAATATTGCTGCAAAATAACTTCCTTCTACATTATACAAGCGAGTAGCAATAATGATGTAAGGTATTTTTCTATAGATAATTAATAATAATTAACAGTACTAGAATCTGAGCAACGCAAAGGTAAAGAACTAGATCTAAAACTGCTTATTGAACAGACAAGAGCTAGAAATCATATCCTTCTTCAAATCATAACTAGAAGGAAAGTTCTACATAAATTTGGATCACTATCGTTCTGTGAAGAAGGGCCATCTCATTTCAACATATTAATTTGTAAGATGATGATGATGAAGGCTCTTCTAGCATTATTACGCAGACAACAAAAACCTAAGCAAGTCTTCCGGGACATCTATTTTTCCTGACTAATAAAATCTGGGTGCCTTTGAAGCTAGGATAAATAGACACGAAGGACATCACTGTCTCTTACCACTAGGTGAAATCAAGGACAAGGGTACAAAAAGAAATCAACGTAACCTCGGAAGCAAACATTCAGTTTAGTGTAGCAATTGATCAGGATGTACCATTGAAACCCAATGACAATTCAACAAAGAAAAAAGCAATTACAACAGATGAGTCGATGAAAAACTTGTGACACGCAATACTTTGTACTTTTAACATAGATGCCCTTTGCAGAATCAGTTCATTTGCATTTGGCCTAGACTATAGACAGCCAATGTTAAATGGTAAATGCTGAAAGTTACAAATAGATTAGTTACAAAAGTAAATGTCTTAAAATTACTTTCATATCATAGAAATAACATAATAATATAACAACGACCCTATAGGTCGTCTCTCTGAGAGAGAAAGAAATTTCTAGAGGTACTAAAAATAAGAGGATTCATAAATTATGTAGTGTGAAAGTAATTATGTCTGCTTACCTAACTACTCCGCCAATTTTGATTACAAAGGAACAGGAAATTAGGAACAAACAGTTTAAAGCTGGGATTAGTATTATGTTATAATTTCTCCAAATTTTAATGTTTTGTGAATTATGAACTATATTCTACGCGTAGTTCGTACGAACACACTACGAACGTTTTTCGGTGGTGATATTTAGCATAAGGGCGCAATTACACTTGGTCGTTAGCTCGTATTCGATTGTTTATTAATTCGGTCAAACGACTCTTCGAAAAATCTAGTCCGACTTTTGTTTTAGGCGTTCGACCAAATGTAATTGCCTCTTCCGGTGATCGAATTCGAGTAACGTTTTTTGTGTCTAAATGTTACTTATTTTATTAAAACGTTTTAAAGCAACAATCAGTGTAGTTGTAGTCTACATTGTGGTCAGTCAATGTAACTTCAGTCAGCGTTGCAACTCACATTCTACGCTTCAATAGATCATTTGTCAAGTTTATTTATATTAGATCTAGCTGCATTGTCCATCACGTTTACTACAGTCCGGTTCAAGACAATTGTGTATTGCCCGGATTCTATTGTCATCAGTATTATTTAGCTATTTTTTATTATTTAACCATTGTTTATCAATCTACTACTAACGTGTCGTCAGATAGTGTTCTATACGGTTTTATACTATAACAATTTCGTTCGTTTCGCTACTCAAAAGTCGTTTTAATGGTATAGGAGTCAGGCATTAATCATTATTACGTGTTATTATTAGCTCTGCACTCTAAAAATTGGTAAAAATATAGCATAGCACACAAAAAGGATGAATAAGGTTGCTACACGGAACTGGAATAGAACTTTTTGTTCCTACGGGTTCTAAAGGGTTTGTGTTGCAAATGTTTACATGCTGTAGGATACTGTGTGGGTCTAGTTGCTTGTGTGCAAACTTAGTCGTATAAAAACCACGATCGATTCGTTCGATTAAACTGAAGCGTAAAATGGATTTTAAATAGTGTTCAATGTAAAATCCGCGTCTCTTTGTTACGCGTGACGGATTGGCGGGAATTGAACATGTGCCGTCTCTTGGCGCGAATTGGATGCGACCAGTCGTATCGCTGTTGTAAGTCCAATATTTTAAACTCAAAAACTTAAATCACGCAATAATATACAAATTAGAAAGGTATCTAATTTTTATGATACAATCATCCTCTGTGATTCATCTGTGGAGGCCGGAATTTTGTTATGATGATTTTGGTTTGAGTTTTTATGAACCTAACTGACATAATAACATGTTGTTTGCAAAATATATTGACTAATGGATGGTTAGAAATTAATATTACGTAATTATTTGTTGCGTTAAGTTTTTCTAACTCCATGCGCTTGAGTAAAAGTCGAAAACGGATTTTCAAAGATGAAGTACAGAAATTGGACTTGATTGAATTAAAAATTAAGTTTTTATTTTAGTTCATGACGCCGCTGGACCAAGGCTGATTTGTGACGACCAGTCTTTCAAAAACTGCTTGTATTGGAGTCAGAGTTGCCGTCTATTTCTCTTTAGTTGAACTGTCATAAAAGAAGTCCTTTGCTCTCGCACTCTTTAATCTTTTTTATGGAGTATTAATACTCTATGATTAGCAATGTTACAACATTAACATTAATGCCAATATCATTGATTTCTACTATAGCTACGCCGTTAATGACTGTAACAAGAAATCCTTGACTCTGCAGAATTATCTGGACACTTTGCATCAGAACTTGACACGGTTGCTTATTCACATATTTTTATTCTATAACAACTATAATATGTATGGTATGTACCTACATGATGAATGGTCTAATTGTCTAACGATGCATCTACACCAGTTATTTTGTTATTTAACATTAATAGCATTCTTTTGCAACATTACAGTCTAAAATACAGTTATGATCCCAATGGAGTCAGTTAAGAAAAAAAAAGTAGCAATTATGCTATTATAGACAATATCTATCTTTGTGCCTAATACTCAGATCCGTAAGAGGTTCAATCGTGGTTAAGGACTTTAAACTTTCGCATTTACAATAAAAATAATAACTATTGAATCCTTTTCAAAATATGAATCATTCATTTACTGAGTCTGAATTGCATTAGTAATTATATTTGCAAGGAGTAAATTGACGTACTTCAAATGACCTAAAACGTAAAAATGTCGATTCTCTGACGATAAATCCTGCTAATACTTCAATAAAGGATTCTCAATGTTTGTATATTTATCCTGAATAACTACCTAAATAAGTCCATATCTTAAGAAACTATTGGTTGGAATACTAGTACACGATAAACCTTCATAAAGATGTAGATTAAAAACATAGCATAGTGTTATCTTTTACGGCCAATTTATATAAATACATCTCGAAACAATAGAAAAACACGTGAGTTGACAAAGTTGCAAATGCATAATTCACGAGTGAATTATGTAAAATAAATGAAATATCGATTTCTTGGTGGTTATTAGTGCCACTTCAAGCAGTTCAAGTTTCAATCCCAAGCCAGGGACATATTTTAAAGTAATCTAAGTAAATAATGAGCCCCTAATTTGGCCCAGTGAAGTTATATTTTATCCCATAGTATTACCAGCAGAATTAGTTAGTGAAATTAGAATTTGAAATTCATCTAAGGTACTATTCATACCTATTGTTTTGTAGTGGTGACCTGGATCTCAGGTCACAACACAACACAGTAAAATATTTTAGTCATGTTGTACTAACAAAATGTTATTATTTTCAGGTTTGTAAAACCGGATGAAGTAGCGAAACTGTGGGGCAACATGAAGCAGAACGACAACATGACGTTCGAGAAGTTCAGTCGAGCGATGAGATATCACTACAGACAACACGTCTTAGGCTCCGTACCCACCGCCCGACTGGTCTATAAATTCGGCTCAAAAGGACCTGACTTCAAAACCGACAACCCAAACTTCGGCAAAGTTAAGTTAGAGACAGACATTGGCGAGATAAAGTATTCCTAGTTTAAGAATTAAGAAAATTAGGGTAAAATTTTGTTGAACTCAGAGATGAGAAGTATCTTTGGATAGTTGAATGTTGTCCTGAGGTAATGTTTATGATGATACAGTAATAGAATAAGCTAGTGAAGAGTTTAATGTTAGTTCAAATATGGAAGTCAGATCTGATGATCTAATGATTATAAAGATAGGAGATACGATGTCCATTGATTTTTTAGATCACTGCAAAATCCTTGGGCATTGCAAGTGAAATGTATTGTTTTAAATGGATCAATGAATAGAGATCACTTCTACCTTTAAAATTTTGTTTTTCGATGTTACTATGGCGTTTGATCAAGTATTTGAAGTTTTGAATTAATGAATGCAAAATAAAATTTCAACGCTTAGTTTCATTTATATATTCGACGACTAGCAACCTGTAAATTAATTATAATGATTTACTATTTCAATGCAGCCTAAGATATGGGATTATCTTGATACCAATGTGAATTTTTTTGTTTATATTGATGACATTTGTTTTTACTGAAATTGAAGTGATCTCTAAAGCTTCGTATCCAATTGAACCTCAAAAGTTAGAAAGCATATTGTCAGTATTCTGCCTCGAGTTAAGCTAGCTCGATATGAGGCTCGATATGGATACCAAGCTTGATAGCCAAAAGTTTGGAACTTTTAAGAATGTAATTACTAAGCTAAGCTCAATGTTTGAATCGAATAGTTTCAATGGTTGTACTCGTGGATGTTGGATCAATTAATTGTTGATAAATAAAGGTGTTACCACACATCGATCGGTCTTTGATCAATGATGACAGTGCATTGTTGTATGACCATCTGACTGATGAAGAAGAAGGCACTTGCCAATTATTGTTGCTATTGATCGATAATCAACCGATTAGTGTGGTAAACCTCATGTAATTGGTTGGATAGGCTCGTCGGATTGTCCGTCAATTAACTTACGAACAAGGTATAAGTCCATATTATTTTTTTAAGTATTTTGATTAGTATTCGTATTCTCGTCATAATTGTCGAGTTTTGATGGTTGTTTACTTAGAAACATACGAATTTTTGATAAAATATTTTTAATTGTTGGTTAGAGTGTTACGATAAGATAAACATTCCAATTTATTTATATTGAAAAATGTCCAGTTTATTTCGTTAATTTTAAGGGTATTTCGAGTTGCCATAATAATGTTTTATAGTAATGTAAAACAGTATCTAATTATTAATGTACTTAATATTATAGTTTCTTCATCGTGGTCATCTCATAAACTAAAAATACAGATAGACATGGCTACATCATGCATAATAGCATGGAAGATGAGCAGGCTATTTTAAGCAAATTCAGTAAACGCATGCTACTTAGTGGCAATTGCTAATAGCAAGCTTATTATAATGTTGATAATTAGCATGTCTATCTGCGATTTAATATTTACCTAAACTTAAGGTACATCTCTTAGTGTCAATGTATTAAATAAAATAAATTTTATACTGTTATAAATTTTTCCGTCTCAGTGTTAGTTTAAATTTATAAAAACTAAAATATTAAACGTGCTCTGGTGCAATCGAAATGACAAAATGATCTGCAAGCCAAAGAAAAGATTTTTTTAATTTAAGATTTTGAAAGTACGACATACGTTTTGACAATTTTAGTTTTGTTAAGTATAGTTTTAAGTTCTTGTCTCTCAGGCACAAGCTGTGATGTAAGATATACACAATGATTTTCTGTAAATAGTTCCTCTTCATATTTCCTTTTTTTTAATCTACCATAATATTAAAATATTCATTTTATTAATAACCATCACTCTTAAATTTATTACATATAGTTAAAACACAAGATTAGCAATATATTTATTTTCAAGAAACGGATTTTGTTGCGTTTTATAACAAATGAAGACCCATGGATTGAGTCTCAAGTTATCAATGCTCATCTCATCTACTGCACAGTATAAAAATAAATAAGATGATTTAAAATATATATATTTTTTATTTAAATTTTTTAACAATTATGTTTTTAAATTATCACGCTATAAAATCCGTTAAATATTTTCTTTACCATCTAAAAATATAATACCATTTTTAATTAAAATAATATGAATAATATAAGCAAAAATCTTTACCTCTAAAACATTTAAAAGTACAAAACTGTGTCTTATCGAACAACGATATTTCGAAAAAAATTATCCAACATTTGTATGTATAATTGAAATATACAATTTATTAAAAAACTCGACTGCGTAAAAAATGGAATTTTAATATATTTATAAACAGTGACGCTCTCACATCTGTTAAAATTATAATTATATTTAGACCGTTATATTGTAAAAGCCCGCAAGTCCGCACACAAGTTATAGTGTAAATTGTGTGCGGACACGCATTTTGTCTGTTTTAAATTGATAAAAAATCCTTTAATTAGTTGTGATGTCATAACTAAGTAGAATTATACATTTTTGGCTAAATACCGCCATTATTTTGTGATTATGTAAAATAAATATGTGACCAAGATTTTTATTAATCTACATGGCGAACTATATAACCATTTTGTCTTTAACAACATCTCAAGCTAAAATATTTCTAGCCGTTTAGGGTTACACATACACTAGAATAAAGTCGGTAAAAAACATTACCCTCCTAGCGCAGTCGGGTATTGATAATAATTACGATAAATTTATTTGCAAAATTGCAAAAGTTTTATATTTATAATTCAATAAAATAAAATATAGATTCATTTTATATTCTATTTAGATTTTATGCTTAGGTGCTTACTTTACTAGTCTTAATTAAATATTACCGCAGTACTAAGTCTTACTTTTGTGAATAAATTTAAAGTAAAAGAGTTAATTATGACTATAAAGAGTAGAGGTAAGGAGAATCAACTGGTGTTGACAGAGTCTATGGTATAAACGCAGCAATTGTACATTGATTGAAGTTTGCTGAGTGTTAAAATTTAATATCATTGTTGACTAAAGTAGTCAGTTATATATTGAAAATTTCAACAACTTTCATAGAACAAAATAATTTATTTCCTAAAAGAAATTTACACAAATGCCTTAATTTATTGCATTTCGACGAACACTTTTTCATATACATGAGGATTCTCCTTACCTCTTCATAATTATAACACATGATACACCCAATGTTAGACACGGGTTTTCTCCAAACCATATAAAAGTCTGGAAAGTCAACTTTCAACTATTTTTTTTTATATAAGTAGATTTGTTACAGTCTTCGAAAAGTAGAAGTCATCAGACGTTTAGTTTTTTTAATGCTTGTTCAAGGCATTTAACTCCATCATAAAATTATAAATTTATGACTATAAATTTAAATAAATTTATATATTTGCATTTTATTTGTTTTTAGATGTGTATTTCGGTTCCATTGAAATTACAAGACGTTTATTTGTTATTTTTTCTTGATTGAATATTTAATTTTATATTTATGTATTCATTACCAACTGCAACATAATGTTTTCAAAAGGTACATAATATTATTTTATATTCCAAAATATTATTGTTAAACATTATAAATGTTACAGATTTTGTTCCCTATTTCTTTATTTTTAGTATTTTTTAAGTATTGTATTACGTATTTTTAAGGAAATTCTGTTGTTCTTTAAATCGTGCAATTGAAAAAAAGACAAGATTTTATGTAGATATACTTAATTTCTAGTTATATAAAAATAAATTCAAAGAGAAATATAAGATTTATGAATGTGAAACATTGTTTGTTTGAAAACCCTAAAATCTTAATATTCGCTCATTTGGAGCGACAGTGACTTAGATGCAAATTTATAAATTTTACAATACGTCAGTTTTAAGATTATGGGATTATTATTTGTCGTGGGTTCGATTCCCACCCGAGACAAACATTAGTGATGAACATTTGTGTTTGTGTCGAGTCTGGGTGTAAATATCTATTATAAGTATATATTTACAAAAGAAAAGTATTATATGTATAGTATATACCAGTTAGGAGGCTTCCATAAATTACGTGAGGTGTTTAAGGGGGGGAGGGGGTTGAGTCAAATCTCATCTAATCTTACGTTGGAGAGAGGGGGTCTCGGCAAATATCACGCAATTTTTTTTTCTCATTGAAACAAAAAAATATATACTATTTTGGCATTAAAAGCACGAAGCAAATTTGTTTTTTTCTTTTTACAATAACAATCCAACGCGTTTACGTAAGAAACTCACATTTTGAAAAATCTAACGTGAGATTGGGGGACGGGGGAGGGGGTTGAATAAAATCTCACGACATCTCACCTTGGGGGCAGGGAGGGGCAGAAAATTTAAAAAAACACCTCCATAACACAAGCTCTGCTTAGCTTGGGTCCAGGTGACCGTGTGTGTTAATGTCCCAAAATATTTATTTATTTTTATTTATTATTACTATTTGTTTACAGCTAATGGTCATCTCTATATTTTATATATTATAGAGATAAGCTCGTTAAAAAACGATGTCACTGTCGCTCCAAATGAGCGAATACATTTATTCAAATTATTAGCATCTCCTAAGGAGAGGTGGGAGGAGGGGTTCTTAGGGTACAACGCGTTGCTTATTTCGCGCTATATCTACACCGAGATGCACAATATCGTTAAAGGAAAACATTGGGAGGAAACCGACATCACTTCAACCCTTTTTAGTGTCCCACGGCTGGGCGCGGGTATTCTCCCAACTACTTTACGAGTCGAGAGAGTTTAAACCTTAATTAACACACGATGGCCAAGTGCGGGTTGGTGGATGTCACGTGGCTTTGAGTAATTATTTCTTAGACATGGTTTACTCACGATGTTTTCCTTCACCGATATTGAGCAGCGGCGATGAAACAATTCACACAAAGATGTGTGGTCATGGTCATGATCGAACCCGTACTCGAAAGTAGTTGAGAGAAGACTCGTGCCCAGCTGTGCTGTGAGTAGCTGTGTGTGAACACTAACAAAAAGGTTTGAATGATGGTTTCATTCAATGATACTTGTGGAAATATGTGTCAAACATTTTTTTTATAATTTTACTGACGGCTTGAGTAATTAAAATACAATTTTTCCCACCTTATCATTGTCCCTATTAAAAAAAGATGTTTGGGTACGAGAGTAGGAGCCTATCGATATCAAGACCTATAGTAGGTACCTATACCCTAGCGGGATCGGGAACGAAATGATCCCGCGCGGCGGAGAGCGAGGCGCCGGCAAATAACTAACCTGGCGCCGTCCTCAGGGTCACTGGCGGCTGGAGTGGGGACTCCTGCCGACCCTTGAATGTGAGCCTGGGAAGAGGTGGTCTGCTGTAGCCGCAGATTGCCTACATAAATTAGGCCGAGATTTTAATTTCAATCATGAAACCGGATGAGCCTACCGAAAGGCTACAGTGTGATGGCGGTCCTGGTTGTAGATCTATGAGTTCCCAGGACCGTCATTCAAGCACCTGAGGCTGGCTACCGTGGTGTTTTTAGTGGGTAGCCCGAGCCCACCAGTGTGGACAGGGACTCCTACATACCCCGCTGCACCCCCAGTAGCGGGGACCCATAAAGGGTTTTCACCACGGAAAAAAAAAAAGTAATTATACCCTATCTCAAAACCAAATCTAATAACACTCCGCTATGCGCCAACGCAAATTAGTTTCCAATTTTTATTGTGGTTCTATGTCGATGACTTCGATTCATTTTTCTTAAATGACACACAGTGGTAATAATACCTATCCTAGCCGTATTACAGCGACGGCGGCCAGTCTAAGCTGACTAGTCTAGGATTAAAGCCTAAACTCTCTCAACTCGTGAAATAGTCGAGAGAAGACCCGTGCCCAGTGGGGCACTAAAAGGGTTGAAGTGGGTGGATGGTGCGGAAATTTCTCTTCAATAGGTTAAAATGATTCACTATGAAAATGTATCATTTTTTTTTAATATGTACCTGCCCACAGAGTACGTAAACCGTACAATGAAACAATACAAAAATAATATTAGGCTTAATATAATTATGTACCTTTAATACAAGTTCAACATTACGAAAAATGTTTTCGAAACTATCTTGAACTTGGCAAAATGGGGTTCTAAATTCATTTCTTTTGTTCAAAACATTAGTTAAAAATAAAATGGAATTGCTATAAATGGAATAAAAATGGATTAGAATAGTTAAAATAGTTTATAGATTAAGTGCATTTTCACTTATTATCTTGACATGTTACTGATAGTATACGAAAAAATTTTTCGTTTTGACAACTTGTAAGAAGGGTACAGTTTATGAGTGGAGTAGGTACTTATTCCGAGTTCGATATGTTTAGAGCAATAATGTACTTACTGCTTTAATGTCGCCTAGGTCTACATAAAATGCTGCAATAAAGAGACTTTAATATTAATTGGGATCGAACATTTAAAACTATAAATAATTTTTCGTATATTTGATACGCATAACGCCATCTACATGTTAAACAATGTAAGTTTGCCGGGTTCAAGTTCATTGAATAAATCATAGATGGCGCTGTAACTTACCTAGCTACAGTCACAGCAGTACTGTGTGAACGACGTCTCGCATTGACGCTTGGGGACGCCACTGTAACCAGCCGCCATATTATTTTGACATTAAACATCATAATCATTCATTCAAATAACCTCGTAGAAAAGCAATTCAGTCAACGCGTTGCCCTCTGTCAGTTAGTTTGTGTTAGTGTTTTTTATAATTTTGGTGTCGTTGCTTTTTATTTTAATCCAATAATGTCTTACAACAGTGATATAGACAATCTTACGGAAGAAGAAAAAGAGGAAATGATTAAATATTGCGATAACGCCATTAAAACTAGACCCTTGACTCAAATAGCGGTCGAGTTAAAGGTACCATTTCTCAAATTACGTGCACTTATAAACAGACGTAACACTAGAGAGAAACTTCGTGCCAAAGGAAATGATAAGCTTAAAGAAAAAAAATTTGCCGACTTCAAAGATCTAGAAATAACTTTATTAGATTGGACGCGTAAAATGCTTGATGCAAATGTAAAGTTAACTCGAAGGCTAATAATGAAGAAAGCTGCTTTTATGAAATACAAAACGAGGGGATTAAGGGATCCGAGCTGTCTATTAGATTGGGTGAAATATTTTATAAGTCGACACAATATATTAGAAATGATTGCTTCGAAAAATAAAGAAAATGACAAAAAATTTAAGCCACAAAGAAATACTCGAGAAGAAGCAGATGCTTTGTCAATATGGAAGATAACTGGATTGTTAAGAACATACTTACCGAAGGATATATTTATTGTTGATGAATTTAGCTTGCTCTACGATTTGATGCCTAACGAATTATCTTCATACAATAAAAAAAACGTACGCAATCGCCGTCTTAGTGTTATCATTGGTACAAATTCAGAGGGAACAGAGAAGATGAAACTGCTAGTAATCGGCGAACCTGACCAGCCTCCTCCACAAAACCTCTTTGTTGATTACGTTACGAATTCAAAAGCGTATGTCACGCGAGATATTTTTATTCAATGGCTACAAACTCTTGAACGTTATTTAGAGTACAAAAAAAGGAATATCGTCCTTCTACTAGACGTTTGTCCTGTGCACCCAGAAGAAATGATTCTGAGTAACATTAAACTATGTTTTGTGTCTAAAACAAATCAGCCGTTTAAAAAAGGTATTATTCATAAAGTCAAAGAAGAATACAGGCTTAAATTACTGCAATTAAGCCAAAATTCAAACACACCAGACTACCCCATTGACGTTCCCATGGCCTTGAAATATCTGTCTGATGCATGGAATAGTGTGGAACCTGAATTAATAAAATCATGTTTTAGAAAAGCTGGTTTAACAGAGAAGATTGATTTAGAAGACATTGAAGACGCAATCATACCGCAGATTCCTGATTATCCTGGATATTTGACGGTGGATGATAATGAACCTATTTGTGACGCAGTGTTTGTTATGAATACTGTCATAGATGACAAACCTGAAGTAGTCACAGAAGGTGAAGCTTTGGTAGCTGCACAGAAATTGCGGACTTTTTTGTCAACAAAGAAAATGAGACGTGAGGCTTTAGACGCCTTGAGAACAATTGAAGATAGAATACTGTCAGCTGTAGATAAAGCTAAATAAATACACATGTCAAGTTACTCACTCTTTTTGTATTGATACATTGTAATTTTACCTACTTTTTTAAATAAAATATTTTCTATAATTATGAAGTTTTGTTTTGTACCACATATACTCTATACTAGTAGCAGTATTTAACTAGGAAATCCGCTCATAAGATGATACGTAAATCAAAGGTGTGATGGCAAATTTTGGTACTTTTAGCTACGGTACGTATCAGCTCTGGCTGGGCCGCCAAACCGGTGCCGAGTGAGCGGTGTGGCCGACCAAATACAAACACGTAGGTATAACATAAAAAGTTTCAATTTCAAAAGTGTGACAGTACATAATAATAATAATAATTACATAAACTTTATTTTTGTTTCAGTTTTCATCCGATTTCAAAAAGAAGGATGTTCTCAATTGGACTGTACGGTTTTTGTATGCATATTACGCGATTACTTTTAAAAAGTGGTTTTGATAATTATTATTTGGTTACAAAGGGTGTACTTTCTAGATGGTTTTATTTAAATTTTATCAAAATCGGTTTGGCAAATTTCTAGTTACTGCGAAAGCATTGAAGTCGGTTCGTATTTTTTAAACTAATTATATCCTTCTGTTAAACTACATTACAGTCCACTACCCGACCACTAATAAACCTATTGTACTTTAAATTGATATAATTAAGTTAATTTAGACATAGATAAATATTTTTCTATACTTTAGATTTGTAGATACCCACTGAAAATATTATTTTGCTGTTTATTATCACCTCTGTCATAATTGATGATCAAAAATTAGATAGATATTGTTATGAATGTATGCTCATAAAATTATAAGGGAATATAACTTCACCTTTTTGTCGGTGGTTAAAAATCGCTTCTGCTACTTTGAAATTAAAACGCGTCGAACGAGCAGAAAGATTGTCCTATCACAATTCACAGATAATATATTACTATACTAGTAGGTCTTATCTACATCATTGCGACATCTAGTAATAAATATCAATAACTGTTTTAGTTCTCGTTGTTGTAACTGTGTAATTGTTCGTCATTTACTCAACAGATGGCCATTTAAGATGAACATGTTGTGTCATAAATTAAACACTTGTGTAATTGAACATTATGACTCATAATGTTCAATTACAAGTGCAAGTGGGACAAACAGTTACTAGTAAATAATAATTATGTTTATATAATAATAAAATGTCCTTAGTTTAGTATACCATGAACTTGACCTTTGTTGTAGTGTTAGCCTTCTAGGGAACCACGAACTTTTTCTACTCTCGTCTTTCGATATCGTCGTAAATGGAAAATGAACAGATAGCGTTTCTTTTCTACACAAAAATACGCTTTGAAATTACGATGATAGTGTAATGTAGTTTTATGTGTAGTAATTACTATACTTACTCGTATTTCATGTGCCAATAAATTGCTTTATATTTAAGTATAGTTCATTTGAATAGTTGGTTACATAAAAAATATTAGTTACTTCTTATTCTCTGACTTCACTACTGTCATAGAATAATTAAGGTCAATCAAATTTAAATAGGTACATATTCTTAAAATTAAATTATCTGTGTTAAATATGAACTACATAAATTTGATTTGAATATGCGACCTCTAGTAATAATTGCGAGTAACTATTGAAGTTCTCGTAGTTCTAACTGTGTAATAGTTCGGCATTTCTTTGACAGATGTCGCTATAATAAATAATTTACCAGCCACCCACGTCAGATTTTTATGACCGATTTTGTTCTCGATTCGACGCGTGGCCTTGAGTTTTGAATTGAGTTGCACAAAGTCGGTTATAAGAATCGGTGGTGTGCTGGCTGCATCAGATTTTAAATTATGCAGCTAGACATTTCCAGAGACAATTTTATGATAGTTCATGTTATAAATAATAGATGGCGTTAAAGTAAAATTTTCGGTTTCATTATATTTACAATTTATTTATTGTGATTAGTAACAGAATTATAAATTTTATGATAGAGGTTGGTTAATTATATTAGTCTCTCAGTGTGAACCTAAGCCAGTGTCCGCCCTTGAGCTTGATGTTGAAGGTCTCATTAGAGAGCACCGCGGGCACGCAGGTGCGCGCGCACGGCGACAGCACGAAGTGTTGCACGATTTGATACGTCATCACTTTAACTTCGCACAGCGCGAATCTCGACCCTGTGGAGTGTAAGCGATAATGTCACTTAGTTACTGTGGTGTAAGGTGTAAAATCTATTGTAAACTACTTGCAGACAGGTCTACTTGTGTAATACACAGGTAAACTACCTGTCTGCAAGTAGTTTGTTATAATATTAAAATTTAGTCATAGAATAGCTTGCTTTGCTCTAAGTTCCAATCAAAAGTATCGATACTAACGATACACTATCGCTACTGCACGGTAGGAAAATAAATTGGACGCTTTTATGTAGGTATTTCCAAAAAATAAAAATAATAAATTCATTTATGTACCTATTATGTCGGAGAAGTCATTAGTACGATGACCGACTTGACAGCTAGGCGGCGACCGTCACTCATTACACGAACTGTTCTCAGTTCTCAACAGCGAGTAAAATCAGTCTAGGAACTGTCTTACCACTCGTAGTATTATTTTTACATTTCGTAATAAATTAGTAGTGTGATTAAGTTAACTTTGTTTGCTGCTCGTAACCACACCTACCTACTCAATGTTTTCTGGCGAGTACTATGCCTCTGATCGGCCCCGTATACCGACATGTATTCCATTTTCATTCATAATATTTCATTGGAGGCACTTAAACACGCTTGTCAAGTTACAGTCTCCATTCAAGATACCACTACTAAACCTAATAAGAAGGTTCTAGAAGATCTTACCGATGCAGTTCCTAGGTCCGAGACCGAAAGGCATGTACGCAAAGCTTTGGATCTTGTGTTTGTTTTCGTCGGAGAACCGCTCAGGATCGAACTTTGTTGGGTTGGGGAAGAAATTCGGATCGTGGTGGATTGCGTATGTTGGAATGCTGATTCCTGAGCCTTTGCGCACCTGTAGAAAAAATTAACTGTAACCCTAGAACCCCCAACTTCAACAAAAATTCGCTCTGTCTTTCGCATGCACGATCATTGCCGCGGATTTCCGAACCAACTCATTAGCCGCCGAGGCAAAACCAGAGGCATTGCCTCGGTAAGTGCCGCCATTATCAAATGAAAAAAGCAGTATTCAGAGTACACATCATATAAATTTGTCAAGACAGCATAATATGTAGTCTTAACAAATATCTGTACATACATATGCCTCGCTCTGGTCTTACAATGTGAGCGTTTACTTCTTTGGCTAGTTATGTGTTAAACATGTAGTTTGTGTTGCAGTGGAATTTATTATTACGTTATAAAACATATGAACTTGTGCAGTAATAACTATAATATAGTTAAAAACAAAAAAGTCACCATTAAAATATTTTTTACGATTTAACTTCTTAGTTAGACTATAAGTATGATATTGTCATTGATCCTTGACAAGTGTGCAAAATTCAAATAAATCTAACGTTTCGAACTGGGTATAGTTGCGTACGAAGATTCCTTTACAAACACACCAAGTGAAGCTATTAAAAGCGTATGCGTGCCTTTATTGCCATGCTTTTGTTTATCGAGACTTACTATGTAATCCTTTTCTGCTTTATCATTCGGTTTGCCTAAGTTATAATCTTTGACGCAGAGGCGATCTAAACCTATAGCTGGGGGCCACATCCGCAACAGTTCTGAAAAAAAAAATTGCATGATAGCACTTCCAAAAAATATTTCAATGATACATCATAATCTACAGTAGGAGCATTTTGGTACGTATAAATAGCGTAGTTTCATATAAACCAAAACATTATTCTTACCAGAAACCACCATATCCATATAAGTCATTTTCTGAATAGAATCAAAGTTAAATCGTCCATTGTTCTTCTCATTCTCTTCTCTGATCTCCTGTGCCAGTTTCTCCTGGACATCGGGGTTCACAGCCAGCTCATACAGCAGAAAAGACATGCAGGTGGACACGGTTTCGAACCCAGCTAAGAGGAACAGCACTGCTTGAGCAATTAGGTCATTGTCGGACCACACTGGGAAACAAACAAGCAATTTAGAACATATTTTTCTAAATCGTCAGGTAAGCGGTGACAGTGGTCTATGAACTCTTGCAACATCAGAAGCAGAATTAGCAAACGTACACTGGCTGTCTTATTCACATCCAAGGACACAACCAAAAGTTATTACAATGCGTGAAATCTGTAGATAGGTACACCCCCAAGGAGACCCTACAGCGAATAATTTCACTGTGGTACCTCAACAGTACTAAAATTTGACGGGCCGGTGGCGTGGTCGGTAAGATACTTGCTTTTCACGCCGCAGGTCGTGGGTTCGATTCCCACCCGAGACAAACATTAATGATGAACATTTGTGTTTGTGTCGAATCTGGGTGTAAATATCTATTATAAGTATATATTTACAAAAGAAAAGTATTATATGTATAGTATATACCAGCTATCTGGTTTCCATAACACAAGCTCTGCTTAGCTTGGTACCAGATGACCGTGTGTGTTAATGTCCCAAAAATATTATTATTATTATTATAATAGCACTTTAATTTATTTATTTATTTATTTATATGATTCACCAACATTTGAGTACACTCATACAACATACATAAAGTAACTACAGTTTTTAAACCAGTGCAACAAACAATTATAGGCAAATACAACTTTCACCAAATTAAAAACAGCTAAGTAAAAGTAAAAAAAAAAAACTTAAAAATAACATTTCTTAATTATTTCAACTCTTAGTTATTCATCTACGTATGCCGTTTTTCTTCACTTTTCGACAGATGCTCAATAAGCGTAGATCTAAATTGACCAAGAGAATTAAAGTGAACATCAATGAGGTCACTGCAGTTATTTAACAACCTGCAGAGTCTTGGCAGTGGAGAGTTGGCCCCAAGCACAGTTCTTCTGCGAGGTGGATAGAGAGGAGTTATGTGATATCGGGGATATCTAGCTGGTACACGGAAGGTCACTTTACTCAAAAACCCAGGGCAATCCATTTTACCAGTCAAGACCTTGAACATGAATATACCATCTGTCAAGTCTCTACGACTCGATAGGGTATTCATATTAAATTTTGTAAGTTTGTTCCTATATGAGGTCTTTTTGTCTACTCTATTGCAGTTACGCGTTAGGTGCCACATAAATCTTTTTTGGACCCGCTCTAGTCTTAATGAGTGAGTGGCAAAGTGAGGCCTCCATACCACACTGCAGTATTCTAAAATACTTCTCACTAAACTGTTATAGAGCACAATTTTAGGTCTGCTGCCACGGAAAATTTTTCCATTTCTAATAATGAAACCCAACATTCTGGATGCTTTTTTAATTACATTGTCTATTTGTGGTAAAAATGTAAGTTTTCGGTCAAAAATTACCCCAAGATCACTTACAGTGTCTACAACTTGTACTTTTTCACTGTTAATAAAGTAATCACCACTAATCTGTCCAGCCTTTCGGGAAAATTTAATATGGAAGCATTTTTTGCTGTTTAGGTCCATGTCGTTACGATTACACCAGTCATTCAACCTATCGAGATCACTCTGTAGACACTGAGTATCATTAGACGATTCTACGGTCCTACCGATTTTCAAATCATCTGCATACATGAAGTAGTCAGAAAAATTTAAACTAGTTGGCATATCATTTATAAATACATTAAATAGTATTGGGCCAAGATGGGAGCCTTGTGGTACACCAGATGTAATAGATTTGGTTTCCGATTTAAAGCCGTTAACAACCACAAAGAATGTGCGTTCCTCAAGATACGACTCAAACCACTTCAGCAAGGAACCGGTGACACCATACGTTTTCAATTTTTGCAAGAGTATTTTGTGTGAGACTCGGTCAAAAGCTTTGCTGAAGTCGGTATATATTACGTCGTACTGCTTGTTAGAGTCTACGGCTTCAATAACAGCCTCGGAGAAGGACACTAGGTTCGTACAAGTAGATTTGTACCTAACGAATCCATGTTGGTTGTCATTAAGATACAATCTAATGTGATTTTGAATGTGTGGACATACCAGCGACTCGAATATTTTAGCTAACGATGATAGGATGGAGATCGGTCTATAATTACTTACAACTGAAATTGTATCACACTTGTGAATAGGGATAACTTTTGCCACCTTCCAAACAGTAGGAAAAACACCTGACTTTAACGATTCATTAAATATTCTCAAGAGTGGTGTTACCAAGTAATCAGCACAAGAAGCTATAAAAACAGGTGGAATATTGTCAGGCCCCGCGCCCTTTGAACAATTGACATGTTTCAATATTTTCAGTAAAGCATCATGGTCAATAACAGGAGATGTCAAGTCGAGACTATATCTTTCCAAATTCTTGAGGAAGTCAGAATCAAAATCAACGTTGGTCTGGTAGTTGTTTCGGTACACGGAGAAAAAGTAAGAAGCGAACATTTCACATATATCTTTCCCTTCCGATGCTGACGAAGTGCCATTGCTCATGGACGCGGGATATGAACTCAAACCACCTCTTTTAGCCTTTACGTAGGACCAGAAATATTTAGGGTTTTTAATGATCTTATCCTCAAGTCCGCTCACATAATTTTGATAACACATTGCAACCCTATCTGTACATCTTTTACTTATTATTTTCAGTTCGATGTGATCCCTGGGGTTTTTATAAGCCCCATATCGACGCCTAATTTTGTATTTTTCTCTTAGCATTCTTATGAGACTTTGGTCGAACCATGGTGGGTATCGATTTCGTCTAGCGCTGCATTTTGGAACAAAATTTTCAATGGCTGTTTGAATAATTTCATAAAAAGTTTTAACCATTTCATTAACATTGCTTATTCCATCAAATATTTCGCACCATTTTAATTTTGAAAGATATTCCCGAATTTTGGCATAGTCTGCTTTATAAAAGTTATATTTTACATTGTTATTATAAGGTAGTTTTGGCTCGCTTATTGATGAAATGCATATATCCAGAGGTGGATGATACTTGTCTACAGCAGTCAGGGCGCTCACACATTCTGTCACACAACATGAGGGAAGACTTGTTATCACTAAGTCCAATACCCTCCCAGATCTATTAGTCACTTGGTTTTGTTGAGTTAAATTATTTACATTTATAAAATCGACTAAAGTCTGCCCAAGGGTCGGTAACGGTTGAACGTTATTAGAATCGATTAGTTGATTCCAGTCTACTCTACCTTGATTAAAATCACCAATTATGCAAGAGTATGCTTCAGAACTCTCAAGAACAGAATTACATTGGTCCAGGAATTGTTCTAGCAAAGATCGTTGAACAGGTGGCGGCATGTAGACTGCACACAAAGCAAGTCGGTGCACTTCCTCAGCCCTTGGCAAGTCAACAATAACCCAGACATCTTCACATTTGCTTTCCCAGGTAGGAATGCGCTCCGATTTAAATCTCTTGGAGACAGCTATTAATACTCCACCACCATCCCTCAAATTGTGGAAACCTGAACTCTCTCTATCCCTCCTGTAAACGTTATACCTGCTGTCAAAGATCTCACTACTCAATACTTTGTCATTAAGCCATGTCTCTGAAAGAATTACGGCATCGTAGTCGACACAGCACAAGTTTCTATAAAAATCGTGAGTTTTCGTACGCAGACCACGAACATTTTGATAATATAAATTGAAATTAGAGAATTTTAAAAAATAATGTATACAGAAACAATACTACTAAGAAGGAGATAACGAAAAGCTCATACTAATTTCTTATGTAATACATTAACATTTCTTATCAAAATACTTTCGGATCCATCAATTTTTCTAACAAAAATTTTACCACCTCTCACCCAGACATATTTGTACCCTTTTTCATTAGCCTTTTTCCTAGTCGCTGCGTGGAGGGCTTTATTCGCAGGAGATAGATGTTCTGTTACAAAGATAGGGGATTTATCACCAGGAAATCCGAGCAGTTGACTGTTTAATTTGTTTTCAGGATTTGATTTATTGTAGGTAGTTGTCGCAGCAAGGAGGCGGTCACGCATTCTTGGTGACTCTAATTGCAGGACAATGGAACGTGGACGGGAGCTTGTATTGTCTTGCTTCGCTATACGAGTGCAGTTTTTTATGTCACGTTCTTGAATATCGTATCCCACAATACTGCCAAGTTTAGTAGCAATATGTGTGAGGTTTTCGTTCTTTTTTTCAGGCACACATTGTAACTCTATATTACTAGCGCGAGAATGTTGTTCAATTTGGTTGAGTCGTGAAGAGAGGTCGTTAATACAACTTTTTAGGTCCATATTTTCTTTCTGCAGATCCACTATTGCACGCTTATTCTCTTCTTGCTCTTTGATAATTTGATCATGACTGTTACTAAGGAAATTCAAAGATTCGGACATTTGTGACATCTCCTCTTTAATAGGTTTTAGTTCTCTGTTAATCGTTTCCGTGATCATGTTTCTCATTTTGGAGATCAATTCATCCATTTGCTTAGATATAGTATCTTCGATCGTTTTACGAAGTATCTCATGATCAGATTTTTCTGGTGATGATTGTGGAGGAGAATTCAGAGCTGGCCTCTTACTACCTCTGGTACTGCAAACATTGCGAGATGGAGTGATCTCTTTTTTACTTGAATTAGGTGTGAGTGTTTTGTCTGCCTCACTCATTATTATAAGTGCCGAATTTGGGGTATTGCCTTATTGCAATGGTAACACTTACTATTTGTCAAATGACAAAATGTCAGAAACTTACGCTCGATGACAAAGACAGCCGTCAGATGAGTTTGACAACCCGAATGTTGCGTTATTGTGGGTATTCTTAGTCCTCTGATATTTCAAGCAAAATGTGGGTATAAAAATAAAACTTAGCTGTGGTCTTTTTTACTGTTCGTAGTTCGAGTTTTTCTCTAATAACAGCTGAATTAACTCTTCATATCCTGTACTTCACTTTGCATTCACTTTTTGACTGGTTAGTGTATATTTCCACCCAAAAATAATTTAAGTTTAAAATGTACTAAGAAGAGCTGTTAGCTGTTACGGTGACAGATTTCAGAGATTAGTCATACTTTGAGATTAATCTTTTAAGTGTGTGTTATATTTATATTTAAATAAATCTCAATCGTTGTTTCTTGTGTTAAATTTCATGCAATCGGTTCAGCTGTTTCGTCGTGATATTAAACATATCTTTTTGTTTATGATATACTAGCTTCCGCCCGCGGCTTCGTCCGCGAAATTGATCTTACTAATCTTGTTTCTCCATACAAACTTTGGAACCCCGTTTCAACCCCTTAAAGGGTGAGTTTTCTTAGTGCACCCCTAGACCCCATATGGAACCTATGTGCCAAATTTAGAGTCTCCAGACCCAGCGGTTTGGGCTCTGCGTTGATATGTCAGTCAGTCAGTTTCTTCTTTTATTTAATTAGATTTACAGATAATATTCATCTCCACATACTTTTGGGTTAATAAATAGAAAGTGTAGAAAATTTTGGTAAGTACCTCGATTTACAGCCTTCGTTCCTACAGACGACTCTTCAACTGTGGCAAAGCCGGCAGCACTGTCATCCGATTTGATATCCTCGTGTGTAAGTTGACCTACAATATGTTCGTTAATAAAAAAATAACTTTTAGTCTATCTCTAAATACTACAAACACTAAAAACATGCATAATAGCTTGCTAAAGACGAGTACAACTATTTAATTTATGACTGGCATCCCACTGCTGATAAAGACATTACACAACATCTGCAAGACGCCTTTTTTTCGCTGTGGGATGTTGCTATAACAACACCGCGGGCGGGGGTAATACTCACTAAACCCACAGCGCTCCGTCTTTCACCTTGCCGCACATGGACCGCCGAAACAGTCAGCCACTTATAATATTGTGACAGCTGCGACGACGGCGCATGCGCACCCAGCATGGTCACGGAAACCATGATGTGACACAATGCAAGACGCCTAAGATCTTGGATCGACCGTTTAATTGCGCCAGAATTTACCTGATTACCAGATCAAACAGAGAACTACCTATCTGGTTTTGTTGTGATGAATGTCGATGTGCCTCACCTGCGTCTCTTCAAGTATGGGACTAAATATAGTTAGCGAAACACGTGGTGACTGGTTCGGCATACCTCTACTTGCCAGAATTTTATTTCCCCGAATTTTATTTGCTATAATACTCACCAGACATATTACCTATTGGTTCTCATAATTTTATATGTCATATTCATTGTTTACTATATTAGTCACGTCAGTGGCGTAGCGTGCCTTGTCGGGGCCCCATATAAAAAATTTTTTGGAGGCCCTTATATGGAAGTAAAGATTTTTCACAAAAGAAAAAAAATATTGTGAGAAGAAATATTTATTTATCACATAATTTACCCATTTTACAAATAAAAAAGGAATTGTTTTATAGAATTTTGTCATTTGTAAAATAAAATAAATTAGAAAGTTTTTATTATTTTTCCTTACACACTTTGGGGGCCCCCGTGGCCCGGGGCCCCGTATAATTGATACGGCAAATACGGCGGTAGCTACGCCCCTGAGTCACGTGCTAGAAACTTTGTTTCCCATAACATCGTTTGTTATAATCATTGTAAGCCGTAATTATCACATCATTTCTCACCGAAATTGCTTGTAACACCCCGACTCAGTGCAATCTGACTCGGATAGGTTAGGTTAGAGCCTTAGTCTTCGTGGTTTTTTTTAAACCATCCAGAAGTAGCAGCCTCGCCAAGCGGGGCTCCATCAAGCTTAGTTGTAACTTGTAAGAAATTTTAGAGCGCCTGTTAGAATCTCATGAGCAAATACATACCTCGAATAGATTGGACATTAATTTAGGATGGCGTTTTAAAATTCTGTTGTGTGATATTAAAAATATGGATAACATTCGAATCATTATGAAATCAAATGTTCGGGCAAATAACAGTACCTATGTCACGTGTCTTCTATGGTAAACAAAACATTTGGGCAATTGCAATTTGGGCAAATGAAATTCAGGCATATGAATATTATGGCATATATTTTTCGGGCAAACAATAAATAACCGACTGGTTCAATCAATTCCCGGTCGTGCCAACACATCTTTGTGGGAATTGGTTCATTTCTGCTGCTCAATATTGGCGATGGAAAACGTCGCGTCGTGAGGAAACCGGCATGTCTAAGATCAAATCATTCGAGGACGTGTGACATCCACCGACCCACACTTTGTCACACTTTGTAAGGCCTAAACTCTCTTAACTCGTAAGATAGTAGAAAAAAGACCTGTGCCTTAGCTGTGGGACAATAAAAAGGGTCGAAGTGGTAGTGACTGGTGAAAATGAAAATATGCTTTATTTTTTTTGAGACGCGAGTCTACTTAAAAATAGTCCAATTTCTTTTCCTACCGTGTAGTGAATGACTGGCAACTACTGAGAAACACTGCCAAAAAACTCAGTAGGCTTTTTTCTTTTTTAAATGAAGTACTTATATCTATTACATTTTGTTTGTTTATTGTGTTGAATTAGAGCGACTTAATTCCAAGCGTTTTTATCCGTTAGATAGTATGAAATTTTATAATACGCTTTCTTACATAACGTAGATTTTATAGTTATTTTAAATTTGTTAATAGTCATTTCCCTAATATTATTTCGAAGTTTATTGTAGAAACGTATACACTGCACCATAAAAGAGTTACTGATTTTGTGGAGTCGAGTATAATGTGCCACAAAATCGTTCTTAATTCTAGTATTTAAATTATGTGTCGCTTATTTTTTTAAATTTCGTAATATTTTTATGCACATACAATAAATTTTCATAAATATATTGAGAAGCAAAAGTCAAAATATTTATGTCTCTGAATTTCTCTCTTAGAGAAACACGGCTTCCTAGTTTGTAGATAGCTCTTATAGCTCTTTTTTGTAAAATAAAGATGGTTTCTATGTCAGCCGCATTTCCCCAAAGAAGAATTCCATAAGACATGATACTATGAAAATAACTAAAGTAAACAATTCTAGCAGTATCCTCATCAGTGAGCCGTCTAATTGTTTTAACTGCATACGCAGCAGAACTTAATTTTCCGGACAGTTTATCTATATGAGGAAGCCACTGTAATTTAGAATCTAGTGTGATGCCTAAAAAAACTGATGACCTAACAGGGTTCAACTCATTACCATTAATTTTAACCATTGCATTTGCCTGTCTTACAGTAGGCATGGATGACATTCATCGCCACTTTCAGGACACTTTCAGGAGTATACAAGTTACATTATTCTACCTTTCCTAGCTTCCATGAGCAAATGTATCATGTCAGGTCTTATTATGTTCCGCTTTTCCCGATCCTTCATCGTGTCCAGAACTAAACTCTTAAAGAAAATTTTCGCTTCTTTTGACATGATATCCAAATTCAGCCACTGGAAACAAAGTTATTTACCAAAATGAAAAATTTTTGAAACTAATTTATCTTCATACTAATATTATTAAAAGGAAAGATTTGATTGTATGTTTGTTTGTAAAGAATAGGCTCAAAAACTACTAGACCGATTTCAAAAATTCTTTCACCATTGGATACAGCTTTACTGAGTAACATAGACTATATTATATGTTAAAAAATTAGGAATCCGTATGAAAACTTCGATAATGTAACCCAAGCTGTGAAAAAAATTACGAAAAAATACATTATATCGCTTACGCTGCGGAAACTATTGACATTAGAGCAAAGTGATGTACTACAGTTTTATAGAGGCCATAAATGTCTACAAAACAGTCCGCCGTACCATACATTTAAATATTTTAGTTACGTCACAATAACTAATTTTCATCTTAAAATATCCTAACTTGATCGAGTGTTCTTAGTAATAAAATGTATGATGATATTTTTTTTGTCTAAATACCGATATCTACCCATGCGAAACCGGGGCGGGCCACTAGTAACATAATAATCTAGGACATTAACACACACATCTGGACCCAGACAACTGGTATATACTATACATATACTACTATTCTTTTTTAAATATATACTTAAAATAGAAAATTACACTCAGACTCGAGACAAACAGACGGGTTCATCCCACAAATTTCTGCTGGCTGTCATATGGTAATCGAACCCAATATCTGCGGCGTGAAAAGCATGCATTATACAGACCACGCCACCGGCCCGTCAAATAAACCAAGAATCAATCATTGACTGCTTCCATGATGATGACCAGTGATTAAAATATGCATCTTAGTCAAAAAGGCGTAATTCCTTTAGATACTGATCATCTTTTAATTCGGTCATTCTCATTAAATCCACAGCCGGATATATTTTTTTAATCCATGCACTTCAGTGGGTACCAAAGGGTAGGGTTCAAATCCCGAGTCTCTTCATGGCGCTGCTGTTGATATTGACTTACAAGAGTAGATGTGGCGGGATTGCGGTGGTGGGTTAAGTGAACTACCACGAACGAAGGTGACTCAGTCATCAAGTTTATCTTCGTGTTGCTCAGGCCAGAGAGTTACGTCATGTTTGTGTATTTTAATTACACAATCGCAACATCACTCTGGAATTCTAGCATAACTAAAAGTTGCGGTCATGCTAAAGATAGACAGTACAAATCGTAGGTAACCCCCTTTAAACCAAAGTCGAATTGCATCCAAAACTTCTATTGAAAACTGCTAACTGCTGTATGCGACCACTTTTAATTACTGCGTCAAACTGGGCTACTTACAATGCATGTGTGTTTAATATATCCAACTAATATTTGTATGACGCTTTTGGTTTCAGAGGTAATTAAAATTAATGGATTAAGTTAATTTAATGTACAAAAATAATGATTTAAGGCTGATTTTATCCTTCACGAAATTAGAAAACTTGTTTGCGCCAAATATTGTTGGTCCTGCGTTTTTTAATACCTCAAATAGTAGGTACCGTATTTCTGTTACAATAACTTAGTAATATTTCCTAACAAGTACGAATTCAAATTATGCTATTGAATTTTATGCTTACCTTCAGAAGTTTAGGTAAACTCATAGCGAGGAACATTAAAATCATTTGCCGATAGTTAAAGTTAGAGACATTTTTGCCCATTAAGTAGAACTGGTTATTTTCTTCAGTTTGGGAGTCTACTTTCAGGCCAAAGGCGCAGCTGGCAATGACATCATTAGCGTAACGAGTGGTCAGGTCCTTGCATTCCACATCTAGGTACCCATCTGTGGAAAAGGAGTTTTATTATATCAACTAAACCGACTGGTATAATTGCTGAACCTGTTTGATTAGCGCCACATTTTAGGCCAAATTGTTCATCTAAATAATTTAGAGGTCCAACCAAATACACAGTTTTTCAAAATTTATCCGGTGGTTTAGGGGTAACTACCCTGTAAACAGTAATAAACACCACAGAGACGACTGGATCTTTTCCAGCACTATCTATTACATTTCATTTGGGGAATGAAAAGCAGGCTATCAAAACAGGCATTTAGGAAAAGTTTAGTGACGATACATACTTTTATGCATTACAGGATGGTCGATATGGGTTCAATTTCGATAAGTGATATCTCATAAATAAAAATTACGAGTAGTTACCTTTTGAATCTTGAATCTTCTTTTTAAGCATATTTATCATCTGATCCCCAACCTCCACCATGAACGGCACCATCAGTCTTATTTTAGAGCTGGTGAACGCTGGACTAAGTGTAGACCTCATGTCTTTCCATTCTTGACCTGTAACAGCAGTCCACTGCTGGATTGGTGTATAGGAAAAACTAAATACTGTTTAGTGGTAACAAGAAGTATCGGATTCAAATATCAGTAGACTAAAGTCAGGAATTGTGTGTTGATAGATCCATCTTCAGAGAGCCGAGAAAAGGGGAGAGAAACTTGGGAAAAGACTTTCTCTCCCCTTTTCTCTGCCTCTGTTTTCTGCCTTGGTTTTGGGGTATTACAGGCCTAAATTTCGGACTCATCTTCAAGACTCACCTTTTAAAGTCAACAAGTTTCTGTTGAAGAAGGAGTCACTGAGATCGAAAAAGGTACGGTGATCTATGAAATAGTCGAAATCTTTGACTGTGATCTTCTTTATGAGTTCTATGTCTCGGATCATTATCAGCTCTTGTGCGAACTGGTAGCTACCAATGAACCTGAAAACGCCATGAAAAAGTGTTAGTGAACTCATAACAACTCGGAAAGGGATCGTCTCTGTATCAACCCGTGCTGAACAGCATCATTTGTATGAAACCCCCCCCATCGCAACAAACACTAAGTAAACAGAATATTTACGTAATCGCCTCGTCTCTGGACATGTGCGTTGTCAACTTGCAGTTCCCCCTTAAGCCTCTCTCTCTCTGTATCCTTCCCGTGGCATGCATTGCCGTTGCGTTGCGTTGCTTTTACGGCCGTTGAATTTATCCCCATAAAATTTCGCACGCATGTGTAAGTTTGCATGTGTGTAGTATAAGCCTCCGCGTAGTTCTATGACCTCCCGTGAGCGTGATGCTAGGAATAAGGTTATTTGCTTCTCGTTGATCCTAACATATCGCTAATACTCATTGCTCAATGCCGTCTGGTCGCGTTGCATCCTCCGCTACATTTGCTGTCCACGCTTTTAACTCTGTTCTGTAGCAATTCTTTTAAATGGAATGCGCTTACGATTCACTCGTGTTTATATGACTAAAGTCAGTTCACTGCCACTTCAGCTGACTACACCGGTGGGCTATGTCGATTATAACTATAGCATTAGCTAAACAAATTTACCTTTCTTCAGGAAAAGCGTCGTATAGCTGCTGGATTTCATCAGTAAAATGGTGTCTGCGAAGCAAAATGTTGCCCATGTTGCCTAAGAAGGGTAGTGGACGGAAGTGCTTGACGCCTCGCTTGCTGAAGCTGGAGTAGACCTGGCGATAGTATAGCCAGATGGCTACCACCAGCACCACCACCCAAATGGTAAAGATTATCATGATCTGAAAAGGGGTGTTATTATTTACTGGTAAGATTAATTATGAGCAAGTGCCTATAATAAGCAAATATAATTGCATAATTTGGGAATAGATGGCGCTGTGTGTGAGAAAATATTATTATTATTACTTGGTTCACTTTTTAATTTTCATATTTTTATACAACTTTATTGGGCAAGAATGCCTATCTGATGGTAGCGGGCACAGTAGTTGGACGCTTGCAACACCAGAGGTAAATGTTCTTTTTTTTATATAAAAGAAACTGACTGACTGACTGACTGACATATCAACGCAGAGCCTAAACCGCTGGGTCTGGAGACTCCAAATTTGGCACATAGGTTCCTTATGGGGTCTAAGAGTGCACTAAGAAAGGATTTTTCAAAACTCACCCTTTAAGGGGGTGAAACGGGGTTCCACAAAGTTTATATGGAGATAAGAGTACTTTGACCAATTTATTCAAATCTTCGCAGGAGTACTCCTGGCATTATATAAGTAAATACGTTTTTTTTTAATTATTATCCTAAAACCACGCAGGCGAAGCCGCGGGCGGAAGCTAGTAATTAAATATGCAATGAGTTTGGTACCTTTCTATGAAAACAAAAGTACTGTATTTTAAAAGTACGGAATTTTTTTACGGTAGGTACTGTAGGCAGAAGAATTTTTGATAGATTACTTTTTCTTAGACGAAAATTGAAAACGCTTATTTTTCTTAGGTACTTACATTATCTTTAGCATTCGATACTAAGTACCCAAGCAATGAATGACAGGTTAAATAAATAGAAATAATGTACCTACTGTACTTTTCAAATAAGAATAGGACTGGACTCGCGGCTAACTTCATACCAAAAACCAAGCAAAAGTAGCGTCAGCACAAAATATCAAACCACAGACAGTAATATTATTTTGAAATGTATGCAAAACTGATTTATATAAACACTTTACTTAAGTATGTAGTTATAATGTAGCTACTTACCTAAGTAATTTTACGCGCGAGGATGCCACAAACTTGTACACAAATTCTTTTACACGCATAAAAACACACGTTTTAACTTAAAGCACCGCTTTTTGTCGTCGGAAGTTAATAAAATATGTTTGTACCTAAATATTCTACTCCAAATGTCCAATTTTAGTCGAACGGCAGTAAGATATACGCATTTTGATTTTATTTTCAACTAGATGTGATTGTTATATCGAAGAAACATTTATGCACACGGTACTAAAAAATGTGAAGTTGTTGCGCATTCCGGTCCAAGATGGCGGATTTCCAATCCTATTCTCATTTGAAACGCATAGTACTTACCTATCGCGTCCGTACAAATCCAGATTTCAACAATGAACACTGTCACTTAGTTATAATAGTTATATTTATTTTGATTATAATTAATGCATCAAACCATAGATAAAACAACTATACTGATTTGACATTAAATATATCTGTAGATAATGTTTGACACTATGTACAGTGTAGACGAGTGTGCTGTGGCGACTGGCGAGTAATGAAACTTAATCTGTTTATAAATACGAATATTATATTATTATCTTTACCCTAGCTTTTCGCGCAGCTCCGCCCGCGTGTATAACATTAATAATAATAATAATACAGTGGGACTGAAGGCTATATAATTCACGTATTTTCTTGACGCGCCGCTCAAGTTGCAGTGCAGTTGCAAAAATACGTTCGCGTCTTATTGTAAAATGGTATTCTTGTAATTGTCATATTTTATATCATGAATGCCAAAGCGCTCGCATCACGTGAATCTGTATCTGACAGCGGCAAAAATAAAGAAAAAGTAATAATAGGAAAATTGATTATTTTTTATTTTTCTAAATCTTCAGTTCAAGTTTCATTTCAATACTCTTTTATATCATGCCCAGCATTGGGATCAAAAGTAGCTTATAGCCTTTCTCTATAAATAGCCTATCTAACAGTGAAAGAGTTTTTCAAATTGGACCAATAATGTAGTTTTTGGCGCGTTCTACCAAACAAACAAACTCTTCAGCTTTTTACATATAATATTAGTATAGAAATACTAGATAACGAAAAGAGGTTTTTTGTTTGTATTTGACATAAAAACAGATAATAGTAGTGTTTTAACTCTGACAAAAAGATGGGATGAAAAGGTGTTATAAACTGGGCGCGCGTGTGTGTGTTTCATGTTTGTTGCTAAATATCGATGAAGGAAAACATCGTGAGGAAACCGGCTAGTCTAAGAACTAATCGTTCAAGGACATGTGACAACCACCAACCCGCACTTGGCCAGCGTGTGTGGATTAACGCCTAAACTCTCTAAACTTGTAAGATAGTTAAGAGAACTAAAAAGGGTTAAAGTGAAGATCTTTCAACAAAATTTATGAATGGGAATGGGAATCGAACCCGCAACCTTATATGTCTAAGGCGAGGCCCGTGCCGCTGCGCCATCGCTGCTCTGTAATCCTATATCTATTAGTAATAGTCATACATAGAATATGTCCCCACAATTGATGTGACCTTGCGGACATATCGGACGGTCGATGTAATCGCACTTAAAATTTACGGTCATTAAATGATATAACCGAAAGTCAAGGTTATGGACCTCGATAGACGCTGTTATTCATTCACTAGATTCCACTTGCATCTTCACACACAAATTAGGATGAAAAGTAGCCTTCATCATCATCATCACCATCATCTGCCTATTCTAGTCCACAGCTGGACATAGGCGTCTCCTAAAATACACGACTGAGCACGATTCATGACTTTTTTCATACAGTTATTACCGGCCGCCTTGCTGAGATCGTCACTCCACCTTGTCTGAGGTTGTCCTACGCTACGTTTGTCATGGTCTCCTCTCATGGTTCTGCGGCAGATATGACCAGCCCTCTGCAACTACAGTTTACTAATCTGGTGAGCTATGTCGATTACCTTAGTTCTCCGTCAGATCACTTCATTACGTATTCGATCCTTCAGAGAAACTCCGAGCATAGCCCTTTCCATAGCTCGCTGAGGGACTTTGAATTGTATTTGAGTCCGTCTCGGCTCTGTATGTCATTACGGGTAGGACGCGCTGGTTGAAGACTTTAGACGTCTTTAGGCTCTGTGTAAATAAAAAGTAGCCTAACTTAACACGTATTAAGAACATAAGTTTGTCTAGGTACTCTAGGCCATAACAGTCAATTTCATAAAACATACGCTAAACGTACAGCCTCTATTGATAATAGAAATATATTGGGACATTAACACTATGGAAACCAGATAACTGGTAATATACTACATAAAATACTTTTCTTTTGGATACATACTTAAATATAGATAATTCCTGACACTAATCTCGAACGCAACATGTTATGTCGAAAAAAATAATGGAGAATGTCGATTGAAAACTAATTTTCGAATTCTCAAAATGTCACGCTCGAGATAAGTCTACCAGTCAATGCACGAAATGCAACGTGTAATCTATATCAATTGCTGTCAGTTTATTTGTTACAAGATTAGTAGGTTTCCGGAATCCGGGACAATAAGGTCTATTTACTGGACACGGACAGTCGCAATCCGGAATTCTCGGCTATCTGGCAAACCTACATGGCCAGGTGTGTAAAGGGTATCGGTTCGGAGCTAGTTAAATGATACGGCTGAATTAGGTTAAATAGAAAATACAGTTTATTTCTATGACTAACACAAATAATTATAAAATAATAAAAGGAGCGCGGGAGCACACGCGATGACCGCTAATAGTTTACGTGTACTGAGGAATTGTTGATATATTAATAAGCAAGTAGCGTAAAGTGCTGACTGTACACTTTCACCGTACAAGGTGACTTAACCCAAATATTAGCTAGAGGTTAATTAACTGTTAAAACTATCCTAGTATTTTAAGTAGCTATCCACAGAAATGTAGCTATCCAAAGCCGCCATTTTTTCATTTTAATTAAGACCACCAAGATGTAATTTGAATAACACAATGATTCGGCACAATTTATTTCGAAGTCATCGTGACTTTGTGAAGATATAAATTATCTTTGTTATTAAACACAAAACAAACATTTGTTTATATATGTCTGTTTGTCTTGTGTCTGGGTGTAATTATCAATATTTAAGTATATTAGTTACAATGAAATATTATGTAATGCTTAAAAGTTTTAAAAAGCAACAAATAATATCTTAAATACATCTTAGTATAATTGAAAGTCGGCGTGTAATTTTTTTGATCTGTTTTCCCTTTTTAAATTACCACCCTTCACCCTTCACTTGTGGTATCTTTTTTCATTTAGGAGCTCTGGCTACCTTTCGAATCTATCATCATTAGGGAATGATAGATCGTTTAACATACTAGGATTTCGCAGCGTTGCACGGGTGGTCCCCGTTTCCACAACAAAAATAATTTTCCACCGAAAATTATTACCGGCACCTTTTTAAGATACTTTGTGTTAATTCTTTTTTCCTCTTTTTATATTTACAAAAAATGTATTACATGTATAGTACCTATATCAGTTATCTGGTTTCCGTAACACAAACTACTTAGTATGGGATCAGATGACCGTGTGTGTGTCACGCACGCACGCACGCACGCACACACAGCGCCATCTAGTCGTTCCAAATTAAGAAATTATATTTGCTTGTGTTATGGATACTGGGAACGGATAAACTACATACCTATATATACATTACATACACATACATTTTATACATATAGGAATTAATCAGATTAATGAAATTATTATAAAAAAAATGAATTATAAACAATGATAAAAAATGGAACAGGGCTGACGCAGCGGTAAGGGTCTCGCCTTAGAAACAAGGTCGTGGGTTCGATAGCCGGTCGTGCACACACATCTTTGTGTGAATTTTTCATCTCCGCTGCTCAAAATCGGTGAAATCAAACATCTTGAGGAAACCGGCATGTCTAATAACCAATCATTCGTGGGCATGTGACATCCACCAACCCGCAATTGGCCAGCGTGTGTGAAGAAAAGCCCAAAGTGTCTCAATTCTTGAGACAGTTGAGAGAGGAGTATTAAAGTGAAAAAAATGAGTTACGAAGTTCGCCGGGTCAGTAACTCTTAGTCTCCGATAAGGAATGTGATTCTAGGGAGTCCCCTTAATTATCAATATTTTTGTTTATCGATTTAAGCTTGTTGATACTGCTTAAATCTTTGGACAAACAATCGTGAGGAGCAATCTAATCTGCGTTTAATTACAGCGGCAAATGCGCAAATACACGACCAGACAGAACTTGATCGTCGACCAAAACGAACGCTTGTTACAAACCGGTTTAGTTACAATCGTGTCAGTGTTACCTGTAGTGCCAGTCTAGTGACTTTGTTTACACGTAAGTTGTTATGTAAACATTACATTTACATATTAAAGTAAAACTACTTTGTAACGGATTTTATCGCGGGAAATGTCGGGATCTAAAATTTAAAATATACCGCGATAAAATCCGTAATATATTTATGTTTACCTATATGTTATTTTCAAACTTATGTTTAGATTTACTATATTTTCAGCGTTAGTATAGTTTTTTGCCTTTATTGCATTTCCAAGCACAATTATAGTGAAAGATTTACGTAAGGTTAATGTGCTATAGCGTAATATCCGTACTCTTAGATTAAATAAACATTGCGAAATAATATTTAAATATATTGTGAAATACATTATGGTTTCTGACTTTACGACCTCGGTAGTCGAGCGGTGTAAGCAGTCCGATTGGGTTATACTGTGCCCGGGAGGTCGCGGGTTCCATTCCCGTCCCGCACAATATTTGTGTAACAACAAAAAATTGTTTCGGTGTCTGGTTGGTTGAGGGACTACCCTCTGTGCCTCGGAGAGCACGTTAAGCTGTCGGTCCCGGTTGTCATTTAACACATCTATGACAATCGTTACATGTAGTCAGAAGCCGATATAATCTGACACCTGGTCTAACCATCTCGGCTATTAGTTCCCTATGGGTTTCGAGGTCTGATGGCAGTCGCTCGTATAATTCTGGTAGCTAGCCGCATCAGGTTAGACTGGGAGCCGACCTCAATAGAAATGGGAAAAGGCAAGGGAAATGATGAAATGATGATTATGGTTTCTGACTTTATGGAGTCTCATTTTACTGCCACCTTCTTACCGAAAATGATTTGTAATAATCACGAGTGAATCGGTATATTTTGCAGGCGCGTTCCAACGTAGACTACATCATTGCCTAACATTGGGCAAGTTGAAAAAAATTTGAAATAGGTTTGCGCTTGCATTTTTTATTTTCTTATTTAGCACTAGCAGACCCGGCAGACGTCGTTCTGCCCGGTAAAGCAGTGCCATCTACCGGGTGTCAGACCTACCGAATATAAACAATAATAAATAATAGGTATATAACCCGGTTTTCGGCACTTCTTCACTTTCTAAATTTTCTTTTTTTTTTAATTTTTCTCTGCGTAAGAACCATCCTCGTACATAAAGGGATATTTTAAAAAAAGAATTAGCGAACTCGGTCCAGCCGTTCACGCGTGATGTCGTGACAACGGAAAACGGGTTTCATTTTTATATATATAGATAGATTATTTTTTTTACAAATAACAGGAAAATGAATGTCGGATGATATGGGGTACGACATAATTATGCTAGTCGAACGCGAGGGCTCAGCTATGCGGTGTCTATAGGTATTTGTTCGGTGGAGTATAGTTATAGGTTGTACTTATATCTATGAATTGATATTCGTATTTGATTATAAAGATACATACATACAGTATGTATCTTTATAATCAAATTTCACAACATTACATTAGTCTGTGGGTGCACACATTCATGTTAACAATAATTATAACATAACAAATAACCGCGATAAAATTAGTTAAAAAGTAGTTTTATTTCATTAATTATAACAGTGCGTGAAATTTCAACAAAGTATATAATAGGTCGATGTAGGTGTACACCTATACAGTACTCAAACAGCTAAGTAAGAAATGTTTGAGTGATTTTACAAACTTATTTTTATCGTCCATATCCCTAATGTCGGCTGGCAAGCTGGGTATTCTTTTTTCTAACGTTCTATCTCCATAGTAATTACTCACTCTGGGCACTATGTATTTACCTGCTGATAATGTATTTCCCTATACTTAACTAGATCACGTTGATATCCACGTGATGTGTACTCAGACCACTTCATACCTGTTTGAGTACATAATGTAGTATGAGTACATGTTTTGTATTCAAATCTAATCGGCTGCCGTATTATCATACATAGACCGTTTAACTCACCTATCGCCATCTGAGGTACAAAGTCATAAAACATTTATAAAATCTTATAAAGAACTATTTAACCACAGATAAAAGTAATGTAAGACTATTCGTCACTAAATCCATATCGCTTGAATCATCATTACTGTCTGTGCAGCTTGAGGAGTCAGAATCTTGGCGATAGGCGGTACGCGAGTTAAACGGTCTATCTATAGTGTTTAAGCGATTATGATTTCGTTGAAAGAAAGGGATGCGGCTATACAATGCGTATATTCGTATCCTTTACTTTCAACAAAATCAGAATCGCTATAAACACTCAGATTACGGCACCTGTACTAATGTTACAAAATGTAGAGTTGGTTTGGTTGAAGGCGCTAATCTCAGGAATTACTGGTCCGATTTGAAAAATTCTTACACTGTGACACTTAGTCCATTTATTGAGGAAGTCTACAGGGTACTTTTTTCCTACTGCTGGTCATTAAATAAAAATTAGGTCACACTGACGAAGCCGCGTAAAGCTAGTAATAAGTAATCTAACAAATTCTCGAATAAAAAAAATCCTCCAAAACGGCTTAATCGATTTTTATGAAATATTGTTAGTATTTTCTGTAGGTCTGAGAAAAGGTACCTACTACCACCCCCATTACCGTAGATATTGTAGATATGTATATTAAATTTTGTTCACAAACACGTCGTTTATTCGTGACTGGGCTGGTGGCGTAGTGGTTACAGACCCTGACCGCTAAGCCGAAGGTCGTGTTTCAAAGTCTTTTCAGACTTCATGTTCAGTCAGTAATAATTGTGATCAATATTTTTGGACGTCAAATACCTCAGTCCACCCGTGAACATGAAGTCTGAAAAGACTTTGAAACGTCGGGATCTAAAATCTAAAATAAACCGCGATAAAATCCGTTAAAAAGTAGTTTTACTTCAATGTGTGATATTCGTGTAAATCTAAGACAATAATATTTCGGCAGTTTTCTAAAAAAATCTTTGTTCATTTTTTTTTCTAGAACATGATAATCCTCACCATTTGGTTGGTGGTGGTGGTGGTAGCGGCGTGGTTGTACGTTCGCCAGGTCTACTCCACCTTCAGCAAACGCGGCGTCAAGCATTTGAAACCACTCCCCTTCATCGGCAATATGCTCAAGATCTTACTGCGCCGTGACCATTTCTCTGACAGTATCATGGAATTATACAACGCGTTCCCTGAAGAAAAGTAAGTATAATATTATAATTCTTCTACTAGCATTTTGGTACGGCGGTCAGTCTTAGCTGACTGGTCAGGTATGGGGTAATATTCATTTATTACGTAAGACTACTTCCGCTAGTTTTTGACCACCTCCCCCTTATTTTAACAATATACAAAAATAGGCCAACCCCCTCCCCCTGCTTAATATTTATTAAATAAGAAACTAAAGAAAAAAAATGAATACATGTTTGGGGGGGAGTTCCCGGGAGGCGCAGTGCAAATGGCGATCCGTTGCCATGGAAATGGAAATCAGGTTAACGCACCCGAACGAACCTCGGTACTCGCGCGGCTGCTCGCACTTTTTCAAAGTATTTTTTTAGTAATGTTTTTCAAAGTAATTTTAACTTGCGCTTTTTTGTGATCTTACGTAAGAACATTGAGGTAAAAGATCTTTTCTAATGTTACTAACCCCTGACAAAAAAAGGAGGGTTATATGTGTGTATCTGTGTACAAGTTTGTGGCTATTTAGCGCTTTGTATTATACAGGAAACCTTTATAACAATTTCTGTATCAGTAATTGAACACATTTCCATGAATTGTGTTCGTTGTGTAAAACGTGTAAAACGTTTTATTGTTTTTTATTTGACAAAATCAGTAAATTATGGTCGATCTATACGTAATAATATCGATGAAAGCGTGCGGCGTATGTTAGCGGTCAATTAACTTACCGAGCGCACAGCTGATACGGCAGCGTGAGGTAACAAAAACATCAGTATCAATAATAAACACTTATTGTTAGCAATTACTTCATATTTATTGTACTAATACAAAATAAATTTTTATTAAAATTTGTTTGTTCATTTTCTTAAACGTTGCCCACTGGTTCATATTTTCTCGTCTTTGTGGTACTTAGCGCTTAACCAATAATATTCAAAAATGCATCATCACGTTTTGATACGATTTTCCTCATTTGAAGTGAACGAGAAGGGCCTTAGATTAACTGGGGTCATTCGTTTCTTAAATTTTAAGTTATTTAACATTTTGTCTTCTTATTCCTTTAGGTTTATTGGTAGATATGAGTTCTTGAATGAGATGATCATCATTAAAGACATCGAGCTCCTCAAGAGGATCACAGTCAAAGACTTTGATTATTTCGTTGACCATCGCTCGTTCTTTGATAGTAATGATTCATTCTTCTCTCGTAATTTGTTTTCTTTAAAAGGTGAGTTTATGATGTGAAATATTATAATATTTTATTTATGGCTTCTGACGAAATAATTCTAAAATTCTGCCCGTATAAAAAAATCCCGCGCTTGGCCAGCGAGTGTGGATTAAGGCCTAAACTCTCTCAATTCGTAAGATAGTTGAAGGAAGACCGGTGCCCAGGAGTGGGACACTAAAAAGGGCTGAAGTGATGATAAAAAAAACAAAATTCAAAATCTTGGCATACTAGAATTATTTTTTAAACATCAATATTTTGATTCATTGTAAATTCTGTCATTTTTTAATTTTACCTTACCACTGTGCGGTGTGGCGGTGAAGGGCTACCTTCACCGCCACAAAACAAACGAAGTGACGTGCTTTGTACGTCACGGAACGAACCGGTCTATAGACTAGTTAATAGAAACTAGAAATAGGGACTTAAATTCTATTAAAGAAGGTGGCGTGTGAAGTATTCCTTTGACTGTCAGGATTAGATGATTGGGGTGGTGAAGAGGAAATAGATTATAAATAAACAAAATTATACAAAAGTCATGATACATACAGTCGTGCAGTCTCTGATATTCTAGCTTTCAACTCAATCTGTACAGAAGTTGAGCAAATTCCATATATTGGCGGACAGACTGACGCACAAGTAATAATTATTTCCTTTTGAAATAAAAAACCCAAAAAACCAATTCAAAATAAATTGATCAATCCATCACAACCCATACAAGTTACTTGCTAATATTTAGGTACTCAAAAACGATTTTAAGGTATAATTATGGCTGTTTTTGCTCCATGAGTTTCTTTAATAATGTTTTTTTTTTCCTCTCCAAATTATGTTGGTGCAATAATAGGTACTTCATCTTTGCTTGCTAATTAATAATTATGCTTGATTTTGTTTGTATCACCCCATAAAAAATTGGGTGTTATAAGTTTGAAGTGTTTATCTGTGTACAAGTTGTCTCGTGGCACCTAAATGGTTCGACCGATGATGCATTTTTTAGAGCTTAGGTGATGGAGATGGTTCTCGGTTTGGATGGTTTTTTTTCCAATATTTTTTCTTAGTTATAACAAAAGGTGTTTCAAAACAGGTCAAGAATGGAAAGACATGAGGTCCACGTTAAGCCCAGCGTTTACCAGCTCTAAGATACGACTGATGGTGCCGTTTATGGTGGAAGTTGGGGATCAGATGGTAAAGGTTTTGAAGAAGCAAATAAAGGAGTCCAAAGGTCAGTACAATAAATTAATAATTTATAATTACTATTTTATCAACTACAATTAAGTGATAAAGCGCTGAAAATGGATAAGAAATCGAGATTAAAGTTGGTTGCATCATGTTTGAGTCAAGTAACATAGTTATTTTGTAGTAATGTTGGTGCACCAATCTTGATGCTCTTGCAAAGAACAAAATGTAAATCCGCATCCGCCCTATAATTTATCCATCCCCATAATTACAGTCCGTTCATCATTTTGGTCCTCCGAGCCGGATTTAAATTGGCGACCTATGGTCAGCACATTTTTTAATAGAATAGGCTTCCACTTGTTCATAACTTGTCTGATAGCGATTATATGTATAATTCACGCATGATATGGAGATAAACGGATTGAAGCCTAAAATTCCAGGACACATCTTTGTCTGAATTGTTACATCACCGCTGTTCAATATCGGTGAAGGAAAACATTGTGAGAAAACCGGCATAACTAAGAACTAATCATTTGGGGACATGTGACATACACCAACCCGCATTTGGCTAGCGTGTGTGGGTTAAGGCCTTAACTCCCTCAACTCGATAGATAGATGAGAGAAGACCCGTGCAGTGGGACACTTAAAAGTGATGAAGTGATTCTTGTACATGTAATTTCCACCAACCCCATTTTAGGACGGCGTGTGTCCATTAGGGCCTATACGCTCTCATCTTACTGTGTGTTGTTAGATGTTATTAGGTCCTCACTTCATTTAATTATTATCACCTATTTTCCATAGATAACTATGTGGATGTCGAATGCAAGGATTTGACCACACGATATGCCAATGACGTCATCGCCTCCTGTGCCTTCGGGCTGAAGGTGGACTCTCAAGCTGAAAAGGATAATGAATTCTACGTCATGGGCAAAGCCACTTCTACCTTCAATTTCCGTCAGATGCTCATGTTCTTCCTTGCTATGAACGTACCAAAACTTGTAAAGGCAAGTTATATGATCTTTAACGTTTTTTATTTGAACACTAGCTTCCGCTCGCGGCATCCAAATTGATCTCACTAATCTTGTTTCTCCATACAAACTTTAGAACCCCGTTTTACCCCCTTAAGGGGTGAGTTTTGAAAAATCCTTTCTTAGTGCACTCCTAGACCCCATAAGGAACCTATATGCCAAATTTAGAGTCTCCAGACCCAGGGGTTTGGGCTCTGCGTTGATATGTCAGTCAGTCAGTTCCTTCTTTTATATATTTAAATAAACATAGTGAGGAAACCGGCATGTCTAAGAACTAATCATTCAATGACATGTTACATCCACCAACCCGCACTTGGCCAACGTGTGCGGATTAAGGCCTAACACTTTCTCAACTAGTAAGATAGTTAAGAGAAGACCCGTGTCCAGTTGTGAACTAAAAAGAGTAGAAGTGTGTAACCAATCACGTATAGCCCTTAACTGGGAATCATCATCATTTCCCTTGCCCTTTTTCTCATTTCTATTGGGGTCAGCTCCCAATCTAACCTAATGCGGCTAGCTACTAGAATTACATGAGAGACAGCCACCAACTCAAAACAACTGCCCAGGAATCCCGTAGGAAACTAGAAGCCAAGATTAATTAATTTATTTTATTTATTTATCGTATTGTGGTACATAGGTAGACAAAGTTGTTAGATTGATACATAAATGTTCACTATGACCTGCCAGATGACATACAATACATTATGTCACTCTATAATTAATGCAACGAGAAATCGATCTCGAATATAACTAAATTTTCATAATCAGGTAGGTATTTTACATTAACTAATAACATTATTTTTAAATTAGCGTTTATTTTTTAATTAAGCTTCTGACTATCTGTAATGATTGTCATAGATGTTTTATAACTAAGAATGAAATTATACAACAGCGTCTTGGAAAACTTAGTGTGACGCGTTTCTAAATTGAAGGGACATGATTTAGTGTAGGTCCATGGGAGGTCTCCCTCCAGCTAGGTGGGCTGACGATTTGCGGCTAGCCAGCAGTACCAGGATACGACAAGCCGAATACATGGTGAAGTGATATTTTTTGGTGGAGGCCTATGGCTAGCAGTGGACTCCTATAGACCATTAAATGAATAAACCACGCCTTCTGATAAGATCTTCTTTTCGAACTCATAAATGGCCTTTGTTGTTCTTTTCAGATGTTAAACTGGGACTTCATGACAAATGAATCAAAGGCTTTCTTTAGGAGTCTAGTACTAGACACAATGAAGGACCGTGAACTACGCCACATCATGAGACCAGATATGATTCACTTGCTAATGGAAGCCAGAAAAGGTTAGTCGGGTAACCTCAAATATTGATGGTAATTTTTATAGTAGAACTGGCTGAAATCTTTATTCGATTAAAAAGGGTTTAGGCAAAGTTTACCTCCCTTGCTCTTGTTCCTTGTTTCACTTTATTATAGTTAGGTACCACCTGCCCTGGTTCCACATGGGTACATATTATAGTAGACGTGGGAACAATGTAACATCATCGAGGTCATCCGAAACTTTGCATTTCCAACAGTAAACTCTTTCGGTTCACTGATATGTATCATTTGGAAAATTGACTAAGAGAAACTAAAATATAGATTGTTCTGATACGGCGCGCATTGTGAAGAAACTGAGTGCGTGTTGTTTGTTTTTTAATTTGTTTTATAATTTTCTAGGTAAACTAACCCACGAGGATATCAAGTCTGATGACAGTGCAGCAGGGTTTGCGACAGTTGAAGAGTCAGCTGTGGGTACAAAGGAAACTAATAGAGGTAAATTAATAAAAGGAACCCAGTGAACTACTTTGATGTTCCATTGGCAAGCGATCCGTAATAATAACAAAATTCAATTACCGGGTCGAACAAGAAGACTTAGGCTAATTAATAGACATGGGCGGTAAAATGTGTGTAATATTCATCTCCGCCTACACCTTATCTATATTCTGCGGGTGTCTGCAAATCATTTCCTTAAACATATGAATGGCAGAACATGGGAGTAAAATAAACTTCAAGTTGACTGAATCCTTCCCAGACCAATGCTATAGACCTAAATATTAGGTCTTTTATGAAACGTGTCGTTTACTCCTTGTTTTGACACCCTTTTTATATCATCACTCACATAGTGACTATCGCCGGCGCAGACATTATCAATAGAAGCTTGTACGACCTTAAAAATATGTGCTTAGATTTTAAACCTTCATGGCATCTGACTTTTTTTTTCGTAATGAAGTTACTAACATATTTGGAATCAGTAAAATATAGTGATTCCGATGATATCAATAACTTATTTACAAAAATGTCCGATGTGCCCATCTTCTATATGATAGCAGTATATACAAAATATTATTGATTATTAAATAAAGCATCAGACAACTTAAAATTATGTTTGACATTGGTAAACCGGTTTAAATAGGTATCCGTTCATATTTAGTAAACAAATAATTAAAATCTTGTGAGATTAGCTTACACGTGGAAAAAATACTTCAAGGTGAATCAAGTATACGTAAAAAAGATAGAATTTAGTAAAAAATATTTATAAACAAAAACAGACAGACATAGATATTATATGGTAACATAATATATTGTGGTTACTGACCGAATACAAAAACTATTGAAAGAGGTTGCTAAACCTTATATTTATCTAACTAACAAAACTAGTTAAATTGTTAAAACCTTTTTAACATTATGGTTTGCAATAAACATTGAGTATTGAGTACTTTACGAGCAATTTGTTATTAGACTGATGTAATATATTTATGAAGCTTTTAACCTTCCTTGATTCATGACATTCAACACTAAAATAATTTTTAATTAGATTCAGTCTCATTATTAAACATTTCACTATCAGTGTACCACTTGCTGGATATATTATATTTCCCCAATATGTATCATTTCATGCTTTTTTGACTTAACCTATCCAACTTTTACCAGCGACCTTTAGAAAATTGACAATATTCTAACTGGAATGTGTCTTTCATTTTATATCTCATACTTTTCCAATATTTCTCTTGTTTTCGGTCCTTCGGAAGATTTGTAAGTCTCTTAGTACGAACTGTCTCTGTGGTCTAGGGGTAGTATTTGACTAATGACCACAAGGAACCGGGTTTCAGTTCCAGGTAAATTATTCACCTGCCACTTAAAAATACCGGAGTTATTGCAATGTTATCATCAGTAACGAGAAGTGAACAATCTAACTTTCCAACCACTCCTATCATCTTTCTGATTAAATTCGTGTGGGATCGAAAACAATTTTTTTTTTATTTATTTATTTATAAGCAACAGTACATATTTCATAATGCATTCTTTTGCCAAACTGCATTGCAGTTTGTCGGCAATTAAGGTGCTTTGGGACTTGGCTAGGTTCGAGGGACTCATCTCTTTACGGTTCCGCTGTTGAATCCTCACTCACTGGAGTAGCTGTTGCGAGATTGAGGTGCTGGGTGAAGTCCCATTAAAATAACATTAGTAATTTAACTCTGCACGATAGTTTCAAGCCAAATTATCCTTTTAAAATCAACTTATGTTATTTTGCAGTTTGGACTGATAGTGATCTCATCGCCCAAGCGGTTCTTTTCTTCATAGCTGGTTTCGAGACAGTCTCAGCAGGGATGTCTTTCTTGCTTTATGAACTGGCTGTGAACTCTGAAGTCCAGGAGAAGTTGGCACAGGAGATAAAAGAACAGCACGAAAAGAACAATGGAAAATTTGACTTCAATTCGATTCAAAATATGACATATTTGGACATGGTTGTCTCTGGTAATAATTTATTTAAATTTTAAATGTAGTTTAATTTTTTTTACCAGTGTCATACTAAAATCGCAAAAGATAATTGTTTCGATAATAGTTTCTCTTTCACACATAAATATTCTGATCTTGAAATTTCTTGTAGCAATTAGTCACATCTAAATATTGGATTGCTTCTAATCTTGCCGATTTTTAATAAGCTGTACGACCAGAAAATATATTCTTAATTTTTTTCAGAACTGTTGAGACTTTGGCCACCAGGAGTCGCTTTAGACAGAGTGTGTGTAAAGGATTACAACTTAGGCAAGCCAAACGACAAGTCTGAAAAGGACGTCATTGTAAGTTGTTGTTTAATAAGACTCTCTTGCGGTACTGTTTATTTTCTTTATTACTATTTAGTAGGCCATTTAAATTTGCTCAGTGAGTTATAGAAATGGCTATGATTAGAGTCTTTCAGAATGAAGCAAATATGCAGTGATTTCAATGAACTGAACTTTCAATGAATCACCGCTCATCGAGACTAGTAATGGATTAATTACCATTCACATTAATTGTTAGCATGCTAATGCTTGATTAGCATTTCACAAATAAAATGATTTGTGAGATTCTGTAAGTATACCTGAAGCAAATTCACCACTAACTTCATACCTAGGTACTTATTTAACATGCACATTACGCGAGAGTTCGTCAGCGTGCGCTCTTTGCCGCACGCAACCACGTACTATATCTCTCTTTTTTTACTTTAATTGACATCGTTTGAAAATAAACAAAATCACATACTTCACTATTAGCAGTTAGCTTACAATTAACAATTACCATACTAAGGCTCATGAATTTGCATGGTCCTGAAATTTATACAAATCGAGACAAAGCTAATAGTCGGAGAACATCTGACATCTTCCAATTCACTAGGCTTGTGTTTGTGGATTTGACAAGGACTCATAACACTTGACATTCGAAAGATGCTTGCCACAATAATGGATATCATACTCTATAACTAATGGGTTTTATACTTTAAATTACCTATTTTACAGATTCGTAAAGGTTCAGCGATTGGTATTCCAGTGTTTGCTTTCCATCGCGATCCTAACTTCTTCCCCAATCCAACGAAGTTCGACCCTGAGCGGTTCTCTGACGAAAACAAACACAAGATCGGCTTCGAGTACATGCCTTTTGGTGTGGGACCTAGGAATTGTATAGGTAAGATCAATTTTCCGAAGAACATATTCACGGTTTAATAAGTTTCTTCTTCATAATATCTTCCTAAGTGTTTTCTGATCGGCGGGGGATGCTTCATAACGATACGCTAGCTGGTTGGCTGTAGGTGATTTTATTGGGACGCTAAATCCTTCATAATCGATTTTTGAACGCATCTTTCAAACCCTCAAACGCATATAGAATACTTTAGCAAGTATGCCAATTTTTAATGTGATCTCCTCCCAGCCGTATTTCGGGTAGCAGATTTTAGCTGACTACGCAGGTATACCACCGCTCCATCGCTTACCGCAGGTGATCTGCCCTATGCCTGATGAATATAGCCCAGGTCCCTGGCAAGTAATATCGGTCATGGAGAACCTGTGCGGAGATTCAGACTTTTCTAATAGGTATCTCAGTACTAACGCGGGAAAGTCTGGAAGTTCAGTAAGTGGTAGGTGGGATCAGTCTACTGTGAGTCGGAGAGTTCGTAAAGCTGATACACTAGAGTCAAGTGATAAAATTTGCACTTTAATCTCCATCATACTAGCAGCATCTAAGGCTGGAAGCTGCAGACGAAAAATTAACAAGGAGGGATCTTTTTTTGCATCTTTGCTATTAGTTACTGCGTCATTAATGCTATTAATTTCACAGGTTCGAGATTCGCGCTGTGCGAGATCAAGGTGATGACGTATCAAATCGTGCAACACTTCGTGCTGTCGCCGTGCGCGCGCACCTGCGTGCCCGCGGTGCTCTCTAATGAGACCTTCAACATCAAGCTCAAGGGCGGACACTGGCTTAGGTTCACACTGAGAGACTAATACAATTACTTAAGCTAGGTTCCACCTAAAATTAAACATAAGATAGACATTTTGTTACGAGTACCTAAGTAGTAATTAATAAAATGTTTGCAATATCTAAGATTTTTAGAAAGTACATCTACAAAGAAATATATTTATACTTAGAGAAACGTATATTAAATAATGAGCAAAAAGGCTTCAGAAAAAACAAGAATATTAAAGTGGCAATTTATGAGTTTGCATTAGGTCATAAGAAAGACTGATAGATGAACCCCTGTGTACTCTATTTTTTGTTACATGACACAAGCGTTTGACTGCGTTAATCATAATGTATTACTGAAAAAATTTAGGCATATGGTATAAAAGGAAACGTCTTAAAACTCATAGAATTTTACTTAAGTAACAGAGATCCATATAAAGAACTTACAAATGTTAACTTGGTTCAAAAATAGAGGAGGTTTATAAATCGAGTTCCTCAGGGTAGCGTCCTCGGACCTCTACTCTTTTAACTATATATTAATGACTTAAGTAAAGCTACTAATAACTTAGTGACTCTCTTTGTTGATAACAGCACTGTGACAATTTTATGTAAAGATAAAAATAATTATGAAAATTACTTTAATCAAACATTGACATCAATTATTTCATGGTTAGATAGGAATAATCTAAGAATAAAGTTAGATATGATTATAGTTATACACTTTGGCCAAAAGACAAAGAATAGTGACTTTGAGCCCAAATGCAATGACGCAGTACTTAGCGAAGTTGACTCCACAAAGTCTCTCGGTCCCATGATAGACTAGAATCTAACTGGAAAACGCTTAAAGAGTATTTCTGTAAAAAAATAAGTTCGTCTGCGTATACTATGCACAAAATGTCATCAGAACTCAAAGTTGACGCTCTAATAACTGCATATCACGGACTAGTGGCACCCGTACTGCGCTACGGAATAATATTCTCTGGAAATTCGACGGAAAAGGAAACTGCATAAAAGGCACAAAAGCGTTTTTGACGTGATAACGTCTTTAAAATCGTTTTAGTCGGGTGACATGTTCAGAAACTTGTGTCACACCAAAACCTCACGAGCGCGATCGCAGGTATAACGAGAGAGAGACGGACCGATCTCCCGTCACATCTCGAGCGCTGCCAGTCATTCCGTGAAACTTGTCACGCGGAATCCTCACTAGCGGAGGCTGGCATAGCGTTCAAGTGAGTGGACCGATCTTCCGTCTCTCTCACTCTAGCGGCAACAATATTAATTCCTTACTTCCCAAAAACTTATATCACCAATAAGACGTTATCACGTAAACATCTAGATCGTAAACCTACTTTACAAACAACCAATTTTTTTATCTTTTATGACAATTCAATCTCCATATTTCCATGGTTGTTGTTGATCGGCGTAAATCCATTTACTTGTTAGTTTGCTCATAGACTAAGATTTTTTTCGGTATTTTGCTTTGAAACAGAATGTAGGGCAGGTAACTGCGCCTAGGTATGTAGTAAATTTTGTTAAGAAAATTTTCTTTTTTTTTATTTCAAAACCAAAATAAGAGGTAGCTAAATACTACAGCAGATAAAATTTTGATTCCACTACACTGGAGGTCTACATTTTATTTATTTTTGGAGACTTTATATCTCATTATTGAATAAGATGTGATAGTAAGATTAATTACTTATTAATATTATTACACCTTTAATATATTATTTTACTAATATTATATCCAATAATTGAAATAAAACTCTATAGTAACAATAAGTACAAAAAAATATACAAAAAAAACGTACAAAAATATTAATAAGTTTGTTTTTGTGTACTCTACAGTGTATGTAATAACTGTATTAAGGTGATAATAACAATAGTTTCTTTTTATCGAAATAAATACTTTTTTAATAATTTTGTCATTTATTTTCCCTACTCCTTGAAACTACGTCCAGCCTACCTGACAGTTTGCGGTTGGTCCCACCGCCGGCCAGCGTAAGTGTTTATAATATTATGCTCTTTGCCGCCGGCGAGGAAGTGATGAATCAGCGATATTTTTGCCCAAGAAATAAACAAAAGATAATCCTTCTCGTGTCAATAAAACAGAGATATATATATATATATATAGTTTATCATTGGCTGTTCACACTACACTGCCGGCGAGAACTCTTTCTTCACGAATTGATCGCATCGATAAAAGCTGTCAACAATAAACTCTCTCTGCGGTACTCTGCGATGAACGCTTGGCAATCACAGCGATTATTCTACCGTACAACGTGGATTTGAGAGTAATTACATCATAATATAGCATCACGCCTGTGTTATCCGAAGGTGTAGGCAGAGGTAAATATCACCCACTTTTCGCCGGCTATGTTTGATGTTTTTTTTGGTCCCACACGTAATAGGGAGCGAGCCTACTGCCGTTCATCTAAGTAAATTCGAAGTCTTTATGATCGAACTCGAAACTTCGCAGTTATTAAGCGAATAATATGTTTATCGTAACAAATAACGATGTGTAATGAAACGACGCAAATAACTACTCGGATTTTATAATAATAATAATCTTAGTTTCACTCAACTCTATGTTTGTGTTGTACCTACTTCAGATAAGTCTTAGAAAATTTAACATGGAACTGGTATTGCGACGTACCCCTCTGCCGAGGTACATGTTGTTGTACAACTTGTAATACATATACGGCTACATTCTACAGCGCGAGTCGCAGCCCGCCACGAGGTTCGAGTCAGCGGTTGCGACATCGATGGCCTGCCTCATGCCAAAGCTGATTGGCTGATTGGACTTTTGCGACATGCGACCTGGATAGCCTCAGTTGTGGAGTACTTGTATCATACCTCCCGTGTTGAATGCTCTGAGGACTATGTAGATAAAATAACTACTTAAATGATAGACAATCGGTTATAGTCGTGTAATGAAGTACAAACAAGAGTAAGGTCAAACGAGTTGATTGAATTTTATCGCACGCAGTACAAAACTACTCTGTCACGGCGACAAACGTATACACACTCAGTGACAACAAAAATCTGAGGCAGTTGAATTGATTTAAAATTTTGTGTAAATTATATAAATTAATTGAAACAAATTGAAGTTTCATACCAAGTAAGTAAGACTTTTTAATTCTTGAGATTTTAAGGGCGTATTATAACTCGTATTATAACAGTTACATAGATTTTTTTAAAGTTGCCTATTAGTAGTAAAGATTTTTTAACAATAAAAATATTCTGAAATATAAACACACACGGTCATCTGGTCCCAAGTTAAGCAGAGCTTGTGTTATGGAAACCACTGGTATATACTATACGTAATATACTAGTTTTCTTTTGTAGATATACATATAATAGATAATAGCACCCAGACTAGAGACAAATAGACATATTCATCACACTAATGTCTGTTTCGATTGGGAATCGAATCCAACACCACGCGAACCGACGCGGCGTGAAAAGCAAGTACCTCACCGACCACACCACCGGCCATAAATAATTCCTACTTGAAATAAAATAAATTATTTTGTAACGGATTTTATCTTGGTTTATTTTAGATGTTAAATCCCGACATTTCAAAGTCTTTTCAGTAACGTCGGGATATAAAGTCTAAAATGAACCGCGATAAAATCCGTTTCAAATTATTTATTTCATTTCAGTATGTTATATTCGCATAATAATTCGCTTTGCTTCATTTAATTTTGCTATAGAAATTTTATGGTATTGTCTTAGATTTACGCGAATATCTCACATTGAAATGAAACTACTTTTTAACGGACTTTATCGCGGTTTATTTTAAATTTTGGATCCCGACGTTTCAAGTATTTTCAGACTTCACGTTCACGGGTGGACTGAGGTATTTGACGTCCAAAAATATTAATCACAATTATTACTGACTACCTACAACATTATTATTTAAGTTGCGTGAGCTCACAGTGTCTTGAATTCTGAGTTGATTTTGCTTGGGGTTTGGTACAAGTAAATTAAGCACTGGGAAAAAATTAAAATTGTTGAAATAAAAAAACATCCTAATTTTAACAGAGAAAATGGTTGGAATATACCACCAGCCATACCCAGTGCTTAATTTACTTGTACCAAAACCCAAGCAAAATCAACTCAAAATTCAAGACACTGTGAGCTCAGTTTTATTTGGCATGGTCTAGAGCCGAAAGGGCTTGTCGCATCTGAGCTTGGAAGGTATTCTTTGAGATATTTGTCTTAGTCATGAGGGTGACATTGGGTATATCAAAAGTATGAGAAAAGAAATATTTAAGATTTTTCGCGCCAAATAAGTTCTCCATTTCGATTCAATTGATTTGGCAGATGTTGACGCAGTCGGTTTAAATAATTTTACTTGTTTTTGTTCAAAAGCTGAAGTGATGATGAGATGGTTTACAAATTTTAAAACGTTTATAAAAATTTTCAGATAATGATTATCATCATATTATGGGTGACAGTGTTAATATTAGCTGCTTGGCTGTACTTTCGTCAAGTTTACTCATACTTTGAAAAACGTGGCGTCAAAAATGTCCCGCCAGTTCCGTTGTTGGGAAATATGTCGAAAACAATTTTCCGTCGCCAACATTTCAGCGGCCATTTTCAAGAGCTCTACAATGAATTCCCTAACGAAAAGTAAGTTTTCTAATAAAGACAATAACTTTGAAATAAAACTATTTAATAAAACTTGACCTGCCGGGTGCGAAGTGTCTGTTTTGTGTTGTGGCACCAAATAGGAAGAGGTGAAAGAGATAGGAATGGTTAAAGAATAATATGTAGGGGGTAACGCTCGCGTGAAAAAGCAGTCGCGTGCGCACACCTGAGCTTCGGTCCGTATGCCGCAAGGCGGGTAGAACCATGGGACGGAGATGGGAATTCTAACCGTGCCGAGGTAGGTAATGTAGCTCTAAGATTTATAACACTTACCTACTACTATAAATAAATATTCTAGGACATAACACACACGGTCATTCTGGTCCCAAGGTAAGCAGAGCTTGTGTTATGGAAACCAGATAACTGGTATACTGGTACATACATATAATACTAATTGATTTTGTAAATATATTCCTAAAATAGATATTTACATCGAGACTCGATACAGATAGACATGTTCATCAGACAAATGTCTGGTCTCGGTTGGGAATCGAACCCACGACCTGGGCCTTGATTCTGGCGTCTTGGACATTTATCTCTAATAGACATATTATTATATCTAACAAAAATGTGTAGATACCAAAGATAAATGTCTAAAGCGCCAGAATCAAGGCCCAGGGCGTGGGTTCGATTTCCACTCGAGAACTCAAAATCAGGGCTTTGCGGCGTGAAAAGCAAGTATCTTACTGTCCACGCCACCGTCTCGTATACTAAATTACTTAAAATTTTCATCCAACAAAATAATAATGAAATTGGAACAAACGACTACGTGTAAATTGTCGCACTCGCCTACGTCCGTCTGGACAATTTGATATCACTTTAGTATTAGGCGTACGACCAATGTACTTGTGATTTCGGGTGCTCAAATTCAAGTAGGTATAACCCGCGCCAATAAGGAAACGATTCATAAATGTCGGCACGAATCATTCCCACTTAACGCACGTTATTTCTGTCTTTAGTCAGACACGCCGTACAAACTGGGCTTTTTAGATAGGTACACATTTTGATTATTTATTTTAATAGCAGCGGTGGCGCAGCGGAGCAGCGGTGGCGCAGCGGTACGGGCCTCGCCTTAGAAAAATAAGGTCGCGGGTTCGAATCCTGGTCGTGCCCACACATCTTTGTGTGAATTGTTTCATCTCCGCTGCTCAATATCGGTGAAGGAAAACATCGTGAGGAAACCGGCATGTCTAAGAACTAATCATGACATGTGACATCCACCAACCCGCACTTGGCCAGCGAGTGTGGATTAAGGCCTAAACTCTCTCAACTCATAACATAGTTGAGAGAAGACCCGTGCCCGGGAGTGGGACACTATAAAGGGTTGAAGTGAATTTTAATACAACCAAGTTCTATATATAATAATATCATATTATATCGGATAAATTTGCTGACGGTCCAAATTGTGATTTTAAGTTTATGCCGCTGTTTTAGTTTCGTTATGGGCGCAGGTTATACTTAATTAACTTATTTCGTTCACCCGAATACGAGCTAGCGACCAAATGTGCAATTACATTTTGGTCGCCCTTGGTCGACTCGTAATTTTGTTCAGCGTTCACATCCAACATAAAAAATTAGGTGTTAGTCCAAAATCATATAGGTATAGTCCGAAATATTGTTTTTACGTCTCACATAATATAACCACGGCTATAATAATATAATAGTAATATATAATATTATTTTCACACATACACAGCGCCATCTAGTCCCGTATTAAGCAATCATATTCGCTTGTATCAAGTACATCATTTTAAATTCAATAAATATTTTTTATTTTAGGTTTTTCGGTCGCTACGAATTTACGAGTCCTATAATTGTTATTCGGGACCTCGAGCTCATCAAGAGGATCACAGTCAAAGATTTCGACTATTTTATAGATCATAGATCTTCATTCTCTAATAGCAATTCATTTTTCTCCAGAAATATATTTTCTTTGAAAGGTAAGAAAAATAAATAAATTATCATTTACCCGTTATACTTAATATGCTTTTAGAGTCCGCAAATATCCGAAAATCACAAATTTTCAAGTTAGTACGTAAATATCTCTCCTATCACATAATTAACGATTAATCTAAAAACACAAAACGTTAAGGTACATAAACCCCATATTAGAATCCTCCCTGAATCCTACCTAATCCCTTCTTATTGCAGCCATGATCACCGGTCGTGGTCGCAAGCAGACCACGACCTGTGCAACCCGTGTCGAAACGTAAAGCCAAATTAAAGGTGAGCGCATTAATTGCCCGACGATAAATATAAATAATGCAACGCAAAAGTTTTTTTTTTTAAATCGATTCTTGAGCGGTACTTTGTATACGTCCCAGTATGCGCTGATGCTGTGCCGTGCTATAGGAGAGGCCTATGTCCAGCAGAAGACTGAAATATGCTGATGATAATGGATTTTGATGGTTTGGCAGGTCAAGAATGGAAGGATATGCGATCAACATTGAGTCCCGCTTTCACCAGCTCGAAGATGCGGTTGATGGTGCCGTTCATGATAGAAGTGGGTGAACAGATGATCAGAGCACTCAAAAAGAAGATTAAAGATTCAAATGGTAACTATATGAAAAGTGTATACGAGTGCGCCAATAAGGAAAAAGTTTTCGAATATTACCTATTACAGGTTTAAAATGTTAATTGGTAATGTTTTTTTTTCAGCTGGCAGCATCGATGTTGATTGCAGAGACTTAACAACTCGTTACGCCAATGACGTCATCGCATCATGCGCGTTTGGACTAAAAGTTGATTCTCATAATGACGAAAACAACCAATTTTACGTCACTGGACGTTCTACTACAAACTTCGACTTTCGGCAGAATTTGATATTTTTTATTTTGACTAATGCCCCATCTCTTGCTAGGGTAAGTTTATGAGACTTTTACAGTTTATAAACATACACTTGTTTTGTCCAACTATAAAGATAATGACTACGATATCGATAATGCCAACGGCAACGACAACGATGACGTTAACGGTATCGAGAACGTTGACATGAACAACAAAGTTTTCATTTTACTACGGATCATTGTTATTTTGTGCCTCAGTGGTCTAGTTAGAATCGTGTTCGCTTTTTGACCGCGAGGTCCAAGAAAACAAGAATTTTAGTAGCAGCTCAAAGTACAGAATTGTGCCCAAAAAACTGCAATAGCACATGAATAGAGAGACAGATTCTGTGACAGTATTTTGTATGGGACCAACATAGCCGGCAAAAAGTGGGTGATATTCACTTCTGCCAACACCTTCATGTTATACAGACGTGGTGATGATGCTATTTATAATTTTTTAAAAGACACGTGTTGTTTCCTGTTTGTGAATTGTCTGTGTAAATGTTTTATTGTACATTAAAGAGTTAAAGAGTTTAATATTGATATATTTTCAGTTATTCAATATAGATTTCTTCTCTGATGAAGTAAAGAATTTCTTCAGCACGTTAGTGTTGGACACTTTAAAAGAACGTGAAATGCGTAACATCATTAGACCCGACATGATTCATTTGCTGATGGAGGCGAAAAAAGGTATGTGAATAATCCTTAACTTATAGTTAGATACTAACAACAACTTTGTCTAAACAAAAATATTAACAAAGTTAGAATATATTTTGATCTATATGGAGTATAAGCTTAATCCATGTCAGCAACTATCAGCGCTGATCACTGTCATACCGCTCAAAAATGGCTGTATATTATTTTATGACAGGATTGGCAAGGATGCTGGCACGATTTAGGAGAGACCATTTCTAGTAGTGTACTAAAACCGTCTGCATTTCTACCTTTGTTTGTATAATTTCAGGAAAACTGAAGCATGAGGACGTCGTATCAGATGATAATGCAGCTGGCTTTGCTACTGTCAAAGAATCTTCAGTTGGGACTAAAGCAAATATGGGTGATGAAAATGTTCTATCTAGTTTATGTGATATACACATTAACAAACTAATGAGACATATTTTATATAAGAATAACGAAATAATTTACTCCCATCTGGTAGTCTGGCCATGTATGCAATTCTATAAATTCTGACCTTTGACCTCCAATTTGTTCACAGTGTGGACTGACAATGACATCGTCGCTCAAGTCGTCTTATTCCTTATTGGTGGATTTGAAAGCGTTTCATCTGCTTCTGTTTTCCTCCTTTTTGAACTAGCAATCCACCCGGATGTCCAGAATAAATTGTATGAAGAAATAAAAGAACAGGACGAAAAGAATAAAGGAAAATTTGATTTCAATTCTGTTCAGAATATGACATACATGGATATGGCGGTTTCAGGTAATGAAAGCTGTGGTGGCTTGGCGTATAAGGCATCCATTGTTAGTGCTATATTTGAGGGAGAATTGAATAATATCACTCAGTGATTAGCAGGAATCACATTGATGTTTCTTTTATTAGTTATAACAATAATACTAGCATGTTCAAGAACAAAACATACGAGAACACGTGTGTCATTTTAAGTCTTCGCGTCATTGTTAAGAGGTTAGAAGAAAAGTAAATGATTTAAATTTGCTTGAATTACCGGCAGATATGATCAGAACCGACTCAAATCACAAAAAAAATAGTTTTTGGAAAGACTCTGAAATATCATCCAGTTTCTTTTCTTACCGTGCAGTTAATGAAGTGGCAATAACTGAAAACCACTACTAAAACCCAATAGTCTTTTATCTCTTTTTAAATAAAGTAACTACTTACATCTATCATATTTTGTTTTTTGTGATCTAATTCCATGCGTTTTTGTCAGTTATTCTGAAATTGTATGATAAGCCTTATAATTTAAAGTAGATTATTAATTATTTTAAAATCCTAATTGTGATTTTTCTAATATGATTCATTCATTGTCTTTTCAACATTATAATATTTTCAGAGCTGCTTAGAAAATGGACTCCAGGCATTATTTTAGATAGAGTATGTACCAAAGATTATAATTTAGGGAAACCGAATGATGAAGCTGAACAAGATTTTATAGTAAGTTAAAAAATTAAACAGGAAAACTTTTAAACTAGAAAATTTTAAATAATTCGATAATAATCTTTCGATTAATTATTCAACATATTTTTTTTAATTTTTTATCCGTCATAGAACCAGCAAATTATGGTTGATATATTCGTAATAATATCAACGAAATCGCAAGGCGTACAATTACAATTTACTTTGAACCATTGTTTCATCTCCGCTGCTTAATATGGTGAAAGAAAACATCATGAGGGAACCAGATTGTCTAAGAACTAATCATTTGAGGACATGTGACGTCTCCACCTTGTACTTGGCCAGCGTGTGTGAATTAAGGCTCTGTCTTAACTCGAAAGATAGTTAATTAGACCCAACAATCCTAAATCTGATAAACCGAGTGGCGACGACTTAAGGACAATAACTCATACATCCCTCCATCCTCATCCTCTCCACTCATGCATCCACTAGTTGCTTTAATAGTTTTAAAACAAGAAGAAAATATGTTTTATTAAGAGTAAAAATAAAAACCCTGTATGACACAAAACAAATGCAATCGGCTCCGCTTTTATCAAAGCCTCGGCTTTACAGAATGATTGCGAAGTAATAATCCTAAGAAGCTGTTTGTGTCCAAAAATATCGATCTTTTGATCATTTTTATTTTGAATATGTTTTTAGAATAGGGTAAAGAATGTACAAAATGATTTATTGTGATTAAATCGTCGATCCCACACCATACTGTTCAACTTATAGATATTTAACTGTATGTTATTTCAGATACGCAAAGGTTACGGTATAAATATACCAGTGTCTGGTATCCATCATGATCCGAATTACTTCCCTAATCCAGACAAATTTGATCCGGAGAGGTTTTCTGAAGAGAACAAACACAAAATTAATCCTTTGGCGTATATGCCTTTTGGAATTGGCCCCAGGAATTGTATGGGTATGTGATTTTGTAGTGCAGAGTTGATGAAAGGTATAAGATAGCATTTAATAAGCATATTAGTAGTCAGACAGTATAATAACGGTTATCTATTGTATGCCTGAAAAATATATGGCGTAATATTCATTTGCCCGAATTGCAATTGCCCGAATGTTTTGTTTACCACAAAAGACATGTGACATACTGTTATTTGCCCGAACATTAGATTTCATAATGATTCGAATGCCATACGTATTGTTATTCATATTTTTAATTGTAATAATATTACACAACAGAATTTTCAAACGCCATACTAAATTGATTTCCAATCTATCCAAGGTATATTTGCTCATTAAGCTCGAAGCCGCGAAGCGGGGCTCCTACTTTTGGGTGGTTTTAGAAAAAAAAACCACGAAGACTAAGGCCTTAGTCTTCTAACCTAACCTATCCGAGTCAGATTGCACTGAGTCGGGGTGTTACAAGCAATTTTGGTGGGAAATGATGTGATAATTACGGCTTACAATGATTATAACAAATGATGTTATGGAAACAAACTTCATGGGAAACAAAGTTTCTAGCACGTGACTAATATAGTAAACAATGAATATGACATATAAAATTATGAGAAACAATAATATGTTTGGTGAGTGTTATAGCAAATAAAATTCGGTCAAATGAAATTCTGGCAAGTGGAGGTATGCCAATAATAACCTTTACTACATAGGTGCGGATTTCACAATTGTTTTAAATTTATTGACCTATCTTTAATGTTACTGGGAAGTTTATTGTAGAAACGTATACGTTCCCTTCGAAACTTCCCAGTAACACCTAAGTAAGAGTTAAAGAGTTACTGATTTCGTGAAGACGTATGTTGCGCTCTATGATCATTCTTATGTCGCTTATTATTTGTAAATTTCTCTCTAATAGAGATACGGCTGCCTAATTTGTTTACAGATCTTAAAATGTCGTCTAAATAGCATAGAAACATACCTAATTGTTCAAATGTTCCATTTTCTGAAGACGGACTGAACTCAGGACCATTCTGCAGTAAATTGCTAGTAATGCCACTGTGCTATTCTACTTGCCCACCGTCACAATTAATCATACGAAATATATCAAATACCTAATACCTTCACAAATAGGCGATCATAAACCATAGACCCGTGACCATGAAGTCTGGCAAGACTTTAAAACATCGGGATTGAAAATCTAAAATAAACCTTGATAAAATCCGTTATAAAATATTTTCATTTCATTTCATTTGATCTATATCAATCTTTTTTTGTGTTCTCCAGCTTCCAGGTTTGCCCTGTGCGAGCTGAAAGTGATGACGTATCAAATTCTCCAGCACTTCGTAGTCTCCCCTTGCAAGAAGACCTGTATACCTTTAGAGTTATCAACTGATACCTTTAATATGAGGATGAAGGGAGGACACTGGCTTAAGTTTGAGATCAGAAAGTAATCGTTTCGTCCACTATAATTGGACATAGTATGTTAAAAAGTATTTTTATTCCAATCTTTTTCTGAATATTGTTATTTTATAAAAACTTCGAATTTATCAAGTAATAAAGATGTTTACCAAACAAGTTGTTGTATTCAGTCATGTTATTTGTAAAGGAATTTTTTTCTGTAAATTGTAGAAAATCCTTTAAACCTATCACACTGAAGTACCGGGCTCTTTCAAGTAAATTGTAATTTATTGGCAAAATATGTGAATCATGTATGAAATATATTGGCAATAACTATAATATTATGCATGACAAGTGGATAAAAATTACCTGCTAATTATTTTATTTTACATTGACGCCGCAGGTCGTGGGTTCGATTCCCATCCGAGACAAACATTTGTGTGATGAACAGACATGTTTCTATCAAGTCTAGATAGAATTTAGAGGTTTAAGTAGGATAAGTTAAGAGCGCGTTTCGCCGTTAAACCTTATGTTTGGAGAGGCTAAAAGTGTAATAGTCTTATGTTGCCTATTCTGTAAACAATTTATAAAATAACAAATAAAATTATAAACACGAGAAATCGCCCATCGCACTCAAACACTCTTATAGCCGAGCGACAAAACTATCGGACTACACACTCGCATCTCACCGCTCCCACACTCGTTACTACTCCTACTTGGTTATTATTCGTCGCCAGCGATCGGACCATACCTTAACCTATAGATTTTTTACGATGTCGATGTGTTTTAGTTATATGAACAGGATAACTTTAGTTGCCTTACTAACATCCAGAAACAGCTCAAAATGATCCTAAAGGTATTAAAAAAATACCTAATGTAATAATAATAATAATAATAATGCCTGTAAATGTATCATAACTGGCAAAAAGCCAAGTAAAAGAAACCTAACTGATAATAATAATAATATTTATTGAACCTCTCACAATTTTCATTGTACACAGAGCTTAGCAGACGCGTCGGTGGCGTGGTCGGTAAGATACTTGCTTTTCACGCCGCAGGTCGTGGGTTCGATTCCCACCCGAGACAAACATTTGTTTAAATATGTCTGTTTGTCTTGTGTCTGCGTGTTATTATATATATTTACAAAAGAAAAGTATTATATGTAGTATATCACCAGTTATCTGTTTCCATAGTACAAGCTCTGCTTAGTTTGGGATCAGATGGCCGTGTGTGTTAATGTTCCACTATATACGCTATATATCGTCATCATCATCATCACCCTTGCCTTTTCCCCATTCAGGACATCATCAATGTGTTTGGTAATTACTATTACACTGCGTAGCTTCTGTAATGTGGGGTACCTTTTTTTTTTTTTTTTTTCGTGGTGAAAACCCTTTATGGGTCCCCGCTACTGGGGGTGCAGCGGGGTATGTAGGAGTCCCTGTCCACACTGGTGGGCTCGGGCTACCCACTAAAAACACCACGGTAGCCAGCCTCAGGTGCTTGAATGACGGTCCTGGGAACTCATAAATCTACAACCAGGACCGCCATCACACTGTAGCCTTTCAGTAGGCTCATCCGGTTTCATAATTGAAATTAAAACCTCGGCCTAATTTATGTAGGCAATCTGCGGCTACAGCAGACCACCTCTTCCCAGGCTCACATTCAAGGGTTGGCAGGAGTCCAATGTGGGGGTACCTACCCAGTCACTGGGCGGCTGGGCTACTTGTCTAGACGTGTGATAATAATTCTCGACGCAATTACATCATAAAATATCATCACGCCTGTATTATCCGAAGGTGTAGGCAGAAGTGAATATCACCCATACGTAATAGGAAGCGAGCCTACTGCCATTCATCTAAGTAAATTCGAAAAGTCTTTATGCTCGACCCAGGAATCCAACTCGAAACCCCGTAGTTATTAAGCGAATATGTTTATCGTAACAAATAACGATGTTAATTGAAACGACGCAGATAACTACTTAGATTTTATTATAAGAATAATTTTAGTTTCACTCAACTCTATGTTTGTGTTGTACCTACTTCAGATAAGTCTTAGAAAATTTAACATGGAACTGTAGGCTGATTCACGTAATTACTAAACTTGACGCGCCGCGCTGATCAAGTCGCGGTGCAGTTGCAATTAAGTTTACGTATTAGTGCAATATGGTATTTTATTAATTGTTTAGCTGTCATATCTATTTTATAGAGCTCGCGTCACGCAAACGTGACGGGAGCGTATCCGGCAGCGGTTGTCAAAATTACGAGAATAAGAAAAGGACTGTTTTGATCTAAACTTAACTGCAACCGAACTTAATTACCTACGAGTAAATTAGCCCACTGGTATTGCGACGTTCCCCTTTGCCGAGGTAAATGAACATTTTGTATGCATAAACTGTTCATGTTTTGTGTTTGTGTGTAGATTTTATTACGTGTGCATTTGTAAAGACGCTTCAACTTATACAATTGTGTGCTGTACGTGGTTACCTTACCTCCACCCACAACTACAGAAACAATGTAGTACCAGAAGTCTATTTTATTCTGCGATAGGCTGGCACTTTACTACAACTTACCTGATGTACGAAAGTACGAGCCACTAGGCCGGCACGTATATCACGAGTGAATCGGTAATACCGATTCACTCGTGATTACAAATGATTATCGGTGAGAAAGTGGCAGTGAAATGAACCCACCCTCTCTTTATGGTGTCACCAGACATCGCACCGGAACACGGCAAGGCCGCTTGGCGGAGCGGCTTTGTCTGGTGGGTGGTCAATAACCACGGCCGAAGCCTACAGTTGATTGTCACCTGATTTGTACCACCCGGGGACCACGAGTGGGGATTCAATTAAACGTGTACACCCACGGACGAAGGTGACTCAGTGAAGGTGGTCAGTTAGCGTATCATACCTTCCGTGTTAAACGCTCTGAGGGCTATGTAGATAAAATAACTACTTAAATGATAGACAATCGGTTATAGTCGTGTAATGAAGTACAAACAAGAGTAAGGTCAAACGTCAATAAAGTCAATTTTATCACAGTACAAAACTACTCTGTCACGGCGACAAACGTATACACACTCAACACAAAAATCTGAGTTGAATTGATTTAAAACTTTGTGTAAATTATATAAATTAATTGAAACAAATTGAAGTTTCATACCAAGTAAGTAATACTTTTTAATCCTTGAGATTTCAGACTAGAGACAAATAGATATGTTCAGCACACAAATGTCTGTCTCGATTGGGAATCGAATCCAACACCACGCGAACCGACGCGGCGTGAAAAGCAAGTACCTTACCGACCACACCACCGTAAATAATTCCTACTTGAAATAAAATAATTTATTTTGTAACCAACTTTATCGCGGTTTATTTAGATGTTAAATCCCGACGTTTCAAAGTCTTTTCAGAAACGTCGGGATGTAAAATCGAAAATGAACCGCGATAAAATCCGTTACAAATTATTTTATTCATTTCAGTATGTTATATTCTTATAAATTTACTCTCCGCTTTATTTAATTTTCCTACAGAAATTTTGTTTGTTAAAAAAAAATACCCATTTTTTTCGCTAGATGTAGGTTGTGCTTATATGTATAGTAGGAAAATTAAAAAAATAATAGTGTCAGGACACTTTTTATCGTTTTTGTGAGTCGAATTGCGTTTCAAACATACATCGCGCATTTGCGCCTTAAAAATCATATTTAATCATTTACGCCTTAAAAATCATATCATATTTATTTTACACAACGCGGTGACGAAATTACTTGAAGGTCAAAATAATAAATGTGGGTGCTATACATAACATACATACCTATAGAATTGGTAACTGGTTTAGTAGTTACTCGCTAGATTTTAATCCTCGACGAAAAAGAGTGGTGTTATCAAGTTTGATTTGTGTATCTGTGTTTAAGTTTGTTGCTCGTAGAGATTAAACGGATGGATCACCTATTAATGCGTTTGCGCCGGAAGGAGGGTTATGTTTTTCAAGTGTATATTTCTTTGGCACGCTCTAGAGCCTAAAGAGCTGGTCGCATCTGAGCTTGAGAGGTATTCTTTGAGAGATTTGTCTTAGTCATATCAGAAGTATGAGAAAAGAAATATTTAAGATTTTTCGCGCCAAATAAGTTCTCCATTTCCATCCTATCGATTCGGCAGATGTTGACGCAGTCGGGTTAAATAATTTTACTTTATTTTGTTCAAAAGCTGAAGTGGACGAGATGGTTTACAAATTTTAAAACGTTTATAATATTTTTCAGATAATGATTATCATCATATTATGGGTGACAGTGTTAATATTAGCTGCTTGGCTGTACTATCGTCAAGTTTACTCATATTTTGAAAAACGTGGCGTCAAAAATGTCCCGCCAGTTCCGTTGTTGGGAAATATGTCGAAAACAATTTTCCGTCGCCAACATTTCTACGACCATTTTCAAGAGCTCTACAATGAATTCCCTAACGAAAAGTAAGTTTTCTAATAAACAGAATAACTTTGAAATAAAACTATTTTATAAAACTTTTAACTGATTTTGTCGCGGTTTATTTTAGATTTTGAATCCTGACGTTTCAAAGACAGAACGACATTGAAATAGTTTTATTAAAATAGTTAAAATTTAAAATAAATTCAATTTTATAATGATTATTATTATTTAATTTAATTTTTTTATTTTTATTTTAAATAGTTTTATTTCATTCAGGTAAATTTAAAGGTATTTATCCAGTCTCTTGGGAGAAGTCATCTGACGAAGTTAACCACATCTAATGGAGTAGTCGTGTCTTCGATGCCAGAGGTTCTTTTGGAAGTGGAAGACTTCTACAGCCGGTTATACGCTTCGCATGCATCTCCACCCGATCCCGAAAATGAGGATACCAGGGCTACACTAATTCGCCACTTTACTGAAGACCTGCCAGAAATAAGCCAAAACGAGATCGTGATAGCTCTTAGGCAGCTTAAAAATGGAAAAGCCCCTGGAGAGGATGGCATTACTACTGAGCTCTTAAAAGCTGGGGGTAAACCCATACTAAAAGAGCTCCGAAAAATATTTGATGCTGTCCTCTTTGATGGGAGAACTCCAGAGGCGTGGAGCAAGAGTATCGTCGTTTTGTTCTTCAAAAAGGGTGATAAGTCCCTTCTGAAGAACTATCGACCTATTTCGCTCTTGAGTCACGTCTATAAGTTGTTTTCGAGAGTTATCACGAACCGCCTTGCTAGAAGACTTGACGAATTTCAACCACCGGAACAGGCCGGTTTTCGGAGAGGATACGGCACCATAGACCACATTCACACAGTGCGGCAGATTATACAGAAAACCGAAGAGTATAATCAGCCCCTGTGCTTAGCGTTTGTGGACTATGAGAAAGCGTTTGACTCGATCGAAATATGGTCTGTTCTGGAATCCTTGCAGCGATGCCAAGTTGATTGGCGATACATCCAAGTGTTGAGATGTTTGTACAATACCGCAACTATGTCCGTCCAAATACAGAACCAGCAGACTAAGCCTATCCCCTTGCATCGGGGTGTGAGACAAGGGGATGTGATCTCCCCCAAATTGTTCACAAATGCTTTGGAGGATATGTTTAAGACGCTGGACTGGAAAGGACGGGGCATCAACATCAATGGCGAGCACATCTCACACTTGCGGTTTGCGGATGACATCGTCATTATGGCGGAAACGCTGCAAGATCTGCAGAATATGCTGAACGACCTGGCTGACTCCTCACAGAGCATTGGTCTCCGGATGAACTTAGATAAAACAAAGGTCATGTTTAATGACCATGTGTCTCCGGGACCAATTGCGGTGAAGAACTCTATTCTCGAAGTTGTTTCAGAATATACATACCTCGGGCAAACACTGCAGATGGGTAAAAACAACTTCGAGAAAGAGGCTAATAGAAGAATACAGCTGGGTTGGGCAGCATATAGGAAATTACGTCAAGTCTTCACGTCGTCCATTCCACAGAGTCTAAAGACGAAAGTCTTTAACCAGTGCGTCCTACCCGTTATGACATACGGAGCCGAAACGTGGACTCTCACGGTAGGACTGGTCCACAAATTTAAAGTCGCTCAGCGAGCTATGGAAAGGGCTATGCTCGGAGTATCTCTGAAGGATCGGATACGAAATGAAGTGATCCGACAGAGAACTAAGGTAATCGACATAGCTCACCGGATTAGTAAGCTGAAGTGGCAGTGGGCCGGTCATATCTGCCGTAGAACTGACAACCGTTGGGGTAAACGAGTTCTTGAGTGGAGACCACGAATTGGCAAACGTAGCGTAGGACGCCCCCAGACTAGGTGGAGTGACGATCTCAGCAGGGCGGCCGGCAAGAACTGGATGGGAAAAACCGCGGATCGTGCTCAGTGGCGTACCTTAGGAGAGGCCTATGTCCAGCAGTGGACTAAAATAGGCTGATGATGATGATGATGAAATTTAAGAAAATACTAAACAAAATAACGGAGAAAACGGATAGACGGAAAAAAATCTTACGAAAAGTTGTCACGACACTATTTGCTATAGTAGTTAGCTATTGTAAGCTGTGCGGCGTGCGCATGTTTCTCTATCTGTCTGTCTGTCTGTCTCTCTCTCTCTCTAGATAGAAAAAAAAATTAATAAAAAAAAATATTATCATAACTTAAAAAAATAAAATTTTATTACAATTCCTTCACTAATTAATCGAAAGGGACTTCGTTCCATCCGGGTGTCCCTTGACACCTCTCAAGTTTTTTTTATAAATATAGTATTATAGATCAAATTCACGCAGACACAGAACAACTTAACAGTCAGGATCACTAACCACCACGCCACCAGGCCACTCATCCTGATCCTGATCCTGATCCATCATTTGAAGATCGCCAAGTACATCATTTTAAATTCAATAAATATTTTTTGTTTTAGGTTTTTCGGTCGCTATGAATTTACGAGTCCTATAATTGTTATTCGGGACCTCGAGCTCATCAAGAGGATCACAGTCAAAGATTTCGACTATTTTATAGATCATAGATCTTCATTCTCTAATAGCAATTCATTTTTCTCCAGAAATATATTTTCTTTGAAAGGTAAGAAAAATAAATAAATAATCATTTACCCGTTATACTTAATATGCTTTTAGAGTCCGCAAATATCCGAAAACCACAAATTTTCAAGGTAGTACGTAAAAATCTCTACTATCGCGTAATTAACGATTAATCTAAAAGTACAAAACGTTAAGGTACATAAACCCCATATAAGAATATGACCTGAATCCTACCTAATCCCTCCTTACTTCACGATGATCAGCCGGCCGATCTGTGCAACCCGTGTCAAAACGTAAAGCCAAATTAAAAGTGAGCGCATTATTTGCCCGATGATAAATATAAATATAATAATACAACGCAAAAGTTTAAAAACTCTTTTGTTAAATCGAGCCTTGAGCGTTACTTTGTATACGTTCCAGGATACGCTGATGCTGTGCCGTGCTGTAGGAGAGGCCTATGTCCAGCAGAAGGCTTTTGAATTTTGAAGGAATTTTGATGGATTTTGATGGTTTCGCAGGTCAAGAATGGAAAGATATGCGATCAACATTGAGTCCCGCTTTCACCAGCTCGAAGATGCGGTTGATGGTACCGTTCATGATAGAAGTGGGTGAACAGATGATCAGAGCACTCAAAAAGAAGATTAAAGATTTAAATGGTAACTATATGACAAGTGTATACGAGTGCGCCAATAAGGAAAAAGTTTTCGAATATTACCTAATACACGTCAAAATGCAGTTTTTGAACGTTTAAATAAAATACTTGAAACATAATAAAGTGAATAAAAAATAGAAAAAAGAAACAAAAATATGTAGATTTTATTTTGTATTTTAGGTATGTAGGCCTTTTGTGTGTGTCATCACTCATCATACATGTGGCATAAGCAGCAGGTGGAGAGCTAGTGGTTGAAAAACGGTTAACATTTTTAATAGGTAATGTTTTTTTTCAGATGTCAGCATCGATGTTGATTGCAAAGACTTAACAACTCGTTACGCCAATGATGTCATCGCATCATGCGCGTTTGGACTAAAAGTTGATTCTCATAATGACAAAAACAACCAATTTTACGTCACTGGACGTTCTGCTACAAACTTCGACTTTCGGCAGAATTTGATATTTTTTATTTTGACTCATGCCCCATCTCTTGTTAAGGTAAGTTTATAAGACTATAGACTTACACTTGTTTTGTCCAACTATAAAGATTTGTTCAACTATAAAGATAATGACTACGATATCGATAATGCCAACGGCAACGACAACGATGACGTTAACGGTATCGAGAACGTTGACATGAACGACAAAGTTTTCATTTTATTACGGATCATTGTAATTTTGTGCCTCAGTGGTCGAGTGAGAATCGTGTTCGCTTTTTGACCGCGAGGTCCAAGAAAACAAGAATTTTAGTAGCAGCTCAAAGTATAGAATTATGCCCAGCAAACTGCAATAGCACATGAATAGAGAGACAGATTCTGTGACAATAAGTTCGCCCCTATTTTGTATGGGACCAACATAGCCGGCAAAAAGTGGGTGATATACACTTCTTTCTACACCTTCAAATTCTACAGGCGTGGTGATGATGCTATGCATAATTTTTTAAAATACACGTGTCGTGTTGTTTCCTGTTTACGAATTGTCTGTGTAAATGTTTTATTGTACATTAAAGAATTAAAGAGTTTTATATTGATTTTTTTTTCAGTTATTCAATATAGATTTCTTCTCTGATGAAGTAAAGAATTTCTTCAGCACGTTAGTGTTGGACACTATAAAAGAACGTGAAATGCGTAACATCATTAGACCTGACATGATTCATTTGCTGATGGAAGCGAAAAAAGGTATGTGAATTATAATACTTAACTTATAGTTAGATACTAACTATAACTTTGTCTAAACAAAAATATCAACAAAGTTACAATATATTTTGATCTTTAAAGAGTATAAGCATAATCCATGTCAGTAACTATCAGCGGTGATCACTGTCATACCGCTCAAAAATGGTTGTATATTATTTTATGACAGGATCGGGAAGAATGCTGGCACGATTTAGGAGAGACCATTTCTAGTAGTGTACTAAAACCGTCTGCATTTCTACCTTTGTTTGTATAATTTCAGGAAAACTGAGGCATGAGGACATAGCATCAGATGATAATGCAGCTGGCTTTGCTACTGTCAAAGAATCTTCTGTTGGGACTAAAGTACATAATATGGGTGATGAAATAGTTATGCTTACTAATTGAATAATGTGATTTAAGAATCATTATTATTAACAAAAAAAATACTGCAGTCGAGGAAATTTTATATGTAGCATATTTTGCTGCATTCTAGTTTATGTGATGTACACATTAACAAACTAATGAGACATATTTTATATAAGACGGAGCAGACAACAGTTAATGAAATAATTTACTCCCATCTGGTAGTCTGGCCATGTATGAAATTCCATAAATTCTGACTTTTGACCTCCAATTTGTTCACAGTATGGACTGACAATGACATCATCGCTCAAGTAGTGTTATTCCTTCTTGGTGGATTCGATACCGTTTCATCTGCTTCTGTTTTCCTCTTTTATGAACTAGCAGTCTACCCTGACGTCCAGAATAAACTGTATGAAGAAATCAAAGAACAGGACGAAAAGAATAATGGAAAATTTGATTTCAATTCTGTTCAGAATATGACATACATGGATATGGTGGTTTCAGGTAATGAAAGCTGTGGTGGCTTGGTATATAAGGCATCCATTGTTAGTACCATATTTTAGTAAAATTGAATAATATCACTCAGTGATTAGCAGAAATCATTTATCAGGAGTCATTTTAGTCTTAGCGTAGTTGACAAAAGGTTGCTTGAATTACTAGCAGATATGATCAGAATCGACTCAAATTACAAAAAAATAATTAGTTTATGGATAGACTCTTTCTTTTCTTATCGTGCAGTAAATGAAGTTGCAATAACTGAAAACCACTGCTAAAACTCAATAGTCATTAATCTCTTTCAAATGAAGCACTACATTATAACTAATTACATCTATTACATTTTGTTTTGAATTAATTGAAATGAATTGAATTTTGTGTGTTGCAGTAGATCGATCTAATTCCATGCATTTTTGTCAGTTACTCTTATGTTACGCCCATTATATAAAGGGGATTTTATAAATATTAAAAAAAATAGTAATTGCTCTAATATAAGTCATTCATTGTCTTTCCAACATTATAATATTTTCAGAACTGCTTAGAAAATGGAGTCCAGGTATTGTTTTAGATAGAGTATGTACCAAAGATTATAATCTAGGGAAACCGAATGATGAAGCTGAACACGATTTTATAGTAAGTTAAAAAATTAAACTGGAAAACTTTTAAACTAGAAAAAATTCTCTGTAGTTTTGTTTTGATAATAATAAACACATAGTTCGATTAATTATTCAGCATGTTTGGTGGCTGAGTCACCTTCGTTCGTGGGTGTAAACCTTTAATTGAATCCCCACACGTGGTCCCCGGGTGGTGCAAATCAGGTGACAATCAACTGGTGGTAGGCTTCAGCCGTGGTTAGTGACCACCCACCAGACAAAGCCGCACCGCCAATCGGCCTTGTGGTGTTCCGGTGCGATGTCCAGTGACACCATGCAGAGAGGGTGGGTCGGAATTGTTGCTCCTTCAAGGTTTCTAACCTTAAGGAGGCTCATTCCACTGCCACCTTCGATAGGCTGGCGCTTGACTACAACTTACCTGATGTTAAGCTGTGATGTAGACGACGATGGAACGCGCCAGCCGGTATACCGATTCACTCGTGATTATGAACGATCATCGGTGAGAAGGTGGCAGTGGAATGAGCCTCCATATGGTTAAAAACTGTAAATATTATGTGGTAGAGATTCATATTCAGGATCGCTTACCCTCCCTGTATGGTGCAACTTATAGATATTTAATTGTGAGTTATTTCAGATACGCAAAGGTTACGGTATAAGTATACCAGTTTCTGGTATCCATCATGATCCGAATTACTTCCCCAATCCTGACAAATTTGATCCGGAGAGGTTTTCTGAAGAGAACAGACACAAGATTAATCCTTTGGCGTATATGCCTTTTGGAATTGGCCCCAGGAATTGTATAGGTATGTGATTTGGTAGTGCAGAGTTGATGAAAGGTACAAGAAAGCATTTACTAAGCACATTAGTAGTCAGACAGTAAAAATAAGCATTTTAGGTTTCTTATATGCTCCAGTTCATACAAACGCACATCTACCTTTTCGAAATACCCTGTACGGTATCCAGACACTGCAGTTTGCTACATTCGTGATTAAATGATAAACGCTTTATAACGGATTTTACCAAGTTTTTTTAGATTAGATAATCCGACGTCTCAGTCTTTTCAAACTCCGAAATTTTATAATAACCTTTACTAAATAGGAGTGGATTTTACAATTGTTTTAAATTTATCGACCTATCGTTAATGTTACTGGGAAGTGTATTGTAGAAACGTATACGTTCCCTACTTAGCTTACTAGTAACACTTAAGTAAGATCTATTAAAACAGTTACAGACTTCGTGAAGACGTATGTCGCGCTCTATGATCATTCATATCTTGATGAAAAAATGGCGTCTTAGAACGTCGCAGTTTTTTAGGTTTTTACTTCTAATCTTTAAAAATTTATCTTATTTAAACTTGACACTGGCAAAATTTGCTGAATAATTTCTGCAGAGGCCATAATTAAAAGAAGAAGAAATCGATCTTATTAGTCAGTTCACTCAGTCACTTCTAGTGTTGACATTATGTATGTCGCTTATGATCTCTAAATTTCTCCCTAATAGAGAAACGGCTACCTAATGTGTTTACAGATCTTAAAATGTCGTCTAAATAGCAGAAAAACATACCTTCAAATGTTCCATGTTCTCAATTTTATAATGTGTGTTGTGTTCTCCAGCTTCCAGGTTTGCCTTGTTCGAGCTGAAAGTGATGACGTATCAAATTCTCCAGCACTTCGTAGTCTCCCCTTGCAAGAAGACCCGTATACCCGCGGAGTTAGCACCTGATACCTTCAATATGAGAATGAAGGGAGGACACTGGCTTAAGTTTGAGATCAGAAAGTAATCGTTTCGTCCACTGTAATTGGACATAGTATGTTAAAAAGTATTTTTATTCCAATCTTGTTCTGAATATTGTTATTTTATAAAAACTTAGAATTTATCAAGTAATAAAGATGTTTACCAAACAAGTTGTTGTATTCAGTCATGTTATTTGTAAAGGAATTTTTTTCTTTAAATTGTAGAAAATCCTTTAAACCTATCACACTGAAGTACCGGGCTCTTTCAAGTAAATTGTAATTTATTGGTGACAAACACATGACAAGTGGATAAAAATTACCTGCTAATTATTTTATTTTACATTGACAGGCCGGTGGTGGCGTGATCGGTAAGGTGCTTGCTTTTTTCGCCGCAGGTCGTGGGTTCGATTCCCATCCGAGACAAACATTTGTGTGATGAACAGACATGTTTCTATCAAGTCTAGATAGAATTCAGAGGTTTAAGTAGGATAAGTTAAGAGCGCGTTTCGCCGTTAAACCTTAAGTTTGGAGAGGCTAAAAGTGCAATAGTCTTATGTTGCCTATACTGTAAACAATTTATAAAATAACAAATAAAATTATAAACACGAGAAATCGCCCATCGCACTCAAACACTCTTATAGCCGAGCGACAAAACTATCGGACTACACACTCGCATCTCACCGCTCCCACACTCGTTACTACTCCTACTTGGTTATTATTCGTCGCCAGCGGTCGGACCATACTTTAACCTATAGATTTTTTTTTAGATGTCGATGTGTTTTACTTAAATGAATAGATAACTTTAATTGCCTTACTAACATCCAGAAACAGCTCAAAATGATCCTAAAGGTATTAAAAAAATACCTAATGTAATAATAATAATAATAATAATGCCCGTAAATGTATCATAACTGGCAAAATCCGAGTAAAAGAAACCTAACTGATAAAAATAATAATATTTATTGAACCTCTCACAATTTTCATTGTACATAGAGCTTAGCAGGCGTGGTCGGTAAGATACTTGCTTTTCACGCCGCAGGTCGTGGGTTCGATTCCCACCCGAGACAAACATTTGTTTAAATATGTCTGTTTGTCTTGTGTCTGGGTGTAATTATCTGTATTTAAGTATATATTTACAAAAGAAATGTATTTTAAGTAGTATATTACCAGTTATCTGTTTCCATAGTACAAGCTCTGCTTAGTTTGGGATCAGATGACCGTGTGTGTTAATGTCCCACTATATACACTATATATCATCATCATCATTACCCTTGCCTTTTTCCCATTCAGGACATTATCAATGTGTTTGTGCGTATCTTCTGTAATGTGGGGGTACCTATACCTACCCAGTCACCGGGCGTCTGGGCTACTTGTCTAGACAACTGATAATAATTGACGACGCAATTACATCGTAAAGTAGCATCACGCCTGTATTATCCGAAGGTGTAGGCAGAGGTGAATATCACCCATACTTAATAGGAAGCGAGCCTACTGCCATTCATCTAAGTAAATTCGAAAAGTCTTTATGCTCGACCCAGGAATCGAACTCGAAACCCCGTAGTTATTAGGCGAATATGTTTATCGTAACAAATAACGATGTTAATTGAAACGACGCAGATAACTACTTAGATTTTATTATAAAATAATTTTAGTTTCACTTAACTCTATGTTTGTGTTGTACCTACTTCAGATAAGTCTTAGAAAATTTAACATGGAACTGTAGGCTGATTCACGTAATTACTTGACGCGCCGCGCCGATCAAGTCGCGGTGCAGTTGCAATTAAGTTTACGTCTTAGTGCAATATGGTATTTTATTAATTGTTTAGCTGTCATATCTATTTTATAGAGCTCGCGTGACGCAAACGTGACGGGAGCGTATCCGGCAGCGGTTGTCAAAATTACGAGAATAAGAAAAGGACTGTTTTGATCTAAACTTAACTGCAACCGAACTTAATTACCTAAATTAGCCCACTGGTATTGCGACGTTCCCCTTTGCCGAGGTAAATGAACAGTTTGTATGCATAAACTGTTCATGTTTTGTGTTTGTGTGTAGATTTTATTACGTGTGCATTTGTAAAGACGCTTCAACTTATACAATTGTGTGCTGTACGTGGTTACCTTACCTCCACCCACAACTGCAGAAACAATGTAGTACCAGAAGTCTATTTTATTCTGCGATAGGCTGGCACTTTACTACATACAACTTACCTGATGTACGAAAGTACGAGCCACTAGGCTGGCACGTATATCACGAGTGAATCGGTAAAACCGATTCACTCGTGATTACAAATGATTATCGGTGAGAAAGTGGCAGTGGAATGAACCCACCCTCTCTTTATGGTGTCACCAGACATCGCACCGGAACACGGCAAGGCCGCTTGGCGGAGCGGCTTTGTCTGGTGGGTGGTCAATAACCACGGCCGACGCCTACAGTTGATTGTCACCTGATTTGTACCACCCGGGGACCACGAGTGGGGATTCAATTAAACGTGTACACCCACGGACGAAGGTGACTCAGTGAAGGTGGTCAGTTAGCGTATCATACCTCCCGTGTCAAACGCTCTAAGAGTTATGTAGATAAAATAACTACTTAAATGATAGACAATCGGTTATACTCGTGTAATGAAGTACAAACAAGAGTAAGGTCAAACGTCAATAAAGTCAATTTTATCACAGTACAAAACTACTCTGTCACGGCGACAAACGTATACACACTCAACACAAAAATCTGAGTTGAATTGATTTAAAATTTTGTGTAAATTATATAAATTAATTGAAACAAATTGAAGTTTCATACCAAGTAAGTAATACTTTTTAATCCTTGAGATTTCAGACTAGAGACAAATAGATATGTTCAGCACACAAATATCTGTCGAATATAAAATATCTCGATTGGGAATCGAATCCAACACCACGCGAACCGACGCGGCGTGAAAAGCAAGTACCTTACCGACCACACCACCGTAAATAATTCCTACTTGAAATAAAATAATTTATTTTGTGACCAACTTTATCGCGGTTTATTTAGATGTTAAATCCCAACATTTCAAAGTCTTTTCAGAAACGTCGGGATGTAAAATCTAAAATGAACCGCGATAAAATCCGTTACAAATTATTTTATTCATTTCAGTATGTTATATTCTTATAAATTAACTCCCTGCCTTATTTAATTATGCTATAGCAATTTTGTTTGTTAAATGAAAAATACCCATTCTAATTTTTTTTTCGCTAGTAGTGCCTATGTTGTGCTTAAAAGTATAATAGGAAATTATAAAGAATAATAGTGTCAGGACACTTTTTATTGTTTTTGTGAGTCGAATTGCGTTTCAAACATACATCGCGCATTTGCGCCTTAAAAATCATATTTAATCATTTACGCCTTCAAAATCATATATTTATTTTACACAGCGCGGTGACGAAATTACTTGAAGGTCAAAATAATAAATGTGGGTGCTACTATAACATACTACCTATAAAATTGGTAACTGGTTTAGTAGTTACTCGCTAGATTTTAATCCCCGACGAAAAAGAGTGGTGTTATCAAGTTTGATTTGTGTATCTGTATTTAAGTTTGTTGCTCGTAGAGATTAAACGGATGCGTTTGCGCCAGAAGGAGGGTTATGTTTTTCAAGTGTATATTTCTTTGGCACGCTTTAGAGCCTAAAGAGCTGGTCGCATCTGAGCTTGAGAGGTATTCTTTGAGAGATTGGTCTTAGTCATGAGGGTGACATTGGGTATATCAAAAGGATGAGAAAAGAAATATTTAAGAATTTTCGCGCCAAATAAGTTCTCCATTTCCATCCTATTGATTAGGCAGATGTTGACGCAGTCGGGTTAAATAATTTTACTTGTTTTTGTTCATAAGCTGAAGTGGACGAGATGGTTTACAAATTTTAAAACGTTTATAATATTTTTCAGATAATGATTATCATCATATTATGGGTGACAGTGTTAATATTAGCTGCTTGGCTGTACTATCGTCAAGTTTACTCATATTTTGAAAACCGTGGCGTCAAAAATGTCCCGCCAGTTCCGTTGTTGGAAAATATGTCGAAAACAATTTTCCGTCGCCAACATTTCTACGACCATTTTCAAGAGCTCTACAATGAATTCCGTAACGAAAAGTAAGTTTTCTAATAAACAGAATATCTTTGAAATAAAACTATTTAATAAAACTTTTAACTGATTTTGTCGCGGTTTATTTTAGATTTTAAATCCTGACATTTCAAAGACAGAATGACATTGAAATAGTTTTATTAAAATAGTTAAAATTTAAAATAAATTTATTTTAATAATCATAATTATTATTTAATTTAATTAATTAAATTAATTAATTTAAATTAATTTTTTATTTTTATTTTAAATAGTTTTATTTCATTCAGGTAAATTTAAGAAAATACTAAACAAAATAACGGAGAAAACGGATAGACGGAAAAAATTCTTACGAAAAGTTGTCACGACACTATTTGCTATAGTAAGCTATTGTAAGCTGTGCGGCGTGCGCATGTTTCTCTATCTGTCTGTCTGTCTGTCTCTCTCTCTCTCTCTAGATAGAAAAAAAAAAAAAATTATTACAATTCCTTCAATCGAAAAGAACTTCGTTCCATCCGGGTGTCCCTCGACACCTCTCAAGTTTTTTTTATAAATATAGTATTATAGATCAAATTCACGCAGACACAGAACATTCCACGACCTTCGGCTTAGCAGTCAGGATCACTAACCACCACGCTACCAGGCCACTCATCCTGATTCTGATCCTGATCCATCATTTGGAGATCGCCAAGTACATCATTTTAAATTCAATAAATATTTTTTATTTTAGGTTTTTCGGTCGCTATGAATTTACGAGTCCTATAATTGTTATTCGGGACCTCGAGCTCATCAAGAGGATCACAGTCAAAGATTTCGACTATTTTATAGATCATAGATCTTCATTCTCTAATAGCAATTCATTTTTCTCCAGAAATATATTTTCTTTGAAAGGTAAGAAAAATAAATTAATAATCATTTACCCGTTATACTTAATATGCTCATAACCGAAAACCACAAATTTTCAAGTTAAAATCTCTACTATCACGTAATTAACGATTAATCTAAAAGTACAAAACGTTAAGGTACATAAACCCCATATAAGAATATTAATTGAATCCTACCTAATCCCTCCTTACTTCACGATGATCAGCCGGCCGATCTGTGCAACCCGTGTCAAAACGTAAAGCCAAATTAAAAGTGAGCGCATTATTTGCCCGATGATAAATATAAATATAATAATGCAACGCAAAAGTTTAAAAACTCTTTTGTTAAATCGAGCCTTGAGCGTTACTTTGTATACGTTCCAGGATACGCTGATGCTGTGCCGTGCTGTAGGAGAGGCCTATGTCCAGCAGAAGGCTTTTGAATTTTGAAGGAATTTTGATGGATTTTGATGGTTTCGCAGGTCAAGAATGGAAAGATATGCGATCAACATTGAGTCCCGCTTTCACCAGCTCGAAGATGCGGTTGATGGTACCGTTCATGATAGAAGTGGGTGAACAGATGATCAGAGCACTCAAAAAGAAGATTAAAGATTTAAATGGTAACTATATGACAAGTGTATACGAGTGCGCCAATAAGGAAAAAGTTTTCGAATATTACCTAATACACGTCAAAATGCAGTTTTTGAACGTTTAAATAAAATACTTGAAACATAATAAAGTGAATAAAAAATAGAAAAAAGAAACAAAAATATGTAGATTTTATTTTGTATTTTAGGTATGTAGGCCTTTTGTGTGTGTCATCACTCATCATACATGTGGCATAAGCAGCAGGTGGAGAGCTAGTGGTTGAAAAACGGTTAACATTTTTAATAGGTAATGTTTTTTTTCAGATGTCAGCATCGATGTTGATTGCAAAGACTTAACAACTCGTTACGCCAATGATGTCATCGCATCATGCGCGTTTGGACTAAAAGTTGATTCTCATAATGACAAAAACAACCAATTTTACGTCACTGGACGTTCTGCTACAAACTTCGACTTTCGGCAGAATTTGATATTTTTTATTTTGACTCATGCCCCATCTCTTGTTAAGGTAAGTTTATAAGACTACTAGTTTTCCGCCCGCGGCTTCGCCCGCGGATATCGGTTATCGCGCTAAACCATTAATCTCTCTTTTCGCAGTCGGATAAAACTATCCTTTCCCAGGTCTCGAACTATCACCATACAAAATTAGTTCAGTAGTGTAGGCGTGTAAGCAACATTTTGAAATCGGCAAGCACCCATAGGTGTATCCATAAATCTATAGGGGTTTCTCAAAAAATACTACGGCTCTTAGACCAGTTTTTCATTCAATATTTGAGAAGAAATAAAATTTAAATTTCGAATTCTAATAATCGGACTGAGTTATCAAACGTCATTGTGTCAAAATAAAACGTAATTTAGCTAAAAAGCACGAAGGAGTATTGATATCAACTTCAAAGAAAATCTCCCTCAGAATAATTTCTCAGGCTTCACCCACGTAGTATTAGGATAAAGATAAAAAAAATTGGAAAAATAAAAAACACGTGTTTCATAATTTGTTTTGAGCTATATTTATACCGAATCTGAAGTGAATCGGACCAAGGACTAAAAAGTTCTGGAATATTTAATTTTTCCAAAAAAGTTCATTTTACACTCCCCCTGGGGGTAGTTTTGGAAAAATAAAAAACACGTGTTTTATGATTTCTTCTAAGGTATATGTGTGCCGAATTTGGAGTGAATCGGACTTGAGACTAAAGAGATCCAGAGAAACTTTAGTTTTTACCAATAAAACTAATTTTTCACACCCCATGGGGGTAATTATGGAAAAATAAAAAACCCGTATCTCATTATTTGTGTTAAAGTTTACGTGTACCGAATTTTAAATGAATAGAACCAAGGAATAAAAAGTTGCATACAAACTTCACCCTTCTATTTAACCCTCTTAGTGGATGATTTTTGGAAATATTATTAGCCTATGTCCTATTCTAGGGTATACACTACCTATGTTTCAAATTTCATTAACATTGGTTGAGCGGTTACGGAGATACGCGGTAACAAACCTTCACACACACACACACACTTACTTTCGCATTTATAATATTAGTAGGATAGGATAGACTTACACTTGTTTTGTCCAACTATAAAGATTTGTCCAACTATAAAGATAATGACTACGATATCGATAATGCCAACGGCAACGACAACGATGACGTTAACGGTATCGAGAATGTTGACATAAACGACAAAGTTTTCATTTTACTACGGATCATTGTAATTTTGTGCCCCAGTGGTCGATTGAGAATCGTGTTCACTTTTTGACCGCGAGGTCCAAGAAAACAAGAATTTTAGTAGCAGCTCAAAGTATAGAATTATGCCCAGCAAACTGCAATAGCACATGAATAGAGAGACAGATTCTGTGACAATAGGTTCGCCCCTATTTTGTATGGGACCAACACAGCCGGCAAAAAGTGGGTGATATACACTTCTTTCTACACCTTCAAATTCTACAGGCGTGGTGATGATGCTATGCATAATTTTTAAAATACACGTATCGTGTTGTGTCCTGTTTACGAATTGTCTGTGTAAATGTTTTATTGTACATTAAAGAATTAAAGAGTTTTATATTGATTTTTTTTTCAGTTATTCAATATAGATTTCTTCTCTGATGAAGTAAAGAATTTCTTCAGCACGTTAGTGTTGGACACTATAAAAGAACGTGAAATGCGTAACATCATTAGACCTGACATGATTCATTTGCTGATGGAAGCGAAAAAAGGTATGTGAATTACAATACTTAACTTAAAGTTAGATACTAACTATAACTTTGTCTAAACAAAAATATCAACAAAGTTACAATATATTTTGATCTTTAAAGAGTATAAGCATAATCCATGTCAGTAACTATCAGCGGTGATCACTGTCATACCGCTCAAAAATGGTTGTATATTATTTTATGACAGGATCGGGAAGAATGCTGGCACGATTTAGGAGAGACCATTTTTAGTAGTGTACTAAAACCGTCTGCATTCAATTCAATTCAATTCAATTCAATTCTTTATTTGCTCTAGACATGCAGAAATACAAGTTTATGATGTCTTGCCGACACAGCGGCATGCAAATTCAATTTATACATATTACTTAAATTACTAATATCTATTATTAAATACATGTCAATTATTACATTAAAATTATATAATTATATATTAAAACATTACATTATTATCCATTATGTCACATCATTAGATCAAAAAAATATTATTATCATTAGAATTGCAGATATAATCAAAATTAATTTACTTTTTATATTTTAATGCGAGATCAAGAGTATAATGTTTACATGGATTTTTGTTAAAGAATTCATTGACAGAATAAAAACATTCTTTTAACAACCACTTTTTTAACTCATAGCAAAATTTTTTGAATGGCAGTTGAGTGATGGACTTCGGCAATGCATTATAAATTAAAGGGGCCATATAGATGCAGCTTTTACGAAAGAGTGCTAGCTTAGGGACAGGTATATCAAATTCTAAGTGAGTGGCTTTCCTTTTGTTTATATTATCCCTACGTTCGAAAAGATCAGGATTCAGCCTAACGAATTTAGCAATTTCATAAATGTAGATGCAGGGTAACGACATAATATTATGTGACGTAAATATTGGCCTACACGAATCAGACCAGCCCATTTTAAATAATGCTCGGATACATTTTTTTTGCGCAACGAAAACTTTGTTAATATCTGCAGAGTTACCCCACACAATAATACCGTAGCGAATAACAGAGGCGACATAAGTGTGGTACACCATTAGAGATGTTTGCCTGCATGTAACATCTCTTACCTTTTTTAGGGCGAAAACAAACTGATTAATTTTTTTACATTTCTACCTTTGTTTGTATAATTTCAGGAAAACTGAGGCATGAGGACATAGCATCAGATGATAATGCAGCTGGCTTTGCTACTGTCAAAGAATCTTCTGTTGGGACTAAAGTACATAATATGGGTGATGAAATAGTTATGCTTACTAATTGAATAATGTGATTTAAGAATCATTATTATTAACAAAAAAAATACAGCAGTCGGGGAAATTTTATATGTAGCATATTTTGCTGCATTCTAGTTCATGTGATGTACACATTAACAAACTAATGAGACATATTTTATATAAGACGGAGCAGACAACAGTTAACGAAATAATTTACTCCCATCTGGTAGTCTGGCCATGTATGAAATTCCATAAATTCTGACTTTTGACCTCCAATTTGTTCACAGTATGGACTGACAACGACATCATCGCTCAAGTAGTGTTATTCCTTCTTGGTGGATTCGATACCGTTTCATCTGCTTCTGTTTTCCTCTTTTATGAACTAGCAGTCCACCCTGACGTCCAGAATAAACTGTATGAAGAAATCAAAGAACAGGACGAAAAGAATAATGGAAAATTTGATTTCAATTCTGTTCAGAATATGACATACATGGATATGGTGGTTTCAGGTAATGAAAGCTGTGGTGGCTTGGTATATAAGGCATCCATTGTTAGTACCATATTTAAGTAAAATTGAATAATATCACTCAGTGATTAGCAGAAATCATTTATCAGGAGTCATTTTAGTCTTAGCGTAGTTGACAAAAGGTTAAAAGAAAAGTAAATGATTTAGATTTGCTTGAATTACTAGCAGGTATGATCAGAATCAACTCAAATTACAAAAAAATAATTAGTTTATGGATAAACTCTTTCTTTTCTTATCGTGCAGTAAATGAAGTTGCAATAACTGAAAACCACTGCTAAAACTCAATAGTCATTAAATCTCTTTCATATGAAGCACTACATTATAACTAATTACATCTATTACATTTTGTTTTGAATTAATTGAATTGAATTGAATTATGTGTGTTGCAGTAGATCGATCTAACTCCATGCATTTTTGTCAGTTACTCTGAAATTGTATGTTACGCCCATTGTATAAAGTGGATTTTAAAGATATTAAAAAAAATAATTAAAGTTATTGCTCTAATATAAGTCATTCATCGTCTTTCCAACATTATAATATTTTCAGAGCTGCTTAGAAAATGGAGTCCAGGCATTGTTTTAGATAGAGTATGTACCAAAGATTATAATCTAGGGAAACCGAATGATGAAGCTGAACACGATTTTATAGTAAGTTAAAAAATTAAACTGGAAAACTTTTAAACTAGAAAAAATTCTCTGTAGTTTTGTTTTGATAATAATAGAACATAGTTCGATTAATTATTCAACATGTTTGGGGGCTGAGTCACCTTTGTTCGTGGGTGTAAACCTTTAATTGAATCCCCACACGTGGTCCCCGGGTGGTGCAAATCAGGTGACAATCAACTGGTGGTAGGCTTCGGCCGTGGTTAGTGACCGCCGCACCGCCAATCGGCCTTGTGGTGTTCCGGTGCGATGTCCAGTGACACCATGCAGAGAGGGTGGGTCGGAATTGTTGCTCCTTCAAGGTTTCTAACCTTAAGGAGGCTCATTCCACTGCCACCTTCGATAGGCTGGCGCTTGACTACAACTTACCTGATGTTAAGCAGTGATGTAGTCGACGATGGAACGCGCCAGCCGGTATACCGATTCACTCGAGATTACGAACGATCATCGGTGAAAAGGTGGCACTGGAATAAGCCTCCATATGGTTAAAAACTGTAAATATTATGTGGTAGAGATTCATATTCAGGATCCCTCACCCTCCCTGTATGGTGCAACTTATAGATATTTAATTGTGTGTTATTTCAGATACGCAAAGGTTACGGTATAAATATACCAGTGTCTGGTATCCATCATGATCCGAATTACTTCCCCAATCCTGACAAATTTGATCCGGAGAGATTCTCTGAAGAGAACAGACACAAAATTAATCCTTTGGCGTATATGCCTTTTGGAATTGGCCCCAGGAATTGTATAGGTATGTGATTTTGTAGCGCAGAGTTGATGAAAGGTACAAGAAAGCATTTACCAAGCACATTAGTAGTCAGACAGTAAAAATAAGCATTTTAGGTTTCTTATAGGCTCCAGTGCATACAAACGCACATCTACCTTTTCGAAATTCCCTTATACGGTATCCAGACAACTGCAGTTTGCTACATTCGTGATTAAATGAGAAACGCTTTATAACGGATTTTACCGCGTTTTTTTTAGATTAGATAATCCGACGTCTCAGTCTTTTCAGACTTCGAAATTTTATAATAACCTTTACTAAATAGGAGTGGATTTTTCAATTGTTTTAAATTTATCGACCTATCTTTAATGTTACTGGGAAGTGTATTGTAGAAACGTATACGTTCCCTACTTAGCTTACTAGTAACACTTAAGTAAGATCTATTAAAAGAGTTACAGACTTCGTGAAGACGTATGTCGCGCTCCATGATCATTCTTATCTTGATGAAAAAATGGCGTCTTTAAAAATTTAACTTATTTAAACTTGACACTGGCAAAATTTGCTGAATAAGTTCTGCAGAGGCCATATTTAAAAGAAGAAGAAGAAATCTATCTTATTAGCACAGACTACTAAAAGACTTATTAGTCAGTTCACTCAGTCACTTCTAGTGTTGACATTATGTATGCCGCTTATAATCTCAAAATTTCTCCTTAATAGAGGGCTACCTAATGTGTTTACAGATCTTAAAATGTCGTCTAAATAGCAGAAAAACATACCTTCAAATGTTCCATGTTCTCAATTTTATAATGTGTGTTGTGTTCCCCAGCTTCCAGGTTTGCCTTGTTCGAGCTGAAAGTGATGACGTATCAAATTCTCCAGCACTTCGTAGTCTCCCCTTGCAAGAAGACCCGTATACCTGCGGAGTTAGCACCTGATACCTTCAATATGAGAATGAAGGGAGGACACTGGCTTAAGTTTGAGATCAGAAAGTAATCGTTTCGTCCACTGTAATTGGACATAGTATGTTATAAATTATTTTTATTCCAATCTTGTTCTGAATATTGTTATTTTATAAAAACTTCGAATTTATCAAGTAATAAAGATGTTCACCAAACCACTTGTTGTATTCAGTTATTATTGCGTTATTTGTAAAGGCAGATTTTTCTATAGGTAAATTGTACAAAACCCTAGTATTGTCTTAGATTTACGCGAATATCACATATTGAAATAAAACTACTCTTTAACGGATTTTATCGCGGTTTATTTTAGATTTTAGTTCCCGACGTTTCAGTCTTTTCAGACTTTATGTTCACGGGTGGACTGAGGTATTTGACGTCCAAAAATATTAATCACAATTAGTACACCGTAGTTTTATTTCAATGTACAAAACCCTTTTATCCTAACACACTGAAGTAGCGACTCTTTCTATATTTGTTTCAAGTAAATTAAATTCCATTGGTATACTATGTGAATGGTGTATGAAATAGGTATAAATAAGTGTGTTGTCTATAATTTTAAGTGTGACAAGTAGACAAAAATTACCTGCTCATTATTTTATTTTGCATTAGGTAACAATGACCTCACTCACTCTTCTTAGAGCTGTTAGTGCTGCTACACTGCTGGGCACGGGTTTTATTACATTGCGTCTTACCTTCTATTGACGTACTTATAAACAGAGGCCAAACAATTTAAAAAAATATATAACCAAAACACAAACTTTAAAAAAGTAAACAAACGAATTTTATTTTGATGTGTCTTAATACAAAAAATGAAGTAATCGTCAACTAAAGATGTTTACTATTGATACTGATATTTTTGTCACCCTCACGCCGTATCAGCTGTGCGCTAGAGTCACTGACCGCTAATTTTACGCCGAGCGCTCGTCCACAATTTGCTGTATTTATATCGATTAAATTATAAAAATATATTGAACAATTAATGGAAAAGTGTTCCAAAATTTGCGCTCTGGTGAAAGAGTTTTCTGTATATAATAATTAATTATTAATTTACGCTTATTAATTTTAATAAAAATATACTATTTTTTAATGTCATTAAAATTAAAAAAAATATTGAAGTTTGTCAAAGAGTAAAAGCAATTAATTATGAGCATTTTTTTTTGTTTATTAATAAAATTATTCAATTCATCTTCTTTCTTTATTATGTCAGGTAGATTATTGTACATTTTTATAGATATTACATATGGACTCATGGAATGCATTCTTAACTTGGATGCTGGTATATTTAGCCTAGATGGGTGTCTGAGTGTGTATCTTGATTGAATGTCTTCGCGTTTTGTGTAGAATTCTTGGTGTTTGCGGACAAATTTACAGGTTTCTAAAATATAGATGCAGGGGAGGGTTAGGATGTTATATTTTATAAAATACGGTCTGCAGCTGTCTGTTTGTTCAATGTTTGTCAAGATTCTAACTAATTTCTTTTATAGGGTGAAGAGAGTATGTGCGTCTGTACTATTACCCCAGAGAGTTACGCCATAACTTAGCCATGAATTAGCATACGCATAATAAGGGCTGTTGGCAGATTTTTGGTCTTTTTAATTTCACGGAGGGCATATGAGAACTTAAAGATTTTCGAACGGGATTTTTGTATATGTGTCATTTTTATCCTTGGCCAGTCTTGCAAGTGTGGCCGTATTTCACGCTGCATCGCCCGTGGTTAGGTATCCGACCTCGAAAGCGCTGCAATACTACACCTTTTGGCTAAAACTCTTTTTTAGTGAATGTCGGTGGGTCAGTAGGTACTCTAACCTCTCAAAGATACGACGCGCGACGATACGATTTGTATTTTGTAATGATAAAGAGTTCCGTATTACATAACAATAAATAATAGCGAATACAGAATCATCAATATTATTTCACTAATACCCAATAATAGGTATGGTACTATATTAAGTCGTAATGAATTAAATAAATATTGAAATAACTGTTTTATATTTTAATCTTGTGCTTTAATTTTATGAAAAAAAAAATGTTTTAATTTTTAATATTTAATTTTTAGGTTTTAATTTATGAATTTTAATTTTTAATTTTTACAACTTATGTAAACATATTGTGGAACGCAATAAATGATTTGATTTGGATATATGCGGTAGGTAATATCAATATCAATATCCCACTCTTATATATCATCACTAGTCTTGTATCATGTTTACGAGCGAAGTCTGATTAGTAATCTAATAATTTACAAAAATGTAAGGTCAAACGAGTTGAATGAATTAACCCAGTAGCGACTTATTCTCTTTCAGTGATAAACGTATAGATGCTCGAAAGAATAAGTATATAAAATTCCGAGATTTTTGTGATTTTGCCTAGGACTTTTTGGCTCTGATAATTTTACATTAAATTTGTTCAAGAGTTTTCAGCAAGTAAGTAGTATTTAATAATTATTACGGTTTTAAGAACGTCAATGATAAATATGTATTTATTTTGCTTGCCAAACATACATATCGCATACACTATTAATGTCGTGGGATTGAGCTCATTGAGCTCGACCCTTCTCCCCTTTAATCTCACGTAAGATTTTTATTTTTACACGAGAAGCTTTTAATTTTTTTTTTCTAGTTACAATAACTAATACTAATTATTAGCCGAGCTGTTAAGATTTAGTTAGTCGTCCTCTCCCCGGCGCATACCTCATGTAAATCGTTATTAATAAATTGATAGACGCCTCCATAAAGTCATGTTAGTATACAATGCATGGCGACAGAATTAGCTGAAGGCCAACAATAATGGGTATTAAATTGACGTCTGGCTTAGTAGGCGATGTATTTATGTTTAAGTTCATTACTCATAACGCCTAAAAAGTTCCATGTGAACAAGAACTTCTAACTAAACATGTCAGAATTGTGGCGTGGTGGTTAGTGACCCTGACTGCTAAGCCAAAGGTCGTGGGTTCGATTCCCACCTAAGACAAATCTTTGTGTGATGAGCACGAGTGTTTGTTCTGTCTGGATGTAATTTATCTATTATATGTATGTATTAAAAAAAAATGTATTTATGTATTTTGTCCGTTCCTAGTACCCATAACACAAGCAAATATAATTTGCTTATTTTGGTACTAGATGGCGCTGTGTAAAAAAGTACTTTACGGGAACAAATAAACTTTTTTGATGTCTAATCGAAGAGTAATCAGTCACCCTCAGAAATGGAACGAAAAAAATGGAACAAACAAATGGAACTAGACCATACAGATCAATTGTAATGATTTTGAGTGGTTTTTTGTTTAAATACTGGAGTGTTTGAGACGTTATTTTGTTACGTATTAAATTTTTTAATACTGATACATAACTGCCACAGCGCACTGGTTAAAAATTTCCATCTGATCTCAAACTAAACAGAGCTTGTACTATGGAAACCAGATAACTGGTAATATACATATAATACTTTTATTTTGTAAATACATACATAAATATAGATAATTACACCCAGACTCGAGACAAACCAATGATCATCACACAAATGTCTGCATCGGGTGGCAATCGAAGACCTACGGCGTGAAAAGCAAGTGTCTTACCGACCACGCCATCACTACATCAAATGTAATGCTTACTTAAGTCAGCTTCTGCGTTTATATTTCAACTACAAGTTGCAACAAAACTTCTAACTGCCATTGCGAAGTCACGTAGACGACATCCCTGCAGGCGGTGACCGAGATAGGTGTATTGGAAATGTCAGAAGATTTATTGCGTTGGTTTTACTAAATAATTACACCCAAACTCAAAACAAATAGACACGTTCATCACACAAATGTCTGGTTGGGTGGGAATCGAGCTCACGACCAGTGTGAAATATTACGTCACTGGCCCATCACGTATCTATACCAGTTATCTGGTTTCTAAACCTCAAGCTCTCCTTAGCTTGGAAATTGGGATCAGATGACCGTATTTGTTACTTTTTTGATGTCCCAGTATTACCTATAATAATGTTTTTCAGATTTTTAGATTATGCTTATCATTATATTATTATTCTATATATTACTGGATCTGAGCTTGAGAGGTATTCTATGAGAGATTTGTGTTATTCATGAGGGTGACATAAATTAATCTTTAATAAATCTTTATTGTACCAAAAAGTTGTTTACATATTTATATGCAAGCCCTGATTCCCGAACTAGCGTGAGCTGTGAGCTGGGAATCAGTTCCTTCCCAGTTAGGTGTATCATGTAGTACAAGTTTTATTATTATAATTCTATTAGTAATAAAATATATTGTGTAAGTAATTTAGAAAAGTATCTTAGACGGTAGGTATAAAACAAATAATAAATTGAATGTGAGGGTACTCAGTGCAGAAATTACGCACGGGTTAAACAACAACAACAACAACGAGGTATAGTCCAAGTTGTACATTGGGTATATCAAAAGTATGAGAAAATAAATATTTAAGATTTTTCGCGCCAAATAAGTTCTCCATTTCCATCCTATTGATTCGGCAGATGTTGACGCAGTCGGGTTAAATAATTTTACTTTATTTTGTTCAAAAGCTGAAGTGGACGAGATGGTTTACAAATTTTAAAACGTTTATAATATTTTTCAGATTATGATTATAATCATATTATGGGTGACAGTGTTAATATTAGCTGCTTGGCTGTACTTTCGTCAAGTTTACTCATACTTTGAAAAACATGGCGTCAAAAATGTCCCGCCAGTTCCGTTGTTGGGAAATATGTCGAAAGTAATTTTCCGTCGCCAGCATATTGACGGCCATTTTCGAAAGCTCTACAATGAATTCCCAAATGAGAAGTAAGTTTACTAATTTTGACTGAACTGTTGGTTGTGGTTTGTGACACTGAGTGCTAAGCCGAAAGTCGTGGGTTACATCCTCTCCTCTCTCTCTCTCTATCTTTCTTTCTCTGGGTGTAACTGATCTGTTATATGTATTTACAGAAAAATATATAAAAGTATAAACTATATCAGTTTTAGTACACATAACACAATAACAATGACGTGACATTAACAGTGATGTCATTGTCAAATTCAACATGACGGAATACCCAAGATAACGAACTATATATAATGCATAATAAATTGTGTTTTTTAAAAAGTTTTTTTTTTACTACAAATTTATTTCTTTCAGGTTTTTCGGTCGCTATGAATTTACAAGTCCTATAATTGTTATTCGTGACCTTGAACTCATCAAAAAGATCACAGTCAAAGATTTTGACTATTTTACGAATCACAGATCTTCAGTCTCTGATAATAATTCATTTATGTCCAGAAACTTATCTTCATTAAAAGGTAAGAATCAGAATGGAAATATCATCTACTTGTTAGATACTCATCATCATCAGCCTGAGGACATCCACAGTTGGACATACCTAGGCCTCGCCTTTAAAACACCACAGCGATCGGTTGCCGGCTGTTAGTATCCATCGGCTTCCCACAATAATAATAATTCCATCAGCCACCTTGAAGCTAGCCGGCCGACGCTGCGGTGAGTGGCCCATTGAGAAAGTTTATTTCAATTCCTTATATCGATTCACTCTTGATTACGAATGGTTTTCGGAGAAAAGGAGACAAGATCGACAGCGGCGGCGTAAAGACTAGGGATTTGAACCTGATCCAGACCCCGGATACTTAAATTGCATTGAAAGATAATAAAAGGAATTGGAAAGCTATATTGTCCCCTTTCCTCCAGGCAAAGTAGGAGATAGCATAGAAAAATAGGAAAGGTTTGAAATGCACCATCAAAATGGACTAAGCTCCACGGGTAATGTCATCTAAGGGGACCTATTAGAGTTAGTTTCAGTTAGAATTATGGCAAAATCGTTTGAACGCACGGAAATCAGAAACGAGAAGGTGGCATGGTTGAAAACTATAAGAGAGCCACAAATCTAACACAGAGTGTTAAATTTGAAGCTCTCTTATAGTTTCCATCCTTAAATGTTGTCACTAGACATTGCAAATGAACTGCCCATGGCGCCAAGAAAAACTCTGTGATTTCTTTTCTATTTACTAAATTAGGGTTTCGATAATTTTTCCAGGTCAAGAATGGAAAGATATGCGATCAACACTGAGTCCAGCTTTTACCAGCTCCAAAATGCGCTTGATGGTACCGTTCATGATAGAAGTAGGTGAACAGATGAGTAAAGCACTCAAAAAGAAGATTGGCGATTCAAATGGTAACTGTTTGGATTCAGTTTTAGCTAATTGCGAGGACCCGGGTTCGATTCCTGGATCGAGCAAAAACTAATAAAACACCTTTTCCTTTTCGCCTTTTTAATATACTTAGAGAATCTCAGCTGCTAATTGAATTTTGGAATTGTGCCTGATGAACAGCTATAGGCTTGCCCCCTATTACGTATAGGAGCTAAATATAGCCGGTGAAAAGTTGATATCCACCTCTGCCAACACCTTCGGGAAATACTGGTGTGATGCTATAACCAAAGTCAAGTTATAACCTAGGGTCATTAGCTAAGAACAGGTCTCCTCTCAACTATTTTTAGGCTTGAGCGCGGATTGTTGGAAGTAACATGAGTTGTAAGTTCTTAGAATTGTTGGTTTCCTTACAATGCCATATTTTTCTTCACCGATACCTATTAAGCAGTGGCGATGAAACAATTCACACAAAGATCCGACGGGGTTCGAACCCACCGCGCTACCGCTACTCTACCACAGTTTTTAGGTGACATGACGTAATACAAAAGGTAAAAACGAAACTTTGTCTACATTGATAGGCGCTTATTCAGTAAATATCGTTTTACTTTCCACTTGAAGACAAATAAGTTATCTACAGCTATTGAGAAACAAAGATTCCGCCAGTGAATTCCACAACTTTGCAGTTCATACAAGAGAACTACAAGAAAAGTGTGTACCTGTGGAATTTCCACCTTATATTGGTGATGCATCATCGTGTATAAGTCTGATAAAAGAACGGGGATTTCTTTTCAGCTGGCTACATTGATGTTGATTGCGAAGACCTAACAACTCGTTACGCCAATGACGTCATCGCATCATGCGCGTTTGGACTAAAAGTTGACTCTCATAATGACGAAAACAATCAATTTTACGTCTTTACACGTTCGATTACAAAATTCACCTTTCGACAAAGTTTGATAGTTTTTATTTTGACTAACGCCCCATCTCTTGCTGAGGTGAGATTCATAAGTGACATAATTTTTTTTGACTTTGCTCATAGTATTAATAGGTTTTTTGATTCGTCTGTCTTTATCTTTCTTCTTTTCTATTCATTTTAACTGTAGAGGCTTCTGAGATTTTTAGGAATAAGGTCGTTAATCTTAGTTTTGTCATTTGTGATATTGAAGTAGATATTAATGATGGTAATTAATGCGAATTTACATAAACTTCATAACTATGCGAATTTATGAATCTTAGCATATTTTTTACTATTGCTAAGCTAATGGATATATCAATAATTGATAATAATATAAGTATATGCAAATTATAGACCTAATACTTTCACTCGCAATCGATATCAATCATGATCACGTGAAACAGAAAGATATGGTACATAGTTACGTGCGACAGAGAGAGCACGCTGCCGGTCGCGGCTGGTGTAATGTGTATGTTAAAGAAGTATATAAGTAAGAAATGAATTCTCTTCATACTATCGGTTCGACCGTCCTCAGACGGCTCGCCGAAAAAGTCCGGTGAACCAATAAAGGCCCTTCCGGGCGATTGGGTTGGAACATCCGCAAAATAAAAAATCTTTTCAAATTAAATGTAGTTGCGAATTTCTGTGAAGTGTCACAGAAATTCGCAACTACATTTAATTTGTTAAATGCTAATTAATCATTCGCATACTGAAAATTAACGTAAATGCTAATTAACCCATCACCAGTACATACTAATAGTTAGATACTTCACATTTTAATGCATAGTTGGTACAATTTTAGCAACATTTACTTCTGCTTTTAATTTAGGATGCTATGAGCGATGTGTTGGAAGTATATATAGAGTGTAATTTAGTTTGGTGTACTTTGAAAGTTAAACACAAAGCAATATCGAAAATAAAACTAATGAAATCGTTAAATTTTTTACAGCTATTAAATCTAGACTTCTTCTCGGCTAAAACAAAGAAATTCTTCAGCTCGCTGGTGTTAGACACTATGAAAGAACGCGAAATGCGTAACATTATTAGACCCGATATGATTCATTTGCTGATGGAAGCGAGGAAAGGTACAACAATCCTCAGAATATACCTACTACCACATCATCTATAACCCTATTCATTTCAGCTTGAGAAAAAGAGTAAATGAACCATTTTAATTCTACTGAATTATCGGACATTTTATATTAAAATATTACGTTTTGTCATCCGTTGGCTTATATCCGCCATATAAATGGCGATTTCGATTAACTTTTATGAGCAACATCACTTAATTTTTTCTATTTACCCTTATTCTAAAGCCTAAATGAATAGCTTAGAGGAAATAGGTAAAAATACTAACATTTGAGTCGAAAGAGTATTTAAAACAATAGTCCGTACAACTAGGACATGATTTCTGCAAAGCGGCTGGTAAAAACTAGATGAGAGTCGTGGATGACGACGTGTTTTAAAAGAAATCATGTTTGGTAGCAGACTTGAAAAGATTGGTAAGGATGATAATGATTAAACTTGTGTTTATTTAATTTCAGGGAAACTTAGCCACGAGGACATAGCATCTGATGATGTTGCTGCTGGCTTTGCTACTGTCAAAGAATCTTCTATTGGAACTAAAGCACATAATAGAGGTAATGGAACAATTGTCCAAACTATTTAAATAGGTGACTTAAAAATAACAGATAATAGACAAATAAAACGTTTGCCTGTGTAACTATTTCTATTGTCAGCGCTGTTGATAATGTACTATCATGACAAAGTACAACTCTGTAGGACTTTTATATGGGTTTCTAGTATACGGCTTAACCCTAAAAAATGGAGCAGACAAAAGATTACGAAATAATTTGCTTCAAATTCCTTAACCTTTGGTTCAAATTTATGTTCACAGTGTGGAGTGACATTGACATCATCGCTCAAGCAGTGGTATTCCTTGTCGCTGGATTCGATACTATATCATCAGTTTCTGTATTTCTTCTACATGAACTAGCAGTCCATGATGATGTCCAGGATAAGTTGTATCAGGAAATCAAGGAACAGGATGAAAAGAGTGGAGGGAAATTCGACTTCAATTCTGTTCAGAATATGACATACATGGATATGGTGGTTTCAGGTATAGATATCTATGGTGTTTTAGTAGATAAGCCATCCATTCTTGGTACTATGTATGTGAAACTGGATTTGTAACAGGTCCAAGGTTTGTTCTACGAAAAATACAGAATAATGACGAAAGTAAACATTGTGACGAAACACTGCATGGCTAAGTACAAACGAAGATTTCATGTGTGTAGTTTGCCAGATGCACTAGTTTAAGAAAAGACATTAGCTTACCACGGTAAAGAGAAGAGAGGAAGTTTTAGAAAAACTTTAGAGAAGAGTTTGAACAATAATTGTAAGAACCTCATTTGAATTAGATCAGACTTACATTAAACCCCATTCCTTCTTTCATCAGCACATATGTGGGGATGACGACAATTTGTTTAGTCCGTCAGATGGATAAATTGAAAATATTGGACACGAATTTTTCTTTTTTTTGTGTGATTAAGGGTTATGGCGATACGTCCAAGTGAAATCTCGAATGACTTAGATTACGATTAGGTAAGTATTATACCTCTGTATGACGTATCGAGCTCCCACTCCATAACTTTAATGCGTTCACTTCACACTTCACTTAGTGTCCCACTGCTGGGCACGGGTCTTCTCTCAACTATCTTATGAGTTGAGAGAGTTTAGGCCTTAATCCACACACGCTGGCCAAGTGCGGGTTGGTGGATGACACATGTCCACGAATGATTAGTTCATAGACATGCCGGTTTCCTCACGATGTTTTCCTTCACCGATATTGAGCAGCGGAGATGAAACAATTCACACAAAAATGTGTGGGCACGACCAGGATTCGAACCGAGGCCCGTACCGCTGCGCCACCGCTGCCACTGCTGCATAACTGTAATGCGTTATAACTTATTAATTAATTTCAATGATATAGCATAAAAATATTTGTCTAACGTTTGTTTTTTATAATCTTATTGACGGACTAATTAAAATAAGATTTTTTATACCCACTTGTCATGCCTATTCTAACATTAGTTTTCGTTTTCAGAGCTGCTTAGAAAATGGACTCCAGGCATTGTTCTAGATAGAGTGTGTACCAAAGATTACAATTTAGGGAAGCCGAATGATAAAGTTGAAAAAGATTATATTGTAAGTTATAAAACAATTATTCATTATGCAATCATTGCTATTGCAATTAGTGACACGTGTAGGCAAAATGTTATTATTAAATCAACAAAGCTGAGAGCCGCTGCCCCTTATATGGAGAATTTTGATGATTTTTTGATCATAATGGATGAATTAAAATCCAACCAGTTTACCGACCACTTAAACTGTTTTAGGTCCTTACAGATTACTTAGGGAACACTTTAGATCCAGCACGGTTTTAATAATCTGGGTATGTAATATAATGAAATTAATCAAAACAAGTATCCCTAAATCTGATGTAGGTAGATATGTATACGGCAGAGGTGATTCCCAATAAGTCAGAATAAGTTTAAATACAGCTCAACCCAGCTTATAGGTAATTGTGTTATTTCAGATACGCAAAGGTTCAGGTATAAATATACCAGTGTCTGCTATCCATCATGATCCGAATTACTTCCCTAATCCTGACAAATTCGATCCTGAGAGGTTTTCTGAAAAGAACAGACACAAAATCAATCAGGCGGCGTATATGCCTTTTGGAGTTGGTCCCAGGAACTGTATAGGTAAGCAGAAGTACTTCTTGGTCATTCTTCCTTATCACTGCAACCCTTTTAAGAGTCCCACTGCTTAGGCATGGGTCGCCTTTCAACTATCTTACGAGTTTAGAGAGTTTAGGCTTCAATCCACACACGCTGGTACAGTGCGGGTTGATGGATGTCGCATGTCGTCGAATGATTAGGTTTTAGACATTCCAGTTTCCTCGTATGTCGCCTTCACAGATATTCTTTTTCTAGTTTCTAGTAATCAAAAGGTTGCCAATATTGACTAAATTATAGAAGAAAACATACTTAATAGTTTAGAATTTATAATTTATATAATATATAATGTCACTATTAACATGTATTGTGTCGGAGAAGTCATTAGCACGGGAGCAGACTTGACAGTGAGGCGGCAGCGCGTCGTAACGACACGCTTCGACAGAGTCTAGCCTGAGGTTCGCACGGGCGACGAGTGGGGACCGTCGCTACACAAACTGTGCCCAGTTCTCTACAGACATCCGTGCGACCAACATCGGTCTAGGAACTGTCTTACCACTCGTTGTATTATTTTTACATTTCGTAACAAATTAATAGTGTGATTAAGTTAACTTTGTTTGCTGCTCGTAACCACACCCGCTTATTAAGTTTTCTGACGAGCACTATCCCTTTGATCGGCCCCCTGTACCGATATATTTATAATGTATGTAGTTTAGAATTTATAGTTCTAGAATTTTCTAATGAAATGTGTAAAAGTTTATGTTAAATATAATTTAAATCTCTCCTAACTTCTTAAACGTAGATAATAATGCTGTAATACCATTTCTCACAACATGGTTAAATATCTTGTTTGGACTAAAACATCTTCTTTTGTGTTTTTTAGCTTCTAGATTTGCCTTGTGCGAGCTGAAAGTGATGACGTACCAAATTCTCCAGCACTTTGTACTCTCCCCTTGTAAGAAGACCTGTATACCTGCGGAGATAGCACCTGATGCCTTTAACATGAAGATGAAGGGAGGGCTCTGGCTTAAGTTTGAGATCAGAAAGTGACTGTTTTATTTACTATAATTGGACATATTTGATCGTCGCTTTTTTGGATCCTTGATTGATCCAATTATTGTTATTATCTAGTTGACTAATGTTTATATTTTATTTATACCTAAGTAAACTGCATATTTTTTTTAAAAATGTTTATACTAATTAAAACATTTTTCTTTCTAATCGATGGATTGACGTGTGTGAAATGAAATGTGTGTACAAAAGTGTGCAGGTGAAATCTCTATAAAAAGGAATTGATGGATGTTTGCCTTGTTAAAACTCGGAAACGGTTAAAAGTAGGCAGGTAGGTCGTAAACTATAGTTAGACTAAAATATATTGGACTTAATAGAATTTTGGTATTCGTACCCTGGAAACATAGCCATAACTGCCGGCATACCTGTTTCCCGATAACTACCACTATACAAGGTTAAATTTTATGTTATTTGAGCCATGTGCAATAGTATTGTAATATTTAAACTTTAATAAATCAATTAGAAAAATATACCCAGCAAATAAAAATATTACTTTTAAATTTATTTTCTTTGACAACCCTAACTTTTGAAGGGACAAATTGTTATTTATTTGTCACTTTTAAGAAGTCAAAGAGAGTTCGGAAAAACACCAAAGGTTGCGCGACGCGAAGTTTTTGAATTTAGTACATTAAAAATCATATCAAAATATTATAATGCAAATTAATTTCTGACACTAATTTATAACACTGTAAACAAATACTATATTAAATTTCATGAAATCTAAATACTATAAATACAATATAAAATATATTGTTTTTTCCACGCTGCATCGTGAGTGTGTTGCGTGGTGTCAGGTATCCGACCTCGGAAGCGCCGGAACAAGACACCTTGCGGCCAAAATTCTTCTTTTGCGAAGGTTGGCAGATGTTCAGTGGGTACTCTCACCACAATGGAATTAAAATTTACATTGCGGCGAGACTCCAAGCGGTCGACCCTCAGCGTGAACTTGGTCTTCACCCGGCAGTACTCAACAATATCTTCGACCTTCGTTGACTGATGTAGGCGGGACACGTACAGCAGCGTCACCGTTTTAGCAGGCTGCAGCAGGTGGTTCGGTCCGGTCGGCCGAACTTGTTCTGATAAGAAGCCCTTCTCTTCTTCTTCTTATACCCTCTCTGGTTCATTTATACTCTTACTGTCTCCAAAATCTGAAAAAAAAAACGATATTTATTAAGTTCGTTCCATCGTAAATCACATTACGCTTTATAACGGGCAAGTTGTTGGGCTTTATTTATTTTATTTTATTTTATTTTATTTTGGTACAAACAGTCATCATTAAATAAAGTGACTTAAACATAAACTTAATCTAAAGACAAAGAGTACCCAAGAGAAACAATAACAATAATAATTACTGGAAATTGCTAGCGGACAAACAACAAAAAGCTACATATAAATTAAAAAGAAGCATTGGAAAAGAACAACGTTTACTTACTTACATGTACATGTATGCTACTTTGGAGATTCCTGATTTAATTGCAATTTAAGTTTAGATTTTAAGGTGTTCAAAGAGTTGTTGAAGAGGTCTAAATCATGAAATTCGTTGTTATATAACTTAAGCGAGCGAGTGATAAAGTTGTTACGAGTATAATTTTTATGAAGCAAGGGCGGTACGAAGGTATTTAACTTTCGTGAGGGACGGACGGGAAGACGAGCGCGGGTTATGAAATTAATTTTTGAGAGTAATGTTGAAGAATCTATTTTGTTATTGAGAATTTTATAAAGGGTGACAATGTCGAACTGTTTACGGCGATTTTCTAAGGAAAGAAGGTTATATTTATTTAATGATTCAGCGTAGGAACTGTCGGGACTGAAATGGCGATAATTAATAATTTTAATGAATTTTTTTTGTACCTTTTCTAGGCGATCGATGTGGCATTGGTAGAAGGGGTTCCATACCGAGCAACCAAAATCTAATATGGATCTAACATAACTGAAGTAAAGGATTTTTAGGGTAACTGCATGTTTAAACGGCTTTGTTATTCTATTAATAAAGCCCAGGTTTCTAAAAGCCCTTCCTATTATGTGATCCATATGTGCATTAAATGAGACCTTCTCATCCATTACAATGCCAAGGTCACGAATTGTGTGGACACGCGTTAAATATTTGTTTTCGATATGGTAATCATATTTTATAATGTGTTTTTTTCGTGAATAAGTCATGATGAAACATTTATCTGCGTTAAGGTAAAGTTGATTTTCAGCACAATACTTAGATAAGGACTCTAGGGTATTCTGAAGGTCCTGACAGTCTGGAACTCCAGTTATAGCTCTGAATATTTTGGTATCATCTGCGTATAGTAAGTGATTAGAATTACTAAGATAGTCGCTCATGTCATTTATGTAGAGAGAAAAGAGTACAGGACCAAGATGGGAACCCTGAGGAACGCCAGAGGGAACAGGAAGGTAGCTAGAGCAATAACCCTTAAGACATACTGTTTGAGAACGATTACGTATATATGAATCTATCCATCTGAGTAGGTTGCCATGTATACCAATGTTTCTGAGCTTCACAATTAATAAGTCATGATTTATTTTATCGAAGGCTTTCGAAAAATCGGTATACACGACATCTACTTGTAGATTAGAATCCATGGTGTTCAATAAATAATCGGTAAAAATTAACATGTTAGAGTCAACGCTACGTGATTTAATAAAGCCATGCTGTTTGTCGGAAATATAATTACGAACGGCACAGGATAATTGCGTAGTAACGATCTTTTCTAAAAGTTTTCCTAAAATACTTAATTTAGATATAGGTCTATATTGGGTAATTAAATTAGTTTGTTGATTTTTTGGTATGGGCGTTATAGTAGCTTGTTTCCATAATGCGGGGAAAGTCCCCGTTAAAATTGATCTTTGAAATATGAGGTAAACTGGTTTTAGTAGTTCATCAGCACATTTGGAAATAAGTAACGGATGAATACCGTCAGGACCAGCACCTTTGTGAATGTCAACTTGTTTAAGTTCTCTAAGAATTGTTTTTTCGTCAATGTTAATACAGTCAAGATCCACTACGGACTGAAACAGAGGCTCACGCGTGATTGGGAGGCTACCGTTAAGAGCTGTACTAACAAAAGTTGATTGAAAATGTTTATTAAAAACCTCACAGATTTCCTTACCATCCGACAACATGACTCCATCATATATCATCTTTTCTGGAATATGTCCAGATTGGTTTTTCGACTTTACATATGACCAGAAGAATTTAGGATTAGATTTTATTTTCTCTTCTGAGAATTCTAAATAATTTCTGTAGTTTTCACTCTCTAATTTAATCAGTCTTTTTCTCAGAAGAGAAAACGTATTATAATCTGATCTACGGCCATATGCTTTCCATTTCCTATGGAATTTGCGCTTTTCATTTGATAATTTAATTAAGGGACGAGTGTACCACGGGGGACGAGAATTAAAAGTGTTAGAAATGGAACATGTTGGTACGAATTTGGCAATCAATTCATTAAGAAGTCGATAAAATAATGAAACTAGACAATTCACGTCATTTGTTTGCGAGAATAAGGCGTCCCAGTCGTAAGATTTAAGAGCCTTCTTAATCGAGACATAGTCGGCTCTAAAAAACATTCGTCTGAGAACGTAGTTATTTTTTAGGGGAGCTTGTATGGAGATAGGTAAATCAAAGCTTAAGGCTTTATGGTGTGGGTCTTCTGAAACAAAAGGGACGTAAGGTGTATTAATTTCACAGTGAAGGTTACAGAATACAAGATCTAAAAGACGATTGTTGGTATTAAAATTTGCATTATATTGGCTTAATAAAGCAAGGTTCATAAAATCGGAGGTAATGTTCCATAGTGCGTCGTTACTTGATTGTATAATCATACTATTCGAGTCGTCGTCATACGACCAAGTTGCATTTGTGACGTTAAAATCTCCTAAAACAATAAAAGTGTCATTAAGGTTAGAATGAATCATATCAGTCACTCTGTCGTAAAACGATTCTAATAAAGACTGGTGGCGAGTGCCGTGCGGTACGTACGTACATATAATATGTAGGTGAGCCTTAGGCGCAGTACCTGTATTGCCGACCGCAAGCGAACAGCTGTTTAAAGGTATACTTATCCATAGTTCGTCGGCAGGCGGAGGCGCTTGAAAATCGGACCGCACAGTTGGTGATAGTTCTCGGCGCACAGCTACTAGCACCCCTCCCCCCCGGTTTGAACCGCTCATAACTGGATCACGATCGCATCTATATACCTCATACCTATCATCGAAATATTCAGAGCTATAAAAGGAATCATTTAACCAAGATTCTGTTAAACAAATAACGTCGTAATCACTTATTAAAACATTTGTAAGAAATTCGTGAGATTTAGTACGTAACCCTCTTACGTTTTGATAATAAACGGAAAGGAATGTTTTAGGATTCATGGTGATGGAATTCTTTGTTTAAAGAAAAATACAACAAAACAATTATGAGAACCGACGTACCGCCAATTTTTATTAGTGGAGTTATATACGTTTTTATATTTATAAAGTGGGGTAGGATCAACTCTTTGAGCACTTATGTAGTTTACACACATAATAATATAGTTGAACAAAACAAAATAATATAAAAGTGACAGTTTTAACACACAATAGATTTTAATATGGAACAACAGGTAAAAATATAAAACGGAAACTGTAAACTGCAACAATATTAGTCATTTAATTTTTAGAAGGTCAGATTCGTTAGTAACAACAATTGATTTAGCTCCCTCTATTTTGCGTAAGAGAATTTTACAATCATTAAGCCAGATAAATTTATAGCCTAATTCTCTGCCCTTATCCCGAGCCTGTCGATATAATAGCTTGTTTGAGGGTGACAGATGATCGTTTACAAATATAGGTATAGGTGCACCGTCGATGTCCAAATCAGCTGTTGTTAGTCCACGCCGAGCACGTACAGCTGCAAGCAGTTCCCATTTGCGTTTTCGTTGAGTGAACCTCACTATTATGTTAGGTACAGTCGATGGCTTGCCGGGGTGACCCGTCCCGGGTTCTTCGTTAATCTTAGAATTTGACTTTTCAACAGGAACGTAACGTCTCACTCGGTGTATATAATCGATGTCGACATCGGTTAGGGAGAAACCAACTTTTACAGCAATCAGATTCAATATGTTATGTAGGTTCTCGTTCTTATGAAATGGAACCCCTGAAATTTCGAGGTTATTTTTTCTTCCTTCCTGCTCCCTATCACGTAACTTTCCTGAAAGTGTAGTTACTAGAGACTTAGTAGAATCGAGATCCTGTTGTAATCGCTTCATTTGTATCTTTAAATTATCATTTTCGGTTTTTTGTACAGAGTAATTATTTATTAAACTAGTTTGTTCTTGCTGCAAGTTACTGAGTGATTGTTTTAGGTTGGAGACTTCAGAATGAACAGTACTGAATTCTTGTTGAATTTTTGACATATTTTCATTCAATAGACCTTCAAAAGATGACATCATTTTTTGCTGAAAATCCTTGAAAAATTCTCTCAACTCACGACGAAAACCAGCCATTGAGGAGTCCAATTCCTGCTTCAGTTGGTTAAATATAATATGTTCTTCGACTGTGGGTGGTTTTTTTTTACGTGAAGAAACATTTTTGTGTTTGTCTTCATCTGCGAAATCCATTTGAATTGGGTATGGAGACCCGCTTCCTTTAATTGGAGATCGTTTAACACTCATCACAATGCACGGTTTAAATTATTTTTAATTAATTTTGATAATAATCCGGAAATGTTAAAATTTGTGGGTTATAATGTTTAACACAAGTATTGCAAAGTTGGTAGGTAGTAGGCGCCGCGCCGCGCGAATCTCGTTCGGCCACTAATGTACTACGCATGAGCGAGTATGAATGTCACCTGTCCTGTTCGCCCGGGGTGGTGAAGAGTCGTAACCGCTACTTGCGTTCTTTTCCAACGCACAGAAGCTATTGTAGTAACACAATCAAAAAACCACTTTAACTATTGGTACAAAAGTATCACTTTTAGTCGTAAGGGTAACAAAAAGATCGGAATACAACCAGATAATAGTCTAACCGCTGGGATATTCTAAACACGACTTATGCAATCTGATAGATGTTTACTATCTGTTTACAAAATATAATAAAAAAGATACTACGAGGCTAATTACGTTACCTTCAAAAGATAAGGAAGACATTCGTTTTTTGTCGATTACAATCATATCACTTGAATGTACGCGTGTGCGATGTACTCTGTAATATTGTGATTTAAAAGTGAATAATAAATCTTGTGTAATATTCTGTGATAATTTATTACTTATCTGTAAGTATTATGACTATTTATAAAGTGTTTTACTCAAATTAGTATGCTACGGAGCGCGCTATGCTTGGTATTTCTTTATAGGATTAAAATAAAAAATAAAATCTTTATTGGAACATAAAAGTTATATAAACATGTTATGTGTATGAAAATGACTACATTAGTCTAGACTGTGTCGCAGTCATTTACGCTACCTTCAGAAGAACTTAGAGTGTGTTCTGTTACAACAACATTTGACTTTAAACTTAGATTAAAGGAACATAACAAAACATTACATGCAGGAAAACAAATTAAATCTAAAGGTGTGTGTATGTGCATATGTGCGTGTGTGTGTGTATGTGTGAGTGTGTGTGTATGTGTGGTACTCGCAGAATGAAAATAAATCTCTATTTGTATTTGACAAGATTTTCTAGCTCATAGATTAAATCCTCAATGAGGTTATTTGATAAAGACCTAAAGTTGACATTGGCGCAAATATTAGCAAGTTGAAGTGGCAGTAAGCTGGCCATGTCTGTGGAAAAACCGATAACCGCTGGGGAATTGAGTTCTTGAGTATAGACCACCCCACTAGTATGGGACGCTCTCCAGGTAGGTGTCGTGACGATCTGCGAAAGGCTGGCATTAGCTGGATGCGACAAGCCGAAGGCAGGGTGAAATAGCGCTTATTGGGAGAGGCCTATGTCTTGCAGTGAATTGCAATAGGCCGGTGATGATGGTGATAGAATCCTACTAATATTATAAACGCGAAAGTTTGAAAGATTGTATGGATGTTTGTTGTTCTTTTATGCAAAAACTACTGAACGGAATTTGATGAAATTTAGCACAGAGATAGATTATCAAGTCAAGTCAAGATCAATTCCCATACGTAACAGGGGCGAGCCCATTGCTGTTCAACTAGCAGAATTCCAAACTTCAAGCGATTTTCTAAGTACAGGTACATTAAACTCAATAATCAAATAAGTAAAGTATATTATGGATCTATATTCTACAAATTATTTTAGCCGCCTATAAAACCAATATCAATTGCGACTACAATGTGGCGCGCGCTTTCTCAAAGGAATGCTTGATGCAGAGCCAAGAGAACCAATCAATCACGCCGTTCTGAATGAATGAACAAATGTTAGTAGATCTCGCTCGCCCCATTGGCAGCTGCTGCACTCGCGCCGCATACGTCATCCAATGCTGCCAACACATATAACATTTTTCTGGACTCGGGAATCAAGCCACTGGTCCACCGAGGTATATACTATGTTTCATGGTTTTTCAGATCATGATAATCCTTATAACTTGGACAGTAGTTCTAGTAGCAGCATGCTGGCTATACCATAGGCAACTGTTCTCAAAGTTCAACAAGAATGGCATAAAGCACTACAAACCGTTGCCAATTATCGGCAACATGGGCAGAGTGCTTTTAAAAAAACAACATTTTGCTGATAATATCCTGGAGATGTACCAATCTTTTCCTGAAGAAAGGTAAGTTTTGAGGAAAACAGAACTAAATCCATAAATAAATAAACATTAAATTCTTATATATCATATTCATAAATATAGGAATACTAGCTTTCCGACGGCGGCTTCGTCCGCGTGTATGTCGGTTATCGCGCCAAAACATTACCTTCTTTTTGCGCAGTCGGATAAAAACTATCCTATGCCCTTTCTCAGGTCTCAAACTACCTCCATACCCGATATTATTAAAGTCACTCTATAATTAGATGGATGTAACTGGCAGGAAATTGGAGGATGAAGGAGCTCTATGCTTGGCGTAGTAATAATTTTTTTTAGTGTTTAATAGATCTGAGAATTTTTAATAATATTTTTAGTATCATTTAAACATTTATTTAAAAAAAAACAGTAATATCAAGTTAGTCCTCATTATCATCATCATCATCAGCCTATTTTAGTCCACTGCTGGACATAGGCCTCTCCTAAGGTACGCCACTGAGCACGATCCGCGGTTTTTCCCATCCAGTTCTTGCCGGCCGCCCTGCTGAGATCGTCACTCCACCTAGTCTGAGGGCGTCCTACGCTACGTTTGCCAATTCGTGGTCTCCACTCAAGAACTCGTTTAACCCAACGGTTGTCAGTTCTACGGCAGATATGACCGGCCCACTGCCACTTCAGCTTACTAATCAAGTTAGTCAAGTCACTACTCTTTTTTCAGATTTGTCGGTAGATTTGAGTTTACGAGCGAAAATATTCTCATACGAGACATTGAGTTAGTGAAGAGGATCACAGTGAAAGACTTCGATCATTTCATAGACCATCGCTCCATGTTTACTGACAGTGAATCGTTCTTCGCCAGAAACCTGATCACTTTGAAAGGTATGTCCAATACTATCTATCATAACCAGAATAATAGTTGATGAATATTGTTATCAAAAATGGTAATCTTTTCAGGGTTGTATACCTCAAAAGAAACCATTAAACTCACCATCATTCCCCTTGCCTTTTCCTATTTCAATTGGGGTCGGCTCCCAGTCTATCCTGATGCGGCTAGTTACCAGAATTATACGAGCAACTGCCATCAGACCTCGAAACCCATAGGGAACCAGTAGCCGAGATGGTTAGACCAGGTGTCAGATTATATTGGCTTCTGACTACATGTAACGATTGTCATAGATGGGTTAAATGACAACCGGGACCGACGGCTTAACGTGCTCTCGAGGCACGGAAGGTAGTCCCTCAACCAACCAGACACCGAAACAGATATTTTGTTGAAATAAAACTACTTTTTAACGGATTTTATCGCGGTTTATTTTAGATTTTAGATCCCGACGTTTCAAAGTCTTTTCAGACTTCATGTTTACGGGTGGACTGAGATATTTGACGTCCAAAAATATTAATCACAATTATTACTGACTACCTTCAAACATTAATATTTAAGTTGCGTTCCGATTTAAGCAAACTGAGCTCACAGTGTCTTGAATTCTGAGTTGATTTTGCTTGGGTTTTGGTACAAGTAAATTAAGCACTGGGTCCCAAGCTGGTGGTATATTGTGTGATATTCGCGTAAATCTAAGACAATACTAGATATTTTGTTGTTACACAAATATTGTCCGGGGTGGGAATCGAACCCGCAACCTCCCGGGCACAGTATAGCCCGGACGGCTTACACCGTTCGACTACCAAGGTCGTAAAGAAAAGAAACTACTAAACTATAATAGCTAATTTATACAGTGCAAGCAGCTTTTTTGTTAGAGGTTCTGAGTCTTATGCACCAAGAGTAAGACTTATAGTACCTAACTGAAATGATATGCAGTGTATGATCCTGCTTGATTTTCTTATAAAAAAAAGACGTGTGGCACTCGGGCACTGCCGCGGTAAAGCTATTGCATAGCATTTTGTATCAACTTATGCAATTATATATTTTTTTTATTTATTTATTTTATTCATGCAGTATTGCTTTTTCTTTGATATTAATTCAAGTTACACTTTTTGAGCGTGGTGACCGATAAGAAAACAATTTTTTCTATTATTAAATAAATAAAAATAATTAATATTGTTTATTTAAAATATTTTTATTTGTAGCTGTTGGTTATTCAGGAATATTTATCATTGAAACTATAGGCTCGTCTCGATTCGTGCGAGTTTCGTAGAGTCGTACAATACGTCTAATCGCACACAACGCCGTGTCGAAGACTGCCGAACTGAAACGACGTTAGACGATGCACGGCCTTCAAGCCACACCTCCTTGCCTGACGGAGTGGGGAGCGTAAGGTTTTTTGCGTTACGGAATTTCTGGATTCGGTCCCCGCGCTCAAGGTCAGCGATAGAAGCTATGCAATAGCTTAATAAATAAAATAGTATGCGCCACGCCTGAATCTAAAGTTGACAGAATATATTTAGAGTTTTAGCACTTTTTGTTTCACAGGACAAGAATGGAAAGACATGCGATCCACGCTGAGTCCAGCGTTCACCAGCTCTAAAATACGACTGATGGTTCCATTCATGGTGGAGGTCGGAGATCAGATGATAAGCGCTCTTAACAAGAGAATAGCAGATTCTGGTGGTGACTGTATTTTATTTTATTAACTGACTGTAAAATACTTGGTTCAAATCTTTTTCTTGCTTTCTTGATTTTTTTATCTTTAAATCACTTCCACGCCAACATGGAAAATTAATATATTTTCGCTTTTTATTTGTCTTGAGACGTGCGTCAGCTTATGAATTGAACAATTGCAGAGAATGACTGAGGTTCTCTGTGAATTCAATTCAATGCATTTATTTTGTGAATAATAGGTAACTATTGAAAGACATTGCCAAAAAATCTCAGTAAGGTTTGTTTTCCGTTACATAGTCTGAAATTTTAGTAACATAATATTATAGTATAGTATTAAATTATCTGTGATATTACCCTGTAAAATGTCTAATAAAGTCTAATCCTTACTAATATTAAAAATGCGAAAGTAACTCTGTCTGTCTGTCTGTGTTGCTTTCACGCTTAAACTACTTAACCGATTTGGATTAAATTGGGTGTGGAGGTAGTTTGAGACCCGAGAAAGGACATAGGTTAGTTTTTATCCGACTGCGCAAAGAGAAGGTAATGTTTTGGCGCGATAACCGACACACACGCGGGCGAAGCCGCTGTCGGAAAGCTAGTAGACAATAATTATGATATTTACCTCTATCTTCGAAAGAAAGAAGACGAATAGCATCTATATGATGCTACTTATGCGAGAAGTCACACAACTGGGTGTGCATATCTCTGAAATCAAGGATTACAAATAATCTGATTATAGCTCAACGGCTGATCGCAGATGGATATAGAAGAAAAGAGAGAAAAAGAATATCTTCTGTTTTGGTTAAACTCAGCATTTGTGTCTTCACAGTTGGTTACATAGACCTGGAATGCAAGGATCTAACCACCCGTTACACTAATGACGTCATAGCCTCGTGTGCCTTTGGATTAAAGGTGGACTCTCACGCGGAATCTGATAACCAGTTCTATTCTGTTGGCAAAGCTATAACTAAGTTTGATTTTCGTCAGTCGCTGATAATATTCCTTATGGTTAATGCTCCGATATTGTTAAGGTGGGTATAGAAAATGACATTCTTAAGGGCCACAGTGATCTTTTTCACTCAATGAATTGCTTGAATCGAGGGGTACCTTCATCATACAGAATATACGCGCAGTAATAACTTTTAAGAGCAGCGGAGGCGCAGCAGTACGGGCCTCGCTTTAAAAAAATAATGTCGCTGCTTCGAATCCTAGTCGTACCCACACATCTTTGTGTTAATTGTTTTGTCTCTGAAATGTAACATCCACCGACCAGCGCTTGACCAGCGTGTGTGGATTGAGGCCAAAACTCTCTCAACTCATAATATAGTTGAGAGAAGACCCGTGCCCAGCAGTGGACTCTAAAAAAAGGGTTGAAGTGATGTTCCTGGGTGATAGTAAGGTAGTCAGGCTTATTGACACCTGAAAGGTCAACAACGCGTGTTATTAGTGAGCGATGCCTTTAATTTTGTAACATCCTCCCGCTATGGTAACCGTATAAACTTGACTTGGTTGTATAATAAAAATAATCGGGTAATATTAATACTTTACTAATTATTTATTTAGATTAGTCTACATTATACCGTACATGATAGCCAAATCTATTATTTTAAAACAGGCAAAATTTTAACAATCACTTGTAGGCTAACACCACATTCACAAAAACGGCTTTTGTAAACATTAGACGGGCCGGTGCGTGGCGTGATCGGTAAGATACTTGCTTTTCACGCCGCAGGTCGTGGGTTCGATTCCCACCCGAGACAAACATTGGTCTGGGTGTAAAAATCTATTATAAGTATTTATTTACAAAAGAAAAGTATTATATGTATAGTATATACCAGTTATCTGGTTTCCATAACACAAGCTCTGCTTAGCTTGGGACCAGACGACCGTGTGTGTTAATGTCCCACTATATTATTATTATTATTATACAAAAATTATATTAAAACCAAAATTAAATGAGATTTAAGAGAAATAACAAAGTGACCATAAAATTACTAAAAGAAATCAGGTGAATAATTGATCACTTTGATTAAAATAAGGATACAGCTATACTAAGTCACGCCATTATATTTTACTATCAAAGTTATTATAACAAAACCTAAAAACACTTATAAATTATTAAAAACAAATTACAAGGAAAAAAGGCTGCCAAGCTAAATATTATGGAGGGATTTACACAACATAATCTTAAAAAAGAAGAGTAGATTCAAATGAACCACACTAGATAAGAATCGGTTGGTGGTGCGGTAAAAATGGCATCGATGAATGAGTGTGGTAAAGTCAAAAATCGCAGGCGAGTGCAGAAAATCCATTGCTACATACACTATAATTGGGATGGGTATTACAATCTTTAATTTAATTATAGTGGGAAACCACTTCCATTCCCATTTAGTAGGTACCAAAATGCTGTAGTTAAATTGAGCACCAAAAAGATGAAATAGATGTAATAAGTATGGATTGAAATAATCAGGATAAACACGATTTTGCTTTCAGCTACTAAACTTGGACATAATGAATAAGGTTTCAAAAGATTTCTTCAGAAATTTAGTTCTTGATACTATGAAGAACCGCGAAGAAAACAAAATCGTGAGACCAGATATGATTCACTTATTAATGGAAGCTAGAAAAGGTGGGTTTTAATGGAATTTTTTAAACATACCTTATAAAACTTATTAGGAAAACCCACCCGCCAATTTAGTAACCGAATTGGCAATGTGCCGATCATATAGTTGCTCCAGTGCCACCGTTGAGGTAAACGAATTCTTGGTAAGCGTCAGACTAGGTGGAGTGATGATATTTGCAGTTGACTGGTAAGATGCGAATGTGAGTAGGTAGACATTATAGTCATTAGTAGTAAAAAAGATTAGTGTAGTTAGCATCAATAGATTAACATTTACATAAATATGATTTCAGGTCAATTAAAACATGACGATGTGAAATCAGATGATGTGGCTGCTGGTTTTGCTACTGTAGAAGAATCGTCAGTTGGTACTAAGGAAATTAATAAAGGTAGCACTATATTAATAACTTAACCTTTTAATGCAACGGACAATGTCAGGAAGTTGAAAGACACAAGGCAATAAGTTAACTAGAGTACTCTAGCTGATTTTAGTATTTGTCGTAGTATAAGTCACGTCGTAGGACGTCGGTGTTGTGTAAAATTCTTGTCTACTTGGCCGTCGGCAATCTCAGGAGGCTCCAATTCACGCATTTCGATGGATTTAGGATTGTCGCAGGTGGCCGCAGACGACCGTCAGCAGACGCAGGAGACCGCCATTCTTTCCTTGTATTGCCTGTCGCAGCCGATTCGCTGTGAATTGACGCTAACACAGCGCTGAAAATAATATATAGATGATTTTTTTTCTTTTGCAGTGTGGTCAGACAATGACCTCATATCCCAAGCAGTACTATTTTTCATTGCTGGATTTGACACCGTCTCGTCAACCATGACCTTCTTGTTATACGAGCTGGCTGTGAACTCTGAGATACAAGAGAGACTGTACCAGGAGATCAGACAACACGAGAAGAGTGAAAGCAAATTCGACTTCAATGCTATACAGAACATGACTTATTTAGATATGGTGGTATCAGGTAAAAATAAAATTTTATTTGTGATCTACAACAACCCATTAAATACTTTTTTTTTCTTATCTGGGTTCCAACACTTAGTCGCTCCATCTCACTTTTGAACTGTCCCTAATATCTTTCTTATTCAATTCGTGCGGGATCCAACACAGTTTAAGTGTTCTGAGACTTAGCCGATTTCAAAACAAGCTTCATTACTCCCACCGCTGTCAATCTTGGTTCACAGGAGTATCAGTGGTAAAAAAAATTGTGTCTCTAGGGCTTTATTTACAGCCTTGTGTATTCAATAACAAGAAGTGGTGATGCTGCTTTGCATTGGTGTACAGTATCACCAAGAGGGACTGCGGCTGGAAACTAACGAATTTCAAGATATTTATACTCATTGCGACTATAATAATAATAATAATAATATAATATAGTGGGACATTAACACACACGGCCATCTGATCCCAAACTAAGCAGAGCTTGTACTATGGATACCAGATAACTGGTAATATACTACATATAATACTTTTTTTTTGTAAATATATACTTAAAAATATAGATAATTACACCCAGACACATGACAAATAGACATATTTAAACAAATGTTTGTCTCGGGTGGTAATCGAACCCACGACCTGCGGCGTGAAAAGCAAGTATCTTACCGACCACGCCACCGGCCCGTCAAGCTATGTTAGCCGGCCAGATAAATTTTCTATTGTAAATATTTAAATAAAGTTTTTTTTAAATTTTTATTTTCACAAAGGAGTTTTGTCACGCAGTGACTATGCCACCCCCATATAATAATCCTCATATAGTACACAACTTAACCTAAGAATTATAGAAAACTAGTGCATGTCTAGCACGACCTCGGTCGAGATGCGTGCACCACGTTACATTAACACTCCCCGCAAATAAAGTTTAATTAGCATTCTGGCCTCTTCGAACAGCGGAGACGCCAAAATGCTATTACATGAACCTATGGTTGCACATAATTCTCATAATTTAGCATAACGCCTCACTCCGGACACACTCCATCAACACATGGTGAACGTCTTCCACCACATCGCACTCTAAGCAGTTAGGAGAACTTATGATTCCCATCAACCATTTAAACTTGTTTCAAATTTAAATACAGTTGGTATAGTAGGAAGTTTCCTTCCGCGACCAGCAGCCAAAAAGAGGTCAGCAACCGCCACACACAAAGACAAACAGCTGAGTGGATCTGCGATTACTTGGTTGTGGTTTACAATTACTCCATTGTGGTTACTTTAGTGCTTGTGGTTTAGTTATTTGTCTGTTGCAGAGTCTTTACGCAAGTGGCCACCAGCAATAGCGTTGGACCGAGTTTGTGTTAAGGAATATAATTTAGGAAAGCCTAATGACAACTCTGATAAAGACTTCATTGTAAGTGACTTTATAATTATATCGCTGATTTTAAAATATAACTTATTATAGTATTGTCTAAGATTTACGTGAATATCACACATTGAAATAAAACTACTTTGTTTGGAGGTAGTCAGTAATAATTGTGATTAATATTTTTGGACGTCAAATACCTCAGTCCACCCGTGAACATGAAGTCTGAAAAGACTTTGAAACGTCGGGGTCTAAAATCTAAAATAAACCGCGATAAAATCCGTTAAAAAGTAGTTTTATTTCAATGTTTAACTTATTATAATAGTATACTACTACTTTCTAATCTTAAAAATATAAATATATAGTCAGGAGACCAGCATTGCATCGACTCGTGCGGTATCTAAGACAGTGTCTTGTGTCTTCTAGTGTCTTGGCCCAGGTTAAATCCTGAGTTTCTTCACGGTGCCGCTGTCGGTCCTAGCTTACAGTTGCAGTAATGAGGTTGTGGTGGTGGGTTAAGTCCCAAAAAATGTCATCCACTTTTAAATAAAACTAGGTACCAGCAGCGGTGGCGAAGCCTCGGCTCTGTTACATAACGTCACATACGGGCTCGATCCTCGGTCGTACACACATGGGGAACCGTCGAGAGACTTCTCGTAGAACCTACTTCACTGGCTCGCCCGTCTTCGAACGGCTCACTGAAAAAGTCTGGCCATTCCAGTTAATTGGGTTAGGACATCAGTAAGAAAACGTTTCTCGGTCGAATTATTGTATTCTCGCTCGTCTTTACACGTGTTTGTATGAATTTAACGGGCCGCGTGGCGTGATCGGTAAGATACGTGCTTTTCACGCCGCAAGTCGTGGGTTCGATTCCCACCCGAGACAAACATTTGTTTATATATGTCTGTTTGTGTTGTGTCTGGGTGTAATTATCTATATTTAAGTATATATTTACAAAAGAAAAGTATAGAATGTAGTATATTACCAGTTATCTGGTTTCCATAGTACAAGCTCTGATTAGTTTGGGATCAGATGACCGTGTGTGTTAATGTCCCACTATATTATTATTAACATTATTATTATTAATTATTATATCACCGCCGGCGCCGTTCAATATCATTGAAGGAAAATATGACGAAGGTATGTGACATCCACCTGCACAAGCATATTTGAATCAAGACCAAAACTTTCTCAACACAATATAGTTGAGAGAAGTCTCTTGTCAATATGACTATAATGTCAGCATTCACACCAGCTTGTATGGGTGATATATTATTGTTATCGAATTTTAAGTCATCATTAAAGTAATTTTATTTCAAAACGACCATTATAAACATTTGTACTGTCTGCCGACTGCGGGATTAAAATACATTATCTACAAGATTATCTGTTATCTATGACATAAGAGTTGACGTAATTGCCTCCAGCTTTCGCGGTCATAGGTTACAATCCTTCGTCGGCTCGATAAGAACACACTCTTATATATTTCACGGGTTTCACACACAGATCTCTTTGCTTCCACTTTTATTGTACAAACTGCCGATTGTGGAATTCGCTTCCCCGATAGCTATTATCTGTCTGTCTTCAAGTCACGAGTGAATTAGAATTTATTAGGTCAGCGCGTTCCAATTAAGTCCACATCAATGCTTAGCAACGGCCAAGTTGTGGTCTAGCGTAAATAAAAAAAATGATTTTTCTAATTTCTTAGCAGTAGTATTTTTCTGGTCCGTAGTTAGAAAGTCAGTGGTGTAAGACGCATATTCACTCGCCGTGACGGTCAAACCGTCCCACCGGACTATGAGAGTGAAGGAAATAAAGAGTGCATATGTCTTTCTGCACACAATTGGGGACTATAATATATTCTGCATACCTGGCTAATGGATAAGACTGGCTGTCTCGCTGTAGCCGGAAAAATGGTTAGGATAGAACTTAAACCACCATTGCAATCCCATCACTTCTATTTCTGCAAGCCAGGATGAACAGCGGCGGCGTCGTGATGGGACTCAGAAGAAACCTGACCAAACCCGGGATAGCGAAACTGTCTTGGATGCCGCACGAATAAGACAGATAAGAGGAGTTGAAAAGTTAGATGTCCACTCTAAAGCGGGGGGGGTAGATGTTAAAACAGAAACGAGGGCTTCGGAACTCCTTTGAGAATAAATTAAATTCATTGAGAATTAGGTTCATCTGCGACTTTTAAAACACGTTTATCAAATTTAAATTTAAGATACAAGTTGAGTATGTAGGTGTCAACCGTGTTTAGAATTCGAAGAGAGGGAATGAATGAATAATATGAATAAATAGATGAATGATTGAATGTCAAAGACGATGTTCGTTCTTCGTTCTTTGATTCGCATGTTCTTCACCAGATCGTCTAGTAGTTGTAATAGCCAGCAACGTCAATCTATCTAATAAAAATGAACCACTAAATATGTTGGTAAGCGCTTAACTAGAGAACGGCTGAACCGATTTCGCTAATTCTTATTTTAGAATGTTCCTTGAAGTACGAGGATGGTTCTTACGCAAAGAAAAATAAATAAAAAAACAACCTCCTCACAAACGGCTTGACCGTATCGGTAGGTCTGAGAATCGGTTGTAATCTATTTTAGGACCCGGTAGGTGGCACAATTTACCGTGCAGGACGACGTCTGCGGGTTCCGCTAGTTATTAGCTATAATTTTATTTGGTTAAATAACTATAGCTAGCTCTATAGTAATTTAAAAACTTGTTAATTTTAGTAATGCTTTTCTTTTGGCAACCTATGATAAATATCTACATATTATGTATGTCTATTTGAGGATAATGCAGTGGACTACAACATTACTACTTAATTTTTTTTAAGCTTTTACTAGTGTTATTTAAGTTACAGTTGTCTGTTATCCCATAATAAATAAATTAAATAAAAAAATAATATATATTATTACAGATTCCTAAAGGCATGGGTATCTCAATTCCAGTGGCAGGGATACAAAGAGATGAGAAATATTATCCTAACCCAGATAAGTTTGATCCAGAACGATTTTCAGACGAAAACAAACAGAAAATTAATCCACAAACCTATATGCCATTTGGGTCTGGACCTAGGAATTGTATTGGTAAGTTAGATCGAGTGGTATTAGGAGAGAAAGGCTAAAAATAGTAAAATACCAGGCTCTGATCAGATAGGCACCGAATAGCTGGGTCCTTGCGCTTGCCTAAGTTATGTGGTACCACTGGGTATCATCCAACCACAAGTTAATTTCAATCAAAATTACGATACCTGATAGCCCTCTCACTTCATTCTTTCCTGACTTGTGGCTTAATTTTAGGGATTCCAAAAAAGACTCTAGTGTCATGTTCTGCAGTTTACCAGAAAGATTTTGTTCAAAAAGGCATTCAAATACCTCTTTTTCTGCTAGGGTTACAGGTACTCCAACTATCGTAATTCTACGTCATCGTTTAGGTAGTTCTTCTATTCTAAGGCCCGAAGAGACTAGTTTTTCAGACTGCTTTAGTTTTAGGATATCGTCTTTGTTATCCGTCATAATAACGACTGCCCCATTCCGGAGTTTCTGGTCAGAGTTCATTTATCCATCGCTGATTATGAAACAACAACCTCGTCTAAAGTCGACTGGATGGTTCCCATCTACTTTTGGATTTCCGGCGTGGTAACGACTTCCGATAATATATCATCAGGCTTAGGGACCGTTGGCACTGATTCGGTTGAGTCAGATTAGACAGCAGGTAACGACGGTGGTGAACTTCGACGTATCAGTTGGCTAAGTCCGAATGGAGGAAATCCTGGGTTGGCCATAACTTACACAAGATTTCAAGTAACTAAAAGTTAATTCATTTTCCACTATAGATATTTTACGATGATTAAAACGCATGATGTTCAAATAAAAACTAGTGAGTCTGCAAATTTGTGTAGGTTGCAATCATTAGGATCCACAAAAAACACGTCTGATTAGTCTAGCGTCTAAAGAGCAAACCAAAGCAAATAAATGACTGACTGACATATAAACGCATGGCCTAAACCGCTAGGTCTAGAGACTTCAAATTTGGCACATAGGATCCATGTAAGGTGCAAGAGTGCACTAAAAAGTACTTTCAAAACGAACACCTTTAAGGGTGAAACGGGGATCACGCGGGGGAAACCGCGGGCGGATGCTAGTGAATATCATCAATCAGGGAATCATAACGTAACATAGCGCCTAAAAATGTTTTACCTGAAGGTTGTGGTGGATATTATCAGTATTAGCCGGCTATGTTTAAGTCCGATCTTCTCACAAGTCTTCGTATTTATAATAGCAGTATTTTTTTTTCAAATAACCTATTTATTTACAGGATCAAGATTTGCTCTCTGCGAAGTCAAAGTTATGACATATCAAATTCTGCAACATTTTGAGTTATCGCCTTGTGAGAAGACCTGTATCCCACCAGAACTGAGCACGGAGACTGTTGGACTTAGACTAAAAGGAGGAGATTGGTTGAGATTCAGGGTTAGAGGATAATTAAATTTTTCAAGGCCAAGTATTTTCACTAAAAATATGTGTTACTAAAGATAAAGCTGTAAATATAACCAAAAGACGAAAGTAAAGTTTTTTTTTATTGGAAGTTAAATAATAATAATAATATAGTGGGACAATAACACACACGGCGATCTGATCCTAAAGCAAACAGAGCTTGTACTACGGAAACCGGAATTTTATTCAAACTAGCAGTCTTATTTAGATAAGTTATCTACGTATTTAATAGTTTTTTAACTACAAATTGTTGCTATGTCAAAAAACTTAATATTCTAGGATATGTGTGCGACTGTGTGAATTACTCGTTGTTCTAAAATACTCTAGAGGAAACAAAAATATAACATCTTATTAGCTGTGTGAAGCTAATAAGACGTTATATTTTTTACAATACTTAAACAGAAACATTGATAAAGCCACATTAGTTAATATCTCTGTACACAAACAACAACTCTATTTTCATAAACAATCTTAACCTCTATTACGTAATAGCGTGATAGTTTGATAATTACATATGTATTATTATATAATTGGTGCACAACACAGCACTATATATAACTAAGGTAACCAGTGGCCTTACTAGTTCATCAAGAGTCTGGAGCTAACGCAAAGATGGCTAGAGACCTAACTAATAAAACTATTGTAATAACTGGAGGTGCTGAAGGTATAGGCTTTGAAATAGCAGATAAATACCTTAGAAAAGGAGCAAAATTTACAATACTTCTTGATATCAATGAACAGCTGGGAACCATAGCAGCCAAAACACTCTCAGACAAATATGGGAAAAATAAAGCTGTTTTTATCAAAGCTGATGTCACTGCAGACTTAGATACAGTTGCTAAGAAGATATTTGACGCCTACAAAGTTGATGTACTAGTTAACAACGCTGGAATTCTTAACGATAAAGCGATCAAGAAAACTATTGACATAAACGTAACAGCTGTCATCCAATGGGGCCTGAAGTTTTATGATCACATGAGGAAAGACAAAGGTGGAAACGGAGGCACTATAATAAACCTAGTTTCTATATACGGCTATCGAGTCGACCAATTCCTGCCAATCTACCAAGCTTCGAAATTCGCAGTTATGGGTTTCACAAAATCTCTTGGTCATTTGGATAACTTTGAAAAGTTTGGTGTTCGAGTAGTGGCTATATGCCCTGGGTTTACTGAAACAAAATTAACAGACGATCCACCTATTTGGAACGAGAGTCAGAGTGGATATTTTGGAAGGTTTCTGAAGAATCAACCATGGCAGAAGGTGGAAGCTGTAGGTGATGCTGCAGTGGAAGTATTCCAGAGGGCTAACAGTGGAACAGCGTGGCTTATTGAAGGAGGCAGGCCTATTGTTGAAGTATATATAAATTAAATACCTCTTTCTAATCATCCGACGAAATATCGGAGTGTAATATCTACTGAATTAAAATAATACATAGTATATTATGTCACAAACTCTTTGTTGTTTTGTATAGGTACCCATGTAATCAGGCATAGAGCTCAACCTTTTAAGTGCAACACACTTAAAAGGTTGAACTCTATTAGATGCAATGGGTTAGATACACAATTTTGTACTTCATTTAAGCTTTTTCGTGACTTTTTTTACACTTGTCTAACTTCCTCACTGGTAATTATTTATTTTATAAATCAAATGATCATTGTTTAATATATATAGTAGTCTAAGGAAACCTAAATAATATCAACATAAATGGTACCTTCTTCTTTTAGGCCAATATTATACGAGTTTAAAACTGGATTATTTTCTTTTTTAAACCTTGCCAGGTAGGTGGGTCCCTATTTTTTCCATTCAATTATATGTCATACTTTAATATGGCATACAACTTATTTTACCTTTTAATAGTTACTCACAATATTAATTTCACATGTCTACGCACATTTTTTTTTTGTATACATATTATTGTATAAGGTTCTAAATCATAACTTTAATTACGCATAGTGATATTAAACTTAAGTTTTAGAGACATAATATTTATTCGCTGTATAATTAACTTAACAGATATTAAAATCTTTTATTTTGTAAATTTTGTTTGCATTCAATAAAATACTTGTATATAAAATAAACATCGGCGGTTTAAGGCTGGCCCAAGGACCAGCCCCACTGCACCCTTATCTACTGTTACACTATAGTACTCAAGTTGTATTAGATATAATGCCTACTGTAATATTTTTCAGATTAAAATAGCTATCAAATAAACAAAAGACCCTGCAAAGTTTAATCCTGATAAAAAACCAATCCTAATTATAGCCAATTGTGAAATTATAACCTCACCATCTTTTAGTTTAATTTACCAAGCAATAACTTGGTAAATTGTCCGAACTCCAATTTACCTGCCAACCCATCCTCCCAGAGGCAGTGGGATGGGCCGCTCTGTAATTTCGTGAGGGAATTGTTATTGTCTACCGCTTTAAGTCCTGCAGAGCGTGCCCGATTACTGGCTGTAGGAGAGTGGGAGTCAGGTCTTTGGCTTCAGACTTTACCGTCGGCTAATATTGGCACACTTTTGGATAATAATTCATTCCGCATTGCAACCTGTCTTCGGTTAGGGGTGTCATGTGTTGCTCCGCATCGTTGCCAATGTGGAGAGTCAGTCGGGCGACTTGGGCACCATGGGCTATCATGCAGCAGAAGCGCCGGTAGAATTCCTCGTCACAGCAGTCTGAATGATATCATTCGTCGGGCTCTTTTCAGCTCCGGCGTGTCTCACCTTCCTAGTACTAGCATGTCTGCGGGCGCTGCTGCTGCTAATGCAGAGACCGCTAAGGGGCGCAATTATAGCCAATTATGTACAAATTATATATTTGAGCCGTTTGGGGTTGAAACGCTTGGACCGTGGGGCCCGAGCGCCCGAGCACTTTTTAAAGACATTTCTAGGCGGTTAATATACTCTTCACGTGACCAGAGGGCTGGCTTACATCTTGGTCAAAGAATTAGCATTGCCATACAACGTGGCAATGCTGCCAGCCTTCTCGGCACATTTCCCCAAGGCCTCGATTCGGAGGAATTTTATGACGCCTTATCTAGTTTTTAAGATAGAAATATAGAATTAGTCTATTGTTTCTTTTTCTTATATTTTATGTAAAATCTTATTTTTGAAAAACCGCTATAAAATGTTTTCCAAGCAATATTAATTTTAAACAAGCTATATACACAACTTTATTTCCATTATGCCTCTCGATTTTTAAGACTAAAAACTATTGGACAAATAATCAAAATGCAACTTTACACCTATAAAAATTATGGCAAAAATCATTAGCCTAAAATACATTTATGCGTAGCGTAATATTAAGCCAAAAAGCAATTATGTCAAATTATTATTATGACAAAGAAAATTATGCGTAACTTATTTATGCCAAGTTAATATATGACAAAAAAATGTATGCAAAAAAGGGATCCCCAGGTGGGTACATATTGTTAGTTTAATGATTTTGCTTTATGTATTTATATAATAGATTATTCTAGAAAGATTCCTTGGGTCATTGAGCTCTGGCATCATCAATTGATAAAATACCTGTATTAATAATCACTTTTGTTAACACCAAATAAGGTAGCATATAACGAAGAAAATACAAGCAAAATGTATTCATTATGCATTTTTGCATGGGATTAACTAACTGCTAGTAGCGCGGTCACATAAAATAATATTTTTTTATGCATAAACATCAATTGACGTTGGTTTGTGTCTCTACAACTTAAAAACTACGGAACCAATTTGGCTGAATTTGGTTTTAAAAGTGAGAAATACGGGGTACAAAGTTCGTTGAGGCAGTAAGTAATAAGTATATACAAAATAGCTAATTGCAGTCCCTACTGTTTAGTGCTATTAGCTAACTGCAAATATATTAATCTATCGCAGCGCAGTTAATTATACAATGCGTACGCCCACTTGGTTATCTAACACAGGCAAACAAACCTTGACCGCACGCTATAAAGATTAAATTATATAAATGTTTTATCTTTGGACGATAAATCTATCAGATTCATACATTTGAAAAAACTTAGTAGATATATAAATATGGTGAAGTAACTCATTCTCACTTGTTCCTAATTAATTAAGTTAAACGAAACATGGAAAGAAATATCGCAGACAAGGTGGTAGTCATTACTGGAGGAGCTAGAGGCATTGGGTATGAAATTGCTAAACAATTTCTTCAGAATGAAGCAAAAACAATAGTTTTACTAGATATCAATGAAGATGAAGGCGCTGAAGCAGCGGATAATCTAAACAGATCATTTGGATCTAATAAAGCTTTATTTATCAAATGTGACGTAACTAAAGACTTAGATCGTGTTACAACTGAAATTTTTGAGAAATACACTATAGATGTACTTATTAACAATGCTGGGATATCAAACGAGACTTTACTAAGGAAAACTATGGAAGTGAACGCTATAGGAGCGATGGAGTGTGCAATGAAGTTTTGGGAACACATGAAGAAAGATACTGGTGGTCGTGGTGGTACGATACTGAATATAATTTCTATTTACGGATTTGCAGTTGACCCATGGCTTGTGTATTACAAAAGTTCGAAACACGCTGTGCTAGGTTTCACTACATCATTAGGCCATCCGTTCAATTTTAACAAATTTGGAGTGAGAGTAATCGGATTATGCCCAGGTTATACTGATACAGGTTTGATACGTAATGTACCCAATTGGGAGTGTCAAGCTAAAGATTTTGTTGATTTTATGAAGGATGTACCAGTTCAATCGGTGGATGTGGTAGGGGAGGCTGCAGTGGAGGTATTTAAACGAGCTGATAGTGGCACAGCCTGGGTTATAGATGATAATAAACCTGTGCGACAGTTAACACCGGCTCACTATTGAAATCTCTTAAAATATTAAGATGTGTAGGTTCATAATTTTTTTATTTACTTTTTTACAAGGGTTGATTAGGTTCGATATTATCTAGATACACAGAATCTATTGTAAAGTTGGGAATTCAATAAAAATCATAATAAACCATAAAAGTTATTTTATTTTTGTCTTAAACTTGTTTGCCTGAACATTTTATGAAAATGAGGTCAGTAGGTAGACTTTTGAGCGTTAGCCGTGGATATAATAAAATAATTACTTTAATGAATCTTAGGTTACACAAGGAATAGAATTTTCATCTCTTAAGAAAACTCAGGCTCAGGAATCCAAGTCAGTCTAACAAATTTGCAGAACAGCTGCAAACACATACTTAAACCTATTGTAATCATAGAAAAAATTAACTAACCATTTTTTTGCCGGGGGATATCTTTTGTGGATCCACGCACCCCGAGTAAGCTCAGGGCTTCAGTTGGACTCCCGAAGGGGAACCACTAAAATCCCCGGTGATGGTTCCGTGGGCAGCTCGAACAGCCCGACGCGCTGCGGAGACCTCGTCTCTTGAGTAAGGAATCCTGTGAACTCCCCTCTTCTGCGTCTGTGGTAAAGCACAAGCGCGTCGCTTTCCTGAGTTGCTAGGTGGTCCTGCAGGTACAGGTGGTGTGTGGGCAGAGAAAGGTGCGACATTTCTGGCACATCATCATACCGGCACCAGATTGCTTCTTTTACACGCTACCTCTGATTAGCAGAGGCAGCAGCAGAGTGCCCCACCGTTGCCAAGCTTTTCGCCATTGGAAATCGAGGAAATTAAAATTAAGTAACCTGGGTGGGGTGTTCTATCTAAAGTGCCTAGTTCACCCCGAAGAAAAAGCTCGACCCAGCACAACATCATTAAAGTCTTATGGCTGGGAACAGGTTTTCCCTTAACCATCTTAAGAGTTAAGAGAGAGAAAAACACATCTAATTTCCTCGATTTCTGTCAGTCCGTTAAGAAAAAGTTGAAGCACACGTATTTTTTTGGGATATTCCTTCCATTGTTTATGAAGATTGATTTACATGATAGGTTTACAGTTGCTATGGTCTCTGCAAACCATAAAAAATATCGAGATAAATCCGAACAAGTACAACAATAACTATAGTATGAAACAGATTAACAACTGTAACATGTTGATAATGGGTTTTATTGTAATTTATTTTAATTAATAACTTTGAACCTAATTTAGTCCGTGATTTTTTTAGAAAAACTAGATTTTTTTTTATAATTTTTTATAGTTTCATTGTTTAAAAATTTAAATGAATTATATTTTGTACAGTAGATAACTTAAAACAGAAAAACAACAATACCATAAAACTTAAACACTATCTTAAAAACTGGATAGGGCGCCATGGAATTTCGCCAAATCTAGACCTTAGAGGAATGTGCCCAGAAGGTAAGATGCTTTGCCACGTTGTCTGGTACAATTTTTTGATGACCTGGTCATGGGAAGAGTCTATTAAAGCTTAAAAAAGGCGTACACGGGCGCTCGGGCTCCACAGTCCAAGCATTTCAACCCAAAATAAATTAACAAAATGGCTCAATTTAGAATATTTTAGGTTTGAATTTCATTATCTTATGGAAGTTTAGTCTTTGCGGCGCCAATACGCTGAATCAGCTATACCTATAAATACATTTTTATATTGTTGCATCTACAATAGACACAATTATTGTCTCTATGGTTGTTGTCGTAAAGTTCTTTCTTTTGAAATGAAATGAAATCAAAATATGCTTTATTTTTTTTGAGACGCGAGTCTACATAAAAATAGTCCAATTTCTTTTCCTGCCGTGCAGTGAATGACTGGCAACTACTGAGAAACACTGCAAAAAACTCAGTAGGCTTTTTTTCTTTTTTAAATGAAATACTTTCTTTCACTCCTGCTCAATATCGACAAAGGAAAACAACGTGGGAAAACTGGCAAATCTAAAAACTAATCATTCAAGGACAAATGACATCTTCTAACTCGCACTTGGTCAGCGCCTTCTTAACTCTTAGGATAGTTGAGAGAAGACCCGTGCCCCGCAGTGGGATACTAAAAAGGGTTGAAGTGATACCCACTTAGGTGTAAAAATTCCCAAAATCCTTATAAATCATCATTAATTCCTTCGTATTGCGTCAATTGCCAACATTATACGGTTGTAACACGTGTGGGAGAAAATTAAACTATTATAGAAATACATAGATACTATCTCTAACATGGGAATTAAATTTAAAACAATGAAACATTAAAACTATATTAACATTAAGTCTTATTTTTATTTTCCATAAATTGCATTTTAGTAGATTTGTAAACGACATTATTAAAGAAAGTGATTCTGTCGGTCTGTCGCGCTTTCACGTCGAAACTTTTGAACTTATTTGAATGAAATTTTGTATGGAGATAGTTTTAGACCTGGAGAAGGGCATAGGATAGTTTTTATCCGACTGCGCAAAAAGAGCATTACTGCAATTACCGGGCATCGGCGTCGCGGTCAGAAAGCTAGTCTAATCTAAATTACCATATCAACGCACAGCCTAAAACGTTGGGCACATAATGTACTTTTTATGATGTAGGGGTGTACTAAGATAGGATTTTTAAATATTCAATCCCTATGAGGGTATGAGGTTTTATTTCAAGAGTCAATGATATTTAAAAAAGAGGACATCATAATATTAAACACTAAAACATCACGGTTCTAACAAATTGGTAAAAATCTGGAAAATCGTATTGTCTTAGTTTTACGGAATTATTTTAGATTTTAGATCCCGACATTTCATAGTCTTTTCAGACTTCATGTTCACGGGTGGACTGAAAACGATAAAATACCGCGATAAAATCCGTTAAAAAGTAGTTGTATTTCAATCTGCAAAATTGTTCCTTTTAATGGCTAGTTTATTAAAATCTAGTTTCCGCCCGCGTGTTATTGGGAGAAAAAGTAAGTCATTTTTTATACAATAAATTATAGCCCGAGTAGCCAGACTATATTATCATTCTATATTATCTGTGTGTCAAACTTTTATCAGATATCGTCGAGTAGTTTTTGCATGAAACATGAACAGAAATCCACACATTTATCGATAATCTACGTTTATTATAGGTAGTCATATCTTGGTCTGCATTTAGGTTTTAGATAGGTAACAACGAGTTGCCTACTGACTTAGGTTGAGTGTATTTATATTCTGCTCTTGCTATAAGTAACTTCTATTCACTGTTTAGTATTCTCAAGACATTTATCTGTTTCTATCATGGAACAAAGTATCAAAGATAAAACTGTGGTTATCACAGGTGGTGCAAGAGGTATAGGATATGAAATAGCTAAAGTAATGTTGGAAAATGAAGCAAAACTTGTGATTATACTCGATATTATTGAAACTGAAGGTGCGCATGTAGCGAAAAAACTTAACGAAACGTTTGGTGCTAATAAAGCTGTATTCATGAAATGCGACGTTACTAAAGACTTAGATAATGTTACAGCTGAGATTTTTAAGAAATATACAGTGGATGTTCTTATGAATAACGCTGGATTAACAGACGAAACAGCATTTAGAAAAGTCATGGAAGTTAATGTGATTGGAGCGATCGAATGCGCAATGAAATTTTGGGAACATATGAGACAGGACATTGGGGGTCATGGTGGTACAATTATCAATACCATATCAATATTCGGTTACCGTATAGTACCTTTTGGTGTTTATTATACAGCTTCTAAACACGCTATGATGGGGTTCACAAGAGCGTTAGGATGTTGTTCAAATTATAAGAAATTTGGAGTGAGAGTGGTTGGTTTGTGTCCGGGATATACTGATACGTCGTTATTTCATGATGTGAAGATGTGGCCTTGTTTTCAACAAGATTTTGACAATATTTTACCAAATACAACGTTCCAAACTGCTGAAGAAGTTGCAAATGCTGCGATAGAAGTGTTTGGGATCGCAGAAAGCGGATCAGCTTGGGTTAAAGACGAAAGCAAACCTATAAGATGCGTTAAATTTGAAGAATGAAGCAAAAACAATTATTCTTGAACATTACAGTCACAATGAAGAGAGTAATATAAGATTTGTACGGTGCAATAAAGGGGAAAAAATTTATATCTAAACTCTTTTAATATTTTTAAATTTTAGTTTACGTTGTAGTTAGACTATGCGATATTAATCATAATGTTAATTAAAAATGTAGTACCAGGATTTTTTTTATTTCGATTTTAGAAAACGAACGGTCTCACGATCAATCAAAACGAACAATCGACCAATTAAAATGAAGCTATGCGCCCAGCTCTTCAGCAGCGGTGTTGTCCTCGCCTTATATACCGGGTTCGCCCGAATGGTGTTAAGATAAAAATTTGCCAAGTGCTATAAGAACCCTTTATCATATTTTTTTATTTGTTATTGGTCTTACATCAGATCGTGTTTGTTTCTTTTAATCAAATACGACTAACTCCAGTCAGTATCTAGTGAATCCACGCGTCGCGAAGCGCAAGTACTTCAAGTTATGGAGTGGTAGTACGCTACGTCATACACAGATATAAAACTTACCTAAGCGTGACGTCATTCGAGATTTCGCTTGAACGTATCGCCGTAATCTTTAATCACACACAAAAAAACGAAAAATGCGTGGCACATCTAGTTCTGAATGCATCCGCTGTCATTTTATACTGTCATCGCGTCCGTCTTTGAAGTCAGCTGTCACTCGAAAATGTCAACATGAACGAACGAATGGACACCTAGACGGGTGAAGCGGCCGTCTTGGAAGGGCTGACACTTTGGTGATATTTGCCGTAGTTATTTTATTGGAATACCGTCTTCTTACCCGATAATTCACGCCTGCCTAAAGTTGTTTGCTAATCCTGATATTTTTAGTCTAAAGCCTTCAAAAGATTTCATATTTATGTGATGGGCAAAACGAAACAAAACGTCGCCATCCCTATCCAAGTCAATCCAATCGGTTCGAAGACGTACTAATTGTAAAAATAATAGTATAATAACTTTACGTAACGTCTAATGGTTAGAAACAGTACAAGTTTGTTATATCCGAGTTAACTTATGCACTCATCTATATAAAAACAGAGTCAATGATATTTAAAACACAGGACATCATAATATTAAACAGCAAAACATCACGGTTCTAACAAAACGGTTAGCAAAAATCTGGAAAATTGTATTTTCTTAGATTTACGCCAATATCACATTAGCGTAAATGACATTGAAATAAAACTACTTTTTAAGTCATTTTCTATACAATAAATTATAGCCCAAGTAGCCAGACTAACTACATTATCATTCTATATTATCTCTGTGCCAAATTTTGCAAAATGATAAACATTACGATTTATTGACGTGGTTTTAGATAGGTAACAACGAGTTGCCTACTGACGTAGGTTGGTTGTATTTATATTCTGCTTTAGCTACAAGTAACTTCTAGTCACTGTTTAGTATTCTCAAGACATTTATCTGTTTCTATCATGGAACAAAGTATCAAAGATAAAACTGTGGTCATCACTGGTGGTGCAAGAGGTATAGGATATGAAATAGCTAAAGTAATGTTGGAAAATGAAGCAAAACTTGTGATTATACTCGATATTATTGAAACTGAAGGTGCGCAAGTAGCAAAAAAACTTAACGAAACGTTTGGTGCTAATAAAGCTGTATTCATGAAATGCGACGTTACTAAAGACTTAGATTATGTTACAGCTGAGATTTTTAAGAAATATACAGTGGATGTGCTTATTAATAATGCTGGAATAGTAGACGAAACAGCATTTAAAAAAGTTATGGAAGTTAATGTGATTGGAGCGATCGAATGCGCAATGAAATTTTGGGAACATATGAGACAGGACATTGGGGGTCATGGGGGTACAATTATCAATACCATATTACCGTTACCGTATAGTACCTTTTGGTGTTTATTATACAGCTTCTAAACACGCTATGATGGGGTTCACAAGAGCGTTAGGATGTTGTTCAAATTATAAGAAATTTGGAGTGAGAGTAGTTGGTTTGTGTCCGGGGGTTACTGATACGTCGTTTTTTCATGATGTGAAGATGTGGCCTTGTTTTCAACAAGATTTTGACAATATTTTACCAAATACAACGTTCCAAACTGCTGAAGAAGTTGCAAATGCTGCGTTAGAAGTGTTTACGGTCGCAGAAAGTGGAACCGCATGGGTAATTGAAGATAGCAAACCAATAAGATGCCTTAAATTCGAAAACTGAAGCAAAAACAATGATTCCTGCACATTACAGTCACAATGGAGAGAGTCAAATAAGATTTGTACGGTGCGATATAGGGGACCAAATCTTTTCTAAACTATCTTAATGCTTTTTAATCTTATTTGATGTTGTAGTAAGACTAGACGATATTAAATCATAATGTTTAATAATAATTTACTATCATCAATTCTGATATTTTGGAAAATGAACCGTTTGACTTGTATAATTATTGTGTTCAGTAACATTAAGTAACTCTTCTGACTGAGATTAAATTGTTCTGATCAGTTATTGTATATTTTAAATATAATAATAATAATAATAATAATAATAATATAGTGGGACATTAACACACACGGTCATCTGATCCCAAACTAAGCAGAGCTTGTATTATGGAAACCAGATAACTGGTAATATACTACATATTATAATTTTCTTTTGTAAATATATACTTAAATATAGATAATTACACCCAGACACAAGACAAACATACATATTTAAACAAATGTTTTTCTCAGGTGGGAATCGAACCCACGACCTGCGGCGTGAAAAGCAAGTATCTTACCGACCACGCCACCGGCCCGTCAATAATTCAAATATGAAATTCCATTGACATTAATATGTATTACACTGAAAAAATAAAAATTAGACAATTTGCATGCCCATGCCACAGCAAAACGTGGAGAACACTTTATTTTACTGTAATGTTAACACCTATAATATATCTAACCATGTTTGTAAATAAATATATGAATATAAATATGAACCGGAAAAAGTAGTACTTTACTACGAATTCATTTGCTTATTAATTTATTGAGAACTAGAAAATGATTCGAAGATGAATTTCTGTACTTGCATGTCTTGTTCTTCGTCAAATGAAGACGTGATAAAAAAGTGTCATTATTTATTAATTAGTTACCTTGTCTTAGTATTTTCAACCGACTTCAAAAAGAGGGAGGTTCTCAATTCGACTGTATGTTTTTTTATGTTTGTTACCTAATATCTTTGTTATACGTGAACCGATTTCTATGATTATTTTTTTTGTTGGCAAGTAAATGCTTCCGTGTGGTCCCATTTAAATTTGATCAAGATCTGACCAGTAGTTATTGAGCTATGTCGAAAGAAGCGTCATTGTTTACGCTAAGCGCGCAGCCTTCCAAAATTATTAGTGCAATTGCCCTAAACGCATAATTCTAGGTACCTACAATTGAAGTCGGTTTTGTGTTGTTGTTGCAAAAAGAATTATCTTAGATTTACGCGTATATCACACATTAAAATAAAACTATTTTATATCGGATTTTATCGTTGTTTGTTTTAGATTTTTCCTTAGCTTGTGAAATAGTTTCCAATGTTCTATTTACCTATTGGTAACAACAATTATGTTGCTATTTCTTTCGTTGTGTTCTTAAAATCGAAAAGTATCAACAATAGTATAGTACAACTAATAAGTTCAATAACAGATAAAACTAACCAAATCTTAACCGTAACCAAATCTTTTAATTCTTTACTTATCACATTGCCATTCAATTCTGGTGCACCTATGACAACACTTTAAAATACTACAGGCAACTAATAGGTGGTGGCAAAGGCACATAAATTACGTGCAATAAACAATATTATATTATTAAAAAAGATCTAAAATCTCGAAATTCAGGTGAAAAGGCTTGGATACATTTTTTAAGTAGGGTAGGATAGTGTCAAGGATGATGACTGATCCATTTCTCTCTCCCCAAAAGCAGTCTCTGCTAGACAAAAGCAGAACGATCAACAAATCGTTCGACACGACACGATCGAACGAAAATTGCGGTACAGTCTCATCTCGCTGATCGTCACAGAGATAAGCAGTATGAGAATGTGCAGCATCCGATCATGTCGTTTTATTTAGCGCGAATGGATTGGCTTAAATTGAACACATGACGTCTCACGACCAATCAAAACGAATTATCGACCAATCACAATGAAGGATTCTCAGTCGTGCCCACACATCTTTGTGTGATTTATTTCATCTCCGCTGCTCTATATTGGTGAAGAAAAATATCTTTACAAAACTGGCATATCTAAGAAGTAATCGTAGAAGGACATGTGACATCCACCAAGCCGCACTTGGCCAGCATGTGTGGATTAAGGCCTAAACTCACTCAACTCGTAAGACAGTTGAGAGAAGACCTGTGCCCAGCGGTGGGACACTAAATAGGGTTGCATTGACAAACATTTCCTTGACTTGTTCACATAAATTAAAAATTGTAATGTATGCTACCTTTTTTTAAGGTCTTGTAATAGCTTAGCTTATAACAATACTTTTTAGCTTAGCTAAAAAGTATTGCTTCATTTCCCTTTCCTTAGTCTTCTGTAATCGTAGTAATACTCAATACCTTTAAAGTGACGTTGTGTAAGCTATCTACTGTGTACCTACCTATTATATTACTAACTAGCTTCCCCCCGCGTCTTCGCCTGCGTGGTAAAGTAGATAACGTTTTATTTTTCACATTGCATCCTGAGTCGCCTGACCTTGGTTGCTTAATGCAGGCGGGATATATGCCTACAGAAGCGTCACGTGGATGACTGGATGAAGCAGGTGGGTTGTACGCACTGATGCTGACAAAGAGGCCTCATTCTCTTCTTTTATTACACAATGACGAAGTCCTCCTCATCGCAAAGCGTCTTGTTCTTCGATTGCAAGTTCAAGGTACAAGGTCGCGACTTACACGTGATTTAATGATAGTGGTCTTGTTGTCTACTTTATCATTCATATAATCAAGATAAATTGTTGTATTTTTAGATTGATTGGTAGAAGTTACATCTAAAGGCGTCGATTGAATACGTTTACATTCTTGTCATCGCGCTCTCTTCAGTGATACAAATTCACGTTTTTCCTTCAAGTTTTAGATCATTTGTCTATAATGGAACAAAGTATTAAAGATAAAACTGTGGTTATCACTGGTGGTGCAGGAGGTATAGGATATGAAATAGCTAAAGTAATGTTGAAAAATGAAGCCAAACTCGTGCTCATACTTGATATGGATGAAACTGAAGGCGTTCAAGCAGCTGACACCTTTAACGAAGCATTTGGTGAAAATAAAGCTGTATTCATAAAATGCGACGTTACCAAAGACTTAGATTATGTTACAGCTGAGATTTTTAAGAAATATAAAGTGGATGTGCTTATTAATAACGCTGGAATAGCAGACGAGACTGCATTTAGAAAACTCATGGACGTTAATGTGATCGGAGCGATCGAATGCGCAATGAAATTTTGGGAACATATGAGAAAGGATATTGGGGGTCATGGTGGTACAATTATCAATACCATATCAATATTCGGTTACCGTATATTACCTTTTAATGTTTGTTATATTGCGTCTAAACACGCTATGATGGGGTTCACAAGAGCGTTAGGATGTTGTTCAAATTATAAGAAATTTGGAGTGAGAGTAGTTGGTTTGTGTCCGGGGGTTACTGATACGGCCATGAGACATAATGCGAAGATGTGGCCTTGTTTTGAACAAGATTTTGACAATATTTTACCAAATACAACGTTTCAAACTGCTGAAGAAGTTGCGAACGCTGCGATAGAAGTGTTTGGGATCGCAGAAAGCGGATCAGCTTGGGTTAAAGAGGATAGCAAACCAATACGATGTCTTCAATTCGAAAACTGAAGCATATTTATAACTCTTATACTGATACACCACATGACAAACACAACAAACAGTCTCCTCTCTAAACCACGCTTATCTTGATGGTTATCAGTCACATACCTGCTATTGCGTTTGTTAATATTGTGATAAGTTAGTTCTTTGTGTTTGAAATATCTTACTCTATCGTAGCGGCTTATACCCAATGCATTATCATGTTTATCATCTATTTTTTAACTGACTTCAGGAGGAGGTTCTCAATGCGATAGGTATATATGTTTTATGTATGTGATCAATGATCCGGTTTACGTGATTTTTCTTTAGTCTGATGTGAAATATGTGCCATTTGGTCCCATAGCTAACACAGTTTGGCCCAGTAGTTTTAATTTGAAATATTTTTAGAAAACTGCAAAATAGTGTAAACGAACCTATAAGCACAGACTACTAAGAGAACCTAGCGGTTCAGACGGTCATGTTTCATTCATAGATAATATGCCGTTGCAAACTTAGAAATAGACAAATATTTTTTTTAATCAAGGAATGCTGCTTGTGTCTAATGAGCCTGAATTTAGTTGGTACAATAATGTTGGCGGTAAAAAATAAAAAATATTAAAATAAGCTTCGCCCACAATAATGTTGCCAGTATTGAAAATAAAATAATTAGTTTTTTTTTTACCATAGCCTTATTTATTGGAAGGAAATAAAAAAAAACGAAAGATTATTTACTGAGTTTCTTTTAATTTATTTTTACATTTGCATTATATCCTTTTATCAAGGTTCTTCACAGTTAAAATTCTCTGAATAGAACACTGATGTCGTACATTTTAACGATTTTCTTTTCTCACATGAAATCAATGTAAAGTAGCGTCTTGTCGCTGGAATTCACATTTGAGAACACACAGTTATTTCTAGTTGTTGTATCACAATATTATTAAATGGGTTGATAATAATGAACAGAAATTAATCAACGCAAACACTTCACCATAACACAAACCATAGAAATAGGTATTCTAAATCTGTGACACAAACAGTAATGGCAGTCATGCTGGATGCATAGATTATAGTGATTATAAGGAGTAGTCAGATTTTACTCTTTGGTAATCGGGAACGGCTTTACCTACCACAAACTATATAAATCTACCCTACAATAGTGAGATAGTACGTAAATAGTACTCTATGGTTTCAGGCACCCCACCCCCTGACAGCTATTAGTGTGACATGAGGGTGACAATCATGGGGGTGAAGAAGGAAGTAGGAGAGGCGTAACTATCATTTTTCTAGCTTTGCATTGACATATCGTACGTACGGTAATTTTTTTTTCTAGAGCTTTACCAGGCGTACCTTTAAGCGATATATAAGTTACTTTCTGCCACAGATTATATAGAATTCTTGCAATGAAGTTTCATTTATCCTATTGTTACGTTGTCTTACGTGCAGTGACATTTCCTATTTAAAAAACATAGATAATTAATTATATCTTGTACTTATTTCAATTGTTTTCAAGTGCACATGAAAACTATTGTCCTATGCACAGTAGGTATACTAATTTTCATTATTTTTTTGATTGCAAGACATTGTCTTAAAAATGTGTATTTAGCTGGCTCGTGATACGGAACTTAAAAATGGCGCTATTGTCATTGTCAATGTCAAATGAAAAGCAACGACATGACACTGGCAAAATTGTGGTAGCCTTCCACAACAGGCGAAAAGAAAAATTGAATTTAAATATTACTAAAGTCATAGATTTAAATAGTCCTTGTATCGAGTCATACAAAATAAGAATATTAATATATTTAAGTATAGTATATACCACTTATCTGGTTTCCATAACACAAGCTCTGCTTGGGACCAGATGACCGTGTGTGTTAATGTCCCAGAATATTTATAAGAAAAAAAGTACCAGCTTGCGCGTCAATGAAGAATCTCTATTTATTAGTTTTCAAAAACCACAGATAAAAGTGGGATCTCAGAAATTAACCATGTGATAATGGTTAATACACCTAAGAAAAAAGCGACAAAGACAAAGTTATACTGAGCTCATAGCAGAAGATATGCTTCAACATCGGCTCACAGATCAGATTTGTTAATTAAGCCGCATTCAGGGCCGAATCATCTCATGGATTCCTTAAATATTATAATAAATTACTTGATTAATTATCATTTATTGACAATGCTTACTTAATATTATTAATTAGTGTCAATGCTTAATTTGAGACTAGATAGCGTTGTGTATTACATTGTTTGAACTTATTTTTTGAATAAGTATAATAACATCTAAGATTTGATCGCTACCTAATACATTTTATTTTACTGTTATGTGTTACTATTTATTTTTCTATACATCAAACTTCACTAAGTAATTTCGTTTGATTCTTAATTAAACACATAAACTTACAACAATTTTGAAACAGTTTCACTAAGTCGCTATTTCTTTTCTTAAATAAAACCTATAAGTTTCAAAATATTTATGTTGGCCCCATCCACACCACAAATTGTTAACAAAACATTACAAGGTACAAATTGTTTGATTTAAAAAACGTAAAATGACTACTTTAGTAATAGCGATATACCGACCACCTAGCTATAAAAATGTAAGCAACTTTATACAATCACTAATCGAAACGTTACTAACATATTTCTCAATACCAAATATAATCATAGTAGGTGATAATAATATATTTCTCATCTAATATTACGGAAAATTATATGTCTTCTTGAAATGTTAGCGTATAATGGGTTTCCGCCAGCACACAATTCCAACTAACGGTAAAACTTGTTTGGACCATATCCTACTAAAATAATATTAAATAAATAATAATTTATTATTTCATTTTGTTACATAGCTCGTATACAATAGCGTCATGTTAAGCAAATATAATGCTTGTGGTATGAGGACCCACTCTTTCTTAACAATAAGCGTGCGTGCGTGCGTGCGTGCGCGCGCGTGTGTGTGTGCGTGTGCGTGTGCGTGTGCGTGTGCGTGTGCGTGTGCGTGTGCGTGTGCGTGTGCGTGTGCGTGTGCGTGTGCGTGTGCGTGTGCGTGTGCGTGTGCGTGTGCGTGTGCGTGTGCGTGTGCGTGTGCGTGTGCGTGTGCGTGTGCGTTTGCGTGTGCGTGTGCGTGCGTGCGTGCGAGCGTGCGTGCGTGCGTGCGTGCGTGCGTGCGTGCGTGCGTGCGTGCGTGTGTGTGTGTGTGAATGTGTGTGTGTTACGTTGTGTAGTTTAGCACTATTTATTATATCAGATGCGAAATCCAACGCATATTAATCGTTTGATATGTCTGAACTTGATAAAGCGATAAAAAAACTCTTGGATAACTCCTGGTATTCTCAAATGCATTCGAAACAGGGATAAACTTAAAAATGAAATCTCGAAGAAAACATATAAAAGTAAAAAAAGGTTTTTTAAATCTAATCTAATCTAAAAATTATGAAACACTTCTACTTCAAAAACCTAAAAACGATACTAAAATGTTATATTGGGGGCTGAGTCACCTTCATCCGTGGGTGTACACCGTTAATTGAATCCCCACACGTGGTCCCCGGGTGGTGTAAATCAGGTGACAATCAACTGGTGGTAGTCTTCGGCCGTGTTTTGTGACCACCCACCAGACAAAACCACACCGCCAAGCGGTCTTGCCATGTTCCGGTGCGATATCTGGTGACACCATGCAGAGAGGGTGGGTCGGAATTATTACTTTTTAAGGATTCTAAACATATGGAGGCTCTTTCTACTGCCACCTTCTCACCGATAATCATTCGTAATCACGAGTGGAGCGGTATACTGGGCTGGAACGTTCCATCGTCGACTACATAATTGCTTAACATCAGGCAAAATTTTATTGTAACTAGTCAAGCGCTAGCCTATCAAAGAATAAAAAATAAAAAAAATGTAAAGCTGTTAAAAAATTCATGGTGTGTTTTTCTAGTTTTAGTAGTGAACGTTACACTACTAAAACTAAAGAAACACCATATGAATTGACTAGGTCGGATAATCTAGTACAAAATATTAATGATATTAACAACTTTTTTGCCAGCATTGGTCGAACTCTAGCTGAAAAAATAGCCTCAAACCAGTCTCAACAATCAAGTTTTAAGGAACATTTTTGTCTAAATTACTTTCTTTTCCTACCAACTGATTGTCACGAGGTCGGAACATTAATTCAAAATCTTAAAAGTAATAGTACGGTAGGGTTGGACATGATTTCAGCAGGTATTTTGAAAGCATAAAAAGATGTACTAACGTCATCAAGCACACATATTTGTAACTTTCTTTAAGGGAATTTTCCCAGCGGCACTAAAGAAATCTCGGATCCTTCTGGTATACAAAACCATGGTGATAGAGGCTGTGTCAATAACGTCCTATTTATATACTTCCGACACTTTTTAAATTCTTAAACGACTAATAAACAACTTGACAGAATATTTAGAAAATTCTCATTTACTTGCTCACAATTTTGGTTTTCGTGCCAATAAATCTACATGTGATGCGGTTCATGAACTCGCGAGGGATATAGTAACTAAGGTAGATAAAAAACAATCAAACAATAAATCTAGCAATCTTTTTAGATCTGGCTATAGCATTTGACACAGTCTCTGTCCCATTGTTATTAAACTGGAAAATTTCGGAATCTCGAAAAGATTTAACTGTGTACCTGACCTGTTTTGACTAATTGGATAGTGATCGTATCCAATTAGTCAAAATTGAAAACTACACAAGTGATGAAGTTCCTGTCTTTTTTGGTTTTCCACAAGGAAGTATATTAGGCCCTCTTTCCTGATGTCTATAAATGACCTGTGTAACCTGGGACTTCCTCAGACAAAAATAGTTACATTTGCAGATGACACAGCCTTGCTTTTTTGCGAGATAGTTGAAGTCAGGTATACTCACATTCACAAAAAGGCTTCAACTCTGTGCATAAGTAGTTACGAAATAATATATTAACCCTAAATGTCGACAATACCAAATACATAACATTTTCTATTAGGGGTTCAGCTATGAAAGACCACACGTGCAAAGTCACATCCTACTAACATAAACCTCGGCGTAATTATTGATAGTAAGTTAAATTTTCAGAACATATTAAATTATTATCTAACCGACTACGTAAATTTATTTTCATATTTAAGAATTTGAGACATGTTGCTAATAAAGAGTTAATTAAAACAGTTTACCTTGCACTCTGCCAGTCACTCATAGCTTATTGCATCACTTCATTGGATGGAGCTTCCAAAACACATTTTATCAACATACACTATAATAATATTAAGTTAAAATATTAACAAAAAAAACCGACTTCATGGATGCCATTCTCAGAACTAAACCAAACTGAAATGGGACCACACGAAAACCATCAGCTTTCAATTAAAAAAAAAATCAAAATCGGCTTACCCATTCGAAAGTTCTGAGGTAACAAACATAAAAAACATACAGTCGAATTAATAACCTCCTCCTTTTAGAAGTCGGTTAAAAAGGCAGGCACACACACACACTTCGCTTACACACAGAGGTCATGTAATTGTTTTTCTTCTTAACTTTTAATTTCTATAATTTATGTACCTAGTATATCAGTTACTTTGTACCTACTTGTATTTGTAGCCCAAGATTTGATGAGTGCCTGGTGATTGGCAGACCTCGCTCAATTACTACTTGCATTGCAAACGGCTTATTTTTATGTACTCGTTCAATTTTTGTGAGGCAAACAAACTGATATTATTACTAATGAACTAATGCAGCGTCACATGGATGACTGGATGCAGCAGGTGGTTTGTACGCACTGATTCTGACAAGGAGGCCTCATTCTCTTCTTTTATTACACTAGTGTCTTTATCGCAAGGCATCTTGGACTTTAATTGCAAGTTGAAAGTACAAGACGCAAGATTAAAATGATATTGGTGTTGCTGCATTTTTTATCATTTATATAATCGAGAGATATATTGTTATATTTTTAGATTGATAGGAAGAAGTTATTTATACAGGCGTCGATTGAATGCACTTACATTCTGGTCATCACGTTCACTTCAGTGATACAAATTCACGTTTTTACTTACAAGTTTTTTAACATTTGTCTATAATGGAAGAAAGTATTAAAGATAAAACTGTGGTCATCACTGGTGGTGCAGGAGGTATAGGATATGAAATAGCTAAAGTAATGTTGGAAAATGAAGCAAAACTCGTGATTTTACTCGATGTTAATGAAACTGAAGGCACTCAAGTAGCTAAAATATTAACGAAAATTTTGGTGAAAATAAAGCTCTATTCATAAAATGCGACGTTACCAAAGACTTAGATTATGTTACAGCTGAGATTTTTAAGAAATATACAGTGGATGTTCTTATGAATAACGCCGGAATAAACGACGAAACAGCATTTAGAAAACTAATGGAAGTTAATGTGATTGGAGCGATCGAATGCGCAATGAAATTTTGGGAACATATGAGACAGGACATTGGGGGTCATGGTGGTACAATTATCAATACCATATCAATATACGGTTACCGTATATTACCTTTTATTGTTTATTATACAGCTTCTAAACACGCTATGATGGGGTTCACAAGAGCGTTAGGATGTTGTTCAAATTATAAGAAATTTGGAGTGAGAGTGGTGGTTTGTGTCCGGGAGTTACTAATACATCGTTTATAAATGATGTGAAAATGTGGCCTTGTTTTCAACAAGATTTAGACAATTTTTTACCAAATACAACGTTCCAAACTGCTGAAGAAGTTGCGAACGCTGCGATAGAAGTGTTTGGGATCGCAGAAAGCGGATCAGCTTGGGTTAAAGAGGATAGCAAACCAATACGATGTGTTCAATTCGAACACTGAAGCAAATTAATAATTTGGAGTCGTTTACACTTCTTCAATTAAATTAACAACCTTTCGAAAAATATCGGAAAATATTGTGTTTTTTTTTGCGGTTGATACGATATGATCTAATTGATTTGGCCTTGTCATTTGGATTCTTGCAATGCTTTTGTAAGGAAATTTATGAATGTCGAATTTGTTCGCACGCGGTCATTTCTATGTCACCCTTTTAAGCCATTGTTAGTACTGTGAGTTTCATTAGTAGATACAACTTAACATATCTGGGCGACTTATACTTTTAAAAGTGCAACGAGAATTGTTTTATGATATAAAAAAAAAGCTGTGGGTACTATAAATTTTAGCAGGCAAAATTGATAATTTCGTTGTTTTACTGGTTAACTTTCGTCCTCTCTGTCACAGTTAGATAGTGCTTTTCCGAATTTTCCCAAACCACTTTGGAGTTGTGACAAATGCAATCGTTATACACGTTAGGTAGCCCATTTTAATCGCTTGTATACACGTGCATAATTTTTTTTTATTCTGCGATAGGCTGGCGCTTGACAAGTTGTAACTTGCCTGGTGTTAAGCAATAATGTGGTCCACGATGGAACGCGCCAGCCTAATATACCGATTCACTCGTGATTACGAATGATTATCGGTGAGAAAGTGGCAGTGGAATGAGCCTCCTTAAGGTTAGAAACCATAAAGGAGCAACAATTCCGACCCACCCACTGCATGGAGTCACCAGACATCGCACCGGAACACGGCATGGCCGCTTGGCGGTGCGGCTTTGTCTGGCGTGTGGTCACTAACCACGGCCGAAGCCTACCACCAGTTGGTTTACACCTGATTTGCACCACCCGGAAACTACGTGTGAGGATTCAATTATAGGTGTACACCCACGGACGAAGGTGACTCAGCCCCCAAAAAGCACATGATTTAATGAAAACGAAAGACAAAGTTATACTTTATGATTGATTAGAAGAACTTCTAAGAACAGGCGTGGCGTGCATGCATTTACATTCTACTCTTACTACGAGTGATACGTTATCACGATTTGGATTTGTACATACAAGGTTATCATTTATTTATCATGAAACAAAACATCAAAGATAAAACTGTAGCTATCAATGCAGGTGCAAGAGGTATATGAGATAGCCAAACAAATATTGTTAAATGAACCAAGACTTGTAATTATACTTGATATTAATGAAACTGAAGGCGCTCAAGCAATAGAAAATCTTAACAAAACTTTTGGTGATAAAGTTGTAGTTAGTTAGAGCGTGTTACAATAGAGATTTTTGAGAAAAACTCAGTAGAATTACTCATTAATTATGCTAGAATAGTAGACGAGACCGAATTTAAGAAAACTATAGAAGTTAATGTTATTGGAGCGATCGATTGCAATGAAGTTTTGGGAACATGAGAAAGGACATCCGACGCTTCGGTGGTACTAGTTAATACTTTATCAATGTACGGGTACCTTAGTGTGTCATTTGCTGTTTATTATAAGAGTTCTAAACACGCTATGACGAGTACGCTAGCCAAGTGCAGGGAGCCTAAATAGGGTTATATAGGGTTAGGTAGGTAGGCCTAAATAGCATTGAAGTAGACTGAAACTTGGCATCACACTTATTAGGTACTTTTAATTGTACAAAGGACTGAGTGATTCCATCACTAGTTTGCATTCTTCATAAATAAATTAACAAAACGATTTTTGAGTGAATATTTTCGAATATTTAATAAACATTTATTGATGGGCCGGTGAGATGGCGTGGTCGGTAAGATACTTGCTTTTCATGCCGGAGGCCGTGGGTTCGATTTCCACCCGAGACAAACATTTGTGTTTATGTAGTCGGGGTGTAAATATCTATTATAAGTATATACTAGCGGCCCGCCCCAGCTTCGCCCGGGTAGTTTCAGCCCACTCAACAATTTACAAAAAATGTGACAAATAAAGAACCGCTCAACCGATTTTGTGCAAACTTTACATAAACCATGTACTAAATAGTCCGAACAATGCCTAAACATTTGGTTTGAATAGATAAGCCCGTTTTTGAGTTATAAAATTACAACGATAAGTGGCATTGATTTTTATTTAAATAGATTTACAAAAGAAAAGTATTTGTATACTTTATACCAGTTATCTGGTTTCCATAACACAAGCTCTGCTTAGCTTGGGACCAGATAACCGTGTGTGTTAATGTCCCAAAATATTTATTATTTATTTTTGAAAATAAAAATAAAAATATATACTTATTCAACAAATAAATATAATAAAATAAATCTATTTAGAAGTACAGAAATTCAAAAGAAAAGAAGCAAAATTTTTATTTTACGTAGCGCCCTCACTGTTCTTATTGGCGCACTGTAAACGCCATTCATTTAGTACGGCAAACGTTACATTACCATTTCACTAGATGGCGTTACTCCAATTCCATATGAATTCGTGTTTACGCAAACCTACTCGTCTGCGAAACACACACACCAAAGGGTTCGAGGCGAAAGAAAACCATAATAATAATCTCTTAATTCGAAAACTTAAACGAAAACCATGGTTCTGCAAAATATAGACCATGCGAAAAGCAAAACCAAACACGTACTTATTACTAAATAGTACTACAGTTGAATAACAGATGGCGGTACCTCAACAGTTATTTACTAGTATAGTATTATATTATCTGTGATGTTATGAAGATTATAGGACCAGGTGAGTAGGTAAATACATACTACAGAACATTAATTAATCAGTAAAAAATCCCATACGGTAATGCAGTGCAAAGCCAAGTAGGTACTAAATTTTATTCGTATCTATTTAATTTTTATGTTCATGCGAAACGTTATTTTGATAAATATTAACACCCACACCACAAAACAATTTTGAAATAAATTAAATTAAACTTTATTTTCAGACCAAGTCCATAGAGATACGTAATAATTAGGTACAGCACTACAATAAAAAGAATTTAAACGTAATTTAAAAAGAGAATACTCAAAATTTAGAAACGCAATCAACGTTGAAGTGCAAGTTTGATGTATCACCACAAGTTGCAAACATTTATTATTCACAACTTGTACCTAGTGTTTCACCCGACCAGCACACGCACGAACCCCTTCATCAATTTTGGATAAATCACAAACTGTAATAAACGTGTTAAAAAGAAGAAATTTTAAAGTTAAGTTCTTCCTCTTTCCAGGAAAAATTAAAAATAGCCTTTTGTAGGAAACCAAGCAGTAACTTCTCGAGGTACAAAAGATGCTAAGTTTGTTTATGTGATCATACCTCTATAATGATTATATTAAAGCCAAAATTATTTGCATCAAAAGATTTTTTGTCCGTGGCCTCAACTATATCTCGGGGACACAAAAGGCCGTATTCATCAGAAGTAGTGCGGTCCACTCCTAATGCATTCATGCGTTTTCGCACTAAAGAGTCACATTCGCACAGTATGTGCTTCATGCTAAGCAAGTGGGACTTTCTGTCAGCCCTATTCTATACGGGTGTTTCTGTAGGCCAAAGTGCCCAGTTAGTGCACCTATTACCAGTCTGATTTTATTTATTTATTTAATGCACATATACACGTATTACAGTAGTACATGACCCTGGTAAGGTATAGCAAATATAATGTATTCTTTCTTTAATGTATTATTAAAAAATTGTTTTAAAATAGGTCTCTATATAATATAATATCGCTTCTTTAATGTTATATTTCCTTAACCTTAATATTTATTTAATTCTCTTTTTTTAGTCTTAGTCATACCCCTGAGTCTTAAAGTAACTTTATATATACGTAGCATCTACCCTTAATAGACTTATGCTATACAGCTTCAACTGCCAATCGCTGTTTAGTTTGGCATTACTAAAATAATTAAATTTTAAAAACAAAATCTGAAAATAAACTACTGATTTTTTATTTGTGTTTTAATTTTTTTTTGTTTAAGTTTAATTATATCATATGTAATAAAACTCCAGACTTCTTAAAATATTGTATTGCCACAAATAACTTATTATAGCACAACCTTCCTATTCGGCTACTCGATACTGACTGCTCACTCCGCCGCAACTGACCGTCCCTCCAAAACCTCACAGTAGGTAGGTACTTAACTATAGCTTTACTTTTTCTAAAGTGTTGCTAGTTTCAATAATTAAATAATACAAATACGATGACAGCTGTTGCCAGTTTTAAAATTTAAATCTTGCTTAAAATTATATAATAAAAATAAAACCTAACACATAAACCAATTTAAAGGTCTTCGTTCTCAAAATAGTTGTTGCTATTTCTACGAGCATCTTTAATTATATCAACACATCTTTCTCATTCCAAATTTTCATAAGAAACCTCGTTTCTTTGGGTACACTAAATAAATAGGATTGCATTATCTTCAATCTTAGTGTAGTTATGAGAATTCTTTTCCCCTACTACGAACATATTCCAAGTTACAATAAAATTAACATTTACGATTTCCATTGGCGTTTTTGTTAGATATATGGTTTTAAATTTGCTCAAGAAGCAAGTAATGTATTCTCAGTACACAAAGATATTCGCTTTGGGGTAATAAGTTTGTGTTTCGAGAGCCCTACTCCTAAGCATTTTCGAGAAAATTTACGTACTAGTTTTAGAGGTTTCCATGGTGTCAGGGTTCGTTTTGACATTGCATAGTTATTTACTTTTTTTATATTTATAAGTTCATAGTATTACAAGCTTCTTTGTTTACCAAAACGCCTTAATTACTAGGTAGGATATACTTATCCTACCTAGTAATTAAGGCGTTTTGGTAATTAAATCTTACTAGATTTCTTGTTAATCGTTTCATTTTGTAGCAACTAACTATCAAATCAAATCAATTAATTATTTGCCAAGAAAACCTATCCTTAGTCTTTGTTGTACACAAAATACATTTAAGTCAATTTATAAATAGGAAACCACACATGTACACAGGCGACCTTAATTCAAATGTGAATAAAATGATAAATTTCACTCAAATCTGATCATTTTAATTTTAGTATTGTCTTAGATTTACGCGAACATCACAATATATATGAGTCCACCCGTGAACATGAAGTCTGAAACGTCGGGATCTAAAATCTAAAATAAACCGCGATAAAATCCGTTAAAAAGTAGTTTTATTTCAACATTTTAATTTTATTTGAAAGAGTAGGTTTTATGATAACTTTTGCATGTGCAGAGTATTGGAGATATACAAGAGAGATTTATTTCGGAAGAGTGTTAGTAAGTAAGAATATAGTATACCTAGTAGTATTTAGTTTTCAATCCGACACTAATGTAATATTCGTTCAACAAAACTAGAATCGAAGGACAGTAGTAGGATCTCTAAGTCCAATTTGTGGTCAAGATAAGGCCCAATGAGTTGTGACAAAATTGGCTGTCCCGTTTATTGTGTCTGTTGTCAGATGTAAAATGCTTTCGAGTCTCGTCGTAGCCTATTGTGTTAGGCTATTGTTTGGCAGCTCTTTGTCCTAATGGGGCCTAATGTTACGTGACTGCGGTAGCAACTAGGTTTTGGGGGATCTGTCCTGGTTTCATTGTTTTGTTAGTTTGTTTGAGGTAGGGTCGTTTTAGAATAGCCCAAAAAAGGCTTTCACAGTATTATCTTCTTATATAATTTTTTTTACTTCACTTCAACCCTTTGTGCTTCGGAGAACACGTTAAGCCGTCGGTCTCGGTTGTTATTTAACACATCTGTGACAATCGTTACATATAGTCAGAAGCTAATATAATCTGACACCTGGTCTAACCATCTCGGCTACTGGTTCCCTACGGTTTCCGAGGTCTGATGGCAGTCGCTCGTATAATTCTGGTAGCTAGCTGCATCAGGTTAGACTGGGAGCCGACCCCAATAGAAATGGGAAAAAGGCAAGGGGAATGATGATGACTTTACTTCAACCCTTTCTTATTAGTGTTCCGCTGCTGGGCACGAGTCTTCTCTCGACTATCGTACGTGTTAAGAGAGTTTAGGCCTTAATCCACACACACTGGCCAACTGCGGGTTGATGGATGGTGAATTTCCTCGAATGATAAGTTCTTAGATATGCCGGTTTCCTTAGTTAGAAACGATAAAGGAGCAACAATTGCGACGCACCCCTAATGATGTCACACGACATCGCACCCGAACACAGCAAGGCCGCTTGGCGGTGCAGCTTTATCTGGTTTGTTTGTACGAGTATGGTGGGTGGTCACAACCACGGCCGAAGACTACCATTAGTTAATTACCAGTTGATTGATTGTCACCTGATTTGCACCACCCGGGCACCACGAGTGGGGATTCAGATAAAAGGTGCACTTCCACGGATGAAGGTGACTCAGCCCCCAATTTATGAATGATTTTTTTTTTATTTTTGTTTTTCGAAACAAGACGCAAGAGCCTAGATCAAGTGATGTGTAATAGTGCATTAATATTGCGGATAATTCTGCAGCGAATAGCCAATATTGGTGTCAATGTACACAGAGATTTAATTATAAAAGGCTTAAAGAATAAGGTTATACGCATACTAGTGCTACCCAGACGCTCTCTTGCTTTTAATAATAATAATATTTTCACACATACACACAGCGCCCTCTACTCCCAAATACGCAATTATATTTGCTTGTGTTATGAATACTAGGAACGGATATACTAAACATACATTTTTTTTAGTAAATACATACATATAATAGATAAATTACACCCAGACACAGAACAAACAATCATAATCAACACACAAAGATTTGTCTGGGAATCTAACTCACAACCTTCGGCTTAGCAGTCAGGGTCACTAACCACTGCGCCACCAGATTAGATATTCAAGTTATAAATGTGCAACTGTTTGTGTGTGTATCTGTGTATTAAATTTGAACGTTTTTTATTATTTTAAAAGCCTTTAGCTAGGTCAAGCATTGTTTTTTTATTTTTTGTTTAACTAAATTGATCACCACTTTTGAAAGAACATGTAGTTAATCAAAAATAGCAACAAAAATTATTTCTAATTTTTGGAAACAAACAAAATATTAAAACTATAAATAAAAAAAATATTATTTCAAATTATTCATTTCAATTTTCTCTAAAGACAGACCTACAACCAGCAATTATATTTTAAAACATACGAGAAACTTAATACTTGTAAACATTCGGTGACCGCCGACCGGCGTTTATTTTTAGCAGTTTTAATGTGTTATGTGCGTTGGTCTTTATCCACTAAACCAGCGATCGGCAACCTTTTGGCAGGCAAGGGCCACAAGGTGCCAAAATAAACTAAAGGCGGGCCGCAGTCATGGTATTAACCGTAGCGTAGAAGCCCAATACACCTACGCATAACTGGTCATATCATAAGTATTCCATAGGAAAAATAAAAATGCTATTAAAAATTGGTAAATGTCACAAAATTTAATTCGTACATGTAATACTTACATTATGTTTACATATTTTTTTAATTCTTTTAATGCGTTTATTTTGAATTATAACTTATTTACAAATATTCACGGGCCGCAAGCAGAACGTCCGCGGGCCGCATGCGGCCCGCGGGCCGCGCGTTGCCGACCGCTGCACTAAACCAATAGGCGTTTAAGCTACCCTTTGACTCATTTCCAATCTCGAATTCGTAGTGGAATGATGACTAAGTTAGCGCATTGGAAACCTTTTGTGGTAATGACCTCTGTGGGATAGAGAGGTTAATTAAAGGAGTTCATAATGGAATATAAACCTTATTATTATTGTTTTAAAGGTGATTACAGTTATTTGTGGCATTATTATAATATTATCTGAGTAGCTGTGCAGCAGTATCGGCTTTGGCTTTCAAATATAGTTTGCAGGTTCGATCCCCGGTCGTGCCCAAAATGTAAAAATGGCTCTTAAATTGGTACAACATGCTTTATGTGCGACTTTAGGTCCGACTCGCACTTGACCGGTTAATTTATAAAGTAATTCAACACTTCACTATTGGTATCCAACAGCTGGGCACGGATTTCTTTGAACTAGTTAAGAACGAGTTGAGAATTTTTAGGCTTTAACTACGTGCTGGCCTAGGGGTTGGTGGATGTTCCACGTCCTTATATGATTAGTTCTTCTTAGATAAACCCGTTTCGTCACGATGTTTTTCTTCATCGATATTGAGCATCAGTGATAGAAAAATTCACTCATAGATGTGAGGGCTCGACCGGGGATCCCCGCGACGCTGATACTTCAAAGGTGAGGCTGATTACCGCGGAGCAACCGTTACTCAGTAATTATATAATATTTAAAATTAAATACATGAATTAAATAGTGGGTAAATTAGCTTAGTGATTATGTATTTCACGAAAACACGCCATTAAGTGAAAGTAAGTTGGCATTAAGTATAAATCTGAAACGAAAACACGCAACATAAAGTATTCGTGATGATAAAGTTATAGAAATGTTTTTATTTTCATTACTAGCATTGTAGCCTAAACAATATAGGTACTTATTAATGCAGTCACCTAACATTAATTTCAGAGGGCTACTTTTGTTTTAAGTGCTTCGTTCGTGTCCGTACAAATGAGTTTCTAGGTCTGATGGCAGTCGCTCGTATAATTCTGGTAGCTAGCCGCATCAGGTTAGACTGGGAGCCGTGAATAGAAATGGGAAAAAGGCAAGGGGAATGAATGATGATGGTCTAAAACTGGGTAGTAGCTACAGTGGTAGTAATTTATAAATACGTGATACATTATTATCTTATTTATATATCTTCAAAAACGATTAGTAGGTACTCCAATGAGTATGACTTAAAATGACTTAAGTTGATATAATTTTCAAATCATTTTCGATTCGAAATACGCAAAGAGTAGGTCTACAGTGTTACTAATTGCGTGTTTAAGTCGATACCAGTGTTGATAATGAAAAGTAAAATTATATATGCAGTAATAAGTCATAGATAATATAATCGTAACTATTATCCTGAATTATTCCTGACTAATACTAACGTCAAAGGATTTTTTAACTAGGACTCCTGAGGCGAAAGGCAAACTCGATATCCCCTGTAACAAGGTTATTACAACCTAACTTCATTTTTACCTGTTCGATACAGTACGATCGAACACCGATTTGCTGATCCAGCGACATAGCAACTTTACTTAATAGTATACTTGCATAATCCGACAGCAAACCGGGCGCATTCATTTTAGCTTCATTCCCATCTTTAGCATAGTCACGTTTAACAATAAATTTATAGTTCTATCCATCCAAGTCTTTTAAATAGTCTTCATCAGCCGTACCCTGTAGGTCACGTCTCCTTCATTACCTTTAACTTCATCTTCATCTTCATCTTTGTTCGTTTCCACTGACACAACAACAGCGCTGCTTTAAGCGACCTACGGCTCCATTACCATTGGCAGCGAGCCGGCAGCCTCTTGTGTGTTCAGCGTAGGTGGACGAATTTCTTTAAAATTTTCAATGTAATAGTCAGATTGTTATGGTTGCCTTACAATTACAGTCTATTTGAAATTGAAGACAAACGTGCAGTCCATCTTCTTCACCAGCAGTCCAATGTAATCACGAGTGAATCGGTATACTGAGCTGGCGCGTTCCATCGTAGACTTTATCATTGCTTAACATCAGGCAAGTTGTAGTCAAGCGCCAGCCTATCGAAGAATAAAAAAAACAAAGTTGACGATTTTTTAAATGAAAAATATTTTTAGTATTGTATTTTTACTTCAACCCTTTTTAGTGTCCCACTCTTGGGCACGGGTCTTCTCTCAACTATCTTATGAGTTGAGAGAGTTTAGGCCTTAATCCACACACGCTGCTACATGCTTTTCACGCCGCAGGTCGTGGGTTCGATTCCCACCCGAGACAAACATTTGTTTAAATATGTCTGTTTGTCTGGTGTCTGGGTGTAATCTATATATATAAAAATGAAACCCGTTTTCCGTTGTCACGACATCACGCGTGAACGGCTGGACCGATTTCGCTAATTATTTTTTTTAAATATTCCTTTAAGTACGAGAATGGTTCTTACGCAGAGAAAAATTAAAAAAAAAGAAAATTTAGAAAGCGAAGAAGTGCCGAAAACCGGGTTAGATACCTATTATTTATTATTGGGTATATTCGGTAGGTCTGAGATCCGGTATATGCCACTGCTTTACCGGGCAGAACGACGTCTGCCGGGTCCGCTAGTTATCTATATTTAAGTATATATTTACAAAAGAAAAGTATTATATGTAGTATATTACCAGTTATCTGGTTTCCATAGTACGAGCTCTGCTTAGTTTGGGATCAAATAACCGTGTGTGTTAATGTCCCATTATATTATTATTAATATTATTAATGATTTGATTAGAGTCTACGTCCACAACTGCACATTAGCCTCTCCCAATAAGTGCCGTTTCACCCCGTCTTAGGCTTCGCACCCTGATACTGCCGCCTAACTTTCGCAGATCGTCTTTCCACCTAGGAGGCTTGACTTACTTGATTTAATGTCCTATGTCCCTTAGATGGGGCAGAGGGCGTCCACAGTACGTCGCCATTTAGAACAGTCTTGAGCTTCGCGCTTTACTTCCCTCCAGGTCATCCCTATCGCCTTAGCTTCTGCAGTGATCGCCAGGATTGCTTAGGGCGGCCACGTTTCCGTTTTCCCTGGGGTCGAGTCAGTCGAGAGCTTGCCTTGATATGTGATCGGGATCCCTTCCACCTAGGAAGGCGTCCTACATTACGTTTGCCAAGACGTGGTCTCCACGTGTTTGCAAACGTTGGTAAAAAAATTGTTTGGAGTAAAGTTTGCAAGTACCTACTTTAATTAACAGAATTCAAATGATCCACAAAAAACTAATTAAATTCGCAATGATATCTAATTCCAACAAATAATTTAATTAGGTTTCAGAATGAAATTAACTATTTTATTAGGTAATAAATGCGAAAGTTTGTTTGCATGTGTGAATGTTTGTTTCTTTCATGCAAAAAAACTTTGACGTGATTGTATGAAGTTTGGCACAAATATTAATTAAAGTTTTAAATAGAACATAGGCTTCATTTTTATCTTCATAACACGGGCAAAGCCGCGAGTGTAGTCTAGTAAAATATAATTGAATTTATAACACAAAATTTCAATAGCTTGCTATTAACTTAAGTAATTAGATACCTAAGTAAAGTTAATTACAAAACTAGGTGTATTGGAAAATTGAAATTAAATTCTACGAAATTAGTAACAATAAAGGTTATAAAATGATTAAAATTTCAGAGAAAATTAATAAAATACATTCGAAGTGCTATATACAGTGAGCAATGGTGGCGCAGCGGTAACGGCTTCGCCTTTCAAATAATAAGCTCTCGCGGGTATGATCTCCGGTCGTGTCACATACTCTTCGTATCTTTGTGTGAATTGTTTCATCACCGCTGCTCAATATCGGTAAAGGTAAACATCGTGAGGAGACCGGCATGTCTAAGAACTATTCGAGAACATGTGGCATCCACCAACGCACTTGGCCAGCGTATGTGTGCTAAGGCCTAAAATCTCTCAACTCGTAAGATAGTTTAGAGAAGACCCGTGATCTGCAGTGGGACACTAAAAAGAGTTGAAGTGATTTGAGATGCATAATATTTGTACAAGCAGGTCTATAAGGACTTTCCGTGGTATATGTTACACTTCACACGAAATGAAAAATAATAATTCCTGAAGTTCTCGAGTTCAAGTCTTTCGTCGCCCTGTAGATGTAGTTGTTTAAAGAGCTGAGTCACCTTCGTCCGTGGAAGTACACATACTTCCGTCCTGCGCCCACACAGAGCAAGGGGAGCCATAAAAGATTTCCTCCCGTAAAAAAAATGTGCAAGTCAGGTGACAATAAACTGGCAGCTGCTTTCTTGGTTAGCGATCACTCATCAGACAAAACCTCACCGCCGAACGGCCGTTCCAGTGCGATATCAGGTGACACCTGAAGGTGAAGGTGAAGTTGTAAACCACATTTTATATCTTTAAAATTACTTACCGTGCCATCTATGTATATTTATGAGACTGCTTTGTTTGTTAAAAATAATATATACATCTTTTCAAAAAACTATCCGATGACAAAAAGACTCCATTGCGTTCCCAGTATAAGAATCAACTGTGCGATATAAAATGCAGAACCGCTTTGTTAAAAAAGAGTTTCTTTGGCGTAGCTCCCAAAGTCTATAATAAACTACCAGATAGGTTAAAAAATATGCCACTACTTAAGTTTAAGAAAATTCTCTACTCGCTATTGATTGAGAAATGTTACTATAGTTTTGAAGACTTTATGAAGGATTCACTTTAATATTGGCTGTGCAAAGAAAGTTGTATTTTTATATTGTAATTGTTGTTAGTTACGTAATTAATAGTTTTAATTTTAGATTTTTTTTGCTAAAAAATGTTGTTTTAAGTTCCTAATACTATTATTTAATCACGTTCTGTTTTTTTATAGTTTATTTGATTTGTTTTTATTTTCTTTTGTATTTAATTTAATATTTGTACGCCTTCACGGCAAAACATAGCGCCCATTTAAATGTTTACCTAACACCTTTATGTACTCTCACCTATGTTTCACCTCTATTATGTCTATGTCTATGTCACCATTTAAGAGGATGGGTCGGAATTATAGCCTCATTCCTCTGCCATTTTCTCACCGAAAGCGTGGTTGGTTAAAGATAGCTTTAGATTGGTCAACTTATAAGAACGAGTTCTTAAAGTATCAAACTTAAAGGTAAGTTGGAAATTATGTCCCTTGGTAAGGAAATTGGAAAATCGAACGCCAATGAATCGCCAGGTCTCTGATAACAACTTTTAATAGAGTATAACTCTGGATGTTAAAATTGACGATTATATACAGGTTGGAAGGGACAGCCCTTCACAAACTGAGAGGGTGCATTCAGCTCCTTAAGTAATCTTGATTCAAATGCGCGCTGCTATCGTAATCCAGCGCAGAATTTTGGCGAGTGTGATGGGACGGCCGAGAACGGTCAGGGATGGGTTTTAAATTATGTTTCTATTGTATTTAGGACAAATGATTAAGTTTTTAGAATTATTTTTCTACAGAAAAAATGTTTCCGGGTCTATTTTGTATATTTTTGTTTTTTTGCTTTATTTCAATTTACAATTACTACTCTGTGTATACGCAGCACTTGATTTGAATGAAAGACAGCTGAAATAAAACATCCATCAATGAATTAGTTTAAAGAACGGTGCGTGAAAGACGTGGCGTGAGTAAGGACTAACTCCATAATAAAAAAATTAATATAATATAGTGGGACATTAACACACACGGTCATCTGATCCCAAACTAAGCAGAGTTTGTATTATGGAAACCAGATAACTGGTAATATACTACATATAATACTTTTCTTTTGTAAATATATACTTAAATACTTATAGATTATATTACTTAAATATAAATTACACCCATGATTATATAGTGGAAAAGTTGGCCGTTAGCTATTAGAGTTTCCCTAAGGTAACAATACATTCCGAATAAGTTACTACCAAGATTATTGGTTAACCATGTTCTTGAACAAATTCCGATTGAAATACGAATTTCACCCAGTCAGTTTGTGGAGGGCGGTCCCTTCCGCCCGTTATACCTGTACAATTAAACGATTCACCTGTTTTATTCAAATACCTAACAAGCATCTAAAGACCAACAAAACCCAATTTCCTCCGCCGTTTAATTACCACAAATGTAAACAGAACCACAAGAAACTTTCCCGCTATTACAATCAAAATTAAGTTATACAAAGAGCCGAGTAAAGAGTTTGTAACTCCGTTCCAAGTGCTTTGTGAGCAGGTAAGCGGTGTAATTCTTCCAAAACTTGGTACTAATTGTAATGTAAGGCTTGTAAATCATTGAGAAATTTACATAACAAACATTGGCTGGTTTGGTGGTAGATTAGTGCAAATGTGCTAATCTTGCAGGCTTTAAATAATTAAAAAATAAAATAGATTTCATTTTGAATACAGAATTCATAACATGTTAGTAACAAAGCATAGGATGTCAGCAAAAAAAATTAAAGAGGACTTTAATAATATTATATTGAGACCATATAAGCGGCAGACATGCATCTACGAACACAAAGTTTCAAAATAAATGAGTCAGTCAAACCTCTCGGCTATCATTTGCAATATATAATAGTGGCTGGTCCTTGAGCATCGTCGCATACTTGCTAGTCTTTCGGTCTTTTATCGGATACACTTCCTAGAGTGTGCGTTAGCATTACACAATGTTATTCCCCTATCCTCGTTCTTCCATCGGACAAGTAGAGGTATACGCCAACGTTATATGGTGGAAATACCATGGGTATGCGCAATGCGCTTTGCTTTTATTTCGACTAAATGAATATTGTGCTTGACTACAACTTGCCTGATGTTAAGCAATGATGTAGTCTACGATGGGACGCGCCTGCCTACTATAACGATTCATTCATGACAAAGAATAATTCTGGGTGAGAAGGTGGCAGTGCTTTATTGGTTCACCGGACTTTTTCGGTGAGCCGTCCGAGGACGGACGAACCGATCAAGTACTGTGGCAACTGCCATGAGGGCTTCCCATGTGGGGACGAACCTCGGCTCAGGACGTTGTCGGACACTAGTTTTAGGGGATCGGGGGTCACACGCATAGTCAATAAGTCCTTGTTATTTTGGTTGTGGCGCTGGAGTGGACTTTCCCCATAGCTTCACCGAGCATTTTATCAGAATATAATTGAGTAGTTTAGTAACATCACTTTGCTAGGTGTGTGATGATGATGACTATCTGCGGTATCTCTTTCAGCACTATATGATTAATATGATTTGGCATTAACGATAGCCAAATTAGCCAAAAACCTGACAAAGTATTTGTTCCTATTTTCGTATAAAAAAGTTCCTACAAATTACCTTCTAAGTGTTTTCTAACTTTTTCTGCTAAATCTGTCTTGTATTGTTGTTGTATACATTGTTTCTTGAGCACAAAAATAGCCTTATATATAAAACTTTAACAGATTCAGTGGTTACCTTGCGCCAAGTTTTCGGTTAAGTTGGGGGATTTCAGTGCGGCCACAAAACATTGTCAAGAGCGACGTGACAAGCGATCTTGTCATTTGATACTTGGCGAGTCTCTAAAGTAAGTAGAGCAGCGGTGGCGCAGCGGTGGCGCAGCGGTGGCGCAGCGGTAATGACCTCTTGAAATATAAGGTTGTGGGTTCGATTCCCAGTCATGCTGATATATCTTTGTATTTATTGTTTTATTGGGTCAGCTAAATACCAACTCGAGGCGTTGGAGTCTATAGAAAGGCGAGCCAAGAGGCCTATTGGCAACGAATCCTTCGTCATGGCGAAATTGCAAAGCCTCGAGCATCGCCGCATAGTTGCTAGTCTTTCGGTCTTTTACCGGATACACTTCGGAGACTGTGCGTTGGAATTACACAATCTTATTCCCTAATCCCCGTTCTTCCATTGGACAAGTAGAGGTACGACTATGCGCCACCGTTATATGGTGGAAATTCCACGGGTACGCAAAAAGCGCTTTGCTTCCACTTTCATTGTGCGAACTGCCAAATTGTGGAACTCGCTGCCGGCATCTGTTTCCCGATAGCTACAATCAGCCGGTCTTCAAGTCACAAGTGAATCGGTATTTACTGGGTAAGCGCGTTCCATCGTAGACTGCATCATTGCTTCACATCTGGCAAGTTGTGGTCAAGCGTAAGCCTATTTTAAGATAAAAAAAAATCGCCGCTTTTCAATATCGGTGAAGCAAAACATGGTGTACACCGGTATGTCTAAAAACCAACCATTCGAGAATATGTGACATCCACCAACCCACACTGGGCCAGTGGTTTAGGGCCTAACCTCTCTTAACTCGTAAGATAGTTAAAAGAATACCATGCCAAGCAAAGGGACGCTAAAAAGGAAAGTGAGTCTCAAAAGTAGTGTGCGTTTTTATTGTTTTTAAGTCAAAGAAGTTTGCATTAGCACGAATTTGTATGGATTTATAGCAACGCTGCGCCACCTGTATGCAGAATGTAAAACCTCGAGGCTATAAGTTAACTTGCTATTCCTTAATCTAATTCAACATCATCATCATAGGCCTCCAGTTTAGAACGCCACGGCGATCGGTTGCCGGCTGTTAACATCCATCGGCTTCCCGCAATTTTAACAATGTCATCAGTCCGGACCTGCCGACGCTGCAGCGCCCATTGCGTGATCTTCACTCGAGAACCCTTTTTCCCATGCTGTTATCGGTTCTACGAGCGATGTAGCTTGCTCACTGCCACTTCAACTTGCTCACTTCTTCACTTTGTCGGTAACTATAATTCCCGGTAACTATAATAAATCCGGTGTTCCGTCGGACACCCTTTGTGCCGAGCTGTGGGATTCGCTCCTGCATTCACCGAACAGCCCGGCGGGTCGGCCCGCCTGCCTTAAGACGGCAAAGTGGCGAGCCCCGTCCGGGACGGAGACAAGTCTCCGTCCTTGTTGCGGGGGAGGCTGCCCTCCCCCTCCTCTGGAGAAAGGCGCGCGCGGAACACGTCGCGCCACCTTCTCGGACTTGCTGCTGCTAAGGCGGCGGGTTGCCCTACCCGCCGCCCGCAGGCCGCCTCTACGGAGGCTGCAGGTCGTCTCGAGGCGCCCTTCGGCGCCTGGTGCGTCTGGAGCGGCAAGGGAGGTGGTCGCCTCCCTTTCTCGCTCCGCCGCTTCCTTCTCGGCCATCACCTCGTCACAGAATGAGGTGACGGCCGACCACGCCTCCTCGCTCCGGGTCATTATAGTGACCACGGACTCAAGCGAGGAGGGGTCTGCACCAGTCGCCGAGACAAGAGTCCGGCGCTGCAACGACCACGCCGGGCACTCGGCCAGCGTGTGCAGCGCCGTATCCTCCGGGGCCCCACAGTGGTGGCACCCGGGAGTCGGCTCCCGTCCAATGCGACACAGGTACTTGCCAAAACACCCATGGCCCGTAAGCACCTGTGTCACTCGGAAGCCGAGGGCGCCGTGACGCCTCTGCAGCCACTCCGAGAGGATGGGTCTTACCGCCACGATCGTGGCGTGCCCTGCGCTGGGTTGCGCAAGTCGCGCGTCCCACTCCGCCACCAGGACAGCGCGGAGCCGAGACCGCTCTAATTCAGTCTCTCGCGGCGAAGGCCGCAAGCTCCGCGTAAGGTAATCCTCGCGCCATTTAAAAAGTGACGCGAGGGCCTTTGCCTCTAGGTCCCAGGGCGGGGATCCGGCCAGAAGACTTCCCGCTTCAAAGGAGATCGTGCGGTATCCCCTGATGATCCTGACAGCCAAGGCGCGCTGCGGAGCTCGCAGCAGCCTGGCATTGTTGGCTGTCAGGTTTTCCGCCCACACCGGGGCCCCGTAAAGGGCCATTGACCGCACGACTCCCAGGTAAAGCCTTTGTGTGGAGGCGTCGGGCCCTCCCAAATTTGGTAGCAACCGCGCTAAAGATCTCGCGGTGGCTACCAATTTCGGGATTAGTTTCCCGAAGTGGGCCCTAAAGTCCCATCGGCCATCAAGTGTGAGGCCGAGGTATCGCATCGACGATTTTATGTCGATGCGGACGCCTCCTACCACTATGTGGGATCCTGCTGGTGGCCTATTCTGAGGCCCGTAAAAATATATTGCCTCGGATTCCACAAAGTAACTCCTAGTATAGCTGTCTCCATGCCCCGTTGAGCGACATCATCTAATAAATAACTAACTCTTTTAAATTATACTAAATAAATAACTGAATTGTGTAGTTTTGTAGTGAATTTTATGTAATAGTTGGTGATAGATAATATTTGTTTTTTTTTAGTACATACAAACAAATTAAACAGGTTTGATCTTTTGGCAACCTTGGCGCCTGGCGTCACACTGTGGGAATATGGACATTGCTGAAAATCAGTGCTGTGGGTCGCCTCTAATAGGCACTCACAGCGTTTACTGAGCAATGTCCATGTTTGGCACAAGTAGGTCACACCTACTCTTTGTTTTTTTTTATTTTATTTTTCCATTTGTGTTTTTTTTTCTCTTTCTATGTGTTTTTTTTATCATTTCGATTTTGTGTTTCCTGTCTGTGTCAAATAAATGTTTCTTTCTTCTTCTAATTACACCCAGACAAAAGATACACAGACATTTTTATGCACCCAAATATCTGTTCTATAAGGGAATAACCTAAGGCGAGAGTTGCGAGTCGCGTCGCTAGTAGTTGTATTTCGTAGCCATACGTGTAGCCGTGTTTAATGTTCGTTTGATTATTTTGTACAAGTTCAAAGTTCTGCGGTTTGTTAAATATGTTTAGAGTTTATGTATCTTTCTGTACACGAGTTCTTCAAGTGACTGATCTTGAATATTAAAACGAGGGCTTTCGAAATATTTAAAGTTGCGACATAGATAAATTGTTTATTTTTAAGACAAATACTTTTACGGGCCGGTGCGGTGCTTTTCGCGCCACAGGTTAAGGGTTTGATTCCCACCCGAGACAAACATTTGTTTAAATATGTCTGTTTGTCTTGTGTCTGGGTGTAATTATCAATATTTAAGTATATATTTACAAAAGGAAATACATTAACACACACGGTCGTCTGATCCCAAACTAAGCAGAGCTTGTACTATGGAAACCAGATAACTGGTAATATACTACATATAATACTTTTCTTTTGTAAATATATACTTAAATATTGATAATTACATCCAGACACAAGACAAACAGACATATTTAAACAAATGTTTGTCTCGGGTGGGAATCGAACCCACGACGTGCGGCGTGAAAAACATGTATCTTACCGACCACGCCACTGGCCCGTCTAATCTTATCTTATCTTATCTTATCTTATCTTATCTTACTAATATTATAAATGCGAAAGTAAGTGTGAGTGTGTGTGTGTGAAGGTTTGTTACCACGTATCTCCATAACCGCTCAACCGATTTTAATGAACTTTGAAATGTAGGTAATGTATACCCTAGAATAGGACATAGGCTAACAATATTTCCAAAAATCATCCCTTAAGAGGGTTAAATAGAGGGGTGAAGTTTGTATGCAACTTTTTATTCCTTGGTCCTATTCATTTAAAATTCGGTACACATAAACCTTAAGAAAAATAATGAGATAGGTACGGGTTTTTTATTTTTCCATAATTACCCCTATGAGGTGTGGATAATGAGTTTTAATGGTAAAAATTAAAGTTTCTCTGTATCTGTATAGTCTGAAGTCCGATTCACTCCAAATTCGGCACACATATACCTTAAAAGAAATCATGAAACACGTGTTTTTTATTTTTCCAAAACTACCCCCGGTGGGGGTGTTAAATGAGTTTTTTTGGAAATACTAAATATTCCATAACTGTTTAGTCCTTGGTCCGATTCACTTCAAATTCGGTATAAATAAAGCTTAAAACAAATAATGAAACACATGTTTTTTATTTTTCTATTTTTTTTAATTTTATCCTAATATTACGCGGGAGAAGCCTGCGAAATTATTCTGAGTTTGATTTTCTTCAAAGTTGATATCAATACTCCTTCGTGCTTTTTAGCTAAATTACTTTTTATTTTGACACAATGACGTTTGATAACTCAGACCGATTATTAGAATTCGAAATTTAAATTTTATTTCTTTTAAATATTGAATGAAAAACTTACAATGATCATGGTCTAAGAGCCGTAGTATTTTTTAAGAAACCCCTAAAGATTTATGGATATACCTATGGGTGCTTGCCGATTTCAAAATGTTGCTTACACGCCTACACTACTGAACTAATTTTGTATGGAGATAGTTCGAGACCCGGGAAAGGATAGTTTTATCCGACTGCGAAAAAAGAGATTAATGGTTTCGCGCGATAACCGACATCCGCGGGCGAAGCCGCGGGCGGAAAACTAGTATAATAATAATATCAATCTAATAATAATATGTCATGCATTATATATTATTATATAAGTCAAATCATATGTGGTCAAAAAACTCTCATAAGCTATATATAGTAAACGTTTTGTATTATTACAGAGAATTTCGCTGAAATGCAAATAAATAAATAAATAAATGAATAAATATTCTGGGACATTTACCTACACAAACGGTCATCTGGTCCCAAGCTAAGCAGAGCTTGTGTTATGGAAACCAGATAACTAGTATATACTATACATATAATACTTTTCTTTTGTAAATATATACTTATAATAGATATTTACACCCAGACTCGACACAAACACAAATGTTCATCATTAATGTTTGTCTCGGGTGGGAATCGAACCCACGACCTGCGGCGTGAAAAGCAAGTATCTTACCGACCACGCCACCGGCCCGTCAAAATGAAACTTATTAAACTTATAAGTTACAGTTAATGAAACACGAAAGTGCTGTTGAATGATAACAAGTTTAAATCCTATTGTGGTTTATAGCAAAAACAAACGCGCGAAATTTAATTAAATCAAATAATTATTAGAATAAGGCGGGCTTTGTGTGATTTTCAATTAATTCAATTCATTAATATAGTACTACCAGACGCCTGAAGCGTATGAAAAGCGCCTATTTCCCAATAAATATTCCAACGAAACATTTGGGGTGGTTGATAAGATCTTTGCTGTTTACGTAGGTCGTGGGTTCGATTTCCACCTAAGGCAGTCATTTGTGTACATATTTAAATCCATTAGTTTTGGTTCTTGTCTAATTCTTGCTTTCCACCTGCTTCGCCCGCGTCATCGTTTTATATTATACCCAGTTGTGGCATACGAAGTAGCTTACAGGCTTCCTCAATAAATAGGCTATCTGACAATGCTCGTTTTTAGTAATTATGTCAGTAATCAAACAAACAAACTTGTCAGCTTTATAATATTAGCGACGGGTAAATAAAAATACCTTAGAAATATAAAGTCGCGGGTTCGATTCCCAGTCGTGCCCACATATCTTTGTGTGAATTGTTACATAGCCGCTGCTTAATATCGGTAAAGGAAAACATCTTGAGGAAACCGGCATGTCTAAAAACTACTTATTCGAGGATATCTAACATCCACCAACCCGCACTTAGCAAGCGTGTGTGACTATCTCAACTCGTAAGACGGTTGAGAGAACACCCGTGCCCTGCAGTAGGATACTAAAAAGTGTTGTACTGAACTAAAACAAAAAGTTCATAGTTAAACATATACAGTTATTAAATTTTAAATTTGGAGTAGGCGCTTACTATCGCCGCCGATACACGCACATCACTAACACACAACAGTCATACGTACACTCTTTTCTTTATTATGCGATAGGCTGGCGCTTGATTACAACTTGCGTGATGTAAAGCAATGTTGTTGTCTAACATGGGACGCGCCAACCCAGTATACGAATTCACTCGTGATTACGAATGATTATCGGTGAGAAGGTGGCAGAGGAATGAGCCTCCTTAAGGTTAGAAACCTTAAAGGAGCTACAATTCAAACCCACCCTCTGTGCATAGTGTCACCAGACATCGCACCGGAACACGGCAAGGCCGTTTGGCGGTGCGGCTTTGTCTGGTGGGTGGTCACTTACCACGGCCGAAGCCTACCCCCAGTTGATTGTCACCTGATTTTCACCACTCGGAGACCACGTGTAGGGATTTAATTAAAGGTGTACACCCACGGACGAAGGTGACTCAGCCCCCATTATACTCACAATCTTTCCAGTCATTCTATACATACAAATATTCATACATACATTCACTTACACATTCAATCTACCGGGCCCTAGCCTAATACGCAAACAACGACCCTGTGAAACCAAATTTTTGGGTATTTTCTGTAGTACATACTAAAATCTTGACGAATATAATCTAGATCCAAGATTCGCCTAGTTCTCATTCCTCTTGTTCCCATCACGAACACTTGCCCTTTACCTATTAGGTTCTCTATTTTTATTCCTACGATTTTATGTCATAATTTAACATTGCATAATGTTACTTGTCTACTCATTTGCCATAACTTTTTAATCATAATTTTTAAATCCTATTTACTATAAGCATAATATTTAATAAGTATACTATCCAAAATCATAAGTTTACTTTGTGATGATTAAAAGTCTAACATAACCTAACCCACAGCATTTCGGAGTGAGTGAATTTGTTTTTGGGACTTACTAGTCATTAACCATTATGTCTACTATTATTATGCTAATTAAAATTATGGTAAATAAAATTAGCCAAAAATATGATTATGCCAACATAAACTGTATGCCAGAAAACAATTATGGCTAAGAATTATTATGACAAAACCAATTATGACAAAGCTGGTATGCCAAAGTATATTAGGAATAAAAACTTTATGCTAAAAAAGGGATCCCTATTATACAAACCGAGACGATCCTTGTAGCCTATATTCATAATAGACACGTAAAATATAGGTAGAGAAACATAGCCCTGTAAACAATTTAACTTATACCAAGTGTAATAAATTTCACCACCGCGATATTAAAACTAGGAAAGTAGGATAGACAAAGCAATAAATAACGTGAGGCTGGTGCCGGACCTCTGTCAGATAACCGGGTTGGTCCGGGGCCCGGATATACCGGAGACACGATGATGGTAATTTAAACCCTTCACCTATTATAGTTCGAAGACGGGTCGGTGGAGGGTTCGTGTTCGTGTCACCGTTCGCACAGGTCGTGGATTCGATTCCCAACCAATACATACATTTGTTTGATGAACGAATCTGTTTGTTTTGAGTCTAGGTTCTAAGGATCTGAAGGCTTAAGACTAAAATCAGGGCTATCAGAATATCAGAATAATCGGGTAAGAAGATGGTATTTCAATAAAATAACTACAGCAATAATCACTTTGGTGGCTGAGCACCTTCGACGTGTTCCCCGTGTGGTGCGAATCTGGTGTCAATCAACTGGTGGTCCTCTTCGGCCGTGGTTAGTGACCACCCACCAGATAAAACCGCACCGCCAAGCGGTCTTACCGTGTTCCGGTGCGATGTCTGGTGACACCATGCATCGTTGGGTCGGAATTGTTGCTCCTTTAAGATTTCACTTCCACGTTCTCACGGAAAATCATTCGTAATCATGAGTGAACCGGTATACAGGGCTGGCGCGTTGTATCGTAGACTGCATCATTGCTTAACATCAGGCAATTTGTAGTCAAGCGCAAGGCTATTTCAGAATTAATAAAAACAGGACTGATACTTCGTGAGTGGCTACCTTTTGTCAAGTTTACAAAACTTACAGTTTATTTTTATGTGTGACTTTCAAACTTTTTTGATATGCACAAGTTACAGAAAAGCAGCGGTGCCGCAGTGGTATAGGCCTCGCCTTTGAAATATAAGGTCGCGGGTCCCCAGTCGTGCCATACGTAATACAGCAAGGTAACATAGCCGGCGAAAAGTGGGTGATATACATCTCTGCTTACACCTTCGGGTTATACAGGCGTGACGCTGTGTAATATGATTATGTTAGCGCAATTAAAACGTTTTTGCTACAAAATGAAAATACTTTTTATTTTCCTTTATGTAACAATTTAATAATAAAATATATATATTTCCACATTTTTCCTTTAAAATTGTAATTAATTTAATAATTCAGTACGTATTTATTTATACACATTATACAGCGCTCAATTATTTTTTTTATTAAAATAATTTAACGTTACTTACCAATAATACAATTTTATTGTACGGTATATTATAAAAATCAGACCAATTGGAGTTGATCTTTGTGCCCATGGTTCTGCAGTTTGAATATATTGGTAACTAGTTTTCCGCCCGCAGCTCCGCCTGCGAGTATATCGTTTATCGCGCTAAACCATTAACCTCTTTTTGCGCAGTCGGATAAAACGGTCCTAATTTGTCTTTCCCGGGTATCAAACTATCTCCATACCATTTAATCCAAATCGGTACAGACAGAGTAACTTTCAGATCTATAATATTAGAAGCTGTCTCAGCGAATATCGTATGTACCGCGTATTGCGTGGACCACCCTTATCACTTAAGCGTATAAAAAATAGATTACGACCGATTCTCAGACCTACCAAATAAAGATAAAAAAATAATAGATATAAAAGCCGTTTCGGAGAGGGTGTTGGTTACAAACATCACGACACGAGAATTTTATTTATAGGATTAGATAGGAAGTAAAGATGTATTATTATAGCCTTCTCACAAAATTAACATAATAATTTAATACAAATCCTTTCTTCGTGTAGTGTAACATTGTTCATTGAACTACTCAACGTCGAATTTGATTGCAGTTTTTTAAGTTTTTTTTTTTACAAACACGGGAGGTTCCACTAAAGAAATTAATCAGTGTCGTAACTTTAGGCGGTTCCTAAAGTCCAAGACGACGCCTTACCGTTGGTGAAACATTTACTTGCTCTGGGTAACTGCTTAATATTGGGGTGCGCAGGTCACCTTCGTGGTGCACCGCAGAGGTACACTGCACTGCGTAGGCAGGTGCTTCCCCTGTGGTCAGCAGGGCTATAAGGCTGCGCAGTGCAGCGCTGCGCCGCACTAATCGGTTCGACCGTCCTTGGACGGCTCACCGAAAAAGTCCGGTGAACCAATAGTGGCCCTTCCGGCCGATTGGGTTAGATCATCAGCAAAAAAAAAAACTGCGCCGCACTGTAATGCGTGCGCCGCGGTCAGCCAGACCACCGCATGGGGAGCAAAGCCTGCACCCCAATTAGGAATCATATTTAGGCGTTTTCTAGTGTTAGTTACAACGGGTGGAAATCTGCAACATAAAACTGATTTTAACTAAAAAAATATTTGGTAATAATATAACAAAAACGTGTAGAAAATTTTATTTATTAAATAAATAAATTTTAATTTTATCCTGCAAATTGGCTGCAACTAGTGGACAAATACAATAGTCATTGTGGCGTGGTCGGTAAGATACTTGCTTTTCACGCCGCAGGTCGTGGGTTCGATTCCCACCCAAGACAAACATGAATGATGAACATTTGTGTTTGTGTCGAGTCTGGGTGTAAATATCTATTATAAGTATATATTTACAAAAGAAAAGTATTGTATATATAGTATATACCATATAACTGGTTTCCATAACACAAGCTCTGCTTAGCTTGGGACCAGATGACCGTGTGTGTTAATGTCCCAAAAATATTATTATTATTTTTATTATTAAAGAAGTACCTATCTGTTTTTAATTCTGTTTTACGGAACACTAAATTGAATATAATCTCAACGAATGTGGTTTAAGTAGGTACACCGACCTAATTTCATTATTAATAGGTATTATATTTTATCCTTCAAAGGGAAAGCTATATTAGAATATTTTGAATATGAACGTTTAAGACATTTAAGTTAAGACGTCAATATTTATATTAAGCGTTTGATTTTCTTTGATGTTTTGAGCAATTATTTGTTCGACGGTTTAGTAAAAATTACGTATAAAAATAAGCACAATATCAAAAGAAATATTATGACGATGAAGAGGGAATCAAACTCGAGCACACATGGTTCTGTTCACATGGCCTCTCATAGAGCACTGTCGCACGTGTCACTGAACACGATCTGCGGTTACTCTCATCCAGCTCGAACTTCTTGTTTTATAGTTTGTCCTAATGGACAATAGATGGCGCTACCAGCCTTAACACTACTATCCGTGCCAGTGTTTTGATTTTTAACAGGATGTTTGTGGACTTCAATAAAATTATTTTTTTCACGTCGTTATTTGATAAATTTTGATATATTTATCCTAATATATTAATGACTAGCTTCCGCTCATAGCTTCGCCCGCATAGTACTTATTAGGACCAAAAGCCTATGTGTTACTCCAGACCACAATTTATCTCTGTGCTAATTTTCATCTAATTCCATCCAGTAGTTTTTGCGTGTAAGAGTAACAAACATTCATACATTCTTACTAACAGTCGCGTTTATAATATTATATTGCTTACGTTTATTAATGATGTAGATTGATGGGTTTAGATCTAGACCTAGATCTAGCAAAACCTAGCAATTTTTTTTTGCGTAACTTATATACCATCAAATCTTTCTAAGACAACATTCACACTCCCCACTCACAAATAAATCGTTTAGTTGTTAACAAAGTTAGTGTTATGTAACAAGTTTAGTATGAACTCAAGTTAAATTCCACGTTTAGTTCGTATCTGACCGCTGTTATCAAAGTTTGTACTTTAACTAAGTAAATAATGTGTTTTGGTAAAGTTCTGTAACATACTATATTTGCAACGTATGAGAGTAAGACTAATGAAGACTGTCGTAGGAAAGAGAGAATGACTGCGTAGAAGATATGTCAACCAGGAGAAAGTAATGGTCAAAGAAAGTAAAAGTATTGAAATAAAACTACTTTTTAACGGATTTTATCGCGGTTTATTTTAGATTTTTGATCCCGACGTTTCAAAGTCTTTTCAGACTTCATGTTCACGGGTGGACTGAGATATTTGACGTCCAAAAATATTAATCACAATTATTACTGACTACCTTCAAACATTAATATTTAAGTTGCGTTCCGATTTAAGCAAACTGAGCTCACAGTGTCTTGAATTCTGAGTTGATTTTGCTTGGGTTTTGGTACAAGTAAATTAAGCACTGGGTCCCAAGCTGGTGGTATATTCCAACCATTTTCTCTGTTAAAATTAGGATGTTTTTTAATTTCAATAGCTTCGCGGATCATTCTTGGTAGGTGTGATATTCGCGTAAATCTAAGACAATACTAAGTAAAAGTTTTTTTTTTTTATTTTTTTTTTATTAACACACGGTCATCTGATCCCAAACTAAGCAGAGCTTGTACTATGGAAACCAGTTAACTGGTAATATACTACATATAATACTTTTCTTTTGTAAATATATACTTAAATATAGATAAATTACACCCAGACACAAGACAAACAGACGTATTTAAACAAATGTTTGTCTCGGGTGGGAATCGAACCCACGACCTCCGTCGTGAAAAGCAAGTATCTTACCGACCACGCCACCGGCCCGTAATGAAACAGAGATGGAGATGCCAATTGATGAGACTTGAAGATTGGGTGGTGTGTTCTTTATATAACTTAGGCATCCGATGAGAAGGGATTTTTCGTGAAAAAAAATTTACACAATGACAATAATATGTTTGTTAACGATCTAACGATGTACAATGTTCGAAATTTAACTTTTACTTATTCTGATATTTAAATTGGTCTGAGCCGTAGAAGACCGAACTGTATCGGTGTGACAACCTAGTGAGACATAGTTTTCATGAATCCCGATCCCGAAGCTTGCCGATTTTAAGATGGTCTTATGTAATGATTCTTACTTGGTTGTCACTCTGGTGAAGGTCGAGGTTCTACACTCACCCGTACCGTTTAGATTTCGTTTCCAATCACAATTTTAAAAGAAAGCCTAAAGACACGGGATCAAAACTTAAACAGAATGGAAACTAAATATATATACGGAACTATATCGAAAAGGTGATCATACTAACATGAAAAAATTACTTAGATTTTCGAAGAATCCATGTTGTAGGTACACACACATGTTTATCTATGTAAGTGCACGTACATGGATATGCATGTGTTGACGTCACTCATCGTTCCCGATCCCATACTTACTTGCTAACACCAGTGCGGTTGTGAACACGGAGTGTAATGAATGGTACCTACACCTATTGTATTTGTAGACTAAATAAATAATTATAATAGTACCTAATCTATCATTTGGGGACATCCAGCCGGGCTCACACCTAAAATGTCTTAGCTAAAAAAACCTTTTTCTAAAAGATGAAATATGAATGTTGCACATTTGTGTGCATGAAATCAGAATAGAAAAACATCAGAAACACCTAGTCAATTTAATTTTTAAAGTACATTCTTGTAGTAGTACTCATATAGTTCTTTTAGTGGTCCTGTAGTGTGTGAGTTCGTTTAATAACCACAAGGTCTCGAGGTCGAATCTAAAGTTAGAAATAAGATCTTATCCATTCGAAGTTCGGAATACAGTCCCGAATTCCCCAAACCCCCACAAAGCGCTTTGCTTCCACTTTTATTGTGCGACCTGCTGAGTTGTGGAATTTGTTACTGGCATTTCTGTTTCGTGACAGGAATAATTTGCCTGTCGTCATGTCACTAGTAAATCGGAACTTGCTGGGTATTATACGTTCCATCGTAGACTACATCATTGCTAAATAACAGACACAAGTTGTGGTCAAGCGCAAGTCCTTTTTAGGGTAAAAAAGAAGTTCCTTTGGAGGATTTAAGCTTGTTTACTGTACCTGTTTTAAGTGTAAACACTTATTACCTTAATGTATGAAGATAATGGAGACAGTCAAAAATAACCAGTATTTTACACGTGCAAATATTTTGTTAGAATAACTACCGCCTGGCGCTCGCACCGCCACCGTTTACTTTTATGTTTATGTGCGTAAAGAGAAAAATAAAAGACACTCGGTTCTTGTGTTTGGTGTAAGTTAAAAGCAAATAGTCAAACTGTCAGTAACAAAAACTTTAAATAAATTAACTCGGCATGGCACATTTCAAAATGAATTTCTTTCGAACAAAAATAAAAATAACTACAACGGCAACCAAGACGGCAACGATAAAGACAGCGAGAACAAGTACTTCAACGTTAGTTAACAACAAAGATAATAACAATGACAATAGTAATGACGACAACAACGGAAACCGGATGGAACGGAACGGTATCCGAACGGAACGGAAAAGGAATCGTAACGGAACGGATAAGAAAAGGAAATTATAACGATACGGCATGGAACTGATCAGAGATCGAGGCAGAGATCGAGACAGAGATCGAGACAGAGATCGAGACAGAGATCGAGACAGAGATCGAGACAGAGATCGAGACAGAGATCGAGACAGAGATCGAGACAGAGATCGAGACTGAGATCGTGACAGACACCGAGACAAAGACTGAGACAGAGACCGAGACTGAGACCGAAATGACATTAGAAAGGAAAATGTAATAATGAATTCGAAAACAAACGCATTTCTTTTAAGATGACTATGTGAGAACTAGAATGGAGACAGAAATTTCGACTTAGACTTACCCTACCTTTTTGAGGTACGTAGTGCGAATACTAAACGGATCACCAGTCGCTCCTAACTTAACCCTCCAACCCCAGTTCATCATTTACAGGATTAATATGACAGGTCTCCGATTTTTAACACGACACGAGTAATGTTACGACATTTTGTCTTCATGTAATGAGAGGGAAGATAAGTTGCGTATAAGGAACGAGAAAAATGTTTTATCTTACTCATGTTAAGCTTTATAAGACTGTTACTGAAATTTAAACCTAATGTACTCGGTCTTGTTTTGATTCTGGTTCTAGTTCTCGTTTGTTATTATTTTCTCTTTTTTTAGCTAGTTTATTTTTATTATTATTTTTATTTACATGTTTTTTTTTTTATTTGATTCTGTGTATCCAGTCTTTGTTAAATAAATGTTTAACTTACTTTTTTTCGTCTCATCTACGTTAGTATGATCTTGGTGGCGTTTCTGTTCTAGTTCACGATCTGTTTCTAGTTATCGTTCTCATTCTCGTTCTCGGTCTCGTTCTCGTTCCCGTTCCGGTACTGTAATTTTTCAGTCCCCTTTTCGTTCCGTTTTTATTTCACATCCGTACCGTTTCAACACGTTTACGAAACAAGTATTCTTCAAAATTACTCTAAATTCTTTTCTTTTACATTCCCTCGCATCACGCGCGTCTCTGAAAGATGGAAGATACGCGAAATTGCGCAGTAAAAGAGCGGTATTGTAGCTGTGATTTTTATCAGGCACCTTACCTGTTATTTTGTAAGAAGTCATTAGTCAAAGAGGACGGATAGCGGCAAAACGTGACGGCACGATTTGTCGCTGTAGCGCAAGAATGACGTACGCAAATTATTTACCAACTTAAGATTAGAGATTCTTGGAAGTATTTAACTTGCGTTGTATATATATTTGCGCTGAAGTTATTTCAATAATTAGAAGATTAAAACTTTAAGACTGTAGTAACCTTTGTATTGCCATCTTAGCTCTTCTGACAGTATTCACTTCAACCCTTTTTAGTGTCTCACTCCTGGACATGGATCTCTCAACTATTTTACGAGTTGAGAGAGTTTAGGCCTTAATCCCCGCACGCTGGCCAATTGCGGGTTGGTGGATGTCACATGTCCTCGAGTGATTAGTTTTTAGTGATGCCGTTTTCCTTACGATGTTTTCATTCACCGATATTTAGTAGCGGCTATGTAACAATTCACACAAAGATATGTGGGTAGGTACGACCAGGAATCGAACCCGCGGTATTATATTTCTATTGCGAGGTCTGTAAGGTAGGTCCGCTGCTATAATAGTATTTACCTACCCTTTAATAAATGATATTAATTTTGCTATTTTGAAATATCGTGAAAATTCCATTGAGAAAAGCTAATAATTTACAGAGGCCAATCTATTGTGAGTGACTATGATAAAATGCGAGGATTCTCTCCCAGTGGATATTTAAATAGACGCAAATATCTATTCAGTTGTGATTAATAGGCTTATAACAATTACTTGCAATCCATGACATTGGCTTAAAGGTCAAAGTGTAAGTGGATTTTGTTAATAAATAAAAATTATTTATGATAAATAGGTAGGTATTGGTGCTGATTTTATTCTACAATAACTAAATTAAAATTAGAGAATCTTTAGCTATTGACCCGCCGCGTATCACCTTATACCAGAGATTCCTTTGGAGAAAAAAAATAAAAATTAAAATGTCTTGAACTAGTTGAAGCTTATAAAATAACTCGTTTGTAATTAAAAAAAACATTTCGTAGCTATTATATTTAAGAAATCATCTCAATGGCTAGAGTCGTAAATGCTAACCACAACTTCAAAAAAAAAACGATGGGTTGCACTCCGGGAGTGCCGGCAGAAGTGAAAACTTGATTATTAACGTTGAGCATGTTTGATATTTTGGAATGGTTAGGGAATAATTTTGCACCAATTGCTTTATCAGTATAAAAGTACTATCATTTATGTGGTAGAATACAATATTCATTTATTGCGCTATCGTACACAAACATGACAATTTATATTACATTAAAAATTTAACTGTTTTCTGTCACCATCCATGGATGCGCGTGGCACGCGTCTCCATCCGTCTTACGCTTTTTCGATCAGGTCACGTGTCCTGACGCGAGTTTAAGATTTTATACCCATTACAGAAAAAGTGCTCAATGCCGCTAAAGAAGTTTTCACTTCCATTAAAATAAGTTTATTGAACTTAATGGCATATACTTAAGATAGTGACAATATTAAGCTAAATATAATTACTTAATGCTAAAAAAATCTATCTATAATCTTTATATATGACTATGTTCTATGAATAATAACTAAATACTTACTTCTAAAGAAAAGGTGTCGGCTAGCCTGAGTTAGATATAACCTGTGTTTCAGGCCATTCTTTGAAGAGACTTTGCAATTTAATACCTACCGCTTTCTAATGTACCCTCATATATCTACATAACTTACTTCTCATTATCTCCGTAATAGAAAGGTAATATTATAAGTCTATTTTAATAATTACCTACTCCATTATTACCTCGCAATTTTCAAGAGTGAGGGTAAGTACGGAAAATCGTCTCACATTTCATTTCTGTACACTCAAAAGGTAGTTAATTTTAAATTTGGCAGTTACGCCCATCTTTATTGTGCTTCGTCTTAACTGGAAGACTATTACGAGCTGGTTACGACCCGGTTTCGGGCCGATTACGAGGTGCTTCAGTAGTAATCTTCGAGGGTATGACGTAATTATGGCATGGTCTCCGAAACGATATTGCTTCTGTTAAAAAGTTTAAGTATCTGATAAGATATTTTATATAGAAAAACAGTTTGTAGATGCTGAATTATAGAAAAGCGAAGACAGTGGTAGGCTTCGACCGTGGTTAGTGAGCACCCACCAAATAAAGCTCCTCCTTAGTTACTCCTTACTCCTTCTGAGTTTTGTTCTCTTTTAGATTGTTGCTCCTTTATGGTTTCTAACCATATGAAGCCTCATTCCACTGCCACGTTTTCACCGAAAATCATTCGTTATCACGATTCAATCGTCAATTGCCGGCCGCCATTACGTATGAGACCTAAAACATAGCGAACAATGGGTAATATTCATCTCTGCAAACACTTTCAGGTAAAACCAGCGTGAGCGCTATGTCACATAGAATAACATTCATAGAGACTTACCCCGGTATTCACAAACGTCTTACTGGCTCATTATAGTTAGAATAGGTTTATAATTCGTCTGGCTTTGTCTTTGATTTTTTATATGAAATGAAAATGAAAATATGCTTCATTTTTTTTGAGACGCGAGTCTACATAAAAATAGTCCAATTTCTTTTCCTACCGTGCAGTGAATGACTGGCAACTACTGAGAAACACTGCCAAAAAACTCAGTAGGCTTTTTTTTCTTTTTTAAATGAAGTACTTATATCTATTACATTTTGTTTGTTTATTGTGTTGAATTAGAGCGACTTAATTCCAAGCGTTTTCATTTCACATGCAGCATTTATCACAGAAATTGGATAGGTATATCAGACATGTGAGGACACACTAACCTATTGCCGAAATCGGTATGGAAAGATTCATTCATTCATTCATTCATTATATAAAAATCTTGTAGATCGATTGTCACAAAGATTACATTCAATAGAAAACTCTGTTGAACATTACCATCAAGTATCTCGTTATCAGAACAATGTTACAGGTTCGATTCCTTGTTTATTACTTTTATCTGTTGCATCACTTCTATTATTATTGGTAAGTGAGTTCCAAATACTAGCTAAGAAGTTTGTTAAGTTGTTTGTGCTACAGATATCAATGTGTGTAGATGACGCAAAGAATTAAGATGGTACCTACCAAGCCGATTCCATTGTCATCAGTTCAACCTTTTTTTAGTGTCCCACGGCTGGAATAGGATAGAATAAATAAAATCCAATCAGGTGACAATCAACTGGTAATTAAGTTTACCTGTAATTAACTGGTGTGCTTCGGCTGTGGTTAGTGACCGGCCGAAGCGGCCTTGCCGTGTTCCGGTGCGATGTCTGGTGACACCATGCAGATCGGGTGGGTCGGTTGTTGCTCCTTTAAGGTTTCGCTTCCAGCTTCTCACCGAAATTCAATCTTAACCACGAATGAATCGGTATAGTGGGCAGGCGCGTCCTATCGTAACCTACATCATTGCTTAACATCAGGCAAGTTGTAGTCAAGCTCAGACCTATTTCAGGATAAAAAAAATAATAGAATAGGTCTTTATTTACTATGAATGTAGGTATACAATTCAGATGGTACAATTTCAAGGTGTCCAAGTACATTCTGCCTTAAATTAGCATGCAAAATTTAAATTGATAATAAATGATACTATGGATAACACAATGTTTACAATAATTTGTTACCTAAAAATTCCTTAATTGAACAATAACATTTCTCAATCAAAAAAAGATTTCAATGCTTTCTTAAATTTTGACAATAGTAGTTCTTTTAGAGGATTTGGAATTTTATTGAAAACTAGCAAACCCGGCGAACTCCGTTTCGCCACCAGATGGCTTCGTTTTATGTAACATTTTCCCGCTTTTCTGTTCAAATTTTTCCTGAATTTTCTTGCTACAAACCTCAAGGAGCCCAAGACCTTTCCAAGGAATGCAAAACCGTGGAAATTGGTTCGTGCGTTCTGGAGTTATAGCGTCAGGAAGGAAAACCCGACTTATTTTTATATAGTAGATTACAGGCGCCATGTAAAGAACATTTTTCTTTAGCAGTGTAGTTTTAAATCCTTCCGTGTGTAATAAATTATGATATTGATATCTCATGCAGGTGGGTCGTTTTCTTATTTCGCTTAAGATGTAAATAGATGTTTATTAATTTTTACAAATAGTGCTATTTCTAGAATGTAAAGATATTGCAATGTTACTGGGCACGGGTCTTCTCTCAACTCGTAATATTGAAAGACGTCCCATGATAGTTTGTTATTAAAAGAAATGCTACGGCAAAAGTCTTGCCTCATATTATATTATGGGCTTAAATAAGGCTGAAAAAATGTAAGTCACTTTTACTTAGACCTTTGTCAAGTCAGTCACTTTCAATTCCGCATCGCACTCATTTACTTGTTTTTTATCTCGCACTCGACGAATCTACAGAAATCACATTATCTCTGTGCAATGTTGTCTATTCAGATACCTGTGGTCTGTGGCTTGATCAGTTTGATATCGGAGCGTGGGACAAACATGTTCATTAGTTGAAAGTTTCTTCGTAAATAAACGATTATAGCCCTTTTATCAATCTAATTAAAGTTGCAAATATAATATCAAAGATAAGATGAATGTAAGTAACAGCTTTTCGGGTCGAGAGCATGCACTTTACTTCTTTCGAGCACACCAAAAACAAAAGAAATCAAGTGATAGTCAAATTTAGATAACGTATTTGATGACTATCTTTCGCCCGCGGCTTCGCCCGCGAAATTGATCAAAACTCACCCCTAGACCCCATAAGCGGTTTGGGCTATGAGTTGATATGTCAGTCAGTCAGTCAGTCAGTTTCTTCTTTTATATATTTAGATTCAAGTAGTAAGTACATGCATTAAGAGCCAAAACACATAGGTACTCGCGTTGCGGCGTCGGGTCGCGCCGCAAGAATCGGCAGCGCAACGCTCATAGTGCTAGTACATTTTGTTCTATGTAGAGGCGGGCGGCACTAAGTAAGAATAACTTATGGACAGATAGTAAAAGTCTTTATTTAAAACCTATTCTGTGGAACTAGACCGATTCAATAAACATTACTGGTGAGCGATCTTTTATGCAGCGGAGTATTATGAGGAATTTAGGCATTTAACTAGCGCGGTAGTGTAGTGTGGGTGAGTCTAACAAAGTCTGAATTGAGAAAATAATATCTTATTACTTCAAACGAGCAATTTTTGTTTGTATATTTACCAGCTTCAGCTATATGGTTAAAATAAGGGAAGTAAGTAAGTAAGTAGTCTTAAGACCAACTATACTACATCAATAATATGTAAGTTTAAAACTAAGTAAAAAAAAAACAATTTCATTTCACTTCATTTCAGAGTCAACAAGCGAAGCCTTATCACTCCGACACACCTTCTGATTAAAATTATTAATTATACAATGAATAAGGTCATCATCATCATCATCATCATCATCATCATCATCATCATCATCATCATCATCACCATTACCACCACCACCACCACCACCACTACCACCACCATCATCATCATCATCATCATCACCACCACCATCACCACCACTACCACCATCATCATCATCATCATCATCATCATCATCACCATCATCATTAGCTTATCATATTCCACTGCTGGACATAGGCCTCTCTTAAAGCGCGCCACTGAGCACGATCCGCGGCCACTCTTATCCAGCTCTTACCAGTCACCTTGCAAAAATCGTCACTCCACCTAGTCTGAGGGCATCCTACGCTACGTTTGCCAATACGTGGTCTCCACTCAAGAACTTGTGTACCCCAACAGCTGTAAGTTCTGTAGCAGATATGACCGGGCCATTGCCAAAATGAATTAGGTAATCCCTACTAATATTATAAATGCGAAAGTAACTCTGTCTGTCTGTCTGTTACGCTTTAACGCCTAAACTACCCCGATTTGGATGAAACTTGGCACAGACAATCTTTAGACCCTGAGAAAGACGAAGTCGCGGGCGGCCGTTAGTAACAAATAAAAGCAAAAAGGATACCAACTAACATCACTGTTTTCATCGTCATTATCATCATTAGCCTGGGAACATCCAATGCTGACATACGCATCCCCTTTAAAACGCCACAGCGATTGGTTGCCAGCCGCATCCACCGGCTTCTCGCAATTTTAACAATGTCATCAGTATACCTTTTAGCGCGTGGTGTCCATTCACTGTTTTAACAATAACTAAAAAACCCGCTCAACTCACAAGTACGTGCATTCTCAGAATTGCGCTAGTTTGGCAAATATCTTCTTCCAAGCGAAATATAAAAAATTCAAACTCCTATCTCGCGAGCTGTTTCTTAAATTTACATGCATAGAGTTCTAAATCCCTTAAATTATTCTGTTTGTACCGTTTTCCATTTGACCAAATGGATAAATATTTTCACGAAATATAATTCTTAACGCTTATACGCACTATGCGTTTAACCGTGCGGTTTATTTATTATCACATCCGCTATTTAGATAAGTGGGACGCTATTCTAAACATAAAGTGGTCAAATAGTTGAGTTACGGTCAGTGTAACAAGCACAAAAATGGTTGCTGCTCCTAATTTTGAGATTCTACAAATGAACAACAGTCTTCACAAGTTCGGTTTTTTTTTAAATCTACCCAACGGTATTCTGGTCTTTGGAGTTAGTAGGCTATAACAATAAAAGTGTCATCGCCATTTTTATGAAACGAAATGTTTTAACAATTTTCTTTTCAACATTCATTCATTCATTCATTTGTCGGAATCATTCATATATTTCAATATTACGTTTTATCACTTTGTCGGAATCGTCATATATTAACCATGCAAAATTTCAGCAATTCAGCACCACTAGTTTCCGTATTAAACCTGCGTTTGACGTATGAAAGGGCAAGAGAAAACTATACCTTATGACCTGTGAAACTCCAAGAGACTCTAGGCCGACCGTTTAGCTTGCGTATCGCCATCTGAGGTACAAAGTCATAAAACATTAATTAAATCTCTTAAGAACTATTTAACCACAGATAAAAGTAGTGAAAGACTATTCGTCACTAATATCCATATCGCTTGAATCATCATCACTGTCTGTGCAGCTTGAGAAGTCAGAATCTTGGCGATAGGCGATACGCGAGTTAAACGGTCGGCCTATAATCGTATTGCGGTTAACGCTACAGTGCGTAACTGCACAGGTACTTACAATTTTCGAGAAACGTTGCTTTTATTTCGTAAAAAAATATTCTTTTAAAATGTTGGTAAAGGTTCGGCCTTTAATTAAGTAACCATTCAAGCTTACGAGGAAAAATTCTGAGATAAATATAATGTGTTTTAAAAGCCTTCCCTTGCGGCGGGTTACGCGCAATTTGTTTATTTTTAATTTGTACTGATCCGTAGAATTTACGGCTTATTAAAATACGTAAATACGTTAGATTTACTTTAGCTAGCATATTAATATTACCCACCACAGCTCCTGTAAGCGAGGATCAATAGCGGCACTGCGAAAGACTCGGGATTTGAATCCGGCCAAGTCTCGAGACACCTAAACTGCCTGGATCCAGCACTGATTTAATCTGAAGATAATAGAAGAAGTTGACAATATATATTGTCCACTTCCCACCAGGGAAAGCGGGAGACGGCATAGAAAATAGAAATGGTAACATTTTGCAGTGGTATTTCATTCACGTGAAATACTGAAACCAAAATAATTTAATTAATTACATAATTAGTTTCAATTTAATTAATTTTACTATTGGGATTAGCGTCCACTTGTATTGTGCGACCTGCCAAGTTGTGGAATTCGCTGCCGGCATCTCTGTTTCCCGATAGCTCTAATCTACCTGTCTTGAAGTCACGAGTTAGTCGGTATTTACTGGGAAGCGCGTTCCATCGTTGACTGTATCATTGCTTAACAACAGGCAAGTAATGGTCAAGCTCAAGCCTAAGGATAAAATAATATCGTATAATGTGCGTAAAAAAGTAAAAAAAAAATCCCTTTAGAGACCCACAACTGGGCACGGGTCTTCTCTGAACTTAACAAAAAGAGAGATGTAATAAAATGATGACTGTATATCTGTGTAGTTACCAGTTTGTAGTTACGTACCGTCTAAACGGATGGGTTTATTTTGATGAGTTTACTCAAAAGCTGACGGAACTTAAGAAATTAATTTAGAGTCATTTATGCAGAGAAATCATTCTGCCGCACAATTTATAATCGCAGTAAATCTATATTTATAAAAATCAATGCCACTTTTCGTTGTAATTTTATAACTCAAAAACGGGCTTACCTATTCAAACCAAATGTTTAGACATTGTTCGGACTATTTAGTAGATGGTTTATGTGAAGTTTGCACAAAATCGATTGAGCGGTTCTTTATTTATCACATTATTTGTAAATTGTTGAGTGGGCTGAAGCTACCCGACCGAAGCTGGGGCGGGCCGCTAGTAACATATAGTTCAGGTGGCAGGTACTGAGTACGTTTATATATTGCGTTGCAGAATTAACACAGATACACACTCATAACACCCTATTTTTTGTCGAAGGTTAACAAAATTAAGTTGTCGCAAACAAGAAAAATTTCAACAAAGAAATCCATAGGTATCAAATCCTTCTTCATAAATCGTTAAACGTCGCACCTAATCCCGATCGGAAACTTTGATTATTGCGCTCTAACTTCGCTTACATCGCTAACTTCGTACGTTTAGAAGTTTCGAAGTTGCAAAAGGGATCAGCCTGTGTAATGGTGACGTCATGGAAAAGTTTTTTGTCTCTGCAGTGAATTAAAAAGGATTTTTGAGTCACTGTTATATTGAATATTGAATATCGATCCTGGTTCTGTCCGCACTTATGTCAATTATCACGCTAAAACATTAACCTCTTTTTGTGCAGATAGATAAAAACTGTCCAATGTCTTTCCTCGGATTTCAAACTATCTCCCTACCAAATTTCGTCCAAATCGGTTTAGAAAAATGCAAAAAGGTGGTTGGGTCACCTAATAAAATGTGAATGAATGAATGTGCCTCGAGCATCGCCGCATAGTTGCTAGTCTTTCGGTCTTTTACCGGATACACTTCGGAGAGTGTGCGTTGGAATTACACAATCTTATTCCCCCTTCCCCGTTCTTCCATCGGACAAGTAGAGGTACGGCTATGCGACACCGTTATATGGTGGAAATTCCACGGGTACGCACAAAGCGCTTTGCTTCGACTTTCATTGTGCGAACTGCCAAATTGTGGAATTCGCTGCCGGCATCTATGTTTCCCGATAGCTAAAATCTAGTGGTCTTCAAGTCAAGAGTGAATCGGTATTTACTGGGTAAGCGCGTTCCATCGTAGACTGCATCATTGCTTCACATCAGGCAAGTTGTGGTCAAGCGCAAGCCTATTTTAGAATAAAAAAAAAGAATTTAGCCGCTAAATATCTCCGGAACGAATAAACTTAGAAATGTAATTCCAAGATGGGTAGATGCGGATCGTTTACTTAGTATGCTGGTTATAATAACTCACTATCGTAAAAATAACGTTTAGCTGCCTTCTTCCATATCACGGCATAAAGCTATACAATTCCAGTAAAAGTTGATCTAGCATTGTATAAGATTTACGTACAACGAGAGGTCAGTTTATACTGGAAATTTGTAGCTTGATGTGTATCCGTGATAATAACAACAACCAAACAAATTTATTCGAGATCTGACTTTCGTTACACCTGTGGAGGTGACTGGAGGATCGGGTGGTAGTGATCTTCCAGTGAAAAGGGACGATCTTCCAGCCGGGTGAGGTGTGTTGCCCAACAACCCCGGTACTCTCTTCCCAACTGTTCTTTTTTTTTTGGTTTTTGCTGATGACCTAACCCAATCGGCCGGAAGGGCCTTTATTGGTTCACCGGACTTTTTCGGTGAACGTCCGAGGACGGTCGAACCGATCAAGTACTGTGGCAACTACCATGAGGGCTCCCCATGTGGGGATGAACCTCGGCTCAGGACGTTGCCGGTTTATTAGTGGATCGAGGGGCATATCGCGTTCGCGCGGTCCGGTCCTGGCCGGAACCGTACTCGAGTGGGACCAACTGTTCTTTCTTGTCGGGAAGTTGTATATATGCCAATCGTCGGTGAAACTTTGCTTGTGCGATTCAGGATTGCTATGACGTCATGTCACACCCAAGAAAATAACAAAACTATAACTTTAAAGAAACCGTCTATAAAACCTCCATTTCTAAAAGGGTAACAATCCAATCATTGTCTATATTTGTGCAAATATCCGAATATACAAATACCCGATCAGTATGTTTATATCCAAACCGTTTTATTGTAATCGGTACCAATTTTGTGTCTATAAAGTTAAAATGGAATATGTCTCTCCTACTAGTATAGATAATAATAATAAATAAATATTCTTTATTTGCAAAAATATTAATATAATAAATAACTAATTATATTTCGGTACAGGGGATAGTCATCGCCAGAAAACTTAATAAATGGGTGTGGTTACGAGCAGCAAACAAAGTTAACTTAATCACACTATTAATTTGTCACGAAATATAAAAATAATACAACGAGTGGTAAGACAGTTCCTAGACCGATGTTGGTCACACGGATGTCTGTAGAGAACTGAGGCTGAGGACAGTTCGTGTAGCGACAATCCCCACTCGTCGCCCGTGCGTACCTCAGGCTAGACTCTGTCGAAGCTGTCGACACGACGCGCTGCCGCCTCGCGGTCAAGTCTGCTGCCGTACTAATGACTTCTCCGAAATATATAATAATAATAATCACTTTATTACTGACAAGGTAAGTAGGGTTCAAAACTGGGATAGAATTTTGAACACCAATGTGATATACCTCATTGGAAATCCATGGGGTTGCCAATTGCAATAATCATAATATTGCATTAAGGATTCTTATTTTCAATTTCAATTTTTAAAAAAACGGGAGGTCGTAAAATTATTTTAAATACACCAAAAAAATTAATTAATCATGCTCTAATAACCTATGTAACTCAGATTGCTGTTCCAATTTACAATTATTTTAATCCCAGGCTCTATACATTTTTTTAACGTCTCCTTTAAATGTAAATGATATTATATCTTAAAGGTATAGCTGTTGATTACCTATACTAGGTTATTGTAACCTATGCTACAGGCAGTAGTAGATCATATTTATTATAATTAATCATCTACACTAAAACCCAGAAAAGCTTTATTCACTTTAAAAATTATAAGAGCATAATTAATTTAGAAAAATTATGATAGACTCAGTTTTACTTTGCCTTTTTTTATTTTCTCTTCGTAATTGGCGCTAACCTAACCTAACTATTTATTGGAAACTGTTTTGGTTCATTTTAATTTAGATTTCTTGTTATTGTGTGTTAATTTAAAGCTGTTCGTTTTTTAAATTAAAAAAAAATGGTTTCCACGTAAGTCACTAAAGCTATGGTTACACAAAGGTTTAGAAATTTGCTGTCCCTGTTATTTGGTTTCTGGGTGTGCAGCATTTTTATTTTCTGTAAAATTACAAATCTATCCATCAAAACAAGTTGCACTTTTGACTTTTTTCTATAAAGTTGAGGAGTTGACCGTGCTTCAACTTCATCATCAGATCCTCAATGGCAGTCACAACAAATCTAGGCGTATAGTTTTAATCAATACAGATTAATCAAGCCCGAAGGTATTGACTGTAAATTGTTGAGGAGTGCGCTCGAGTGTTTCCGATCTATCATCAGTCAGATCGTCTCCAGACCTTCATTAAATAGTAGTGCTTTGAAATATTTAATGAAACTATGTCCTAGTCGCCCCTACGATTTTCGATGGACTTTATGAAGTGTAGACTAAAGTCCATAATGTCCATGAAAGATACATTTTAATATTGGCTGAGCAAAGAAAGATGTATTTTTTAAAATTTAATTGTAATTATTAATTTAGTAATTAATAGTTTTAATTTTAGATTTTTGCTGTAAAATGTTGCGTAGTGATACATTTAAGTATTTAACTCTTCTTATTTAATTATATTCTGTGTCTTATAGTTTATTTGCTTTGTTTTTAATTTCTTTTGCATTTATTTTAATATTTTTACGCCTTCACGGCAAAACATAGCGCCCATTTTAATGTTTACCTAATACCTTTATGTACTCACACACCCATATTTTACAAATAAATATTCTGATTCTGATGGTTCCCGTCGATTTCTCTGGGTTACACTACAATTGCCAAGACGTGGTGGTATCCACTCAAGAACATGCTCACCCCAAAAGTAGTGTAGGTACAAAAATAAGTAAAACCTTAATCATCATACACTTACAGTCTATCAAATCTAAGAGGTATCGTTTGACGTTTCACTGTTTTCTATTAAATTAGCTTATTAGAGGCGTAGTTCACACTATTTTTATTAGCTTTCCTGTAAAATAATTGAATTATGAAGTTATTCTTATTTTAAAATAACATAAACAATTTTCATACAAAAAATAAAATTCTAAATGTACTACGTTTAGAACTGTCAAACGGTACTTCTTAGATTTGATGGGCTGTAAACCATTAACTGTGTATTACAACAGATAATAACTAGTTAGTTATAGGTATCGCTAAGTAATGACATCTCAAGCGGCACGTGTTATTTTGCACGTGTAGTGTACGTCAAACCCAAGGGTTATCTAAGGGCATGTAAGTCCTATATGTACCTTTGTATTATTTATACTCTCAACCCTTTGCCGCGTTGTGAGGGAGATAAGATGATATATTCCATTTCTTTTCCAATTTCACTTATGAACACATACTAGTAGGGGAACGGGAAACATGTCTGCGTACGTCAAAATGACACGTAACATATTATGATTCGTAATTCGAAACGACTTCAAAAGAAAAATGTTCTCAATGAGGTTTTATTTTTTTTACGTTATTTCGATCATAATTCTGGTTTCTGGTAAACGTATGTGCAAAGGAGAGGTCAAAAGTGTGATAGTATTTTGAACACCAATTTCATGTGATATATACCTCATTGGAAAGCTTATTTAATAAGCTATTCCAATAGCTTTAAGCGTTTAATTAAACATGAATTTTTGGAGCTCCCCTGTTTGTAAAAAAACTAAAAAAAGTAATTGAAAAACAAAACGCACATTGCCTTTAATTTTTCGTTTCAGCAGTATAAATATTGTAATCGTATCAATAATTGTTGTTTTAAAGTACTTTTTCTTATAATATTATTTTAGCTGCAGTTTCATTTAATTATGACGAAAAATATTTTTTTTTTTCCTTTTCGGAAATTGAGTCTTTTTCGACTATTCTGCCCGAGATATTTATTATCTTATTAGTGTAATAACAAAACGCGTGGAAAGAAAGATAATTACGTGAAACGTCATGATGTCATTGTCATAGTTCTTCCTCTTCTTTTAATTATGGCCTCTGCAGAAATTATTCTGCAATTCTGCCAGTGTCAAGTTTAAATAGGTTTAGTTTTTAAAGATTAGTAGTAAAAAACTGCGACGTTCTAAGACGCCATTTGATGACTCATCGTTGTCATAGTTCAGTTAGATTGACAGCGTTCTAAATAATTCTATTCTTTTTTTATAAAGTTTTTCGCTCTGGCTGCTCAATTGTCATTTGGTCATGGGGTTGCCAATTGCAATAATTATAAATATTGCAATAAGGTTTCCAATTTTCTGTTTCAGTTTAAAAAAGAACGGGTGGGTTTAAAATGATTTTAAACGCACGAAAAAATTTAGTTAATTATGCTGCACCGCACATGCTGGTTTTCCTTCACCGATATTGAGTAGCGGCTTTGAACAAGGGCTCAACCGGGAATTGATCCCGCGACTTTATATTTCAAAGGCAAGGCCGGTACCGCTGCGCCACCGCTGTTTATTCACCTAAGTTATGTTAAAAACTTCAGATATATTTTCTACAACAATTATATAAATTTTCCGTTTTAACAGCGAAGAAATTATCCAAGAACTTTCTGGAATTTCCATGTAAAAAATAACCTGTTTTTCCTGTACAAGATAATTTTACTCCACAGAATGTAGTGCATCTGTTGTAGCCAGGTCGCAGAATTAAACATTTCACGTTGTGACTAACCATTTTATGAAATTATTTCATTTTGTAAAGTGACTAGTTAGAAGTGTATTTATAGTTAAAATGTCAATATTTGATGATAATTATTACAATCAATCTTTTGCCCCATAAATGTAAGTTGTCATGACGATGCTGCATTTTTCATTTACTTTCGTAAAATTTATGTAATTTATATTTTGCTTATTTTTATCTTCAACTACCTACCCTGGCGAGCTTAGCTCAGCGTATTACTCACCTTTAACGGGTAAACGTCGAACTATACATTTCCAGTATAAGTTGACCTTTCGTTTTATGAAAATCCTATACAATGCGAGATCAGCTTATACTGAAAATGTATAGCTTGATGTGTAGTCATGTGTACTAAAATTTCAGCATCAAAATCAGTCAAATCGGTTCAGTTGTTCTTGGGTTTTAGTATTAATAGTAATATTTGTCAATACGTTTTATACAACCTGAACCAGAACAATTATACCATACTTAAAACTAATAATTTTTCATGTCACTACTAAATATTGCTAAGTGAAGTCAGAAACTATTGTTCATTTTATTTTCATACGTATTTTGATGTGCAAATTTTTTGCAAAAATTTCACGTCGCGCAACTCCAATATCTGGTTTTCTAAATTTTGACTTATAAAATATGTGACAATTGGTGGTATCTTAAAACTAAAGAAATAAAAAAATAAGTACTGTCTAAGAAAATTAATAGAAAAATAATATTTTTATTTTGTATGGGTCATTATGTTTTTAATATTGATTTATTAAAACATAAACGTCACAATACTATTGCTTTTGGCTTAAATAACGTAAAATTGAAGCCATGGTATCCTTTCGTCGCTCAAGGCGTTTACTTTGTTATATGTATAGAGATGAATTGATAAACTATTATTAGCTTTTTATAAGGAAAATATCTACCGCCATTTTATAATTTATCCTAAAAATATAATTATAATCAGCTTCTCTAACGGTGAATATTATAGTAGTTATTTTACAACTTAGCCATTTTTTTGACCAAATCATGTAGTAACTATGGATTTATTAGTCCATATTGTTAAACACTGATTTTTTAGATTTAGTCAGGTGAAATCATGATGTAGCTTGCTATTTTTTATATCACGAAATTTTAAAATTTCATGAATTGTTCTGTCTCATCATAAAATGACCAATTCTACGCTTTGGCTGCAACATATCTACAACCTCCGTATTTATCCGTGACAAGGAATGGGACGTACGTAACTCCAGATTATTTTTATCTTTTCATTTTTTTTCTTATCTTTTCTTAGCTCGAGGCTGTGGAGTACAGGTACAATCTGTTCAAGAGCATCATTTTTATTATAGGAATAAATATTAATATAATAAAATAAATAATTATTATAAGTATAATAAATAGTATAAGTACTAAGATATATTTAAGCATTTGTAACATATGTGTATATATATGTAGGTATAATCATACTCATTATTTATTTGTCAGAATATTTTTGACATTAAATTGTGATAGTATTGTCTTAGATTTACGCGAATATCACACATTGAAATAAAACCACTTTTAACGGATTTTATCGCGGTTTATTTTAGATTTTAGATCCCGACGTTTCAAAGTCTTTTCAAGTCTTCATGTTCACGGGTGGACTGAGGTATTTGACGTCCAAAAATATTAATCACAATTATTACTGACTACCTTCAAACATTAATATTTAAGCTCACCGTGTCTTGAATTCTGAGTTGATTTTGCTTGGGTTTTGGTACAAGTAAATTAAGCACTGGGTCCCAAGCTGGTGGTATATTCCAACCATTTTCTCTGTTTAAATTAGGATGTTTTTTAATTTCAATAGCTTCACGGATCATTCTTGGTAGGAACCGGTTTTCTTTGACAAGGACCTGTGTTTTATCACATCTCAGATTCAGAATCTTAAATTGTGATGTTAAGTTTAAAATAGGTCTCAGCATATTTTACCGTAAGCGGTGAGCAAAGTTGAGTAGGTCATTAGTGTCCCTGACATAATCTATACAATTTTACATTGTTACATACGGAATGTGTAAGATTTCATTCTGCAAGCGAAGATCTAATTAGAGAACTTAAGATAAATATGTTGGCAAATCTACTTCTCGATGCATCAGCTGTCATTTTAAACTGTCATCGCGTCCGTCTTTGAAATCAGCTGTCACTCAAAAATGACAATATGAACGAACGAATGAACACCGAGCACGGGTGAAACGGCCATCTTAGAATGGCTGACACTGTGTGTTGCACTGTTGTGTCGTCGGGAAGTGAAATGCATTAACGTGCTCGGTGAACGTTACGATTTTATCCAACGTAATCTTAACGAAATTAACTGGTAGAATTTATGATTGTGCTATCGAGAGATTGGGGTGAAGTGATATTTGCCGTAGTTATTTTATTGAAATACCGTCTTCTCACCCGATTATTCACGCCTACCAAAAGTTGTCTGCTAATCCTGATATTTTTAGTCGAAAACCTTCAAAAGCCTTCACATACTTATGACGTAGGTACGTTTCATAACATATTATCGGCATCTGCATTTTATTATTTATTATTATAATTCTCCAGCTAATCTTAAGTTAATTTGTGTTGTTACGTTTCTCATAACAGGTTACGATGGGACTGACATGTACAATGTACATAAGTCCATAAATATAATAAAGAGAAAGAAAAATATTACTAGATATACAAATAATAGTAAGTTTCTTTGCTTACAATTATAATACACGTCGATAGTGCAAATTGTTATAATGTATATTTGTTACCAAAACCAATAAAATTTAGCTTTGTTAAGTATAAATTTAGTTCTCAGTAACGTTTATTTGAAACTAAACTAACTTGTAGCAGCTGCACACATGCAGGGTAAGCTACAATATAATATCCTAACTTTGCAGTTTGTATTAAATTTTGAACTATGTTGCAATTCACACAGTTAGGTACCTATAACTACAGCGCTGCGGTTAAAAACTGGTCTTCATTACTTTTGTGGTATAGTTTATAATTTTGTATGTTCTTAATGAAAAAAACAATTTTAGCGTGTAGATAATATATCGGTACAGGGGGCCGATCAGAGGAATAGTCCTCGCCAGAAAACTTATTAAATGGGTGTGGTTACGAGCAGCAAACAAAATTAACTTAATCACACTATTAATTTGTTACGAAATGTAAAAATAATACAACAAGTGGTGACACAGTTCCTAGACCAATGTTGGTCGCATGGATGTCTGTAGAGAACTGGGGTCAGTTCGTGTAGCGACAGTCCCCACTCGTCGCCCGTGCGGACCTCAGGCTAAACTCTGTCAAAGCGTGACGTCACGACGTGCTGTCGCCTTGCTGTCAAGTCTGCTACCGTACTAATGACTTCTCCGACAAGTACATATACAAAACTAACAGATAAATCAGCAATAATTTGATATACATGTAGAGTTGCAGAGCCGATTTTTCGTTAGATTACTGTTTGTGCCAGTTCACTCTACTGTAATGTACGATTCCTACTGTGATTCCTTATTAACCGAGCGGCGACGGAGCGCGTCAGGGTGCATTACACATTGTGCTAAAGGAATTTTAGACTTCTATCCACTTGTTAAGGTTCATGTTTGCATGGAATTTACCCTGCTTGCATGCGGATCGGGTCCTCGCGTATGCCGCGGCACCCGATTGGCTTCGCTCGGCTGTCGTTGCATCCCGTTGATACGCTCGGCGACCACAGCGCGTTTTATTATCATGTAATCCGTTATTACTAGTAGCAAAATCAGAGCTCGCGGTTACACGTCATGCGCGCGTATCCGTGATGACACGCTCGAGTTTTAGCAGAAGGACTCTTAAGGAGGCTTTTAACAAATTTCCAACTCCATTTATCTCATGTGTGAACATTGTCTGTTTAGGCATGTCTGTGAACTAATCATTCGACGACATGTGACATCCACCAACCCGCACTTGACCAACTCATAAGACAGTTGAGAGAAGACTCATGCCCAGCAGTGGGATATTAAAAAGGGTTGAAGTGTAAGTGTAGAAGTGATTTTAAATCCTACTCAGGAGGTTATGTCATATTTTATTTATAAAAAGAATAAAGCATTTAGACCATTCTTTCCTTCACATGAGATTGAGTGAAATTTGCTCGAATTGTGTACCCCGAAACGAGTCGAAATGTCTGTATAAAATACCTTCATGTTAATATACGAACCAGTGTCTGATCCACAAGCTACGGGTTCTGAATATTGACTCAGTTAATTAATTTAATTTCAAATCCCAACATAAGGGTGACCTTAATTTATTCATACTTATTAATTATTTATGAGTTATAAATATGAATAAATCATTTTGGCAAATCTGGTCAGATTATACCGTGGATTTTTAAGCCAAAACCATGACTGCCGGATATTATACGCCATGACAAGTAAATTGTATTTTTTTCGCCTCATCGCGCCATCGCCAACGCAAAACTAATGAAGCGACTTATATCCTGGTACAGTCAGCAGCAAGAAACGGTGAAAGATTGATACTTACAATAATAAAGTGATGTAATATTGTAATCTGTAATATTGCTTGAGGGTTGTCTCATTTATGCTTCACTTCAACCCTTTTTTAGTGTCCCACTGCTGGGCACGGGTCTTCTTTCAACTATCATATGAGTTGAAAGAGTTTAGGCCTTAATCCGCTGGTCAAGTGCAGGTTGGCAGATATCACATGTCCTCGAATGATTAGTTCTTAGACGTGCCGGTATCCTCACGATGTTTTCCTTCACAGATATCGAGTAGCGGAGGTGAAACAATTCACACAAAGATGTGTAGGCACGACCAGGATTCGAACCCGCGACCTTTTGTTTCTTTTTTACAATTTTTTTTATCCTTTAATAGGTTTGCGCTTGACCACAACTTGCCTGATGTGAAGCAATGTTGCAGTCTCCGATGGAACGCGCTTACCCAATAAATACCGATTCACTCGTGACATGAAGCCAGGTAAATTATAGCTATCTAGTTTATATGTATAGATGTCAGACAAAAACAAACGAATTTTAAACCTGTTTTAGCTATAATGAGCTATATGACGTTTATGAATACGGGGTAAGTTCGTATACTTTTAGGTATTTGGTTGCATGCGGTTACATTCTACAGTATTTTATTCGCTGACTGTACTTACTCCCACTAATAAAATATAGCAAAATAAGAGTCATGGTTGGTATTTTCTGAACTTCAAGTGTTACCAACATCAATATTATTTAAAACGATGACATTGCTATAAGAAAAAATACATAATAATATAACTAACAATTTTCATCGTAGTCATAGTTTTTTTTAATCCTGATATAGGCTTGCGCTTGACTACAACTTGCCTGGTGTTAAGCAATGATGTAGTCTATAATGGGACGCGCCCGCCCAATATACCGATTCACTCGTGATTACGAATGAGTTTCGGTAGGAAGGTGGCAGTGGAATGAGGCTTTATATGGTTAGAGACAATAAAGGAGCGAAAAATCCGACCCATCCTTTTAAATGTCATCAGACATCGCATCGGAACACGGCAAGGTTGCATTGCGGCTTTGTCTGGTGGGTGGTGACTAACCACGGCCGAAGCCTACCACCAGTTGCTTACCAGTAAACATTTATCAGTTGATTGATTGTTACCTGATTTGCACCACATGGACCACGAGTGGGGATTCAGATAAAAGGTGCACTCCCACGGACGAAGGTGATACTTTTCAACTTCGGCAATCAATTTTCAACTTGGTATTGCAACCAAAAAATAAAACACTTAAACCCTATTTAGTCTCTCTTTGCTGGGCACGGGTCTTCTCTCAACTATTTTACAAGTTGAGAGAGTTTAGGCCTTAATCTACATACGCTAGCCAAGTGCGGGTTGATGGATGCCAAGTGCGGGTTGGTAGATAAAAAATAAATGATACATAGAACGTTATTTTTCCAGTTTAAAAAGTAAAGTAAGAAAAGTAAAGCTCAGCGATTGTCTTCGGTCTATTGATAGCCTAACTGGGAAGTTACCTCCACCTTACAGAAAACCTTCTACCTGTCGTATTCTCCCACTTTAACCCATTAAAGGTAGTGTCGTACCGCTGGGCACTGATCTTCTCTAAACTGTCACACGAGTTGAGAGAGTTTAGGCCTTAACAAGCCTTATAAACAATTCAGAACAAAATTTCAAATTTTAAATTTTGATTTCAAATTTTTGTTTTTAAATTTTATAGGCGCGGTCAATCCATTCAATGTATTTAAACTTGGGGATGAAATTAAACCGGGCCAATGGGTGACGGATAGGATGAAAAAGGACTAAAAAAAAAATTGGTTGCCTGTAAAGTCGGTATACGGGCGAAAGTTTTACGTGACAACGACTTTGAGTGGTAAAATAATTTTAATGTGAATATTCATTCGTATAGTAGGAAGAAGGATGAAATAATAGTAACAATTTAAAACATTTATTTATACAAAGAATTATATTTAAAACATTAATTTATACAAAGAATCTCGCTCTTAGGCGGGCTAACTGTGCTCGAGTGGAAGGGACGCGTGCCTTTCACTTTTTATGTCTGTCTCTCTCGCTCTTAGGCGGGCTAACCATGCCCGAGTGGAAGGGACGCGTAACTCTCACTCGCTCTCATTGTGAGCGCATAACGTGAGCGGAGCGTAACGCAGTTTCTTGAAGTGTCACCCGGCAAACCAATTTATAAGACGTTGTCACGTCAAAAGACCATAAACTCCATAATTACTCTTATACAAGTTATAAGTTATAGTTATAAAATGTGAAATCGCAATAATTTATTTGTATGAAATCCAATTCTTTCGGATACAGATAAGTACAATTTCCAGTTAAATTATTCTTGTTTGACCAAATAAATGTTTAATGCGAATCTGATCGGTTTAATATTCACGTTTCAATTATTGAGTCTGATTTAAATAAATATTTCCTTTTTACTGCAGGTTGGTAATCCTGTTTATAAACCACTTTCTTTTTTCTAATTCTGCAATAATTTTGCGCTTGACTACAACTTGCCTGGTGTTAAGCAATGATGTAGTCTACGATGTGAAGCGCCCGCCCTATATACCGATTCACTCGTGTTTACGAAGGAGCGAAAATTCCGACCCACCCTCTTAAATGGTGACACCAGACATCGCATCGGAACATAGCAAGGTGGCGGTGCGGCTTTGTCTGCTGGGTGGTCACTAACCACGGCTGAAGCCTACTACCAGTTAATTACCAGTAAAAATTAAACTCCATTCTACCTAAATATTTCTATTATTTTATTTTTCGAAAAAGCATTATTTGAAGCATTAATGTAATAGTAGGTTTACACAATGATGAAGCCTGTCTCTTAATTTAGGTATTCATGTATTTTAAGAGCCAGTGTTTGGCGTTTTATGTTATTTTGTAGAGCAACCTAAGAATAAAGAGAAGAGAGAAAAGTGAAGTAATGTTGGTTCAGTGTGTGTGTGCGTGTGCGTGTGCGTGTGCGTGTGTGCGCGTGTGCGTGTGCGTGTGTGCGCGTGTGCGTGTGCGTGTGTGTTTGAATATAAATTGACATACACACGGGTGGAGCCACATGGGGATAGCTAAGTACCTAACTATAATTTGAAATAATAAGAGAGAAAAAAAAATACATTGAACATATATCGATTTAAATAAATAAAAAATATGTAAATGTATTTGTGACGGAGTTATGCTAGAAAAGTCATTAAAAAATGCCAATAACCGCGACCATCTTGGAGTCGGTGAATGATACTCACATTCTGTTAAAAAAAAAGTATAAAGAACTTAATGGCATATACATGAGCTAGATACAATAGCAACCTAAAATATAAATATTTACTATATATAATCTACGAATACATGACTTGACGGGCCCGTGGCGTGGTCGGTGAGATACTTGCTTTTCACGCCGCAGGTCGTGGGTTCGATTCCCACCCGAGACAAACATTTGTTTAAATATATTTGTTTCTCTTGTGTCTGGGTGTAATTATCTATATTTAAGTATATATTTACAAAAGAAAAGTATTATATGTAGTATATTACCAGTTATCTGGTTTCCATAGTACAAGCTCTGCTTAGTTTGGGATCAGATGGCCGTGTGTGTTAGTGTCCCACTATATTATTATATATTATTATTATTATGACTATGTTAATAATAATAATAATAATAATAAATAAGTATTCTGGGACATTAACACACACGGTCATCTAGTCCCAAGCTAAGCAAAGCTTGTGTTATGGAAACCAGATAACTGGTTTAAACTATACATATTTTATAATACTTTTCTTTTGTAAATATATACTTATAATAGATATTTACAACCAGACTCGACACAAACACAAATGTTCATCACTAATGTTGGTCTCGGGTGGGAATCGAACCCACGACCTGCATCGTGAAAAGCAAGTCTTACCGACCACGCCACCGGCCCGTCTTTCTATGCATATTATACCAATAACTACTAACTTCTACAGAAGAGGTGTCGGCTAGCTTGAGAAAGATTAATTATACCCCGTATTTCAGGCCAGCTCTCTAACTATATTAATTGCGAGTTTATACAACAAGATACAAAAATGCCTAACTAATTATATAAAAATACTAGCTTCCGCCCGCGGCTTCGCCCGCGAAATTGATCTCACTTATCTTATTTCTCCATACAAACTTTGGAACCCCACTTCACCCCCTTAAAGGGTGTGTTTTGAAAAATCCTTTCTTAGTGCACCCCTAGACCCCATAAGGAACCTATGTGCGAAATTTGGAGTCTTCAGACCTAGCGGTTTGGGCTCTGCGTTGATATGTCAGTCAGTCAGTCAGTCAATTTCTTCTTTTATATATTTAGATAATCTATTTCAGAATTTCTAGTAATTATTCTGTGTCTGTATAACTTAATTGCAGTAGGAAAACAAAATGCTTCTATTTAAAACATCCCAGTTTTCTCCTGGTATGGTAGGAGAGCATTTGAAAAATATGCCCATCTTGATTAATAATTAGCCATTTCAGATCAAATATAGGGTAAATAGGCAGTAGTACCTATTCATCCCTTTTCCCCTTTCACCCCTATTTGTAAGCGTTTAATTGAGGATGTACACAAAACAGACTATAAATCCATCATGTAGCGACAGTCCAATCAATACACACAGATTGCTCAGACGTTAGTTGCTTCGATTAAGATACTCAATGACCCGTGAAATTAACGAGCGTCAATTGTTTTATTTTTAAAACAAAAGAAGGTAAAATGCCATTTTGTTTTATGTGATCTATAATCGGAACGCAACTTACATAATAATGTTTGGAGGTAGTCAGTAATAATTGTGATTAATATTTTTGGACGTCAAATACCTCAGTCCACCCGTGAACATGAAGTCAGAACAGACTTTGAAACGTCGGGATCTAAATTCTAAAATAAAACGCGATAAAATCCGTTATAAATTAGTTTTATTCCAATCTATGTATACATATAAAAATCAATGCCACTTTTCGTTGTAATTTTATAACTCAGAAACGGGCTTACCTATTCAAACCAAATGTTTAGGCATTGTTCGGACTATTTAGTAGATGGTTTATGTGAAGTTTGCACAAAATCGGTTGAGCGGTTCTTTATTTATCACATTTTTTGTAAATTGTTGAGTGGGCTGAAGCTACCCGGGCAAAGCTGGGGCGGGCTAGCGGCCCGCCCCAGTATAGTATAAATGAATCACTAAATGTGTTGGTAACCGCAAAACTCGAGAACGGCTGAACCGATTTTGCTAATTATTTTTTTAGAATATTCCTTGAAGTACGAGGATGGCTCTCACGCAGGGAAATATTAAAAAAGTCCTCCGAAACGACTTGACCGATTTTTATGAAGTCTTATAAATATCCATATTCGGTAGGTCTGAGATTCGGTCGTAATCTATTTTCGGACCAGGTAGGTGGCACTGCTTTACCCGGCAGGGCGATATCTGCGGGGTCCTCTAGTAAAGTACATTGTAGTAACATTTTTTCTTTGAGTAGCGGCGGCGCAGCGGTACGGGCTTCGACTTAGAAATATATAGTCGCGGGTTTCCAGTCGCACTTAAACATCTTTGTGTGAATTGTTACATAGCATACTCAATATCAGCGAAGAAAACATCGTGAGGAAACCAGGATATCTAAGAAATAATCATTCGAGGACATGTGACATCTACCAACCCGCCATAGTGGGTCAATAAAGACTTCATCATCATCATCATCAGCCTATCCTAGTTCACGGCTGGGCATAGGCCTCTCCTAAAACACGCCACTGAGCACGATCCGCGGCCACTCTCATCCAGCTCTTACCAGCCACCTTGCAAAGATCCTCACTCCACCTAGTCTGAGCACTACGTTTGCCAATACGTGGTCTCCACTCAAGAGCTCGTTTACCCAAACGGCTGTCGGTTCTGCGGCAGATATGACTGGCTCACTGCCACTTCAGCTTACTAATCCGGTGAGCTACGTCGATTACTCTGGTTCTCTGTCGGATCACTTCATTACGTATTCAATCCTTCAGAGAAAATCCAGAGAAAAGATAAAGACTTAAACTCTCTCAACTCGTAAGACGGTTGACAGAAGACCCGTACCCTGCAATGGGACGCTAAAAAGGGTTAAAGTGAGTTCTGGAATCACTGTTTTAGTCCCAAAAAATACCACTGAGTCACTGACAAGGCCTTCACTATTGAATTATTGTAGAATTTCAATGTGTTTCAGTGCTGAAATAAATAAAAACAGCGACTCCAACTAACATAGTTACGTGAGGTTGTTGAATCTATTTGTTTGTGCAATTGTTCCCGAAAACAATTTGCTATGAAAGCAAAAATTCGGCACGCGTATTGACTAGACCAATTTTATACAATTTGACGTCCACAATATTTTTTCTGGTGTAGGTTTTCAGTATGGTCAATTTGTGGAAATATTTTCAATATTCATTTAAGTCACTTCTGTCACTTCAACCCTTTATAGTGTCCCACTGCTGAGCAAGCGACTTGTCTCAACTATCTTATGAGTTGAGAGAGTTTAGGCCTTAATTCACACACGCTGGCCAAGTGCGGGTTGGTGGATGACACATGTCCTCGAATGATTACTTCTTAGACATGCCGGTTTCCTCGCGATGTTTTCCTTCATCAATATTGAGCAGCGGAGATGAAACAATTCACACAAAGATGTGTGGGCACGACCAGGATTAGAACCCGCGACCTTATTTTTCTAAGGCGAGGCCCGTACCGCTGCGCCACCGTAGTTCATACATGTACTAGCTAGATGGCTATCATTTCAACCCTTTGTACCGGTTTCAATGATTGTTAGCTGAAACTTGCCGTATTTTTGCTACGACCCATCGATGCGTCGCGTCGTAGTGAAAATACGGCAAGGAGAGGTTAGGGTCACCCCACATTTCTTGACGCGGAATCGGCTGACATCGCGATCGTTCAAAAAAGCCTTTATGTCTACGTAATAAGAGTGTTACTAATATCTTTCGCATCGGATCGGCTCGGACGACGCGTCGCGACGTCGGCCGACGGCGAAACGAGCCATTTGTCGATTAGCTGATCAGCGATAAGTCGAGTAGTGTGGAGATACGCACTCGGAGGGAGGAGAGATCCTTAATCTTTCCCATAATTTATGAAATCTACTTACCTGAATAGTGAAGTCATTCATGATAAGCCAAACCTTCGATAACTTTCATTTGTATTCCATAAGCTCTCCTTACTTCACCACATAACATATTTAATCGAAACAACTATCGTATTTTAAATCCATTACGTATTCCCCTTGGTAATTTTATAAACCAAACCTATCCAAACGCGCAATGAACTGCAAAAGTATTCACGTCGCTTATCGTCGTTGTGTTTTATGGTACGTGTATTTGGTATGCTCGGTATTTTTTGCTAAACCCTTAATACCCAAGTTGCCAACTACGCAATCAATTGATTTATTGCTAAACATCGGATTTTCTAATACGAAGTCTGTTTAAATAATTAACTATGTTTTTAAGGTAGTTTAGCTTGGGTCTCAAGGGTTAAACCTGAGCTATGTAGGAATGATGAGACAGCATGAATTCGAATGAAATGTTACTTCCTATTCGAGGTTCTATCAAATATTTTCTATTGGTGATTATACCTCAATATGTTTTTGACCAAACCGGATACTTACATGACAGAGGGAGATAAAAAACCAATCAGAAGCAAGTTGGACAGCCCCATCATTAACAACCGCGTTGTTAAATTGGACGCGAAGGGTACTGTACGATTTAAAGGTGAATTTAACCCACATGTATTCTTTCGTATTATATCCGTTTCGTAACAATACAGGGCTAATTTAATTTCATTCCACAAACAGTTACGTGACCAACACGAGACAAAAACAATTTGTGCCTCATTCTGTCACGAGATTACGTTGAGTACCTACTACCGATCTCATCGTAATCTATCCTAATTTAATCAACAAGATTTCCCCGACTAGATATTACTTCAACCCTTTTTAGTGTCCCACAGCTGGGCTCGGGTCTTCTCTCAACTATCTCACGAGTTGAGAGAGTTTAGGCCTTAATCCAAACATGCTGACGAAGTGCGAATTGGTAGCAAACACTCTGACCAAGTACGATGTGTTACATGTCCTCGAATGATTGGTTCCTAAACATCCTGGTTTCCTCACGATGCTTTCCTTCACCAATATTGAGCAGCGGCAAAGTTAAAATTCACACAAGATGTGTGGGCACGAGTGGGAGTCGATCCCGCGACTTTATTAATCTTAGGCGAGACCCGTACCGCTGAGCTACCGCTGCTCACTCTGATTATATACAACCGTGTTAAATACTGATATCACGTGACTTCGTTCACGTTTTCCCATAAGCCATCACGCTATTCCTGTAAGCCAGGACTCTCCAGGATTTGAGAGTTTCTATTAGGATCTCTTAATGAAACACAGCACTGGAGGTTTTGCGCTCCGTGCGCATGTCTGCTCGCCTCGCCACTACAGAAATGGCGGCCTCTGGCGGGCAGACCGTGTCTACGGTGGTACATAAAATAATAAATTCGTATATCAATAGACCACGGGTTTTTTTCAACTATATTAAGAGTTGACAAACATTAGGCCCAGTAGGCTATTCACGTAATTTCTTGACGCACCGATCAAGTTGCGTTGCAGTTGCAATTAGGTTTACGTCTTACTGCAAAATGGTGTTCTTGTAACTGTCATTTACAACCTAAACGCTAAAGCGCTTGAGTGACGCGAACTTGACGCTAGCGTATCTGACAGCGGTTGTCAAAACTGCGACAGTACGAAAAGGGCTGTTTTGATCGAAACTTAACTGCAACTGCACTGCAACTGTACTTATTTAGTTACCTCAATTGGCTTACTGATCCACACACACAGGCAAAGTGCAAGTTGATTGAGTTTGAATGTATCATAATTGCTATTATATAATTCCAGGTAACTCTACAAAGTTACAAAAAAAAAACAGTGATTTAAAGCAGCCAACTAAACATTTCATATAAACCCACTTCTCCTATTTTTATTCAGCCAACGAATCTTGAAAGTGCTCGCCTACTCGCTGGCAGTGACAGTACGAAATTAAATCCTATTCGAGGGTAGTACTTATTAAAACCTGCCCAAAAAACTGCTCTTTTAGCTCACAATGGGTAATCTAACAGCACCACGCTGGTGCAGCTTGTATGGTATAAGTGTAAGAGATAAGCGGGTTAAATAACGCTTTAATTATGCCCGAGATACACGAGGCTAGTTATTATGGCTAGGAGAGCGCTTGCTCTCCTAGCCATAATAACCTTGGTATTAACATTTAACCTTGGTATTACCATTGAAGACGCGCGCAATAACATGCAGCGAGCGGGGGCTGCGAGGAAGACGTAAGAGGAGAGACGCGTGCGGGAGGTGGTACACTTTGGAGAACATTCGATGAAGGGAAGCGAGCGATAATTTCATTACAGTTTTAATATCTCTAAATAATCTTTTATTTATCTCAAACGATACAACTATCATGGATTCCCAAAATATTATTGTATCATAAAAGAGTAACAGTGTGCTTCCTTACTTGCCTAGAATTTTAGCTAGTTCTTTAGCGCACCTTTTAGCGATCAACGGCCACTGACTGTCTCACTCACACACAGAAACACAAAAAATATTTCACTGTATGTATTCTGTAAAATGGAGGCACCTCATTAGTCGGGCTACCCATTGATAAGTTCAGATTAAATAAATCTCTTTCAGAAACTAAAACCGCTGTAATCTTATAAATTAACCCACACGTTTTTAATATTAAATGTTGTATTGTTAAATTAATTTCTGGATGTGTCGCGTGAATCGAAACGTGAAATACGGGAGCCGTAGATAATATTGTTTGTTGTTCTGAAGCGTGTAGGTACAGCTGTGTTTTATTAGTAGATACTGTGAGATTACTAATTTAATTTACGTATGAGAGTTATGAAAACCGATAGTAATACCAGTTTTTGGGGGCTGAGTCACCTTCGTCCGTAGGTACACCTTTAATTGAATCCCCACACGTGGTCCCCGGGTGGTGCAAATCAGGTGACAATAACTGGTGGTAGGCTTCGGCCGTGGTTAGTGACCACCCACCAGACAAAGCGGCATTGCCGTGTTCCGGTGCGATGTCTAGTGACACCATTTTAAAGGGTGGGTCGGAATTATTGCTCCTTTATGGTTTCTAACCATAAAGAGCCTCATTCCACTGCCACCTTCAAACCGAAAATCATACGTTATCGCGAGTGAATCGGTATATTGGCCGAGCGTGTACTATAGTAGACTGTAGACTACATCATTGCTTAACATCAGGCAAGTTGTAGTCAAGCGCAAGCCTATATATAAAAAAAAAAGGTTTTCTGAAAAACATGCTATTGTTACGAGTTAAACTTCAGTAGGTCCTACCTACTAAGAAAATAGTTTAACATTCTAACTTCGCCCAAATTTAGCAATTTGCAACTTAACTGTTCGAAAACTGCGTTAGTTTTTGTTTGGGTTGAAAAAACAGTTATTATGTAACTTTTAGTTTTATTTGAGTTTGATTATTGCGAAGTTGCAAACTTCGAAAACTTAGGACAAGAATAATATATGCACCCCCATTTTTTAAGGTTAATAATTGAAATCTAAACTAATATTATAAAGCTGAAGTTTTGTTTGTTTGAATAGCGCTAATCTAAGAAACTACTGGTTGAATTTAAAAATTCTTGCACTGTTAGATAGCCCATTTGTTAAGGAAGGCTATAGGCTACTTTTTATCCCACTGCTGGGCATGATATGTAATTCACGTGGGCGTAGCCACAGCGGAAAGCTAGTAAATAATACTGACTGACTCTACATGCAATTAATGACACATTTCAGGAATTTGTTAAAACTAGTTGAAAATACACCAAATCAGAAAACTGATTTGTATCTCGCGCAAAGGACTATTAATACCATCCAACCTGGCAATGCTGGTAGCCTTCTGGATACGTTCCCGGAAGGAAGGAACACGGAGGTTTTTTTGACGAATTAGTTTAAGTTAGGCATAAGTTAGTGAGCAGCGGTGGCGCAGCGGTACGGGCCTCGCCTTAGAAACATAAGGTCACGGGTTCGAATCCTTGTCGTACCCACACATCTTTGTGTGAATTGTTTCATGTTCACTGCTCAATATCGGTGAAGGGAAACATCGTGAGGAAACCGACATGTCTAAGAACTAATCATTCGAGGACATGTGACATCCGCCAACCCGCAATTCGCCAGCGTGGAGAGAACCGTGCCCAGCAGTGGGACAGTAAAAGGGTTGAAATTACTTTATCTAATATTTAGTTTGTTAATCAGTTAGGTAAATTTTCTGGTCAATTGTATTATCTATATATTGTAAATAGATGTTTTTTTTATCAATCAAACCTTATTTGAAGTCTTTCGGCGCAAAAGGCTATGCTCGGAGTTTCTTTGCCCCGAATACGTAAAGTGATACAGAACCTTTGGGCGCTGAGTCACCTTCGTCCGTGGGTGTAAACCTTTAATTGAATCCCCACACGTGGTCCCCGGGTGGTGCAAATCAGGGGACAATGAACTGGTGGTAGGCTTCGGGCGTGGTTAGTGACCACCCACCAGACAAAGCCGCACCGCCAAGCAGCATTGCTGTGTGACTCAGACCCTTCTTTCTTGAGTGGCATTAGGTATGTTACGTCATAGATTCATATGTAAATTATATCCTATTTAAAATGACACTGATTCATGAAGGTGACGACAGCTAATTTAAACATTAAGTATTAGGAAAACCTTGTAAAATTTAATATAACGGATGAAATTTAATAAACGCCGGTACAAGTAATATTTTGAGGTAAAATAATATTGTTAGGTAGCGATAACATTTTTATATCTGACTTAATGAAGAATTATGATCTTCTTGATCCATTGTGCACTTACATTTTTCATTCTTTACTACTTAGACTACTATAAAGGAAGAATGAAAAATATGTTTGTATCATCGTTTGTAAGAATTAACGGTCTTATCTATAAAAATCTTTTGTGATTCTTTAGTTAAACTTGTACAAATGTCAAGATGACAGACAAAGTCAAACAAATTATAAAATGAACCTATTTCAGCTATAATGAGCTTATAAGACGTTTATAAATACGCGGATAAGTATTTTGTGATAATATTATTTAGACTAGCTGCCCCAGCGAACTTCGTACCGCGTATTACTAATGTAATACGTATGTATTTTTTAATACCACATTATACAAAAATAAAAACAAAAAATTTCGTCCAAAACTAAAAATATAAAATGTAAGAGTGAACAACTCTTATCACTTAGGGGTATGAAAAATAGATAGTAGCCGATTCTCAGACTTACTGAATACGCATATAGAATTTAGTAAAAATTGGTAAAGCCGTTTCGGAGGAGTACGGTAATTAACAATGTGACATGGAAATTTTATTTAATAGATAACTAACATTAATAAAATAAAATTAAACTTCTGACCTATTTGAGCACCGTTTCGACCGCTTTACTTTTAGATAAAAAACCAAATCAAAATCGATTCATCTAGACGGGCCGGTGGCGTGGTCGGTAAGATGCTTGCTTTTCACGCCGCAGGTCGTGGGTTCGATTCCCACCCGAGACAAACATTTGTGATGAACATTTGTGTTTGTGTCGAGTCTGGGTGTAAATATCTATTTTAAGTATATATTTACAAAAGAAAAGTATTTTAAGTATAGTATATACCAGTTATCTGGTTTCCATAACTCAAGCTCTGCTTATCTTGGGACCAGATGACCGTGTGTGTTAATGTCCCAGTATATTTATTTATTATTATTATTTATTATTTAGACTACAAGGCAACAAAACTTGACAGGCGTCAAAATTATAACACCCATTCTATTGCCAGGAGTTTTATTTAAACCCTTCTTAGTTTCACTGGTCTTCTGTCAACTATCTTACGAGTTGAGAGAGTTTAGGTTTCACACACGCTAGCCAAGTGCGGGTTGGTGGATGTCACATGTCATCATATTATTAGTTTTAAGACATGCCGGTTTTCTCACTATGTTTTTCTTAATATTGAGCAACGGACATGAAACAATTCACACAAGATGTGTGGGCAAGACCGGGAATGGAACTCGTGACCTTATATTTCTAAGGCGAGGCCCGTACCGCTGGAACCGCTGCTCCGCCGAGGGTTTTAAAGGTTACATTTTAAAAGCTCTCGTCAAGCTAAGTTAAGCTTGTGAATCATACATTTCTGTAACCAAGTGACTTGAGTGCTGTTCATTATTTATTATTAACGGAACGAAACCTTGAAGGTAAGCTTGCCTCAAGAGCGACCGAAGCTTAGTAGATTACTTACACATATAAGTAAAATTTTTAAATCCTTTTTGTCTTTACTTATTCTTTTTTCTTTCCTTCTTCTTTTTTTCTTATTCTTTATTGTACAGAAAACACTAACATAAACAATAAATAAATAGGAAACAGCACATTTACACAGGCGAGCTTGATTCAAATGTTCAATTTTAATAGCAAACCCTATTGAAATAAAACTACTTTCCAACGGATTTTATAGCGGTTTATTTTAGATTTTAGATCCCGACGTTTCAAAGTCATTTCAGGATTCATGTTCACGGGTGGACTGAGGTATTTGAAGTCGACGCGTTGCATCGTAGACTATATCATTGCTTAACATCAGGCAAGTTGTAGTCAAGCGCTAGCCTATAGAAAAATAAAAAAAATCTAATAGTAAACTATCACCGTACGTAGAGGGTTGCGACTTCAGAAGCTTTAATTACCCTTTTACATATCGACGGGCCTAGCTACCTTACTCTTACCTAGAAACAGAACTGAAAGTTATTCCACTGGGTATATTTTTAAAATGTCTCTAGGATTCACTTGGAGCGAAAAAAAATTATGTACTGTGAATGAAGTGCACACCAGCTCCTTTTTAACCTTATAAACCATTTATTTTGTTACACACTATAGGTACAATTACAGAAATCACAAAAAAGTATTGATCACAGTTTTAGCGTGCAACACGGGATCCAACTCAGTAATTGCTGTACTAGAGCACAGCACTGATGTTCAGCTGGTCCCGGACATTTGTGACAACAACATTAAAAGTACGCACCAGAAACTCATACCATAAATGTGGACTCTTTTAGTTTAAACAACAACAACTACTAGCTTATAATATATAATAATATAATAGGACATTAACACACACGGTCATCTGATCCCAAACTAAGCAGAGCTTGTACTATGGAAACCAGATCACTGGTAATATACTACATATAATACTTTTATTTTGTAAATATATACTTAAATATAGATAATTACACCCAGACACAAGACAAACAGACATATTTAAACAAATGTTTGTCTCGGGTGGGAATCGAACCCACGACCTGCGGCGTGAAAAGCAAGTATCTTACCTACCACGCCACCGGCCCGTCAATAACCATTGCATGGAAGTTGATGTCCACATTGACACACTGCACTGCTACAATATTTTTTTAGTCAGTTTGAACAGACAGTCAGTTTGATTGCTAAGCGGGCGGGGAATATCGCTAGAACTGATAAATGATGGTGAAAAAAGTTTCTTGAGTAGAGAAGTACCAACGATATTGTAAAATTAACAACCGATTATTGTGGTTTTCTAGGTGGCCTGTGTCCAGCAGAAGCCCCAGGCTGGTTATAATGACAAAATTAAGTAAATATTGCAATGTTAGTAACATAGAACCTTAATTTCCCTTGATCGACATGACGTTAACATAGGTTACAAACGTCACTCTTTGATCATACCGACCGAGGTTTGGTTTGAACACCTTCTGAATTATATATTAAGCCAGAATTTACCTAAATTAACTGGGTGGTTTGTTCATGAGAGACTGTTCTGATTATTCATTACTGTTAGGTACTTACATAACAAATAACGTGGTCCCCGGGTGATATTGTATCAGGTGACAATCAACTGGTAAATAATAATCTTTACTTACTGGTAATTAACTGGTGGTAGGTTTCGGCCGTGGTTAGTGACCACCCACTAGACAAAGCCACACCGCCAAGCGGCTTTGCCGTGTTCCGTCGCGATGTCTAGTGACATCATTTAGAAGGTGGATCGGATGTTGCTCCTTTATGGTTTCTAACTATACAGAGCCTCATTCCACCGCCACCTTCGCACCGAAAATCATTCGTAATCACGAGTGAGTCGGTATATTGGGTGAGCGCGTCCCATCATTTCTTAACATCAGGCAAGTTGTAGTCAAACGCAAGCCTATCTATACTAATATAATAAAGAGGAAAGATTTGATTGTTTGTTTGTTTGTAAAGAATAGGCTCAAAAACTACTAGACCGATTTCAAAAATTCTTTCACCATTAGAAAGCTTTACTGAGTTACATAGGCTAGGTATATTATAATGTTTAAAAAAAAAATAGGGATCCGTATGGAAACTTCAATAATGTACGCCGCGTGAACTACATATGATGCCCAGCAGCAGATAAAATTAAATGTGTGATAAAATTTATGATGACTAAATTTTTTGTCTAATACCGATATCTACCCGTGCAAAGCCGGGGCGGGCCACTAGTAACAGAATAAAAAAGATAACTATATAATTGGTAAGCTGCGGTGGCGCAGCGGTATCAGGCCTAGCTTTGAAGTATAAAGATGCAAGTTCAAACCCGAGCGTGCCTTTTAAAATAAGACTTAACCTACAACGGCAATCCCCCTACTGGTACTCCTGTAATGCAGGATAAACAACGGCACTGAGAAGAGACTCATTATTTGAAGCCATCCAAGTTGTATTCAGACTAGGTGGAGTGTGATATCAGCAGGGACGCCGGTGAGAACAGGATGAGATAAGCATCGGATAATGCTCAGTGGCGTACTTTTTGAGGGGCTTATCTCTTTTTTACTGTTTATTTTAGCCTTAAAATCCCGACGTTTCAAAGCCTTTTCAAACTTCATGGTCACGGGTGGAATAGATTTTGGAAATCTGTTAGAAGATAATTTTGTTTCATAAGATTGTTACTTTAGTTTCGGTGAACTTTGGATGTAAATGACATTTTATGTCACATTAAGTTCTCACGTGTTAATTCTAAGAATTACCATGTCCGTCGTTTTCATCTAACTATAATTTATACAAAACAATAATTTAATTTACTCTAAATAGATTTAAATAATTTAAAGTAGATGTAATCTAAAGATACTGTGGACTGGGTCCCGAATCTCGCGATTTAGACATTTATCCCTAAGAGACATTCGTCGAAAATAAAAAGGTTTTCATTATTTTTTTTGACATTTTACGACGAAATTTAACTCTAATAGACATTTACACTTAACTCTAATAGACAAATGTCGAAAAAAAGTCAGAAAACTAATAAAATCTTTAATTATTTTCGACATTATGTCTATTAGAGACAAATGTTTATAGCACGAGAATCTTTAGTTAAGAGACAATGGGAACCATTCACTTAAACAAAGTTAGATGAAGTTTGCTACGTCGTAGCACCGTAGCATCCGTAGTGCTACGCCGTAGTATTAATTACATTAGGTAATGCTGTTACCTTCCTGATGAAACTGATGTAAATTGTAAGAACAGCTTTTAGTTCGTATTACGTTGTAGGCAAACAAGCAGTAGCCCACCTGATGGCTAAGCTACACGCTTGCAACACCAGAGGCATCACGCTCTTGTTGCTAACTCTTTAGTCTCCACTTGCCCACTATATTTATTTTGACATCATAAATTGTTAATTAATTATTAGTTAAAATAATTTTAGTAATATAATTTTTTTGTGTTTTAATGGGAAATTTGATGCAATTCCGGTAAATTTTTCTCCATTTTTGAAGTGCCTTAAGCTGTAGAACACCCATGTCACAGTTGCCTCATCCTATAAAAAATAGAAATTAAAATATAGAATTATAGGACAGTACAATATACACAATACAAGTACAGTCACAATACTAAAAAAACTTAATAAAATGTTTATTTGTTAAACGATGGTAAATATTGCTTAAGCAAATTAAGTTGAACTTAATCGTAATACAGCCTTTTCGGTTCAACTTGCATTCTTTGTTAACTCGATTAAATAGGAAAAACATGGGAAAAGGTAGAAACATAATTTTATTAAAATTTATGGTTATATATAAAGTAAAATTTTTGACTGACCTGGTGGCGTAGTGATTAGTGACGCTGACTGCTAAGCTGAAGGTCGTGGGTTCGATTCCCACCCGGGACAAATCTTAGTGTGACGAGCACGAGTGTTTGTTCTGTGTCTGAGTGTAATTAATTCATCTATTATATGTATGTTTTTTAAAAAAAAATATTTATTATGTCCGTTCCTAGTACCCATAATACAAGCAAATAATAATAATAATAATAATAATAATAATTTGGGATTAGATGGCGCTGAGTGTATGTGTGAAAGTATAATAATAATCTTTTTATATATAAATCAATGCCACTTTTCGTTGTAATTTTATCACTTAAAAACGGGCTTACCTATTCAAACCAAATGTTTAGACATTGTTCGGACTATTTAGTAGCTGGTTTATGTGAAGTTTGCACAAAATCGGTTGAGCGGTTCTTTATTTATCACATTTTTTGTGAATTATTGAGTGGGTTGAAGGTACCCGGACGAAGCTGGGACGGGCCGCTAGTATATTATACGTCACAAGGTAAATATCTGCCATTTTGTATATTGCCAATTGATAAGCAATAATCTACAAAATAAACACAATATAAAATGTAAACAGTATGTTTGTTAGAACTCCGTGAACTGAGACAATGATCGGAACTCATCAGCTATCATTGTTGTTCGATAGTGCGCGGTTACATTGTCAATCACGACACGAGACAGTGAATCACGTTAACGAATCTATTTCTAATAATAATAAAATCAAGGCTATTTTATATGTTAACTGTTTATTTTACACATATAAATTAAAATAATTAAATTATGCTACTTCTGTCGTCGTAAAGTAAAAGAGCACATTTGATTTTTTTTTCATAACTAAGTTTTTAATATTGTCCGAATCAGTAAAAGATACTGACTTCGTTAACATCAATAACTAAGTTACGAAAAAAATGTGAGATGTTTTCTTTTTCTTTATGACGGCAGTGTTTAAATTCTTACACTGGCCAATTGTGACATCGGAACAGATAATGCATACAACCGGTCGGTGCCTAAACACAAAAAAAAAGTCACTAAGGTTCTATTTGTTAATTTTAAAAGCAACGGTGGCGCACCGGTACAAGCCGGTTTCGATTCCCAGCCGTGCCCCCACATTTTTGTGTGAATTATTTCATATTCGCTGCTAAATATCGGTGAAGGAAAACATCGTGAGGAAACCGGAACGTCTAATAACTAATCATTCGAAGACATGTGACATCCACCATCGCGCACTTGGCCTGCGTGTGTGGATTGAGGCCTAAACTCTCTCAACTACCTTACGAGACCTACCCAGCAGTGGGTCACTAAAAAGGGTCGAAGTGACGAGTAATATAAAATAATGGGACATTATACATGAGAATAAGCGTCAAACAGTAGAGAGCATAAAGTCACTCGTCGGATTATTGATATATTGTGTAATAAAGAAGTGCGAGCAGCAATTTCAAGAAATAAAAAAATCCGTGAGTTAATGGAAACACACATCACACCAATAACAATAGAGGAGATGGTGTGTGATCGTAGTGAATATGTCGCGAGTCGTTTCGTCCCTCGCGATGACGTCACATCTCCGCAACAATGTCACAGTGCTCGTGAATTGGAACGAACTGTTTTACATTTTACGACCGCGACGTTCCTTTGCACGCTTCGAGGGTTTTGTAGAAAAAGTTGTATCGATTTCTATTGGTTATGTTGGTTTTGTTTTGATGGAGAATTGTTTGGCATTTTATATCCAAGTGTACTTACTTGCTGGTGCTTGAGGCTTCATGTGGTGTTAGAAAGCCCAACATATACGGGCCGGTGGCGTGGTTGGTAATATATTTGCTTTTCACGCCGCAGGTCGTGGGTTCGATTCCCACCCGAGACAAACATTAGTGATGAACATTTGTGTTTGTGTCGAGTCTGGGTGTAAATATCTATTATAATTATATTTACAAAAGAAATTATTTTATGCATAGTATATACCAGTTATCTGGTTTCCATAACACAAGCTCTGCTTAGCTTGGGACCAGATGACCGTGTGTGTTAATGTCCCAGAATATTTATTTATTTTTATACCAAGAACAAAATCATAATAATTTATCTTGACGGGCCGGTGGCGTAGTGGTTTTTATACCGCAGTTCAGGGGTTTGTGAGTTCATGCATAAATATGTCAGTTTGTATTCAGTCTGTGTGTAATTATATACGTACTAGTTTCCGCCCGCGGCTCCGCCCGCGAAATTGATCTCACTATCTTGTTTCTCCATACAAAATTTGGAACCCCGTTTCACCCCCTTAAAGGGTGAGTTTTGAAAAATCCTTTCTTAGTGCACCCCTAGACCCCATAAGGAAGCTATGTGCCAAATTTGGAGTCTCCAGTGGAGTGGATGTCACATGTCCTTGAATAATTAGTTCTTAGACCTGCCGGTTTCCTGACGATGTTTTCCTTTACCGATATTGACCAGATATTGGGCTCGACCAGGATTTGAACCCACGACCTTATTTTTCTAAGGCGAGGCCCGTACCGCTGCGCTACCGCTGCTACAAGAAAAAAACCTATTTATTTCAATGAAATGGGCCCACACATTTTGATACATGGCATTTTTATTTAGTTTATATTTGTACCTATAAATCGATCAAAGTCAGGATATGATAAAAACAAAATTATGTCCTAGTTTTTTGTGGCGAATCTATATAAAATTATTTATTGCTTAGCGGTGACCCTTTTGATATAGGGACAAAAAAATAATCACAAAATTGTAATAAAATTGTATGAAGGCTTTCGAAGGTTTTTTTAGACTAAAAATTATCATGATTAACAGACAACTTTAGGTAGGCGTGAATAATCGGGTAAGAAGGCGGTATTTCAATAAAATAACTACAGCAAATATCACTTCACCCCCATCTCTCGATAGCACAATCATGAATTCTACCAGTTAATTACAGATCGTTACTGTTGTCGGTCATAGTGAGTTTGGACCGGATCAATGTCAACTGTCAAGTATGACAGGTGACATCGCAGAGCTGTTCGACTGAATGAATGAAGAGTTTATGTATAGCCTTATGATTATGTATATTGTTCTTTGTCTGTATTAACTGTAACCATTTTAAATTAATATATCGCTGGACCCCGTGCGAGCTAGACGTCCGCTGGCGAATCAGTAGATCAAATTACGAGAGCCAAGTAGAGCGGTCGTGTGCGCGGCTAATCCACCTTTTATTATAGTTTTACTTACTGAATCCCCTAGGAACCCATAATAGTTCAACATTGGGGTAGGATAATCTGGGGGTTTCTCTCTAAACGATAGATATTAGGTGGATGCTTGACAGTATAACTACTCACTGATTTGGCATAAATAAGTGGGTAAGTTAATATAAAAGACCATCCTGACACTTTGCCTATTTCTCCATTCTCCGTACCTACTTCTAGTTCAATGCTGGGTGGGGTGCACCATCCTCCTTCTTGCATCAGAAGTGGGATTGTGTACCACTTTTGCCCACACACTGGTTAGGAACTAATAATGCGTGCTCTGAGCACGTGGTTAAGTTTTGCAGTTTTGACAATCGCCAGAGATGACGGAGCGTGACGGCATGACCCGCTGGCACTCCCGCCCACGTGGTAAGGCAACCGTGTGCAGTGGATTTGTGGTGCCCAAAAACATGGGCGCGGATCGCTAAAGGTTATGTTAGACGCTTTGTTTTTTAAATGAAAAATTGGTTGCCTGTAAATTCGGTATACGGGCGAAAGTTTTACGTGACAACGACTTTGAGTGGTAAAATAATTTTAATGTGAATATTCATTCGTATAGTAGGAAGAAGGATGAAACATAGTTGAGTGGGAGAGAGACGCAAGGCATTCGGCGGGCCTCTCTCTCGTTCGGTGACTCATCGTAACGTTACCGAGCGTTACACTTTTTCATAAGTGCCTCCCAGCCGCAACCTAATTTAAGACGTTGTCACGTCAAAAATCTGGTGGAATTATATTCGTTGATCGGTAATCGGTCAGTAGGTCTAATGAACTTACTTCTATTAATTTAAGATGGCCGAACGGTTAATGTATATTTATTTTGGAGTATTAGGATCATATTGAACGGTATTCGAATTTTAATTACACTAAGTGTTAGATTGGCTATATTGTGCTATAATTAGTCGAAATGATAGTTTCCACCTCTGCCTATTCTTTTGCGCCATAGGATGATATTTATATCAATATTAAAAAAAGTCTTTGTAAAAACGATTGTCATTGCAACAGCATGACATGCATTAACTGGGCGGTATCTACTCGGACAAATCGCCATAGTTACTTTTAAGAAGTAGTCGTGTTAATGTATTTGAGGGTGTATAATATTATGGCATAAATGTTTAGTCCTGTGGCTCAACTTTAATCGTTTATTTTGTTCAGTGCCATAGTTGTGTGTAATTATGTTACAGAAGTGATATTCAATTATGTGCGCCATGCCAGTGTCTTTGTTCGTTGAGGCATTTACGATTCGGCACTGCGACAACAACAGTGGATTGCTGCGGCAGCAAAGGTGCAGATGTCGGCAGCATTATCGGGTGAAACTGATATCAAATGGATACGGTGAAGTATACACTTTCGCTAGCTAGGTGTAACAGAGACCCGATAGGTATTGTGAAATAGTTATGCTGTAAATGGTTATTCTTTTAATGATTTCAATGATTAAAAGTCTAATGATAATGCAGTGTAATGGTTTATTGGGTGTTGTAGTGTGAATAGCGATACAAGACTAGCCTGATCCTGTATGAACATCAGCTAGTTCAAGCTATATCACACAGGGAGCTTGTTAGCCGTCGATGGGTCGTCACGGTCGTTTGCGTGATGTAGCAATACACGACTAGACTGATCCTGTATGAACATCGGCTAGGTCAAGCTAACATGCACGGGAGACGTGTTGACCATCGATGGGTTAGCTCGCTTATTCAAGCTATGTCACTTAAAGAGCTTGTTAGCCTTCGATGGGTTGCCATGGCCGTTCGCGTGATGTAGCAATACACGACTAGACTGATCCTGTATGAACATCGGCTAGGTCAAGCTAACATGCACGGGAGACATGTCGGCCATCGATGGGCTAGCTCGCTTATTCCACTGTTTGATTGAAGTCTGATCAGAAGGCATCACGAATAAATGAATGTTTTGATCGGGCTATAATGAACAATGTATTTTAGATGTACTAATGTTGGCTAAATTGTTCTCAGCTTCCCCAGCGGACGATAACACCTTCGAGGACGAAGGCGTACGTAGGATGGCCGTGTTGTCGGTCATAGTGAGTTTGGACCGGATCAATGTCAACTGTCAAGTATGACAGGTGACATCGCAGAGCTGTTCGACTGAATGAATGAAGAGTTTATGTATAGCCTTATGATTATGTATATTGTTCTTTGTCTGTATTAACTGTAACCATTTTAAATTAATATATCGCTGGACCCCGTGCGAGCTAGACGTCCGCTGGCGAATCAGTAGATCAAATTACGAGAGCCAAGTAGAGCGGTCGTGTGCGCGGCTAATCCACCTTTTATTATAGTTTTACTTACTGAATCCCCTAGGAACCCATAATAGTTCAACATTGGGGTAGGATAATCTGGGGGTTTCTCTCTAAACGATAGATATTAGGTGGATGCTTGACAGTATAACTACTCACTGATTTGGCATAAATAAGTGGGTAAGTTAATATAAAAGACCATCCTGACACTTTGCCTATTTCTCCATTCTCCGTACCTACTTCTAGTTCAATGCTGGGTGGGGTGCACCATCCTCCTTCTTGCATTACGATTACGTTGGATTAAATAGTAACGTTCACCGAGCACGTTATTGCATCTGCACTACCGGACGCCACAACGGTTCAACGCGCAGTGTCAGCCATTCTAAAATGGCCGCTTCACCCGCGCTCGGTGTTCATTCGTTCGCTCATAATGACATTCTCGAGTGACAGGTTACTTCCAAGACGGACGCGATGACAGTATAAAATGACAGCCGATGCATTGAGAAGCAGATGTGCCAACATGTATTTCATAGGTTTTGTAAACAAATCATGTTATTATTATTTTCCTGTTAGTCACGTCTCTTGATACAAATCGTAATAAATTTTATCAAAATACTTTTTATTAAACAACTACAAACAAAACTACTTTGGGAGCTGAGTCACCTTCGTCCGTGGGAGTGAACCTTTTACCTGAATCCCCACACGTGGTGCACGAGTGGTGCAAATCAGGTGACAATCAATCAACTGGTACCTACTTAATTACGTTTAGGTAATTAATAAATTCCTTTACCGAAATTGAGCAGCGGAGATGTTACATCGAATGAACGATGGAGGAAGGAGGTCGTGCCCACACATCTTTGTGCGAATTGTTTCATCTCCGCTGCTCAATATCGGTGAAGGAAAACAATGTGAGGAAACCGGCATGTCTAAGAACTATTCATTCGAGGACATGTCATGTCATCCACCAAGGCATAAACTCTTTCAACTCGTAAGATAGTTGAGAGAAGACCCATGCCTTAGAGTGGGACACTAAAAAGGGCTGAAGTGATAAATAATAACATACAATCGGACATAAATCACACTAAAACCGGAAAGTGAAAGTTCTTTACTTCATCTAAATCTATAAAAGAAGAAACTGACTGAATGACATATCAACGCAGAACCCAAACCGCTAGGTCTGGAGACTCCAAATTTGGCACATAGGTTCCTTATGAAGTCTAGGGGTACACTATAAAAGGATTTTTCAAAACTCACCCTTTATGGGGGTGAAACGGGGTTCCATCAATAACAAATAAAAAATATGATAAAGGGTTCTTATAGATCTGTCACTTGGCTAATTTCTATCCTAACACCACGCGGGCGTAGCCGCAGGCGGAAGCTAGTAATCGATAAAAACGACTCAGTGAACATGACGTCAAGTGACACGTTAGCTCAATGCATCACCATTTTTTTCGATTAGTTTAAAAATTAAATCTCATTATGTTGCTGTCTTCCCAAAAACAAAAATTGACATGATCTGATTGTGGGTTTCGATGGTAATCTATCTTTATATATATAATTCTTCTGTGAGTGTGTATGTCACTGAACTTCTCTCAAACGACTGGACCGATTTTGATGAAATTTTTTGTGTGTGTTCAAGGGGATCTAGGAATGGTTTAGATTCACAATTTTGCGCGGTACGAAGTTCGCTGGGGCAGCTAGTATTATATAAAAATCTATTTCTGTTCATTAGCCTTAGGTGAACGGATTTATCTTATCTTGATCGTAAAATGTTCGTGGAGGTATAGAGAAGGTTTAAAAGGTGAGGAAAATTCGAATAATTGCCGGAAAAACCCTAAAAAAAGCAGTTGATTGGGGTAGTACGAAGTCTGCTGGGTCAGCTAGTTACATAATAATAACTCCTCATACGATCATATTAGAACAATTATAACCAATAATATTGTTTTCCTCCGGTAAAAATGACCACCAGCGGTGACACTATTCAATTCACACAAAGATGTTTGTGTAAGGCACGACCTCCGCGGGTCCACATTATCTACCTAATCCTACTAAAATGTAGCAGATTTAATCCAAAGTTAATTAACGAACTGAAGACTATTTTATGAAGTTAAAAAAGACTGTTACACCTAGCCGGGTGTTAATTTAATATCAGCTTCAGTGGAACCAGTAATATCCAGTCATAACCGGGATGAACCGGATTAATCCGCCGCAGACCGCATAGCTGTTATATTACTTGGTAGCAATTTGCGAACTCGGTTCGCTTTATTTGCAATTTTGATAAACTGCTAATATAGTTAGCTCCCGTTTCGTATTCCAATTTGTGGTTTATAAATATATAGTTAATCATCAGGTTCAAATGCTGACTTGAAGCTGCCACTAACATTTTTTTAATAACAAATATCATTTCACTCGACCTGGGATTCGAATACGTTTACCAACGGTACTACGAGCAAGTTCCATGATACAACTGAACCTTTATAAAGCATCAATGAGAGTAAAGCCGTGCTTTAAATTTAATCACAAGAACACTGAATGAGCAAGCGATTGTGTCTCACAATGGGGTTAAATCGAGTGTCAATAGAGTTCATTGTTCTTTGAACCGTGTTGAGATAGCCTGCTTGCGACAGTTCATGTCACTTTTTATATTATTATTGCGGTATTTTAAACTAAAATAACAATCTTTTTTGTTGGGCACCGGTCATCTCTTATGGGATTATTTAGAATCTGGTTTTAATCCAAGGAAGTATGTTTTACAACTTATCATAGTAGCGGTTAGCGAGCACCCCGCAGTTACTCGCGTAGCAATAGCTCGTTACGTGGATGCCTTATACATCGCTACAAATGTGCGTGCACGTCCCGTTGCGGTTTAGCGTCGGGATGTACCTCGTCGACCGGAGCTCGTGGTCCCCTGCTCCCTGCTCGGAGGTCTCGTAGTAAAGGTGTGAGTTACCCTTCTTAATAGTTGTAGCAGATTTATATCGAGTCACTTTGAAATTAAGACACATAAGAAAGATAAGAAATACTTGCGGTTTATTGGATCAGTCAATACCAGTGATCGGAATAGGTAGTGCTATTTAGGGTTAACGACCTCAAACATTATAATATTATTGATACGCTTACGGGATTTTGGGATTTTGTCAATCTATCTTAATATATATATATTTCTTGTGTGCGTGTGTATGTGACTGAACTCCTCCTAAACGACTGGACCGATTTTGATGAAATTTTTTGTGTGTGTTCAAGGGGATCTGGGAATGGTTTAGATTCACAATTTTGCGCGGTACGAAGTTCGCTGGGGCAGCTAGCATAATATATAAAAATCAATTGCTGTTCGTTAGTCTCGCTAAAACTCAAGAACGGCTGAACGGATTTATCTTATCTTGGTCTTGAAATGTTCGTGGAGATCTAGGGAAGGTTTAAAAGTTGAGAAAAAAAATATTTTATACAAAAGTTTTGGTCTTTTATTAATCGATTGAGGAAGTACGAAGTCTGCCGGGTCAACTAGTTTTCTATACATGCAAAATACATTTTCTCTTTACAAATATTACTAACAGCAATGCACAGTAGCAATTTAAAAGGATTTTTTTTTATTTATAGTGTAGACGATTTTAAAGGATTAATCTTTAGTGAGACCAGCTGTTATCGAATAGTAATCACGCGCGGTTGGCATGTCCATGTTAAAATTTTGTCATGAAATCCCGCATAATTGCACTACCTATTTCGATCACTGCTCATTACACAAGATTAATTACATTTAACGGCTACGATAATCGGCAAAAAAGAACAGTTCCCCGGTTACACGCCTCGTGACACGTGTTTTCGCAAAAACAAGAAGTGACAAGCCGTCGACCACACATCTTGACAGAATGGTTACGTCAAACCAGTGTTGTCACTGTTTATCTAATACTTTTTAACGAGCAATTCTTGTATATATGTACCTTTATAAATATATAATCTGAATCTCAGCAACTGCTCAAAGGATTTTCATAGAATTTAGTATGCTTGGGTTTCGGGGGCGATTAATCGATCTGGCTGGGTTTTATTTTTAGAAAACGTCGTTTTATTTGAGATTTGAGCCAATGAAAAACTGCTGCAATATTATTAGAATATGTAGACAAATTTCGCCGCAATTTATAATGTTATGATAGCTTAGCTATGATATTGGACGGTCATGAAACAAGTTTCGAATCTCAGATAAATCCTTTTGACGTGACAACGTCTTAAATTAGGTTGCGGCTGGGAGGCACTTATGAAAAAGTGTAACGCTCGGTAACGTTACGATGAGTCACCGAACGAGAGAGAGGCCCGCCGAATGCCTTGCGTCTCTCTCCCACTCAACTATGTTTCATCCTTCTTCCTACTATACGAATGAATATTCACATTAAAATTATTTTACCACTCAAAGTCGTTGTCACGTAAAACTTTCGCCCGTAACCGACTTTACAGGCAACCAATTTTTTTTTTATCCTTCTTTTTGCGGGAAAAGCTATTAATTCAGGAGCCCGTTAATATGTTTAAAAAAAACGGGCAATACTCGTTCATCCAGGTTCTAATTCCATAAACCAATTTGTAATTGATAATTCATAGACAATTTTGAGTGAAAACTTCCACGAAAACGTCACCTACTTATCTGCTACGCGTCCGCAACGTCTTCACTGTGCTGCCGCGGCGAGTTCCTTAGGGGCCCGCACCGCACAGCCAATCGCTAGTATGTTATGCGTAGCAAATGACGCGCTTTCTACCTACCCCCATGGCTAAAAGACGTGATTGTATGTATATATCTACGGATTATTTATGAAAATCCGAGACTCTTTAGCTAAAATGGACTTGGTCTCTTTCTTACTAGTATAAATGTCAAAAAGACAAACGAATTATAAACCTATTTTAGCTATAATGAACTGATATTACGTTTATAAATGCGGGGGATAGTATTTTGTACCCAGGAAGCTATTACTTGAACTGGCTATAATATATATTGTTTTAGATTTACGCGAATATCACACATTGAAATAAAACTACTTTTTAACGGATTTTATCGAGGTTTTTTTTTGGATTTTAGATCCCGACGTTTCAAAGTCTTTTCAGACTTCAAAAGTAGTTTTAGTTTCGGCTATAAGTTAGTTAAGCGGTTCTACCTCCGTAATATCTTGAGTCAACTTAATCAATATCTTAAAGTTTGTACGTTTTTACGAAGTTACTGTGTAACACTCAATAATCCCAATAGACAAAAATATAAGCATAGAGGAATCAGCCATGTGTATGAGACATATTATTTCTAAATTAGTGTGACCATAATTAAAAGAAAACATGGGTACTTGTAATCTATATATAAAAATGAAACCCGTTTTCCGTTGTCACGACATCACGCGTGAACGGCTGAGCCGATTTCGCTAATTCTTTTTTTAAAATATTCCTTTAAGTACGAGGATGGATCTTACGCAGAGAAAAATTAAAAAAAAAGGAAATTTAGAAAGCGAAGAAGTGCCGAAAACCGGGTTAGATACCTATTATTTAGTAGAACGACGTCTGCCGGGTCCGCTAGTCTAAATAAAAATCCTTTAAATATCCTAAAAATTCCCTAAATAAGATAAGTTTTCTTATTCTTTTGTATGTTTTTGATTTATGTTTGTATTATCTTGATAGAGCCCAGTTGTGAAATTCGCTAAAGGCATCTGTTTCCCCGATAGCTATAGTCTGCCTGTCTTTGAGTCACGAGTGAATCGGTATTTACTAAGTAAGCGCTTTTCATCTAAGACTGTATCATTCACTTAAACCCTTTTTAGTGTACCACTGCTGGGCTCGGATCTTCTCTCAACTATCTTCGAGTTCAGGCCATAATCCACACACGCTGGCCAAGTGCGGGTTGGTGGATGTCACATGTCCTCGAATCGAATCTTATGAGTTGAGAGAAGACCCGTGCCCAGCTGTGGGACACTAAAAAGGGTTGAACTGATTTAAATGGAAGAATATTTTTGTAACACTAAATTGTAAACATATCTGATCTCGACTATAATCAGGTAATGAATAAAGGGGGTAAAAAAAACTGTTGTCCTACATTATCCATGAACCATGGACACTCTAATGAAGTCCCAATCACGTGTACCATTCTTCATGTTATGACAGCAACCAGATTAGTATTCCTCCCTCGACTCTGACCGATCTAAAATCTATTTTATCGAGAACGCTACAGCAGACACTGTATGACATGTTCGAGTATGAAAATTATTATTTCTAGCTTTTGGACGCAGCGCAGACCCATTTGTGCTTATGTAGATTATAGCGCGAAATCAATAGCATATTTTTGTGTAGTCAGATATTTGCGACGTCCTTCCCCAGGTCTCAATCTATCTCCATACCAAATTTCATCTAAATTGACTGAGTTACTTTCGCATTTATAATATTAGTAAGAATTCTATACACAATCTATTAATCAATCTCGTTTCTTAATTAACAAGCGTTTTTAATTAAACCGAAGTTACAGTTAAGTGTAGATTGGCTGATATTACAAATTTCTCATCCGGTACTATTTAAATGAAATCAATTAAATGTCATTGTTAAAATATCTTCATTAATCCCGGAATGTTCTACATTTAATCATAATTAATGAAAGAATGATATTGGCCTCATCTTTGAAATTTAAGGTCGTGGATTCGTTTCCAGGTTGTGCCCACACATTGTGTGAATTGTTTCATCGTCGCAGCTCAATAAGTGAAGGAAAAAATCGTGAGGAAACCGTCATGTCTAAGATCTAATCATTCGAAGTCTTGTGACATCCATTAACATGCACTTGGCCAGCGTGTGTGGATTAAGGCCTAACCTCTCTCAACACGTAAGATAGTCGCGAGAAGACCCGTGCCCTGCAGTGGGACACTAAAAGGGTTGAAGTGAAGTGAAATTAAAGAATTTTCAAATCCCGTATTATTAAAACAAGAGGGGGTGTCAACGGAAGGAACTTCTACCCAAAAGCAGTTACAGAGAACGGAGAAACCACAGGCAATGTATCAGGGTGGTTCTCACACCAACTTAGTCATGCAAATTGTTAAGTACTTCTACTGTCAAGACATCGTTTAACCAGCAACGACCAGACCACCTTAACCACCCACCCTAAAGTCTTAGAGGACTCAGCAAGCAAAACCAAGATAAAAGGCGGGTCGGCCACACCACAGAACAGATAAAGAGGGCCACGCAAACCTGACGTCACGTAAGTTGGTCCCCCGTTTGACCTGGGGATCACCAGCACGGAGAACAACAGTTATCTTATAAGCGCAAAACTCGAGAACGGCTGAACAGATTTCGCTAATTCTTTTTTTAGAATGTTCCTTGAAGTACAAAGACAGTTCTTACGCAGATAAAAAAATAAAAATGTGAAAGAAAAATTAAAAAGAAAGTAGTTATCCGAGAGAAGATGAGACAGGCTTTTAAACATTATGAAGAGTTCAAGGCCAAAACCGGGCGAGATATTATAAAAGGAAAGCCAAAGGAAAAACACTTGGTATTCATGATATACCTACACCGCTGCGGTTATATTTGGTTGGTTATATTCGGCAGGTCAGAGACCCTGCTGTAGACATAGCTTGACACTGCTTTACCGGGTAGGACGACATCTGCCAGGTCCTCAGGTTAGTTGTACTATAGTATTGTCTTGATTTACGCGAATATCACACATTGAAATAAAACTATCTACTTTTTTAACGGATTTTATCGCGGTTTATTTTAGATTTTAGATCCCGACGTTTCAAAGTCTTTTCAGACTTCATGCTCACAGATGGACTGAAATATTTGACGTCCAAAAAAAATTGGTTGCCTGTAAAGTCGGTATACGGGCGAAAGTTTTACGTGACAACGACTTTGAGTGGTAAAATAATTTTAATGTGAATATTCATTCGTATAGTAGGAAGAAGGATGAAATAATAGTAACAATTTAAAACATTTATTTATACAAAGAATTATATTTAAAACATTAATTTATACAAAGAATCTCGCTCTTAGGCGGGCTAACTGTGCTCGAGTGGAAGGGACGCGTGCCTTTCACTTTTTATGTCTGTCTCTCTCGCTCTTAGGCGGGCTAACCATGCCCGAGTGGAAGGGACGCGTGCCTCTCACTCGCTCTCATTGTGAGCGCATAACGTGAGCGGAGCGTAACGCAGTTTCTTGAAGTGTCACCCGGCAAACCAATTTATAAGACGTTGTCACGTCAAAATATTAATCACAATTATTACTGACTACCTCCTAACATTAATATTTAAGTTGCGTTCCGATTTAAGCAATCTGAGCTCACGGTGTCTTGAATTCTGAGTTGATTTTGATTTGGTTTTGGTACAAGTAAATTAAGCACTGGGTCCCAAGCTGGTGGTATATTCCAACCATTTTCTCTGTGAAAATTAAGATGTTTTTTTTTTTAAATCCGTTAAAAAGTAGTTTTATTTTAATAGTAGTACTATTCCAATTTAGTTAAATTTAATGCGTAAATAAGTTAGTTATTTTTATTCGTATTAAAGATTAAATAAAGAACCTTTAAATATATTAGACTCGGTTTGAGTGCTCTGCTTTGAGAGGTTTTTAACTTCATAATGCAGACGTCAATTTAATTTGTAAAGATCATAGTACGATATCAAGTGCTTTGAAGTCGCGTTTGTGTTTTTCATTATTTTATATATAAAATGTTAAAATTAAAATTGAATTATATCCACCGTAATTACGGGTCGATACTGACATGGCTGGTAAGATACTTGCTTTTCGCACCGCAGGTCGTGGGTTCGATTCCCACCCGACTTTTGTGAGATGAACATGTCTTGAGTCTGTGTGTCATTTTAGGTATCTATTTTTTTCTCTGCAACATTCCACACTTTCCTTTTTCCCATTTCTGTTGGGGTCAGCTCCCAGTCTAATCTGATGCGGCTAGTTACCAGAATTATACGAGTGACTGCCTTCAGACCTTAAAACCCGTAGGAACCAATAACCGAGATGGTTCGACCAGGTGTCAGATTATATTGGCTTCTGACTACATGTAACGATTGTCATAGATGTGTTACCAGGACTGACGGCTTAACGTGCTCTCCAAAGCACTGAGGGTAGTCCCTCAACCAACCAGACATCGAAACAAATCTTTGTTTTTACACAAATATTGTCCTGGGCGGGAATCGAACCCGCGTCCACCCGGGCTTACACCGCTAGACTACCGAGGTAATCAATATCTTTGGTAATGATTATAGGATTACTAATTATAATACAAATATGTGTAGGCACGATGGGTTCGATTCCCAGTCGTGCACACACATCTTTGTGTAAATTGTTACGTCACCGCTGCTCAACATCGGTGAAGGAAAACATCGTGACGAAATCGTTATGTCCATGAACTAATCATTTGAGGAAATGTGACATCCACTAACCCGCACTTGGCCAGCGTGTGTGGATTAAGACCGAAACTCTCTCAACTCGTGAGATGGTTAAGGGAAGGCCTGTGCCCAGCAGTGGGACACTAAAAAGGGTTGAAGGGAATTATAATGCAATTTATCATACCTTGTGGAGTTAGCATATTATTAGCAGTACTATTATTAATACACAAACCTCTTCACTGCATAGTATAAAACAAAGTCGCTTTTTCTGTCCCTATGTCCTGAATGCTTAGATCTTTAAAACTACGCAACGGATTTTGAAGCGGTTTTTTTAATAGATAGAATGATTCCAGAGGAAGATTTATAAGTATAACACATTACACCCGTGCGAAGCTGAGGCGGGTCGCTAGTCGTATATAAAATACTTATATCACCAATATTGCAGTAGACCTTTCACTTATCAGGTAGATAACGAAAACTCGGAAAAAACGCAACCATTAAAAATGTACAAAAAATACGGAACGGTTTTATCACGATACGGTTCTGACGTCACCTGATACTCCGATCGTGAAGGTTAGAAATCTATGCAGAGCATTATAAGCCGTTTCTTTTTAACCCCTGACCAAATAGAAAGGTGATGTTAATTTGACATGTTTCACGTGCACACGATTAAGTATTTAATTAAGCAGTGTTAAATATAAAATGAGCAGCGATGGCGCAGAGGCACGGACCTCGCCACAGAAAAATAAGGTCGCGGGTTCGAATCCTGGTCGTGCCCACACATTTCTGTGTGAATGGTTTCATCTCCGCTGCTCAATATCGGCGAAGGAAAGGAAATCATTCGAGGACATGTGACATCCACCAACCCACACTTGGCCAGCGTGTGTGGATTAAGGCCTAAACTCTCTCAACTCATAAGATAGTTGAGAACAGACCTGTGCCCAGCTGTGGGAACTTTACTTATAACTTTACAATGGCATCTACTTTGTAACGGTTTTTGTCACGGTTAATTTTATGTTTTACATCGAGACGTAAAAGTAAAGTAGTTTTATTTCAATGTGTGTGATATTCGTTAATTAAAAAAAACACAGGACCAAAAAATAGAACAAAAAATTATTTATATTTAAAGTGAGACATTAACACACACGGTCATCTGATCCCAAACTAAGCAGAGCTGGTACCATGGAAACCAGATAACTGGTAATATACTACATATCATCAAAATTAAAATGATTTTTATTAAAATTAGAATAGAGTGACAAAGCTTTGCTCGTTTTTATGGAAATTATATCAAAGGGTTCCCAGTAATAGTATTTCTTACGATAAGTCCTTCGTTTTAAAAAAAAAATACCCACTACCGCAAACCCCACACTGTTACTCCTGTTAGCCAAGATCGAGAGCAGCGCCGTAAAGAGACTCGAGATTCGAACCCTGCCAAGTCCCGGGACACCTAAACTGTCTTGGATCTCGCACGAATTTAACCAGAAAAATAATAGGAGGAGTTGGAAAGTTACATTGTCCACTTCCCTCCAGGCAATACGAGTGACAGCATAGAGAAAAAAGATAGGTTTAAACTGCCTCATAAAAATGTATGCTTCTGTTAAATTTACTATCTGTAACGTGTGTATGTTTTCGCGACATAATAATGTCACGCATGTCACAGATAAGCTGTACGATGACATGTCACCCGATCAAAACGTTATCCCCGTACATTTTTTATCATATCTCACTTTTATTTCGCGATGTTGTAAATAAATAGTTTACGAAGAAAATCGTTTTGTTTCGAAGTAACATGTTTTTATGACATTTTGAAGATATTGTTATCAATATGCAATATATCTAAATTTATTTTTTTACTGAGGATTTTTAATAATAGTCCAGCCAGGATCAGTGGTGACGAAGCGGTGAAAGTTTCACCCTTTAAAATATAAAGTCGCGGGTTCGATTTCCAGTAGTACCCACACATCTTTGTGTGAATTGTTTGGTCACTGCTGCTCAATATCGATGAAGGAACACATCGCGAGGAAACCGGCAGGTCTAAGAACTAATCATTCGAGGACATGTGACATCCACCAACCCGCATGTAGCCAGCGTGTGTGGGTTAAGGCCTAACCTCTGTCAACTCATAAGATAGTTGAGAGAAGACCCGTGCCCAGCTGTGGGTCACTAAAAAGGGTTTTAGTGAAAGGTATAGTTACAGAACACAGATCAATTAGTCTTAAAAAAAAGCTTTTTACATAGTTGATGAATTTAAGACTAAAACTATTTATTTATTTATTATATATCTAATTCTAATAAAAGAGATAATTCTCGTTAATAAATTTACAATTTATCGCTGGAGATAAACTTCTATGAAAAAAAGCTAAAAAAAAAAGATTAAAAAAAGATTTCGGAAATAAAACATTGTATTGTTTTAGATTTACGCAAATATCACACATTGAAATAAAACTACTTTTTAACGGATTTTATAGCGGTTTATTTTAGATTTTAGATCCCGACGTTTCAAAGTCTTTTCAGACTTCGTGTTCACGGGTTGACTGAGGTATTTGACGTCCAAAAATATTAATCACAATTATTACTGACTACCTCCAAACATTAATATTTAAGTTGCGTTCCGATTTTAATAAACACAGCTTCCGATATTAATACAGCTTGAGACGTGTAAGTAAAGGCAATGCAAAAGAAAGATAAATTTGATATTAAGCAAATTGCTCACTAGACCGTCGAGGCAGTTAAAAATAAATCAGAAAATTTTTACGATAAAATCATTTACGTATACTTTACAATTTTAAAGTGATAGCAAACAATATTTTTTTACCATTTTTAGAGCTCTAAGCTTTTCCGTAAACAAACATTTTATTTCAAGCGTTAAAAGGATGAGAATTCAATACAGGTGCATACTAAAATATCCCTAATTTATATTCAAAGCACGTCAGACGTTGAGTCACCTTCGTCCGTGGGAGTACACCTTTTATGTGAATCCCCAAACGTAGTCCCCGAGTGATGCAAATCTGGTGACAATTAACTGGTAAGTATGTTTCACTTCAACCCTTTTTTGCCCACTGTCGGGACTTTTCTTTGACACTGGCCGGGAGTCAGAAGTTAGTGGAGTGATACCCTCGCGCCGAGAAAGAACGTAAAGAGGTTGGTCCTGCATCTGTATTTTTAATCCGTGTCAGTCAATCCGTCCCATCCGACTGAGAGTGAAGGGGGATAGAGAAAGCACTTGAGTTATAATAGTATCTCCTTGTAGACTGTAATATCTCCCGCGTATCTGGCTATTCAGCTTAGAATGGCCGTAGCTAGAAATACGGCTAAGAGGGTATTGTTACTGGAATTTAAATATAAGTATATATAAGTAGGTATAGTAACACAGTAAATAGATGAGAGCAGCCTTTTATGTGTATTTTCAAATAACTTATGAGTTAAGAGAGTTTAAGCCTTAATCCACACACGCTGGCCAAGTACGGGTTGGTGGATGTCACATGTCCTTGAATGATTATTTCTTAGACACGCCGGTTTCTTCACGATGCTTTCCTTAACTTCACACAAAGATGTGTGGGCACGACCAGGATTCAAACCCGCGACCTTATTTTTCTAAGGCGAGGGCCGTACCGCTGCGCCATCGCTGCTCTATTGAACTGACGAATAATTTTACCGCTGTATATTAAATCTTTTTTTAAATATTTTTCATTTATCTGTCTGTCGGAAAAAACAGAAAAAACTTCGGCATCTCTATAGAAATATAGTTGTTCCTAGAGTCACTTAAATAATAATATTTTAGTACCAGTTGTAATTAACGTGAAACTAACCGTACATTGTTCTGCGAACATTGTTAGCTTAATTAGGATGCACCAAACATCGATACGCTATCGTGTACTTTGTGAAATCGACTCCGCATAGTGCCATAACTAGAGCAAATACAATTTTCATTTCAATACTAATATATTTCGAGAAAAATTATTTTATAAATCAAAAATTCTGACTGCATCAACATGTGCCTACTAAATTGAATGGGGAACTAATTTGGCGCGAAAAATCCTACATATATTTTTTGGTAATTTTGATGTACCCAGTATACCAGTTCGAATCCTGGTCGTGCTCACACATCTTTATGTGCATTGTTTCATCTCCGATGATCAATATCGGTTAATATCGGCGAAGGAAAACATCGTGAGGAAACCGGCATGTCTAAGAACTAATCATACGAGGAGATGTGTCATCCACCAACCCTTATTGGCCAGCGTGTGTTGATTAAGGCCTACACTCTCTGAACTCATAAGATAGTAGAGAGAAGACCCGTGCCCAGCTGTGGGACACTCAAAAGGGTTGAAGTGAAATGTCACAACAAAATCGATAAAGGAAAATGTCAACTTCCAAGATTTGTTTCGGTGTCTGGTGGATTAAGCCTTTGGTCCTGGTTGTAATTTAAAAATATCTATGACAATCCTTACAGGTAATCAAAAACCTAATATATCCTGAAACCTGGTTTAACCGTCACGGCTAGTGATTCTTTACGGGTTTTGAGGTCTGATCGCCGTTGTTCGTTTAATTCAGATAGATAGCCGCATCTTTTTTTTTTAATCTAAAATAGGCTTGCGCTTGACCACAACTTGCCTGATGTGAAGCAATGATGTAGTCTACGATGGAACGCGCTTACCCAGTATATACCGATTCTAGATCTAGATCTCTTGACTTGAAGACCACTAGATTATAGCTAAACAATGCTATGCTCCTAGTTAGCATCTGATCAAACTGAATGGGGAAATGGCATATTACTATCTAAGAATTAACCATTCTTGGCCTAAAACTCGTAAGATAGTTAAGAGATGACCCGTGCCCAGCAGTGAGACACTAAAAAAGGTTGAAGTTAATATGAAGAAATAGGAAAAAGGCATCAGAAATGTATGAATGGTAAAATCCATATCCATCTTTATAGATTTCTAAGTGAGACAGGAGCGTATTTTCAAAAAACTGTAAACGCACCTGTAAATATCAAAAATGAAAGAATGTTTCCTTTCTTATCAAGAACTTGCTTTTCACGCCGCAGGTCGTGGGTTAGATTCCCACCCGAGACAAACATTAGTGATGAACATTTCTGTTTGTGTCGAGTCTGGGTATAATAATCTATTATAAGTATTATATTTACAAAAGAAAAGTATTTTAAGTATACCTAGTATATATGAGTTATCTGGTTTTCATAACACAAACTCTGCTTAGCTTGGGACCAGATGACCGTGTGTTAATGTCCCAGAATATTTTTATTTAAAGTGGATTTCTTTAAAGGTTCATTGATACTTTCTACCCTGTTTATTAGTCGGCATTTTTGTTTCTAATGCACGTTTCAGATTACCTGATAATGCAGACCTAAACAGACATTATAGAACAAAGTTTATCAAATTTGGTAGCTCAACTCTGAGCTTGGTGTTTGAACAGCTGCGTCAGATCTAATTAGAGGAGATTGTTCTGATTAAGTTCTTAGGAAACTATTCAGTGGTACTGTAATTGTAGACAGTACAATAGTTCTTGTAGCGACTTGAGGTGCTCACTTGCTGCGTTTCAATGTTTAGATTACGTTTAAAGACTAACTTTTTTTATTCATAAAAATCTAGTCTATCAAGTCTCTTTAGTTAAAAATGTTATAACAATTTAAAAAAAATACGAACAATTATTCAAAACTGGTTAATTCGATTTTGGTAAAATTTACATTGAATCACCTGGAAAGTATACAAATTAAGGAGAATAAAAGTTAAAGTTTAAAAACACGGGCGAAATGTCTGTGGTGTGTGCGTGTATTATAAAAAAATATAGTAAAATGATTTTCAAAATCGATCGCTAATTGGCAGAATTATAAGGTTTAGGTTTCAAAACATTTATCAAAGTCACTTACATGAGAACTTAAATATATGTATGTTGTCACATCCACTTCTCAATAGGTACATTAGTTGTCATTTTATACTGTTATCGCGTTCGTCTTTGGAATCAGCTGTCACTCGAAAATGTCAATATGAACGAAAGTATGAACGCCGAACACGGGTCAAGCGGCCATCTTAGAAGGGCTGACACTTTGTGTTGGATGGCTGCGACATCGGGAGGTGCGCATGCAACCACGTATTCGGCGGACGTTACGCTATTATCTATTTATACAATATTATCTTTGCGATCTGTAATTATCTGGTAGAATTAATGATTGTGCTATCGAGAGAACGTGGTGAAGTGATATTTGCCGTAGTTATTTTATTGAAATACCATCTTCTCACGCCTACCTAAAATTGTCTGCTAATCCTGATTTTTAGTCCAATGCCTTCAAGTAAAAAGTAAACTTGTTCGTTGACATACAAACATAAAAAAAACACTTAATCGTCACAATATAACAAAACACATTTAGTTATATATCGCGTAACGTACTGTGTACAAGGAAGGTTAAAGAAGCAGGGGTATATTGCCGACAAGATGGACACACCCTACGCAGGAGGTCACAAGGCTCACATTGCAAAGGTCCATCCAAATGACACAAGATAGACAGTCTATATAATTTATCATCAATCTCAAAAAAATAGTAAAATAATAAAAATTCTTCACCTGGTTGCGGCATATAGTAGAAATGAATGATCTCTAAACCTCACCCTCTCAATACTTTTTGTGTTCTAACAAGCAATCTTCGTATTTTCACCCTCGAAGCCAAACAAATTGGATTGAGTTCGATACAATTATTTCCTCTTTGCCATAATAACAATGCTTCAAAAAACAGATATTTTATCTTTTACCAAAATTGAGGAGATTTTCATTGATAGACAACCTTAGAAAGTTTTTTTTTTTCACTTTCCTATTTGTAATATATTAAACAATAACCGCACAATATTTCAAGCAAATATTATTATATACCTTACTGGTATAAAGAGAATTTACTCTGATTTCTATCTATACTAATTTTATAAAGCTGAAGAGTTTGTTTGTTTGAACGCGATAACCTCAGAAACTACTGGTCCGATTTGAAAAATTCTTGCACTGTTAGATCGCTCATTTGTTGAGGAAGGCTATAGGCTACTTTTTATCCCACAGCTGGGCATGATATGTAGTTCACGCGGACGTAACCGAAACGGAAAGCTCGTGGTAGATAAATAAACAAACTCCGGATTGATTACTTATTACCTCTTATTACCTATTTGAAGGAGACTGCCTGTGTGACCTGATCCTTATTCCCTTGTTGTAGTGGACTGTATTTTAGGTGATATTGGAGTTCAAATACACACAAAATGGATGCACTGCACATTCGTTTATTGTCACGGACGGAACATGAGAGAAAAGAGGTTGCAACAGAACTGTGTTGCCAATACAATATATATTTTTATTTATTTATATTTTTTATATTGGTAACATTGTTCCTTCCTTGCTCCGTGAGTTTTAAAGATTTTAATTCTTTAGTACTCGTTGACGACCTCGGTAGTCGAGCGGTGTAAGCCGTCCGATTGGGTTATACTGTGCCCGGGAGGTTGCGGACAATATTTGTGTAACAACAAAAAATTGTTTCGGTGTCTGGTTGGTTGAGGGACTACCCTCCGTCCGTGCCTCGGAGAGCACGTTGAGCCGTCAGTCCCGGCTGTCATTTAACACATATATGACAATCGTTACATGTAGTCAGAAGCCAATATAATCTGACACCTGGTCTAACCATCTCGGCTACTGGCTCCTTACGGGTTCCGAGGTCTGATGGCAGTCGCTCGTATAATTCTGGTAGCTAGCCGCATCAGGTACTAGACTAGGAGCCGACCCCAATAGAAATGGGAAAAGGTAAGGGGAATGATGATAAGTACTCGTATGGTGTAATAATGGTAGAGATTCTGTTTTCTTACTACGTCTGTAATTAAGTATATTAATTAAAACATTATAACATAAGAACCAGTGGCGAAGAGTCCATACAAGCCCATTCCCATAGCATCCCTTTAGGAAGTGGTCGATATCACACGTACTTAATAATATATTATGTAACACCTAAAAGTTTTAAATAGCAACAAAAATAAGTATAGCATCAAGTGTAAGAACGATCGGTGACGGTAGTGAAGAGATATTATTTTCTTAAGTAAGATCTTTTTTGCTCCGGCTTTTCTTTTCAGACTTCTACCCTTCGCCACTAACAGATATACAGCTAAGCACTGCTACAGAACCCTACACTATAAAACATGTTGACACGCCGTAAGGTTAATCCATTGCAAGGGAATACTCGAGCCGTAATTACTACATGAACTAGTACCGTCAACATCGTTAATGCGAAAAAATGTAAAATCCTGGAACTTGATTAAGCGGTTGTCAAGCACGCCGCACTTCGACATGTTGTGATGTCACTGCTAGAGAGGGGACGCATAACACTCGATAAACAAAAAGTCCGTTGATAATAATTAAGGGTGAAATACTAAACTATTATATCTAGGTTGTGACATTATAATAAATATTAATAAGAATTACATAATAACTACTTTATATTTTAATCTTGTGCTTTAATATTATGATTTAATTTTTGTGTTTTAAATTTTATTGTTTAATTTTTTTTAATACTTATTTTTAATATTATACAGTTAAAAATTTTAATTAATGAATTTTAATTTTTAATTTGCTGTGCTCGACAGGGTCCATATATAATCTCATTTTTAATTTTTACCATAGCAGCAAACACATGGTGGAACGCAATAAATGATTGATTTGATTTGAATTGTCATTACCAATTTCTATATAGCTATAAAACAAATAAAATTCCCGTGTTAAATGTTCTAAGATCAGCATCTTAGAACATTTAACACGGGAGGTGTTATACGCAACTTCTGCTACTACATTTTTTCTGCCAGTTTTTGGAGAAAGCAATATAATCATTACAGCACACATGTAAAAGTTGAAGCGGCTTTACAAATGCAAACTAAATAAAAGCTACACAAATATGAAACATGAACAATTTATGCATACAATCTGTTCATGTGCCTCGGCAGACGGGAATGCGCGCTATACCAGTTCTGTGTAAAATTTTCTAAGCTGCTGATCTGAAAAGCACCGTCAATGTAAAAAGAAAATCACGTTACGACCCTTATGAAATAGTTTTACACAAATTTTAGATAATAAAGAGATTATTTACATAGAGATAAATAAAAGAATTAAGGTTTTTACATATTATAGAACGACGAGTCGTCGTCGTCTGTTTCTTGGTCCAGGTACCTCTTAAAATACTTTGGACAATAGTCTACATCCTCAGATATACTCAAAACATCGTTGACAAAACATTTTCTTGTGAAATGCTATTTAGAGCGTACTTTTTTAATAACGCACCACATCTCTAAAGAAACGAATATAAATTTGTGTGGCATATTTTTTCGTTCGTTTCGAAATCGAGAATATTCGCCGATAAGATTGATGACCCTGTGACAGGCTGGAGACGAGCTCGGTAAAGGGGAAGTTGCAAAGATAAGAGAAATTGGGAATTAATATAGTTGGGTTAAGTTGGTGCTATTGTCAACTTTGATGATATTAGTTTGGTATAGTGAGAACATTATACGTTTCTTCAATAAACTTCAAAATAATATCAGGGAAATTACTGTTAATAAATTTAAAAATATTATATACTATATTAAAAATATAGTATATAATATATTATATACTATATTATAATTAAAAATATTACTACTTTTTAACGATAAAATCCGTTAAAAAGTAGTTTTATTTCAAGGTATCACGCATTGAAATAAAACTACTTTTTAACGGATTTTATCGCGGTTTATTTTAGATCCCGACGTTTCAAAGTCTTTTCAGACTTCATGTTCACGGGTGGACTGAGATATTTGACGTCCAAAAATATTAATCACAATTATTACTGACTACCTTCAAACATTAATATTTAAGTTGCGTTCCGATTTAAGCAAACTGAGCTCACAGTGTTTTTTCTGAGTTGATTTTGCTTGGGTTTTGGTACAAGTAAATTAAGCACTGGGTCCAAAGCTGGTGGTATATTCCAACCATTTTCTCTGTTAAAATTAGGATGTTTTTTAATTTCAATAGCTTCGCGGATCATTCTTGGTAAGAACCGGTTTTCTTTGACAAGGACCTGTGTTTTATCAAATCTAGGTAATGGTTGGGGCCTTTTTGAGTATATTCACACACTGCAGATTCCGTCGAGCGTTGATGTTTTACGTCAGCTATGTGTTCTTTTACGCGGGTCCCTATACTTCTCTTTGTTTGTCCTATATATGAGAGTCCACAGTCACAGTCAATTTATCATAACGGACATTTAGCGCACGGCACTAGTGCAACACGTGTCGAAACGTAAAGTCAAATTAAAGGTAAGTAAACGTGTTAATTGCCCGTTGTGATAAATATTAATATTAATAACTAGCTTCCGCCCGCGGCTTCGCCCGCGAAATTGATCTCACCAATCTTGTTTCTCCATACAAACTTTGGAACCCCGTTTCACCCCCTTAAAGGGTGAGTTTAGAAAAATCCCTTCTTAGTGCACTCCTATTTATGGAACCTATATGCCAAATTTGGAGTCTCCAGACCCAGCGGTTTGGGCTCTGCGTTGATATGTCAGTCAGTCAGTCAGTCAGTCAGTTTCTCCTTTTATATATTTAGATGCAACGCGAAAGTTCAAATGTATTCATTCATCATACCTTAAACCAATATTTACTTAACCTCCAGAGCTCACCCTTAACCCAAGAACGTGCACGTACCCTCACGTACAAAATATACAGTGTAGCTATTAGTATACCGCCGTGTCTAGAATCCAATACCTTGGCAATAAATGAAGTGGCTTGGTTTATCCTAAAGTATCAATATTGTCCGAGTGTAGTGTTATTTTTGACCTTTTTTTATTATTGAATAGGCTGGCGCTTGACTACAACTTAATGTACCGATTCACTCATGAGAATGACTTTCGGTGAGAAGGTGGCAGTGAAATGAGGCTCCTTGAGGTTGAAACCATAACAACAGGAGCAACATTTCGACCCACCCTCTTAAATGGTGTTACCAGACATTGCACCGGAACACGGCAAGGCCGCTTGGCGGTGCGGCTTTGTCTGATGGGTGGTCACTCACTAACCACGGCCAAAGCCACCCGTTAATTACCAGTAAACATAATTACCAGTTGATTGTCACTTGATTTGCACCACCCGGGGAACACGTGTGGGGATTCAGATAAAAGGTGCCCTCCCACGGACGAAGGTGACTCAGTCCCCAAATTTGACTTAAATAAATATTTAAAAAAATTGTTTGTTACAGTACTATGTTAATAGAATTAATTTATTTAATTCAACAACAAGAAATTGAGATGGATATAGCAGCGCTCAGCAGCCACACCGAATAATATGAAGTTCAATGTAACTAATGACCAGAGAATGGGATTCTCCCATCTATCGCCTAGCATTCTTAGTAGAATATTCCCACTTCCCCGCGCAAGAAGCGTTAGTGACCTTTTTTCGCATTATTGCGAAACATGCCTGACACACCCAAAAGACCTCGCATTGACATTTATTTTTTTAAAATTCGACAACCGTCATTCAGGACAAACTTTTCGCAGGCAACCCTATATCATTGTGTTCGCATTAAAACAGCGCTTATTTTCAACCGACTTGAAAAAGAAGGAGGTTCTCAATTCGACTGCATGTTTTTTTATGTTTGTTACCTAATATCTTTGTTATACGTGAACCGATTTCTATGATTCTTTTTTTGTTGGCAAGTAAATGCTTCCGTGTGGTCCCATTTAAATTTGATCAAGATCTGACCAGTAGTTATTGAGCTATGTCGAAAGAAGCGTCATTGTTTACGCTAAGCGCGCAGCCTTCCAAAATTATTAGTGCAATTGCCCTAAACGCATAATACTAGGTACCTACAATTGAAGTCGGTTTTGTGTTGGTGTTGCAAAAAGAATTATTATGTTTAATTAGCTTTCCGCCCGCGGCTTCGCCCGCGTGTATGTCGGTTATCGCGCCAAAACATTACCTTCTTTTTGCGCAGTCGGATAAAAACTATCCTATGTCCTTTCTCGGGTCTCAAACTACCTCCATACCCAATTTCATCCAAATCGGTTTAGTAGTTTTTGCGTGAAAGCGTAACAAACAAACTTACATTCGCATTTATAATATTAAGTATAGAAGTATTTATAGATTAAACGTGTACTTAGGTGAAAATAACTAGAACCATGTTTATACCTGGCAACCCAATAGTTAGGCCAGGAAAAATATAGGCAACCCTACGTTAGCATATTCTATAGACTTTGTCCTTACGGTTGAGTAAAATTTTTTCATCAAACTCATCGGTACAAATTTAAAAAAAAAATTGGTTGCCTGTAAATTCGGTATACGGGCGAAAGTTTTACGTGACAACGACTTTGAGTGGTAAAATAATTTTAATGTGAATATTCATTCGTATAGTAGGAAGAAGGATGAAACATAGTTGAGTGGGAGAGAGACGCAAGGCATTCGGCGGGCCTCTCTCTCGTTCGGTGACTCATCGTAACGTTACCGAGCGTTACACTTTTTCATAAGTGCCTCCCAGCCGCAACCTAATTTAAGACGTTGTCACGTCAAAAAGTGATTTTTCAACTTTGAATTAATTATAATCAGGCTAGGATTTTTTAGATAACTTTTCGTTTTTTATCATTTCTAAGATACTAAATTACTTATAAAATAATTTTTATCCATTAAACAGGTCGGTAAAGGTCAATTTTACTTCTGATTCTCTACTATAACTGGTTCCATTGAAGGTTTAGGTAGTAGAAGCGAAGAGTCCATATAACACAATTCCCACTGGCTTCCCTTTAGGAATGGGTCAATATAACGTGCCAAATGAAATATTATGTAACGCCTAAAAGTTTTTAATAGCATCAAAACTGCAGTACGTACTACTTATTAAGTTTGAAAGTCGGCTGTAACTAAGAAATACCTATCATTTAATTTGCTCTGACTTCCCTTTTTCAAACTTCCACCCTTCGCCACTGGTGGAGATACCACATAATTTGCCCTACAGCTATGTTAATTTTGAGGCAGAGTTCAAAGTCAAAGCGTTTGTAACATTCATGTGTAGCTACAGATGTTTGGACAAACAAGTTAGAAAGTTTCAACATGAGACCCGAGACCTTATTAGAGTACCAACATTTGATGTAATTGTATTTATTATATTGAATATAAAACACATCAACAGAATCTAGGGATATTATATATTTCATCAAATATCTAAAAATCTATGAAGAATTTTTTGATATAATAAATAGAAGAATGATAGGTTATTTTAAGGTCTTTAATAAAAAATAAAAAACCTTTCATGATTTTTCCGTTTTAAATAAAAATTATAATTATTTTAATCGCCATAGAAAAATTTGTATTATAAAAACAAACATTTCTTCTTATAAAACTATTAATTTTAATTAAAATTGAAAAAAAACCTTATAAAATCTAATCATTAACATTCAGTGTTGCCACCTCTTACATTGATTACTCATAGATAGCGATTGTTAATACTTAAAATTAAATTGTCAATGTCTTGCTGCAGTATGAGGTCCCATGTTCTTTGCAAGTGTTCGTAAAGTTCTTGTTCCGTCGTCAAATTTGGCGGGAAATCTCTCAACGCTTTTCGTTGTAATATGTCCCAGGCATGCTCGATAGGATTTAAGTCGGGCGACTGTGCAGTCCAATTCAAAACTTGAATATCGTGGTCTCGGAGAGCGGCCGGATAGAAAGGAACATTATCGTGCCTGAGTAGAAATTCCTTGCCTATTCGAATTCTGTGTGGGACAATAACAGGCTCTACTATACTCCTCGTGGTATTTTTGTGCAGTCATGCTGCCTTGGATCCAAACGAGTTGGGTTCGTCCGCCAAGACGAATTCCTGCCAACACCATGATTGTCCCACTTTGGTGTGAGTGGACCTCCTGAGGGTGCCGTAGAAGGCTAACTCTCCCTGGAGTTCTCCAAACGCGTGTTCTTCGTGTATCCGGGTGAAACCCACACCGGGACTCATCGGTGAACAGCACCAAAGACCATTGTTCGTCACTCCATGGTAAATGCTCCCGAGCCCACGAAAGCCGGTGACCGCGATTGCCACGTCGAACACGTAATGGTCTTTGAGCATGAAGACCAACTTCATGCAACCTCCTTCGCATGGTTTGGTCGTTTACCCGCAACTGGTGGTCCTCCTGGAGCCTTTGTACTATTGGGTCGTCTTCTGGCGGTCAATAGGAGAAATCGACCCTGTCTAACCATCTCGTCTACTGGTTCCCTACGGGTTTCGAGGTCTGATGGCAGTCGCTCGTATAATTCTGGTAGCTAGCCGCATCAGGTTAGACTGGGAGCCGACCCCAATAGAAATGGAAAAAGGCAAGGGGAATGATGATGAACGTGAAGAATAGATCGCCGCTATGTTGAAATCCCATACGTAAAATGGAGTGAGCCTATTTCCGTTCACACGTCAACCCTTTTTGTGTCCCACTGCTGGGCACGGGTCTCCTCTCAACTGTCTTACAAGTTGAGACAGTTAAGGCCTTAATCCACACACACTGGCAAAGTGCGAGTTGGTGGATGTCGCATGTCCTCGAATGATTAGTTCTTAGACATGCCGGTTTCCTCACGATGTTTTCCTTTACCGATATTGAGTAGCGATGATGAAAAAATTCACACAAAGATGTGTGGGCACGACCAGAATTCAAACCCGCGACCTTATATTTCTAAGGCGAGGCACGTACCGCTGCGCCACCGCTGCTATTGCCATTCATCACGCACAATTCCAAACTTCGAGCTACCACAGATAATATAATACTAGGAGCTACTAAGATTTACTAAGTATTTAAATTTTTTTTTTACTCGCCTCTGGAATTAAACCGAGACCTTATCTACTCTATCTACCTCATCGGGTAGTGTAAACGTGAGCGCTATGTTCAACAAATTACTTACACACTCCATTACTCATGTCTTTTACTCATGTCACGAAATAAAAGTACTTATTAAATACAAATGTGTTTCCAACAGCCTTTTGTACTTTTGTCCATTTTGTACCATTGTTGTTCTGCTATTGTCCAAGAAGCTACAATTACATGCTGCATCTTTTTGACTAGTAAGTACATCTATTTTTAACCCTTGACTAAAAAAGGGGGTTTTAATATACATTATGTGTATCTGTGTCTATGTACCTAGCGGCTTAATGGATGAATTTGATATGGTTCTATGCAATAAAATATGGTATACATTTTTTTAAATTTAGAACTCCAGCAGCTCTAGCAAACTTAGTAGTAATCTTAATTTATTTATCTTTTAAGCCTTAGACCAAACGTTTCCAATTCAAACTCTAATCGATTCAACCTTTCTTGAGTTATAGCGTTACAAACTACCGTTAATTGTTAAGTTACAATCGACTATCAAATTGATTACTTATGACGACCTCGGTAGTCGAGCGGTGTAAGCCATCCGATTGGGCTATACTGTGCCCCGAACAATATTTGTGTAACAACAACAATTTGTTTCGGTGTCTGGTTGGTTGAGGGACTACCCTCCGTGCCTCGGAGAGCACGTTAAGCCGTCGGTCCCGGCTGTCATTTATCACATTTCTATGACAATCGTTACATGTAGTCAGAAGCCAATATTATAATCTGACACCTGGTCTAACCATCTCGGCTACTGGTTCCCTATGGGTTTCGAGGTCTGATGGCAGTTGCTCGTATAATTCTAGTAGCTAGCCGCATCAGGTTAGACTGGGAGCCGACCCCAATAGAAATGGGAAAAGGCAAGGGGAATGATGATGATGATCAAATTGATTACTTATCTGTTTATTATATGTTAGGGACATCACTAGGTTTTACGTAAACTTCTTTCTTTGTCTTTGAAAAACCTCACGACGCGCGCGCGCCGTTAAAAGTGCTTTTAGCCGTGCAAATATGTAATTATTAATTAATACTGTTTCATTTCTATGATAATATAGTACTTAAGTGTTTGTGGCAATGAAATTCAAGTCAATACAACCCGCTAAAACTTTAGGTTAGGTCTTAGGTCACACATCTATAAAACTTGCGACAAAATCTACTTCGAAACCTGGGAGCGATGCTCGAGTGGACCACGAGCTTCGGTCGGCGAAGGCACCCCATCACTGGAACACAGCGGGGCGCATACAGTCAAATCATTTCTATGTATTTTAAGTAAATTTATTTGGTTTTTAAGAATCTTTTGTTTTTGTGATCGATTGTAGAACTTGATCAAATCAATGGGTTTGCAAAATACATTATTTGTTTGAAAGTTATTAAAGTTGTTTGTATTTTTAACCGACTTCTAAAAGGAGGAGGTTATCAATTCGACTGTATGTTTTTTTATGTTTGTTACCTCAGAACTTTCGAATGGGTGAACCGATTTTGATATTTTTTTTTTAATTGAAAGCTGATGGTTCCCGTGTGGTCCCATTTCAGTTTGGTTTAGTTCTGAGAATGGCATCCATGAAGTCGGTTTTTTTTGTTAATATTTTAACTTAATATTATGTTGAAAAAATGTTTACGTCATCGGCAGTGGGTCTTGCCGTTGAAGCCAAGCAAATACGTGAATTCTTCATATTATCTACTTACCCTTACCCGGTGAGCCAGGCATATACTTACTGAGCTTCCACCTTCTAATTCTTATCTCTAAATCATCGCACAAAGCGCTTTGCCTCCACTTTTATTGTGCGAACTGCCAAGTTGTGGAATTCGTTGTTTCCCGATAGCTATAATCTACCTGTCTTCAAGTCACGAGTGAATCGGTATTTATTAGGTAGGCGCGTTCCATCGTAGACTGCAACATTGCTTCATATCAGACAAGTTGTGGTCAAACGCAAACCTATTATAGAATAAAAAAAATCCTGACGGTTTGCCGCCAGTCATGGTTAAAAAAACATTTTAATTTTTTTCTCTGCAAACATTTCATTGCGTATTATGAAAACAGCTTGAGTAAAATTATCTGTGTGACCACTCGCTGTGAATTTATGATGCAAATACTTTATTTTATTTGTTAAAACGTGTGGGTTTATAGAAAAATAGTTTGGATAACACAATATGTCTGTGACAATTGTAATTTTTCAACTATGATTAATGTATTTTTAGTACTTGTTTAAATGAATTAGAAATAGTTTGGGGACTGAGTCACCTTCGTCCGTGGGAGTGCACTTTTTATCTGAATCCCCACACGTGGTCCCCGGGTGGTGCAAATCATAATTATGTTTACTGGTAATTAACTTGGGTTTTGGTATAAGTAAATTAAGCACTGGGTCCCAAGCTGGTGGTATATTCCAACCATTTTCTCTGTTAAAATTAGGATGTTTTTTAATTTCAATAGCTTCACGGATCATTCTTGGTAGGAACCAGTTTTCTTTGACAAGGACCTGTGTTTTATCATATCTCAGGTAATGGTTGGGGCCTTTTTGAGTATTGAGTTCACACAGTTTCGTCCCTCTACAAGATGCAGGTGTTTATAAAATTGACTGCGAGTGTGGACTCTCAAAAAAAAAGACAAACAAAAAGAAGTATAGGGACCCGCGTAAAAGAACACATAGCTGACGTAAAACATCAACGCTCGACGAAATCTGCAGTGTGTCAACATACTCAAAAAGGCCCCAACCATTACCTGAGATTTGATAAAACACAGGTCCTCTGTAAATGTGGCGCTAAATGTATTATACATTTACGGAAACTGTTTCTAGATAATGTTTAGTTTATTTTGTTTATTATTAAGTGTTAATGTATATCTGTTTGATAAGATTTATAAAATAAAATAAAATATTATAAATCAAGCAAGGAAAAGCGTGTACCCGCATACATTAAGGTTAGAAAGAAACTTTTAAATATTTTCTTGAGAAAACTAAAAAACTTTGCTAATATAATTTAGAAATAAAAGTTGAAGCAATAAGTATTAAGGAGAGAAACCGATAACTGCCTTAACTGGGTATGATTGCTCCCTAAACACTTAAGTTTACCCTCAAAGCTATTAAGAAAATTTGTTGAGATATAAAAATATTGGACTCTTAGAAATTGTAACAGTTTTGTTTAATATCTATAAAGATAAGTTCTATTTGTTTTATTGTGATAATTAGGCTTTGAAGTATATTTAAATAGATTAAGTTTATGTGGATTTTAAAAGCTTTTTGATAAGTTTTATAAATAACTAGCGACCCGCCTCGGTTTCGCACGGGTGCAATGCTGATACTAAATATATTGAGGTATATTTACAAAATGTCCTTTAATACAACGTTAACAGCTTTTTTGCCATTTGATAAAAGAAACAGCACGCGCCGCGCGCGGCCGTTCCGGTAATATCTTCGGAAATATTCGTTTAAATTATGTGCTGTAAAGGGCCATATTGGTCTATATTAGACATTGTATTTAAGGTAATTAATTAAATAAAGTTTAATGCAAAATTGCTTAAAATTGCTTCGTAAATAAGTCATTACTTTTGGTTGAAAGTAAAAGATAAAAAAATTGTAATTGTGGGTTATCCCTAAGAGATAGACATATACCATTGCGGACTTTTTTGTTGACCTTTTTATGGTGTGCAATACTGTAGTACATTATTTTGATATATCTCGTAGGGTTTAGCCAGCGTTTGCAATTTAAGCACAAAAAATGCGTTAATTTACGACATCGCATCAGAAACGTCTAAAATTATCAGTGTTTTTCTACTATATTATGCATGTATTATATACATAAACCTTCCTCTTGAATTACTCTATATGATAAATAAATCCGCATGAAAATCGGTTGCGTAGTTTTAAAGATTTAAGCGCACATAGGGATATTTTTTAGGGACAGGAATGAGACTTTGTTTTATACTATGTAGTAACTAGCGGATCCCGTAGACATCGTCCTGCCCGGTAAAGGGTCCTAAAATAGATTACGACCGATTCTCAGACTTATCGAATATGATATAAGATTCCATAACCATCGGTCAAGCTGTTTTAGAGGAGATGGGTTTTTATTTTTCTCTGCAAAAGAATCATCCTCGTACATCAGGGATTATTCTAAAAAAAGAATTAGCGAAATCGGTTCAGCCATTCACGCGTGATGTTGTGACCAAGGGAAATAGGATTCATTTTTTTAAAGATAGGGAATCTAGAGAAGGGACAAAACATATTTTGGATATTTTTATTTGTATGGACTATTTTATAACAAAAAAAAAATGTTTATTATTGTAAATATAAATATTCTTGGACATTAACACACACGGTCCTCTGGTCCCAAGCTAAGCAGAGCTTGTGTTATGGAAACCAGATAACTGGTATATACTATACATATAATATAATACTTTTCTTTGTAAATATATACTTATAATAGATATTTACACCCAGACTCGACACAAACACAAATGTTCATCAGTATGTATGTGAGAAATAAAACCTTGACTGTATTTTGCGAATCTTGTATATTTTAACGAATTTGCAGATTTTTACAATAATCCTTATAAATTACACGTCTTTGCGTCTTCCCTACCATTTTATTCCTCTCTCGTTCTCTCTCACTCGCACCTATACATCCGTCCCTTTTCACTCATTACGTTTAGTCACACTAATCACCTCATGCATGCTGCGTTTCGTTCGTGTCATAGACACTCACTCCTACATTCGGCCATCCTGCATACAGGCTGTCCTCAGCCTGCTCAAACAAAACAAAACACTAACATACCACCATCAGCATTCATACTCCATAATAGCACTCAATCTCTAATAACACTCAAACATACCATACTCTTAAACTAGGTTTACAAACTTCTTAAACTAACTTCTTTAGTATTATCTAACAATTTCTCTGTATAGAAAACGATTACATTAACCATAGGTACATAGTTCTTAAGGTAACTGAAACATTACAGTAAAAGGTTTATTAAATCTTACTTAAACATGAAAACTATTAAAACAATAGTACAGACTTTAATGTTTACAAAATTAACACTCAAAGACATCAGAACATACTCTGAAATGTAAGTATACAAACTTAAATCTTATCCTACGATTCATCAAGAAGAGCAGCTCAACTACATAAGCTACAGAAACATTACATAATTCATAAGCTAACTCAAACATAACAATAAACTAATTGCCTTATGTTTTAGGTTTTAAAAACATTATTATTCATTCATCTCTTTCATTCTTTCATCATAGCCACACGCTAATAAAACATAGCATTAACTATATCCTCAGTCAGTAGCCACATAGTTACCTGGCCAGTGCTTCATATTATCAGCTGAGCTTGATGTCCTTATCGGTCCCTCGCTACTCGGATCTAACTTTTCCACATCATAACGATCATTACGTTTAACTTTATTCACTTTATACGGACCTAAGAACTTCGGTTTTAATTTTAAGCCAGTTCCAAATTGAGTACGCTTTATTGCTACAAAATCACCTTCCTTGTATTTAGTACTTTCCTTCCTCCCTTTATTGTAACCTTGTTGGTTCTCGTCTTGTACTTTTAAGATGTGTTCCTTAGCAATTTTTCTCAACTCATCTCTCTCTTGTATAAAACAATTTTGTGACTCCTCTGAAATCAGATCATACAACTCTAAATCATCATTATTCTTCATCTTCGTTCCTGTAAGCAATTCAAATGGAGTGGTGTTAATACTGCGCTGATGTGTACTATTAAGTGCCCTCTGCACTTTGCTGACGTGTTTGTACCATGCAGCTGGTTCTGAAATACAAAGTTTAGTTAGAACCGCAATTAATATCTTATGAATCCGCTCCACTTGGCCGTTACCACGTGGGATTCCCGTGGTTATTGTAATGTGCTGTATGTTTTCACTCTCACAATACTCTTTAAACTCACCACTGGTAAATGCAGTACCTTTGTCTGTGATGTATCGAGTTGGATTACCAAAAACTTGTTGCAGCGTTGAAAGCTTACTAATAGTCTCCCTGCTAGTCGTAGATTTAGTTGGAAAAAGCCACACGAATTTGGTAAAGGCGTACACCACCGTAAGTATATAATTGTACATCTTTGATGTTTGAGTTAAAGGACCAATATGGTCGCAATGTAGAGTATGCATAGGTATACCTTCTTTATCTATTGAATGTAACCATCCTTCTTGCTTTCCAGCTTTTCTAGAGGCTAACAGACATGGAATACAACCTAAAATTAATTTCTCAATCTTTTTGTCTAAATTAGCTATATAGTAATCTTTGCAAATTAACTCTGACATCTTTTTCTTTGAAAAATGACCTTTATTATGTACCATCTTTAAAACATCGTGTTCCATGCTCTCTGGAATCACCAAACGTTTATCTAAACCTTTATATAACAGATTATTATCTAAAATGTAATCATCATAAGGTCTTTCTCTTAAAATATTTATAATCGCATTTAGTCCCTCGTCATTGGCTTGTGCCCTTCTTAATTGATCATGAAAATTACTCACCAATGCTACAGTACATGGGTTTCGACTTAACGCATCCACATGCTTCATTCTTCGGCCTGGTCTATGTTCAATCTCATACTCGTATTGGTCCAACATAAGAACCCATCTGGCTACTCGTGCTGACAAGTCCTTCTTGCGTAATGTTAACTGAAATGCTTGACAATCAGTTATTATCTTAAATTTAATACCATAAAGATATTGTCTGAACTTTTTAACTCCTTCAACAATGGCAAGAGCCTCTAACTCGTAGCTGCAGTATTTACTCTGAGCTTCAGTCGCCCGTTTACTCATATAATGGACGGGGTGTAGTCCATCCTCATGCCGTTGCATCAGTATCGCTCCAAAAGCTATGCTAGATCCATCTGTGTGAAGCTCTGTCAATAATTTAGGATCATAAATCTTTAACACTGGATTGCTTACTAACTTCTGCTTTAAAGTATTAAAAGAGTGTCTTTGTTCATCATCAAATTTAAATTTCAAATCCTTCTTTAATAGATCAGTCAGCGGCCTTGCAGTTACAGCGTAATTTTCGATATATTTTCGAAAGTAGGAAGTCAAGCCTATAAAACTATGTAACTGCTTTATCGACTTAGGTTCTGGAAAGTTTAAAACTGAATCAATCTTACCTGGAGCAGGTTTTACCTCTCCGTTTCTTATCACATGCCCTAAATATTCAACCTCATGGCACATCAGTCTTGCTTTGGGCCAATTAAACTGTAGTCCATACTGTGAAGCTACGTTCAATACTTCTTGTAGTCTTTCTAAAGCTTGTTCATTCGACTGGGCTGGAATCAGAATATCGTCGATAAATATGATGACTATTCCTCGTGATATCAGTTCCCTGAATATAATAGACACAAATCTCATAAAGTACTTCGGACAATTCATCAAACCAAACGGTGCTCGAAGAAATTCATATTGTCCGTGATGTGTGACAAAAGCAGTGTATTTGATAGACTCTTCGCTTACACGTAAATGAAAGAAACCATTTTTTAAATCTAGTACACTGTACACACAGGCACTTTGTAACTTATCAATCAAGTCATCTATGACAGGTAAGGGATACTCATCCTTAACCATTTTTTTATTAATTAACCTATAGTCAACACACACTCTTATGTTACCGTCCTTCTTCTTAACTAGAACCAAGGGACTAGCATAATCTGAAAAACTTACTCGAATAATGTTGTTTTCTAACCATTCCTCCACCTGTTGTTCTACTACCTTTTGTTCCACCAAGGATAGTCGACGTGGGCGTTGTGCAACTGGGATGTCATCACGCAGCACAACTTTCAGCTGTATTGGTGCTTCTAGAACTTGATCCGGCTGGTAACTCTCCACTAATCTAGTCAACTGTTCCTTATACTCACTCTGTCCAATATGCCCTGCAACATCACATGAAAAACACTCTAACTGCTTCATCCATTCATCATCTTTAGCTAACAAACTCACGCATCCATCTTTCATAAATAACGTCACTCTTTTAAGAAAATCTTGACCCACAATTACATCATAAGGCAATGAACTATTATTTACTACGTAAAATAACACGTTATTATAGCAATGATTATCTATCTTTATCGACAAGTACACCTTTCCTAACGGGGTAACCTCCGAATGTCCAAGTCCTGACAGACAAGTGATCCGATTTTCTCATAAAACTGATCGGCGATAAGGTTTACCTCGCTACCAGTGTCTACCAAGGATTCCGCCATAACATCTTCTATGAAATAAATCGATTTTATCGGTTTTGTTGGTAGATCTTTGTTTACAATCACGCTAACATTCCTGCTACTGTTGACAGTGACATGACTGTTGTCATTCTCAATGGTCGTCGCCGCCATACTACCGTCTGTACGTGTCACACTCGCCTCCGACGCGAACATCGCCCTCTTCGCTCCAACTTGATGTGCACTGCTGCCAACATTCCGCGATGTATGGCCAACATTCCGCGATGTATGACCAACACTCGAACTCAGTTCTTCTTTCACGCCATTTAAATTGTTAATGTTATTGCACTCCACAGCACGATGTCCGAACTCATTACACCGAAAACACTTTAATCCTTTTTCCCTATGCGGACAGTCCATTGACACATGACCATTCTCGCCACAACTATAACACCTTTTAACTACCGATTTACCGCCGTTATGCACGCTGTCAAATTTTGAAAAGTTACTACTGGAACTCTGCTGTCTTCGCCTGTCCACCGTCATTTTTTCTTTGATTTTCTCGTATATTTTGAGCTTTTCCTTAAGCTCATTGTACGATGTTGCTCCATATAGTATCATTTTCGTTGTTTCTACGTCACTTATGCCGTCAATTATGTACTTGATCGCGACATAATCCGGCATTTTTCCGCGTTTTCCAAGCTCTTTCATGACCAAAAGGTAATCCAGACAACTTTCTCCAGCCTTTTTCCTTCTTGCACACATCATCTCGTGTATCTTCTTAGAATCTATAGTATCTGCAAATTCCTTCAGCAGCGCCGTCTTCAGCTCTTCCCATGTCTTAAATGGCTTTTCTGATCGCAACCACAGCTGTGCCGTGTCCGTAAGCGATCGCCGTCCTACTATAAGCCGCTGTAATGGCGTCCATCCAAAAATTTCCGCGTTGTCGTCAATTTCCTGTACCCATCGCGCAGCCGACTGAGCGTCATCTCGCCCGCTGAACTTAGGTATCAACTCCTCGCTGTACCACATCGCGTTTGCATTCGAATTACATCTGCCTGGTCTCGATATGCAGTCTTCATAATCGGCCTGGCGCACGCCTGGTAAAGCTTTAGAAAAAAAAAACGACCGTACGATATGTCAATGCAAAGCTAAAACGTGACAGTTACGCCCCTCCCTCTTCCTTCTTCACCCCCGCTAGAGGATTGTCACTCTCATGTCACTACTTGATAGCTGTCAGGGGGTGGCGCGCCTGAAACCATAGAGTACTATTTACGTACTTTCTCACTATTGTAGGGTATATTTAAATAGTTTGTGGTAGGTAAAGCCGTTCCCGATTCCCAAAGTGTAAAAATCCGACTACCCCTCATTTAATTACTAATCTATGCATGACTGCCATTACTGTTTGTGTCATAGATTTAGGATACCTATTGTTATGGTTTGTGTTGTGTTGAAGTATTTGCGTTGATTAATTTCTGTACATTATTATCAACCCATTTAATAATATTGTGATACAACAACAAGAAATAACTGTGTGTTCTCAAATGTGTATTCTAGCAACAGGACGCTACATACCATTGATTTTTATTGAGTGTTGAATAGTATTCAGCCTCTTTAGTTGTCAAAAGTTTTCTTCTACTGAAAAACTAAGTTGGTTACCATGGTGCTGTTATTCGATTCTCTCTATTGCTGTCATTAAAATAAAAATCTTAAATTATAAATTGTGCAAATAAAACTAAAGTAATTTTAATAGTGATATTATTTTGTTAGTCTCTTACAGTTCTGCTAAAATTATACACGTTAATAATTTCATGTGAGAAAAGAAATCGTTATCAAAGTGTACGACCGCGACATCAGCGTTCCTTTCAGAAAATTTTTACTGTGAAGAACCTTGATTAGTGAAATTAATAAGACTGCATCAATTGATAATAGGGTATAATGCGAATGTAAAAATGAATTAAAAGAAACTCAATAAATAATCCTTTGTTGTTTTTTTTATTCCTTCCAGTAAATAAGGCTATAGTAATAAAACTAAATATTTTAATTTCAATGCTGGTAACACTATTGTGGGCGCAGCTAATATTTTATTTTTTACCGGCAACATTGTACCGACTTAATTCAGGCTCATTAGACAAAAGTAGCCAGATCCCAAATCCTTGATTAAAAAATTTACTTGTCAATTTCTAACTTTGCAACGGTACATGAACGGCAAATGAAACATGACCGTCTGAACCGCTAGGTTCTCTTAGTAGTCTGTGGCCTGGCGGCTGTTACGTCTTCCTTCATCTTTTCCCATCTTCGAAATAAGAACCTTCTTTGCCTCTTTTCCTTATCCCGGACGAGCCCCCAAATGTGAGAAATAAAACCTTGACTGTATTTTGCGAATCTTGTATATTTTAACGAATTTGCAGATTTTTACAATAATCCTTATAAATTACACGTCTTTGCGTCTTCCCTACCATTTTATTCCTCTCTCGTTCTCTCTCACTCGCACCTATACATCCGTCCCTTTTCACTCATTACGTTTAGTCACACTAATCACCTCATGCATGCTGCGTTTCGTTCGTGTCATAGACACTCACTCCTACATGTATATATTTAGTATTCGTAAAAATATCATGTTACTAGCTGACCTGGCAGACTTCGTACTGCCTCAATCGACTGCTGTTTTTAGGGTGTTCCCGGCAATTATTCGAAGTTTTCTCACCTTTTAAACCTTCCCTATACCTCCACAAACATTTCAAGACCATTTTAAGATAAATCCGTTCAGCCGTTCTCAAGTTTTAGCGAGACTAACGAACAGCAATCGATTTTTACATATATAAACTTTCTGATTGACATAAGGTGACAATGACAAATTTATCTGCCTTTTTAAGCATGGAGTGTCTTGCACTCCCAGAAAGGAGTTTGTATATATCAGTCATATAATTGTATACTATTTTTATACATACACACAGCACCATCTAATCCCAAATTAACCAAATTTATTTGTCATGCTCATCATGCAAAGATTTGAACCCACGACTTCTGGTTTAGCAGTCGAGGCACTCACCACTGGCTAACAGGCAAGTTATAATTGTAACCCTCAATACATCTACCTAGTATCTCAAGCATCTGTTCCGGCGGAAGTGACGTCACTAAGAATAAACGCTGGATACCCGAATATATTTAGATAACAGGAAGCATGCCCTCGATTTTCTTGATCATTGCTTGGTACAAGTGATAAGCAGATAATAAGGTGATTTTATCTAACATAAATCCAAGGAAAATAATGTAAAACTCTCGCGAGATCGTCCTGGGGTAAGTGCCTGGCGATCTGTAACATAGGTTTACCTAACACGGACGCCAGCCTTACACAAAGGAAGATATTGCAAAATTGTATTTCATACAAAATATTATCTTAGATTTACGCGAATATCACACATTGAAATCAAACTACATTTTAACGGATTTTATCGCGGTTTATTTTAAATTTTAGCTCCCGACGTTTCAAAGTCTTTTCAGACTTCATGTTCACGGGTGAACTGAGGTATTTGACGTCCAAAAATATTAATCACAATTATTACTGACTAGGTACCTCGAAACATTAATATTTAAGTTGCGTTCCGATTTAAGGACACTGAGCTCAAAGTGTTTTGAATTCTGAGTTGATTTTGCTTGGGTTTTTGTACATTTACATATCTTGTTCCTTTGTGTTAGTGGAATAAATAAATTGTTATTATTTTTATTATTAGGTATTAATTAAACTGTTATTCGTTGCTAGAGTACTTACTTTGTATTTAATTTAAACATAATACAAGAAAAAATAAATTGCGACTAAGAAAAAGTAATCTATCATTTTTTTTCTCGTACAGTACCTTTCGTACGAAGCGATGACGCCAGCGCTATTTGGTTCATAGAAAGTTACCGTACAGATAGCATATTTTATGAGAACGCTGAATTATTGCGTATCTTAAAAATGATAGCTAATATTGGAGATTATTGGAGGTTTAAAATAATAATAATAATAATAATAACATTAAATTAAAACTAACTATAAAATAGAAACAGAGTTATAATAAGTATATCTGAATTAGGGTGAACCTCTGTGCCTCAGGCTAATAGTGCTTAAAAACTAATGTAATTTTTTTTTGTAAATCTATTATTACGGGCCGGTGGCGTGGTCGGTAAGATACTTGTTTTTCACGCCGCAGGTCGTGGGTTCGATTCCCACCCGAGACAAACATTAATGATGAACATTTCTGATTGTGTCGAGTCTGGGTGTAAATATCTATTATATGTATATATTTACAAAAGAAAAGTATTATATGTATAGTATATACCAGTTATCTGGTTTCCATAACACAAGCTCTGCTTAGCTTGGGACCAGATGACCGTGTGTGTTAATGTCCCAGAATATTTATTTATTTATTTATTTATTTATATAAAAATAGGTCCAAAAATGAGAAAAATCTCTTTAAGAAAGCATGCGAAAGGCGGCGCGTTTGTAGTACAGACTATGCCCTATATTCATTAACATCTTATAAGCTCATTATAGCTAAAATAGGTTTATAAATTCGTTTGTATTTGTCTACCATCTTGACATTTATACTATTAAGAAAGAGAGAACGTCCATTTTAAGTAAAGAGTATTATAAGATTTTTATGAATAACTATTATGTAGTTAAACCTGCAACCTCTTTTACCTTGACACTGCATTTTACCACATCCGGCGAAGCCTTTCCGGACCACTCATAGAATAAATAAGCAACCATTCGACCTCAGATTGGGTATAAATCAACAAAACAAAATCAAGTTTATGTATTGTTTATTGACAACATAATTTGTCTAACGTTTGATTGTGAGCTGGCTTGACACACGCACACACGCATACACGCACAGACTCACAAAAAAATATTAGGTTCACTAGGTAATTTTTTTCAATTGTCAGGATAAGTTTGATTTAATCAATGTTGAAGTTTTGACACTCAATTTATTTAAAACAGATCAATTACTTCTAGTACCACAGGCGTAGGTAATTTACAGTGGTCTATCACATTTTGAAATACTGCGTTTTGTCGTGCTTATATGTAAGAACCCTTTCTCGTCGTGTGTTTTAGTGATAAACACTCTTGCTTAAACATGAATTCATTATTGCATTCGATTTATAGTTTAACCAGAGTCTTGTCAAAATACAATTGGGTCGTTTGCCTTTGTCTACTATTTACGTGAATATTACGCTATTTGCAAAGGTTTTTATAAATGTTTATACTAGGTTTTGTATCTTGACCTGTCTGATGCTTTACAGTCTACAGGAATGTGTGACTGATTCAGACAATACGTTTATAATCAGGCAAATATATTTATTAAAACTATTACAGATTAAACTATTAGATGTCTGACAAACTTGGGTATCCTATTCCTATCCTATCCTATCCTATCCTATCCTATCCTATCCTACTAATATTATAAATGCGAAAGTAAGTGTGTGTGTGTGTGTGTGTGAAGGTTTGTTACCGCGTATCTCCATAACCGCTCAACCGATTTTGTTGAAATTTGAAATGTAGGTAGTGTATACCCTAGAATCGGACATAGGCTAACAATATTTTCAAAAATCATCCCCTAAGAGGGTTAAATAGAGGGGTGAAGTTTGTATGCAACTTTTTATTCCTTGGTCCTATTCATTTAAAATTCGGTACACATAAACCTTATGACAAATAATGAGATACGGGTTTTTTTTTCCATAATTACCCCTATGAGGTGTGGATAATGAGTTTTATTGGTAAAAATTAAAGTTTCTCTGGATCTGTATAGTCTCAAGTCCGATTCACTCCAAATTTGGCACACATATACCTTAAAAGAAATCATGAAACACGTGTTTTTTATTTTTTCAAAACTACCCCCGGTAGGGGTGTTAAATGAGTTTATTTGGAAAAATTAAATATTCCATAACTGTTGAGTCCTTGGTCCGATTTCCTCCAAATTTGGTATAAATAAAGCTCAAAACAAATAATGAAACACGTGTTTTTTATTTTTTCATTTTTTTTTATTTTCATCCTAATACTAAGCGGGCAAATCCTGAGAAATTATTCTGAGGGTGATTTTCTTCAAAGTTGATATCATAACTCCTTCGTAATTTTGATCAAAATTACTTTTTATTTTGACACAATGACATGTTTGATATCTCAATGCTACGAATAGATTTCGAAATTTAAATTTCATTTCTTATAAGTATGGTCTAAGAGCCGTAGTATTTTTAAGAAACGCCTATTGATTTATGGATATATGAATGGGCGCTTGATGATTTCAAAATGTTGCTTACACTCCTACACTACTGAACTAATTTTGTATGGAGATTGTTCGAGACCCGGGAAACGATAGTTTTATCCGACTGCGAAAAAAGGGATTAATGGTCTAGCGCGATAACCAACATCCGCGGGCGAAGCCGCGGGCGGAAAAACTAGTTAATGAAATAAATAATAAAAAAAATAAACAACATTAAAAAGCAATGATAAGAAGAATGATACAGATTATAACAATACACAAAATACGAAGCGTGGAGATAAGACAAAAAAGAGAGATGAAAGAAGCACTTCTCAGGGTGCGTCCACATCTGTCAAATGTGCCGCGAATGTGCAGCTCACGAGCCAATTACGAGCTGCCCGCGAGCTGCGCGCGTGCACGCCTTTATACTAGCCTTACATGAGTTGCGCTAAAGAGGCGCGGCGCACCAAACCATTGCTATGTCAGCTCGCAAATGGCTCGCGAGCTGCACATTCGCGGCACATTCGCTAGATGTGGACACACCCTAACACTTAAATCGCTATGCTAAGATGCACAGATGATGCGCGCACTACAAACGGTGCGTAAAGCGAAACGCGGGAGGCGTGGATAAGCCGCTTGCATTTTTTTTGTGGATGACCTAACGCAATCAGTCGGAAGGGCCTTTATTGGTTCACCGGAATTTTTCGGTGAGCCGTCCGAGGAAGGTCGAGCCGATGAGCCGCTCGCATCCTTCAGCCCCTGTTGATATTTTTTTGTTTTTATTCTGAAATAGGATAGCGCTTGACTACAACTTGCCTGATGTTAAGCCATACCGCACTCACCCATACCGATCCACTCGCGATAACGAATGATTTAGAATGATGTGGAATGAGGGTCTATATGATTAGAAAGCATAAAGTAGCAACAACCCTGATCCACCTTCTTAAATGGTATCACCAGACATCGTGCGGGAACACGGCAAAACCGCTTGGCGGTGCGGCTTCGTATGGTTGATTACCAGTAATCATAAAACTCTCTCTGCTTTTTTGCCCTATTCAGTGGCTAATTCTTAATTTTACAAGTGCTAAGTGTATCGTGTACCAGAAAATAAATGTGTAAGTAGGTATTGTATGTTTTCGTTTTTAATTTAAGAAAGTTTAAATTTCTTATAATCTATTTTGAGACCTAATAATTTTGTATGTTTAGAACAGACTGACTCGAATGCTATACTTTTACTTTAACAGAATGCTATCTACAAGCAAAAACATTACCTAAAATGGCCTACTTTGTGACTGAAGGACTAAGAAAATAAAATGAAGGTCTACTCTCAAACCATCTCAAACTAATTCGAATAAAAAACGATGCTGCTTAGTTTGAAACTAATTTCATAAAAATAGTTTGACGTGTCAGTGGTTAGTATCTAAGTTATCTGTATTATGAATCTGGACGTAATCTGTCGTATTTACAAAAAAATTGTAATATAATAATAATAATATCGTGGGACATTAACACCCACGGCCATCTAATCTCAAACTAAACAGAGCTTGTACTTACTAATTATATTTAAAATTTTGTGACCTCACAAATAAAAATAATGTTACGTAATAACAAGTTAGAAGTTTTGCTATCCGTAAACTGTCTGAAAGTTTCGTTTAACATAAATAGTAGGGCCCTCAACCTCTGGCTAGGTTAGCGAAGTAATTTTCTCAACTTGTCGTAATCTAAACTTGTTTTGACAGACGGATTTAGTAGGTTTTCTCTTGATTAAATTCTGAAGAGCCTGAATTAGTCCGAATATTTGTTTTGTATTATTGTTTTGTTACTAGGTATGGGAAAAAGGATACTCAGAGTGTTTACGCAATTTTTCTAAATAAATTATTATTACTTTTTAGTGAGTAATATTGTAGGGTTTGGTGATCTCTCGTTCTTTCTTATATCCTTCTCACTTTCCCCTTTATCCGAACCAATGGATTTCGGCAATCTACGTGTGAGCTTGCGTTCTAAGGATTTAAGAGTTATTAAAACGTCTAGTTAACAAAACATGTGATCCGAAGTCAGGGTTGTATTTTAGACAAAGTATGAACAATGTATTTTAAAGATATAATTTTGGAGGCTGGGTCACCTTCGGCCGTGAGAGTGCACCTTTTAATCTGAATCCCCACTCGTGGTCCTCGGGTGGTAGATAGGTTTCGGCTGTCGTTAGTCAACGCCCACCAATGTTCCGGTGCGATGTCTGGTCTATACGGGCTGTATGTCTGTTACGGGCTTCGCCTTAAATACATAAGATCACGTGTTCGATTCCCGGTCATCTTTGTGTGAATTGTTACATCGCTGCTTAATATCGGTGACGGAAAACATTGCGAGGAAACCGACATGTCTAAGAACTAATCATTCAAGGACATGTCACATCCACCAACCCGCACTTGGCTAGTGTATTTGAATTAATGCCTAAACTCTCTCAACTCTTAAGATAGTTGAGAGAAGACCCGTGCCCAGCTGTGGGACAGTATAAAGGGTTAACGTGATGTATGTAAATTGGTGACCTTAGGGATGTGAAATATTAATGAATGATTTTTCAACATAAAGGTCAATTTTCGTAATATTTGTACGAAATTTCAAGTCTATCGGTCCATTAGTATCGGAGCAAATCGGCTGTGACAGAAGTATATTCTAAAAACAGAGTGATCCTATAAAAAACCGTTTTTAGGGTTCCGAAGTAAACAGAGAACCCATAGAGTTCAGTTGGTTAGCTTAGTAACGCTTGGTACTAAAGAGCTGTTGTAAAAAAATTCTTTAAAATTATTTTCTAAGAAAAAATAATGTTTACGTATTGCCTAACTCGTAAAATAGAGATAAAAAAGAATCTACAAATGTGTCGTTATTTTTTACTCTTTCACGCGAAAACTACTGGACGGAATTAAATAAAATTTAGCACAGAGATAGATTATGGTCTAAATTAACACATATGCTACTTTTTATTACAATACGTACCACGCGGGTGAAGCCATGAGCGGAAGCTGGTATTACATAATCGCCGGTCTAGTTGTGTAACATATTATTCACAATATGTATATACATCAAACACAATACTATTTTTATTGATAAATAAATATTATTGTTAAATAGCTTAAAGAATTGAAATAAAACTACTTTTTAATGGATTTTCAGACTTCATGTTCACGGGTGGGCTGAGGTATTTGACGGCCAAAAATATTAATCATAATTATTACTGACTACCTCCAAACATTGATATTTAAGTTGCGTTCCGATTTAAGCAAACTGAGTTCACTGTAAAAAAATCTTAAAAATGGTACGGAACCTATATGTACGGGTCCAAGTCGCATTCACCAGTTTTTACCTATTGGAACCCTGAAATAAGGAATTGCATATTATTTTATACAATAGTACAGAACCCTTTATACTTTTTTACCCGCGCTTACCCTGTTTTATTTTACTATTATTTTCCTTTCTTTTATATAAACGCAAGGTTCACAATATTCGTATTGGGTGTTTTGAATTGGAAATGTTCCGTCGCGAACTTTTAATAAAACCCGTTTAGAGTGCTATTATTACAGAAGAATTTATTACAAACTATTTTTATTATTGCTTTTGAGTGTTGTTAGAGCTATTTTTAAAACAAAGTTATTAGGTTCTTGCACCATTGTCGGTGCTACTGATAAATTTCTTTGGGTGGGTCGGAATTGTTCCACTTTTAACTTTCAAACTTATGGAGGCTCATTCCACTGCCATCTTCTCACCGATAATCACGAGTGAATCGGTATACTAGGCTGGCACGTTCCATCGTAGACTACATCATTGCTTAACATCAGGCAAGTTGTAGTCAAGCGCCAGCCTATCGCAGAATAAAAAAAAGACTCGATCTAGAGCAACTTCTTTTACCTCCGTATGATACGACACTAGCCCTTGCCTTTATTTGGTTCATGCAGCTTAACCTTGGCCTTCCTTACGAAGGTTAAGGCATTAACCCACACGGTCATCTGATCCCATTCTAAGCAGAGCTTGTAATGTGGAAACCAGATAACTGGTAATATACTACATATAATATTTTTCTTTTGTAAATACATAATTAAATATTTAAATATAGATAATTACACCCAGACACGAGACAAACAGACATATTTAAAGAAATGTTTGTCTCGGATGGGAATCGAACCCACGACCTGCGGTGTGAAAACCAAGTATCTTACATTATAATTATGTAACGCCTAAGAGTTTTAAATAGCATCTATAATAAAAACCTTTAGTTTGAAGGTGATGGTCGCCATAGAAACATTGATGACGGTAACCGCTGGGGTACACGAGTGGTTTGTTTTACATTTTTATCGTGCTCAGCAGTGGAATAAAAGTGTGGCCCTACAAGATTTTTTATAATCGGACCAATAATCACGGAGATTAGCTCGTTAAACTGAATACACTCTTTAGCTTTATATTAGAACAGGTTCCAAGGTTGTTAAACAAATAGAAGATGTTCACGATTTATTAGCGCGACGTGGGGGAAGGGAGGCGTTAATAATAAACAAACAAGGGTAATGTTCTGAAAAGATACCACACAATCGGAAACCAGATTGAATATACGTATGAACAAAAGTGATGTTATTTACTAGACCACCCGCGAGTTTGTCTACGTGTAATAACATACCATATCGTGGCGCCTATAGTGCCCAAAGGCAGAGGTGATTTTATTTTCAAATATCAAATATCAAATATCAAATATCATTTATTCATTGCAAACATGGGTAATTGGTAGGTACATAGATGTTATAAAATTTGAAGTACAAGCCATATTTTGCCATCATGCAGGCATGCAAATGAGCATATTATCATGTAGGAGATAAATTTTAGTAGCATTTATAATTAATTAAAATCAATAGTATATTAGTCAAATTAAATTATAACAACATGTCAAATAAATTAATGTCAAGTATTAAGGCTGCTAACATAACAACATAAAAACAAATAACATCAATAGTCAAAAAATAATATCATTCAATTTACATTAATTTAATTTAATAAAACCTCGTAATTTTTGCATTTGTTATGAAATGAAATGAAATGAAATGAAATGAAATGAAATGAAATGAAATGAAATGAAAATATGCTTTATTTTTTTTGAGACGCGAGTCTACTTAAAAATAGTCCAATTTCTTTTCCTACCGTGCAGTGAATGACTGGCAACTACTGAGAAACACTGCCAAAAAACTCAGTAGGCTTTTTTTCTTTTTTAAATGAAGTACTTATATCTATTACATTTTGTTTGTTTATTGTGTTGAATTAGAGCGACTTAATTCCAAGCGTTTTTATCCGTTACATAGTCTGAAATTTTATAATACGCTTTCTTACATAACGTAGATTTTATAGTTATTTTAAATTTGTTAATAGTCATTTCCCTAATATTATTTGGAAGTTTATTGTAGAAACGTATACACTGCCCCATAAAAGAGTTACTGATTTTGTGGAGTCGAGTATGATGTGCTACAAGATCGTTCTTATTTCTAGTATTTAAATTATGTGTGTCGCTTATTTTTTTAAATTTTGTAATATTTTTATGCACATACAATAAATTTTCATAAATATATTGAGAAGCGACAGTCAAAATATTTATGTCTCTGAATTTCTCTCTTAGAGAAACACGGCTTCCTAGTTTGTAGATAGCTCTTATAGCTCTTTTTTGTAAAATAAAAATGGTTTCTATGTCAGCCGCATTTCCCCAAAGAAGAATTCCATAAGACATGATACTATGAAAATAACTAAAATAAACAATTCTAGCAGTATCCTCATCAGTGAGCCGTCTAATTGTTTTGACTGCATACGCAGCAGAACTTAATTTTCCGGACAGTTTATCTATATGAGGAAGCCACTGTAATTTAGAATCTAGTGTGATGCCTAAAAAAACAGATGACTTAACAGGGTCCACCTCATTACCATTAATTTCAACATTTGTATTTGCCTGTCTTACAGTAGGCATGGAAAACTTTATCACTTTAGTTTTTTTATCATTGAGTAAAAGATTATTCACACTAAACCAATAGACCACCTTAGAGAGTGCGTTGTTTACTTCGTCATAATTGCTTAATTGTCGATTAATTTTAAATGTCAATGAAGTATCATCGGCAAACAACACAATCTCATGGCTATCATTAACATAATAAGGTAAGTCATTAATATAAACTAGGAACAGAAAAGGGCCGAGAATCGATCCTTGAGGTACACCCATGGTGGCTCTTGACCCTGAGGACTTAATTCCATTGACATCGACTTTTTGAATTCTATCACTCAGATAAGATATGATAAACTCAAGAGCTTTATTCTTAATACCATAGTGGTGTAATTTCCTTACAAGAGTTTCATGTTGCACACAGTCAAAGGCTTTGGACAAGTCGCAAAATATACCCAAGGCATCCTGCGAATTCTCCCAAGCAGCATAGATACTTTTTAATAATTCAACACCTGCATCAACGGTTGAGCAACCTTTGGTAAACCCGAACTGTTTCTTATGTAACAATTCATGTCTATTAAAATGTCTCAGCAACTGGCTAAGTATTAATTTTTCAAAGATTTTACTTAAGGTGGGTAATACAGAAACAGGTCGAAAGTTTGATGGATCAGAAGTATCTCCAGATTTAAATAAAGGAATAACCTTACTGTGCTTCATCAAGTCAGGAAATACACCTACTGCAATACAGTTGTTGAAAATAGATGCAAGATGTTGGGCAATTATAGTAATAATTGCAGATACCGCCTTAACTGAAAGTCCCCACAAGTCTTTAGTATTCTTCAAATTAATTGATTTAAAGGCTTTCAATATATCATTAGGTGTAACTTGCATAAATTCAAACACTGTACCGCACTCTACTACATTTTCCTTAAGTATTGATTCAGCGGATATAGAAGACGACGGCAGACTCATTGTAGTCAGTAAAGGAATGTTAGTAAAAAAATTTTCAAACTCTGTCGCAACTTCCAGGTCAGCTGTTATATCTACATTATTAATTTTTAGCTTAAAATCTTTATTACAGGCTTTTTTCTTACCAGTTTCATTATTAATAATGTTCCAAGTAGTTTTAACAACATTAGAAGATGTTTTGATTTTATTTTTTATGTATATGGATTTAGCGGTTAAACATATTTTTTTAAAAAGTTTTGAATATCTTTTAACATAATCTATGAAGGTAGGGTCCTGATTGTAGGACTTTTCAGCGTATAAATCATACAGTTTATTTCTACTTTTATAGATACCCGGGGTTGCCCATTCACCAAAATCCAGACCATCACTAACCATCAAGTGTTTAGAAGTAAAAACTCTATGAAATGTTTCATTAATTTGATTAAATAAATAATTATATTGATAATCTGGACTCTGGTTGCTGGGCAACCACTCTAATTTAATTAATAAATTGTTTTTAAACCTGTCTAAGCGGCTTTCACTGAAGGGTACAACTGTTATTTTCCTTTTTTTACTTTTTGGAGTATCTACTGGATAACAAACTAACTGACCACTGTGATCTGATTGTATTTTATTAAAAACTGATTTATGACTAGGTGTCATATTACAAAAAATATTATCAATACATGTCGCACTAGTGGCAGTTATTCTAGTTGGTTCACAAAATATGTTTATTAGGTTATAAGATTTGAATAAATTTAAAAAAATTGTAGTAGTAGAACAATCCTCCAAAATATTTATATTAAAGTCTCCACAGACAGTAACAGTTTTATGGCTATTAGATATTTTATTTAAGGCATCCTCCATTATTCTTAAAAATGCCTCAAAAGGCGCGCAGGGAGGTTTGTATACGTTAATAACAATATGTCGCTCCAACTCAACACAAGAGATCTCAACAACTCGCTCAACAGAGAGGCTCACAATATCAGATCTTTCTTTATATTTGAGTAATTTATTTGTTATTATTAAAGAGCCACCATGAATAAACTTTTCCCTGATGAACGAGCTTGCAATCTGGTGATTATTGAAGCTGTAAATGAATTGATGGCGCTTAAGCCAGTGCTCACTAAGACAAATAATATCAATATTCTCACAATTCATAAACAACTCCAATTCTAACTCTTTACCTAACAGTCCTTGAATATTTTGATGCACCAGATTGATACAATTTTTATTATAATGTTTAAATTTTAATGGTTTTGTATTTCTTAAATAATTATTCTGATATCCATCATCAGATCCATTACCTTTATTACTAATGCCAGAGATTATCTCTATTGTCTTTAGGTCTAATTTAAAGAACTTGGAACTTGTTCCAAACTGTCAAAGTTTAATATTACATTTGTAACCTGCTCAATAGAAGCAGTGGAGTTAGCCAACAACTTGGCTGGGTCATTAAAACAATATGATAGCGACATTGTTACAATTGCATTGTCAGTTATCATATTATCATTATACCATTAAAAAAATAATTAAATTATAAAATCATTACATAAAATACAATAGTAACACTTATTACACAATAGTTTCGTCAATTTTCTTTTAAATAAACTTATATTGAGATCCTTTAGTGAGTTCGGAATTTTATTGTATATTGTAGGTGCATCATATGTGTTTTATTCAGATTTACCTTCAAATTATTATTATTTAGCCACGATATCGCCTGCGCTAAAGAAGCATTTATGTCGTCTTCATATGTCTCTGATGTTTTACATGGTACAGTAATAGTACTGTCATCAGCAAAGAGGGTCATAGGATATTCTACGGAATTAGGCAGGTCGTTTATATATAATAGGAACAAGAGAGGCCCAAGTACACTGCCCTGGGGCACTCCATATTTCACCGCACGCTCATTTGATACATATGTTACCTCTTTTTTTGATCTAATATCTACTCTCGTTATTGCCGTAACTTGTTTTCTATTAGATAAATATGATAATATTAAGTCCAAAACATTCCCTCTTATACCGCAACACTCAAGTTTACATTTTTTACATTTTTTCATAATTAATTATTAATTTTTTGTATCATTACATTTCATAAATAGCATGTCACATTACAATAAAATAAAATCATATACTAAATTTTAATAATTTATAAATAAAAATGACAATTAAAATAAAATAAGAATAATAAATATTAAGTCAAATAAAACTATTAAATAAAATAATAAAAATAAACAAATTATAAAAACATCAAAATTGATAATAATTTTTTTACAAAAAATAAATGACAATAAAAAAAAGTCAGAATAACAATAATTAAAACACAATTATTAATCATTAAGTTTTCTAAACGAGATACAATCAATGAAATCAATGAAAAAGTTTGACTGACCTGGTGGCGTAGTGGTTAATGACCCTGACAGCTAAGCCGAAGGTCGTGGGTTCGATTCCCACCCAGGACAAATCTTAGTGTTATGAGCACGAGTGTTTGTTGTGTAATTTATCAAATACTAGTGGACCCGGCAGACGTCGTTCAGCCCGGTAAAGCAGTGCCATCTACCGGGTCTCAGATCTACCGAATATAACCAATAATAAATAATAGGTATCCAACCCGGTTATCGGCACTTCTTCGCTTTCTAAATTTTCTTTTTTTTTTAATTTTTCTCTGCGTAAGAACCATTCTCGTACAAGGAATATTTTAAAAAAAATTGGTTGCCTGTAAAGTCGGTATACGGGCGAAAGTTTTACGTGACAACGACTTTGAGTGGTAAAATAATTTTAATGTGAATATTCATTCGTATAGTAGGAAGAAGGATGAAATAATAGTAACAATTTTAAACATTTATTTATACAAAGAATTATATTTAAAACATTAATTTATACAAAGAATCTCGCTCTTAGGCGGGCTAACTGTGCTCGAGTGGAAGGGACGCGTGCCTTTCACTTTTTATGTCTGTCTCTCTCGCTCTTAGGCGGGCTAACCATGCCCGAGCGGAAGGGACGCGTGCCTCTCACTCGCTCTCATTGTGAGAGCATAACGTGAGCGGAGCGTAACGCAGTTTCTTGAAGTGTCACCCGGCAAACCAATTTATAAGACGTTGTCACGTCAAAAAGAATTAGCGAAATCGGTCCAGCCGTTCACGCGTGATGTCGTGACAACGGAAAACGGGTTTCATTTTTATATATATAGATAATTTATAAAATATTTTAAGACCAAAATCACCCAAATCGGTTTAGCCGTTCTCGAGTTTTAGTGTTACAAACAAACGCAAATTCCTTTTTTATATAGAGATTTAAAAAAAAACTTAATACTTTAAAATATAAACAGCTCAACAATATTAAACTTTATTAACTCTAAAAGGACGTACGCACTGTCCAGTTACCGCAACCGGCTAACCGCTGTACAAAATATGCAGGCCTCAATCTCAATCTACACCGCTTTTCTGACCATTTTTATTGCTGTCAGTGGTTAGCTACTCTAGCAACAGAGTTCATCTAGCTGCTGGTCAACCGCAATACGGTTACATGACAATACGTACTTCGGGTAATAGTGCTGTCAATTTTCAGAATTATAAGCCAATTTCCTTGCACTCTTTAGCCTAGATACTGTAAAATATGGCGCATATTAAATTATTGTTGTATCGAAACGACCACTATTTATAATAACGGGAAATGCATTTCTCACAACGCTTTTGTATTGTGAATATAACTGAAATATGACTCAAGCTCTACTTGAGGTTACAAGAACGTAGGAAAAAGTAAAATTAAATTTCCATCTGGACTACAGCTGGCCACGGGTCTTTTTAATTTATTTATTCAATAAACAATATACATTGTGTCTCAATTAATATCTTTAAATTATGTATTAACATTTAAAAAAGTTATAAAATTATATAGGTAAAAAATAATCATATTAAATTCAAAGTTATATTATTATAACAATATTTAAATTAATTGAAAATAAATACCAATTCCAATTTTAGTTATTATGTGACATTTAAAATAACACACGTGTGGGCATGACTGGGGATCGAACCTGTGACCGAGACCAATACCGCTGCGCCACTGCTGCTCTCATAACTAGCCTGCGTAACTGCTTTATTTATATTTTCCACAGTCTTTCTTAAATGGTAGTTGTTAATATGCTTTATGAAATACAATAAAAATATGTTTTTTTTTGAGACGCGAGTCTACATAAAAATAGTCCAATTTCTTTTCCTACCGTGCAGTGAATGACTGGCAACTACTGAGAAACACTGACAAAAAACTCAGTAGGCTTTTTTCTTTCTTAAATGAAGTACTTATATTTATTACAGAGAGAGAGAGACATACAGATACACGTTAGATATACATTATGCATATATTTTTCTTTTTTAATTATATTAGATATTTGTTTCCATTTCTGGTTTCCCCATTTAAATAATTTTGTTTTGTTATTTTTTATAATAAGTACTTACATAGTCAAGTTACTTACTTAATTTTTCATTATATATTACCATACGCATGCTGTGGCACCTTAAAATGTTATGCATTTAATTATAATGTTAGTGCTAGTTAATTTAAAAAAATAATAACTACTGGTTGTCCAAATAAATAAATTACATTTTATTTAATGTATTGTATTAAAGCGACTTAATTCCAAGCGTTTTTATTCGTTAGATAGTCTAAAATTTTATAATACGCACTTACATAACGTAAATTTTGTAATTCTATTAGATTTGTTAATAGTCATTTCTTTTATATAATACCTAAGCATTTGGAAGTGTCCAGTTTTAATAAGTATCGAGCATTGCAAAGATTAACAGTACGAACCTAGAATCCGTCGACGTTATAAGACGCCATCTTTTTTCGGAAAATCCCTATTCCCGAAGACATTTTCATTCAGTCACTTGAATATCAGAGATTCAGTGATTTCGTCTTTTGTGGTTGTCATTATGAGCCTTTCAATTTGCCACGATTGAATTCCTTTCATAAGTAACAGCGTGATCAACTAGATCCGTCCGCCTTTTTGTATGATTGGGAAAATGCGGTGTATGGGGTTTCGAACCGACTACGAAAAGGTACCGTGATTCAGATGATTTTTTTATTAATATATATAATAATAATAATAATATAGTGGGACATTAACACACACGGTCATCTGATCCCAAACTAAGCAGAGCTTGTACTATGGAAACCAGATAACTGGTAATACCTATACTACATATAATACTTTTCTTTTGTAAATATTATACTTAAATATAGATAAATACACCCAGACACAAGACAAGCAGACATATTTAAACAAATGTTTGTCTCGGGTGGGAATCGAACCCACGACCTGCGGCGTGAAAAGCAAGTATCTTACCGACCACGCCACCGGCCCGTCGAAATTATTGCATGTTGTACGGCATTTCTGTACTAAAACTGGCAGACCCTGCACACGTCGTCCTGCCCGGTAAAGCAGTGCTATCTAACGGGTCCAAAAATAGATTAGGACCGATTTTCAAACCTACCGATTATAGATTTCATAATAATCGGACAAGCCTTTAAGATTTGCTTCTAAATAACTGGATCGATTTAGTTGTTAATCTCCTTGTATGTCCTACAATATCTGATCATTGGTGACCAAAATAATTTAAACAATGTTTAAGCGAATAAAATGATATCAATTTTACATTAGCTATTGCAACAGCGTGGTTGAAAGTTTAAAACAGCTGTTTAAAGTTGTTTTCGAAGTCATAAATAAATCAGCGGTTTTATAACAAAACACAGTTGAAATTCAACTTTTAGAGAGCAAACTAATAATTTATGCAAAACAAAACCCTTTTTACATAACAAATTAGCTGATTCAAAAATGCTGACGTCCAAAATAATGGCTTGATGGTACTCTACTAAAAATGAACATATTGTTTTTGAAATGTCACTGGCATACCGCGCATGCGTTAATACAGCCAGGTCTGGGTAATTCAGTGTTGCTAACAATCAACTTACCCAATAATGTTGGAAATATAAACCACGGTTGGTGAAAGCTAATAAAAATGTCGCCTAACTAAAGTACGCGTTGAAATAAAACTACTTTTTAATGGATTTTATCGCGGTTTATTTTAGATTTTAGATCCCGACGTTTCAAAGTCTTTTCAGACTTCATGTTCACGGGTGGACTGAGGTATTTGACGTCCAAAATATTAATCACAATTATTACTGACTACCTCCAAACATTAATATTTAAGTTCCGTTCCGATTTAAGCAAACTGAGCTCACAGTGTCTTGAATTCTGAGTTGATTTTGCTTGGGTTTTGGTACAAGTAAATTAAGCACTGGGTCCCAAGCTGGTGGTATATTCCACCCATTTTCTCTGTTAAAATTAGGATGTTTTTTAATTTCAATAGCTTACATAAATACATAAATTACATAAATTTTATTAATTTAATTTTATTAAATTATTATTATTATTTTAATTTAATTTTATTTTTATTACATATATTTTGTTTTAATTTATTCAAAAAGAGAACATTCACAAGTTGCTACGTACTAGTACTTCGTAGTGTACTGCTACTGACTATGCTGTCTCTATCGTAGCACGGCTTACGTCACGACTACGTCGTAGCAGCTACGGCGTAGTTAAGCTAAAGTTTCTACGGTGTAGTACATGACTGTACCTGCTACGCCGCGCGCCGTAGCAACATCAGTAGAATTCACTTCACTCTATAACTCTTTAGCGCTATATTTATTTATTTATTTATTATGGCTTGATTGCTACAGGTTATGATTAAAGAGAAATATTTAATATGTATATGTATAAAAAGTAAAACTGTTGTTTGAATAAATTAAAAACACAAATCTAAATAAGGTAAAATTAGCAAGAAAAATGTTACGGCTAGCCTGAGCTAGGTTTATTTAAACCTGGTTTACAGGCCGACTCTCTGCCTACGTTAGAGCATTTATTACGCAACTAACAGCACACTTGACCTTGTTATCACCTACTGGTAATTATCAAGAAAGACGTTGATGGATTCCAGTAAATAAGAACGGTAGTTGGTAACGTCTAACCAGCTAAAACTACCAGACCTGTTCCCATTTATGGCTTAACCAAGTAGATTTTTACCAGATGGTTGTGACGAGCTGCAGCCCAAATCTACCACGAAGTGTAAGTCTAACTTTGGATTAATTCATTTGGTAATTTCAGCCTTTAAAATGGGAATTTTAGAGTGTATCTTGGCAACACCGCGCCAGTATCTTATCACAGTCGTCAGTTGACAAATAACTCGCGCGGTGAACGCACGTCAGTTCGTCTCGCGAACGTTACGAATTACGCGAGTTTCAAAAGAAATGTGAAAAATAATAAAGAGTTTGGAATACAAAGTGATAATAATGTGACATTGTGTGTTAAGTGAGATTGTTAACGATGTTGTTATTAGTGATTAGTATGCTCTTTGGTAAGTTTGATAATTATAAACATTTATCAGAATATGGTTTTACATTAAATTGTGGTGTTAAGTTTAAAATAGGTCTCAGCATCAACCGTAAGCGGTGTACAAATATGAGTAGCTCCTCAGTGTCCCTGACATCTATACTATACTATACTATCTATACTTAATATTATAAATGCGAATGTAAGTTTGTTTGTTACGCTTTCACGCAAAAACTACTGAACCGATTTGGATGAAATTGGGTATGAAGGTAGTTTGAGACCCGAGAAAGGACATAGGATAGGTTTTATCCGACTGCGCAAAAATAAGGTAATATTTTGGCGCGATAACCGACATACACGCGGGCGAAGCTGCGGGTAGGAAAGCTAGTAATCTATACAATTTTATAATTTCACATTTATGATACATCTATACTAATTTATTAAAGAGGAAAGATTTGATTGTTTGTTTGTAATGAATAGGCTCAAAAACTACTGGACCGAATTTAAAAATTCTTTCACCATTAGAAAGCTACATCTTTACTGAGTAACATAGGCTATATGATATGTTAAAAAAAATTAGGGATCCGTATGAAAACTTCGATATTGTAACGCAAGGTATGAAAAAAATATCGAAGAAAATCATTATATCGCGTACGCTGCGGAAAACTATTGACATTAGAGCAAAGTGATGTACTACAGTTTTGTAGTAGCTATAAATATGTACAAAAAAAGTCCGCGGTACCATATTATTATGTCTAAATATTTTATTTACGTCACAATAACTATGTCTATATATAAAAAAGATAAAGTTAATATAAACATGTCATAAGATGTATTTAAACAAAATTCAAAGGATATCTAATCTTCTAGTATTTAGACGAACTTTCTGCTACTAAATGTTTAAAAACTGTCTGGACTATGTTTGAACATAGTTTTAAAATAAGCAGGTTTTGAATAGAATATATGTTTGTTATGTGAACGTTTTAACCCTTTTGGGTGTCCCACTGCTGGGCACGGGTCTTCTCAGTAGCCTTCCCGGATATTGAGCAGCGGCGATGAAACAGTTCACTTATAGATGACTGGGGATCAATCTCGCGACTTTATATATCAAACGGGCGGGGTAGCGTGGTCGGTAAGATACTTGCTTTTCACGCCGCAGGTCGTGGATTCGATTCCCACCCGAGACAAACATTTGTTTAAAGATGTCTGTTTGTCTTGTGTCTGGGTGTAATTATCTATATTTTAGTAAGTATTTACAAAAGAAAAGTATTATAAGTAGTATATTACCAGTTATCTGGTTTCCTTAGTACAAGCTCTGCTTAGTTTTGGATCAGATGACCGTGTGTGTTAATGTCCCACTATAAATAAAGGTGAGGCAACACTGCATCACAGTTGCTCAATTGTTATGAATTTGTATAAATAATATACGTATTATGCATAGTACTAAACTTTTCAAAGAGTATTACTTGGATGCTTCACGTCAACCCTTTTAGTGTCCCACTGGGCACGGGTCTTCTCTTAACTATCTAACGAGTTGAAAGAGTTTAGGCCTTAATCCTCACATGCTGGCCAAGTCCGGGTTGGTGGATGTCACATGTCCTCGAATGACGTTTTCCTTCACCAATGTTAAGCAGCGGTGATGTATGGGCACGATCGGGAATCGAACCCACGATCTTATATTTCTTAGGCGAGGCCCGTGCCGCTGCGTTATAGCTTCAACCCTTTTTAGTGTCCCACTGCTGGGCACGGGTCGTCTTTCAACTATCTTATGAGTTGAGAGAGTTTAGGCACACGCTGGCCAAATGCGGGTTGGTGGATATCACATGTCCTCGAATGATTAGTTCTTAGACATGCCGGTTTCCTTACGATGTTTTCCTTCACCGATATTGAGCAGCGGAGATGGAACAATTCACACAAAGATGTGTGGGCACGACCAGGATTCGAACCCGCGACCTTACTTTTCTAAGGCGAGGCTCGTACCGCTGCACCACCGCTGCTATAATTTGTATTTAGATGCTTAAATTTGCTTAATAAACAATAGTTTGTTTTTAAGGAATTATTTTTGAAGAACTTAAAATGGCGAGATACAAGCAAGCTTCTTCTAAACTAACTCAAACATTTGTTAATAAGATAAAATATGATAAGGTATTCAACATCTAGCGCTACATAATATACAACACACAAATAGGTCTACATCCATCGCCACGGTATTACCTTTGTCTTGTGATCTACGTAGATAACAATTTGTAGAATGCTGTCAATATTCCGGCTTATAGATTGTGAGAACACGATATTGGTAACTTGAAACTTGGTAACTCCAGACTTACACAGAGATTTTCTATTGAAATGCTTATAAGTAGATATTTTCAAGATCTAAAACCGAAAATTGGAAAACTGTCTGATAAAAAATTTTTTGTTACAAAATATCAATTTTACTTATACTAGCTTTACGACCGCAGCTCTGCGGCGGTTAATGATTTACTTCTTTTTGCGCAGTCGGATAAAAACTATTCTATATCCTTTCCCGGATCTCAAGCTATCTCCATACCAAATTTCATCTAATTCGGTTCAGTAGTTTTGGCGTGAAAGCGCAACAGATAGAAAGAGTTACTTTCGAAATTATAGTATTAGTGATGAAGTACCTAAGGATTGACAAGGCACAGACCATAATATATTTTTTTTTAAGTTAAGTGATAATGAGGTAGGATAGATGCCAGCCAAGTGCGGGTTGGCATGTTGCCTCGATATAGAGAGTGCCAGAGAGTGTGGCATAGCCGTATTGGTGTCGCCTTTAAGTTATAAGGTCGCGGGTTCTATCCCTAGTTGTGCTTACACATCTTTATAGAGTTATGTGTAGCGATATTTGACATAATTAACAATTTTAATTAACATGTTTGAATAACTGATGAAAAGAAATGAAAATATGCTTTATTATTTTTGAGACGCGAGCCTACATACAAATAGTCCGACTTCTTTTCCTACCGTGCAGTGAATGACTGGCAACTACTGAGAAACACTGCCAGAAAACTCAGTAGGACTTTTTCTTTTTTAAATGAAGTACTTATATCTATTACATTTTTTTAATGTGTTGTATTAGGGCGACTTAATTTTAAGCGTTTTTATCCGTTGGATAGTCTGAAATTTTATAATACGCTTTGTTACATAACGTTTGGTATGGAATAGTTTGCCGAGGATATAGGATAGTTTTTATCCGACTGCGTAAACAGAGGTTAATGGTTTAACGCGATAACCGACATAAGCCGGAGCTGCGAATGGAAAGCTATTAGGATAATAAATAATTTTATTTATTCTACAGAACTACCTAAATAAATACCACCACCGTACCGTACCACCGTTATATGGTGGAAATTCCACGGGTACGCACAAAGCGCTTTGCTTCCACTTTCATTGTGCAAACTGCCAAATTGTGGAATTCGCTGCCGGCATCTATGTTCCCCGATAGCTATAATCTGCCGGTTTTCAAGTCACGAGTGAATCTGTATATACTGGGTAAGCGCGTTCCATCGTAGACTGCATCATTGCTTCACATCAGGCAAGTTGTGGTCAAGCGCAAGCCTATTTTAAGATAAAAAAAATATTCCCAGAACACATTGCACCCAAAATATTTTACTGAATTCGTTCTATAATGTCGACGACAGATTCTTATTCACATTTCCAATATCTTTGGAATACCAAATCTGATTTGCAACTACAAGAAACCAGATGTTCGGAGTATGATTTAGGAGCAAGGATAGCTAGGGAAAGTTATTTTATATTATCAGTTAGTTATTGTTTTATAATATACTTAGACTGAGAAAATCTTTGTAGTAGTTCGAAGTTTGGATTTGAGCATAATTGATTGCAATGGGCTTAATGGCCTAAATAGAATATAATAATATAGTGGGACATTAACACACACGGTCATCAGATCCCAAACTAAGCACAGCTTGTACTATGGAAACCAGATAACTGGTAATATACTACATATAATACTTTTCTTTTGTAAATACATACTTAAATATAGATAATTACAGCCAGACAGAAGACGAACAGACATATTTAAATAAATATTTGTCTCGGGTGGGAATCGATCCCACGACCTGCGACGTGAAAAGCAAGCATCTTACCGACCACGCCACCAGCCCGTCAAACAATATAGCTAGAAACTTTGCGGGATAATATTTACCTCTGCCTACGCTTTCGCATAGAACAAGCGTGAGAGTAAATGTTTGTCTCGCTATCACGTCAAAAGTACTTAACCGATTTGGATGAAATTTGGTATGGAGATAATATGAGACCCAGGGAAGGGCTTAGAAGGATAGTTTTCAGCCAACAGCGCAAAACAAGGGTAATGGGTTAGCGCGATAACTTACATACGCTCGCGCAAAGCCGCGTATGGAAAACTAGTACATCATAAATATAAAAACTCATAACAATTAACTGGTTAACTAGTAACAACTGAAAATAACTGGTGGTAGGCTTCGGCTGTGGTTAGTGACCACCCACCAGACAAAGCCACACAAGCCAAGCCAAGCATCCTTGCCGTGTTCCCTTGCGACGTCTGAAGGGTGGGTCGGAATTCTGGCTCCTAATCTATGCTAACCAGTTCATTCCACTGCCACCTTCTCACCGAAAATCATACGAAATCGCGTGTAAATCGTTACATCGGGCAGGCGCGTTCCATCGCAGACTACATAATTGTATTAGGCAAGAATAAAAAAAAGAAAAAAGTACTGGTTATTTTATTCTATCCACCGATATTCCACATCACGACGGCGTAATGATCAAAGTCCTTAATTCAGCAGATATCTGAAAATAGTTCTTGACAAATAGCACAGAATAAGAGTAGACAATAATGGCCCTTATAGCTAGTAAAATACAGTTTAATTTAGATTGGCAACAAAGTTCGTCGAGTCACCTTTAGATAAAATTTTTCAAAGTTTGTAACACAAATAAAAGTTCTATTAGTATCCGAATTGGAGGTAAATTATTGGAAAACGGTTTGATAATAGTTTCAGGTTAAATTGTACTTAAGGATGGTTTACTATGGATGGTTTTGTGGAAGATTCACTTCTATACGCACAGTAGGTACCTTTTTTATTCTGCGATAGGCTGGCGCTTGAATACAACTTGAATGATGTAGTCTACGATGGAACGCGCCAGCCTAGTATACCGATTCACTCGTGATTACGAATGATTAACAGTGAGAAGGTGGCAGTGGAATGAGCCTCCATATGGTTAGAAACCTTAAAGGACAACAATTCCGACCCACTTTCTCTTTATGGTGTCACCAGACATCGCACCGGAACAAGGCAAGGCCGCTTGGCGGTGTGGCTTTGTCTGGTGGGTGGTCACTAACCACGGCCGTAGCCTACCACCAGTTGATTGTCACCTGATATGCACCACCCTGGGACCACGTGTGGGGATTCAATTAAAGGTACACCCCCGGACGAAGGTGACTCAGCCCCCAATCCAAATACCTAATAATAATAATAAAAAAAATATTTATCAAAAGTTTACAGATATGAAATATGTAACTAGGAAATAATTTAAGAAATGGTAGACAGTATAATATGATAATCATATAATATTGTGCAACATTAACACACACGGTCATCTGATCCCAAACTAAGCAGTGCTTGCACTATGGAAACCAGATAACTGGTTATATACTACATATAATATTTTTCTTTTTTAAATACATACTTACATATAGATAATTACACCCAGACTCAAGATAAACACGACGTGTTCATCACACAAATGTCTGACTTGGGTGGGAATCGAACCCACGACCTGCAGCGTGAAAAGCAAATACTTTACCGACCATGCCACCGGCCCTAAAAGTTAGTGGACTTATGGCAACTGGACATTAAAAAAGCCTAAGAAGTCATGTTTTTAGAACGCCTGGAACCGCGGCGGCGCGCGGTACGGGCCTCGCCTTAGAAATATAAGGTCGCGGGTTCAAATCCTGGTCATGTTAGTTTCATCTCCACTGCTCAATTTCAGTGAAGGAAAATATCGTGAGGAAACCGGCATATCTAAGAACTAATCATTCGAGGACATGTGACATCTACCAACCCGCACTTGGCTAGCGTGTGTAGATTAAGGCCTAAACTCTCTCAACTCATAAGATAGTTAAAAGAAGACCCGTGCCCAGCTGTGGGACATTAGAAAGGGTTGAAATGAAAGATGCTGTGTATAGAGGAGACAATTCTTTGTCTCTTACAAGTGTTTTGTACTTATATAGGTACATAGAGATTATCTGAAAAAGTGCGGCTTCTTGCTAAGCGGCTTAAGCTTTGTGATTTACTCCAAACCGACTCAAAGGTTCGAATGAGGCGAGTCTTAACAACTACGTGCTTTTTTATTTTTAAAACTTGTGTTAAAAAGACTGACTGGTAAAGCTCTGATGTAGAAAGCTCTACCTGTATCATTTATTTTCATAGATTTACATAGATAATAATTATGTATTTAATTCATAAAAATAGAAAAAAATCTACTGAGTTCTTTGGAAGTGCTTCTCAGTAGTTGCCAGTCATTCACTGCACGGTGGGAAAAGAAATTGGTCAATTTTTGTGTGGACTCGCGTCTCAAAAAAATAAAGCATATTTTTTTGGGAAGCGAGTTTCTGTTATTATAGTCTTGCTCTTGACCACAACTTGCCTGTTGTTAAGCAATGATGCAGTCTACGATGAAATGCGCTTACCCAGTAAATACCGATTCACTCGTAACTTGAAGACAGGCAGATTATAGCGGTCATATCTGCCGCAGAGCCAACAGCCGTTGGGGTAAGCGAGTTCTTGAGTGGAGACCACGTATTGGCAAACGTAGCGTAGGATGCCCTCAGACTAGGTGGAGTGACGATCTTTGCAAGGTGGCTGGTAAGAGCTGGATAAGAGTGGCCGCGGATCGTGCTCAGTGGCGTGCTTTAGGAGAGGCCTATGTCCAGCAGTGGACTACGATAGGCTGATGATGATGATGATGAGATTATAGATATCAGAAAACAGAGATGCCGGTAGTGAATTCCACAACTTCGCAGTTCGCACAATAAAAGTGGAAGCAAAGCGTTTTGTGCGTACCCGTGGAATTTCCACCATATATCGATGGCGTACAGCCGTACCTCTGCTTGTCCGATGATAGAACGGAGCTTTCATTTTATTTTGTGGGCTGAGTCACCTTCGTCCGTGGGTGTACACCCCGGGTGGTACAAATCAGGTGACAATCAAGTCGTGGTAGGCTTTGGTCGTGGTTAGTGACTACCCTCCAGACAAACCCGCTCCACCAAGCGGCCTTGCCGTGTTCCGGTGCGATGTCTAGTGACACCATGCAGATAGGGTGGGTCGGAATTGTTGCTCCTTTAAGATTTCTAACCATATGAAGGCTCATTCCACTGCTACCTTCTCACCGATAATCATTCATAATCACGAGTGAATCGGTATACTAGGCTGGCGCGTTCCATCGAAGACTACATCATTGCTTAACACCAGTCAAGTTGTAGTCAAGCGCCAGCCTATCACAGAATTAAAAAAAGCTAACTCATTTCATTCGAACGCAATTTAACTGCCTCAGTAATGTATGTTTCGATGCCCAGGTCGAGCAAAAATACTTTTCTTATTTATGTACTTAGAGAATATTAGTTATAGCTCGAAGTTTAAATTTGTGGTTATGTTACTTAAGGGATATAAACGTAACCGGCGAAAAGAGGGCGATATTGACCTCTGCCTATCACTCACTCACTTCAACCCTTTTTGTCTTTGTCTGTTTGGTAGCGCAGCGGTACGGGCCTCGCCTTACAAAAATATGGTCGCGGGTTCAAATCCTGGTCGTGCCCACACATCTTTGAGTCAATTTTTTCTTCCTGCTGCTCAATATCGGTGAAGGAAAACATCGTGAGGAAACCGGCATTTCTAAGAACTAATGTTTTGAGGACATGTGACATCCACCAACCCGCACTTGGCCAGCGTCAGTGGATTAAGGCCTAAACTCTCTCAACTCGTAAAATAGTTGAGAGAAGACCCGTGCCCAGCAGTGGGGCACTAATAAGGGTTGCAGTGAGTGAGTGATCTATTTCATCACCTTGTGCCGCCTTGTGTTACAGCTGCCGTCGAAGCAAAGAGATGTTGCATGTTTATACCAATATTTTAAACCCGAATCCGATATCGCTGCACGAGTATAACAAGTATAACAACCTCAAACCAGCGACCACAACGCGCGGTGCCAATTCCACAAATGGGTTTGGCAATTAGCTCACTTCACTAACGTTTTTAAAATGAAAAATTAAAAAAATCCATATTTAACACTATATCTAATATATAAAATTCTCGTGTCACAGTTTTCGTTGCCATACTCCTCCGAAACGGCTCGACCGATTCTTATGAAATTTTTTATGCATATTCAGTAGGTCTGAGAATCGGCTACTATCTATTTTTCATACCCCTAAGTGATAATATTTTTTTAATAAATCCAGCCTTAGTTACAAAGTAATTAATAATAATGAGACAGGTTTTGTGATATAGAGCTTTGTGTGGTGTGAAAACTATTGCAATAATAATAATATAGTAGGACATTTACACACACGGTCATCTGGTCTCAAACTAAGCAGATGCCCTATGGAAACCAGATAATTGGTAATATAATACATATTATTATCTAATATCTGGCATTTTTTTTTTAAATGACATTTTCTAAATATGATTCCTAGCTAGATCGATTTATCGCCCCCAAAATCCCCTATATACTAAATTTTATGAAAATCGTTGGAGCCGATTCCGACATTCCAATTATATATATACAAGAATTGCTCATTTAAAGATATAAGATTATAATTAGTCTTTATAATTATACTAGCTGACTTCGTACTGCCTCAATCAACTACTGTTTTTAGGGTGTTCTCGGCTATTATTCAAATTTTTCTCACCTTTTAAACCTTCTATAGACCTCAACGAACATTTCAAGACCAAGATAAGATTAATCCGTTTAACCGTTCTCGAGTTTTAGCGAGACTAACGAACAGCAATAGATTTTTATATATATAGATAGAAGCATGGCATAGGTAGGTAATTAAAAAATAATACAATACTACTTGGTTTGAAGTACACCTAAGGCCAAAAATATAATGTATACATACCCGTTGGGTACCTATTAAGGATTTATTCTGAGCAAAAGGCGTATATTGTTGGGCATTCAATACACGAAGGCTCAAACGAGAATGGGATATTTTAGCATTAGCGGTAATGACTTGCTTTCGCGCGGGCCGACTTAAGTGCTTCAAATGTAGCCTTTCGATTTTATTTCTCTTGAGTACGCACAATACTTTGATACAATTCTGACGTTGAATATACCTTGTTAACATAAATTATTTCCTTACAAATGAATAATACTTATCGGAAAATATTATTACAATTTCTTTAGCTTTTATCCGCTAATTTGTTTCCGAAAAACGTGATAAATTAACTCAAATTTAATGTCACTCAATCGTTACCTTAGAAAAGTTATCATCGAACCGGGTATTGCACGCGTTTACACACGGCTACACATGAAGCTACACATTTCCAGTATAAGCTGACCTCTCGTTTTACAGGAATCCTATATAATGATCAGCGAGATCAGCTGAGTCACCTTCGTCCTTTTTTTTTGCTGATGACCAAACCCAATCGGCCGGAAGGGCCTCTATTGGTTCACCGTACTTTTTCGGTGAGCCGTCCGAGGACGGTCGAACTGATAGGACGGTTGAACCGATAGGACGGTCGAACCGATGTCACCTTCGTCCGTGGGAGTGCAACTTTTATCTGAATCCCCATACGTGGCCCCCGGGTGGTACAAAGTAGGTGACAATCAACTGGTAATAAGTTTACTTGTAATTAACTGGTGGTAGGCTTCGGCCGTGGTTAGTGACCACCCACAAGACAAAGCCGCAGCGCCAAGCAGCCTTGCCGTGTTCCGGTGCGGTGTCTGGTGACACTATTCAAGAGGGCGGGTTGAAATTGTTGCTCCTTTATGGTTTCTAACCATAAGAAGTATCATTTCACTGCCACCCTCTCACCGAAATTCATTCGTAACCACGAATGAATCGGTATACTGGGCAGGCGCGTCCCATCGTAGACTACATCATTGCCTATTTCAGGATAAAAAAGATGTGTAGCTTTATGTGTAGCCGTTACGAAGCATTTGATTTGGCAATTTGAATACCGGAGGAGAAAAACACCATAAAACGGTTTAAAACATCGGTACTCTGTTTTATTACCGAAATTTGGGCGTTGTCCTAATGTTATATTCCTTCTATAAAATGTTTTACATCGAGAAATTCAAATTTATTTCTTAACTAGCGGTACCCCTGGCGGTACGGGCTTCGCCTTTGAAATAAGAGGTGGCAGGTTGGATTTCCAGTTCTAACCACACAACTTTGTGTGTATTGGTTCATAGCCGCTGCCCATTATCGGTGAAAGAAAACATTACCATACCATACCAAGAAAACGTTTTCATAGTACAAGCTCTGCTTAGTTTGGGATCAGATGGCCGATATATGCAGTGTGTTCCCACTATATTATTAATATATTATATTATACCTACTAGTTTTCCGCCCGCACGTATGTCGGTTATCGCGCTAAACCATTAACCTCTTTTTGCGCAGTCAAATAAAAACTATTCTATAACCTTTCCCGAGTATCAAACTATATCTGTACCAAATTTTATCTAAATCGGTTAAATAGTTTTGTTGTGAAACGCGATAGACAGACAGATTTGAACTTATTAACAAAGTACGAATAATGTCTTGTTTGTATCGACGTTACAATTGCATATTTTAAGATGATAAAGTAGTTATATTGACGTAACTATAATAGTTAGGTACATGGTGCCACAGAATTTTTGTAGATATTTATGTCTTCTATAAAACTGTACTACATCACTTTGCTCTAATGTCAATAGTTTCCGCAGTGCACGCGATATAATGATTTTTGACGTGACAACGTCTTATAATATGGAGCCTGCTGCACGCACGAAAAAACATGACTCATGTGGCGTTACCTCACTCTAAGGCGTTCCATTTAAGGCTTGAAGTGCAAGCGAGAGCGCGGAACGAGCGACAAAGAGGCATAATCGGACTCCGCGTTCGGTTCGACATCTGTCTCTCCTACTTGAGTGAGCGATGCGTCTGCGTGGACAGCTGCTATACCATTAAAAAAATAAAATTTGCTTTTGTAAAATGAAACCATTCCATCAGTATTTTCTTATGACGTTGTCACCTTCAACTATCGGCAGTAAACCGACTTTACAGACAACCGATTATTTCATTATTATTTTGACACCCTAGTTACCCTATCGAAGTTTTCATACGGATCCTCTATATTATTTTAGCATATAATATAGCTTATGTTACTCAGTAAAAATATAGCTTTCTAATGGTGATAGAACTTTTTAAATCAGTCCAGTAGTTTTTGAGCCTACTCGTGACAAACAAACAATCAAATCTTTCCTCTTTATAATATTAGTATAGATAAAGATATCGCGATGTGCGACTTGTAACCTATTTTTGTAAGCGAAATTACTTATTCTCAGGTACTTTGATATTGAGGTCGGAATACAAGTAAAATGTGTCCCAAAAAAATAAATCTTTTACATCGCTCGAACCGCGAAAAATGTAATATTTTCGTACTATCTGGACAATTTATTGCGTGATATACAAAAATTCCGGGATGTTGTTGCCACCGCAACACATTAAAACAACCAGTTAGCATGTGCACATATTTTAGTTAAATGGAAACGGTTAATAAAAATGCATTAGGCATCCTAGTATAGAAATAACTACTAAAACAGTTTTTAGGTGAAACGGTTTCATTAATATGTTTTAAAACTTATTAATAATCCGCCATTTTATCTTAGCGGCCATCTTGTCTTTGTATTAAATGAATTTTCCAAGTCAAGACCTTTCATTTGATATACCCATATTGGGAAATTGAGCAGCTGTAGCGCAGCGGTTTGATTCCCGGTTGTGCCCTTTGAATCTTTGTGTGAATTGTTACATCTCCAATGTTCAATATCGGTGAAGCAAAACATCGTGAAGAAACCGGTATGTCTAAGAACTAATCTTTCGAGGACATTGATATCTACCAACTTGGACAGCGTGTGACAGGCCTTAACACTCTCAACTCGTAATATAGTGGGACATTAAAAAGGTTCGAAGAAAAATTATTGAGAGCAAGAAAATTGGTGATATGGACATTGCTGAAAATCAGTGTTGTGGGTCGCCTCTAGTAGGCACTCACGGCGTTTACTGAGCAATGTCCATGTTTGACACAGATAGGTTACACTTACTCGTTTTTAATTTTTTTTCCTTTTACATTTATTTATTTTTTCTCTTGCTATGTTTTTATTTTTTTATCATTTAATTTTGTGTCCTGTCGTTGTCAAATAAATGTTTTTGTTTCTTTTCTTCTTTCATCTATATGTCGGAGAAGTCATTAGTACGGTAGCATACTTGACAGCGAGGCGGCAGCGCGTCGGGCCGACACGCTTCGACAGAGTCTAGCCTGAGGTCCGCACGGGCGACGAGTGGGGATTGTCGCTACACGAGTTCGTGTACACAGTGGTGTGCCCCAGTTCTCTACAGACGTCCGTGCGACCAACATCGGTCTAGGAACTGTCTTACCACTCGTTGTATTAGTTTTACATTTCGTAACAAATTAATAGTGTGATTAAGATAACTTTGCTGCTCGTAACCACACCCAATCAATAGGTTTTCTGGCGACGACTATCCCTCTGATCGGCCCCTGTACCGAAATATATATATGGAGTTATTAGGACGTTGATTACAAATTATTTTACTGTCACCGGATTTATAAATACTACTACGTATTTGACGGTGACAGTAAATGTATCAAATTTCAGATCAATTCGACAACAGGAAGGATTGGATTGGGATTTGGCCCCAACAAATAGGACAAGTTACCTAGCTAAATATAATCGTTTAAAAAGGATTTTGATGATCAGTGGACGGAGGGGTGGACTGACGAATTTGTAGTAAATTCGCAGCACGTAACCTATACCTAAGTTTAGAAAATTGCTGCCCAAACAGGCAGTTAGGTGTCACATTAATCAGTTGTGATAGCATTTAGCCTGTCAGTCGTCAATGTCACTCAGGATGCTTTTCTGTGACTGTCATTGTTAGGTTAGGGGGCAAAGTCTATGAGGTCGGTTGGGCACGTGGTTTGTGCAAATCAAATTTGATCTCACAATAAGGCATCCGTTTCCAACTAAACATTTTGTGAATTTTCGAGATTAGGGAGGTGCTATAACCATTAACATAGATATTGACAATAAGTATATATTTGATGTTATTTTATGTCCTATAGAAATGCATGAAGAAGGGCGTGTATCAGATAATCGCAAACATAAGGGTTCACCGAAATGGCCGTAACCATCTTAGTTGAAGTTGAAGTTGAATGTTTAGTTCTATCATTTATGCTGGTTTCCCCATATATTTTTACGTCATCATGATAAGATATCCATATTAAAGATATCGGGAAACAGATGCCTGTAGCGAGATCAACATTTTAGCAGTTCGCACGATAAAAGTTTAGAAGGAACAAATCTATTTATTTATTATTTATTTATTTATTTATTCAGTGCTTAATAATTACGGTACAAAAACCAATTACAATCATTAATATGTCATACTTAGAATCTACAAAAATATACAATAAACAAACTTATAAGTTAATATTTAAAAATTACTGAATAACTATAAACCAAATATTACATCATGCAATCGTCCTCGCAAAACGTCAGGCAGGCCAGCAATAACGCCCTCCACTCATCCGCAAACACATCACACTCTGGGTATTTGTCCAGGAGAGCATTAAGTGTTGCAAGCGATCGCGGCACAGGAGATCGCGAGTGAGATACTGTACGACACGCAGGGACACCAAACAGCCTATGTTTACGGTTCCTCCGGTAGTTATTAGGAACAAACAAACGACAAAGTTTGGAAGTTATGTCTGCTTGAATATTCTTGAATTATTCTTAAATCTAAGCTTGAATATTCTTGCAGCCACAATGACTGGGAGCGTTACTCACAGGTTAAGCATGATCAAGATACTAGGTCAATATCAGCAGGTAAATACATAGTATTGTCTTATTTTTATTTCAATAGGTAAATACATAGTGCCCAGAGTAAGTCATTACTATGGAGATAGAACGCCTTATCTTCTTAACAGCTTGCCAGCCGACATTAGGGATTTCATACTTCATACTATACTATACTATACTATACTATACTATACTATACTATACTATACTATACTATACTATACTATACTATACTGTACTATACTGTACTATACTATACTATACTATACTATACTATACTATACTATACTATACTATACTATACTATATACTATACTATAATATTATAAATGCGAATGTAAGTTTGTTTGTTACGCTTTCACGCAAAAACTGCTTAACCGATCATCATGAAACTTTGCACATACACTCTTGAAGGTATTAGAAGTAACATATGATACTTTTTATTAAAAAAAAAATCTCCACTGCGGGCGAAGCCGCGGGTAAAAAGCTAGTAGACGATACAATTAGGTTTGTAAAATCACTCAAACAATTCTTACTTAGCCGTTTGAATACTGTATATGTGTACACCTATACTGACCTATTATTTGTTAACCTGAATGTGTTCACCTACAGACAAACTGTGAAAACAGTTTCGTGGGGCAATTAAATATTGTAATGTTTTGAAATGTATATAGATACATATTTCAAGTTACAGGTTTTGACCAAATTGAGCATATTTTTTTGTCTTTTGTAACACGAGTGAATATCGTAAGACGCGAAAGGTATAAATAATTGAAACGTAATACATTTGTACGTAACTAGTGTCCGGGGTTGTATTCGGGCACGCCAATGTATTCTATAACTTATTCAGTAAAACCACAGTCTAGGTAATACAGTCAGCAGAGAAGTCGGGGCGCAGCGGTACGCCTTATATATATAAGGTTGCAGGTTTGATTCCTGGTCGTACCCACACATCTTTGTGTGAACTGCTTCATCGCCGTTGCTCAATATCTGTGAAGGAAAACATCGTGAGGAAACCGACATGTCTAAAAAGTAATTGAGCATTAATGCACATGTGACATCACTAACCCGTACTTGGCCATTGTGTGCGGATTAAGACCTAAACTCTCTCAACTCGTAAGATAGTTAAGAGAAGACCCGTACCCGGCTGTGGGATACTAAAAAGGGTTGTAGTGAGGCTTTGGCTATGGTAAACCTTTGTCATAGCAAAAGTTAGATAGCAAAATTGGGATTTGGTTTGCGTCAATTTTGGCCGTCGAAGTAAAACTCCAATCTGAACCCTATAAGTGATCCCAGGTGGTGGTGCAAATAAAATTGAAATGAACAAGTAGTAGGTTTCGGCTGTGGTTAGTAATCCACCTTTGTCATATTCCAATGCGATGTTTAGTGACACCATTTGAGGTGGATCAGAATAATTTCCTCTTTTGCTTGTCGAAATAATTGCTTTCATAGCGCTCTCAACTGAACTTACATGGGTTGAGACATCCAACAACACTATCAACAACAAAACAGGTCAAGAGAAATAAAAAAAAATACGACTCACTGGGTGCCACAAGACGGTAGACGTCGCTGAGGCAGATCTAGAAAAAGATGGCGTTACGATCTGGGTGCATTCGAAAATGGTTACAGGTCACGAGACAGGACGAGATGGAAGACATTTGGAGAGACCTTTGCCGAGAAGGTGGACATGTATAAGCTAGTTATGAATATATTTTTTTAAGGAAAATATTTTTTATGTTTGACTAACTGTAAGATATCTAGACTGTGGTACAGCTTTGAGCCGTACACTGGCGGCTACTAAAATTGACCGCAACATTAACTATAAACCAGATATTTCGTTTGAATAAATGTTAGGTTTATAGATTTTGTCGTTTGGCATGTTTGTGAGTTAATAAATTATTCGTTATTCGGAGTAGATCGTAGACTGATGTATTTTTACATTTTAGGTAAATAGGTCTCTATTAAGACGGCATACAATTCTGTACCGAGTTTTACGAGAATAACACGGACTGTGGTTCATGAAATTTAACACATATGGACTGTTTCACTAGTTAGCTGAGTCACCTTTGTCCATGGGAGTACACCTTTAATTGAATCCCCATACGTTGTCCCTGGGTGGTGCAAATCAGGTGACAGTCAACTGTTGGTAGGCTTCGCCAGTGGTTAATGACCACCCACCAGACATAATCACACCGCCAAACGGCCTTGCGCTGTTTTGGTGCGACGTCTGGTGACACCACGCACCTTTATGATTTTTTTACCATATGGAGACTCACTCCACTGCGATGTTCTCACCGATAATCATTTGTAATCACGAGTGAATCAGTATACTGGGCTGGCGCGTTCCATCGTAGACTACATCATTGCTAACATCAGGCAAGTTGTAGTCAAGTGACAGCCTATTAAAGAATAAAATAAAAAGTTACTGATAAAGTTCCAACAGATATCTGTCATTAGGTGTGACGAAGCCGTATCAGCCTCGTCTTTAAAATTCTAAAAAAATTCTTAGTCTCGGGTACGTTTCCCGGACGTGCCCACAAATCTTGTGGGAATTGTTTTATCGCAGCTGCTCAATATCGGTTAAAGAAATCATCGTGAGAAAACCGGCATGTTTAAGAACTAAATATCGAGGGTATGTGACAACCACCAACCCGCACTTGGCCAGCGTGTGTGGATTAATGCCTAAACTCTCTCAACTCGTAAGATAATCCTCATATTGCATTGTAGAATTATTGTGTTATTGTAACCACAACAATTTAAAATTGTACTCGCCTCTCTAAAATTGTTCACGCCTATTTTGCTGTGCCCGACAGGGTCCATAATGATTTAATCAATAATTTACCATCTATGTACACATTACGGAAATGCAATAAATGATTGAGTATAGAATATTAAGATAGATCAATCAATCAATAATATTTTCGAGTAAAAATTATAAGGGCTCTTTCAAAGCCAGCCTCTTTCGTACACACTCTTCCCTACCTACCTTCTGTCACATTTTTTTTTAACCGACTTAAAAACAAAACTCGTATCAATTCGACCGTATGTTTTTGTGTATGTTAAGCAAAGATTTTGCCATAGATCGATTTTGATAATTCTTATTTTGAATCAAAGGATACACTATTCCATTCAAATTATTAAAACCCTAGCTTCTCCCAGCGGCTTCGCCCGCGAAATTGATCTCACTAATCTTGTTTCTCCATACAAATTTTGGAACCCCGTTTCACCCCCTTAAAGAGTGAGTTTTGAAAAATCCTTTCTTAGTGCACCCCTAGACCCCATAAGGAACCTATTTGCCAAATTTGGAGTCTCCAGACCCAGCGGTTTGGGCTCTGCGTTGATATGTCAGTCAGTCAGTCAGTCAGTTTCTTCTTTTGTATATTTAGATTGAAGTTAGTTCGTAGGTTTTTAAAAGCTATTATTACTGTACCTGCTTTGGCCGACTGCTTTGCGACAGTGGCTCCGGCGCGTATATCGGTTATCGCACTAAACCATTAACCTCTTGTTGCGCAGTCGGATAAAAACTAAACCAAGTCCATCTCCTAGTCTAAAACTGTCTCCACACCAAATTTCATCCAAATCGGTTTAGTAGTTTTGGCTTGAAAGCACGATCAGACATATACTTTTGCATTTATAATATTAGTGAGATGGATTTCGAACATACCTTTGAAATCCTTATTCTCTTATACTTGTGTCATCTCTGTAAGCCATTAAAATGTCTGATAACCTCCGTACAAGTTATTTTTCTAGATTTTTATCAGCAACTGCTTAAATAACCCAATAAAGTTTATAAAAAAGAAGAAAATACTTCAAATATTCTTTACAAATATCTCAGCGATAAAATCTGTTGAATAATAGTTACATTTCAAAACGTAATATTTACGTAAATAGCGAAACATTCTTGAAATGCCAACATCATGCGCTGTATATTACTCTATTGAATAAAATAAGTCAAAAACCCTACTCTGATACGATTCGATCGGATGCCCTAATTTTTTCGAATCAACTTTGATACTTACTCTTATTCTTTATTGTACACAAAACACTTACATAAACATTTTATAAATAGGAAACAGTAACTTCTTGGTTTACAAATAATAAAATCTTGGCTTCGAATCTCGAGTTGAGCAAGACAATGTTTAGGTGTGGAATTCACTGCCGGCATCTCTATTTCCAGATAGCTAGAATCTGACTGTCTTCAAGTCACGAGTGAATCTGTATTTACTGAGTAATCTTATAGGTAAGTTGTGGTCGAACGCAAGCCTGCTATATTTTTTTGAATTATTCTAATAGATAACTCTTTGTAGGTTAGGTACGTAAAAAAATATTTTATTATAAGGTAGGTCATCTTAAATAAACGTTGGTCTTTAATTGAAAAAAAAAAGCTGTTGTTTCGTTATTGTACCTAAACTGATTTTCTTTATCAAGAAGATATTTAATTGAGAAGGAATCCCATTAATCGAAAATACTTTTTTCATATTATTATTAGTATGTCTCAATTTTGATTTGTTCTAATTTAAAAAATTTCTTACCTACCTCTAATAAAAATGTGAAACATTACATCTGAATTTTTGTTAATATCGTATCGAGTTGAAATAAAACTACTTTTTATCGGATTTTATCGCGGTTTACTTTAGATTTTAGATCCCAACGTTTCAAAGTCTTTTCAGACTTCATGTTCACGGGTGCACTGAGGTATTTGACGTCCAAAAATATTAATATTTTTGTTATTTTTATTTTCATTAATATTTTTGCACGTCAAATGCCTCAGTCCACCCGTGAATATGAAGTCTGAAAAGACTTTGAAACGTCGGGATCTAAAATCTAAAATAAACCGCTAAAAAGTAAAAAAGTAGTTTCATTTCAATGTGTGATATTCGCGTAAATCTAAGACAATCGTATCGAGTTATTAGAGTAGGCCTTCTGATACTTGAGAAGTTAGCTTAAAACGTACTTTGGGTGCATATCTCGAGATACAACGCGCCATACTGTACATTTTACATGAAACACGAACACTCGCGCAAAATGAACGAGGCTCGGCGCCTCAGAGTAGCAATTCATTAATATTCCTTACATAAACATAGGCACCGCATTTACTATGAGTATAAAACAGAGAATATATAATTTCAACCTCATTTGCGCATCTATCACTGTTACTACTATTATCAACAACGGCCCGAAACTCGGGTTCTATCGTTAAGCAATGAAGTAGTCTACGATGAAACGCACCTGCCTAATATACCAATTCACTCGTGATTACGAATGGCATTTGGTGAGAGGTGGCTGTAAGAAACTATGAAGGAGCAATAATTCCGATCAACCCTCTTAAATTATGTGACCAGACATCGCACCGGGACACGGCAAGACCGCTTAGAGGTGCGACTTTGTCTGGTGGGTGATCACTGACCACGTCCGAAGCTATTGTCATCTGATTTGCACTACCTGGAGACCGTGTGTTGGGATTCAGATAAAAGGACGAAGATGACTCAGCCCCCAATCAATATCTGTGAAGGAAAACATCGTCAGGAAAACGGCATGAAAAAGAACTAAACATTAGAGGACATGTGACATCCACAAACCCACGCTTAGCCAGCGTGTGTGGATTAAGCTAGCGGAAACAGAAACATAGATTCGTTGCATCACTATTAAAAACAATAAAAATTTGGCAATTTATAATTAATGTAATTAATTAATAATTTGCACTCAGTCAGACGATAACTCCTGAGTCATTTAAAGTCAAGGAATTTCTTTAAAGAATAGAATGATTTAGTATTAAGAAATTGAAATATGCCAAGCGGCCTTGTCGTGTTCCGGTGCGATGTCCGGTAATACCATGCAGAGGGGGTGGGTCGGAATTGTTGCTCTTTTAAAGTTTTTAACCATATGGAGGCTCATTCCACTGCCATCTTCTCACCGATAATCACGAGTGAATCGGTATACTGGGCTGGCGCGTTCAATCGTACACTACATTCATATCATATCACACAGCGTCCTCAATGAGATGGCTGACAGTGTTGATTGTCCACTGATCAGAGCTCTAATTGCAAAAACTAATTCTTTTATAAAAATTAATTACTAACATAGTTCTTAAGTTGCTACTAACGCATTATGGATCATTGTTGTCCGAAATAAATTATTTTTATTTTATTTTTTATTTTTTTTTATTGCATAATATCAGGCAAGTTGTAGTCAAGCGCCAGCCTATCGAAGAATAAAAATAAAAATAAATTATTATTACAAAAAAAAAATGCTTTTTGGTGCTATAAAAATAATAAAAACTGTATCCAACAGTGGAACTAAACCCAGAACTCGCTACTTGCTATTTCAATCACTTTATCACCGCAGCACAAAGTCAATATACACAATCAAAAACGGAAAAATCCAGAATTTATGTTTCAAAAGCCTTTTTGTGTCGTTATTTCGCTATAACAGTTGTTGGCAGATATCAGTAAATCCTTTAAGCTGATAATAAATTGGGTTTTAGTTAAAGTAGATAGATGGTACGTGGGTTCGGTGCTGACCTCGTGACTATTAATTACTGCTAATTACGTGTTTTAGCTGACATAGAATGGGTAATGTTTATAATCAAACAAGTGCTCAATCACCCATCCACCTACCCGCATTTGGCTAACATGTGTAGAGTAAGGCCTTAAACTTTTTTAACTCGTAAGATAGTTGAGAGAAGACTCGTCTCAATTTTTTTTTATCAAATAATAGGCTTGCTCTTGACCACAACTTACCTGATGTTAAGCAACGATGCAGTCTACAATGGAACGCGCTTACTCAGTAAACACCGATTCATTCGTGACTTGAAGACCGAGTAAATCGGTATAGAAAAAATGTAAAAATCACTACATAGTATAAAACAAAGTCGCTTTTTCTGTCCCTATGTCTTTATGTATGCTTAGCTCTTTAAAATTACGCAACGGATCCGGTTTTTTTGTAATAGATAGAGTGATTCCAGAGGTAGGTTTATAAGTATAACATATTGCACCGTGCGAAGCTGGGGCGGGTCGCTAGTTTCTATATAGTACAAAAGTCTTTCTTTAAATTATTGTTACTGTCGCACAAGAATAGATATTGATGACATTTGAGACTCACCTCTCTACAGCGTTGTGTTGTTGTTATGCTAAAATAAAAGTAAATGGACCTCAAGGGGTATGTGGAACTCATGACACCATATAAACAAGCATTTACATAATATATGAGTGAAAAAGAGGCAAGTAACATCTAATTTGACCGGCCGGTGGCGTGGTCGGTAAGATACTTGCTTTTCACGCCGCAGGTCGTGGGTTCGATTCCCACCCGAGACAAACATTCGTTTAAATATGTCTGTTTGTCTTGTGTCTGGGTGTAATTATTTATATTTAAGTATATATTTACAAAAGTAAAGTATTATATGTAGTATATTACCAGTTATCTGGTTTCCATAGTACAAGCTCTGCTTTGTTTGGGATCAGATGACTGTGTGTGTTAATTTCCTAAAAAAAAATGAATGGATTTTTCAACCTACTTCAAATAGAAGGAGCTTTTCAATTAGATGTGACGGTACAACTATGTTAATTATAATTCGACTTTGATAATTTTTGTGTGTGCGTGCGTGCGTGCGTGCATACGTAGACGGATGTTCCGTTACTAAAAGGGGTCCTAGTTTACTACGGAATCTTAAAAAGGGTAGGTACTTTTGCTATCAGTACAAAGTAATATCAACAACATAAATTTCTCGATAAAAGAATTGCCAGTTTGCGGAATTAGAGTGTAGTCAAAGGACCCTTATCTGACCCTATGTTACGGAGATCAGGATTCGGTCCAGTTATCGCCCTACTTGTTGAGGTTATAGGGGTAACCAAAAACCTTTTGTGGTAAAATTATTTAGCAACAACGTGCATGACTGTACTTAATTTACATTTCAGTATGTGCTAGATGTATAAAAGGGTGATTTGTTTTGAACAGGATCTGAATTCTATTTTGGGTCATGCATGGGTTAATTTCTGCAGCGGTATCATCTGCCCTTGAAATATAAAGTCTCAGGTTCGATTTCCTTTCATGCTCATTTTTATGTGAATTTGTGTCAAATTCTGTGTTGGGCTTTATATTTTGAAATATGCTCGCAAAGATCTATGATGGGAAAGTGTCTATGATGGGACCCCCCTGCCCAATATACCAATTTACTCGTGATCACGAATGATTTTCGGCGGGAAGGTGGCAGTGGAATGGGACTCCATATGGAACCATAAAGAAGTAACAATTCTTACCCATCCTCTTAAATGGTGTCACGAGACATCGTGCCAGAACACGGCAAGGCCGCTTGGCGGTGTGGTTTTGTCTGTTGGGTGGTCACTAACCACGGCCGAAGCCTACCACCAGTTAATTTCCAGTTAACATAAAAACAACTTGATTGATTGTCACCTGATTTACACCAGCCGGGGACCACGTGTGGGGATTCAGATAAAAGGTGCACTCACACGGACGAAAGTGACTCAGACGCCGAATTTAAAAAAGAAGAAATTGACTGACTGACACAAAGTACTGGGTCTAGAGTCTCCAAATTTGGCACATTGGTTCCGTAAGTATGAGGTCTAGTAATGCACTAAGAAAGGGTTTTTCAAAACTCACCCCCTATGGGATTGAAACGGGAATTAAAAGGAGAAAAAAAACAAAGAGTAAGTCTGACCCATCAGTGTCAAACATGGACATTACTCAGTAAACGCTGTGAGTACCTACTAGAGGCAACCCACAACACTGATTTTCAGCAATGTCCATATTCCCACAGTGTGACGCCAGGCGCCAAGGTTGCCAAGAGATCAAACCTGCATTATTTGATTGTATTTATTAAAAAAAAAGCAAATATTATTAGCAAATAGTGTCAGGAAAGGTCTTTTATATTCACTTAGTTATGCAAATCGGTAAGTAGTTACACTGTTAAGCCATCATTTAAAGATTAAGGCTCAGATTACCCTACCTACCCCAATATTAAACTATAAAAGGCTCCTAGGGGATTCAGTAAGTTAAACTAAGATAAAATGTGGATTAGCCGCTCACACGATCGCTCAACTTGGCGTCTCGTAAGTTGGTCTACTGATTCACCAGCGGACGTTTAACTCGTACGGAGTCCAGCGATGTATTGATTTAAATGGTAACAGTTAACACAGAATACATTAAACATAATCTTAAAGCTATACATAAACAACACTTTATTCAGTCGATCAGTTCTGCAGTGTCATCTGTCATAATTGACAGCTGAGGTTGATCCGGTCCAAACTCACTATGACCGACAACATACATAGGTATATAAATAAATTACACCCAGACTCAGAAGAAATACGTCAACAGTCTGTTGTAAGTATTACACAATATTTTTCTATAGTTGTTCACAATATTTCCTGAACCTGTCACATTGGAAAATAAGATACTTTTATTTTCTTTACAACAATGTATACGAGAAGGTTTGAGAAGTGCATATCACTTTGAAATAGTGCATTCTTCTCATTTCTCTGCGAAGTTTGTTTCCTGATAAATTTATATAGGGTGACTGGACATTAATATCAAAACTATTCCACGTGGTAGTTGTTTGTACTCATGAGTACAAACTTATTATTATTATCTAAATCAAAATGTTATTTAATATTTTGCCGAACAGTAGAGACAATAATCGTTAGCAAAGAAGCGCGAGTAACCCCATCACTCCCTACTCTACTCTGCAGTATCATCGTCTGCAGTCCAAGGATCAATATAAAATGGCGAATGTAATATAAAAAAGTACATTTTTTTTAAGAAAACTTGTTGTAATCCTGAGCACAATTCTTGGATAACTATTTTAGTCTAGTTACCAGTCACCCTATATATGAGTTAGTTACATACAAAAAGTAAATAAAAGAAAGAGTAAAAATAAATGAAATGTCTTAATTTCAATTGCACAGCTTTATGAAAAACGAACCGACTTTAATATTTTAACAATAAGTCAAAAACTACTTAACAGATTTTGATAACATTTAAATAGATCTCTTTTAAATAGACCTAGAAACAATACCTAGTGAAACCAATAAAGAATCATCAAAATCGATTTATAACTATTGTATTATCGCGTAATATACATACAAATAAAAACACATTTCAAATCGAGAACCGCTCCTTGTTGACATCATTTGAACAAAAAAAATGAATTTTCGCGGTTTATTTTAGATTTTAATTCCCGACGTTTCAAAGTCTTTTCAGACTTCATCTTCAGGGGTAGACCGAAGTATTTGGCGTCCAAAAAATATTAATCACAATTATTACTGACTACGTACAAACAATATTACTTAAGTAGCAAACTGAGCTCACATTTTCTGAGTTGATTTTGCTTGGGTTTAGGTACAAGTAAATTAAGCACTGGGTCCCAAGCTGGTGGTATATATTTCAACCATTATCTCTGTTAAAATTAGGATGTTTTTTTTAATTTCAATAGCTTCCCGGATCATTCTTGGTAGGAACCGGTTTTCTTTGACAAGAACCTGTGTTTTATTAAGGTTTTGGTGGTGTTTTATCAGTAGTTTTATTTCAATGTGTGATATTCGCGTAAATCTAAGACAATACTATCATTTGAAAAGAAGAATCGACATAAAGAGGTTATCGTTCAGAGCCTTTTTTAACTTGTATCAAAAAAGGTTCCTAGAATTATATATTGGTTGAAAAATTAGCTCGCTTTTCCGTTGTTTCTCGGAAAATTACTGTAAAGCGTTTTCTTTTTGTGCACACAGGTAAAAAGTTTAACTAAAAAGGTAGCTCACATAGAAATAAAGTGTTTGTTTAGCGTTAATTATTAATGTTCGTAATGGAAACCAGAGGAATAAAACGAGGCGAATCTTGGAACTAGGTTTATTCCAAATGTTATACAATATAATAAATATAAATAAATATTCTGGGACATCAACACACACGGTCATCTGGTCCCAAGCTAAGCAGAGCTTGTGTTATGGAAACCAGATAAGTGGTATATACTATACATATAATACTTTTCTTTTGTAAATATATACATTTAATAGATATTTACACCCAGCCTCGATACAAACAGACATGCTCATCACACAAATGTTTGTCTCGGGTGGGAATCGAACCCACGACCTGCGGCGTGAAAAGCAAGTGCCTTTTTCGACCACGCTACCGGCCCGTCGACTGTTTACCAAACTATTTTAAGAGTTTAGAGAATTTATACTAGCCGTGCCCAGCATTGGGACTGTAAGGGGTTAATGTAACAATATTAATAAGAATTTCTTGTTTAAAGATTTCTGTCAACAAATTTAATGATTACTTCTCATCCAAATAAACTCTCATTAAATTAATATTCTCATTAAAACAACAATTAATAACTTGATTAAGTACCTAACCTGTTTCTTCACAGCGTATTTTATAACTTTGCTAATAAATACAACCTACTTTGTTTGTTCAATAAAAGGTTTAATATATTCTGTTACTTCGTTGTAAATTTAAAATGGCCGCTTACCTTTTGTGTAATTAAAATGAAACGAGAAAATATTTGAATTATTACATATTTTATCAATTTACTTGCGACTCGCCGGGACTTGTTTGTCTTGAGTCTGGGTGTTATTATTTATCTATAAAAAAGTATTATATGCAGTATATTACCAGTTATCTGGTATCATAATACAAGCTCTGCTTAGTTTGGGATCAGAAGGCTGTGTGTGTTAATGTCCCACAATATAAAAAAAAAGTTTAGACCTTGATCCAAACACGCTGGTTAAGTGTCGATGTGGATGCCATGTGCTCTCAAATAATAATAATATTCTGGGACATTAACACACACGGTCATCTGGTCCCAAGCTAAGCAGAGCTTGTGTTAAAGAATACATATAATATATACTTAAAATAGATAATTATACCCAGACTTGATAAAAACAGAATCCACGACCTGCGGCGTGAAAAGCAAGCATCTTACCGACCACACCACCGGCCCGTCAATATAAAAACGATTATGTAGATATGCTGGTTTTCTTACGAACTTCTCTTACTTTTCTCACAAAAATTTGTGGGTACGATCGGGGAACGAACCTGCGATCTTCCGTTTCAAAGCTGAAGCTAGTATTTATATTTTTAATTAGCTATCTAACGATATGTCATACGACGGTACAAAAACAACGGTGAAAGTACCAAAAAAATTTAGATTATACTAGCTGCCCCAGCGAACTTCGTACCGCGCAAAATTGTGAATCTAAACCATTCCCAGATCCCATTGAACACACACAAAAAATTTCATCAAAATCGGTCCAGTCGTTTAGGAGGAGTTCAGTCACATACACACGCACACAAGAAATATATATTTTAAGATTTTTCAACTTTGTCGGACCTGTTGATATTTACTACTATGTCAAATTACAGCCATACGGCCAACCTGACGGCAAAACTATAAAAGACTACTTTGGAACTCTAAAAATAAATTGATGGATGTTTGTTTTGCTAAACTCGAGAACGGCTTAATGGATTAAGCAATTTGATTTTGGTATTGAAATTATCGTGAAGGTCCAAGGTGTTACCAACATAAAAATATGTTTTATGAAATAAAATATAATATATCATACTCTTAATAATTTATTACTTTGCAGTAGGTACATTTATAAAGTTGTTATAATAATTAAACATTTGTGGTTCTCCATATTTTGCCGCCCATGGCATGCAAATTAAAAAAGTCATTAAAGAAATTACAACATATATACGAGGAAAAAAAATTATAAATTATACATTTTAAAAATATGTCCAATTATAAATATGATATGTCAATTATTCAGTATGGTCAATATAATTAAATTCAATTATTATAAGTTTATCTAATAATAATACCACGGATTACAGTTTATCAATTAAATAATCATTTACCTTATGATATGTTTTTTCTACTAACAATTCAAATAATCGTTTTTTAAACAACTTCTTGTTTGTGATGTCTAGCTTGGATTTAGGTAGTTTATTGTATATAGATGGCGCCATGCCTAAAAAGTTTTTACTATAAATAGATTTTTTATGTGGTTTGTGTCTAATTTTATGGTTATGTCGTGTACTATTTAAGTTTTCAAATAAATGTAAATTATCTCTTGTAAATATGACGACTTCGTAAATATAAAGGGAAGGAAGTGTTAAAATCCGAAGACTTTTGAAGTGAGGTACGCAACTGTCAGTGTTACGAATGCCGCATAATCACCATCTTACACATCTCTTTTGTGCTCTGAAAGCTATTTCTACGTTCGTGGAATTGCCCCAGTATATGTTGTATTGGCAATTCTCTCTCTTCTCTCGGAGCTTGTATTTATATGTTTTAATTGAACTCCAAATTCACCTGGATCCAAATGATTAGAAACCATAAAGGAGCAAAGATCCTGACCCACCTTCTTAAATGTCACCAGACATCGCTCCGGAACACAGCAAAGCCACTGGGCGGTGCGGCTTTGTCTATTGGGTGGTCACTAACCACAGCCGAAGTCTACCACCAGTTGATTGTCACCTGATTTGCACCACCCGGGGACCACGTGTGGGGATTGAGATAAAAGGTGCACTCCCACGGACGAAGGTGACTCAGCCCACAAATCTCCGAGGTATGGATTTCAGGCCACACAGGCAGAGACTCTACACAAGGAAGGTTTACAAGGTGAGAAATATAAGGTATGAAGATCACTGGGGCAGCTAGTAAAACAATAAAATTTCTACGTAGGTACTATTTGCCTACATTTCTATATTCAAATAATAGGAAGAAATATTTCCAGTTTCCATCAAAGTGTAAGCAAACATCTCGTACTTCGCAAATATTTATCCCGGCCCAAAATGAAAATGGATGTCAGTGTTCAGTAAGAATAATTTATGTAAAGGTTCGCGCAGACAACGGCAAGTATTTAATTAATCTAAAATTAGTTAGCAGGTATCATTGCTCTAACCACTCCATCTTCGTCTTCATTGTAAGAACATTGAGTATAATTGAGGTCAAAAGTGCTGTTAGTTAAATTAATATAATAATAATAATAATAATCTTTATTATCTCCTCACAAAAACAAGAATCAAAAAGAACTAAAAATAGGCATATCATACAAATTGTAACAGTATAGTGTATGTCGTAATTCGTAAAGAAATTATAAACTCGTTGGATGGAGGTTGGTTATTATTGTATATTCCAAGAAAATAGTAAGAATCTGTTTTAAATTAGAAGCAATATTGGTTGACGTATGAAAGGCGCAGCGCGGTGGTCTTGCGCGTAACAAAGAGTATATAACACTACGTTCTAGCGCGTAATGGCGGGAGGGCAAGTGGCGCTCGAGTCATCTGCGCGTGGCGTTGGCTGTGCGCGCACGTACGCATGCGTCTCACTCCGAGTGCCGGCTGGTGCCGAGCGAATAAGTTTTTCTAGAGACGATAGCATGGGGTCTTTGGAGACTTAAGAGTAAAAAGAGTAGATCTTCCAGGCCGGCGAAGTGTAATACCCGGCCACAGCAGTACCAACTGTTCTTGTCTAGGACTTTTATAATAATACTAGCTGCCCCAGCGAACTTCATACCGCGCAAAATTGTGAATCTAAACCATTCCCAGATCCCCTTGAACACACAAAAATTTCATCAAAATCGGTCCAGTCATTTGAGAGAAGTTCAGTGACATACACACTCACAGAAGAATTATATATAACTAGCGGAACCGGCAAACGTCGTTCTGCCCGGTAAAGCAGTGCCATCTACCGGGTCTCAGACCTACCGAATTTAGCAAATAATAAATAATAGGTATTTAAGCCGGTTTTCGGCACTTCTTCGCTTTCTAAATTTTCTTTATTTTAATTTTTCTCTGTGTAAGAACCATCCTCGTACTTAAAGGAATATTTTAAAAATAGAATTAGCGAAATCGGTCCAGCCGTTCACGCGTGATGTCGTGACAACGGAAAACGGGTTTCATTTGTATATATATAGAAGATAAGCTAATCATCAGTAAAACTTTGCTTGTGCGATTCAGAATTGCTGTCTCTTATGTAGCGTTTAGTATGTGAGTGGCACATTAAAAAGTTGAGTAGATAGTTAACTAATAAGGTTTCTATAGGACAGCCAACGGTATGTTTGCCAATTCACTTAGGTACCTAGTAAGGCTCCATGATCTTATTAAAATTTAAGGGCAACAATATTTACTCACTCTGGCGTAAGATCTATATCGGTATATTACGGCCCAACGTCTAAAAATTGTGACGTGATAAATCACTGTTAATTTTAATTTTGCATAAACAAAAAAAGTCAAATACACTGGCCCACAGAACTATGTAACTTTCTTTTTAAATATTTTTTTTCTAAACTATAGAAAATATATAGAAAAATCAAATGTTATCAGCTCTCTTTTCAACTATTCACCTAAACAGTAACATTTTCCACTTACAACATGAAATTTTTATGAAATTTTAAATATGAGGTACATATAAAAAATCTACATTAAAATAAATTATTTCAAATGTATTTGATTTAAACACTTTTACTTTCTTTTACTTCACACTTTTAAGGTTCTGGGTTGTCACTATTTTCAGTACACTTCAACCCTTTTTAGTGTCCCATTGCTGGGCACGAGTCTTCTCTCATCTATTTTATGAGATGAGAGAGTTTAGGCCTTAATCCACGCACACTGGCCAAGTGCAGGTTGGTGGATATTCAGTACGTTTGGCCGTAATTTATAAACACCAAAATTTTTGTAGAGCCTTACGAGACTAGACGCACACACATACCGAAGCGATAACAAAAGATCGATAACATCATATATATTGCATTAACTTAAGATTGACTTGTAACATTTCGTAAATGTACTTACACCAACGAAATATGACATATCAATCTTAATCTCGTACAATTTTAATTTTTATCATCTTTCACAATCGTTCGATTCGTTATATGTGATTTTGTCTAGAGGCCCAGTAATTTCCGCTGGTCGTTCGGCTAACACAAAAGTGAAACCGTGGTAGTGGGTTTTCAGGGGAAGAGCGGATGGATTTGGTGAGTATATTTCTTTGGAGACTTACACACCCACTGTCAGGCCCTTTGCAGTGGGATCTACAATAGGTTTTTTATCGAAAAAAAAAGCGGTGGACTTAGTAGTTTAAAAAAATGCCAAAGTCACGCTTATAACACCCAAAGGTATGAGGTATGGTTAGAGGATATCATTCACATTAAGTAATATTATTATTGTTCACATTTATATGTAAATTTTCAGAAAATTTGACACTCTGTCTAATGTCTTCCCACTTCACATTATACCGTTCGAAGGTATAAGGTAGTTTTGGGATAAGAAAGGTCGGTTTAATGTTTAATAAAACACCTGTTTAAGGCTTTGTGTCCACCAGAGATGTGCGAATTAAGTAAACGGTAACGAAAAAACGAATCTTTTTATAATTCTTGTCTAACCAGGGCCTCTAGACAAATTACATAGCGAAGCGATTATGGAAGATTAAAAATCACGTGGCAATCTTTATGTGGTTCCCATACATTTTATTCTTCTCGATTTGGTTTATTTGCTTTTCTTTCAATTTTGTTTTATTTGTTTTTTTTTTCTTCTAACACATCGTTTTTTATTAGTTTTGGGTGTTCTTTCTTTCTTTCTATGTAATTTGTCTCGAGGCTCAGTATTTTACGCCACCGCTGATCCTGTCGATGGAGTCTATACATACTACAAAACTATATGACCGTTTTCAGTGACGCTATGTAGCAGCACGGGTAAACGTACTAAGAACATTCTCCGCAGTGTAGTAACTGTGCGAGAAAAATGTGAAGCTCAAACTATGCAATATCTAAACTATGCATACCGATAATATATATCGCCTTTACCTATAGCATGCATCCATAGCGCGTATACATCATATCACAGATAACATCAACTGTGGCACGCGTACAAAAACTTTGAGCAATAAATCGTGCAAAATATTGAGACACTGTAACAGTTTTAAAATTCTATAGATAAATCATACAAGGTTACATACAAACATGATTAATTTTCGTCCTAGAGATAGAATTGAGATAGATAGATTGTGTTCACTAAGCTGTCGTTTTACATTATAATATAATAGCATCACACCACTTTTTGTCGGCTTTTTTGTGTCCCATACGTAATAGGGAACGAGCTTATTCCCATTCATTGAGCACAATACCAAATTTTGAGTTTCGACTAAGATTGTTTAAGTATTATTAGAAAAGTATTTTTACTTGGTGGTTATTAATTACTTACCACTGGACTAACGAGGCAGTTATTAACTATCTTTTAGCTATCTTTTTAACCTAAAAAAGAGATGTTATAAATCTGATGCGTGTAAGTAACTGTGTACTGCTAAAGCCTTGTTTCCTGACACCAGTACGTGTGGACAATTTTTTTTTTATTTAAATGTCAAATTCAAAAATAAATAAAAATAGAAATAAGTTTATTAAACTTAATGGCATATACATACATACATGAGCTAGTTACAATACAATAAGCTGAATATAATTACATATTACTATTTATTATCTTTAAAATCTATCTATAATCTACGAGTATATGATTATGTTCTATGTATATTAGACCAATAACTACTAACTTCTACAGAATAGGTGTCTGTTAGCCTGAGCTAGATTAATATATAACCAGTGTTTAAGGCCAGCTCTCTAACTATTCTAAATTAAGACAACATACACAACTTCATTGCTAGTTTCTACAACAATAAACAAAATGCCTAGATAATTATATTAAAAAATAATCTATTTCAGAATTTCTAGTAATTTTGACATGATTCTTAGCTAAGTCTGAGTCTTGACAAAATTTTGACGTGTATTTTTTTAGTATATCTTTAAAAGGTACGCACTGCTGTAGTGGAAACGCGGCTGTATGGTATGTCGCTGTTCAGTTGGGACCGGATAGGAAGTTCTTATTGAGCAGAATCAATACCTACTATATGTTGGAAAATCGGATTATTCCGAAGATTAGGTTGTTTTTCTTTGAACCGATACAAGAAGGTAGATAAAAAATAAACGATATAAAAGTGTAGGGCTTCTTTTATAATGTACTTCGGAAAATATCGAAAGCCTAATGCTCAATAATACCAATTTACATAGTTCTAATTAACGGGCCGGTGGTGTGGTCGGTAAGATACTTGCTTTTCACGCCGCAGGTGGTGGGTTCGATTCCCACACAAGTCAAACATTTGTGTAATGAACACGTCTGTTTGTCTTGTGTCTGGGTGTAATTATCTATATTTATGTATGTATTTACAAAAGAAAAGTATTATAATATGTAGTATATTACCAGTTATCTGGTTTCCATAGTACAAGCTCTGCTTAGTTTGGGATCAGATAGCCGTGTGTGTTAATGTCCCACTATATACTATTATTACTAAGTATATAATACTTACTCTATGAGCTATTTCAACTAATTCCAATCTACACTCTTCCGCATCGGTTTAAATGCTTAAAATCTTTTAAAACCATTTCTATCTTGAACTAGAGTGAGACCTACCCGTAGCAACACAAAAAACACAGTATCCACACAGAATAAACCAACCGACTAGATCAAAAGATACGGAATTCTCAAGATACGTTTATTCGAGCGCTCGTAAAACAGTGGTGCGGGGCATTCCTCAAATACTTTAAGGATATTGCTTCATGGAACTGGACAAAGGCTGTGCAGAGCCTTGAGATACCAATAAAATGTACATTAGTTTCAGACCATTTGATACTAGTCGACCTCGCTTTGCTTTTAGTGTACCTACTTGTTTTATTTTCATGATTGTAGGTACCAACGGTGAAGAGTTTTTTTTTATCCTATAATGAGCTTGCGCTTCACCACAACTTGCCTGATGTGAAGTAATGTCGCTGTCTACGATAGAACGCGCTTACCCAGAAAATAACGATTCACTCGTAACTTGAAGACGGGCAGATTATAGCTATCGGGAAACTGAAATGCCGGTAACAAATTCCACAACTTGGCAGTTCGCACAATAAAAGTGGAGGCAAAGCGCTTTGTGCCCGTGGAATTTCCACCACATAACGGTGGCGCATTTATGTCTACCTGTCTGATGAAAGAACAGGGATGGGGGAATAAGATTGTGTAATTCCAACGCACACTCTCCGAAGTGTATCCGATAAAAGACCGAAAGACTAGCAACTATGCGGCGATGCTTGAGGCTTTGCATTGTAGCCTTGACGAGGGATTCCTTGCCAATAAAACTCTTCATAAGAGTCCATACAAACCGATTTCCATCGGCAAATTGTCAATATCACACGTACTTAATAATATATTATGTAACGCCTAAAACTTTTAAATAGCGACAAAAATAAGTACAGCATCAAGTGTAAGAACGATCGGTGACGGTACTGAAGTTGTAGTGTGGTGGGGTATAGTAAAAAAAAACTTTACAGTACGTATACAAAAAACACATTTTATATGTGCGAAGCGAGTTTCTCTTTTCCTTGTTTACGACAATTTTCTATATTTTACAAAACGTTTGTTTTGTTTTTGTTCCAGTTCGAAGTGCGTCCCACACTATTACGTCCCTAGACGTGCCCTTATGGGCAGACCCTCGGCGGGAGTCAGACCTTCGCTGCCAGTACACACGGCTGGCAGAAGACCCGCCGTTACATTCAGTTAAATGGTACAGAGATATGGAAGAGATATTTAGGTACACGCCTCAAGAGGTAAGTAATAATTTATTAAATAACCTTAAATTGTAATACACCATTATAATATACCATGTAACGGCTTTGCTTACACTGTCCCTTGTTTTATTCTTACTAGCTTATTTTTTATTTAGTTTAGACCTGTATCTAAACTAAATAAAAAATACTAAACATAAAATATAACATTATTATTAATGCGTAGACAAACCCAGGCTACAAAATATGTTTAGTTGTTTACTCAACGCGCGCGTGGGAACTGGTTTCGTGGAGCGAGAAATCATACCGCGGCCGTCGTAGACCACACTCGCTGCTTGCCGTCGCCTTGTACGGACACGTCAATATTTTTCTATACGATATAACTTACGAGTACCTTCTACCGTCGTTTAAAATAATGTTATAAAATCTGGTTATTAAAAAGGGCTGAAGATATAAGCCTCATAGTTAATACTTATAATACATACGATTAATAGTGAATACCCCAACTCGGGTGAGTGTTACAATACGTTATTTTTAGAATTAGTTGTAGTTTTTTTGCATTGTCCGCTGTTCATATTTGCAACTTCATGTCATGGCGGGTGCGTTATAAAAGCACATTACTAGCTAAGTACCTACTGCTTCTCGGTAATATAATTGTTCATGAAAGGTTTTATACAATTATATATACTATCTTGCAATTATAAACAGCATGATTAAATTTAGTTTAGTAAGGTGCTACTGTCGTACGTGACTGTATGTAGGTACCCACAACCTGAACGTTTCTTACGCTTTGTATTGTATTATTTTAATTGTATGTAGCCACACCTGACTGCCTCATCGCTGATCACTATTTCATCCATGCACATCGACATCATCTGTCCCTGCTTGGCTTAGCACCGCTTTACAATAAGGATCAGGATGTCGCAGTCAAACTATAGTTTCGGTAAAATTATAAAACGTCTGGTATTCTGGCGATTCCAGGGTCCACTCCTCCGGTTAAGGCCGTGTTTTTAAGAAGTTGAAAAAGACGGATAGACCGGCCATCTGACTGTGGGTCGTGTCTGTGGACCGCCCCTCCTGTACATCACTGCGCCGTCATCGCTGGAGACCTAATCAGGGCAGTGGTGTTGTTGTACTGACGGTTACACATGACGGTCATGAATTAAGGAACCCATCCTATCGTTTATTCAAATTAAACGCTTACTAAATTTTTTTCTACTTCTGTAAATTAGAGACTTTTAGTTTTAGTAATTATTTAATATACTTAATATTGTACGTTCCTGGTTTTATTTTTAGGCTAACGATTAGGAACGTCACATTGGCGCCCAATTGCAGGATAATTCATGACCAGATTGTGTATCTCATGGCATGTAATGGTTTTCTGTGATGTTGGCTTTTAATAACATAGTTTTAAGGTAGAATTTAACCTAAAGTTGCTATTGCGCTGTATATAGACGATATGTAAAAACTTCACTCATCTATACTAAAATAAATAGTATTGTTACTTTTCATAATACAACGACGCATTGTCCAAATCTACATGTACCTACACATAAATTTAACATACTGCTTTTAAATCTGTTTCATCTGTATTTTAGTTATTAATATCTTGTAAATGTTTTAGCATTCATTGTAGCATATCATAGTGTTGCAGAACTGTATTAAGTAGATTTAGCGTTTGTAACACACACTCATTTGGTTTCTCTTGAATTTACTATGGCGTATCCTATTAAATTTTTATCGCTACAAAAAGCCGAACTACAGTACGAAGTTGAGCTCCGTGGGAGTACAGGGGAATCAGTTTTAGAGCTTAGAAAACAGATAGTAAAATTAACGCAAATACTGCCATCAGAGGACATACTCGAATCACATTTAGATCCTAGTACCGACTTAAAGGAAGTTAAAGAGTCTCTTTTAAAATCACAAAATAACTTAGTGACCCTTAAAGCGAAATTTGATAAAAGTTTGTGCTGTAGAACCGAAACTTTGCTTCATCACGTCTATCATAGGTTGAATAGGATTGAAATTACATCAGAAGTTCGTGACATCTATAAAGTCTGTCACGATAATTTAAACTCACAATTAAGAGATTTGTCCGTGCTTATGCCACAAAGTTCGCGAGTTAAAAATCCTACTCCAAGTACTTCCAGCGTTTCTCCAGATACTTCAACTATATCGGTTACTTGTGAGCGCGGACTTTCTTCGGAAATTAGTAAATTAAAATACTCTGGTAAGACATGTGTTCATTCTTTCATACAGCAGGTTGAAGAATTTGTGCAATCAAGAGGTATCTCCTTTGAAAAAATTATATCGTCAGCTTTTGAGATTTTTGTTGATGATGCGTTACACTGGTACCGTTATAATAAGGATAAAGCTAATACCTGGTCTGAATTACGCATCCTACTAAAAAAAGACTTTAGTAGCTGCGACTATGACTACAAGCTTGCTGCTGAAATACGATCTCGTACCCAAGGTGATCAAGAAAATATTACGATATACATATCAATTATGCATGGAATGTTTTCACGTCTTAACAAAGCAATGACTGAAGAAGAAAAGTTAGAGATTTTAATGCATAACATTCGTCCTTGTTATGCAAATACACTAGCATCATTTTCATCTAAAATCGAATCTATTGATGATCTTAAAACTGTATGTCGTAATTACGAAGATATTAAAAGCAGATTTTCACTATTTCATGAGCCGCCTAGGGTGACTAGCAATACTCTTGCACCAGAGTTTGCCTATAAATCTAATACTTTTTATAATAGAGATTATCAGCAGAAATATAACAATAATTACAGTACCACAGCGAAAACTAATCCTAATTCTTCTAGTTATAAAGGGCCAAGTAAATTATACTCTAGTCATGTAAATGATAACCGTGTGCTCGAAGTTGCTGCATTATCTAGTGAACCACCTAGATCTCCTTATTGTCCTAGATGTAGATCTAACAGTCACTCGCTCAGAAATTGTAAGCAAGCACGCTACCCTATCTGTTTTAAATGTGGAAGAAAAGACGTACGCTACCCAGAGTGTCCTGATTGTAACCCTGCATCTAAGTTAGAATCGACAAAAAACTAAGTAGGCCTGATTGGAGTAACCAAACAAAAGAACGCAACGAATGGTTACAATTTTTAAAAAATTATTTTAAATTTAACTCTTATAATTCCGTTGCTCCAATCAATGATAACAATATAGATAAAACTCGTCCTTATGTTAATATAAAAATATTAGGGGAATCCATAACTGGACTTCTGGATACTGGTTCTTGCGTTACCATTTTAGGAAACAACTCTCATATTAAATTACTGAAGATGGGGTTCACCATACACGACACTACCCCTGTTCAATTCACAGCTGCTGGTGGAGGTAAATTAAGTTCTATCGGTTCTATATGTCTACCTATACATTTTCAAGACGAAACGCGTAATATTAATGCTTATATTGTGCCTGAAATTAAGAACTCCTTAATCTTGGGTATTGACTTTTGGCGAATATTCGGTCTTTTTCCTAAACACTTGGATGCCATAATTTATCATAAAGACTCAGAAACAACCCTTATGAATGATGCTGTAGCTCCTCAAATATTATGCCCTTATGAACATTTGAAAGATGATCAAAGGGTCATTGCTGACGCTCTTATTACACAATTTCGTGAAATTTCCTATGAAGAACGTGGGTTAGGTCGCACATCACTTATTTCTCATGCAATCGATACCGGAACTGCTGAGCCGATACGACAGCGGTATTACCGAATGTCACCCGAAAAGCAGAGAATCCTTATCGAACAGTTGGATGAAATGTTGAAAGATGATGTGGTCGAGCCTTGCGAAAGTCCATGGTCTTCTCCTGTTCTTCTGACTCCTAAAAAAAGTGGAGAACTTAGATTCTGTCTTGATAGCAGGAAACTTAACGCAATTACAAAAAAGGACGCGTACAGTTTGCCTTATATTACAGAGATATTAGATAATTTACGGGACGCTAAATACCTAACTAGCATTGATCTTTCCAAGAGCTTTTGGCAGATTTTGATAAGAGAAGAGGACAGATGCAAGACCGCATTCTATATACCCTCTCGTGGTACGTATCAGTTTAAATCTATGGCTTTTGGTTTGACCAACGCGCCTGCTACACAGCAAAGATTGGTCGATATCTTATTTTATGGCCCTGAATTTGAGCACAAAGTCTTCGTATTTATTGATGACATAATTATAGTGTCTAATAGTTTTGAAAACCATATAGATCTCCTAAAACGTGTCCTAGAAAAATTGAAAAAAGCTAATCTAACTATTAATTTTACTAAAAGTAGATTTTTTAGAGAACAACTTAAGTATTTAGGCTACGTCGTTGACGCTAAAGGGCTACGCGCTGACCCTGAAAAAGTCGAATCAATTACTAACTATCCTACGCCTACAAACCGTAAAGAAGTTAGACGTTTTATAGGCACAGCTTCGTGGTATCGTCGCTTCATTCCGAGTTTCAGTAGTCTTGCTGCACCTCTCAATAAATTGACTTCACAAGGCAAGAATGCTCCGCCCTTTTCCTGGTCTCAGGAAGCCGACAAATCGTTTAAACGTCTAAAATCATACCTAGCTTCAGCTCCTATTCTAGCGTGTCCTGATTACACTAAGTCTTTTGAAGTCCACACTGATGCCAGTGACTTTGGAATAGGTGGCGTACTTACACAGACCATCGATGGCGTTGAAAAGGTAATAGCGTACATGAGCAAATCTTTATCCAAACAGGAACGCAATTACAGTGCTACTGAACGCGAAGCTTTAGCTGTTCTCACTGCCATTGAACATTGGCGCTGTTACCTAGAAAACGGACTCAAATTTATAGTGTTTACTGATCACTCTTCACTTAAGTGGTTTTTAAACCTTAATAACCCAACTGGCAGACTAGCTCGCTGGGGAGTTCGCCTTTCTGCTTACAATTTTGAAATAAAACATCGCAAAGGCTCTGATAATGTAGTTCCTGACAGTTTATCTCGTGCTGTTCCGGTATCTGTCATTGATAGTTCATCTGGCGGACTATCCCAAACGGCTCCTATTACTAGTGATAGCTGGTTTTTGAATATTTATAAAGGCATTTTAAATTCCTCTAACTCTTTCCCAAATTATCGCATTTCAAACAACAAATTGTATCGGTACATTAAATCTATTAACCCGTTACTGAGAGAATTCGAGTGGAAGGAAGTAGTACCATTGGAACTTCGTCAAAACGTAATTTCTCAGAACCATTGTGAACCGACTTCTGGACATCTTGGCATTTTCAAAACATTTAAACGTCTATCATTAAAATATTTTTGGCCAGGCTTGCATCGGGACGTAACTAACTTTGTTTCTTCTTGCGACGCTTGTCTCTCATATAAATACCCTAACCATACTACCTTAGGTACAATGGGACGACCAAAGGATTGTTGCCGCCCATTCCAAATGATAAGCATCGACTTAGTTGGTCCCTTGCCTATAACTCGAAAGCAAAACACATTCTTACTGGTAATTAATTGTTGCTTTTCTAAATATTGCTTGTTGTTCCCGTTGAAACGGGCAACAGCCGATATAATATCTAAGATTATAGAAGATAATGTTTTCCTTGTCCACGGCATACCTAGTACAATACTCATGGACAATGGTAGACAATTTATTAGTAATACAATGAAAAATCTTTTTGCTGCTTACAGTATCCCTAATGTATTCTATACACCACTATATACGCCACAAGTAAACACTGTGGAACGTTATAATAAAACAATAATTACTGCTGTGTCGACCTTCGTAGAAAATGACCATAGATCTTGGGATACTTATTTACCCAAAATTCAATTCGCTTTAAATAGCGCGGTAAACGAAGTGACAGGTTTTACACCATCACTTTTAGTATTCGGTCGAGAATTAGTAAGTTGTGGTACTCATTATATCGATACTGATATTGAAGATCATATCATTTTTAGTCCACGCGATGCTTATGCTGAAAATCTAGGCCATTTACGCAAAACTTTTGACAAAGTTCAGGCATCGTTAATTAAGGCTCACTCTAGAAACAGTACGAATTATAACCTTCGGCGTAAAAACGTAGACTTTAACATCGGAGATATTGTATGGAAGAGGACATTCTACCAAAGTGACAAAGACAACAGATTTTCCAAAAAACTTGCACCCAAATTCGTTAAATGTCGAATAACAGGTAAGAAGTCTAGACTTGTCTTTGATCTGGAAGATATGTTAGGCAATAAATTGGGGACTTGGCATATTAAAGATTTTAAACTAACATAGGTAGTTTTTTAAGAGGATTTCTACAAGGTAAAATCCTAATCTAAAAAGGGGGGTATGTAACGGCTTTGCTTACACTGTCCCTTGTTTTATTCTTACTAGCTTATTTTTTATTTAGTTTAGACCTGTATCTAAACTAAATAAAAAATACTAAACATAAAATATAACATTATTATTAATGCGTAGACAAACCCAGGCTACAAAATATGTTTAGTTGTTTACTCAACGCGCGCGTGGGAACTGGTTTCGTGGAGCGAGAAATCATACCGCGGCCGTCGTAGACCACACTCGCTGCTTGCCGTCGCCTTGTACGGACACGTCAATATTTTTCTATACGATATAACTTACGAGTACCTTCTACCGTCGTTTAAAATAATGTTATAAAATCTGGTTATTAAAAAGGGCTGAAGATATAAGCCTCATAGTTAATACTTATAATACATACGATTAATAGTGAATACCCCAACTCGGGTGAGTGTTACAATACGTTATTTTTAGAATTAGTTGTAGTTTTTTTGCATTGTCCGCTGTTCATATTTGCAACTTCATGTCATGGCGGGTGCGTTATAAAAGCACATTACTAGCTAAGTACCTACTGCTTCTCGGTAATATAATTGTTCATGAAAGGTTTTATACAATTATATATACTATCTTGCAATTATAAACAGCATGATTAAATTTAGTTTAGTAAGGTGCTACTGTCGTACGTGACTGTATGTAGGTACCCACAACCTGAACGTTTCTTACGCTTTGTATTGTATTATTTTAATTGTATGTAGCCACACCTGACTGCCTCATCGCTGATCACTATTTCATCCATGCACATCGACATCATCTGTCCCTGCTTGGCTTAGCACCGCTTTACAATAAGGATCAGGATGTCGCAGTCAAACTATAGTTTCGGTAAAATTATAAAACGTCTGGTATTCTGGCGATTCCAGGGTCCACTCCTCCGGTTAAGGCCGTGTTTTTAAGAAGTTGAAAAAGACGGATAGACCGGCCATCTGACTGTGGGTCGTGTCTGTGGACCGCCCCTCCTGTACATCACTGCGCCGTCATCGCTGGAGACCTAATCAGGGCAGTGGTGTTGTTGTACTGACGGTTACACATGACGGTCATGAATTAAGGAACCCATCCTATCGTTTATTCAAATTAAACGCTTACTAAATTTTTTTCTACTTCTGTAAATTAGAGACTTTTAGTTTTAGTAATTATTTAATATACTTAATATTGTACGTTCCTGGTTTTATTTTTAGGCTAACGATTAGGAACGTCACAACCATTTATCTGGTATCTATAATACAAACTCTGCTAAGCTTGGAACCATGCGGGAGTATTGTGGGTGATATTCACCTCTGCCTACATCTTCGAGTAATTTAGGCATGAGCGCTATGTGTAAACTTAAGTATGTATGCTGTAGGCTACTTTACAGGTGAGAGTCCCCTTTTAAAATCTTTCTGCTCCATTACGGTTGATCTTATTACAATCTCACTTCAACCCTTTTTAGTGTCCCACTGCTTCGCACGGGTCTTCGAGTTTAGGCCTTAATCCACACACGCTGGCCAAATGCGAGTTGATGGATATCGCATGTCCTCGAATGATTAGTTCTTATACATGCTGGTTTCCTCACGATGTTTTCCTTCACCGAAACAATTCACACAAAGATGTGTGAGTATGACTGAAAATCAAACCCACGACCTCACATTCCTAAGGTTAGGCCCGTACCGTGCGCCGCCGCTGCTCTTTATACTAATATAGAATGCTAATATTGAAAACAATCTTTGATATTAATTATAATGTCTTCAGTTATACACACTGCGCCATTTAGCAATTATTAATTAATTAAGCAAAATATATTTGCTTGTGTTATAGTACTAAGAACGGTTACTACTTACTTAGACACATTATACACAAAATATTTTCACAAAATAAAATCTACGTTAAGTAAGAAAGCGTATTATAAAATTTCAGACTGTGTAACGGATTAAGTCGCTCTAATTCAACACACTAAACAAACAAAATGTAGATATAAGTACTTCATCAAAAAAAGAAAAAACCTACTGAGTTTATTTTTGTTTCTCAGTAGTTGCCAGTCATTCAGTGCACGGTAGGAAAAAAAATTAGACCTTTTTATGTAGACTCGCGTTTCACAAAAGTACTTACTTCATAAAAAAAAGAAAAAGCCTACTGAGATTTTTGGCAGTGTTTCTCAGTAGTTACCAGTCATTCACTGTACTTTTATGTATCTTTAATTTTTTGTATTTTTATGTAAACTCGCATCTCGAAAAAAATAAAGCATATTTTCATTTCATTTAATCTCCTTTCATTTCATATAATAGATAAATTACACCCAGACACAGAACAAACAATCGTGTTCATCACACAAATATTGTCATGGGTGGGTGAACCCACCTTCGGCTTAGCAGTCAGGGTCACTAACCACTACCCACCAGGCTATTCAAACATGATAACAAAAAAACTTACACCTGTATTTAAAAATTATTTAAATTGTAACCGGAGACCAAAAGAGTATATAATACAATACAACGTACAAACTTGAATAATAATTAGGGTTCCGTCGGAAAATATTCTGCCTCTGATGGGTTTCAATCCGGCGGGTAATCAAACTTTGTTTTTATAAAGCTGTTGGTGAACATTCTCCAACTTTTACGTAGGTATTGAAGCTCGAATACAACCCAATAATAAACTGTGTAAAGACAAATTTTAGAGTAAAACTTGAAATGAAACGTGTTTTTTTTACAAAAGAAAATATCAAATATTAATATATAAGCACATCAACACATTAAACTAATATACTTAAATAAAAATTTATTGCTGTTCGTTAGTCTCGCTAAAACTCGAGAACGACTGAACGGATTTATCTTGTCTTGGTCTTGAAATGTTCTTGGAGGTCTAGGGAAGGTTTAAAAGGTGAGAGAAAAAAATAGAAAAGTTTAGGTCTTTTATGTATCGATTGAGGTAGGACGAAGTCTGCTGGGTCAGCTAGTACACTTATTTTAATCGCCGAAATCAATTGCAGAACTTTCTGTTAAAAAAATTGTTTCGAATTGCGAAGTGGTTGTTGCAGGAACGTTTTTATTCAATTAACGAATTTTTAAGCAAATATCCATGTAAATTCTATGCTCTTAACATTACATCAAAATGTAGGCAAAAATAAATTGCATTGTTAAACTCAAAACACCTAACATTTTCAAAAATTTATATCAAGAATTAACTACATTATGCATGTTCAGTAATTAAATTTGCCTCTGCTGTGACGGCGAAACATGTGGAACTCTGGACATCGCATCGCATGTAATATCTTTTGTTAACATACCATATTTCTAGCTAATAAACATTATCTTATCTTATCTTAAATACACCTATAACAACTATGACTATGTCGCTCTGATCCAACACAATAAACAAACAAAATATAATAGATATAAGTACTTCATTTAAGAAAGAAAAAAGCCTACTGAGTTTTTTGTCAGTGTTTCTCAGTAGTTGCCAGTCATTCACTGCACGGTAGGAAAATAAATTGGACTATTTTTATGTAAAAATCGCGTCTCAAAAAAAAAAGCATATGTTCATTTTTTTTTGACTAATATACTTAAATTTAATGTACCTGGATTCTCTGCAAATAAATTATGTTCTATTCTATTCTAATTACTACTTCATCACTATTTACATAAGATACATCAATTCCTACGTGGAAAAGTGTGTTTGAACATTGTCAAACAAAACAAGGATCAAACTTCAACCTTGCTTTCTAAATAGTTGTCTTCCAAATAGTTGTCAAGCGAACACAACCACTGGTTCTGTTAGTTGTGAAGTCTTCAACTCGAAACTAGGAAAACTATTTCGTCTGTAGTAAAGTGAGTTCCTTGAAATTTGAGCTTATTTTAGAACAAATTTTCTGAATTCTCAAACCTAATACGGTCGTATTACTAACGGGGTTCCAGTTTTACTAGAGAGTTAATGAGTTTTAAATAACTATAATTCACTTCACTTCACTTTAACCCTTTCAGTGTCCCAAAACTGAGCACGGGTCTTCTCTCAACTATCTTGAAGTTGAATGAGTTTTGGCTTTAATTGACACACGCTGACCGAATGCGGATTAGTGTATATCACATGTTCTCGAATGATTAATTCTCAAACGTGGTTTCTTTCACCAATATCGAGCAGCGGCAATAAAATAATCCACACAAAGATGTGTACGCACGACCGGGGAATGGTCTTTTTTTTTTTTTGACCGGGGGGAAATCCTTTATGGATCCCCCTGCCCTGTAAGGCGCCAGGGCAGGGGGTATGTGGGACTCCGTGAAGCGTCTACCCTAACTAAAACCCCCCGGGTGTTCCTCCTCGCATTTGGCCCAGGGGGTCACGGGATCCAGAAATGACACAACCGCGACCCCCTGGATGCTGGCCCGCGTGCGAGCCTCTTCTCGATAGGTGGAAGGGGGAAGATGAAAACGCTCCCCTCCACACAAGTCCGCTGGGGCGCGCGGAACACACACGCGCGCCTTTGTCATGTGCCTGCGTGGTTGGACGACGGGCCACCCTGCCCGCCGCCCCGCAGGCACATGTGGGTGGGCCAGGGGACAGAGTACCATCACTGGCACTCCATCACCCCGACCCGATCTGTCGCCTCGGCGACAGAGATTCTTGGCGCCCTAGTGGGCCGTCTGGCCTTAGTGGGAGGAGGGTTGCACTTCCCTCCTCCCATGACGTGGCTGGCCGGCTGGCCGAGCCCGGCGCACAGGCCACAACGTGGCTCTGCGGCGCCGCACGTCGCGCTGACGTGCCCCTCCTTTCCGCAGCGGAAGCAGCATTTGCTGCGGTCTACCGCGACCGGGGAATGGTCCTGCGAACTTATATTCTTAAAAGTACTCAAATGAGTATTATTAATCACAGCACAGCTAAATGTACCAAAACCGAACAAATTTAACATCCAACAATAAAGTATTACCCCATTCGAAGTTTCGGTTTACTTGAAAATAACTGAAAATCCGCTACCAGCGCCCTCTTGGGAGAATAATCTTTAGTTACAAGTTAGAAATTTTATGAATAGCTGGCTCGTTGCGAAGTTTTGAGTACACGACACAAAATTGAGTGGAAACTAACGATGTGGCTCTCAAACTTATCTAATCTTACTAAGTTGTGTAATGCATACCCTGGAGCATTCATATGATGTTCTGATGTCCTTTTGAACTTCGCAAACGCAACAATTTTAACCACATTCAGTATTCAGTGGTGCTACAATTTACAATTTTTTTATCTAAAATAGGCCTGCGCTTTACTACAACATACACAATAATCACTAATGTAGTCTACGATGGGACGCGCCTGCCCACTATACCGATTCACTCGTGATTACGAATGATTTTCGAATAGGTGGCAGTGGAATGAGGCTCCATAGAGTTAGTATGCATAAAGGAGCAACAATTTCGACCCACCCTCTTAAATTGTCACCAGATACCGCAACGGAACTAAGCAAGGCCACTTTTCGGTGCTTTGTCTGGTGGGTGGTCAATAACCACGGCTGAAGCACCACCAGTTAATTACCATGAATGATGAATGATGAATGAATGATTTGCACCACCCGAGGATAGCAATACTATTCAATACTGTCATCTAGTTTAGTATTACAGGACTGTGTAACTGGAATGACAGCTTAACGTGCCCTTCGTCTAGTGTATCGCTCCACAAACCTCTTGACTCGTGCTGAGAAGTCAGAAAAATCTCAACATTATTTTGATCCGGTGACGCCAAAGCTAGAGGCAAACTCGCTAATTGCCGAAGCTGTCGAAGTGTTTAGTATTTTTTTTAACCGACCACTGTAGTAAGTAAACGATATTAATCAATACCTAAAGGGAAGCTGATTGGAATGGGCTTGTATGGACTCTTTGCCATTACTATATGTGTAATGACAATTTGGTTTGAATAAATTTTATTAATAACTGAAATAAAACTACTTTGTAACGGATTTCATACTTTTTTTAATAGTTTTCTTATATTTATTTATATTCTAGTGGCCCGCCCCAGTTTTGCACTGGTAGATATCGGTATTAAACAAAATTTCTAATCATCATACATTTTATCACTCTTAGCTAACTTTCCATGCTTAGAACACTCAATCAAAACGTTTGTATAGCAAAAAGAAAAGGCCTGTTTTTAGGGATTTCCCGGCAATAATTCGTATTTTTCTCACCTTTTAAACTTTCCACGAACATTTTAAGACCAAGATATGATAAATCCGTTCAGCTGTTCTCGCGTTTTAGCGAGACTAACGAACAACAATCGATTTTTATATACATATATAAATATAGATATAGATATATAGATATAGATATAGATATATATATATATATATATATATATATATATATATATATATATATATATATATATATATATATATATATATATATATATATATATATATATATATATATATAGATATATAGATATAGATATAGATATAGATAATGTAGGTCACGCGAGCGGAGCCACGGGTGGCAAGCTTGTAATACACAAAAGTCAAAGGTTGGTACATAAAATTCTCTGATACATAATTAAACCCTCACTATCAAGCAATACTATCGTGCCTTTGTCCATCTTATATTCTAATAAAATTGAGCAAACAAGCAATTTTTATTCTCGTTTCATCTTCACAATTGAATTCTAAATTTTGTTAATGTTTGTACATTTGTATAAACACGGAGAGACCCTACTACGTTGCCTTTTTGTTTCGTTCGGATGTACTAACTGGTTAAGGCACAGTACAGCCCTCTAGTTCACTTCAACCCTCTTTAGTGTCCCACTGCTGGGCACGGGTCTTCTCTCAACTATTTTATGAGTTGAGAGAGTTTAGGCCTTAATCCACACATGCTGGCTAATTCGGGTTGGTGGATGTGACAAGTCCTCGATTGATTAGTTCTGAAGCATGCCGGTTTCCAACGATATTTTCCTTCACCGATATTCAGCAGCGGAGATGTAACAATTCACACGAAGATGTGTGGGCACGACTAGGAGTCTAACCCGTGACCTTATATTTCTAAGGTGAGGCCCGTACCGCTGCATCACCGCTGCTCCATTTGCAAACATAAGTGTACCAAACCCGTTTATATCTATGACTTCGCCAGCAACCTCATCCGAATACTACTGGGTCGTTTGAGACTTGTTATGATTTGGTGGGTGGTGACCAACTACGGCTCAATCCTATCACTAATGTATAGCTCATTTAGCACCAGGGCCCTTAACTAAATTGACAACTTAGCAATAACGTAACATCTTTTTTTTGCGATGGAACGCGCCAGCCCGATGATTATCGGTGGGAAGGTGGCAATGGGATGAGTCTTATATGGTTAGAAACCTTAAAGGGGCAACAATTCCGACCCACACTCTCTGCATGGTGTCACCAGACATCGCACCGGAACACGGCAAGGCCGCTTGGCGGTGCGGCTTTGTCTGGTGGGTGGTCACTAACCACGGCCGACGCCTACCACCAGTTGATTGTCACCTGTTTTGCACCACCCAGGGACCACGTGTGGGGATCCAATTAAAGTTGTACACACACGGACGAAGGTGACTCAGCCCCCAAAAATGCAATGCTTGTGACATCGAAAAGAACAAAATTTGACATTGACCTTCGAAGAGTCGAGTGGCAATCTTATGTCAATCCCATACATTTTGTTTTTTCGATGCTTCTTGCACTTTACACACTTTATCTAGGGATCCAGAAATCACTATAAACCATGTGAAGGCAAAATTTAGGGACAAGATCTGTATTATTTCTATCAAAAATCAGTAAGTGAAATCGTAAAAAAACGTGCTAACAGTTCTGTCAAAAAGCCAGTAAGTCTTTTTTTTAAATACATCAAATCTCTCACATTTGGCGTGCCAGTGGCGTGGTCGGTAAGATACTTGCTTTTCACGCCGCAGGTCGTGGGTTCGATTCCCACCCGAGACAAACATTAGTGATGAACATTTGTGTTTGTGTCGAGTCTGGGTGTAAATATCTATTATAAGTATATATTTACAAAAGAAAAGTATTATATGTATAGTATATACCAGTTATCTGGTTTCCTTTAACACAAGCTCTGCTTAGTTTGGGACCAGATGACCGTGTGTGTTAATGTCCCGGAATAAAAAAAAATCTTGTTGACTAAGTTTTTTAACACCCCGTCCGTATTTTACCCGAATGAACGAACGATTTCGAAATGTAAAAGAGTAGGGTCATTACATTATTCTACGTTACTAAAAATGTTGCTTTTAAGACAAAAGAAGTCTAACTTAGGTTTTAAGTAAATACATAGCTACAAAGCTAATTGCGAAATCTATTATGTAAATTGTTAAAGAACATTTGAATCCTACTGTTTGATTAGAAATACAAACTTAGGTATGCAAACGCGACAATTTTCGCCACATTCCGTATTCAGTGGTGCGACGCTTTTTTATTCTGTAATAGGCTTGCGCTTGACCGCAACTTGCCTGTTAAGCAATGATGCAGTCTACGATGAAACGCGCTTACCCAGTAAATACCGATTCACTTGTGACTTGGAAACAGGCAGATTATACCTATCGGGAAATTTGTTTCCCGATAGGTCGATGGTGATTAAAAGCAAAGCCTCGAGCATCGCCGCAAGGTTGCTGGTTTTACGGTCTTCTATCGGATACACTTCGGAGAGTGTGCGTTGGAATTACACAATCTCATTCCCCCATCCCCGTTCTTCCATCGGACAAGTAGAGGTACGGCTATGCGCCACCGTTATATGGTGGAAATTCCATGGGCACGCACAAAGCGCTTTGCTTCGACTTTCATTGTGCGAACTGCCAAATTGTGGAATTCGCTGCCGGCATCTATGTTTCCTGATAACTATAATGTGGTGGTCTACAAGTCACGAGTGAATCGGTGTTCTATCGTAGACTGCATCATTGCTTCACATCAGGCAAGTTGTGGTCAAGCGCAATCCTATTTTAGATTAAAAACAAAATCTATTCAAAGCCAATTCTGTTATCTGTTATGTAAATCGCAGAGGAACATTTGCATTGAAAAAAAAACTGTTATTTTACATAATATTTTGTAGCATAATTTAATGTTCCACGTTACGGTACATTACTATTCACATAAAATTATACCAGGAATAGGTATGCCTTGTTTTCAGTAACACGCCTTCATTAATATTTCTATACTAAACCGGAAACTAGGGCGTGCAAAGTTTTGGTACTTAGTTAACAAACGTTTTTGTGTTTTTTGGCCTGAGGTTACGTTGGCAAGTACTCTTAGTATTTCTGTTGGGTGAAATCTTAGAGAAGATTTGGGCCCAATGCTAAAAGATTAGTCTCGGACGCTTATTTTTCTCGCGGTAGGTATTTTAACCGGGGACTTTAACGGATACAGCTTCAACCCTTTATAGTGTCCCACTGCTGGGCACGGGTCTTTTCTCAACTATCTTATGAGATGAGAGAGTTTAGGCCGTAATCCACACACGCTGGCCAAATGCGGGTTGGTGGATGTCACATGTCCTCGAACGATTAGTTCTTAGACATGCCGGTTTCCTCACGATGTTTTCCTTCACCGATATTGAGCAGCGGAGATGAAACAATTCACACAAAGATGTGTGGGCATGACCAAGATTCGAACCCGCGACCTTATTTTTCTAAGGCGAGGCCCGTACCGCTGCGCCACCGCTGCTCAGATACAGATAAATACCTTATTTTCTACTCTAATGACCATAGCTTATTTCTATAGAGATCTGAAATAGGTGAATTCATGCAAGCCTGTAGTTGCTTAAGCTTCTGTTTATGCATGTGTAGTCACGAGCGGTGCCGCGGTGTTTGCATAAGTAACGTAACACTTAGCTGCTTGTGAAACATTGGATACAGCAGTAAGCAGTACTCAAATAGTTCCATTTATTGAAATAAAACTACTTGAAAATAGAATTTCTAGCGATGTACCTACTAAAGAATTTGTTGTACCAACTTCACTTCAACCCTTTTTAGTGTCCCACTCCTGGGCACTGATCTTTTCTCAACTATCTTACGAGTTGAGAGAGTTTAGGCCATAATCCACACACGCTGGTCAAGTGCGGGTTGGCCGCATTGTCCTCTAATTATTAGTTCTTAGACATGCCGGATTCCTCACGATGTTTTTCCTCACCGATATTGAGTAGCGGCGATGTTTCGATACAAAGATGTTGTCCCAACTAGTTAATTACAATTATTACCTTCAAACATCATATTTTTAACAGCTCCAGAGCTCACAGTTTCTTGAATTCTGAGTGGTTTTTGTTTAGGTTTAGTTACAAGTGAATTATGGACTGGGCCACAAGCAGGTGGTAAAAAAAACCTTAGAAACTTGTTTTTTCAATGTGTGTCGCGTAAATTTAAATAGTTTTTTGTTTACTCAAAACCATCTACCTATTACCAAATTATCGATTGCTAATGTATATGGGTGATAGGGATATTGACACCTGACAGGATAACCCTTGACACTTGTTGGGATGTTGTTGTAAAACCATGCGTCACCGCTAAAGTTTTATTAGTTTTTTACTACTAACATTTTAAAAGCTTGTATACTTATTTAAACTTGACATTGACAAAATTGCGGAATAATTTCTGTAGAGGCCATACTTAACAGAAGAAGAAGAGGAAAGGGCCCTTTTTGCATTGTAAATAATAATAATAATAATATAGTGGGACATTAACACACACGGCCATCTGATCCCAAACTAAGCAGAGCTTGTACTATAGAAACCAGATAACTGGTAATATACTACATAAAATATTAATAATGTAATATAACTGTGTTATTGTAAGTGATGCAATAAATGCAAGTGTTGATAAATGTTTCCTCATTCAGGGTTTGGCGACCAGTATATATATCCGGTAGAAAAGATATATAGTTCACACACCTATAGAACTCGCCACTTATTCTCAAAAACCGTCGATCACGGAGCAGTACTCGAGTACTAGATCTTCGGTTGGTGAGATACACCCCAGCGCTGGAGCATAGCGGTGCGCATACACATTTGTTAAATGAAGTCAGCTGCAAATTCCACAAAAATCTATTTTATTTTATCCAATCTATTTTTCATTTGTTTTATCTCTTCGACGACACGACTATATTTTTGCTATTCCTACGAGTAGTTCTGTTCCATATAACCGGAGTTTATCATCAGATAACAAAAATATTGTTATAGGACCATTATGGGACTATTCCTTTAAAAACAATAAGTCAAATTGGGTCCACAATTGAAATGAAATGAAGATATGCTTTATTTTTTTTTGAGACGCGAGTTTACATAAAAATAGTCCAATTTCTTTTCCTACCGTGCAGTGAAAGACTGGCAACTACTGAGAAACACTGCCAAAAAACTAAGTGGGCTTTTTTACTTTTTAAATAAAGTACTTATAACTAATGCATTTTGTTGGTTTAGTGTGTTTTAATCTGTTAGATAGTATGAAATTGTTTAATACGCTTTCTTACATAACGTAGATTTTATGATTATTAAATTTAAATTTGTTAATAGTACCTAATAATAATTGACGGATAAATCAGTGCACATATGTACATAAAATTTATGTACATAAGTACAGCCAAACATAAAACCGCCCCCTCTTTCCTTTATCAGGTTAAAAATAAGTAAGATACAGCTCTTGGCTCTTGTTCCTAAACAACGTCGTTCGTAATTACAACCGCACGCTCTCTGAATTACAACAAATATGACAAGACTGCAATTTTTAACACCACACGAGAAACAACTACAGTTTTTCTTTGCGCAATGAGCACAGAGGAAACACAAACATCTAACCATATACCTTATGACCTTAAAATAAGACTGAAATTTGTACGAAAATATAATAACTTGATACGCGGTTTATGTTAAGATTAAAAAAAGGTTTTGGCTTACGTTCAAGTTGGTCGAGAGAATGTGAGTTTGATGACTGAGTGGAGTATAATTTTCTTGTAATAATGATTATACTTCACTAGAACGGTGAGGTAGTGCCAGTATAATCAAAATGTACTAGTGGTTCTTACATTTAACACGGGAAGTGTTATACACAACTTCTACAGTCCATCAAATCTAAGAAGTACCGTTTGACGTTTCACTGTTTTCTATTAAATTAGCTTTAAAGAGGTGTAATTCACGCTATTTTTATTAGCTTTCCTATAAAATAATTGAATTATGAAGCTATTTTTATTTTAATAGAACATTAATAATTTTCATACAAAAAATAAAAGTCTAAATGTACTACGTTTAGAACTGTCAAACGGTACTTCTTAGATTTGAAGGACTGTAGTACAAATAAACAATTTAGTTTCTACCGGTTTTTGGGGGAGGTGACGTAACCACGTATCAACAGCACAATGCAAATAGAAAGTAAAATACAATATTGAATAGGTTTAGAATATTACGCACCAAAACGGGCTTAGTGTACGTGGGCTACAAGTCCGCAAAATTAATATGGGATTGGGCCGGTCATATAAGTCGTATGCATCGAGACAGATGGGCCCGTATCACGACGCAGTGGATTCCTGGAGACGGTCGTCGTCTCCAAGGAAGACCACGGAAACGATAGTGCGATGATATAAGCTCGTTTGTCGTGACTTGGACGGAAGAAAATAGCAATAGGGACAGTTTGAAGGATATGGGCGAGGCTTTTGCCCAGCTGTGGGACATTACAGGTTAGTAAGAATATTACAATAGCGAGCAGTAAAAAGTAATAATGAATATATATATGTAATACAAAAAGGGCTAGAGAACAGAGACTAATTAAACCAAAAGTGACAAATTACTATGGGCATTGACTAATAAATTTATAGTTTCTAAAATATTTCATGATTTAGATTTGTTAAGACAGGATCCAAAGTTGAAAATAAGTATTTTATCAAGAAGACTTAAAACTGCGCTGTTAGTTATACGAACTCCATAATACAGGTATAAAAAATATGTATTATGTGTAGTTATTTTGCTTAGAGATGGTTTTTGTTTTTTATATTTTAAATATTATTTTAATTGCGTATTTAGAATTTAGAGGTATATATGTAGGTTAAGTTAAGTTGGCGAATCAATTCTGTTAAAACTTAAATAAAATTTAAATACTCGTAAATAACACTTTTACATGCTCAAACATTTAAAATCCCACTCCAAATCTAAAAATTTTCTAATTTGTCAGCACTATTTCGGAGTCAGGAAGTTGGTAACTCCCGTGCGAGCGAGCACGTAAAACCGTCGGTCCCGCGCCTGAGCTTTCACCGGTCGTGTCAACAGACCAGACATCGCAGTGGCACACGGCAAGGCACGGCTTTTTCTGATGGGTGGTCACTAACCACTGCCGAAGCCTACTACCAGTTATTACCAGTTTAATGTCACCTGATTTACACCACCCGCTGGCCACGTGTGGGGTTTCAGATCAAATATGCAAACCCTCCGACGAAGGTCAGACTCAGTCAGATTCACTCAAATACTGTATACATTTATTTACTCATCCATAAATCCTATATTGTTCTCTTTTATAATTAAGGAAAGATTTATATCGTTAATGATAAATTTAATATCGTTTCAAGTTAAAATCATACAATTTAATTACGGGTGCAAATTTACTCTAGAACACATCTGGCAGGTAAACAGCGGGATTTGAAAAACCTTTTGAAACACTCGAGTCACAGGGCTCTTACTTTGACCCCGTTTCATAAATATTCCCTGAAGATCCATTTCATACATTTATAGCACAAAAAGATTGCTCCGGTTTATTTTAATTTATTAAAATGTGATTTACAATCTATCCCGGAGAACTTTGTATCGCCATTGAAATGGTATTACGTCGCAGACTACCCGCAGTTTATACAGTGTGCACCCAATATGCTTTATCATGCCTTAAATTCTACGATATAATAATAACAATAATAATAATAGTGGGACATTAACACACACGGCCATCTGATCCCAAACTAAGCAGAGCTTGTACTATGGAAACCAGATAACTGGTAATATATTACATATAATAGTTTTCTTTTGTAAATACATACTTAAATATAGATAATTACACCCAGACACAAGACAAACAGATATGTTCATCACATAAATGTTTGACTTGGGTGGAAATGGAACCCAAGCAAAGCAAGCATTATTTAAGCCATCTGCAATATTATTGTGACTTAATAAATTAAATAGCTTTAACAAATTAATTATAAAAAATAAAAAAAGTTTAATTTTTTGTGGGGTGCAGTTGGTAGTTCTAGAGAAATTTGAACCGGTACATTTCTGCCTGTAAACCACTGCCTGAATTTAGAAGCTAGTAACATGCTAGAATTGAATTATTGTAGATCCCTTGCTGATACTTTACATTATAAGTCGTCCCACTGCTGGGCACGGGTCTTCTCTCAACTATCTTACAAGTAGAGATTTTAGGCCTTAATCCACACGCTGTCCAAGTGCGGGTTGTTGGATGTCTCATGTCCTCGAATGATTAGTTCTTAGACATGCCGGTTTCCTCACAATGTTTTTCTTCACCGATAGGTAATGAGCAGCGGCGATATAACAATCCACCGAGTCGAACCCACAACCTTATTTTTGTATGGCGAGGCCCGTACTGCTACCCTACAGCTTCTCCTCGATATTTGCGTTCTCGTATTGTCCTATAGATGCTCTATGATGCTCAAAGACAGTTCAAATTCTGAAAAAAGTATTTTACAGTTTTCTGTAGAAAAAAAATTATAACTCTTACCCACCCACCTACATATACCAAGGGTATTACTAATTCTGTTCCATTAGGACCGAACTTCGTGCTGGAGGATTAGAGTTCAAGACCAAACTTCACTACTCCGAGTTTCACAACATGGCAGTTCGCACAATAAAAGTGGGAGCAAAGCGCATTGTGCGTACCCGTGGAAAGCCCGTATTAAAATGTCCACGGTCCTCGATAAGTCTGCAAAGTTTGAATTAACAGCGAATTCCACAACTTGGCAGTTTGTACAATCAAAGTGGAATAAAATCACTTTGTACGTACTCGTGGAAAGTCCGTATCGAAATGTCCACGGTCCTCGATAAGTCTGCAAAGTTTGAATTAACAGCGAATTCCACAACTTGGCAGTTCGCACATAAAAAGAAGAAGCAAAACGCATTGTGCGTACCCGTGAAAAGCCCGTATTAAAATGTCCACGGTCCTCGATAAGTCTGCAAAGTTTGAATTAACTGCGAATTCTACAACTTGGTAGTTGACTCAATAAAAGTAGATCCAAAGTGCTTTACGCGTACCCGTTAAAAGCCCGTATCGATTTCTACGGTCCTTGATATATCTGAAATTAAAAAATAAATCAGACCGTTGGCAGCGATAAGTCCTCGATAAGTCTACAAAGTTTGAATTAACAGCAAATTCCACAAATTGGCAGTTCGCACATAAAAAGTGGAAGCAAAGCGCTTTGTGCGTACCCGTAAAAATCCAATAACGAAATGTCCACGATTCTCGATAGTTTCGTAAAGTTTGTACTGAATCTGACCGTTGGCAGTGAATTCTACTACTTTCACATTTCGCACAGTAAAAGCTGAAGCAAAGCGCTTTATACGCACCCGTGGAAAGCACGTATCAAAATGTCTACGGTCCTCGATAAGTCTGCAAAGTTTGAATAAAATCTGACTGTTTAAAATGAGTCAAAACCGCATTAGGAGAAGTCGGATATAAACAAACAAATATACAGGTGAACCTAATAAAAACGTGTTAAAAATAACTTCAACAAAATAAAAATATTGTCATTCAATTTCTTTTCTTAGACAACTCAAACATTTGAAGCAACCGCTTAAGTCATTATTGAGAGGCGCTGATTTCTCATCATTTTATGATGCAACATAGCGGCTCTTTATTTATTAGCGAAAATTGATCTCTGAACCACATAACCACTTGACCAAATAACAACCCATATAAAAGTTTACCAAGTTCGTCCAATAATTTATAACGGTGATTTCCTTTTTAACAGCTTGAAACCCGCGCCTTCAACAACACCGGTATAGCAGTAACCAACAGCTCATGTGACGCGAGGCTCTGCGTTATCACTGTGCGCCCGGAGCGAGGTACCGCCAGGTATACCTGTGAAGTCTCCAGTGAAGGACCCAGGTTCGCGGTCCACAAAAAATCTGCGAACATGACGTTAGCAGGTGAGACTCTTTTTTATTTTATAATCAAAGATTCGTCTTATGATAATGAAACCGATCGTTGCTAACCTAGTACTTACGAAGCGTCACATAGAGTCCACGAGTTTTATTTAGTTAGTAGAAATTGTTATTTTCTGATATATCGGATCCTTTAAAACCTCCATCGTCGTGGAAGCCATGACTCCTCAAATTAATAGTTAAAATTATTACCAACTACTTACAAACAATTTTATCTACCTAAGTTATTTTCCGATTTGATTACACTGTGAGCTCAGTTTAATTAAATTGGAACGTGAAGTCAAAGATCTCAGTCCCCCGTGGCTATGGAGCGTGTAAAGAATGCGAAACGTCAGTATTAAAATTTAAAACAATCTTGAATAAAACCATTAATGTAAAAAGCCGCGGATCGTGCTCAGTGGCGTGCTTTAGAAGAGGCCTATGTCCAGCTGTGGACTAGAATAGGCTGATGATGACGAAATAGGTACTAGTTTTCTACCCGCTTACGTTATGTATCATAATTATGTCGGCTCGAATCCCGCGAAAACTAATAGTACTTTTCGCCCGTCCACTGTGTAAAACATTGCTTGGCTCACCTCTTTGCCGAATGACTAGATTATAATAATATAATCAATGATGCGATAAGGCTGATATATACTCCGATACATTAGGATCGTATCGGGAAAACATCACTAATTTAACTTAATGTGTAATTCATAGTGTGTATAGTATTGTCTTAGATTTACGCGAATATCACACATTGAAATAAAACTACTTTTTAACGGATTTTATCGCGGTTTATTTTAGATTTTAGATCCCGACGTTTCAAAGTCTTTTCAGACTTCATGAAGTCTGTAGCATAGTGTGTAGTTCAATAAGTAATCAAATTATTATGTAAGTTTAGCTCATTATACCCTACGAATGTTGTGTTTACTTAAAAGAGACAACATTAAGATTTAGCAAAACAATTGTTGAAATGTATTAGTTTAAAGAATGTTAAGTTTTTGGTAAACCAAATAAGTAAATAAATATAATGAAAAAAAATCATGCCCAGCCGTGAAATAAAAATTAGTTTATAACCTTCTTCAATAAATGGCCTATTTAACAGTGCAAGATTATTTCAAATTGAACCAGCAGTCCCTGATATTAGCACGTTCAATAAAACGATATCTTAAGCTTTATGATATTATAGCATAGATTAGTAGTTCGACGAAAATTGAAAAAAAATACCTTTAAATACAAAAACAAACGATCAACAAAGCGATCTCATAAAATCTGTTTCTAGTTACAGAAAGAACCTGAAATACCAAATATATGTAACATTATATACCACCACAAACATACTCAATTATATAACACAAGTCAACATAACCCAACAAAATCCAACATAATTCCCAACATCGGGGATTAGGATGTATTCAGAAAATACAATAAAAATATATTTCTTTCATCATTCTAGAAACATGCCAATAATATTCAGAATAATACAATTACGGGATTATCTTCTGAGCCAATGGACTGGTTCTATCAAAATATACTTATTTGACACAAGTAGATGATAATTTTCGGATTAGAGGTTCTCCAGACTAGCGGTTTACATAAACGTACATTGATGATGACAATTTATAAATAAAATAAAAGAGTTATTTTTAAATAAATGCAAAATAATATAATATACATAAATGATAACTTAAATAATTAATATTTATTGATAAATAATTAAATTAATATCTCCTACTACAACATGTAAACGTTGCCTTAACGTAGGAAAAAAGGTAAAAGAATTTAAAAAAATCAAAAGACCCAACTGCGTAAAAGGTCTAAACCTATACCTATAGGTACCTATTAAAAAGACTGAAAAAAAAAACAAGCACTCAGATGTCCCGTGGTCTAGAATTCTTTAATATGTTATTAAAAGAATACTATTGAAGAAAATAAAAGATATTCTAATAATGGAACTAAGCAGTCGAGATCCATTGAAAAATTAGAGTAGCTGTCAAAAAAATTTATAAACTGCGAAGCCGCGCCATAACCCAACAATTAAGGTAATCTGATGATACGTGCATCCGGGTTTTTTAAGCAGCATGAAGTTTAAAGCGAATAAACGCATAATAATATTGAGAAACGAACGCACATGCGAAGAAAACTTTAGTCTGAAACCGCTTTCAATGTTTGTGTAACGCAACTGCCAACCTAATATACGAAATATTTTGTAAAAGATAATCTCTATACAAATATAAAAATGAAATGAAATGTTCGCACAGGTCCAAGGAAGGTTTTAAAAGGTTAGAAGTTGGCCATGGCAGTTAGTAATTAATATAAGTAGACTTGATTTCGTCCACATGATCTACATTTTATATCATGCCCAGCAGTGGAATAAAACCCTATGCCCTAATTCTTATAAAAACGGACTATGTAACAATGCACGAATTTTTCAAATCGGCCCAGTAGTCACTGAGATTAATGCATTCAAGCAAACAAACTCTTCAAAAATTAATTATTTGAAAATAATTGTTATTAATATTAATTTTAAATCATTTTATTTTAATATAATTAAATATAAAAGTTGAATAAATAATTCATAATATTAGTGTAAATAAGAAGAAAGAAAGAAAAAAAAATTACAAAGACAGGACACACAAATTACTACAGTCCATCAAATCTAAGAAGTACCGTTTAACAGTTCTAAACGTAGTACATTTAGAATTTTATTTTTTGTATGAAAAATGTTTATGTTATGTTAAAATAAAAATAGCTTCATAATTCAATTATTTTACAGGAAAGCTAATAGAAATAGTGTGAATTACGCCTCCACTAAGCTAATTAAATAGAAAACAGTGAAACGGCAAACGGTACCGCTTAGATTTGATGGACTGTAAGCTTAAGCTGAGACTCGCCTGGAATGCAACCCTCTGCCCGCTATCCCTGTAAATATAAGGCGGCGCTGTTCCTAGTGCATCAATCTCTTCATTAAAAAAAACTTGTTGTGATATTTTTTGTGCACAGTTTATCCATGAGTCTGTGACGTCACCGCCCGCAGGTCTCACTTATTGCACAGAGGTAGTATTAATATTAAAGCATAAAAGCGCATTGCTTTCTGGTTGCTGATTTTCATTTTGGAAGTCCATTTAACCTGAGGGCTTATATTTGATCTCCGGACGTTTTCAGCGACCCCTTACAAACGACTCCATGACGAAGCGAATAAAATGGATTTTTTTATAGCTTCTACTTTTTTATTTATTGTGCGATAGCTTGGTGCTTGTCTACAACTTGCCTGATGTTAAGGAATGATGTAGTCTACGATGGAACGTGCCAGCCCAGTATACTGATTCACTCGTGATTACGAATGTTTATCGGTGAGAGCCCCCATATGGTTAGAAACCATAAAGGAGCAACAATTCAGATCCACCCTCTCTGCATGGTGTCACCAGACATCGCAATGGAACACGGCAAGGCTGCTCTGGTGGGTGGTCACTAACCACGGCTGAAGCCTACTACCAGTTGATTGTCACCTGATTTGCACCACCCGGGGACCACATGTTGGGATTCAATTAAAGGTGTACTTACTATTATAAACGCAAAAGTAACACTACTGTTTGCTGTTACGTCTAAACTACGAAACCGATTTGGGTGAAATTTGGTGTGGAGGTAGTTTGAGATTCAGGGAAGGGCGTAAGGTAATTTTTATCCAACTGCACTAAATGACTTTAATGGTTAACGTAACTTAACCTTTCAACTTTCGCGTTGTATAATTAAATCTAAATATATTTTATCATTACGGGCAATTAACGAGCTCACCTTTAATTTGGCTTTACGTTTCGACACGGGTTGCACCTGTCGTGGTCGCAAGCAGACTGATCCAGCGAAAGAAACAACAACAAAAACAATCCCTAACAATAGTTAAATACAAGTGACGGTAGTTAGAGAAAATGTTGTTCTACGGCTGCCGTCATCAACCGAGCTCTCTCGCTGGATCAGCCTGCTTGCGACCACGACAGGTGCAACCCGTGTCGAAACGTAAAGCCGAATTAAACTTTACCTAACCTGTTTCTTGTTACACAAACAAATTATGCAGGTTTGATCTTTTGGCAACCTTGGCGCCTGGCGTCACACTGTGGGAATATGGACATTGCAGAAAATCAGTGTTGTGGGTCGCCTCTAGTAGGCACTCACAGCGTTTACTGAGCAATGTCCATGTTTGACACTGATAGGTCACACTTACTCTTGCTTTTTTTTCTTTTGTTTGTTTTTTTTCTCTTTTTAAGTGTTTCTTTTTTTATCATTTAATTTTGTGTGTCCTGTCGTTGTCAAATAAATGTTTTTCTTTCTTTCTTTCTTTCTTTCTAACCTAACCTAAGAAAAAGGAACAAAAATTTGCTTCTTTCATCCTTGGCGATAACCGACGGGGGAAAGCTAGTTTAACATAAAATTTCAAACAACCTTGCTAACTAATATCATAGAGTTTACGCCTGCATTTTATTTTTCGCACCTCGCTTGTCGGGTCGAGCGGAAAATTGTATCAGACTGGCTATTTGTTCAAACACAATATTGGAAACGACAAAACTGGTGAACAACGCTGAAAATATCGATCGCCATTTTGTTAAATACAGTATACTAAGAGTGAATTGTTAGTTCTCAATAATTTGAGGAGGTATGTTTCGTTGTACAAGCGGATGTTTCCAATTACACGAACTAGTGTAGGTAGGACGGGGCTAAAAGGTCCACGGGTAAAAAGGTCCACTATGCATAATGAATGAAATATGCAAATCTCCGAAATAAAACGAACTTTGACTGAAAAACTAAAGGGGTCACGGGACCATGAATGAACAATGACCATGCATGGCATCCCCTTCCGTGACCTCTTCATACGCCTGTCATTCAATTATATAAAGTTCGATTTATCTCGGAGATATGCATATTGGACCTTTTTAACCGCGGACGTTTTAGCCCCGTCCTACCTTAAGGACGATTTGTTCGAAATTTAGTTTAAAAATAAAATTAAAAAAATAAATTTAAAAAATATTACACTAGTTACCATTAATGATCATTAATTAATTCAAATTTGTGTTTTTTAATTAAATAATTATTAATAATTATTGATTTATTATTAACTTTTATATTTATTTCTTTTTGGTTGTTATATTCACTTCTACCTACACCTTCGGGTAATACAGGTGTGAAGCTATGCTATATATTTTTATCGTTTAGTTGACAGACTAATCTTGTTATATGAAAATCGTAGAACTGGTCTAAAATCTAGGATATTAAGACTAGGATATAGGTGGAAAAAAACATATAGTTAATCATGTTATACAATGACTTTAATAGATACAATATTAAAGTTATTGTTTATCATGATAATATGTGTTTTAACCTAACCTAACCAAACCAATTCAAAATTGATCTGATTCTTTAACTGCACTTATTTATAAAGCAATTTTTTTCCAGTGCTACCAGAATACGATCCTCTGATCACGGGCCTGCCAACGTTGGTGCAAGTCGGGGAGCAGGCGCTTGTTAACTGTACCTCAGATTACTCCCTACCAGGAGCCATCATTGACTGGTTCGTGGACTCTGAACCACAAGAGGTAAGGTGTTGAATTGCTTAATTAATTACACTAATTAACTCCTCCTAGTCACCTGGCAGAGGTGTGGATCCCTACGGATGCGTGAGGCACGAGAAAGAGAGGTGTGGAAAGGTTTAGGAGACGCCTCAGAAGCGACTGCTAACGAAGCGTAAATATTTTTTTTTAGAGTTTATTGGTATTTTAAAGCCTCTCTGTAATAAAAATAAAGGGATTTTTTTTTATTTAGTCACCTAGCAAGCATTTGCTGATAATAATCATAATCATTTATTTGATAGAATATGATTTACATTAAAATGTGGTCATAAGTTTTAAAAAAATAATTAAAAAAATTAACGCGCCTTCATAAAGGTCGAAGTAAAGAAAAGGGTGAAATAATGATAGTATAAAGTTAATAAACCCAATTCAAAGCTTAAGTGTGTGTCCTCCTATAAAAGTTCATACACGAAATAGTTTTGCGAAGAATAGTTTTGATTTTAGAAGAACACTACAATGCAAATAATAGTTAGTCTTTTTTACATTCATCGACGAGCTCATAGGGCCGCGATTACCAGACACACCTCATTACCTTTGCATCTCGAAGGGACACAAAATAAGACCACAGAAAGCTAATCAACATCTCTGCCAATGATTACAGCACCTCTCTAATCACAAACATTCACAAAATGTTTGGATGGAAATGGATCTCTTTTTTTGTGCGAACAAATTCGGTTTGCACACACCAAATGCTCACCCAACCGGACTCTTATACATTGTCGGTATAGTGGGCAGTTGCGTCCCATCGTGGACTATATCATGTTTAACATCAGTCAAGTTGTAGTCAAGCGCAGACCTATTTCAGGATAAAAAAATGATGTGGTGTCGCGGGACACCAGGTTGGAACGAAGTTCCTTCGGCTAATAAAGAAAGAGGGAGAAAGAGAAAGGTATTATACACTACTCGCTTGTGTACATGCGACTGTCGCGCCTGCGCACGTCTCATATAACGGTTTTATTCCACGCATTCTGTCTTACGGTTTTACTATCACATTTTTTCCAGTTCGGTCGCGCAGCAAAATCCCTATCCCCTCCAAGCCTGCCGTAAGGACCAACGTTCCAAAAAAAAATTATGGGAATAGGTACCAGTGTGAGCTGCTAAAAATATACAGATAGTAGAGACGAGGGTTCGAATGAAGAGTAATGTACTTGCTAATTAAACTGATAATACAATCTACTTCCTACCGTACTCAATTGCATTACAAGCAAGAAGCAATCAAGGGCACTGGCTTAACAAGGGTTTCGTCTTGAAGTGCCTGATGTCCGTCTATGAATGAGACGCTTTCTTCATCAGTAAGTTCAATCTGTAGGCGTTGACGGTCGACTTCTGTAGGCTAAGTCGTAGCTCCTCTTGATCGACTTCAAAGAGTAAAACGAGTAGTAAATATTTGTAAAACACAAAATAGAAATGAAATATACGAAAACGTTTGCGCAATTTTAAGCCGTACTGACAGATTCCGATGAGACGTTCCGTCTCAGATGGACGTCGACACGGCCGTTGATAGATCGGACGTCAGAACCGACGCGACGGTATAACGTCGACTTCCCGACAACGAACCAAAGAAGTAGAAGTACTTCTAGGCTTATAAAATAAAATGGTGTTGGACTTCTACAATAGAAAAGTCCATAATCGTCTTGGCCTCGATTTACCAGGCAATTAAATTTTAATTATTAGTGCTTTCGCCGCTATAGAAATCATAATTAGGGCTACACTTAGAGCTAGGCTATTAAGGCTATATTGCCATAACGCGTTTGAAATCACAGCAGGATCGTAAAAATATCAATCAAAAACAACAGAAAAACGTTTAACTTGAAAACTTTATGAATGTATTTTTTTTATTTAAAGAGTTTTGTACGTCGCTCTATTGTAATTAAAAAACGTTGTAGAGGAGAGTGTGTACGAACACATTCTCCCTAGTGAGTGAGTGGGTTGAACTAAGAAGTAATTTCTTTTAGTTTTAGGTGTAAAAGAGTGTGTATGAAACAGCCAGGCTTTGAAACAGCTGATATGATTTTTCCTAACTTACCTATATACTACCATAGTTTAAAAACTAAGTCACACTTGATCAATATTAGTCACAAAAATATTCACATGGACAGTTCTACGAAAACAAAATTTGTTTTCGTAGAACTGTGATATTTTTGTAAGTAAAAATCATATCGGCTCTTTCAAAGCCTGGCTTTTTCATACACACTCTCCAACATATAACAACACAACTTAAAAAATTCCTCCTTAGGTCAACCTATGGCTGCTATTTAATAAAAAAATAATACTTTACTTGACGTTGGTGTCGCTAATATTCTAGAAATATTAAAATATGCAAAATAACAGACTGAATAACAGTAGGTAAGATTCTCTAAAAATAACAACCGCCATGATGACGCATCAGATTTGAACGAATGACATCATTTATTAACTTCTTCGTCCTGTTGTGCTAAAATTGTTTTAATACGTGCTCCTTTGTTTGAATAACGATTTTTTCCTTTTGAATGAACGTCATGACATTCCTTTGTTAGCGTTCAAAAGGGCTGTACTATTTAATATTGCGTTGAGTCATCTGAATTCAGGTTTAAAAGGCACGGAAATAAGTCATACAATACGTGGATTATAAATGCAATATTTTTCTTCGTATAGAAAATTCGCAGAGATTTTTAAATTAATTACTAGCTTCGATCACCTCACTGCTAGGAAAAAGCCTACCCAACACCTTCTGAGCATCGCGATTTTGTGTCACCTCCATCGAATTGTTCAAGAATTTATCTATATCGCTCCGTTATCTCCATCTGGGTCGGCCTCGATGCATCCTTCTTGAATCTGGGTGCTAATCTTTATCTTTACCTATAGCATACGACAAACATGACATCAGCTTGGCGGAAAAATTAAATAAAATTTATGAATTAGTTAATTATTAAATGTGTTTTTACACACAGTTCAATTATTTGGTCCAGTTTTAACCGCCTGAGTTTCTTCATTTATCGCTGTCTATCAATGGCGAAAGGTGGAAGTCTGAAAAAGGGAAGCCGGAGCAAAAAGTTCTTATCCTAAAAAATAATGTCTCTTCTCTACCGTCATTGATCGTTCTTACACTTGATGCTATACTTATTTTTGTTGCTATCTAAAACTTTTAGGCGTTACATAATATATTATTATGTACGTGTGATATTGACCATTTCCTAAAGGAAGACCGATGGAAATCGGCTTGTATGGACTCTTCGCCACTTCGACTTGAATTTGAATTAAACTATTTCCATACCTATTATGCAGTTCACCGTATTCCATTTACACGTAGCAATACGCCGTAATCTTGTGTAACAAGTAGTTTCTTTCTTCCATGACTGTAATTAAATGGACAAAGAAATTATTGTAATGTAAAAAATGAACATAAAAATACGAAGATCTATCTATCATGCAATAAAAATAATCTAAATATATAAAAGAAGGAACTGACTGACTGACTGACTGACATATCAACGCAGAGCCCAAACCGCTGGGTCTGGAGACTCTAAATTTGGCACATAGGTTCCTTATGGGATCTAGGGGTGCACTAAGAAAGGATTTTTCAAAACTCACCCTTAAGGGGGTGAAACGGGGTTCCAAAGTTTGTATGAAGAAACAAGATTAGTGAGATCAATTTCGCGGGTGAAGCCGCGGGCGGAAGCAAGTAATTAATATAATTTAAAACAAACTAAGGGAAAAAATTTATAAATGAAATAAATTATTTTTCAATTTTTGGGATAATCTATTAAACTTTTGCATGTCCATCGGTCGTTGGCTAGTGTGCAAAATTTCGAATGAAGGTAACCTTTTGAAGTGGGCAAAAATCGCATTCGAAGATTTCTCTACAAACATACAAGTAAATCTAATAAAAATGTGTTATTGGAATACGTTGGTTTTGTGCGCTGAAAAAGGCATTTTTTTTTAATTCTGAGATAGGCTGGCGCGTGACTACAACTTGCCTGATGTTAACAATGATGTAGTCTACGATAAAACGCGCCAGCGCAGTATACCGATTCACTCGTGATAACGAATGATTTTCGGTGAGAAGGTGGCAGTAGAATGAGCGTTCATATGGTTAGATACCTTAAGGAAACAACAATTCCGATCCACCCTCTCTGTATGGTATCACCAAACACCGCACCGGAACACGGCAAGCCCGCTTGGCGGTGCGGCTTTGTCTGGCGGGTGGTCACTAACCACGGCAGAAGCCTACCACCAGTTTTTGTCACCTGATTTGCACCACCCGGGGACTACGTGTGGGGATTCAATTAAAGGTGTACACCCACAGACGAAGGTGACTCAGCCCCCAAAGACAACACTCGACTCAAACATAAACGTACGTAAAAAGTCTCCATATTCACTACGCGACGAGGAAACTACCATTTGAAACATAAATAAAATAAATTTAATTCTAAACTGTCGACCAAAGCCACAAATTCTGAAACCGGATCACAAAGTTAGATACAATATGACAGGAAACGAAACGATGTCATAACTTTTGTAAACGTTTGCGAACTTCGTATCGAATCTCAATAGGATTTAAACAAATTAGGTATGGAAAAGTTCCAAAAACAAACAATTTTTCCATGAACATTATGTCGAATGCTTCAACGGCTGAGTGGTTGGAAACGCGGACCTACATAAACGTTACAGAGTAACAGACATTTTTTTATTCACAAATTTATCATTTATATTTTTTACCAACGGCCGCCCGCGACTTTATCCGCGTGGATTTCGGTTTTTTTCGCAATAAAAGGTAGCCTATGTTCTTTCTCAAGGTCTAAAGATAGTCTGTGCCAAGTTTCATCAAAATCGGTTGAGAGGTTTAAGCGGGAAAGCGTAACAGACAGACAGACAGAGTTACTTTCGCATTTATAATATTAGTAGGGATTTATCATCATCATTTCCCTTCCTTTTTCCCATTTCTATTGGCGTTGGATCCCAGTCTAACCTGATGTAGCTAACTACCAGAATTATTCAAGTGACTGCTATCAGACCTCGAAACCCGTAGGGAACCAGTAGCCGAGATGGTTAGACCAGGTGTCAGATTATATTGGCTTCTAACTACATGTAACGATTGTGATAGATGTGTTAAATAACAACCGGGACCGACGACTTAACGTGCTCTCCGAGGCACGGAGGGTAGTCCCTCAACCAAACAGATACCGAAAGAAATTTTTGTTGTTACACAAATATTGTCTGGGGCGGGAATCTAACCTGCGACCTGCCGGGCACAGTTTATCTAATCGGACGGCTTACACCGCTCGACTACCGAGGTTGTCGAGCGATTTATATGGGAACAAAAGCAGTCATATGTTACAGAAATACCGCATAATTATAAAATGAATTTTTAAACATATAACCCACACTATTCACTTCAACCCTTTTTAGTATCCCACCGCTGGGCACCGGTCTTCCCTCAACTTTCTAAGTTGAGAGAGTTTAGGCCTTAATCCACACACGCTAGCCAAGTGCGGGTCAGTGGATATCACATGTCCTCGAATGATTAGTTCGTAGACATTCCGGTTTCCTCACGATGTTTTCCTTCACTGATATTGAGCAGCGGAGATGAAACAAATCACACAAAGATGTATGGGCACGACAGAGAATCAAACCTGCAACTTTCATTACTAGCGGACCCTGCAGACATCGCCCTGCCCGGTAAAGCAGTGCCACCTACCGGGTCCGAAAATAGATTACGACCGATTCTAAGACCTACCGAATCGGTCAAGCTGTTTCTGAGGAGGTTGTTTTTTTTTATTATTCTTTGCGTAAGAACCATCCTCGTACTTCAAGGAACATTCTAAAAAAAGAATTAGCGAAATCGGTTCAACCGTTCTCGAGTTATGCGCTTACCGACACATTTTGCGATTCATTTTTATATATATTATTTATTTGTAAGGCGAAGAGTTTGTTTGTTCGAACACGATAATCTCAGGGGCTACTTGAGATTATCGCGTACAAACAAACACACTTTAGCTTTATAATATTAGTATAGATAGGTACAGTTAGGGAATTTTGGCTCAGATTTCACCTCTGCCTACACTGGTTGCTTTATAAATAAATCGTTCGTATAATCAAGGAGATGACCCGGTATTTTGCTTACTAAGTTTTCCAATAAACTGAAGTGCCAGTCATACCGCGTAACGGTACGTTCACACGAAGTTAACACACTTGTACCAGTACTGGTATTAATTAGTGCTGCTTGCATAACAAGTACCACCCTTTTAGGATCTTTATATCGTGGAAATTCCACGGGTACGCACAAAGCGCTTTGCTTCCACTTTAATCGTGCGAGCTACCAAGTTGTGGAATTTACTGCCGGCATTTCTATATATAGCTATAATCTTGTCTTTAAGGCACGGCTATATCGGTATTCACTGGGTAAGCGCGTTCTATCGTAGACCATATCATTGCTTAACAACACGAAAGTTGTGGTCAAGCGTAAGCCTAGATAATACTACCTTTAGTCTATTAATAAAAAGTTGAAGAGATTGTTTGTTTGGTTGAAGGCGCTTATCTCAAGAACTGCAGGTCCAATTTGAAAAATTCTTGTTCTCACTGTTTTTTAAAGTCCCTTTATTGAGAAAAAGTACAGGTTAATCTATCCCACAGGTATCTAGGCATGGTATTTTCGAATTTCCTGGGTAAGCGTGTTCCATCGTAGACTACATTATTGCTTAACAATAAGCAAGTTGTAAGCGCAAGCCTATTATAGGATAAAAAAGCTGCTAATCGATTCCTAGTTAGTATTCGAACCTGGGATTAGGCAGCATTAGCCAATGCTGATTGGGAACTATAGGCCGACCGTTTAACTCGCGTATCGCCTATAGCCAAGATTCTGACTCCTCAAGCTGCACAGACAGTGATGATGATTCAAGCTATATGGATATTAGTGACGAATAGTCTTACATTACTTTTATCTTTGGTTAAATAGTTCTTTATGAGATTTAATTAATGTTTTATGACTTTGTACCTCAGATGACGATACGCGAGTTAAACGGTCGGCCTATAGCAGTGATATTTGCACCTGCGAGAAATAACTTCGTGTAAACACAACTTAACAATTGGGTAATGAGAAAAACGTGACCCACTTCCTATGGACTAAACCGAATTAAGCCATTTAACGGTTAAAATAATGCCCGCAATTTAATAAAATATTGCAGGCATTATTTTTTGAATATGAATAAAAATGAATTTTTATGAATATGAATAAAAATGAATTTTTATGAATATGAATGAAAATGATTTTTTATGAATAAAAACCGGTTTTTAATTTAAACTGTGAATTAAAAACCGGTTTTTATTCATAAAAATCATTAAAGACTCTTTACTTATAATGGACTTTGTCCCTTTCTTTCCTAGTATAAATGTCAAGATAACAGACAAAGATAAACGAATTATAAACCTATTTTAGCTATAATGAGCATTACATTTAATAAATTGAAGTATATATAATTTAGAGAGCAGCGGTGGCGCAGCGGTACCGGCCTCGCCTTAAAAAAATAAGGTCGCGGGTTCGATTCTAGGTCGTTCCCTCAAATCTTTGTGTGAATTGTTTCAGCTCCGCTGCTCAATATCGGTGAAGGAAAACATCGTGAGGAAACCAGCATGTCTTAGAACTAATCATTCCAGGACATGTGACATCCACCAACCCGCACTTGGCCAGCGTGTGTGGATTAAGGCCTAAACTCTCTCAACTCATAAGATAGTTGAGAGAAGACCCGTGCTTAGCTGTGGGACACTAAAAAGGATTGAAGTATATTTTTAGATATTTTGTACCTTTGGGTAGCAATTATTTATCGTAATTCTCACTAATTTAATAATTGCGAAAGTTTGTATTAATGTGAGTAGTGTACTGTGTGAGGAAAAGCGGTGGCGCAATAGTATCGGCCTGGCCTTTCAAGTATAAGGTCGCGGGTTCGATCCCCATACATCTTTGTGATAATTACGCCACCACTGCTCTGTGATTTATATTAATTACCTGACCTCCGAACATAGTGACGGGTGACGCGACTAGCGTTTTTGTTGTTCATTGCATACATGCTTTATGAGCGATTTTTGAATAGCGAGGTAACTTTTTCTGAAGACCATTTCGACGTTTCTATAATAAATGTACGGACAATCAGTCAAAATGTCAATAATATTCCTGTGATAAAAGTTATCTGCCCATTGAACATTGAGAAGCGGTGTCGGAGCGGTAAGGGCTTGGCGTTAGAAATATAAGGTAACGGGTGCGATTCTCTGTCGTGCCCACACATCTTTGTGTGAATGTTTCATGTTTCATCGCTGCTGCTCAATATCGGTGGATAGAAATATGTGATATCAACCTACCCGCATTTGGCCAGCGTATATACGCTTAATCCGCTTAAATTAAGGTCTAAATTCACTTAAATTGTTGTTCACTTGCTGTGGGACACTTAATAGCAGGGTTAAAGAAAACCATCGGTATTTAGCAGATGAGACAAATGAACGCTACCACACAATCAACTAATCCGCTTATCGCTTCGCTTGTTACTGTGTTTCATACTATAGTCAAGCATAAATTGCCTATCATTTATTAACTACCTATCATTTAGGTACCCCAAAATAGAGGTTTTATATCCGTCTTTAGAATTCGTATCTCGTTTCCTTCACGCTGTAAAAGGTCTTTTCAAGAAGTCGACGAGCTGTCTACGAACTGTCTCCGTGTGTGAATCGCTTGTATTTGCATGAGAGGACGTGAGTGGGTTGCTGAGTATTTGATTGATAAAAGTGAGATGTTGGAGATAATTTTGGGCACATATAACACAAATTCAAACCCGTAAATGGTATGACTTTGGTTACAATTGAAACATATTGAAGCATAAACGGTATTCACACCAAACTTCTGTGAACATATTATGCTCAGCTCACTGTCGAAGTTAAATATACTAGGTGGAAGGGAACACCCTCCACAAACTGATAGTGAATTCTGTACATCATACTGAGATGATTGGTACATGAAATTATTTCAGAAATTTTATAGATATTCAATTATCGTGCTTTGCTTTGTTAACATAAACGGTCTGTATCGTTACCCTAACATCAAACAGCTAGTTTTCCCATTATCAGGGTAGTCCTTTCCACTAAACGCACTCGCGCTGCTTCATATCACGCATCGTTGCTTTAGCTGTTTTCAGTTCAAATCAAATTTAGTGAACAGAATAATTATAAATTAAAATATAGCAAAATTAATTAAAAAAAAATCTTTCAAGAAAATCTGTTGAAAATTATTTAAGGACTTTAATTATTAAGGACTTTTATGAAGGACTTTAATGCATCCTCTCAGTTTGTGGAGGGCTGTCCCTTCCACACTTTTTTTGTGAATCTGTGACGCGATCACAGTCAGCGTCCGACAACCAATCAACCTAGTCTGAAGAGGATGACTGGCTATAGGAGTGTCTTATTTGAATCCTCCAAGTATGACTTGGGTATGTCATTCGCTTTAAATGGATTTGGCTCATCAAATCTCGTTTCGTAAAGTGTACTCAACTCATATTGTTAAATTGTTCCAGAGTTCATTTCGCTTCTAAAATCAGTAATAATTCGCTTCTTGAATGAGTGTCCGGATTTAGAACCTCTTTCTTCCTCAGAGTGGTTGCGATTTGCGTCAGTGAAGTTAAGTGATCTCGGAACTGTAGAAGGCAATCAACGCACAGTAACCATCGAGTTCATTCCGTTCAAAATCAAAATCAAAATATGCTTTATTTTTTTGAGACGAGAGTCTACATAAAAATAGTCCAATTTCTTATCCTACCGTGCAGTGAATGACTGGCAACTACTGAGAAACACTGCCAAAAAACTCAGTAGGTTTTACCTTTTACATTTTGTTTGTTCAGTGTGTTGAACTAGAGTGACTTAATTCCAAGCGTTTTTATCCGTTACATAGTCTGAAATTTTATAATACGCTTTCTTACATAATGTAGATTTTATAATTATTTTAAATTAGTTATTAGTCATTTTCCTAATATTATTTGGAAGTTTATTGTAGAAACGTATACACTGCCCCATAAAAGTGTTACTGATTTTGTGGAGACGAGCGATGTGCTACAAGATCGTTCTTATTTCTAGTATTCGAAGTTCCCTGTTGGTGAGCAGTTCCTCGGAACGATTTACTCTAAAGTTACTCGAGTTTAAGTTACAAATCATAATTCAACATCTAGCTCTCGTCTATTTCCCTAAAAGCATTTGGTGATCCTTCTACCATAATCATTGTTAAAATTAGGTGCACGGAACTTTGAAATGTTTGACAGATGACGTAAGTGATTACAATATTCATGAATGACAGTAAGTTTTACTTTGTCAAATACACTTGTGACTTTGCAATACCGAAACAGATTATCATAGTTGTCTTTTCAATCAATCAATCATTTATTTATAAAAATTTAATTTAAGAGTTTACAGTGTTTATATTCTATACTAATAATAACTATTTGCTTATTAATCATAGAACTACACAACATATTACAATATAATTTAATTAACAATTTTTAAAACTTAAGTTACTTTTAAGCTATTTCTTTTCATTACACCAAGCGGATCATAAAATATGACCACATTTGGGTTATTTTGTAGGAGGATATTTATAAGGGAAACGTCTCTGACAGTGGGACTGTTATACGTTTGAGGAGAGAGCCAGTCTTTAAATCCATATTTAATTTTCAACGGTATGTACAATGGTTTTTAAAAGTGTTATCTATAGTTTATAAATATTTTCTAGGTATGTTCTAAATGTTCTACCATATAGCTGGAAATACCATAGTTTATTATTGAATCTACCATCGACATACATAACAATCTTAATGTATTGTATTCAGAGCCTTTGTTCACAGCGCAATAATGAGTAGTGCAGATAATTAGCGGGTGAATGCGAGTTTGCTGATCATCATCAGCCTATCCTAGTTCACTGCTGGAAATAGGCCTCTCCTAAAGCACGCCACTGAGCACAATTTCATCCAGCTCTTGCCACCTTGAAAGATCACTTCACCTAGTCTGAGGGTGTCCTACGCTACGTTTGACAATCCGTGGTCTCCACTCAAGAACTCGTTTACCCCAACGGCTGTCGTTTCTGCCACTGCCACTTCAGCTTACTAATCCGGTGAGCTATGTCAATTACTCTGGTTCTCTGTCGGATCACTTCATTGCGTATTCGATCCTTCAGAGAAACTCCGCGCATAGCCCTATCCATAGCTTGCTGAGCGACTTTAAATTTATCGACCAGTCCTACCGTGAGTGTCCACGTTTCGGCTCCGTATGTCATAACGGGTAGGACGCACTGATTATAGACTGTCGTCTTCAGACTTTGTGGGATTGGCGATGTGAGTTTGTTGATAACCTAAGTTTTTATACCTACAAGACTTCTAAAATTCTAACACAGTTTTTAAAATCTAAGAACCAATCTATGAAGAAATTAACTTAGTATCTTTATAATTCATGGTACTTAAGAGCAAAGTCGAACTACGAACAACAACAGAAACCAATTTAGTAAATAATCAACAGACTAAACAATTTATGACATTATAAGTTATCCACTCGGCACAAGTTTTAAGAGATGAAATCGCCCGCAAGTGCGCAGTTTGCCGTAAACAAACACAAAGCAAAACTTTCCACGAATAGAGAAACAGAACAGTTTCAGACTAGCGTTTTTAACAAGCTGATATGTGCGGCCGACCGTCATTTGTATACTTTGTAATATTTTGAGGGACTGTCACAGCTCGCGTTTGAAGATTTCACCGTCTTGATTGTTCGTGTGAATCTTAGTTGGTGCCAAATGAACTTTAAACACTGGATGTAGGTTTTGGGTGTAGCTAGTCACCACCTACAAGGCAAAGGCACGTTGATAAATATTTCAGTATATTTAACGAGTTTCCTGGAGACTCAATACTGATTTCTTACACTTGGTTCATTGGTTCAAACGCCAAAATAAACTTTGATGCTCGAAATTGTGAAATACGCGTAAAAGCGCAATATTATGCTAGAACGTTCCTATACACGCTAATAAAAACGCCGGTTCGAAACATCACGTACGGTCTCTAGGGATGTGCGCGAGCTCGTTTTATTCAATATTTTTATAAGTTAAAAGTTTTTAGTCTATAATAAAGTTTTGTAGTACTTCGCCTTCTATTGTATATAGTTTTGAAATAAGCAATGTTAAGAACTTCTAACTGCATACCCTTTTATTTTATTTTATCATAATCTAGTTTATCCTGTTTTTCCTTTACTTTGCCGGTTCCGGCTTTGAATGGATACAATTTAGTTGCAATGTTAAATTATTCTTATTCTTAATGCGACATTAATATATGTCAATGTGAAACAGCAATATATTTTGATCCAATTTGGTGTTTTAAATGTTTAATTATGCTGTTCAAACAATATTTTCAGTTTTATTGTATTAATATTGTATAGTCCCGTTGGAACCCTACACTTGAAGTAGTTAAGTTGAGTACGACCAGAAAGACAGGCAATAGTTAAGTAAAAGTACTAGTATAGTATTATATTATCTGTGGTAAAAGTAAATATATTGTAAAAGTTATTTTATTTATTTTTATTTTTATTCTGTGATAGGCTGGCGCTTGACTACAACTTGCCTGACGCCAAGCAATGATGCAGTCTACGATGAAACGTGCCAACCCAGTATACCGATTAACTCGTGATTACGAATGATTATCGTTGAGGTGGCAGTGGAATGATCCTCCATATGGTTACAAAACCTTAAAGGAGCAACAATTCCGACCCAAATGACCATTTATTAAATGTATGTAAAGTGGAAAATCTTTCCTTGATAACGGAGTCGCACTGAGTAATGTAGCATTAATATCACACACAGCGGTGCGTTCAAAGAATTTTGCCGCATCATCAAAACTATGTATAAGTTATGTACGATAGTGAGATCGTACAAATATAATCTATTGTATCATGGCATCCTATAGATAGACCGTTTAACTCGCGTATCGCCTATCGCCTTGATTCTGATTCCTCAAGCTGCACAGACAGTGATAATTCAAGCGATATGGATATTGGTGACGAATAGTCTTACATTACTTTTATCTGTGGTTAAATAGTTCTTTATGAGATTTAATTAATGTTTTATGACTTTGTACCTCAGATAAACGATCGGCCTATAGTTATTAGGTACTATAAATGCAAGAGTGTGTGTGAATGGGTTCGTTTGAAATCAAAACTGAAGTGTTCTTCCAGGGCTCCAAAAACTTGAGATAGTAAGGCCTTAAGACAGTGTTATCTAGAACCAACCCACTCAAATTCGCCCAACGTAAACTGAACTTTTTAGTGACAGCAAAAGTTATTAATTTGAATAAGTACTCCTCATTAACTTACGACCTTCCACAGGATCCCCTCATCACAGGGGAGACTCACATCTCCGGGCCAGACGGGGACGGACTCAGGGCGTCCTGGAGGACACTTCACGTGTACCCTGACGACTACCCAACGCACAGAGGCTACTTGTCGTTGCGGTGCCGCGCAACTGTCGCGACACGCCCCCCGCATGTGCGGAGCATGTCTGTGCGGCTGTATGTAGCCAGTCGCCCACATATCTCATCTTATATGTTTAGTAAAAATAGTAAGTATAAGTTTTATATTAAATGCAAAAGCTGAACCTAAACCCAGATTTATCACGAGTGAATCGGTATTTACTGAATGAATGCATTTTATCGTAGACTTCATAATTTCTAAACAACAGGTAAATTGTGATCAAGAGCAAGCCTATTACAGAATAATAAAAGTAAAAAAAAATGTGTTGGAAACGCTAATGTTTTACACAAGTATGTGAGTGTTTTAAAAATAATTATTTTTTCGGAGCCAAACGACTTTTTTGGGATTCTTTGAGATTTTCTGTTGATTTTTTTATATTGGGAAGTTTTGTTTGAACTACGAGTGAAAATATGTAGCGAAACCTAAGACTAGATAACTGCTCTTTTTTAAATCATGTTTTTGGATAGATTATTCATATTTTTTGGAATTATTTTTACTGTCTTGTTGGTTTAATGGTGATCGTTTTTGCTTGAAAACCGCGAATTCAAGCTTACTATACTTTATTAATATTCTTCAACTTTCAAATTTACTATTCTTAATATGTTCACTAACTAATGTTACAAAGGTACCATCATCAAATATATAGAATTTTCCACAAGCCCCGTGTTGACTCAATACGGCGCTGTACTAACTGTATGTAACTCTCTAAATATCTCTGAAATATCACAAACCCATTACATATTTACATATGGCTGATATATTACACGTCAAACCCAGTTAACGTCGGAACTCGCAACTCCAACTAATTTGCATCTCAAATGTCGCGTGTTAGCTAAACGGTATTTTTATAACTTTTTCATAAATCGTTGAATCATTTTTGGTAGCGGGATTAATGGCAGTTTCAAATGTTGTAGATTTGTTGGGTTTACTGTAATTTAGCGTTTGAGCTTATAAGCTTCGGTGGAAAGGGAGTTTCCTGATTCCTCTCAGTAATTCCTTATAGTAAGAAATTAACTTTACTTTCGAACTCCTTCATTCTAATTTTGTATGTAAGTTCAAACAAAACCTTGATAATTCCATTATATTTAAGGGATAATTTATGTACTAGAATACTGTAATTATGCATAAATGAATTATTTTTACTATTACTACTAAAATTATCTATATTACAAACATATATTTCCTCTATTCGAGTTCAGCTCGAGAGCAACTAAGACCAATAATTCATTAAACTATTTTGTCAACAGATGCAGTAGCAAGTAGAAGTTCGAGGTTCCGTATAAACACAACGCTATGGACGTTAGTGCTGTTCGTGAGAAGCCAAGTGCCTTCACTAGTTAAGTGACTGTTAGTTACACAAAGACTTATTGAAAGACAAAGCTGTGAGTTAAGTTATTTGTAGTTAGATTACTAAATTAATGGTTAGGAAGAAAAAAAAGACACAACGCTAAGTGTATATACGCATTATCCGGTAAATCGTATAATGTAGGCGGTAAATTTTAACCGCTTTTACGAATTCAACAAAATAATATAAATAACTTTCGGTTAATTGGACAATGCGTATGATTAAATGAGATAAAGTTTTGACTAATATTTTTGTTAAATTTTATAATTATAACAAACACAACAATGTCTGCAAGTTTTAATTATTAATACGAGTACCTGCGCTCTGTATCTAATTAAAGTTCTCACAAATATTATGGCGTATAATATATTAGATAACTAAGCCATGTGTAAAATATATTTACTATGTAGATAAATGTGGAATAATATAAACACTAGGTGCAATATCATTCATATTAAGTTGGGTCTCCTAACGCTTCCTTAAAGTACTCCATTTCAGGGCTTTGACCTGTATTTAGTTTCTCCTTTAGTTGCAGTGTTAATGATTGAAATTTCTTAGTATTTATGTCGATTACATAGATACCTATAAAAATTATTAGTAACTTGGCCCAAATGTCCAATTTATCGAGCAGAATATCGTGATTAACGTTGTCGAATGCCTTTGACATGTCTATATATGGTCAACAATGAATAACAGCGGAAAGAGTTATATCTAATGTTGAATGTTTGAAAGAGATAACAAGTTTAACTAAATCTCGTTTGTTATTTCTGGTTTACTAAGGAACGCCAAAACGTGCTCAATTTAATTTCCTCAACTTCGTATAACAGAATTAGGACTGACCTTTAGCGTTGTTGCTCGTTGTTTGTCATTAAATTAGTTTAAATATTATTTGAAACACTTTGATAACAATGTGTTAACAAATTACGCAAAACTGGTGTTGATAATTCTATTTTCTTAGAGTGAGTATTCACTATGTTTACGAATCACTTTCTTTCTCGCACCTGCGTTGCACGCTCTACGGCATACAATCTGAGTTCTGCTGCCGTATTATGAGTGTTTTATAGCGATTGTGAATCCTGTGAAAGAAAGGGATGCGGATATATGTGTTGTATAAGCTCATCCCTGTCTTTCAACGGAATCACAATCACTATACACACTTATTATACGGCAGCTGTTGATTTTTGCGCAAACATTAAGCGAACGACATCCTGCATCCGTTCAAGCAGTTGCATACATAGCGCTCACGTCTGTTATACCTGAAGGCGTAGGCAGAGATAAATATCATCCACATTTCGCCGGGTATGTTTAGGTTCCATACGTAATAGGGGTCGATCCTATTGCCATTCAGCATCATCATCAGCCCATTCTTAATAACTAAATTACTCAAATGAAAAGTATATTGAAACATTAAATAAATAATATGATTAAAAGTAGGAACTGAATTGGATCAAATCACAGGTACTTGATTATATTAAAATGCAAAAGTAACATCCAAATTCTTTTTGTAAATATATATAAAACTGTAAATAGGTAACACTATGTATATTTTCATGTCTAATATTAGTTAATAAAATATTGTAAATCTTTATAAGACTCACCTCACACACTGATAAAAACTGTTGAACTGCTCACGCACACATTAATATTTATCACAGTGACTAACATTAGACTGTATTTATATTTGACACGAATCACCTGTCACCCTGTTTAATGTTCCACCACAGACTACTACTTCAATATTTATTAATTAATATTTATTACCAGGTTGATAAACATAAATTTTATTTGAAATAAGATATTTTTAACCGCAGAATAAACAGAACACAAAGTTTTTAATGGTCTCATATTAACTATTAAAATTAACTTATTGTATTTTTTGGTAAAAAAAAACATTATAATTCTGTGACACAATTTATTTTAACACCAAATCCTAACCACACCAGAGAGTACAGCAAAATAGCAAAAGACAGTAACATAACGGGCTATATGCTTCCATCAACAACAGGGGGCTAAATGACTGACTAATGTATAGGCTCCCGAAAACATCAGGGAGGCCTCTAACATAGTAATTATTAAAAATATAAAATAAGGACATTAAGAGATATAAGTTGAAAAACGACATGGACGAAAGGACTGTGGTGAGTGCGTTTAAATAAAAAAAAAACAAAAATTTGTCAACTTTAAGTCGCGTCATTCGGTCTCCGTGCCTAAGATGCTGAAGCCTACTTTAGAGTTTAAAATTATGCAGTTTAAAAAGGTTTCGGTAAATCGGAGAATATTCATTAAATATTCTCTAAAGCCTAGAATTGTATGATATCAATGAAATAAAACTATTTTTAACGGATTTTATCGCGGTTTATTTTAGATATTAAATCCCGACGTGACAAAGTCTTTTCATACTTCATAGTCACGGGTGGACTGAGGTATTTGACGTCCAAACTTATTAATCACAATTATTACACAATACCTACAAACATTATTATTTAAGTTGCGTTCCGATTTAAGCATATTGAGCGCATAGTGTCTTGAATTCTGAGTTGATTTTGCTTGCGTTTTAGTTTAACACTGGGTTCCTAGCACGTGGTATATTACAACTATTTTCTTTGTCGAAATTAGGAATTGTGAAATTCGCGTAAATTTAAGAAAGTAGGTACTATGAAATTAATGGATTTTGTATTTATTTAAATAAGAAGAAACTGAATGACTGACTGACTGACATATCAACGCAGAGCCCAAACCGCTGGGTCTAGAAACTCCAAATTTGGCACATAGGTTCCTTATGGGGTCTAGGGGTGCACTAAGAAAGGATTTCTCAAAACTCACCCTTTAAAGGGGTGAAACGGGGTTCCAAAATTTGTATGGAGAAACAAGATTAGTGAGATCAATTTCGCGGGCGAAGCCGCGGGCGGAAGTTAATAGTTCATAAAGTTAAGAACACTTTTAGCAAAAATACTATTCGTTTTTAAGTTAGACACAAATATTTTGAATTTATTTTATTTTTGGATGAGATCCCAAGCCACGTCCACATATCAAACAAAATGGCGTCTAAATGTACCGCGCAGTGGTGCTTGCCAGATCCACACCAGTTACGTAATACATATGAGTAAATATCTGGTACTTGCTAGAAATTATCCTCTGCTGTTAAGTTTTATAGTTTTAAAGCCACGAATACATACGAGAATACTAGATTTCTGTTTTTTTTTATTCTGCAATAGGCTTGCGCTTGACCACAACTTGCCTGTTGTTAAGCAATGATGCAGTCTACGATGAAACGCGCTTACCCAGTAAATATCGATTCACTTGTGACTTGGAAACAGGCAGATTATAGCTATCGGGAAACAGAGATGCCGGCAGCGGATTCCACAACGTGGCAGTTCGCACAATAAAAGTGGAAGCAAAGCGTTTTGTGCGTACTTACCCGTGGAATGTCCACCATATATCAAAGGCGCACAGCCGTACCTCTGCTTGTCAGATGATTGAACAGAGATGGGGGACAAAGACTATGTAATTCCAACTCACACTCTTCGAAGTGTATCTGATAGTAAAGCAAGACTAGCAAACTTGTGGCGATGCTCGAGGCTTTGCAATTTAGCCTGTGTATAGACTCCAACGATATCTAAGTTTTTGTAGATCCAGGTAGACACTGTTCGGGATGTGGTACTCCCCAAAGGTACCCGTTAAAACCCTCTACCCTCTATATCGGTTAACGCGCCAAAACATTACCTTATTTTTGCGCAGTCGGATAAAAACTATCCTATGTCCTTTCTCGAGTCTCAAACTACCTCCATACCCAATTTCATCCAGATCGGTTCAGTAGTTTAGGCGTGAAAGCGTTGTGACGCTTATAATGTCTGTGGACAGACAGCCAGAGTTACTTTCGCATTTATAATATTAGTAGGGATTAGGATCAATAATATTTAGTTTCACTAATACTGGGTATATTCTTATTCTACCTGAATTTCGTGCTTAAAACTGAATTAAACATAGCGACTGACAGAGTCGAACTTAAAAGTTATTTAGTAAAGCCAATGCAATAAATCTTGTGACATTTCCAATACACCTATCTCGGTCACCGCCTGCAGGGATGTCGTCTACGTGACTTCGCAATGGCAGTTAGAACCTTTGTTGCAACTTGTAGTTTAAATATAAACGCAGAAGCTGACTTAAGTAAGCATTGCATTTGATGTACTGATGGCGTGGTCGGTAAGATACTTGCTTTTCACGCCGTAGGTCTTCGATAGCCACCCGAAGCAGACATTTGTGTGATGATCAAGTCTGTTTGTCTCGGGTCTGGGTGTAATTATCTATTATATAAGTAAACATTCACAAAAAAAAATTGGTTGCCTGTAAAGTCGGTATACGGGCGAAAGTTTTACATGACAACGACTTTGAGTGGTAAAATAATTTTAATGTGAATATTCATTCGTATAGTAGGAACAAGGATGAAATAATAGTAACAATTTAAAACATTTATTTATACAAAGAATTATATTTAAAACATTAATTTATACAAAGAATCTCGCTCTTAGGCGGGCTAACTGTGCTCGAGTGGAAGGGACGCGTGCCTTTCACTTTTTATGTCTGTCTCTCTCGCTCTTAGGCGGGCTAACCATGCCCGAGTGGAAGGGACGCGTGCCTCTCACTCGCTCTCATTGTGAGCGCATAACGTGAGCGGAGCGTAACGCAGTTTCTTGAAGTGTCACCCGGCAAACCAATTTATAAGACGTTGTCACGTCAAAAAGTAGTATATGTTTAATATAACCAGTTATCTTGTTTCTATAACACAAGCTCTGCTCAACTTAAGACCAGATGACGTTGAGTTTTAATCTCCTAAAAATATTATTATGATTGCATAAAGATTATCAAATACTTGCTACCGCTCACAGTAGTATACGGTACGGTTCACGGTATATACAGTAGATTATAAATTTGGAACGTCTAATACCTCTGTCCTATGGAACCTGGTAAAGCATACAAAACGCTTGAATGTTCTGCAAAGCAATAAAATTCGATTTAAAATACATAATTGTATTGGAACGAAGTTCCTTACAGCAGGCTTGGAGGGGATAGGGATTTTGCTGCGCGACCGAACTGACAAAAATGTGATAGTAAAACCGCAAGAAAAAATCCGTGGAAAAAAATGCGTGGATTAAAACTGTTAACAGTCGCATACACAAGCGAGTAGTGTATAATACCTTTCTCTTTCTCCCTCTTTCTTTATTAGCCGAAGGAACTTCGTTCCTACCTGGTGTCCCACGACACCACATCATTTTTTTTAAGTACATGACATTATACGAATTGGCGATATTCTGTTTTTGAATAGGCGAATACAAATGTATCATAATAATATCTATTAATTATGAATATTCAAATAGTAATTTTTAATAATCATTGAGCCTCATCTCACATCTCTAGCGTATTCCATCGTAGATAACATCATCGCATAGCATCAAGCAAAATACGATCTAGCGCAAGTCTATTTTGAGGGGCCTGTGGCGTGGTCGGTAAGATACTTGCTTACCCAAGTCAGACTTTTGTGTGATGAACACGTCTGTTTGTCTTGAGTCTGGGTGTAATTATCTATATTTAAGTATGTATTTACAAAAGAAAAGTATTATATGTAGTATATTACCAGTTATCTGGTTTCCATTATACAAGTTCTGCTTAGTTTGGGATCAGATGGCCGTGTGTGTTAATGTCCCACTATATTATAATTATTTTAAACCATTTCATAAAATATTATATCTAATATGTATATTGTGTGATATATAAATGTAAATGAATGTAAATATAATGTAATTTAGTTGATGTGCCAACATGTTAGTTAGCTATAAATAAATATAAAAATAAATCACATTATAACATTAAGTTTGACATAAGTCAGTGGTTCCCAAATGTGACCAGCAGATTAATCTGTTACAGATTGACCCCCTTATTCATAGACATCTTGTAAGCTTATAATACCTAAAATAAGTTTATAATTCGTTTGTTTTTGTCTGTCATTGTTGTCAATATTTACTGTACAGACTCATAAGATTTTTATAAGTAAGTCCATCATTTTAATTTTTATAGGTCCTGAATAGAAAATTAATAAAAAAGTGCTACAAATGTTATGGGAAATAAATCTATTTTAAGCTTATCATTATAGGTGTTTGACGCGCTCGCTTTTTGTTCAGATGGACGTTTTAAAACTGCTGTCGCCGTTCGTGGTTACAAGTAAACTCAGTCTCAATTAGTAAATTGACTACGTACTAATGAGACTACGAACGTTAAAACGTTCCGAAACGTTAAACTATACAAATAGTGAGCGCTTTAATTATCCGTAATCCTTTTTATTAATACAACGCGAAAGTTTAATGTTTTAATGTTCGTGCATATTAACACACTTGACACTGTGATTTCAATTTACCGTCGACGCGTGTTCCTCGCGGCGGCGGCGGTGGCGGCGCGGCTTGCCAGCCGGTGGCGGCCGGCGCCGCTCGCGTTATCTTGTACAGCGAGTCCTGCGCGTGCGACATAACTTGCGCGGCGGCTGCGCCCGTGCGCGCACTATTAACTGATATCATGGCTGTAAATACAACGTGGAGTAACATTTGAGAACCACTGACGTTTTTATATTTCACGTTTTAAATATTTTGCATAAATGTTGTCAATTTTAAATTATATAAATATACTCCCCTATATGATGTTAAATGATATTTATGTTAAAAAGTTCACGTTATTGCTAGTAATATTGTTGTCACGAGAGACCTCAAAGCTTGTTCAGACCTGTCTAACGCATACAATGAGTTTTGGCCTTTCAATGACAACAAAATAACGGTCAGTAAAAATTTACTAAATACAAATTCTATGTACCAATGATCCCGTCCTTTTCTCCACCACTCTATATTGTGTTTTACGAATTGCAACTGTATGCTACAAATATTAAAGTTTATTTTTGATTTATAACGCATCGATCACAGACACAATTTGAATTTTAAGTCCATCTTGTTGATTAATAAAAATATTGATTAATTTTTTACCATAACTATGGTTACTTTGCGAACCTAAACCCTCTAGATTTTGCCTCTTTCTCGCTAGTCTGAATATCAAGAGAAAAAGACAAACGAATTATAAACCTATTTTAGCTATTATAAGCTTCGTTTATGAATAAGAGGGTTACCCTTGTATTCATAAACGTGTTCTAAGCTCATTACAGCTAAAATAGGTTTATATTTTGTTTGTCTTTGTCTGTCATCTTGATATTTATACTAGAAAAAAGAGACAAAGTCCATTTTAACTAAAAAGTCTTATAACATTTTTATGAATAAGACCGTAAGCAAAAAATACTTTTTCAATCATTATTTTAGTACCTAAATGGTTAACTCTATACAATTTTGATTTATTTACCCAGCAATTATGCTTTGAATCAATTATGCGAGCAAACTTATGTTAACAATTTAAAAAAAAAAAATTTACGTTTAAATAAATCTTATTACATAATTAAAATCAGAGGGCAAGCTATTTCTCATGCAGAGCACGTCGCATAACCTTGAACCAAGTTATTTCCGTGCTTATAAACCGTGGGATTGGTAACCTGAGGCAGTGCTTTGAATAGCTATAACTTCTAAGGATATTTATAACCACAAAGTTTTTAGAACTATGATTTTAATAATTCTTGTAACTACTGGTCATTATTGATAAGGAAACGTTAAAAAAATCGTAAATTATGTATTTGATTATTAGCTTGCCGACGGCCGCGCGTATGAATAATAATAACAATAAACTTTTTTCTTGCAATTGGTAATTCCGATTTTCGTCGTCGGAAGTTAATAAAATATGTTCCTATGTCCAATCTTACTCATAAGGCAATAAGAAATACGCATTTTTATTTTATTTTTCATCTAGATATGATTACAATATCAAACAAACATTTTTGCTCACTGTACTAAAAAATGTGAAGTTGTTGCGCAGTCCATTCCAAGATGGCGGATTTCCAATCCTATTCTTATTTGAAACGCATAGTACGCACGACTTCAAAGGTGTGGACTAGGTAGTATACCCATTGCCATAGCACATGAAAGATCTGGATCATTCGTGCGTGTTCGTATGTATTCACACAATTAAAATTTGAACGAAAATGTATTCGAAATGAGCCGTACCTTATTAACACCAACTTTCAGCGAGTCGTAGCCTCTAGCTGTAGTACTACGCAACTGCTACGCCGTAGAACCCACTTCATCGATATTGCATAGCTGCTACGAATTTCGGTTCGACCGTCCTCGGACGGCTCACCGAAAAAGTCCGGTCTGGTGAACCAATAGAGGCCCTTTCGGCTAATTGGGTTAGGTCATAACCAAAAAAAAAAGCTGCTACGAATTACTACAGCCGTAGTTGCTACGACTCGATCATTTTTTGCTACGGAAACGTAGTTGCTACAAGGTTAGCAAACAATGTGCAAATGGTAAGCGGTCAGCATGGTATGGACGCTTGCAACACCAGAGGCGTTACTTGCACGTTGCCCATCCTTTTGATGTTGGGCTTTACAGTCGGCACGATCAAATCATCATCATTATTTACCTTGTCTTTTTCTTATTTCTATCGAGGTCAACTCTCGTCTGACAGATTATATAAGGATTCGGAACGAAACCAAAGCTTATTTAGAAGATTACATTTACTGTATTCCGACTTCGTGTTCATTTTTACACAACTATTGATATGTACGGTTTTTTTTTGACGGGCTAATGGCGTGGTCGGTAATATGCTTGCTTTTCACGCCGCAGGTCGTGGGTTTCATTCCCGCTCAAGTCAAACATTTGTGTGACGAACACGTCCGTTTGTTTTGTATCTGGGTGTACTTACTTATCTATATTTAAGTATGTATTTACAAAAAGAAAAGTATTATATGTAGTATATTAACAGTTATCTGGTTTCCATAGCACAAGCTCTGCTTAGTTTGAAATCAATTGACCGTGTGTTAATGTCCCACTATTATTATTGTTATTATTATCATCAATAGTTTTAATTTTATATTGACGCGGCTGCGCAGTGACCAACTTATTTCTTTATAAAACACATTACAGTCCATCAAATCTAAGAGGTACCGTTTGACGTTTCACTGTTTTCTATTAAATTTGCTTAACAGAGGCGTAATTCACACTATTTTTATTAGTTTTCCTGTAAAATAATTGAATTATAAAGCTATTTTTATTTTAACATAACATAAATAATTTTCATACAAAAAATAAAATTCTAAATGTACTACGTTTAGAACTGTCAAACGGTATTTCTTAGATTTGATGGACTGTAAAACACAATAATAATCAGTTAGTAATTGTAGCGAATTCGTCGACATAACATTCTCCGCGATAGCTCAGATGTTAACTCCGCGCTGTGTACCTTTCATTAGCTGTATCAAGTCTATAGTGTATGTGTAATCCATTTCATTTAACAAATCAATCATGCAGTTGAAATTCAGGTGAAATTGTAGAAAAACGTACTGTCAGTTTCGTTCATAAAAAAATTATAATTGTGTTGTTTTAGATAGCGAAAATGTTTACAGACATAATATCGGAGAGTATATTACAAATGTTATTAAAACATTGTACAGAATAAATTGAAATGTCTAAATGTAATAAAAACAATTCCAACAAAATTTTGTGTTTCATTTGCCCTTGATAACCTTAAAGTCTGACTGGCATGTGAGTGAACTTAACAGTTCATTACCTAGCAGATCACGAACTGAAGTTGGTTAAATGAGAGATTTTATCCATTGCGGTCGAGTTCTATAATCCCTGATGATTTTTCGAAATAGTTCTGGTATTGTATTGTCTTAGATTTACGCGAAACAAAAATACCTAAATTAAAAATAAATGATTTGCTAACTTTCCGTAGCAGATAATTTTAGTGAATATCACAAAAAAATAGAATTCCATCGCCTCTGCGCAATATCGGTAAAAACATCGTGAGAAGACCCGCACTTGACCAGCGCAGCGTCTGTGGATTTAGGTCTAAACTGCCCAGCAGTGGACACTAAAAAGGGAGTGAGATAACGTGTTTGTAGGTTGTTGTGGATGCTATCAAACATAAATTATGTATTTTTCATTACAAACAATGCCAGTCCATTTATTTTTTTTAATAATGTACTGCCACAATTCCTATGTGGTTGTTATCCTTGTATTATTTTATTTACTTTACATTATTATTGTTACTTATATACTTTTACATTTCTTTCTATTTATTATATTTTTGCTTCCGAGGTCGGATACCTGACACCACGCAACACACTCAGGATGCAGCGTGGAAAAAATAAAATATTTTGTCTTATTTAGATTAGATTAAATTTAATATTGTATTTGTTCATAGTGTTATATTTTATATTGGCCTAAGTACCTGATTTTTATGCAATCATACGATCCAGAATTGCCTCCCTGATGCGGCGAGTGCGTGACAGCTCCAACAGCCTTGTCAGTACTGTGGCGAACAGGCTGGATAGCCAAATAATGTATAAATGGATGTCATTTCACAGATCATCCTTTATCTATATTAAATAATAACTTGTGTACCTACTATGGATCTATGATCTGAAATAAATATTATTATTATTATATTTTACATCTTATTATTACATTTCAATTATTATACATTAGTATATCTACATTACTATATTATTTGAATTATATTATTATTTACCTTTATAATATTACTTTGATATTGTATTGTATTCTTTAATCTTTTTTCTCCCCAATCACTTAGTAGTTCCTAGTCAGACGTTAGCAGCGTAAGGCTAGCCTCTCCGTACACGGGAGTAGGACAGCGCCTTTACAACATTCATTCAATCTGTTACTTTGACTTCAAAGGTTTAACCTTTACTGAAAATAAACGGTAGCGTGCATATTTCAGCGTACGACATCGACTCTTTGGGAATGTGAACAGATTTTCTGTGAAAGTTTAGGCTTACTGCAGACATAATACTTTCAACTACAGTGCTACATGCTACATCGTATTTTAAACTGGGTTCAAAAAGTCGGTTGTCGTCCTTTGTTCTCAATTCGACTGTATATTTTTTGTATGTATGTTATGCGATATTTCCGACAATTATAAATTCATTTTGATAATTCATTTTTTGTTGGTGGTTTTTTGACATGACAACGTCTTATAATTTGATGGAGCCGGCTGCACGCACGAAAATACATGAAACCATTCCATCAGTATTTTCTTATAACGTTGTCACGTTCAACTATCGTCAGTAAACCGACTTTACAGACAACCGATTTTTTTATTCTATTATGAGCTTGCGCTTGACCACAACAGACTGTTATTAAGCAATGATGTAGTGTACGGTGGGACGCGTTTACTCAGTAAATACCGTAACTTGAAGACAGAGAGAAAAACAAAATGCAGCACAGAATTGCGTTCACACGCTGTTTATATCAACTTACAATATTAGTTAAAAAAAATACGAAATTTAAAATTTGAAACGAAAAATAAATATAAAAAAACGAAGATTTGAGGACCTTCTTTTTTAAGTTGAATGAAAATTTATAGCAATGCAACACTGAGTCGCATTTAGCAGTTCACATCAACTTCCAAAATGTCTCAATCAGTATTTAGTGAAGTTTTAGTCACTAAATCGAGCGTTTAAAAGCGATTACATAGTCGATCGCTGATACTAAAAGTAGTTGCATGTCTGCTGTGGCCCTTATCTGGTTTCAGCGATTAGGTACAAACTATCAGAGTTTCAAAGGATTTATCTTTTTTATGTTTGTTGAATGTTCAGTTTGAAGATAAACAAAAAAGGTTTTTAAAGTGATAACATCTATTTTTCTTATCATTTGCTAAATTTGTTAAGACTGAGACAGTTTGGTCAAATGAAATTTATTTTAGTTTTTAAAAGGTTTTCTTCTTGCGAATTTTTTAATATTAAGATAACTGTAGCGAGCAGCGGTGGCGCAGCGGTACGGGCCTCGCCTTAGATTTATAAGGTCGCAGGTTCGATTCCACGTCGTGCTTACACATCTTTGTGTGAATTGTAATACCGGCGCTGCTCAATATCGGTGAAGAAAAACATCGTGAGGAAACCGGCATGTCTAAGAACTGATCATTCGTGGGCATGTGACATCTACCAACCCGCACTTGGCAAGCGCGTGTGGATTAAGGACTAAACTCTCTCAAACTCGTAATGTAGTGTGACACTAAAAAACGGGTCGGAGAAAAAGAAGAAGATGTAGTTTTACATCATCAAAATATTGATAATACTCACAACTCGTAAGACAGTTGAGAGAAGACCTGTGACCAGCCGTGGGACATCACACCCTCTTGGTTGGTAACGCAAAGAAGCATAATGTATGAAAATTTTGGTGTTGTATTTTACGAGAGTGTATGGGAACGACTTTGGATGTAGAAGGAGTATTTATTGAGGACTTACAGAGTTCAGACTCCACAAGAACAGAGTGCCAAATTGCGGTCCTAGCTTAAGACAAAATTAATAGATACCTATTCGGAAAAGAATTAGGACTCTGAAATGGCAATGGGCAAGACATATTTGTAGGATGCACAACAATAGATGAACTAAACGTTTCACAGAGTGGATACCAAAAGAAGGTAAAAGGAAAAATGGGAGACCAAATAAATGATGAAGATACATATTTACCCTGAGGTGTGGATCCCTATAGATGCATATGGCACGAGAAAGAGAGGTGTGGAAAGGTTTAGGAGAAGCCTACGCTATAGACGTAAATATGTATATTTTTTAGAGTTTATAGGTATTTTAAAGCTTAACTGTAGTAGGAATAAAGGTTATTTTTATTTATTTTATTTTATTTTAGGCGTGAACTGCTCCTTCCACGATCACAGTCGACAATTTTCCATTTTTCACAAAGGATATTTTCAATTTAAATTAAAAACATTATATTACCATAAATTTTAATAACACATTTCGTAAAAATGTTTTAACCACTCCGTTATTCAGTAAAATATTTAACAGGAAAGAAAAAGCAATAAATTACATGTGGTTGGTCAGACAGAAACCTCTGTCGAGATAACAGAACCAACCGGACGCGCCCTGCATTGCTTACATATGGAAAATGAAAAGATTTTCAATATTATGATGTATGGCGACCATATCAGTGCATAAATGTATTTGTAAGCGAAAAAATAACTTGTAACCAAAACTCAAGCAAAATCGACTCAGAATTCAAGACACTGTCAGCTCAATTTGCTTATATCGGAACGTAACTTAAATAATATAATGTTTGTAGGTAATCAGTATTATTTGTGATTAATAGGTTTGGACGTCAAATACCACAGTCCACCTGTGACCAAGAAGTCTGAAAAGATTTTGAAACGTTGGAATGTAATATTCTAAATTAAACCCGCTAAAGAGCAGTTTTATTTCAAAGAAAAAAATTACCTTCCGTCTGAGGGTCTGAGTCACATTCCTCCGTGGGAGTGCATATTTTATCTGAGTCCCCACACGTGGTGCCCGGGTGGTTCAAATCAGGTGACAATCAACTAGTAAGTATTTATGTTTGCTGGTAATTAACTGGTGGTAGACTTCGGCCGTGGTTAGTGACCACCCACCAGACAAAGCCGCACCGCCAAGCGGCCTTGCCGTATTACGGTGCGGTGTCTGGTGACACCATGCAGACAGGGTGGGTTGAAATTGTTGACCCTGGTTTCTAACCATATGGAGGCTCATTCCACTGCCACCTTCCCACCGATAAACATTCGTAACCACGAGTGAATCGGTATATCGGGCTAGCGCCTTCCATCGTTCCTACATCATTGCTTCACATCAGGCAAGTTGTAGTCAAGCGCCAGCCTATCGAAGAATAAAAAGAAAATCTCAGGAAGGTTTTTTGGATCCATAGCTAGTAGAAAATAAAGCAGAAAGCTCCTACAATATTGTGCGTTGCAAACGCTCGGAAATAGTAATTACATAAACAACGACGGCTTGAAGCGAATCTATTCTATCTATAGATGTTTAAACAGACGAGAATTCCAAGTTGTTTTAGCATTAATATTGTGAGACTGATAACAATTCATCACTCAAAGTGTCTCGGGGCCGATAACAGACATCCCGCGGTCCGAAAGATGGTCACAATTATTAACAGAGTCTGACCCTCAGTTAAGAGGGTTTTACATTGTTCAAAGTCTATTCCTGTCTTTCTTTTAACTATTATCTTTGACAGGCCGGGGGCGTGGTCGGTAAGATCCTTCTTTTCACGCCGCAAGTCGGGGGTTCGATTCCCACCCCAGTCGAACATTTGTGTGATGAACTTGTCTGTCTTGTGTCTGGGTGTAGTGATCTATAATTATGTATGTATTTACAAAAGAAAAGTGTTATATGTAGTATATTACCAGTTATCTGGTTGCCATAGTACAAGCTCTGCTTAGTTTGGGATCAGATGACCGTGTGTGTTAATGTCCCATTATAGTATGATAATGTTATTATTTGATTCTGTGTCGTTTTTTTTTTCTTGGAAACTTTTTTTACTCATGGAAGAGTAAAAAAAGTTTCATGAAGAGTTAGTTCCTTATTAAAAAAAATTACTACAGATGCAAATTTTAAACTAGCCTCCAACCACAGGTTCACTAGCATGGTTCTCTTTTTATCTCTTTGGAAGGTGAGTTTTGGTTAATCCATTCTTAGTACACCCCTCGCCCTGATACGGAACTTATGTGCCAAATTTGGAATCTAGCTGTTTGGGCTGTGTGTTGATATGTTAGTCAGTCAGTTAATCACTCAGTCAGTTACTTCTTTTATTTAGAAGACAGAAGAAGATTGTGATTTATTATTTAGGTATAATAATATAGTGGGACATTAACACTAAGCAGAGCTTGTACTATGGAAACCAGATAACTGGTAATATACTACATAATACTTTTCTTTTGTAAATATATACTTAAATATAGATAATTACACCCAGACGCAAGACAAACAGACATATTTAAACAAATGTTTGTCTCGGGTGGTAATCGAACCCACGACCTGCAGCGTGAAAAGCAAGTATCTTACCGACCACGCCACCGGCCCGTATTGACGCTTGGTTTATTTGAGATAGACCGAAAGAAACTCTAAAACGCAACGAAATTCTTATATTTTTATTAAAATTACTGCCATCTATAAAATAAGCTTCACATAGCAGGTTTTTAAAGGTTAAATTTTACAAAGAACATATTTTACATAATTTTTTGTGTTTTGTTTAGTAGGGTACAATGTTTTATTACAACAAGTGTTGTAACATCTGGAAATATACTGAAAATTACATTTGATTGGCGACGCTATCTCTCTCAAATATTATAATGATAATATTAATAAATAATTTATTTCAAAATAGTATAATTATGCAAGGTTACCATTTAAGTGCAGGTTTTTGTGTGACGAGGACAAATGGCGGTGTCTGTGGTAGTATGAACTGTGTTTCATTAACAGGCGACGATATAACACACTTTGTTCTAATCAGATTACCAAAAGACACCGCAAGGATCTTTTAATTAAATTATTGCTCATTCCGTATAGGACCCTATACATAGCTGACCTATTGGTCGCCCACTCTGTCTTTGGGTATTATGTAATCTCTTGTTTTATTAAAAAAACCTATTTCATACAATAATAATTTTTACATTAATGTGTGTACGATGTCCGAGACGATGGACAGTGTGAAGGGACTCTTACGTGAACTATTTAATAGGCAACAAAGATGGCCATGAATTATGATTTCGGTAAATTGGTAACCATCAATTTATTGGCAATTGACTGAACATTAGATATCTGACCTTTATTAAAATACTCATAATCAAAGTCAAAATTAATTTTCAGAAAAAGCAATCCTACTTGAAAAACATCTAAATTTGTCTGAATAAGTGGGGTGTTATAAGATTGGAAGGTATTATTATTAGTTTTAGTTAACTGTGCATTCTAAATTATATTCAATGTTGTGCAAATCTGAAATAAAAATAAAAATTTAATTACCACTCCCTCTTAGTCGACTGGTAAGCGAGTTCACTTAATGACCGTGAGGCCATTGTTTATTTATTTTTTGTCAGGGGGAAATCATATACAGACACCCCGCCCCATGTGAGTGCAGGGTATGTGAGACTCCCGAAGGGTACCCACTAAAACCCCCCGGGTGTCCCGTGACCCCAAGGGGTGACACAACTGTGACACGTGAGGCCCTGGGTGCAAGCAGAAAACCGTTTCAAATTTGGAATAGAGCCTAAACGGCAATAAACTCGCCCCTAAATATGTATGGGACCTACACATAGGAGGCGAAATGTGGATGCTGATCACATCTACCTACAAGTTATACAAGTGTGAGTGTACCGTAAATTATCTTAATAAATATGAAAAGTAATCTAAATGGACCCAAATTAAACTAGGTTTGAAAAATAACTACGATTAATAAAAATTACATTGCATTCCTTTGTTAAAATTTAATAAATTGTGATTTACGATGTATGTGAAGTGCTCTTAATAGCTGAGTAATTTATCGTAACGAAGATTTTTTACATTAAATAACATTGATATTAATATTATATTACATACTATAAATATTGTCATTCAAAAAGTGAACATAGTTCGGGGCAGGCTTTTACAGACGAACGAAATAGTTTTGCAAAATAGGGTATTTAGCTAACATTGTGTACACTGTCAAATTTTTTATTTTATCTATACAGGTACAATTAAAATTAGTAGAACTTGAACTAAATAAATAAAATGAAACTAATGCCGCAGTGGGGCAGCGGTACGGTAATCGAACCTGCGAACTTATATTTCAAATGCGAGGGCCTTAGAAATATAAGGTCGCAGGTCCCGGTCATGCCCACACTTCTTTGTGTGAATTGTTTCATCGCTGCTCAATATCGGTGAAGAAAACATCGTGAAGACACCGGCATATCTAAGAACTAATCATTCAAGCATATGTCACATCCACCAACCCGCACTTGGCCAGCGTGTGTAGATTAAGGCCACTCTCTGAACTCATATGATAGTTGAGAAAAGACCCGTGCCTAGCAATGGGACAGAAAAAGGGTTGAAATGAAGAAAGTGATAGAATTGAGTACCTAAATTTATTTTGCAGTTTTGTTTTCAACTGATTTACCTTTTTCTTTTTGACGTGACAACGTCTTAAATTAGGTTGCGGCTGGGAGGCACTTATGAAAAAGTGTAACGCTCGGTAACGTTACGATGAGTCACCGAACGAGAGAGAGGCCCGCCGAATGCCTTGCGTCTCTCTCCCACTCAACTATGTTTCATCCTTCTTCCTACTATAAGAATGAATATTCACATTAAAATTATTTTACCACTCAAAGTCGAAAATTTACAGGCAACCAATTTTTTTCGTATATTTACATTATTATTCTGTGTGGCCTTGAAATTAGCTACCTAAATTATTACCTAAATTTGCTTATATTATGTAACTTCGTTAAAGTTAATCAATTGTGATTTACGGTTTATGTGAAGTGCGCTTAATAGCTGAGTAATCCTAATAGAAAAAAAAAACCTAAATTATTTTATTTTATTTTAAATTATGTATCCATTAAAAAATCTAAAGAAGAAAAATCTATGAGAAGTATATAGTAAAAATTTATTGAAACCTACCTAAATTAGCAAGTTCCATTGCTTGAATCACCAGTTTTACTGTTCAAGCGCTAACATTCCAAAAGCAAGCTTTTTCAGGACACTTGGAAAGAAAAAAAATGTGACGTTAATGACAGTCAGTCAGTATGGATATTTTTAAATATTTTACATCTAAAAGAAACTCATGACACTTGCTATTTGATATTGAGTCACAGAGTAGATACGACGATAGTTACAACGCCAGCGCAGCAGGCCCTCCGTACTTTATCCGTCTCTCTCTGTCTCTCACCGTCTCTCATTGTGGTTGTCTCTTTTGCGTGGCTCAATAATAGCGAATTTAATTAAAAGCAAAATTAAAGCTGAAATAAGAATGAAATGGCAAAATATTTTAAACAAGCTTTCCTCTCGGTGCAGGTCTACAAAAACTGCATGTGCTTTGTGTACACAGCTAAACATAAAGCTATATATTTCCATTATAAGCTGACCTCTCGTTTTACGGAAATCCTATACAATGCGAGAGCAGCTTAAACTGGAAATGGTATACATTTCCAGTATAACCCAGAAAATGTACCCAAGACCAAAAATCCAAGTGCAGTCCGGCACCGGTACCAGTCCTGTGGAAAAAACTAAACATGGTACTTTACCATCCTTGGGAGTAGATAATCGCCCCTTAAGGCAAGTTATTAAAATAAATATATTAATAAAACAGAAATGTGTCACGCAATGATGTCCTCTAGCGTGCTGTGCGCCTGGTAATATTAGGTTTTTACAGAGTAATTAAATAGTTTATTACATTTAGGTTAATGTGCTTAAACTATGTTAGTCACGTAAAAAATTATGTATAGAATTAATTTGAGCAAAGTATTTACTATAAATATTAGACTAAACAAAGCAGGGCGCAGACAGACATTGTACAGGGAAAATGTTTAACAAATGCGCATTTTTTTGTTGGTTTGTAACACAAATTTCCATTGTTCAATACGCTTTTTTATTACTAAATGCTTTTATTTAACTTCACGTCTATGTATCTTTGTATGTATGTCCTGAAATCTTGCAATCAATATTTCACCCACTTCCACTAAAGCTTTCGAGCTAAAATTTTGCATACACATTTACTTTTGATGACAATACAAGATTTTATAAATGCCGCCATTTTGAATCCAATGAGGCGGACCGTACAAAATGGCGACTTCTCGTTTTCATAACAACCCACCCCTACAATATGGATATCAAATGAATGAGCCTGAAAAGAAAAATATAATTAATTTTATTAAATATTTTTTTTTAACATATATTCAGCAAATTATATTTATATTCGTCATAATATCGATGTATGTGCACAGTGTAAAATTAGCGGTCAGTGATCCTAGCCAGCGAACAGCTGATACGGGCGGCGAAGTAATCACTAATTGTAAGATGTTAACTATTGTTACTCATTAAAGTCACCCACTTTAATAAATTAGTAACAATACACTAGCTATTAATTATAATAAAATTTCAGACTATCTAACGGATAAAAACGCTTGGAATTAAGTCGCTCTAATTCAACACTCTAAACAAACGAAATGTAATAGATATAAGTACTTCATTTTAAAAAGATAAACAGCCTACTGAGTTTTTTGTCAGTGTTTCTCAGTAGTTGCCAGTCATTCACTGCACGGTAGGAAAAGAAATTGGACTATTTTTATGTAGACTCGCGTCTCAAAAAAAATAAAGCATATTTTAATTTCGTTTCATTTCAATTAATATCGTGTTTATTAAAATTTGTGCACTATTTTATTTTTTTCAAAATTTTCGCTCTGTTTATAATTTTTCTTTAGAGCGCTACCTCTTACAATCTACACACTTACTTTGCTTTATTTAGATAAATATTGAGATTGTTATTCAGTTAAGCCAATTTTCTTGTCAGTTGTACCTTCATGTTGTGAATTAGGGTTGCCAACCGTCCTGTATAGTTTCTAAGCATTCTCCTGAGTTTTCAGAGTTCTTATAAGGACCTAGACCACTGAAAACGATCTCCAATCGTTTCACTGGGTCCTGGTTTGATTGACCTTGTTTTCAGTGCATATAACAATTAGGTACTGCTCTTATTATAGTCCTATCTTTGAACCGAAATGTCCTGGTATTTCTATCTTCAAATCCTGGATTGCAAAGTTTGGAAACAGCGATCCCATTGTAAATAAATGTTACTTATTCTTCAGGTACTTTATTGTTGATCGAAAAACACGTGTAAGGTATGTAAACGTCATTGATAATAAAAAAAACAATTCGCAAGAAATGTTACCAAAGCAGAAAGGCTAACACTTAATATTTTATTGCGAAACATCTTTTATAACGGAATTCTTTATACAGAATGTTGTAAACGCTTTGTCTTTGAGTACAGCGGCTTAGAATTTTATTTCATCAAAGATTGGAAGTATTTCTGAGTTGTGTTTATATTTCCACTAGCTTCCGCCCGCGGCTTCGCCAGCGAAATTGATCTCACTAATCTTGTTTTTCCATACAAACTTTGGAACCCCGTTTCACCCCCTTAAATGGTGAGTTTTGAAAAATCCTTTCTTAGTGTACCCCTAGACCCCACAAGGAACCTATGTGCCAAAGTTTCAGTCAGTCATTTCTTTTATATATTTAGATGTGTATACCTGGGCGTTTGAACTGCACAACAAAACGTGATACAAGCATAGTCTTATCTCTTTCTACTCATTTCTAAAGGATAGAGATGGAATAAGCTTCCAACATGTTTTCTTGTGTAGTGGAAATTAGAGGTAACGTGGAAAGCAGCAAAAAGTAAAGCAACAATAAAAAAAAACTTTATTGTGCTAGTAAAAACAAAATTAGAGGGACATGCCCTAGGCACCACACTAGGATACCCTGTGTCGTGGGGCCTAGTCTCTTACAGTCCAGTTAATTCATAAAGACACATTTTATTAAATATATTTTTAGTATAGCGAGAAATAAACAAAAGTCTAAATAAAACGTATGTGTGCGTGTGTGTGTGTGTGTGTGTGTGCAACAATATTTTAGTGTAGAGGGGTGAGGACATAAAAAGGCGGGTTCTCGGTACGGACAAACCGGTACAGGTAGGTACCGATCTCGCCCGGGCACAGGAAAGCCCAATCGGACGGCTTACACCGCTCGACTTCAGAGGTCGTCTGTTCCGGAGTAGTGCTGGAAAATTAGGAAAATCCCTAATACTCTTATTGGTGCGGTTCAATCTGACTTGCTAGAGCACCCTACGCCAGTTAGATGGTGTCATATATTACTGTTGGCACTCCAATTTTGCGTGTTCGATTCCCGGTTGTATCCACACACCTTTGTGTGATTTTTTTTATCTCCGCTGCTCAATACCGGTGAAGGAAAACATCGTGAAGAAACCGGCATGTCTAAAACTAATCTTTCGAGGACATGTGACATATACCAACCCGCACTTGACCAGCGTGTGTGAATTAAGGCCTAAACTCACTCAACCGTCTTACGAGTTGAGAGAAGACCCGTGCCTTGCAGTGGGACAGTAAAAAGGGTTGTTGGTTATACAAAAATACATTACACACGTATGTAGGTATATCTTGACTACAGTACAAACTCGGCGCAACTACCTGCCTAGCTTGTTTACACACCAAACTACATATTAAAACATGTAAATCTATGCTAATCTTGAGCGCTAACAAGCCAGTTCTGTATGAAAATTTGTGTTTTCGCACTGCAATGCAATTGAATTTGAATATTATGAAGGCTAACTAAGGTTATATCAATTAAAATAAAACTATTTTACAATAGATTTTATAGCGGTATATTATAAATTTTTAGATCCCAACGTTTTATAGTCTTTTTAGATTTCATGGTAAAGAACGAAATAGAACATCATCATCATCATTCCCATTGCCTTTTTCCCATTTCTATTGGGGTCGGCTCCCAGTCTAACCTGATGCGGCTAGCTACCAGAATTATACGATGCCATCAGACCTCGAAACCCATACCAACCAGTAGCCGAGATGGTTAGACCAGGTGTCAGATTATATTGGCTTCTGACTACATGTAACGATTGTCATAGATGTGTTAAATGACAACCGGGACCGACGGCTTAACGTGCTCTCCGAGGCACGGAGGGTAGTCCCTCAACCAACCAGACACCGAAACAATTGTTTGTTGTTACACAAATAATGTCCGGGGCGGGAATCGAACCCGCGACATCCCGGGCACAGTGTAACCCAATCGGACGGCTTACACCGCTCGACTACCGAGTTCGTCAAAGAACGAAATGGAACATGGAACCAAAAAATATCCTAAAAATAGTTTCATTTTGTTAGGTTTTATTTTTATTATATAATTTTAAGTAAGATTTTAATTTTAGAACTGGTAACTGCTGTCATCGTATTTGTAATTTTTAATTATTAAAACTAGCAACACTTTAGAAAAAGTAAAGCTATAGGACCTACCTACTGGGAGGTTTTGGAGGGACGGTCAGTTGCGGCGGAGTCATCAGTCAGTATCGAGCAGCCGAATAGGAAGGTTGTGTTATAGGTTAAAAATTTGTGGCAATACAATATTTTAAGACGTCTGGAGTTTTATTACAATTTCAATGTGTAATATTCGCGTAAATTTAAGAAAATACTATGTGAACCAGTACGAACTGGAAGCGGCAAATATATAAATTAATTTAAGCATCAAGAGGAAGCCGGCATGTCTTCGAATTAAATACTCGACGAATGCTACATTTACTAACCCGCATTTGGCCAGTGTGTTTGTACAAAATCAAGAACTTATCTTAAAGTTGAAAGAAGCCTTATGAAAATTGACGGGCCGGTGGCGTGGTCGGAAAGATACTTTCTTTTTACGCCGCAGGTCGTGGGTTCGATTGCCACACGAGACAAACATTTGTTTAAATATGTCTGTTTGTCTTGTGTTTGGGTGTAATTATCTATAATTAACTATGAATCTACAAAAGAAAAGTATTATATGTAGTATATTACCAGTTATCTGATTTCCATAGTACAAGCTCTGCTTAGTTTGGGATCAGATGACCGTGTGTGTTAATATCCCACTATATTATTATTATTATTAATTTGTTACTTTCGTTCTGCTAATTTCTGTTATTTTATTCCCAATGTTAAAAGTTAAGTAATAATGTAAATGCTTCTTGTACCTACATGAAGGCTTTTGACTAAAATCAGGATTATCTGACAACATTAGGTAAGCATGAATTATCGGGTAAGAAGACGGTATCCCAATAAAATAACTACAGCAACATTCACTTCACCCAGATCTCTCGATAGCACAATCATTAATTCTACTAGATAGTAACAGATCGCTAAGATTAAGTTGGATTAAAGAGTAACGTCCACCGAGGACGTGGTTGCATGCGCGCTTCCCGACGACACAACAGTCCAACACAAAGTGCCAAGTGGCCGTTTCACCTCGGTGTTCATTCGTTCGTTGATGCTGACATTTTTGAATGACAGCTCACTTGAACGACGGTCGCGATGTCATTACAAAAAGACAGCTGACGTATTGAGAAGCGGATGTGACAACATACATTATAATACTGACGTGCCTTATTAATGTTATTCTTTGATGTCTTGTTCGTCAATATGATGTAACCTACTTTAAGGGACCGCTCTCCGTAAACTGAGAGGGTGAAATCCGTACATCGTACTAAGATGATCGGTACATTAAATTAGTTCAGGAACTTTATGGGTGTCCAATAATCGAGCTTGTTTTGTTAACTTATACGAAATGTACCATATAGAACCCTAATAACCATATGACCGTTCGGGTCAACCTTACCACTAAAAAAAATTAATAATTAGTCAAGAATATGGTAATTCGGGTTCTTTACGTTAAAAGGTAAAAATGAAACCCTCTGATCACTCCTCTGTCAACCTGTCACAGCTAATTTGCACAGAAACTGTCAGTAGTCACTGTCGGTTTGTGTTTATTTGTATCTGACTTCACGTTGGTTAAAAATTAACGCAATGTTAGTTACCTTTATATATTGAAATAAAACTACTGTTTAACGGATTTTATTTTAGATTTTAGATCCCGACGTTTCAAAGTCTTTTCAGAATTTATGTTCACAGGTGGTAAAAATAATAATAATAATAAATAAACCGCGATAATATCCGTTAAAAAGTAGTTTTATTTCAATGTGTGATATTCGCGTAAATCTAAGACAATACTACCTTTATATAACATGAATTTTTAAAAAAATATATCATAATTATTGAACATTAATTAACCGATAGGTCCACTAAAGCGTCATCTGTCAAACTTTATACTAAAGGTAATATAATGTCGATAGTTACTGAGTTGATGCCGGTGAAATTTAATTTACAAACTTTCTGACAAGGGTGCCTTAACCACAATTTATTGATTTGCATTTAGAATATTTGATAAGTTTAATTATACTAAAGTATAATAAATCAAAAGGTTCGACTATGGCAATGGATTAACAATTTCAACAAACGTTTGCTACAAATAGCAATACTTCTCTGCCTTTTGATTGGCTGTTGTAATTCAAAACGAAACGATCGCGTCGTTTTCGCGCGACGTGATTGGCGCACATTGGTCACGTGATCACTGGCACCCAACCAAGTGAATACATTAACAAGCTACTATAAATCCCAACATATTTGACTTCGAAAATTCACAATTTTCAATAGTAAGAAAACACATAAAATGCTGCAAACATATGATTCGAGAAAATATTAAAAGTACAAAATATTCCTTTGAAATTGTAGCCAACGTTGCAGGGGCGTGTATTTACTCCGTACATATACAGAACATGTCAATAGAAACTTTTCAGAACCCTATTACTATTAGAAATAAGGAGTATTTTAAAGTAACAGTTAAATGTTCAAACGATGCAAAGTAACGTTTGTACATATTCAGGTTCTTCAAAAGAAATAAACATAGAAACTCATTTCTGCAACATTTGTTTCGATATGATTTTATGTCGGGTCAGGCTTCGTTCACACGGCATTGTCCTGCACGTTTTTTTGCAGTGTACGTCTTAACGTATAAATAGTGACCATACAACGTACATAGATCCATTCACACGTCGATTGTACTTCAAAAAAACGTGTACCGCTTATACGTTTAAACGCATACTCAACGGACTTGTCAAGCAAATCGAATGAACTTTGACGTATTCGGTTCGCAGTGGCATATGGTATAGCTTTGTCTCCTTCACACGACACGATGTCATACGTTTTTTATCGAATAGCAACCGAAGAAGCGTTTAGTACCTGAGCGTCTTTTGTACGGGTGGCACGTATTGTTTGATTTGGGGTGTTATTATTCAAAATGGTTGAGGAATCTTCTATAGATAACGAACTATTGATTTCTTTAGTGGAACAAAATCCCGTTTTATGGGATAAAACTTTGGAACTTTATAAAAATCGCGTCGCAACTCAAGCGGCTTGGAAGGGAATCATGTTAATAATGGATCCTAATTTTGAGACATTGGAAGAAAAAACAAGACAAGCCTTAGGTATGTACATTTTATTATTAATAATAAAAATTGCGTTACAACATATTTTAATTTACTCTGCTTAGTTCTAAATATATTCGTTTTGCCATGGGACTGATCCTTCGTTTGATAAAAAATAGTCACTAAAAGTGGACCTTACGCTGTTTGCTTGAACATTTCGAACTGACGTACTTTGAATATTTTCAAATAATGGTGGATTTGCCACATCTTCAAAATTGTGTCCATCATGTTCACGAACGTAATTGTGTAATACAATGCATGCTTTTATGATTTCTGTCAATAAACTTGGTGAAACATCAATAGCCTTATGTAGAATTCTCCATTTTCCCGCTAAGATACCGAAAGCACACTCCACATACCTCCTTGCTCTGCTCAGGCGGTAATTAAAGATTTTTTTACGTAAATTTAAATGTGTTCCTCCAAAAGGGCGAAGTAAATTATTATGTAGAGCAAAACCCTCATCACCAATAAATACGTAAGGTGTACTTTCTCCACCTTCTAATAATGGCATTGGTTTGGGTATATTCAGCGAACCATCATTAACTTTTTTCCATAAGATGGAATTTTTCAAAATAGATGAGTCACAATCTTTTCCGTATGATCCTATGTCTACGTATATAAATCTGTATTCCGAATCAACCACCGCAAGTAGCACAATTGAAAAAAAATCTTTATAATTGAAGTACATGGATCCACTATGAGGAGGCTTTAAGATTTTTATATGTTTCCCGTCAATTGCACCTAAACAATGAGGGAAATTAGTCTTTCTTTCAAAACCTTCCACTATTTTCATCCATTCACTTTCTGTAGAAGGCGTTTGAAGATATTCTCCCTGAAGGACATGCCACAGAGTCCAGCAAACATCCCAGATGATACCACTTATAGTCGATACTCCAACTTTGTATGAATAGTGTAAATCTTTCATGGAACACCCCGATGCTAAATACCTGAAAAAAGAAATGTATAATATGTACTGTATTACTTATTATATTTGTCTTTTACAGCTAAAATGATTATTCAACGGTGGACTCATATAAGAGATAATTATAATCGATCATATAAAAAGATAAAAGGTCAGAAAAGCTCAGGAAGTGGTGCCAAAACAGCAAAGCCCTATGTTTATAGTAAACAGTTATCTTTTCTGCAGAAAGTAATACAACCAAAAGAGACAATAAACAACGTAACTACCGAAAATAACAACACGGAATCCGACAATAACACAGAATCCGAAAACCAGAAAAATAATTCTGAGGGAAGAAATGAAACATTGGAAAACTCTATAGACACAATGGCGGCAAAGAGCCCAATACCTAATTGTGTACCTAAAAGATCTGTAAAAAATATGATTAGTCCTGTAGATGCGAAGATGATGAAATTTATGGATTCTTATTCAAATAACGAATCCAAACCAATGAATCGGCACCTTTCATTTTTTAATGGGATATTACCATCATTAGATAAGTATGACGATGATGAAGTCCTCGAATTCCAAATGGGTGTGCTACAATTAATGAAAAAAATTAAAAACAGTCGCCAAATTCGTGAATCGTCGTCTTTCAATCTCTCATCAGTTCACAGAGGATATTTTACACAACAATTCCAAAACAGTAATATACAAGAAGCTACTAATTCTACCAGTACAAACATGACTGCAACGACTTCTCTTCAAAGTCCAGCCTCTGTACAATTAACTACAGCAGCTTCTCTTCAAAATCCGTCCTCTGTCGAATCCTACTATTCTAACTACTCGGATATTGATTACAATGACTTTTAATACGAAACACGAATACACTATAGTAAAATTGGTCCAATTTTAATATTTTTAAAATTATAATATTGATTTCATTAACATTAATAAAACTTAAATAATCACAACCTGTGTATTTTTATTTGTGTACTCACCTTAAACAGATGGCTAATTTCATTTTAGTACTAATGCATTTCCGCATATTCGTATTTGATTTTGGTAGGCTTGAATTTTCCAGTCGAGTCAATAACTTTTCAAAACTTTCAATAGACATTCGAAAGTAATTAAAAAACATTTTTTCATCGTTTCTAAGATTTTCGAATAATTTTTCAAATGTGATCGTTCGCACAGATTCTTGATTAATAGGATGTACCCAAAATCTTCTGTTTTGTCGCCGGCGAGACCGTTGGCGCCTTCGATACCAATATAAAAGTACAACCAAGCGAGGATCCATCAGTACGTCTACTCACTGTGACAACTGTGTGGAAACTGCGGCTATTCGTTAAAAAAACAATTACAAAAAAACGTGCAGGACAATGCCGTGTACCATATGAACACCCGGTTAACTATACGTTAAGAAAACGATTACAAAAAAACGTGCAGGACAATGCCGTGTGAACGAAGCCTCAGTTAGACTGGAAAAACGCACACGCACACTTTGGAGAGTGGAGGGAATGTCAGAGTGCACAGACCTAAAAACACTGTAGTTAATAATCTTGAGCATATCTTCTGCATGCCCAACTTAGGCTAGCCAAGATTATAAACATAAGTACTTCTTAGATTTTTTTTTTATTTAGATTTTCTTTTTTTATAGACTTTTTCCAATGTTTCTAAGAAATAAAAACAAGACTTTATTCATATTTTTAATTCATACCAGCTGACTTGTTCCTAATTTAAAAATGAATATTAAAAATACGTAAAAATGTAGTACCATTAACACTTCAGTGCCACATTAAAAAAGTTTATACTGTCAAAAACTCTAAGGTAGTAAAGTGGATATTATGGTCGTTAGGTTACTTTGAATTGTCTCATTTTCGTAGGTAAGATCATTCTAAATTTAATAATAATTTTTCCATAAATAATCCGTCGAATCATACAAGCATGATCTCGTGACCAAAGGAAACAGGGATTAATTTTCTGAGGGTTCCGTAGTAAAATAGGAATTATAGTTTCGCCCTATCCGTCATGTCCGTCTGTCTGTCTGTTCGTTCGCGGGATAGATACGCTTATGTAGCTTAGAGAGCTGTAATTTGGCAGGATCGAGCAGCGTTACCTTAAAAATGTGAGGTCGCGGGTTCTATTCCCGGTCGTGCCCACACATCTTTGTGTGAATTGTTTCTTCGCCGCTGCTCAATATCGGTGAAAGAAAACCGACATGGCTAAAACCTAATTATTCGCGGAAATGTGACATCCTACCGACCTACACTTGACCAGCGTATGTGGATTAAAACCTAAACTCTCTCAACTTTTAAGATAGGTGAGAGAAGACTTGTGCCCAGCAGTGAGACACTTAAAAAAGAGTTGAAGTGAATAAATATCAACAGCACCGAAAAAATGTTTTCAGTTTAAAAATTAACCACCTTCTAAAAAGTGAAACATATATTTTATAATTGTTAATTGAATTCGGTGCTAAATCAGTAGATAAGACAGTACGTAGAACGAAAACTAAGATTTGTTAGATATTGGCACCGAGTTCAATTAATAGATTTTAAATTAAAAATGGTTTTAAAAAAATATATATACTTCTTTTGACACTTTTTGAATACGGAACCATAAAAATGACTCTCAAATAAAACTTGAAAACTTGTAATTGGGCAAAACACGAGTAAAAGCCGCGGAAAATGTTCTGCAAGTTTAAGATTTCGCTCAACACGTTACTTCTCACAAATAACTCACAAAATGAATTATATTTCAAGTCAAACTTTAAATTCTGTACTCGTTCGACGTAACTTATGACTTTGCTGACACTATTTTAACATTCACTTTACATTTGCAGTTTACACCAACCTTATGAACATTGTAATAAAGTCTAATTTCCCCTAATTCTGTTTGATAATGGTAGTTTTCATGTCATACAGAGAGTTACCTCTGAATTTTCATTTTAACCGCACTCTGAAGTTTATTAATGTAATTAACAAAAGATGATTTATTCTTGTCGAGTTGCTATACGCCTCTTGTAATTTTACCGACTTATTATAGAGTTAGGTACCTACCGAAATGTTATTATTATCTCTGATTATTCCGCTGCCAATCTCAGCTAGGCAGCCGGCAAGAACTGGATAAAAAAGCCGCGGATCGTAATAAGTGACGTGCTCTAGGTGCAATGGACTACTTTTTTGAGACTTAACCGACCTCCGCTATCCCGCCACTTCTATTCTTGTAAGCCAGGATCGACAGCAGAGCGGTGAAGAGACTCGGGATTTGAACCCGGCCAAGTCTTGGGGCACCAACACTGTCTTGGATCCCGCACGAATTTAATCAGAAAGATAATAGGAGGAGTTTGATAGTCAGACTGTTCACTTCCCTGCAAGTATAACGGGAGACAGCATGAAGCAAAAATAAATAAAATTGCCTCATAAAAATGGAGCTATCAGAGCTGATTCTAGTAATGATGATGGTCAAATCGTTTGAACGCACGGAAATTAGCACAGGTTGCATTGGACTAGAATAGGTTGATGATGTTAATGATCACACTGCTGATCAAAGGCTTTTCCTAACACCACCAGACATCATGAACTTAGACTACTTCCATCCAACTCTCGAACAATTTATCTAGTTTAATTCTATAGTATTGTCTTGGATTTACGCCAATATCACACATTGAAATAAAACTACTTTTTAACGGATTTTATCGCGGTTTATTTTAGATTTTTTTTTAATTCTGTCTTAAAATAAAAACTATAATATAAAACCGTTCAAGTACAGGTCTCACCTACACACAAAGGGTTCAGATGCTTTATCCCAATAAATACCACGCGGGTGAAGCTAGGGCGTAAATTAGTCATAAATCCTAGTAGTGTTAATATTATCACGAATCGTTTTAGCGGGTGGGGGGGAGGTACTTGACTCTATTTAAAACTACAAAATTCGTAGACAATAATAATAATAATATAGTGGGACATTAACACACACGGCCATCTGATTCCAAACTAAGCAGAGCTTGTACTATGGAAACCAGATAACTAATAATATACTACCTAAAATACTTTTCTTTTGTAAATACATACTTAAATATATATAATTACACTCAGGCTCAAGACAAACAGACATGTTCATCACACGAATGTTTGACTTGGGTGGGATTCGCACCAACGACCTGTGGCGTGAAAAGCTAGTATATTACCGACCACGCCACCAGCCCATTTTGTGCACTATGTTTGCTTAATAAATAAATTCTAGTAAACAGCTGTAATAGGTATGAATTTCGGTCCGTTTGATGGATTCGAGGGTCGTGACGAGCAGAGTAAAATGAACCGGAAGTCGAGAGTGATTGAACGCAGTTACTTAAACAAACTCAATGTGTGATATTGCTTTGGTAAATGTACTTTAATGATGATCATGAAAAAAAAAATAACAAAAAAAAACGACTTTAAAAAGGTAACTAAAAAAGTAAAAAATAAATTTACTTTGTATCTAGTATTCGTATTGTCCGTGCCTCGGAGAATACGTTGAGCTGTCGGTCGCGGTTGTCATTTAACACATCTACGACAATGTTACATGTAGTCAGAAGTCAAATATAATCTGACACCTCGTCTAACCATCTCGGCTACTGGTTCCCTACGGGTTTCGAGGTCTGATGGCAGTCGCTCGTATAATTCTTGTAGCTAGCCGCATCAGGTTAGACTGGGAGCCGACCCCAATAGAAATGGGAAAAGGCAAGGGGAATGATGACGATGATAGTAATTCGAATTGCGATTTAGTTAGAAATCCTTACTAATATTATAAATGCGAAAGTAACTCTGTCTGTCTGTCTGTGTTGCTTTCACGCCTAAACTACTTAACCGATTGGGATGAAATTGGGTATGGAGGTAGTTTGAGACCCGAGAAAGGACATAGGATAGCTTTTATCCGACTGCGCAAAAACAAGGTAATGTTTTGGCGCGATAACCGACATACACGCGGGCGAAGGCGCCGTTGGAAAGCTAGTAGGTATTTGATAAGTATTTGATATCATTTGATGTCGGTGCCAAGTAAAACAATATCCAGGTAGAGGTATAGGTACACTACAAAAATCTTTCTCACAAAGTAAGATTATTGTAGTATTTATTTGGCACCGACTTCGTATGATATAAGATATTAAATGTTTCTGATTAACTTAATCAGAAGCTCCACTCTTCGTCTCGTTTTCACTCTTTCAAAAAAAAAAGTTGGGAATCGGTCCATAAATGGGAGAAATATCGCTGTACTATACATACATAAAAAAATATATACAGTGGAACATATGACCTCTGTCTTTTTCAAGGATACTTTTACTTCTTCACTTCAACCCTTTTAGTGCCTTACTGCTGGGCACGGATTTCTCTCAACTATCTTATAAGTTGAGAAAGTTTAGGCTTTAATCTACACACGCTGGCTAAGTGTGGGTTAGAGGATGTTCTCGAATGATTAATTTTTCCTCACGATGTTTTTCTTCACCGATATTGATCAGCGGAGATGAATTCACACAAATATTTTTGGGCACGACTAGGAATCGAACCCGCGACCTTATATTTCTAAGGCGTGGTCCATACCGCTGGGCCACCACTGCTCTCGGCTGGAACTTATTATGAAACTAGCAACCCGCTTTGGCTTGGCACGGGTGCAATGCTGTACAATATGTGCATGTATTACACATGTAAACCTTCCTCTTGAATCGAAAAAAAAAACCGCTTCTAAATTTTTTCAACGCTCAACCAAATCTGCAGTGTGTGAACATACTCAAAAAGGCCCCAACCATTACCTGAGATTCGATAAAACACAGGTCCTTGTCAAAGAAAACCGGTTCCTACCAAGAATGATCCGCGAAGCTATTGAAATTAAAAAACATCCTAATTTTAACAGAGAAAATGGTTGGAATATACCACCAGCTTGGGACCCAGTGCTTAATTTACTTATACTAAAACCCAAGCAAAATCAACTCAGAATTCAAGACACTGTGAGCTCAGTTTGCTTAAATCGGAACGCAACTTAAATATTAATGTTTGGAGGTAGTCAGTAATAATTGTGATTAATATTTTTGGACGTCAAATACCTCAGTCCACCCGTGAACATGAAGTCTGAAAAGACTGAAACGTCGGGATCTAAAATCTAAAACAAACCGCGATTAAATCCGTTAAAAAGTAGTTTTATTTCAATGTGTGATTTCAACGCGTAAATCTAAGACTATACTATTTTTTTTTGTTTTGTATGTTTTTGAACTACCGTAGTAAGTATACGCTAATACTACAAAATCTGACTAAAAACTTTAGTAATATTTCACTTTGTGCATTAAAATATTTCAACAACACGTACAGCGTATGTTACTTAAAACATTTTATCATAATGTGGATAAAAGCGCTAGGGACTCCTAACACGGCTTATGCATTTGCCCCTTATTTTACAGCTTATGTGGTATCTAATAAAGCTAAAGTAACGGGAGTACAAATCTAATACCGACGCGGCGTAAGCAGCGGTGGCGCAGTGGTACGGACCTCGCCTTAGAAATATAAAGTCGCAGGTTCGATTCCCCTGTCGTGCCCACACATCTTTGTGTGAATTGCGTCATCGCCGCTGCTCAATATCGGTGAAAGAAAACATCGTGAGGAAACTGGCATGAAATGAAATGAAATGCAACTATGATTTATTTCTTTTGTGATACGAGTTTAAATAGTCCAATTTAATTTCCTACCGTGCAGTGAATGGCTGGCAACTACTTAGAACATATTTATCTGAGAACGTTTTTATTCTGAAATAAAAATGTTCTCAACTTGACTCGCCTTATGTTAAGCAATGATGTAGTCCATGATGTAACGCGCCCGCCTAACACATCGATTCACTCGTGATTACGAATGATTTTTAGTGAGAAGGTGGTAGTGGAATGACGGTCCATATGGTGGAAACCATAAATGAGCAAAAATTCCATCCAGCAAATGTCATCCCTATTATAGTTAGTTTTTGAACTCTTACTAGCTCAACTTCAACTTTGAAAGCAAACCGCTTCAAAAGGAGTCAATTTGTTAAAACACTCATACTAAAAATTAGTACATACATACGTGAGGCTGTGAGGATGTGGGGGGGCTGAGTCACCTTCGTCCGTGGGAGTGCGCCTTTTATCTGAATCCCCACACGTGGCCCAGGGTGGTGCAAATCAGGTGACAATCAATTGGTAATTAAGTTTACTTGTAATTAACTGGTGGTAGGCTTCGGCCGTAGTTAGTGACCACCCACCAGACAAAGCGAAACCACGAATGAATCGGTATAGTGTGCAAGCGCGTCCCATCGTAGACTACATCATTGCTTAACATCAGGCGAGTTGTAGTCAAGCGCAGACCTATTTCAGGATAAAAAAATTGGTTGTTTGTAAAGTAGGTTTACGATCGAGATGTTTACGTGATAACGTCTTATTGGTGATATAAGTTTTTGGGAAGTAAGGAATTAATATTGTTGCCGCTAGAGTGAGAGAGACGGAAGATCGGTCCACTCACTCGAACGCTATGCCAGCCTCCGCTCGTGAGGATTCCGCGTGACAAGTTTCACGGAATGACTGGCAGCGCTCGAGATGAGACGGGAGATCGGTCCGTCTCTCTCTCGTTATACCTGCGATCGTGCTCGTGAGGTTTTGGTGTGACACAAGTTTCTGAACATGTCACCCGATTAAAACGATTTTAAAGACGTTATCACGTCAAAAAAAATTATAACACCCCTCAAACCCAAACAACGTAATGCGCAATGCGTTGAAAATTTCAAATTTAACAAACAAACGAACAGTTCGATCGAAACATTAATTACCAATATGAATAAACTGTAAACTGTACTAAACATTCCAACATAAAATAAATGTTTAAATACAATTGTACAACTAAATGTCGTTTGCATAACGCGACAAATTTAACGTGAACAAAGACTTGACTTCTAAAGACGTACTGGGTTGTCGCTAGCGGAATTATTCTTTGTAGGAAAATTCTCTGTCGCTCATTGCGAACGTAGCCTTTTGAGATTCAAAGCTGCTTAGTTGGAAAGTAAAGTATGGAACAAACAATTAGTGTTGTTCAATGGGCACAGGTGTTCTCTCAACTATCTCGATAACTTATTTGAGAAAATATAGACTTTCGGATGTTTGAATAACTTTTAACATCATTAAAGGCATGATTCCCGTGCACACGGCTACACATCAGGTTATCTTAAACCAATATAAGCTGATCTCGGATTGTATAGCATTTCCTTACAACGAGAGATCAGCTTATAATGGTCTTAAATACCTTGATGTGTAGACGTGTGTACAAGCACTGTTTAGGTATAAGTTTCCCTATACCTGGAACCAGCTCTAATAGGTCCCCTTAGATTACATTGCCCATAGTGCTTAGTCCATTTCGAAGAGGCATTTAAACCTTCGCTCTCTTTTTCTCTATGCTGTCATATGTTAATCAATGATGTAGTCTCTAGTCTGCGATGAAAAGTCTGCCCAAAATTCACGAGTGATACCTATTTACCATCTGGTATAAAGATCTATAGTTTGGAAACCGTTTAGGGACAACTATTGCGACCCAAGATCCCTTAGATTGAAAGCATGGGCAAGATTACAATACAAAACCTATTTTTTTTTATTTTTTTTTATCAGAGTATTCCATACATCGATGCGACTGGAGTACACGGGTAGACATCTGGAGCACTATATTCCGAATTCTTCCTTTTTTTACTTGACGAGATTCTCGAAGCTGTTAATTTCAAAATATAGGCAGACTTCACTTCTTTAACAATCCTTCTTGGTGCAAAACCAATTAACTTTAATTTCTTCAGCTCCAAATCAATGATTAAGTTAGATTTAAATTGCAATTTGCAACTACTATGGCGCCTCAAGGCAAAAGGCCAACGTCATGATGGTAACCTGTCAGAGTGACACTGACAGTTCACTCTTCGTATCACTCGTTCACTCGCCTATACTGCGCCGACACATAGATTGTTAGTTCGTTCTTATTATTCTAGCCATAAGGTCACTGTTAACAACAATTTTCAAGTCCTAACAGAGTGAGCGTAAGGCAGGCTTCTGGTTACAGGCTATTCCTTGCACCAACCTGGGGATACTACTGGAAAAGGTGAGCTTCTCCGTCACAAAAAACCTGCATCTGGGCATCCCCGTTCTGAGCCGCACTCTTGCCAATGTGTATGGAAGTGGACCGCTTTGGACTAAATGGACAGTCCTGTCACTGTAGCGCGGAATGTATATCGCGCCATTTCTCCATAAGTGACATCATCCATGGGGCTTTTGCTACCGTCAATGTGCCGGCCATACTTAAGCCGAACGGTATTTCACGAGACGTTTGCAAGAGACCCGACGGAATGACGTTAATGCCTTGGAGTCGTGGAAGGTCATTTGGTATGGGATGCAACATGTTGAGATCCTAACCTCATCTCAACTCCAGGGCACCTCCAGAGTGACTGGTGCGGCGGAAAAAAGACAGAAAACCTCACACTTGATAAATATGTATCTTTATATATATGTCTATGTGTGAGAGGGGTACATATTTCTTCCGTTTGCGGTAGAAATGATAGGACCGTGGGTTTCTGACGATAATGATCTAGTTCGGTCGCTGTCCAGACGCTTAATCACCACCTGAGGTGACCCAAGGGTTGGCACGTACTTCTGTCAACGCTTAAGTTTATCTATTTAGAGGGGTAATGTTCACACAACAACGCTGCGTTGAGGAACGACCTACGGCCCCACCTCTACCGGCAGCGAACCGGTCCTGTGGCACGGCGCCGCGGCGCGGGGTGACAGGTAACGCGGCGACGCACGGCCGCTGCACTACTTTCGTGTGTCCAGCGCAGGCGGACGAATTTACATATTTTTTCTTTGAGATACAATAAGTTTAATAGTCAGATATAATATACCAGCTTTCCTATAAATATACAGTCCACTTATTTCCGTCCGTTTAGGACCCTAACAATGTTCCTTCGAGCCGGATCAGGTTTCTTAGTACCCTGCTCACCGGCAGCATCTAAATGCGGATTTTTATTTGTAAGTTTCTAGTTTTAATCTTGTTTAGGACTTGCATTTTTAAAATAAATATTACTCCCTTAGCTAGAAGATTGAAGATTGAAGAATATTACTCCCTTACTGGCTAGAATAAAGGAACTCTGCAAAATTCTGTTTCCTTATTTCAAATTATTCCACTAATACCCTCGCCTTCTAAGACTCATCGTAAAACAGATAAAGCCGTAAGCTATACCGATTATTGTGATAACCCTACGTCTTACGTAATTAAAATTAAACGACGCGTCGCGGTATCTCGCCACATCTCGCTCTATTTGTACGAGTTATTGCTCACAGGGCTGTCACGCGAGTTAAATTTAATTTAAGTACTTAAGACTTTGGAGTGTTTTGATTAGTTATTCACGTTTTATAGTTATTGATGACTTATGTGTTATTTCTAAGGTGTTGTTATTTTCAGTAACCCTTTAGAGTTGGATCAGTATGTGTCTTATTTCAAATATCATAAAGCAATTATTACAACGTGATATTTGGATTTATTAAGACTTCACAGTGTAATAAGAGTAAACAACTTAGCCTGGCTAATTAGATCTATCGAATGAATTCGAGACTGCTTGCTTGCTTGCTTGCTAGCTTGCTAAACAACGAGTAGTGTGTGTAACCGTTCAGACGGCGCGCGGCAGCCGCAGAGTGAAGTCGTATGCTTAGATTTTAAAGTACGTAACTAAATTTAACAGATATTCAAATGCCTTAACTCATACTATAACACAGATTTTTAAGTCAGATGGTTCCAAAACACTCAGCACTTTATATAGTCGTGGTAATAGCTAAGCCTGGAAATATCAGGTGTTTTGAAAGATTTGAAAGATTGACGGGCCGGTGGCGTGGTCGGTAAGATTCTAACTTTTCACGCCGCAGGTCGTGGGTTCGATTCCCACCCGAGACAAATATTTGTTTAAATATGTCTGTTTGTCTTGCGTCTGGGTGTAATTATCTATATTTAAGTATATATTAACAAAAGAAAAGTATTATATGTAGTATATTACCAGTTAACTGGTTTTCATAGTACAAGCTCTGCTTAGTTTGGGATCAGATGGCCGTGTGTGTTAATGTATACTATTATATATTATATATTATTGCACGACCGTACACGACGACGTACACCTTGCAAATGAGTAAGCATTCGATATCTAGTAAGGTGTAATAGTACCTAAGCTTGTGTAGTTAGCCAGTAAGACAAGCTTAGTAAGACTGTCTAAATATCGCCTTGTGTAGTTTAGACAGTTAAGACCTTAATCCACAAACGCTTACAAAGTGCAGGCTGGTGGATGCCAAATGACTTCGAATGTTTATTTTTAAAATTCATTGCATTATTGTTACTACTGACTAACATTATTTAACATCAAAAGCTATTTTATCAATTTTATTGTATTTCTAATTTGTTACGGAGAGATCCGCACGTCCGTCATGGAAAGTAACTGTTAAGACTTCTGAAATTGTAATAAATATACACAGATCAGCAATAAAGTCTTATTTAAATAAAACCATTGAATAAGTGAGTGCCTACTCTAAACAATGGTTTAGCCTATGTAATGTTTAAGACCATAAAAATATTGACAAAACTTTGTATTTTTGCCAAATATTTTTGAATCGTGAATCGAGTCAGAACAGATTGAGATTTACTATCGGTTTCTTGTGTTTTAAACTAGCTTCCGGCCGCGGCTTCGCCCACGAAATTGGTCTCGCTAATCTTGTTTCTCCATACAAACTTTGGAACCCCGTTTCACCCCCTTAAAGCGTGAGTTTGGAAAAATCCTTTCTAGGCACCCATAGACTTCATAAAAAACCTATGTGCCAAATTTAGAGTCTCCAGACCCAGCGGTTTGGGCTCTGCGTTGATATGTCAGTCAGTCAGTCAAGTTTCTTCTTATATTTAATTAGATAGGTTAGGATGTTATTTTACAAATAATGCTATTTCTAGTATATACAGAGATGCGAGGCTTAAAATAAATAACAGAACAGTATAAAAAAGTATTATCTTCGATTCACGTGCCCCGATACAGTAAATTAACTGTAAATGGGTCACAGAGCTCAAAAGTATGGCACGCAGTATCACCCATAGTATCAACCTCTCTAAGGGACAAGGGGCAACATTGTTCTCGAACAATAATAAATTCATAACATATTCAAAGCAGTCACGGGGATTGTTTAGAAGATACTGATAACTTTCTCTTTCGTCTTGTTTCTTTATTTTGATATATTTTTTACCTGCTATATTTGACTGCTTTATTTTTGTTTAATAATGTTTATCAGGCGTTGAGAATGACCGAATCTTTTAAATATAAAAATTGGTAACCACACCGACACCTATAGTACGAGCCGTGCCTAGTTTGGGGCTACCGGAAAATTTATAATTTTGTAACATGATTTTTTTATTGTGAAATAGGTTTGCGCTTGACTAAAACTGTCCTGATGTTAAGCAGTGATGTAGTCTACGATGGGACGCGCTTGCCTAATATACCGATTTACTTGCTATAGCGAATGATTTCCGGTTAGAAGGTGGCAGTGTATTGAGGCTCTACATGGGTAGAAACCATAAAGGAGCAATCCAGACCCACCTCTTTTAAATTTTAAATGCCGGAACACGGCAAAACTGCTTGGCGGTGCGGCATTATCTGGTGGGTGGTCACTAACCACGGCCGAAGCCTACCACCAGTTGATTACCAGTAAACATAATTTTTGTTTACCAGTTGATTGTCACCTGATTTGCACCACCCGGGGACCACGTGTGGAGATTCAGATAAAAGGTGCACTCCCACGGACGAAGGTGACTCAGTCCCAATTTCTTTGTTACATTTCTGTGTCAATAAATATTTTTCTTATACGGATTAGTAAACTGAAGTGCCAGTGGGCTGGTCATATCTGCTGCAGAACCGACAGCCGTTGGGGTAAACGAGTTTTTGAGTGGAGACCACGGAATAGCAAATGTAGCGTAGGACGCCCTCAGACTAAGTGACGATCTTTTCAAGGTGGCTGAGAGTGGCCGCGAGTGTAAGCGTCGCGGTGGTAAGAACTGGATGAGAGTACCCGCGGATCGTGCTCAGGAGCGTGCTTTAGGAGAGGAGCAATGGACTAGAATAAGCTTATGATGATGATGGCCATGGTTAAAATAGCTAACAATAAGAGTGTCGTCAGTACCAAATAAAACTAGAGATACTAAAAGTTATTAAGTGTCTACAGAGTTAAGGAAATCGCGCGTTGAGGTTTCGTTTAATTTCCTCTCATTCCCATTTACTTTACTGCCTTATAATGTTTGTCTTCAGACACTTTCACTACATACCACCAATTTCTTAATCAGTTGTTTAGTATTGTCTATATTATCTATTTTATTTTCTTACTTTTAATTTATTTATCAAAACCTTAGTTTATAGTTTATACTAGATTTCCGCTTCGGCTACGGCCCGCGTGACCTACATATCATGCCCAGCTGTGGGATAAATAAATAAATAAATAAAGAGCGCGTTCAAACAAACAAACTCTTCAGCTTTGTAATATTAGTATTGGTAACAATTCGTTGGGAATGGTACCTATATGGATAATTCTTCTATGTTTGTTTGAGAAGTATTGTGTAAATTGAACCATTATAGTATTGTCTTAGATTTACGCGATTTTTTTTTTTTATTATTTGAACCATTATTCCAACCATACTTCTGAGCTAACGACTTATCTATCACTCAAAGCAGAGCGTGGGGACTTATGAGTTTCATAGACTGTGCAAGTAGACTTTAGTCTAGCGAGTTGTCATAATATATCCTTGGAAGTTGATTTATAAAACAATATGGTGGCACATCTACTTCTCAATGCATCAGCTGTCATTTTATACTGTCATCGCGTCCGTCTTTGAAGTCAGTTGTCACTCGAAAATGACAATATGAACGAATGAATGAACACCGAGCACGGGTGAAGCGGCCATCTTAGAAGGGCTGACGGTCGCATCGTCGGGAAGTGCGCACGCAAACACGTGCTCGGTGGACGTTACGGTTTAATCCAATGTAATCTTAGCGATCTGTAACTATCTAGTGTAATAATAATTGTGCTATCGAGAGATCGGGGTGAAGTGATACCGTCTACGTACCCGATTATTCACGCCTACCTGAAGTTGACTGCTAATTCTGATATTTTTTAGTCTAAAACCTTCAAAAGCCTTCAAACATGTTAGTTTATTTCCAAGTTTCTTTTTACACGTTAATTTTAAATTTACGTATTGTGTTAAAGAACAATGAGCCTTATATTAAAATAAAGCAAAAAATGATTAATGACACATCTTTTGCTTTTATTTCATTCTTTCTACAATTAGTTTTAAACGGCCGATTATAATTTGGTAAACCTAAGCCATAAAGGATATTAGTGGTGACTCAATGTCATGTAGAGATTGAGGAGCATTTCAACTTAATTTATTATAACGCTATGCGTCTTTTAGTTAGTCTTCGTGAATTTTAACTAGCAGAACTTTAGAAATATCTAACTTCTATATTTACACTAACTTATTTCACCAAGATTTCACTAAGTATGTTTATGTGTTAAGTTTAAACAAATACTCTGACTGATATTGTTAGCAATATTCAAAACGTATAACTATAACTTTTTAAAGAAAAATACGCACTAACTTCAACGTTTTGACAGTAAAACACCACAGCAAGCCTCTAAAAAAATCATTGTGTAAATAGGGAATTGGTTTGTGGACAATCCAGCAGCGTATTTTAGTGACTCTACTTCTCAATGCATCAGCTGTCATTTCATTCTGTCTTTGAAGTCAGCTGTCACTCGAAAATGTCAAATGGATGAAAGAATGAACACCGAGCACGGGTGACGCGGCCATCTTAGAAGGGTGCTTTGTGTTGGACGGTTGCATCGTCGGGAATCTCGCACGCAACCACTTGCTCGGTGGACGTTACGCTTTAATCCAATGTTATCTTAGCGATCTGTAATTATTGATTGTGCTATCGAGAGATCGGAGTCAAGTGATATTTGCCGTAGTTATTTTATTGGAATACCGTCTTCTTAGCCGTTAATTCACGCCTACCTAAAGTCCGCTAATCCTGATTTTTAGTCGAAAGCCTTCATATACATTTTGAACGTCAGATTATTATTGCTAAATGACAAATTGTAAACAAATCTGTAAAAATTGGGCTTAGCACACAATAAAGGGCAATATTTTCTTACCATTTATATACTTATCTCTAACATAAAGAAATCTAACTGCACTTATCAAATGTTATATATTTACTTTCAAACATAACAATCCTGTACCACTTTACCGAACCAAAAATCTGTTACGAAGTACATTAGACTACCTCGTGATCAAATACGTTAGCGGAAAAGAGAAGCAACTATTTTTAATTTTCCAGCACACAACTATACAGCGTATGCATTTTAATTAGACGGACCGGTAGCGTGGTCGGTAAGATACTTGCTTTTCACGCCGCAGGTCGTGGGTTCAATTCCCACCCGAGACAAACATTTCTTTAAATATGTCTGTTTGTCTTGTGTCTGGGTGTAATTATCTATATTTACAAAAGAAAAGTATTTTATGTAGTATATTACCAGTTATCTGGTTTCCATAGTACAAGCTCTGATTAGTTTGGGATTAGATGGCCGTGTGTGTTAATGTCCCACTATATTATTACTATTATATACATACAAACGTGTCTCCAAAGGCCTACTTTGAAGATATATAGTAGAAAAATAAAAATGTTGACATTCCAACAAAATTCGGTATTATAACATAAAAAATGACACACAATGGGCTATAAAACCCGTTATCTTCCGTCCGCCAGAGCCTTTGGGTCCTAACCTCTCGTCGATCATGCGGAAATGCTTATTTCGATGTGAATTGGTTGAGGACCCAAATCTTTGAGTTGACGTTTGAATTCAGTCGACGACTCTTGGAATCATTGACCTATAAATAAAACTAAACCCGACTTTACTGATACAACGCGTGCGTGGTAAATGCTGGTAGAAAATATCTTTTAAAGAAACGCGAAGAAAAGTACAAAAAAGACAATTTTGAAAAGTAAATATTTATAGTAAATAAGTTAGCGCTATTCCTCCTCTCTCCTACTTTTGCTTGTGCCCGACAGGGTCCATAATTGTCTCATAAATAATTGTTAACACCTTTTTAACATTATGGTTTGCAATAAATATTGAGTATTGAGTACGTAATAGTGAATGCTCTGTATAAATGTTGGGACTATACCCACTAACGCAGTCCCGTCACTGCTTCTGTTGTAAGACAGGATCAACAGCGGTACTATGAAGAGACTCGGGATTTGAACCCGGCCAAGTCCTGGGACACCTTAACTTTGTTGGATCCCGCACGAATTTGAGTAACTGGGCGGTAATTTTGTTCCAATAGGTCCTTGAGTAAAAAGGGTTAAAGTGAGTTCCATAAGTAATAAAACGGTACTAGTAAGGCTACAAGTAATAGTTACTTCAACCCTTTTTAGTATCTCACTGCTAGGCACGGGACTTCTCTCAACTACCTTACGAGTTGAGACAACAGGCCAAGTACAGGTTGGTGGATGACACGTTGACTCTCTAGTCAGTACAAAGTTGTTTATTATGTATTTTCTACTCGTATCTTTCCAATTAAAAGGCTAATAAATCTAGTCTTTTCATCTTTATTCAAAAACCTGATCTGTATCATATTCCTACTTAATTTAGTACACGAATACGTTGAAATTCGACCTTAAAGTCTTAAATATTAAGTCTAAATTCAATGAACGTGTACTCGTGTAAAATTAGCAGATCGCAAATTACTTAATGAGCTTCAAGACACTACGTATCCTCTTGAACAGATGTTGCTACGAGGAGCTAAAAACTCTCACGCGAATATCTACTTTAACGTTATTATAATAAGGTAGAAAGTAGAATATATAGTTATGCTTTATTATCCTGATCTAAGAGGTCAGAGTGGGTTTAGTACCTGCTGAGGTGTTATGGTTTCTGTAAGTAGATTACTGAGGAGGGTTGAGGACATAATAGAAAATGTTACTACTATATTACACTTAACGTCTAAGGTAATTGATTTCCAAGTAAACCTTTAATCTACAAACTCGTATATTTGTGTGGTTTACATGAGCTCATAACTATCTTAACAATTTTTGGGGGCTGAGTCACCTTCGCCCGTGGGTGGGTGGTGCAAATCAGGTGACAATCAACTAGTGGTAGGCTTCGGCCGTGGTTAGCGACCACCCACCAGACAAAGCCACACCGCCAAGCGGTCTTGCCGTGTACGATGTCTGGTCACACCATGTAGAGAGGGTGGGTCGAAACTGTTGCATTCTACTGCCACCTTCTCACCGATAATCATTCGTAATCACGAGTGAATCGGTATACTGGGCTGGCGCGTTCCATCGTAGACTACATATTGCTTAACATCAGGCAAGTTGTAGTCAAGCGCCAGCCTATCGAAGAATAAAAAAAGAGAGGAATGGCGTGTTGGTATCATCACGCGAACACTAATCTATGGCCATATATGTATGAATGTTGGGTGTGGCAGAAGAAGCATGAAACTAGGATTAATGCTATGTAAATTCGTTCTCTACTAAGTATGTGTGGTATAACTCTAAATGATAGATTGAGGAATGAAGTAATTAGAGTACTCTGTGATCTGAAAGAAGATGTAGTGACAAAGGTGGAAAAAAGCATGCTTTGGTGGTTTGGTCATGTGGAGAGGATGGATGATAGACGATTGACGAAAGGTGAGTGGAAACGCTGGGATAGGACGCCCTAGCTGATCTCATCGGTGATGTCCTTCAAAAGGGACAGGTGCGTAGCACTCACAACCGCAGAATGTCTGACCAGATGTATGAACATTAGTGAGGCTAAGGAAGTATGTTTAGATCGTAGCAAGTGGCGCTGTATAGTCTCTGCCTACCCTCATGGAAAAAAGGCGAGATTGGCGTAAGTACGAAACATGCGTCGCTGATGAGACTTTGCAACTGAGGTTCGCAACCAGCTGCCGAAGCAGGAACAATAATAATAATAATTTATTTGTCTCAATATGGGCATACAAGGTCTCATTCACAATCAGTAGCTAGCCATATTCTGCCAAGTAATTGGCGTACAAAAGTTTTAGGTCATGTCATTAATTTTATGTTAAACATTATAATGTCAAAAAACATGTAAGAACATTATTAAGATATCAATGATTTTAATACTCAATCAGTCACAGTCACAGTCACAGTCAGATGATAGATTTTTCTTTTATCACAACTGTTAATATTTAACCACGTAGTTTTACAACTGGTAGTCGACGAAGAACTAACTTGAAGAATTAACGTGATTTGCAAAATCAATATTAGTGATGGTTTTCCATCGTAATTAAACAATCATGTCTCAGAACTAACCATTTACTCTCTTTGATGTCCCCACTACACAGTTGTGGTTGAATATGTACCTATACACTTCACGTAGCAGACATTTGAAAGCGTAAAGTGAATTTTCTAACCCACACGAAGGAAATTATAGGTAACATCAATTTGCACGGCAAAAATTGTTTCCTTTAGTATTGCATCGAATAAATTACAAAAAATGGCGTCCTAGGACGGAGACATTTTTTATATCTCAAACTTTGTGCTCTGTTTAAAAAGTTTTCCTGTAGATAAGGTTGTCGATGTCAATTCTATCGTTAGTTTTACTATAATTGTTTAGCTAAAACGCAAAGCGTGTTAATTTCCCGCACACAAAGAGCGAGATACGGCTCATCCGAAGTCTGATAACATCAACAAAGTGGCTCGCAGTGGCCAAGTTGACACAGTACACTGTTAGTAGAGAGGAAACCAACCATAACCATAGGTAACCATTCTTATCCGTTTAACTCGCGTATCATCGATCGCCAAGATTCTGACTCCTCAAGCTGCACAGACAGTAATGATGATTCAAGCGATATGGATATTAGTGACGAATAGTCTTACATTACTTTTATTTGTGATTAAATAGTAATTATTTAAGAGATTTAATTAATGTTTTATGACTTTGTACCTCAGATGGCGATACGCGAGTGAAACCGTCGGCACATTCATTCGTACTTTTAAACAAATGCTGCACAGCGTTGCAACAGCTCGGCGAACTGCTCAGTTGCCTCACCTCAGCTCTACAAGTAGCTAAGCATGCAAGAAGCTAGGCAAACAAACTGATCAATAAAGATTTAAGCAGTGGTATGCGTGTGCTAATATTCTGTTTGACAGTCCTCGGACGGCTCACCGAAAAAGTCCGGTGAACCAATAAAGGCCCTTCTGGCTAATTGGGTTAGATAATTCTAAAAAAAATGTGTTAATATGCGCAGGGAGACTAAACAAAATATTCAGACGCAAATAATTTAAAGTGCTAATAATCAAAACTTCAGTTTTCTTAAGTTTTTCATGGCTGCGTTGCGTGGATGTCCTTGCTCGCAATTAAGGACCGTTATCAAATTTTGTTTGACACGTCTGACAACATAACGCGGCACGTGTTGTCCAAGCCGTCGAGTGAAGTGGCGCGACGTTGCCAGACTTCTCATAACATATTACTATCTGGCAACATCGCACTACCACCCTCGGTTATCCTGTGTTGCTTTTAATTACATTTACAAGCCGTACAATTTTGTCTGATGTTGCTACAGACATAAGTTAGCAGTTTAGTGGGGCAATGAATTATTGTTAACTGAAATTTAATACTAAAGATACAAACATTAGTCACGCGATGTTGCCAGATATGTCGCAAAAGCGCCCAACTTTGTAAATCATTTTTTTATTTTTCATTCTGAAATAGGCTTGCGCTTGACTGCAACTTGTCTGATTGACAAATGTTAAAGTTTACTGTCACCTGATTTGCACCACCCAGGAACCACATGTGGGGATTCAATCTAAGGTGTAGGTAACCACGGTAGAAGGTGACTCAGACCCTATTATTTGAAAAAAATAGTCCTTTAGTGTATCCGTGAGTTTGAATTCAGTTTATTGTTTCTTTCTGTTAATATTGTACTGTGGCAACAGTAAGTAATGTGGTAACATTGCTTTTATAGTAGAGCACTTGAACGTTATATACAATAGCTTTTAGTTACAGTTTATCCGACTTGAAATAAAAGAGTAGTTTTATAATTTTCTTCACTAAATCTAACTAAATATTTATTAGATGATAGCAATCTTGCGGCCACAGCTGCTCTGTGGCCGCGCCTTTGAAATATATGGTGACAGATTCGATCCTATCTACACATCTCATATCGGTGAAGTAAAAGGTCGTGAGGAAACCGCTATGTCTAAAAACTCTGTTCGAGGGCATGTGATATTCACCAACCCGCACTTGGCCATTGTGTGGATTAACGCCTAAACTCTCTCAACTCTTAGGATAGTTGAGCGAAGACCCACGCCCAGCTGTGGGACACTAGAATCTCGGTGTGTCCTACTTTTTATATCACTGGTATCTTCCTGTAAAAAAATCTAAACGGACCTAGTCCGTAGTGCGATAAGCGTGTTCAACCAAACAAGTTTAGCTTTATACTAATAGTATAGAATAACAATTAAAAAAAGGAATTAATTTCATTTATAACCAAATAATTTACATAACTAAAAAGCAGAACGAATTTACCGAATCAGGGCATTTTAAACTCTAATAAACGCAAGTTAGGATTGAAAATAAGATTATAGTACGTACTAACACAAATTTGTGACCATTGTCCCGCACGTACCTTCATTAGTAGCCATTAGAGTAAAAGAAAAAATGGATGTAATCCATTAGCATTATCTTGGGAACAAATTGTACTATATTTAGTTTAGTACCGCAGCTGAGATATTAGGCTTTTTGTCTTTTTAAACCACAATTCGGGAAACCGGCGTTGTGGGTGTTTTTTAACCCGTGACATTTTTTTTTTATTTTGCTGTGCTTGCGTTGACTACGTATGTAGTCCACTAAACAATTTTTTTTTTTAACAATAAGGGTAGGTTTTATACGCCTCTATGTACTACTAAAAGAATATTTTGGTATTATACAAGGAGAACCGGAAAGGCCTTATATTTATTTTTTATTTTTAACATGCCTTCCATTAACCCTTTTTAGTGTCCCACAGCTGAGCACGGGTCTAGAATTGTTACATCGCCGCTGTACAATATCTGTAAAGGAAAACATTGTAAGGAAAACGGCTTGTCCAAGAACAAATAATTCGAGAACATGTGACATCCACCAACCCGCACTTGGCCAGCGTGTATGGATTAAGGCCTAAACTCTCTCAACTCGTAAGATAGTTGAGGGAAGACCCGTGCTCAGAGTGGGACACTAAAAAGATTTCAAGTGAGAGGTTCTACAAATTCATGCCTCCCTGGTAGTTCGAATTGAAGATCATGAAACTTGTAATACACGAGATATAGGCAGAGGTGATATTATAGTTAGGGATTAGTGTTTTTTGAACAAAATAGATGGTCTACAAATTCCTGTCACCCTGGTACCTCGGATTGAATAGCATGAAACTTGTAATACACGAGATATAGACAGAGGTGATGTTATAGGTAGTGAGCAAGATAGAGGTTCCATAAATTCCTGTCTTCCTAGTACTACGGATTGAATAGCATGTGTTATATACGAAATTTAGGCAGAGTTGATATTATAGGTAAGGTTTCATGATATTTGAACAAATAGAGGTTCTACAAAGTCATGTCTCCCTGGTCCTTCGGATTGAATAACATATAACTTGTATTACAAATACTCGTTATATGCATGTTCAGATTACCAAAAATTTTGATAACATATTCTTTTATTTACATTTACCTATCTGTAAATTGACCGGAACCATCCAGAGCTATTTATATATTGTAAATAACTTTATCCCAAAATGAAAAAACAAGGAAACACTACTGTTATACAGGGTGAATTTGAGGGTGGTAAATTTGATAAACTTTTTCTATATTTATAGAACAAAAATTACAAAATTCACGTGACATTCCACGTTTGGTTCTTTTTAATCATTCTTTATCGCTTTGCCATGTCACTTTGTCTTACCTAACCTTTTTTCCTGGGGGAAATCCTTTATGAATCCCCGTATGTGGGACTCCCTAAGGGTACCCACTAAAACCCCCCGGGTGTTCCATCTCACACCTTCGCCAGGGGCCGCGGGAACACGCGTTACTTCCGCAACCCCCGGCTGGTGCCTAGTGGTTTGTCTTACCTTACCTAACTTAACAAATTCTTCAGATTTATAATGTTTATATAGATTAATGTAATAGGTAAAGTTTAGATAATATTAACACAAATACTTACATCTTCTCCTTCTAAATATATAAAAGAAGAAACTGACTGATTGACTGACTGACTGACTGACATATCAACGCAGAGCCCAAACCGCTGGGTCCGGAGACTCCAAATTTGGCACATAGGTTCCTTATGGGATCTAAGGGTGCACTAAGAAAGGATTTTTCAAAACTCACCCTTTAAGATTACGAACTCACCATTCGTTATAGAGATAATTTGAGACTCGGTGAGGATATAGGAAAGCTTTCATCCGACTGCGTAAAAACAGGTTAATGGTTTAGCATGATAACCGAAATACGTCCGGGCCGAAATTTACCGACCGGTGGGAAATTTAGTAATTAAATAATATTGTCCAAGTTCGCAATAATCACCCTGTATAAGTACCTACCTACTCTCAGCTAGATGACAAGGGTAGACTCGTGTAGACAACACACAGGGGAATCGGAACTTTCATGTTATTCCTACATAAACGTGAATGTCAGCCGCTGACCAATCGAGTTTTAGCGTTTTACCAACTACGAACAAGATAATCGAATCAAACGACTAAGAAATAGAGTGGGAAATCAAAAACTTATCCGTGCTATTCGAAAATGTGGGCAGAGGTAGAAGAATAACATTCTACACACTACCCCCGTGCCTCGGAGAGCACGTAAAGCCATCGGTCCTGTCCCAGATTTTTCACCGGTCATGACAGTCGATCGGTACCTCCGGACTCCGAGTAAAGGGGGAGTGTACTTGTATTTTTGCACTGTAATATCTCTAGGGTACCTGGCTTATCAGCTTAGACTGGCCGCCGTAACCGGAATATGGTTAGGTAGGAGTGGCATTATTTGCTATTACATATAACAATGGTGTCTCAGATTCTGAGAATTCGGTACTTAGCGTTTCAGTGCTTATAATAATAATAGATATTTATTCCAAAATTCTAGACCTAGACTTTTTTGATGTTTATCAATATCGGTGAAGGGAAATATAGCTAGAAAATCGCACATCTTTGAATTTAACCTTCGAGGAAATGTTACATCCACTAACCCGTACTTGTCTAGCTATATGTACCGAATAAAACTCAAGATAAATATTTCTATTTTACTACCTAATACACTGTAGCAAATAAGGTAATAGTGCCTTATGTTGAACGTCTGTAGGATTTTACAAAATGATACTTCATTTTTAATATGTAGTCAGTGACTCTGACTGCTAAGCCGGAGGATCAGATCAGAAACAGGCCCAAGAAGGTGGCGTGCTGTTTCCGCGCGCACTATCGAGGAAGGGGATGTCACTGGACACCTCCCTGTCATGCACGTGAGCTACCATTTTAAATCGGGTAATGCGAAAGCGAAACCGCGGCCTAGCAAGTGGGTTGGCAGAGGAACACCACCGGGGGGTTTTAGTGAGTAAATTTCTTTGGAGTTTCACATACCCACTGTGTCACGACCTGATGCAGTAAGACCTTTATAAGGTTTTCCCTCGAAAAAAATAAAGGGTTAATTACTTAGTATTTTCTTAGATTTACGCGAATATCACACATTGAAATAAAACTACTTTTTAACGGATTTTACCGCGGTATATTTTAGATTTTAAATCCCGACGTTTTAAAGTCTTTTCAGACTTCATGGTCACGGGTGGACACCCGCGATAACCGCGATAAAATCCGTTATAAAGCTTTTTTTATTCTTCGTTAAGCTTGCGATTAAATACAACTTGCCTGCTGTTAAGCAATGATGTAGTCGACGATGGATCGCGCCAGCCCAGTACACCGATTCCCTCGTGATTACGAATGATTATCGGTGAGAAGGTGGCAGTGGAATAGCCTCCATATGGTTAGAAACTTTAAAGGAGCAACAATTCCGACTGCTCTGTGCATGGTGTCACCAGACATCGCACCGGAAAACAGCAAGGTCGCTTGTTTTATTTCAATAGTTAGATAGTTATTAGTAAAAATCATCATTTAGAAATTATCGTGTTTTACAATTTTGCTGGTGTATACGAGGATTTGATCAGAATATCTGTTCGAAACTAGTGCTTAACAAGCTGTGTATTGCTTGTTTATCGTGGGCTTAGCGCTATAAGCGATATTCGAGCATTCTAGCGCTGTATCGTATCAATATTCCGCTGCTGGTTAGCTCAAAGCGAGCGTTTCGAGGGAAACCAAACGTCACACTTACAGCTATACTTTTTCGAACAAAACACACTTCAACCCTTTTTATTGTCCCACAGCTGGGAGCGGATCTTCTCTCAACTATCTTACGAGTTGAGAGAGTTTAGGTCTTTATCCACACTCGCTGGCCAAGTGTGGGTACATAACACAACATAATAATATGATATTTTATTAAATGACAAAGCTTTTCTCCCGCGGCTCTGCCTGCACGTACGTCGGTCATCGCGCCAGACCTAAAGGCCTATTCAAACCTGAGCGATATTCGCTGCCGCTGTGGATAGAGGTACATACCGCGCGGGTTTCACTCAGGTATCAAGTACCGCGGCTAGAGCGACCTGAGCGATATTCGCTGCCGCTGTAGGTAGAGATACATACTGCGCGGGAGCAGCGGCATGCATCCTGTAGCGAATACCGCTTAGGCCTTAGTGGTTTAGCGCGATAAGTCAGTATGGTTTTTTTCCTTTTTTTAAATGAAGTTCTTATATCTATTACATTGTGTTTGTTTAGTGTGTTGTATTAGTGGTTAGCTAATGAGACCTCTTTCTCTCTATTAAAGATATTTCCTATAGCTTGCAGTGCACGAATACCTTAACTGTCTGCTGCAGATTGATTGGTCGGAGCCTGAATTTAATCTACACTATCGCATGCTAATACTATATTGCTATAACGTACTCATTAATTTCATAGCGTGTTTGGTTAATGACAGATGAAATGGAAACATAAAAAGTGGCTATTAAAATCCATAGCATAAGTAAGCTTTACTTAAGTATTATTGTTTATTTTTATATAATAACTGTACTGTTTACATTAGTTTATAAGCACTATTATCCTGAAGCACAAGGTTCACTCTAGTTCAGGTATATACTTAACATAACTCTGTTTTTATATTATAGTTACTTTTAATTTCATGTTGTACCTTTTAAACCTAATAAACAGTATTATTATTTTTGTCATTATTTTAGCTACGTCTCTACATCGCTTAGCACAGTATTCATGAATTTTTGTGTGTTAAATTCAAATCCAGCGCCGTATCATAATTTCTTAAGTCTACTAGTTTAGTAAGAAACTAGTCGGTGATCAGCTCTAACACCGAAGAGTAAGCCTGATGTTTTACCATCAACACCTGGTATACTGAATCTTAATCTCTAAAATACAATGTCGAATAGAAGCACGCTTAGATAACGCTAGTATCGTTGAGGAACTTGAAAATAATAGCAATGTATGCCGGCCTTTGTCTAGGATCTCAAACAAAAAGAACTCTAAAAGTACAAAAAAAAGGTCATCGACCCACCCACATTTGAATACAAAAACCGTAATGGACATGGGTTCAGACCCTCTGGAAGCCTTTTTAAAGGACATTGTTCAATATATTCCCGTCAATGTAATTGAAGCACTCAATTTAAAGGCATGTATGTTGTGATTGATGACACCTTTTTCGTCTATTTTAATACTATTACATTGAAACCAGACTACGAGTGAAATACTTGTAAAAGTGATAGCTCATTTTTCTGCAGAAGTAATAAGTTTTCTTTCAAATCATATAAATTGATGTAAATCTTAATAACGTACCCGCTACATTATGAAATTGTAAATTCAATAGTTTAGAAGTATGAAGAAATTGGAAATGAGAGAATAGAAGATTTGTCATTTTGATTGTCGCTTCTATATTTATTATAAAAAACATATTGTATGTTCTTAAATATATTAATAATTTAAAAAAATATATCCATAACCATAAGGGTAACAAACTTGACAGTTGATGCGTTCGGTGTTTTGAAAATTTCATCTATAAAAGAGTAAAGCCGTTGTATGCAAATCCATCATTTTTGAAGTAAGAAACATGAAATTTGTTATACACGTTAAATATAATTAATAAGTATACATTTTAAAGATTTTATAAATATGCTTCCCTAATAAGTTGAATCAGGGATTAAAAGTTTGTATTGAAAGTCCGTTATTTTTTAAGTTAGAAGAATGAAATTTAATTTGGTACCTAGCTTTTGGGCAAAAATAAATGAATAGATATTTCGTCGTTCTTTTCAACTCCTAACTGAAGAAATGGGGTGAGAAAATCCTGATTGTTTTATAGAACTGAAACCTAAATTACACGTGTGAGAGCCTTACAATGTTAACAATTTACAATTTCACATAAGCAATTTTTTGGAAAATTCAACCCGAAAGGATTAAATTAACACTAAACGTTTTGAGGAAATCCGTCATTTTCGAAATTAGGGGCACAAAATTTAGTGTAAGTATGTTTGGTTAAAAATAAACACGAACACATTTCAAAGCTTTTGAAAATCTACCCCCAATAGGGTGAAATAGGAGTTCAAAGTTTGTTACAAAATTTATACTTCTAACTTAAAAATTGACGGACTTTCCATACAAACAGTTTGTACAACAGTCCGTCAATTTTGAATTTAGCACAACATGCGACGTGGAAAGCAAATACCTTACCGACCACATCACCGTCGACCTCGTCAACAATAAGTTGCTATAGTTAGATGGAGTACCATTAATTTTAATTGTTACTATTCCAGGTAAATACAGCAAAACAAATAGGTAATATTATTACCTATAATCCCCAGATTTTTATTAGACATCGTCATTAGACAAAATTATATTTTGGCCTAAACTATTAAAACAACTTAATAAATGTCACTGTACCTAACGTAGCTAATGTAATAAAATGAAAGTCAGACAACACATAACTCATACTGTGTAAATTATGAACGTACTTACAATAATAATGATTTAATTAAGCTCATTCATATTTAGTTACGAGCAGCGGTGGCGCAGAGGACTCTACTTTGAAATATAAAGACGCAGGTTCGGTTCATAATAGTTGTTGTCACACAAGCTACAACAATAATAGAAATTTATAACTTACAACAGTAACACCTTTTATTTAACGTAGGGAAATGCTTTACGCATGCTCTCGTCTCCTCCCAAGATGGAAGGTACCTATGTGAGACTCCCATTTTGTATCTACTTAAATTTAAGTATGTATTTACAAAAGAAAAGTATTTTATGTAGTACATTACCAGTTATCTGGTTGCCATAGTACAAGCTCTGCTTAGTTTGGGATCAGATGACCGTGTGTTAATGTCCCATGAATTATTATTATTAATTAATTGACAAGATTTGAGATATCCGAGCACCGCCTCATAGTTGCTAGTCTTTCGGTCTTTTACCGGATACACTTCGGAGAGTGTGCGTTGGAATTACACAATCTTATTCCTCCATCCCCGTTCTTCCATCGGACAAGTAGAGGTACGGCTATGCGCCACCGTTACATGGTGGAAATTCCACGGGTACGCACAAAGCGCTTTTTGCACTTTCATTGTGCGGACTGCCAAATTGTGGAACTCGCTGCCGGCATCTATGTTCCGATAGCTATAATCTGCCGGTCTTCAAGTCACGAGTGAATCAGTATTTACTGGGTAAACGCGTTCCATCGTTGACTGCATCATTGCTTCACATCAGGCAAGTTGTGGTCAAGCGCAAGCCTATTTTAAGATAAAAAAAATATAATATATAGAAAAAAAAATTGAATATATGTGTGTGAAAATATATAGTATTATTATTATTATTTAATTAATTGATCTTAATTGATAAAGTTAAGTAGAAAGTGGTTGTTGACGATTATCCAGGTGTGTAACAAAGCTAAAGTAACACAATTTCCCTCCTAACCCTACTTTATTGGGATACTACATATAAGGGCAGCCTCACACGTCCGATTGGAAATACGACACCTTTGTTTTGCTAATGGGTGTAATTTATTTATATCGGTACCTCATTTAGTGTAGACCTTCACAATATATTAACCACTCGATTTTCTACTAAACACATAAGTTTGTTATACAAAAAGCAAAGTTTAAATCATAAATTTTGGTTATTTATTTGTGGGTCTGACTATTATTGTGGGGCCTGTGATTGATGGTTAGAAAAGCTTGTGTATACTAAACAGTTTACTGCTAATTCAGTTAGGGTTAGCAAAACATAAGATAAACTTAACGAATTTAACAGAAAGAGTGTGTGAGTTAGTATTTTCTCAAGTTTATGAAATTTTTATATTTTTTTGAGTAGCTTTGGCGCAGCGGTACAGGCCTCGCCTTAGAAAAATAAATTCGAATCCTGGTCGTGCCCAGACATCTTTGAGTGAATTGTTTCATCTCCGCTGCTCAATATCGGTGAAGGAAAACATCTTGAGGAAACCGGCATGTCTAAGAACTAATCATTCGAGGACATATGACATCCACCAACCCGCACTTGGCCAGCGTGTGTGGATTAAGGCCTAAACTCTCTCAACTCATAAGATAGTTGAGAAAAGACCGGTGCCCAGCAGTGGGACACTAAAAAGGTTGAAGTGAGTGGTTATTTTTTCAAGCCAGGTAATTAATTTCACATGGACACTAACGGACAAGCACAGAGAAACACTTGCTCAACCAGAAAGAACAATGAAAAGAAGCGTGTTGGGAATCAGGCTAAGCGAAATAATCCAAAATCAGTAAATGTTGAGGTTTTAATGCGCCTAATCATGTAGGAACTCTTCAATGACTTGACCATATTTGCATTTTTAAAGCGTTTTATTTTTATAAGGTAAAAATATTAACATTATTGAGAGTGCGATTCCGTCTTCGATGATCGTAAGCTGCGCGTGCGTCGGTCATCGGTGCCTCGCCCCACCGCCCGCCTCCCGCGGAGATCCATCAGCTGGTTTGATGTGTTACGAATGACGAATTTAGGTAGGTAAGTAGTTAAAAGCGTTAACAGTAAATATGAATAAGTCAGTAGTAACGGATATAATAACTCTAAAATGGAGTTGGACAGGACATATTCTACGTTGCAACATAAATAAATGGAGCAAGCAAGTAAATGATGTACACAAGAGGTGACATCAGAAGAAAGGGGCGTCCAGAAACAAGATGAAGTGATGATATCCGGCTAACTCTAGGACCATCTCGCAATATGTATGGGCACGACTCGGGATCGAACCAGCGACCTTATACAGCTCTAATCGACTCCAGAATGACGTTAAAAAATTAGAAAACTCTTTGTTACCACAAATATTAGTAAATTGCTAAAGTTAAACTTTGAAAGCAACGGTAGCGCTGCCGTATTAGCAACTTGTTTGAAATATAAGGTTGCAGGTTCGATACCCACTCATCTTTGTGTCATTTATCTCATTACTGCTGCACAATATCGGTGAAGGAAAACCTCGGGAAGAACATGTCTAAAAACTAATCATTCGAGGACATGTTACATCCACCACCTGCATATAACCAGCGTGTGTTGATTTAGGCCTAAATTCTCTCATCTTTCGAGATAGTATTGTCATAGATTTACGCGAATATCACACATTGAAATAAAACTACTTTTTTAACGGATTTTATCGCGGTGTATTTTAGATTTTAGATCCCGAACATACTCAAAAAGCCCCAACCATTACCTGAGATTTGATAAAACACAGGTTCTTGTCAAAGAAAACCGGTGCCTACCAAGAATGATCCGCGAACCTATTGTAATTAAAAAACATCCTAATTTTAACAGAGAAAATGGTTGGAATATAGCACCAGCTTGGGACCCAGTGTTTAATTTACTTGTACCAAAACCCAAGCAAAATCAACTCAGAATTCAAGTCACTGTAAGCTCAGTTTGCTTAAATCGGAACTCAACTTAAATATTAATGTTTGGAGGTAGTCAGTAATAATTGTGATTAATATTTTTGGACGTCAAATACCTCAGTCCACCCGTGAACATGAAGTCTGAAAAGACTTTGAAACGTCGGGATCTAAAATCTAAAATAAACCACGATAAAATCCGTTAAAAAAGTAGTTTTACTTTAATCTTTTTTTTTTAAGATAGTTGAGAGAAGACCCGTGCCCAGCATTGGGATAAGGGTTGTTAGGTACTTACGTTTGATGTCCTGCAATGGTGATGTTTAAATAACACATACTTCGTACTGAAACATTATGAAATGCAAATCAGTAGAATTCCTCGCCGAGCAGCTAGTTAGTCGTTTGGCTTGCTGTTGCATTATAAATTCCGTGACCAAGGGGGTTTTAGTTGTGAATAGATTATTCTAGTTTTACTGATGCCTTATTTTAGGTGTAGGCAGAGGCGAATATCAGTGAATAACTGATTTATTGGTTCAATGGGAAGAGGACCCGACTGGACTCTCCTTTGCCGAGGTATATGAACAGTTTGTATGTATAAACTGTTGGTGTTCCATGTTTGTGTGTAGCTTTTATTTACGTGTACATTAAGTTAAAGTTACAAGGAAATCTAGAGGCGATTCCTTTCTTAAATGTTACTCGCGTCACGGTATCACTTCAACACATATTAGTGTCCCACTGCTGGGCATGGGTCTTCTCTCAACTATCTTATGAGTTGAGTTTAGGCCTTATCCACACACGCTGGCCAAGTGCGGGGTGGTGGATGTCACATGTCATTGAATGATTAGTTCTTAGTTATGCCGGTTTCCTCACGATGTTTTCCTTCGTCTATTAATTAAATACTATACTATACACATATTAGAAAACATGTTGAAGAATAAATTTCCCAACCTCCACGAGCCCGCCCAACCAATCAAAATCAACCTTCACTGGCTGGGGAGTATAAATGAAACTTTATTACCTAATCCAGTCTGTGACGCTCATCGCTTATGCATCTCCCAGCGATCGGGATTAAAAGATATAAAAAGGTGAAAAATTACCGACGCACCGGCGGAGATTACAGGCTGAATTACCTTTCTGTCATTAATCAACTTCATCTGAGTTACGCGGGCTGCAGAGCAAAGCAGGAGGTGACGCGGAAGCGTTTTCTCTTATTATACGTACGCGTTTATATGTTCAAGCATACCACCAGAGATCGCGGGTTCGAATCCTGGTCGTGCCCACACATCTCTGTGTGAATTGTTTCATCACCGCTGCTCAATAGAGATGAAGGAAAACACAGTGAGGAAACCGGCATGTCCAAAAACTAATCATTCAAGGACATTTGACATCCACCAATCCGCACTTGGCCAGCGTATGTGGCCTACAGCCTGTCAAATCTAAGACGTACCGTTTGACAGTTCTAAACGTAGTACATTTAGAATTTTATTTTTTGTATGGAAATTGTTTATGTTATGTTAAAATAAAAATAGCTTCATAATCCAATTATTTTACAGGAAAGCTAATAAAAATAGTGTGAATTACGCCTCTATAAAGCTAATTTAATACAAAACAGTGAAATGTCAAAAGGTACTTCTTAGATTTGTTCAATTGTAAACTCTGTCAACTCATACGATAGTTGAGAGAAGACCCGTGCCGTGAAGTGAAGTGATACATCTCATCAAAACTCAACTAGGTCATTTGGTGACACGTCTTTGCCTGGCACTCGTAGCAAACCAGTTGCAGCTGAAGCAGCGCGTAGCGTACATATAATTTTTAGTATAAGCCATGGATCACATGTACGTTATAGAAAGAAAGAAAGAAAAACATTTATTTGACAACGACAGGACACACAAAATTAAATGATAAAAAAAGAAACACATAGAAAGAGAAGAAAAAAACAAACGTAAAAGAAAAAAAAATTAAAAACAAGAGTAAGTGTGACCTATCTGTGTCAAACATGGACATTGCTCAGTAAACGCTGTGAGTGCCTACTAGAGGCGACCCACAACACTGATTTTCAGCAATGTCCATATTCCCACAGTGTGACGCCAGGCGCCAAGGTTGCCAAAAGATCAAACCTGCAAAATTTGTTTGTGTAACAAAAAACATGTATTATAAAAAAAGCTGTTCTGGCTTGCCTTCCTTATTTCCCTCCCTTTCCTTAAAATTCCTTCATTGAACTCATAGCGCCAAGCAACGGCCAATCAGAGAAGGTTTCAAGCGTCGATCATAGAAAAATCGACCAATGGCGTTGAAGACGACTTCTTAATAAACCTCGGCCGTGACAACAACGCTCGCGTGGCGTTCCCTGATTTTTAAACTAAATCTAATGTAAAGTACTAGTTTTTCTATATATTAACTGTGTGTGGACGGGTCGACCCTCAAGTGTTTCACCATTCATGTGAATTAGTGCTATTTAACAAACAAGAAATCAAGCACGTGGACGGTGCACCGAAGACATACAACATTGGCGGGTCGCGCCTTCGAAGCCGAGCAAATACGTGAGTTCTTCACATTATCTACCTATCTGCCCTTTCCCGGTGAGCCAGGCATATATTTTCTGAGCTTCCACCTTCTAATTCTCAAAGCAAAATCATCCCGGCGGTTTGCCGCCAAAAGAAAATATTATTATCAATCACCAAGTCACCAACCATTACATAATCGTTAAATTCACTACAAAACTACAAAAATTAAGTTATTTAAAACAGATTTACGTGGGTAAATCTTACGTACGTAAGCTGTGTTGATCTTTTAAACAAATTTATATCTTGGACCATCACAAATCCGAGCGCTTGTGACAAAACTCTGGAGGACAGTCTAACGTTCTGTTACCTAACGTTCTACAAACAATTCCGTTTGGCTTCTCATTGTTTTTTTACAAAGTTACTTAGCATCGGTGGCGAACCGAATCCCTGTCGAGCCCACATAAAACAATTAGGACTGGACTCGCGGCTAACTTCATACCAAAAACCAAGCAAAAGTAGCGCCAGCACAAAATGTCAAACCACAGACAATAATATTATTATTTTGACATGTATGGAAAATAGTGATTTATATAATTTTTTTACATACGCATGTAGTTACAATGCAGCTACTTACCTAAGTAAATTTACGCGCTAGGATACCACAAACTTGTACACATATTCATATATACGGATAAAAACACACATCTTAACTTATAACTCCGATTTTTGTCGTCGGAAGTTAATAAAATTTATTCGCACCTAAATATGCGACTCCAAATATCCAATCTTACTCCAACGGCAATAAGATATAGGCATTTTTCTTTTTATCGCACTAACATTTTTGCTCACTGTACTAAAAATGTGAAGTTGTTGCGCATTCCAGTCCAAGATGGCGGATTTCCAATCCTATTCTTATTTGAAACGCATTTAGTATTTAATTACTTAAATTAGCCTAGGTCGGTAAAACAGTACCGCTTGCTTCTTTAACTTTCCCATCTTTAAACGTATTTCTTAAGCTCGAATGTCGATAAAAACACCCTTTATTTTTCGTCCATAAATCATCTTTATGACCTCCAAAATATTCAGGCCTCAGTTTTTATCTTCAGATCAGAATAACAAATTAAGTTAAGCATCTTCTGTGGTCATTATTTAAGAAAGGATGACACATCTATTTTCTGTTTTAAGGCTTACGTAACATAGCATCTCGTCTGTATTACCCGAAGGTGTAAGCAGAGGTGAACATCACCTACTTTTTGCCGATTAGATCCTTTATGTAATGGGAAGTGTCAATTACCGTTCATCGGGCACAATTCCAAACTACGAACTGCAACTAAGATTCTCTAAGTAACAGTGGCGAGGAGTGGAAGTCTGTAAAAGGGAAGCCGCAGGTCGTGGGTTTGATTCCCTTCCGAGACAAATATTAGTGATGAACATTTGTGTTTGTGTCGAGTCTGGGTGTAAATATCTATTATATGTAGGTATATATTTAAAAACAAAAGTATTAGATGTATAGTATATACCAGTTATCTGGTTTCCATAACACAAGCTCTGCTTAGCTTGGGACCAGATGACCGTGTGTGTTAATGTCCCAGAATATTTATTATTTATATATTTATATGGGGCCTCATTCCTCTACCTTCTTCACACAAAAATCATTTGTAATCACGAGTGAATTGGTATGTTCGGCAGGCGCGTCCTATCGTAGACTACATCTTTGCCTAACATCAGGTAAGTTGTAACTAAGCTCAAGCCTGTTTCAGAATTTAAAAAAAACACTATTTCAGTCATATATTCGTCAAAGGTAAGTACATAAATTTTACAACTTCGTTATTTTTCTTGACGGGCCGGTGGCGTGATCTGTAAGTTACTCGCTTATCACGCCGCAGGGCGTGGGTTTGATTCCTACCCAAGTCAGACATTTGTGGCTCAGGTGGATGAGAGTAGCCGCGGATCGTGTTCAGTGGCGTGCTTTAGGAGAGGCCTATGTCCAGCAGTGGACTAGGATAGGCCGATGATGATGATGATGACGACCCGATTTTTAATGTCTTGTCTTGCAATCCTGTTCCAGCTATTCTCCTGTCTGTCCTCAGACATTTGTGTGATGAACACGTCTGTTTGTCTTGAGTCTGGGTTTAATTGTCTATGTTTAAGTATGTATTTACAAAAGAAAAGTATTTTATGTAGTACATCATCAGTTATCTGGTTTCCACAGTACAAGCTCTGCTTAATTTGAGATCAGAGAGCTGTGTGTTAATGTCCCAATATATTATTGTTATATCGATTGGGTATCCTAATTGTCTTAATCTATAATATAAAAATGAATCGCAAAATGTGTTTGTAAGCGCATAACTCGAGATCGGCTGAACCGATTTCGCTAATTCATTTTATAGAATACTCCTTGAAGTACGAGGATGGTTCTTACGCAAAGAAAAATAAAAGAACTCCACCGAAATGGCTTGACCTATTTTTATGAATTCTTATAACTATGTTCGCTAGGTGTGAGTGTCGGTCGTAATCTATTTTCGGACCCGGTAGATGGCACTGATTTACGGATTTACGGGCAGGACGACGTCTGCGGGGTCTGCTAGTTTAAAATATAATCACATTTAGATGGCATACTATGATCGCTTTTATCTAAGAAAATTAGTGAGTAAATTAGGTAATATTAAGTAAGCAAAGTAATATTTAGTCAACAAATTTTCAATTGGGCGCACAAACCTATTCCAAGTTTGTTTTTGTGGGGAGTCGTTTCACCCTCTGTGGTTTATTTATAAAGTTTGTGCATTATCGAAGACTAAAAGTGACCAATATAATGACTGTAAATGACTGAACTTTTAAAAGAAAGCTCTCTTTGGTCCCAAGATAAATGTGTTAAGTCTTAATTGGCTGAGAGCTGGTCGATAGTTAGAATTGTGAGCCTTTGAGTTTACTGGACCTGGGAGTACCAAAGTAAGTATTTAAAGTAAGTAAGCTGCAAACAGGATAGGGAGGGGGTCTGGGAGGGGATATACAGAGTAATAGGGAGGACGACACAGAGAGAAGAGGACATACCTTTGGAAAGGGATGGAAAGGTGTTGGACGCGAGGGACTCAGTCGAGCTGTTGGCCGAGACCTTCTACCCAGAAGACACACCTGGCAGTGATAATGCCTACCACTGCCAAATCAGGAAGCGAGCCGAAAATGTGAATGACGAAGATCAAGATATACCTTGCGATCCGCCATTCACAATGGCAGAGCTAAGAGCAGTGAGTAGGACATTCAATCCGAAAAAAGCACCAGGTGCAGATGGCTTCACCGCCGACATATGTTGTCGGGTCATAGAGAACAATCCCGAACTATTCCTGCTGCTCCTAAATAAATGCCTAGATTGTCACCATTTTCCGGAGGTCTGGAAGAAGGCCACGGTGGTGGTCCTGAGGAAACCCGGGAAAGGAGACTACACCAACCCCAAGTCCTACAGGCCAATTGGACTTCTTCCAGTCTTCGGGAAAATTTACGAGAAAATGCTAGTGGCCCGCCTCAAGTTTTACATACTGCCCAGATTGAGTACTCGACAGTTTGGATTCATGCCACAAAGGAGCACCGAGGACTCCCTCTATAATCTAGTGAAACACATCAACCAAAAATTGGACCAAAAAAGGATCCTGGTCCTAGTATCACTAGATATAGAGGGAGCCTTCGACAGCGCCTGGTGGCCGGCAATAAAAGTACGACTGGCTGAGGAAAAATGTCCGGCAAACCTGAGGCGGGTCATGGACAGTTACCTTACAGACAGGCGGGTGACAGTGAGGTACGCTGGAGAAGAGTTCAGCAGGAATACGAACAAGGGATGTGTTCAGGGTTCGATCGGAGGTCCCATACTCTGGAATCTGCTCCTAGATCCACTACTGCAGAACATGGAAGACGAGGACGAGTATTGCCAGGCATTTGCAGACGACGTGGTGTTGGTGTTTGATGGTAAGACAGCGCAAGAAGTCCAGAGGCGTGCCAATGCCGCTCTCGAACGCGTTCGGAAGTGGGGTGTCGCTAACAAGTTAAAATTCGCTCCACATAAGACCCAAGCAATGGTGATAACACGAAAGCTGAAGCACGACACCCCGCACCTAAGCATGGGGGGAGTAGGCATTGGCATGTCTACGGAGATTAAAATTCTGGGAGTTACCATCGACCAAAAGCTGACTTTCAACACCCACGTCGCAAACGTCTGCAAGAAGGCCATTGGCATATACAAGCGGCTCTCAAGAGCGGCAAAAGTAAGCTGGGGGCTACACCCCGAAGTAATTCGTGTAATCTACACTGCGGCTATTGAGCCGGTAATCCTGTATGCTTCGGGTGTGTGGGCCTCAGCTGCTAAAAAACTGGGAGTCAAGAAACAGCTAGCCGTTGTCATGCGTGGAGTGGCACAAAAACTGTGCAAAGCTTATCGCACGGTCTCCCTGAACTCCGTCTTAGTGCTGTCTGGAATGCTCCCCCTTGACCTACGTGTCCAGGAGGCGGCCCAACTTTACGAGGCAAAGAGGGGGGCTCCATTGACGGGGCTCGGGGACAGGGAGATCGAGCGAATGTCTTCGGCACTGGAGGCGCCACACCCAGCATTAAACAGAGATCTGCAGATCCTGAGCCTGGTAAACCAAGAACAGTCGAACGAGCATAGCGACTTCGACGTTCGCTTATACACAGACAGGAGCAAGATTGAGGGAAAGGTCGGAGCCGCCATTTCTGTTTGGAATGGCGAGACTGAAATCAAATCCCTCAAGCTTGCTCTCTCTAGTTACTGTACGGTTTATCAGGCTGAGATTCTAGCCATCTGCAGAGCCACAAGGTTCGTCTTGCGATGTGGTGCTTCTACGTTTGGAATCTTCAGCGACTCAATGGCGGCCCTCCTAACTGTCAAGAACACCAATTGCCTCCATCGCCTAGCAGTGGAAACCAGAGATAACATCCACCAAATATCTCTCCAGAACAAAGCTGTGACCTTGTTCTGGATTAAGGCACACGCAGGGTTGGAGGGAAATGAGAGAGCTGACCAGCTTGCCAAGGAGGCCGCCTTGAGGTCGAGGAAGAGACCGGACTATGACCTTTGCCCCGTTTCGTTTGTCAAGCATAGCATACGCAGTGCAACGTTTGACAAATGGAACCAAAGGTACGTGTCGGAGACCACGGCTGGCACAACGAAGCTGTTTTTTCCCGACGCTATAGCTGCGCATAGAGTCGTTCGTAAGCTTCAGCTGTCCAGTGTCTGCACTCAGATCATGACGGGGCATGGCGGGTTTTCCGGGTACTTGTGTCGCTTCAAGTGCAAGGATAACCCGTCATGTACCTGCGATCCGGCAGTTGAGGAAACGGTTCCGCACATTCTGTTGGAATGTCCTGTCTTCGCCACAGAAAGATTTAACCTAGAAAATAAGATAGATGATAAGTTAACACATTCCAATGTTCAAAAAATATTAGCAAGTAAGAATAGATATAAATTTGTAGATTATTGTATAAAAGTTGCAAATAGAGTTATAGCTAGAAATAAGACTTAGTTAAGAAAATTATGTTATCATAATATATATACTATATTATTGTATAGCATAAGTACCCTTAGGAAATAAATTATAGTTAAGAAAATTTAGCAATTAGTATACAATAAGTAGTATAAGTTTCAAAAAACCTTTTTAGACAATATGTAAATAAGCAGAAATTTAAGCAAAATAAAAACTAGGTATATAATAAATAATTAGGATTAAATCGTACTAGGATAAAGCCTAGCTAAAATGGGAACCCCACCTATGTAAACATTATAATATAAATAAATTGAGACAAGGCATAGGCGCCGACGACGTTGGTGGTACAAGTAAAAAATAAAAAAAATAAAAAATAAAGTAAGTAAGTATGTTTGTATTTATCTTTGGTTTGGACCGACGTCAGCAAAACAATGATAGATAGATAATATTTTTAAATGTAGACCTTGGTTGTTTTAAATTAAATAAACAAGATCATGTACCTGACGGCGCACCACAGATTATCACTAATTTTTAATCGATTCTCTTGTCTTCTTCTTTTTCTTCTTTTAATTATGGCCTCTGCAGAAATTATTCCACAATTTTGCCAGTGTCAAGTTAAAATAAGTATATAAGATTTAAAGATTAGTAGTAAAAAACTAAAAAACTGCGACGTTCTAAGACGCCATTATACTTAGCTCGATTCTCCTGTTATTCATGTTATAATTACTGACAGTAACAGAGTTGTCACTCTAGCGAAACGTCGAACACTGGAGAGGCGGCCATCTTGAGTGATCGGGAGCGATTGGGTAGTCTGTACATTTAGCGGGGTTATGGTTGCGATTGAGCTCACACGGACACGTGTTCGGCGGACGCCATAATTTTTTATAGAAAATATGGCGTCCGCCGAACACATGGATGCGTGCGCGCTCAATCGCAACCATAAACCCGCTCAATGCACAGACTACCCAATCGGTGGTGCGCCGTCATACCTATTTAGCGATAACTGGACTCAAAAACAGCGGATTCCGCACTGTCCTAGACACTGAATGCACAGTTCAATTAGATTTTTTTTTGTGTGCTGCACTAACGTGTGTGACTAAAGACGGCAACAACGTGCGAGTAAGAGGGAATGATTGGTGCCACCATTTGAGATTCTTTTATAGAGATGGGTTATTCATTATGTAGGAGCTAGACAGGAAAAGCATAACTGCAATGGAACTTCTTATTTTGATATGGTTGTGTACCTACAAAGCGTGCATTCAAACGCATGATCTGTGATCAATCGATATAGAAATTTTTGAAAGTCGCTGTAGACGGTTCGATGCTGAAACGTGTGGCAGAAGCAGGATTGCAAGAAGATTCAAGGCGTCATACAATTATAATCACTGAAACATGCTCTACGCTCTCAAATCGTAAATCGGCAAATCAAAATTGTATTGTTTGTTATAGATCCAGCTATTAAAATGAAGGCGAATCATGGGCGACAACACAGAACAGCAAACACTCCGCCTCTACCCGATAGTTGAGATAACAAATAACTTCTTTCTTCCATGGTTGGGACAGAAATCTATACTTATAATTTGTGATTGACTTCTTTGTGGATTAAACAACAGCAAAAGTATACAACCTCATAATGAACAAACCTACAACCAATTGTACAACTTGTCAAGACGCCACAGAATTTCAAACTTCAAACCAAAACGGAATTTCATCTGCTTGTTAACTTCTGTCTGTCTGTCATCCTGTCAGAATATTCGGAAAAACCTAATCGCTGCCGTAGGCCGTGAAAAATATACAAAAAAATATAAAACACTATGGCATAAATAACATACTAATCAAATAGTACCAGCATTTATAGACATCAAACATCCATCACCTATATTTTCAATAGAATTTGCAATCTTCTACAGCAATAGGTATGTTCAATCAGGCCTTTGTTTTAGTTATATAGAACCATCTAGCACATTTTTACCCCAAGTGAAGTAATGCATCAGAAAGTATCAGACGCCTGTCCCCAAGATCACCATTCTTCCAATTCGGCTTGTTCCCAACTGAATAGTCTCACTGATCCCTCACATTCCCATTTCAGAGGAACAACTCTGATTAAAGGATCAAATGGGAATCTCCTTATTTTTTTCATAGTAAAATGTTCTAGATTTATATAGTCTGCATAGAGTCGTGAAAAACAATTAAAATGCGAAACGACATGGTATTTTTTCAGATCTATTAATAATGTAAATGTAACATATAGGAATTAAAATTAAAGTTCCAGTTTGATCTATCAAACAAAAAGAGCAAATGTGATTGTACAGTTTCATATGCTAAATGATATTAACAACGGAAGCATATATGAACAAGCCACCTTAACTAAGCTTTCGATTTTGTTACAGTAAATCATGTCTAGAATCCCAACGAAAAACATAATATGCAGAAAAATAGCTGTAGTAACCGGTGGAACTGAAGGTATAGGCTACGAAATAGCAGATAAATTTCTCAGCAGAGGTCTACAATTGGCTCACCTGCTCGACCTGAATTCCGATCTTGGAAACAAGGCTGTAGAGAATCTTACCAATAAGTATGGAAGCGAAAGAGTTAAATTTACAAAATGTGATGTAACTAAAGATCTCCAACAAGTTTCTAAACAGATCTTCAATACGCATCAAGTCGACATTCTAGTGAACAACGCTAACCTCCTCAGTGAGCAAGAAGCTAAAAAAACTATAGACCTGAATGTGACCAGTACTATTAAATGGGGATTGGAATTCTGGGAGCACATGAGGAAAGACAAACACGGTGCTGGAGGAACTATAATAAACCTCGCGTCAATATATGGCTTCCGAGTTAACCAGTATTCGCCTATATATCAAGCTACTAAATTCGCAGTGATCGGGTTTACAAAGTCTTTAGGACATCCAAGTAATTATGAAAAGACAGGGGTGAGGGTAGTCGCCCTGTGTCCTGGTTTTACTGATCCTAGAGATAAATCCGATGAGCCTAAAATATGGAGTCAAAGTGAGAGTGCTGACTTTGTGAAACATGTGAAGGCTCATGTGTGGCAGACACCTAGTTTGATAGGTGAAGCTGCTTTGGAAGTATTTGAAACTGCTGACAGTGGAACGTCTTGGCTCATTGGTGGTGCCAAACCTATTGTTGAAGACATGCCATAAATTTTAAGTAGCTTTTCCGTGTGTCGATTACCGTTTATTTTACATATCATTTTACTATATCATTTGAATAGAAATAGATGAAGATAAACCATACAACGATGTAATGACTACACTAAGCAAATAAACCGGCCAAATGATTTCTGTGTTTTTAGCTTTATTTCATCACAAGGTACGAAAGTAGGCATGAGAAAAATGCTAACTGTTTCACGTCGGCGCACGAGGAAGCTATGCACGTAGATGTAGCTAATGTATGACACGAACACGCTACTTATGAATGATGATTGCGTGCATTTGCGACTGTGGCGACTACGCAGCTCCACGCTATCACTACTACGCACGCAGCACATAAAAGTGCGTTGTTTTATTGCGGGAGGTGAAATGCTGTGTGACTCGATGACAAATAATATTATTAATTTACGACATAGCTCAAGATAGTTATAAACCTTATTATATTCCTAGTAAGATAGTAATGAATTGCTTTGGTATAACTATAGGGTCATTTGGCGGATCTTTTTAAAATTTGCTTCATATCATTATACAATTTACTACACTGTGCGCAGCATTGGATTTAAATGAAAGTCAGCTAAAATAAAACATCCATCAATGCATTAGTTTCAGGCACGAACGTGAAATGACGTGGCGTGAGTGCGCTTCGTGGTAAGGACTGACCCCATGTAGAAAGGGTGGCCGTTAGCTATTAGAATTTCCCTAATGTAACTTTACATTATTATTGTTAAGTTAACAAAACAAAGCAAGATTATGAGATACCCATAAAGATCCTGGAATCACTTCATGTACCGATTACCTCAGTATGATGTATGAATTTCACTCTATCAGTGTGTGGAGGGCGGGCCCTTCCACTTGGTATACCTAGGGATATAACATATTATGTAGTTAGTCAGTTTACAGTTGTTTGCTTTATTTATCTTAATGGGACACATATCATAAGCCACCGTGGAACAACGATGTATGTAATAAAACGGAAACAAGTAAAATAGTTTCTATTTCAATTTTTTTCATTATATTCATTAGGTTCACAGTTTAGATGGATATAATTTAATCAATTAAAGTTGGAGTACTATAGAATAAAACCAGATTAAAACCAATACAGATTACAAAAGTATACAAAAATTATTGCAGTGTATCCACCGATTCTCAACTTTGAAGTTATAATGTACTTAGATACGATGGACAGGCTTGCTATCTTGCACCACCCACAAGGAACCACTCTCAGCTACCTTCAATAAATCTATCGCAGCCTTCCCAACAACTTCCACGGGCTGAACAATGATTGTTTTCTCAAAATCTTTACACTCATCTTTATGATACGGCGCAAATTTTGGCCCCATCAAAATCCCGGTATGAGTGAATCCAGGACACAATCCAATCACTCTTACACCAAACTTTTCATAGTTATATTGATGTCCTATAGACTTTGTAAATCCTGCCATTGCATGTTTAGCACTAGTATAATAAAAGTAAAAGGGATCAGTTGTATATCCATATATAGAGATCATATTAAGAATGGTACCACCCCTACCTCCTGTATCTTTCCTCATATGTTCCCAAAACTTCATCGCACATTCGATTGCACCTATAGCATTTACCGCAAAAACTTTCCTTAACGAAGTTTCATCAAATACTCCAGCATTGTTTATAAGTATATCTACAGTGTATTTTTCAAATATTTCACTTGTAACACTATCTAAGTCTTTAGTTACATCACATTTCATGTATACAACTTTATTAGCACCGATGGTTTTGTTAAGATTTTCTGCTGCTTGAGTGCCTTCAGTTTCATTAATATCGAGTATGATCACAAGTTTTGCGTCATTTGCCAGCTTTTTACCAATTTCATATCCAATTCCGTTAGCTCCTCCAGTGATAACCACAATTTTGTCTTTGATATTAAACTCCATGATCAGGATTTAATATTTCAAACAATATTTTTTTACGTATCGTCCACGTTTCTGATAGCTGTTACAATACTAAGTATTTAAATGTTACATTTTTAGTTTATACAATGATAAAATAATCTAACCTCTAATGTTAGTATAAACAGAAGACAGGTCAAGTGTAACACAGTCTCGTATACACCGATAACTTTTTGTCATGATTATTTTATAATAATGTTCTTTCAAACTTTGAGAAATTTTTTATCAAACACGTATTTTTTGATAAACCTACTTTTTAACGGATTTAATCGGAACGCACTTAAATAATAATGTTTGTAGGGAGTCAGTAATTATGGTTAATATTTTTGGACGCCAAATACCTCAGTCCACCCATGAACATGAAGTCTGAAATGACTTTCAAACGTCGGGATCTAAAATCTAAAATAAACCGCGATAAAATCCGTTAAAAAGTAGTTTTATTTCAATGTATGATATTCGCGTAAATCTAAGACAATAATAATATTTTTTTATTTTTATATGTATTAGTAAAAAAATTAGAGGTGCTTATTATTACTGATATTTGTGTGACCCACGCGCCTCTGTATCAGCTGTGCGCTCTTAGTAGTCTGTGGCTGTGCGTTCAGTAGGGTTACTGACCGCTACGTCGCGCGATTTTATCGGTATTATTTTGGATAGATAGTCCATTCTTTGCATAATTGATGTACAATAAAAAAAAAATGTTTTGAACATTTAATGGAAATGTTGTTCTATTACTGATCCAGAACTGGTTAACACTCGCACGGGTCTTCTCTCAACTATCTTATGAGTTGAGAGAGTTTAGGCCTTAATCCACACACGCTGGCCAAATGCGGGTTGGTGGATGTCACATGTCCTCGAATGATTAATTCTTAGACATGCCGGTTTCCTCACGTGGTTTTCCTTCACCGATATTGAACAGCGGAGATGAAACAATTCACACAAATATGTGGGCACGACCAGGATTCGAGCCCTTGACCTTATTTTTGTTTGCTCCACTCATTTAACACTTCTTTACTGAGCAATGTCCATGTTTGACACTGATGGGTCACACTTACTCTTTGTTTTTTATTTTTTTCTTCTTTTAACTATTTCCATTTGTGTTTCTTTTTTCTCTTTCCATGTGTTTTTTTTATCATTTTATTCGGTGTGTCCTGTCTTTGTCAAATAAATGTTTTTCTTTCTTTCTAATACCTAAGGAATACTAATAAAAGGTGAAATGAAAGACATTTCATACAACCTGCGACAGTCTGACCAAACATTACAGTATAATTGGCTCATAATTGGCACCCAGTGTTTGTGTTGTTTAATCCATCAATTGTGCTCGTTCGCTAATGATGTCTTCAACCCATCGCTGGAGTCAAATTAAACCTTCACAATTTCTATTGAAATTAATCAGACTGCTTACACGATGTTCATTATGAGTCTCTCAGTAATAAAGTAACTGAATTAAGATTTTCTTTGACACGAAAGAATATATTTTTTCGTTATATTTTATATTAAAATTTATATGTATAAAAATGAATCTCGAAATGTATTTGCGCGCATAAATATAGGCCGACCGTTTAACTCGCGTATCGCCTATCGCCAAGATTCTGACTCCTCAAGCTGCACAGACAGTGACGATGATTCAAGCGATATGGATATTAGTGACGAATAGTTTTACATTATTTATCTGTGGTTAAATAGTTCTTTAAGAGATTTAATTAATGTTTTATGACTTTGTACCTCAGATGACGATACGCGAGTGTAACGGTCGGCCTATACCGATCAACTGTATGGAAATGGATGTATTTTTGTTTGTTTGCAGGACAGGTGTAAATTAAAAAAACAGGGAAAATATTTCAAACTGGGTACCTAATTAATCCACCTGGGCGAGGCTGAGGTGGACAGCTAGGCAGCTAGTCTCATTTATAAAATTCTCTTTGACCGCTTGATCGATTCTTATATTGTTTTGTGTGTTCAGTAGGTCTGATAATAGGTCCGCTACCACCATAGGTTAACACACACCGGGCGAAGCTGGGGCGAGCAGCTAATAATATAAATAAACTATGAAGCTGTCCCAGCGAACTTTGTACTACATATTTTTCACCTTTAAACCTTCCCTGGACTTATAAAGCTATGAGAATACTATAAGAAAATAGGGGTGGGTGCTATAGAAGTGAAAATTTAGGGATGTTTCTATTTTTTATGCCACATCATAAAAAAAACATAAAGAATTATCCGAAAAATAAATAAATAAAAATTTGGGTCTATTATTGACAGTGGAATGAGCCTCCATATGGTAAGAAACCTTAAACGAACAATAATTCCGACCCACGCTCCCTGCATGATGTCATTAGTCATCGCACCGGAACACTGCAAGGCCGCTTGGCGGTGCGGCTTTGTCTGGCAGGTGGTCACAAACCACGGCCGAAGCCTACCACCAGTTTATTGTCACCTGATTTGCACCACCAGGGGACCACGTGTGGGGCTTCAATTATTATTATCATTATATCGTTTACTTCATTAAAATTATGTAATACCTAAGAGTTTTCAATAGCGTCAAAAATAAGTACCTATAATATGTAGGTGGTGGTCGCCATGACGGTATTGAAGAGATATTATTTTCTCAACTAAGAACTTTTGTGCACCGGCTTCCCTTTTTCAGAGTTCCACCCTGCGCCACACCTAGATATCATTATCAATTTAAATTTACTACACGACATAGAGAGTTTTGGTTAGTATATCTAACTTAACTTTCTCGTTTAAAATAATACGCCGTAATCCGTATGTAAAACTATTTATGCTTAGTTTTAGTGTGAGCCTGCTTTACTTAAGGTCCATTAGAGCCGGAGTGGTTGTTTATAGGCCACAGAGGATATAACCCACTCAACTTGGCAAATGAGTACGTGTAAACCAGACAATAAGGCGAACCGTTTTTATGAGAGAGATAAGAGTGCTCTGTAATTACGGGTTTGGCAAACAAAAGTTAATTTTGTGCACTTGTTCATATATTATTCTACGTAGTTGTTGCTAAATTTTATTATTATTGCCCTCCGCAGATTTTTTTTTGGTTAATATATTTTTACATCTATCTGCGGTCAGTTGTGATTCTCAAGTTTGTGGAGACGGTCCCTCAAAGTGTGGCACGACGATAATATCGCTGTCATTTTCTCGATTGTGGAGACAGTCCCTAAGATAGTGTATAGAAATATGTGACAGGACGATATAATAGCTGTGATTCTCTTGCTTGTGGAGACAGTCCCTAAGATAGTGTACACGTGGTAAGACATTAAATAAATAAATCGAAGCGATTCTCTCGCTCCTCTAGATGGCCCCTTAGTTAGCCTAACCAAACACCAACTGGTTATTACCTAGGTAGTTTTAAATCTAGCCAATATTCCAAAGTGCTACGTATCTTTATTACCATTGCAAATTATTCAATAAGCTTAACACATTAACTGAACTGTTGACCAGATGTTCCAAAAATTCCCAAAAATATACAAACACGACCTTCACCCTTAATTCTACAAGTTTAGAATACAATATCGCATGTAGTCTTCACATTAATATCATTAGGTAGAGGTCACTAAGGGTTTAGTATCTCTTGAGGTGTGTTATGGTTTTCTAAGTTGATTACTAGATGTCGCTTTGTAGAGTAACCACACGAAATAGAATTACCTAGGTTCCTGACTCGATTTACGGCGACGCTTGAATGGATTTCATCAGTAATGGACTCGAGACTCTCCTAGTTTCAGTGTTAAGGGGAGGTTATAAGTTCGCAGCTCAATATTGATCCAGTTATTACAAAAAACCAGTTCAATACTGTTGTGGTGGACTTGCGTGACCTGACGTGAAATAGTAAGCTTGATTAACTTTACATTCTATGTCCTCTGGATAGAGCAGAGGGTGTCCACAGTACGTCGCCATCTCGAACGGTCTTGAGCGCGGTTTACTTCGCTATAATTCACGTAATGAAATAAGTTCTGTTGCAGTCAAGTTGCAATTAGGTTTCGATCAAAACAGCCCTTTTCGTATTCTCGCAATTTTGACAACCGCTGTCAGATACGCTCACGTCAAGTTCGCGTCACGTGACCACCTTAGCGTATGTGTTATTTAAATGACAATTAAAATAATACCATTTTGCACTAAGACGTAAACTTCCTTGCAACTGCACCGCAACCTGATCAGCGCGTCAAGAATTACGTGAATTAGCCTACTGGTCGCCTTCAGTTCTGCAGTGATCATCTGCTAGTCTCTCTGTCTTAGGGCGGGTACGCTTCCGCTTTCTTCAAGAATTTCAGTCTAAAACTTGCCTCGATGTGATCGGAATTTCTTCGGAGCGTGTGACCAATCGAGTTCCATTTGCAGCGTCGATCGGAGTCTCACCACAGCGTTCCCACAGTTCTACGTACGATAATATAGATGAAACTATAACCCATAGGAGATTACAAAATAGAACTACCTGAACTCTAAACTATTATGTGAAGCTATAAATTTTTGCCACACATCATAACAATGCAGCCTTTATGATGAATACAAAAGCGTTCCAGTTTAGCTAGTATAAACGCTAGGGGGCGACTGCTGCTGATTTACGAATACTCGTAATTTATCTATGTTTGTGTGTCTTTTGTTTGTAGGTATAATATATCTAGTAATAGCATTGAATTAGATGTGCTATTAGCGCGCTATGCTTGGCGTTTCTGTGAAAGATAAAATCTGCAATGAGGTTAATAAGGAAATAGCGCAAAGAATTAGCAAGCTGAAGTAGAAGTGGGCTGGTGTGAGCTAGTTATTAACAATAATAATAATAACCATTTATTTCAGGCTACAAGGCTATAAAATAGAACGCAATATTTGCCTCAACTCATTTGATGTAGTTATTTTAACCGAAACATGGTTAATGGACGGTATATCGGATTGTGAGTTGTTTGGTGATATGTATATTGTTTATCGCCGGGATCGTGACTACGATGCGACCGGGCAAACGCGGGGAGGTGGGGTCCTAATCGCTATTCGTAAACACATTAGTGCTATTCCTCAACCTGATTTTAATTCCTCGGCGGAAGATTTATGGGTGACTCTTAAGATACGCCAACCATTGACCAGGACTTGCCTTACATTAAATATATGTGTTATTTACTTGTGTAAACAAAATCGCGGGCTTACTTTTTCTGCACAACTGTCAAACTTCTTGCTTAAACTAAATGAACAGGTAATGAATAGTGCGACCGATAAGTTCCTGATAGTTGGTGATTTTAATATGAGTGGATTATCTTGGCAATCTACGAATAATTTATTAAAACCTCATAACATTACATCTAGTGATGAGTACTTATTTACCGATGAATTGCAAATCTTATCTTTAAATCAATATAATGGGATTCTTAATAAATACGGCAAATTATTGGACTTAGTGTTATGCAACGACTCAATATTAGTGACTGAATGCTTAGATCCTTTGATACCACTTGATGATTACCATCCCGCACTTTGTATTGTACCGAACTTTGTTGACTTCACCTACTTAACGCCCGCCCCGTGTACTAAATATATCTATGAAAAAGGTGATTTCAATTCTCTTAATAAAGAACTCATGGCGATTGACTGGGCGCAAGAATTTAATTCTAGATCTTTTTTAGAGTCCGTTGACTTCTTCTATAATACGCTGAACGAGCTTCAAACCAAATTTATCCCTACTAGACATGTTCAACACTATTCTTATCCGGTTTGGTATTCTCAGGCATTAAGAAGGCTAATTAAAGAAAAATTCAAATATCACCGTAAATTTAAATTATATAATAGACTTTCTGACGAACTTACTTTCAAGTATCTACGCGACAGGGTACATAGTTTAGAACTTGAATGCTATAACGCTTATATAGCTAGTACAGAAGCTTCCATTGAAAAAAATCCGAAGCACTTTTGGAGTTTTGTTAAACATCGTTCTAAATCAAACGCTGTTCCCAGCTTTCTTAAATACGGCGATATTACTGTTTCTTCTGCTGAATCAATATGTAACGCTTTCTCCTCACACTTCCGTTCCACCTTTTTAAATTCATTAGATGAAACATCTGCTCATCATACTAATCTCCAAAATGTCAGCACTAGTATTTCATCTGATATACGCACTATAGAGGTAGATATTCAAACTATTCAGTTTTTACTATTGAAACTGGACCCTAACAAATCGCCTGGGCCTGATAATTTATCGTCCAAATTCCTAATAAGATGCGCTAAGTCCATTGCCCTTCCAATCTCTATTTTATTCAGCAAATCACTTTCGAATTGTACTTTTCCCCAAATCTGGAAATCTGCCTACATAACACCTGTTCACAAAAATGGTTCAAAAAGTGATATTGTTAATTATCGTCCAATATCTAAACTATGTATTCTGGCCAAGGTTTTTGAAAGAGTAGTTTACGATCAAGTCTATGCGGCGCTAAAAAGTTCGTTCAGTCCCTCTCAGCATGGTTTTTTGAAAGGCCGGTCAACTGTCACTAATCTTACATTGCTTAACGACTTTATAACGAATAGTATGGCTATAGGGGCTCAAACTGACGTCATATACACTGACTATTCTAAGTGTTTTGATCGTATTGATCACAATATTCTTAAATTAAAGTTGTTGAACGCTGGCATCAGTGGTGACTTGTTGAGATGGTTTGCATCGTATCTAGACAATAGATCCCAAGCAGTAGTTGTCAGTAACTATATTTCGAGTTGGGTGCAGGTGCCCAGCGGCGTCCCTCAGGGATCATTGTTGGGGCCATTACTCTTTATTATTTATGTGAATGACATTGACTCCTGTTTTCTGACATCAAAGTTGCTTTGTTTCGCTGATGATATGAAAATCTACTCCTCCATCTCTTGTTTAGAAGAAACGGTAGCTCTGCAGTCGGATCTGGAGCGCTTAGATGGTTACTGCTTACGTAATAAATTAGACCTAAACCCCCTTAAATGTTCTGTTATCACATATAGTCGTAAACGGTCTCCACTTTTAGCATCTTATAAACTCAAAGGCCAGATAGTACCAAGGAGTGACATTGTTAAGGATCTAGGCGTTTACCATGACTCTAAACTACTATTCAACGTACATATAGATAAGGTAGTAGCTAAAGCGGCTAGGGCACTCGGGTTCATTATGAGAATTTCAAAGGGCTTCAAACTAGCCAAAACATTAAAAGTTTTATACTGCACTTTTGTCAGAAGCCACTTAGAGTATGCGTCACAAATATGGAACCCACACTATGGGACATATGTAGACCGTATTGAAAATATTCAAAAGCGTTTTATAAAATTTCTATGTTATCGACTACATATTCCCTATCAGTCTCATAACTACATCAATAGTTGTAGAAAGTTTCACATTATGCCGCTTTCAAATCGTAGGCGCATAGCGGATTGCACATTGCTACTAAAAATAATTAATAATGAAATCGACTGCCCTGACCTACTGCGTCAATTAAACTTTAACGTTCCCTCTAGATCCTTACGCTATAATGCACCCTTGTTGGCACCTTCTTCATCAACTAACTACAGGCAGAACTCATACCTAGTGCGGGCGAGCAAGGATTATAACAACATTTGTAAAGAGTTTCTATTTGATCCTTATACTACTAAAAGCAGTACTGCAAGGAACAGGCTAAACCTTAATTTTTATAAATAATTTGGTTTTATCTTTTGTTATTTTAAACTTTAACAGGGTTTTCGTATTTGCTTGCTAGTGTTCTGAAAAATTTATATTGTTACATTACTACTATTCGTGAAAACCTATTATTGGCTTACTGTTGTTTTTTAGCTACTTTTTCAGTTTGTTATATAGCTGTTGGTTTTCCTTATCAAATAAATAAATAAATAAATAAACAAATACAATATTAAATATTATCTAATCTAAATACTATAAATACAATATAAATTATTTTATTTTTTCCACGCTGCATTGTGAGTGTGTTGCGTGGTGTCAGGTATCCGACCTCGGAAGCGCCGGAACAAAACAACTTGCGGCCAAAATTCTTCTTATTAGTTAGTTATTGAGTGGAGACCGCGTTTAGGCAATACTAGTAGTGTAAGGCGCCCTTCAGATAAGTGGAGTGACGATCTGTAAAGGTTACCCGGCAGTAACTGGATGCGATAAGCGACAAGAAAACAGGATTAAATGTTGCTTATTGCGAGTCCCACAAAGTATCAGCTTAAAATTACAGACCATGTTAAACCTATGAATGGCGAATGAAAATAGAAAGGAAATAGATCAAGAAAATATTTCACTCCAAAAACTACTCAAAATTTTTATGGTATTATTTGGAAAGAAATTTGCAGTTCGGTCTAAATATAAAACAGTAATACAACCTCCTTTTTGTGGGCTGTATTTTCATGTATACGACTTATTAGTAAAGAGCTGCTTATGCACATGTACTAATGCCATCTGTGGTAAACGAATAACTGACATTAAAAAGTACTGTCGTAAATATACACGACGCGCGACGGTACGATACAGCTCGATCCCATTTGAATCGAGATTCGTCCCCATCGAGAAGCACTCGTAGCAGTTGTCAAGTTCTTGATTGGTTCGATGACTCGCCGAAAAAGAGCTTTTGAAAATAACGTGGGTAGGTTACTTAAAACAAACGATAATTTTGACGTGACAACGTCTTAAATTAGGTTGCGGCTGGGAGGCACTTATGAAAAAGTGTAACGCTCGGTAACGTTACGATGAGTCACCGAACGAGAGAGAGGCCCGCCGAATGCCTTGCGTCTCTCTCCCACTCAACTATGTTTCATCCTTCTTCCTACTATACGAATGAATATTCACATTAAAATTATTTTACCACTCAAAGTCGTTGTCACGTAAAACTTTCGCCCGTATACCGAATTTACAGGCAACCAATTTTTTAATAGGAACAACATCGTCGAGTGCAAAAAGGATTTAAGTAGATATAAAAAGTAAATTAAGATTATATCTATGGTCGTAGCACCCTAAAATTGTCGGCACCACACATGACCCACAAAAGAGTATACAATTATATCGCTAAAACACAAAACGTGTTAATTTCTCTCACACACAAAGAGCAAGATAGCGTTCATCTGCAGACTGATAACGTGAACAAAGTGGCTCTGAAGAGGCCAGATCACACAGAAAATGTTCAACAGAGAGTTAAGTTTGAACATTTCTATAAATATAAAAAGGAAAAAAATACAGAAAGCAAACACTAGTATAATACTCAGCTGTTATACCTTTTGATACTGTAGTTGGCTCGCATGTGGCTTATGTCAATCTTTTTTTCATATTATCGGGACGATTTCTTAATCTTTCCAATAAGTGAGTTCTCTTGAACTCGCTTACGACTGAGGTAACAAAGCAGATTCATAATCTTGGATACAATATAGTACTTAGAGACATACTTAAAACGGAATCAAAAAAGGGGAGGTATTTTGATTGTGTCCTAAGTATAATAAATATTAATAACTGTATTAATAACTACGAGATATGTGTAGTTAGTGGAAATCTAAACATATCCTCTACTTCGTGTGTTTCTGTCAATGTTAAATTGAATAGGCACCACACATTTCCTCTCTGTATATTCTGTACTATGGCGACAATAAACAGAGGCAAATAACGTTTGGACTCGCCTGCAAGCAAAACACTTAAGCACCTAGAAGCACCTAACATTTCGGTCTTTTGGTTGTACGACGCGCAAAATGAGGTTTTACAATCATCATTTGTTAGATAACTTGGTAAAAGGAATGAAAACTGAATGAATGAACGAAATTGGGGACTTCACAATAATGTCTGTACTCCTATTAAGAGTTGTAGAAAATGGTTGAAGGTTACGATGTACATATTATAAAAGGTACAGCGTTGTATCTAAGGTAGGATACAACTAAGTATTATACAGAACCTATTCTACCCTGCAGTGAAGATGGAGCTATGTAGGACTCATGGTACTGAGAGGTAATATAAGGTTACGCATGCTGTGGCAAAAGGAATCGCATGATTAGATTAACTAAGTCACTTTAAAATGCAACTAACGATTTACTCGATGAAAGGGAATGTCGGTAGGATAATTCAGCTGAGGGGCGTCACCTTTACCAATTTCTATTTCATTAGTTAGCGAGGGTTTAGCGTAATTGTTGATTACTATATTACCCAATTCATTTTCTCTTTCACAATGGTAACATCTCTATTGTTTCAGTGTTGCACTCCTGACAATCAGTATGAACAATCAAGTCTTGTGGGAGTGTAGTCTTTGGGAGAATAAACATCACATTATGCTTTCCAGACTCTTCACGACGCCGCGGCCGCTTACCGCGACAGAGAACCAGACTGCCCACAAGACACTAAAGTGCAGTTACCGTAAAATAATGATTGCGATCAAACGCCATTTAAAGTTAATAATTTGATATAAAAGAGTAAAACTGTAAATAAAAACCACCTTAATTGTCCGAGAAAAAATTAGTTAATTCAGCAGAAACCTTATGAAACCCGCTTTCAGAATCACTAATAAACATCATGCAAGGGCTATTACTGCACTTTAGTGTCTGGTGGGCAGCAGAGTAATCGACATAGCTCACCGGATTAGTAAGCTGAAGTGGCAGTGGGCCAGTCATATCTGCCGCAGAACCGAAAATCGTCGGCGAAAACGAGTTCTTGAGTGGAGACCACGGATTGGCAAACGTAGCGTAGGACGCCCTCAGACTAGGTGGAATGACGATCTCTGCAACGTGGCTGGTAAGATCTGGATGAGAGTACAGCGTGCTTTGGGAGAGACCTATGTGTGTGGACCAAAATAGGCTGATGATGATGATGAACCACAAGCATAAGAAGCCTTTAAGCTGTAAACAAGCAAGAATCCTCACAAATGTACAATCGTATCCATAGTAGGAAGCAGAATTATAGTTAACTTCACGTTACCACGCAACAAACGCGATATGAAAACCGATATTTTTATCCTAGAGAACCCTTTTATGGGTCACTCTTAAGGCCCTTCTCTTGATGTCGTAGCATATTAGGGAGATATGAAACTTGGGCACGTCTCGATGATCCTATGCCACAGTCTAAAAACACAACCACGCAAATAAAATGAAAAACCAATTTAATTCATTCTAAAACGGAAACATGCTAAAACGTTTTTCGTAAAAGAATTAATTAATTTAACAGTCATTCATAAGAATATAAAACACGGATTCAATTGTTTTTTTCTCTACTTTTCAGTGCACGCCAGGATGAGATAACCAACTAAAATTACTATAACTCTATCAATAAACTAATAATTAACTTTCTAAAGAAATAAAAATACTAATAATACTTCACTAATAATATAGGTATTATTAGACATAACTTCAAACATACATTGTTATCCAAACTAAACGTGTATCTACATAGAAAGAAGAAAGAAAGAAAGAAAAACATTTATTTGACAACGACAGGACACACAAAATTAAATGATAAAAAAAGAAACACATAGAAAGAGAAAGAAAAAAAAACAAACGTAACAACAATTAAAAACAAGAGTAAGTGTGACCTATCAATGTCAAACATGGACATTGCTCAGTAAACGCTACATACTAACAGTTACAGTATTATATGAACTGTGACACTAGGCAAAACTCAATGAAAACTGACAATAGAAATCTGAGAGCATATAAAACGTTAAATTGTATCCAATAAGTGGGTGTCCAAATGAAAATTTAGATTTTTTTTTGTTTGTTTAAATTTATTTGTACTACATATATTTTCACAAAAGATTAAAACGTACAACTACAATTACTCTAATTATCATACTGGTTATCCGTAGCTATGACACCAGTGAAATTTCTTAGGTAATATCGTTTAAATTTATTATTACAAATAAATTTACGCCTACATATTTTTTCACGAAATATAAAAACGTACTACTACTAATCTAAATAATCGCGTCTAGTGATCCTACTAGTTATCTTTAGCTGTGACACGTGTAAATATTTTTGGTGATAATAATAATACGATCTAATACCCACCCATAATCGGACCTTGATCCTTTGTTGAAAACATATAACTCAAGCATGTTGCACAGTCTGTCTCTTTCTACTCATCATTAAGCTATAAAGAAAGACAGTGTCCGCAGTCCGCAACATGTTTTCTTGTGAATATTTCACAAGTGCGAACTAGGAGTAAGGACAACTAAATAATATCTGAACTTTTACAAAACAAATTATTTAAACAAACTGAGCTCACAGTGTCTTGAATTCTGAGTTGATTTTGTTTTCTTTTAATCGGAACGCAACTTTAATAATAATGTTTGTAGGTAGTCAGTAATAATTTTGATTAATATTTTTGGACGTCAAATACCTCAGTCCACACGTGAACATGACGTCTGAAAAGACTTTCAAACGTCGGGATCTAAAATCTAAAATAAACCGCGATAAAATCCGTTAAAAAGTAGTTTTATTTCAATGTGTAATATTCAGATTTTTATTTATCTAAGACAATACTATACAAATTATTTGTTTGTTAATGTAAGTGAGTCTTACCATAGATGTATTAATCAGTTAGGCCGCTACATAACACTCATATTATTATTACTGTTAAAATAACAATATTAAATAAAATATGTAGTAGTTATAAAAAAAATGCAGTACTAATTTTTGGAATAGCCTCGTGGGTTCGATTCCCAGTCTTACCCATCTACACACATATACGTACACATCTTTGTGTGAATTTTTTCATCACCGCTGCTTAATATCGGTGCTCAGCATCGTGAGGAAACCGGAATGTCTTAGAACTCGAGGATAAGCATTCTACCAACTTGCACTTGGCCAGCGTGTGTGAATTAAGGCCTGGATTAAGTTCTTTTAACTCGTGAGATAGTTGAGCGAAGACCCGTGCTCAGCAGTGAGACACTATTATAAGAGGGTGTGTGAACCAGACCAACCCTCAACCAGCAGTAGGTTCGGTGAACGGAGAAATATAGGTAAACTGTCAGGATGGTCTTTTATATTAACTTACCCACTTATACTGATAAGCACCTACCTAATATCTATCGTTTAAATAGTAACGCCTAGATTACCCTACCTACCCAATATTAAACTATTATGGGTTCCTAGGGGATTCAGTAAGTAAAACTAAGATAAAAGGTGGATTAGCCGCGCACACGACCGCTCTACTTGGCGTCTCGTAAGTTGGTCTACTGATTCACCAGCGGACGTCTAACTCGCACGGGGTCCAGCGGCTAGGTTCTCTTAGTAGTCTGTGGTCCAGCGATATATTGATTGAAATAATAACAGTTAATACAGACAAAGAACATACATAATCATAAAGCTATACATAGACAACACTTTGTGGAGGTGACTGGAGGATCGGGTGGTAGTGACCCTCCAGTGTAAAGGGAAGATCTTCCAGCCGGGCGAGTTGTAATGCCCGGGGACCGCGGTACTCCCTCCGACTGTTCTTGTCGGGAAGTTGTATATATGCTAATCGTCGGTGAAACTTTGCTTGTGCGATTTAGGATTGCTATGACGTCATGTCTCTTGAGTGGCGTGAGGTATGTGACGCCACATCTTCATTCATTCGAACAGCTCTGCGATGTCAACTGTCATACTTGACAGCAGACGTTGATCGGGTCCAAACTCGCCATGACCGCCATCACTATGAAGGGTTGAAGTGAAAGCAAGAAAATAAATAAATCTTAAATGGCGTCTTAGAACGTCGCAGTTTTTTAGTTTTTTTCTACTAATCTTTAAAGACTTATATACTTATTTAAACTTGACACTCTCAAAATTGCGGAATAATTTCTGCAGAGGCCATGATTAAAAGAAGAAGAAGAAGTGAAAGCAAACCCCCCTTTTTGGTCAGTGGTTAAATACTGTGTGCATGTATGTACAATCAATGCTATAAACACGTCACTTCAATTGGAAGACTCTGAAGGGAGATTGATTAGCCAATTCTTTACCGGAAACTAATTCCAACAGACATTAACTACCCGATTGATTGATAGCTACAATCTACTTGTTTACACTTCCGTTGTCAATCAATTTTATTGTTATTGAGCTACTGTTGTTTAAAGACCTCATAATCTGTAATTAATATTTATTATTATGTATTCATTTGTATTAGGAGGGCTAACAGACATAATATCATTTTATAGTAAGCAAATTTGATTAACAATTTAGCAAATTACAAGCCCACACAGATTACTAAAATAGAGAAAATAGTAAAAAAAAGTTTAAAGTCGCTCAGCGAGCTATGGAAAGGGCTATGCTCGGAGTTTCTCTGAAGGATCGAATACGAAATGAAGTGATCCGACAGAGAACCAGAGAGTGGATGAGAAGAGCTGGATGAGAGTGGCCGCGGATCGTGCTCAGTGGCGTGCTTTAGGAGAGGCCTATGTCCAGCAGTGGACTAGGATAGGCTGATGATGATGATGAGAGAAAATAGTAGAAGTTTATTTTTAAATTAAATTATAATAGTTTTTCTTTATTTCACGTTCTATCAAAAATATAAAAGTAGTTAGTTGTTAGTTTTTACAACTTAATGATGAACATAATAAGTACTTAGAAAAATCTTGTTTGAATACAATGAATACAGGTGATACTTTGCGTGAATTAAATTTGAGAAAATTACACTTAAATCTGGACCACACTATTTCGCTGTTTTGAAAATTCCACCTTCACTTTCATCGTGCGCAGCGGTGGTGCAGCGGTACGGACCGCGCCTTAGAAAAATAAGGTCCCGAGTTCGAATCCTGGCCGTGCCCACACATCTTTGTGTGAATTGTAACATCACCGCTGCTCCAAATCGGCGAAGGAAAACATCGTGCGGAAACCGGCATGTCTAAGAACTAATCATTCGCGGACATGTGATATCCACCAGCCCGCACTTGGCCAGCGTGTGTGGATTAAGGCCTAAACTCTTTAGACTCATAAAATAGTTCAGAGAAGACACGAAAAAGGGTTGATGTGATGTGATTCATCATGCTGTTGGCCGCCCTCTACACACTTAATAGCAGACTGCTGTTATTTAATGGACAAAGAAACGGACGTATGATGTAAAAGGAAACATGAAAATAGGAAGATTGACTTATCATAGCATAAATATGTTGACACGTGTCGATACACAACGTATTCTTAATGCCTGTGTCAGGGGGCGATCCCCCAGACACAGGCATTTACTCTTAAATAAGTGTATTCCTAACATAATAAATTTGCCCCCCGATCTCCTAAAACTAGAGTGTCCGGCAACGTTCTGAGTCGAGGTTCGTCCCACATGAGGATCCCTCATGACAGTTGCCACAGTACTTGATCGGTTCGACCGTCCTCGGACGGCTCACCGAAAAAGTCCGGTGAACCAATAGAGGCCCTTCCGGGTAATTGGGTTAGGTCATCCGCAAAAAAATAGATAATAAATTAATCATCATTCTTTAAAACCCCCGGTGTTCTAGCAGTTCTGTAAAACCCCCGATGCTCTAGCAGTTCTATAAAACCTCCGGTGCTCTAGCAGTTCTGTAAACCCCCCGGTGCTCTAGCAGTGCCAGGATAACCGGGTCTAGCAGTAAGACTTTTCTAATATATGTTAGGGCACCTCAGAAGGGAAACAATTCAAATACCAAATATTGCAATACACGATTATATTTAAATAAAGACATTTCGCACAATTTACAATAACCAACAATTTTACTAACCTTACTCAAACCGTCTCTCGCAAAAAAGTGAAGTATGGCCGACCGGAACTGACACCTCTTGTCATTCCATCACTGACATTTTGACAGCAATGATGCTGTCAGAGTATTTATTGTAGCATCGATCGTACTATTCATTCGCCTGATATGCCATAGACGTAATATAATAACGATGGTCGTGTTACAGTCGGCCATCCTCAAGGAACGGGTCTCTTCGTTCTAGAGAGTAAGTCACTTTACACGTAATGTCAATCACTTCAATTTAAATTAAACTTAAGATTTCCGTTTAAGTATATAATAATAATTATAATAAGCCTTATCTGATATAGCCATGACGCAAATCCGTCGTTACATCTTGACGGACTCGCAACCGTGACTGCGATGTCTGAGACCACTCCTGGGCGGTTAGTTCTCAACTTACTTATGCCCGGTCCCTGACAACCCTTACTCAGACTTGTCTACTATAGCCATGAAGTAAGTCAGCCGTTGCCTCTTGACCAAATTACAATCATAGCTGCGATGTTTGGACCCACTCCTGGGCGGTGAGTTCCTACACCAATCATGCCCGGCTCCAAACATCCCTCACTATAAAGTTTCTTAACTAATCTTTACCCTATGTTTTACTAGCGTTTGTTTATTATAGCCATGATGTAACTCGGTTGTTGCCTCTTAACCGAGTTACAATCATGGCTGCGATGTTGGACCCACTCCTGGGCGGTGAGTTCCTACACCAATCATGCCCGGCTCCAACACCCCTCACTAAAGCAATGTGTGTGCAACTTCCGTCACAAACACACTGTTACAAATCAATATCTTTGAGTCAATCTGGCAGCGAGTTTATTTGCCAATCATTCCCTACTCAACTATCTATCACTATCTCCTAAATCTCTTACATCTCTTTAACTATCAGCTTAAACTGTAATCATTACACATCACAAAATCATTGGTCAACACTATCAGCTCGCGTACAAGAGACATGGTATCATAATGATGATGATAAGAGTTTATCATTCACCGTTATTAATTGTATTAATTAACGAAATAACAATTATTATCAATTTTATACTTTTTAATCCTCGTCTATTCACTATCGTTGTTCTCATCGCCATCACTATGTTCACTTGAGGAGCAAGCGGCGGTGGTAAAGCTAAGCCATGGAAATATTTTGTCAATGGCGACAACAGTTTCATATCTAGCTCCCTTCTTGGTTAACGGCGTATCCTCAACGAGGAACCGATCGTTTGGTAGAACCTTCTTAATTCTATATGGCCCTTTACATTTCGCCTCTAACTTTTTGGACTGGCCTGGCCCTGTCACGATTGCCCTCGCGATCCTCACTAAGTCACCTTCTTTGTAATTTGTGCTGTTCTTTCTGTTTTTGTCATACCTATTTTTCGTTTTGTCCTGATTTTGTTTAATCCTATCTAAAGCCTCGGATCGGATGTCTCCTAACGTTTTGCTTGCAGTATCGACGCTTTCAACATCCTCAACAATTTCGTTAAGAACTCCCTGAGATGGATTTGAAACTGTCCTACCTATTAAAAGCTCTGTTGGGGTTTTCTTTGTTACGTCATGGACCGACGTATTTATACCTAATTGAACATCGGGTAGTAGGTCTTCCCAAGTATTTTTATTTTTGCCATGCACCATCGAGCCTAGGGCGGCAAGGATCGTTCTGTTATAGCGCTCGACTTGCCCATTTGCCCTTGGTGTAGCAACCGCGTTTAGTACATGTTTTATCCCAGTCGACTGCAAAAATACCTTGAATTTCTTGCTCGTAAAACTTGTGCCGCGATCAGTTACTAAACGTGTTGGAGACCCGAAATAACTAAATAAGGTTTTAAATGCTCTAATACTTTCTTTGGTTTTGGTGCTCCTTACAGGGAATAAGCTAACGTATTTGGTAAACGCATCCACCATTACTAATATATATGTATAACCTCGTTTACTCTTGGGGAAAGGGCCGAGATGGTCAGCATGGAGTGTATGAAAGGGGATGTCTACCTTCGGGATGGGGTGAAGTAGTCCTTCTTTGGACCCAGAGGGTAATTTATGATGCGCGCACTCTAGGCAAGCAGATACATATTTTTTTATGAATCTGCGCATCTTTGGAAACCAAAATTTAGACTGAATTCGTTCTAAGGTTTTATCAAACCCGAAGTGGCCCACGCTGTCATGGTTGGCCTTCAAGAGCTGCCATCGTACTCCTCTGGGTACTGCCCATCTTGTTGCACCGTCTTTCAAAACGCGAAAGACTCTGCCATTCTTAAGTAAGTATTCTTTATAAATACCACAAATTTTGGGGGTTTCGGGGTCTTCCAGAATGTCCTTAATTCGTTTGATTTCGTCATCAGAGGATTGCACAGTGGATATCCAGTCTTCAGTATTAACTGTTAAGATATCAAGTGTATGTATCGGTTCAGGTTCCACTGATACAGGTCCTCTGCTGAGTGCATCAACGTGGGACATTCTTTCACCGGGACGATATTCGATGGTGCAGTCAAATTCCAAAAATTGGACCCACCAGCGGGATATGCGTGGGATGAGGTCCCTTTTCGTAAAAGTTGACCGCAAAGCATTGCAGTCGCTAACTATCGTGAATTTAATGCCAATAAGGTACGTCCGAAACTTACTAAGTGAAGCAACCACGGCTAGTGTCTCGAGCTCGAATGAGAGGAGCTTCATCTCGTCGGGCTGGGTCTGGCGGCTATAGTATGCAACTGGTCGCCAAGGATCGTAATTTTTTTTCTGCAGTAGGATGCCCGCCAGACCAAATTTACTAGCGTCGGTGTGCAATTGTGTATCCGCTGTATGATCGTACAATGCGAGGATGGGCCTGTCAATCAGTTTTTCCTTTGCCGTTTGAAAGGCATGCATTTCTGGTTCACCCCATTTCCAAGGCGTATCTTTTTTCAAAAGATTCGTCAAAGGCCTCACTATCACAGCAAACCCCTTGACAAACCGTCTGAAAAAACTTGCAAGACCTAGAAATCTCCTCACCTCATGTTGATTCGTTGGGGTCGGGAACTTAGCTACAGCCTCAGTTTTGGAGACCCCGGGCCTGACGCCTTCTTTATCTATCTCGAACCCCAGAAAATCGATCCGTTCGCAGAAGAACTGACATTTTTCCATTTTCAAAGTAAACCCCGCTTCTCTTAGTAAACCAAGTACCTCGGCAAGCCGTTCAAGACCTTCCTCAAAACTTTTGGATGGTATTAAGATATCATCCATGTAAATCACAACATAACTGACTTTTGATTTACTAAGGACCTTGTGAATTGCCCTTTGAAAGACTGCGGGAGCATTGGCCAGTCCGAAGGGAACTCGATTGTATTCGTAGAGCCCATCCGGCGTGACGAACGCAGTTTTCTCTCTCGATTTTTCAGCTATTGGGATTTGGTGGTAGCCCGAAGCCAAATCTAGGGAAGTAAACAATGACTGGCCTGATAGCTGATCTAACAAATCCTCTATGCGCGGCAAGGGATAGTGGTCTCGTTTAGTGCGGCTATTAAGAGCCCGATAGTCCACGCAGAGACGCTTCTCTCCAGATTTCTTTCTAACCAGCACGATTGGGCTGGCATAAGGTGATTGCGATTCTCGAACTATACCGTGATCTAACATATCTCCTACCATATCTCGAACTAGCTGACGTTCAGAATGAGCCAGGCGGTACGGCCTGTAGACTACCGGCGCACTATCATTAAGGTGTATCTCCATCTCCGTAACATTTGTGAATCCCAAGTCGTGTAGTCCAGAGGAAAAGCAGTCTTTATTTTTATTAAGTAGTTCTTCGCATTGATGTTTCTGACTATCAGTCAATTGATTACCGCACTTGGGACTCACAGGTTTCAGAGATGGTGCATCATCCGAAATTCTCAACACGCTTTTAGTGCTACCTATAAACTTAGCGCGCGTAATAAGTTTATTTTCTTTAAATTCTAATGGTGTTGCTCCCAAATTTAAAACGAACAGGTTGCATTCGACTCCCCGAATTTGGTATTCGCCTGGCAAGAGATAATATTCCTGACCTTCCGACCCTCTTACGGAGCCACTGACATATACGCTGCCATGGCAAGTTACATTAGACCTAACTGGGACGGGAATCATTTCACCTACATCTATGGAAACGTCGCATAAAATGTTCAATTCGAGCTTTAAGTCATGTTCGTCTTCTGACCTTTGAAATTTTAACTCCGTTGGCGTCTTTGTGATAGTAATCGTAGGCCGTTCCGTAAAACTATGACCAAGTAGAACGTCACAATTGATCAGGTGATCGTCTACTATCAGAACTTCAACACTCCTTTCCAGTAGGCCTTGTATTTCAATATCTACTAAGGTGGAACCTAGTGGTAAGTATGGTATGTTGCCTAATCCTCTCAAATGAGGACCGGTAACCTCCTTCCAAGTTAGACCTATACTCATAGCAGCGTTTTTACGAACGAGTGTGGCTTCACTTCCTAAATCTACCTGACAAACTATGGGACATCCGTTAATATTAATCAAAATTTTATATTTGTCGTTCGCGTTTTCTGAAACTAAGACTTCTAAAACATTTTTGTCTTTATGTTGTTGGCCGTCCTTCGATTTTGGGCAGTGTGCTGTATCGTGTCCTAAATAGTTACAATTATTACATTTTACGAGTGGTTTCGGGCATTTGAAACTAGGATGACCAATGCCGTGACAGTTGAAGCATTTCATAGGCCCCTTTTGATTACTATTCCTGACAGCGCCGCCGGGGGTGTCAGTGAGCTTCAAGAGATTATTTGTGGAGTTTGTGATGTTACTAAAACGTCTATCCCGATTTATGTCTTTAGGTGTATCTAATTGGTTGCGATTGTTAGGTTTTATATTTTTAAGGAATTCCAAAACATCTTCAGGCTTTTCAAACTTGGCTGCCTGTGCACCTACTCGTACGCCCCTATCGTCGATTGCGTAAAGTAGACAATCCACCGCTTGCTTCCCAAATATCTTACATCGGTTCAAGAGATTAATTTTAGCAAAATAGTACATTTCAAATGATTCTCCAGGGCGCACCCGTCTATTAAGCATGTCGGTTAGAAGCTCAGCAAAATTTTCGGTAGATGGGAATGATTCCCTCAGCATATCCTTCCATTCATTCCACGAATGCTTGATAGAGGGTAAACCCTGGTACCAGGTTTTTGCAAGTCCAGTTAACTTCGGCAAAGCATAATGAATGGTTTGCTTTTCACTCCAGTTATAAATTTCAGAACATTCTTGTACTTTGTCTAGCCAGTTATTTATAGTCTGCTCTTTAAGCATAGGATTAAACTCAGGTATGACGTTATTTAGACTTGATGTAGAAAACGATTCATTATGCTGTGTCTTGGATTTTAATACGCTTAAAAACTCTTCGAAAAGGTCAGATGTCCGCCTACGTTTGTTACCATCGTCTCTAATTAGTTCAGGGGTTGTATTATCTCTTGCTGGTGACATTAGGTGACGGTCACGAATGTGTTGGTTTGAGTGTGTGTCAGTACGACTATCTTGATTACGACTCATACCTGAACGTCTCCTGCGTACCTCCTTTTCGAGGCTCCTGAGCTGCTTCCTCTTGCGCCTCAGCTCTCGCAGTGTCTCGTCGCTGTCGGTGCTCTCGCTTCGGCACCGGCTCCGGCTGCGACTTGTTTTCACGCGCGATGCGCGGTGCACCCGACGGCTCCGGCTGCGACTCGTTCTCGAACGCGAAGCGCGTTGTTCTTGGCGGCTGCGGCTGCGGCTGCGACACAGCCGTTTCCGCGATGATCGACGATCGCGAAGGCTGCGGTCGCGCCTCGTACGCGGAGTCTGGTCATTGTCGCGGCCGCGACTTCGGCTACATCGTGAGCCTCCTCTTGGATTGAGATCGTCGTGTTTGTCACTCATTATCTGAAACTCAGAACCGAACTCTTGTCAAATGTTCATTTACGACAAGGATAAGTGTAAATAGTGATGTTACGGGAATAAAGCTACAGTCACTTATTTAACCGCCAATTATTTAAATCCATTTTCATCTGCTCGCTGTTTGGTTATTTTTAAATTGACACGTTTTGTATCTGTATCACTGCTATTTTTCTTACTGACAGTACGTTTATTTTTAGCGTTAGTCACTATTTACGAAGAAAAAAAAAGAAGAAAAAAAAAAAATGTGCGATTAACAAATTTCGATAATCTATTTCAATCTGCTTTATTACGGGATATTCATGAAATTTAATGCTCCCATACATTAATAAATGTACATATTTTAGGATCTACTAAATTATTTTTACATTTTATAAATGTTTAACGAATTTGATGTATTTAAAAACAGATATGGAGAAACTTAATCCGTTTACATCGGCTCAAAAACTCTAACTTTTATTTATCAAATGTTTATTATTTGCTCTAATAAACCACGTTATTCTAATTTCTTCTGTATGTTTATGATTTGAACTATATTTTAATGATTTAAATTACTTAATTTTAGTTTTTAAGTGGGTCGAGCATTGTATGTGGTGCGACGGGTCTATTTACAACATTTTATCCCACTTCTGAGATGTTAGGGCACCTCAGAAGGGAAACAATTCAAATACCAAATATTGCAATACACGATTATATTTAAATAAAGACATTTCGCACAATTTACAATAACCAACAATTTTACTAACCTTACTCAAACCGTCTCTCGCAAAAAAGTGAAGTATGGCCGACCGGAACTGACACCTCTTGTCATTCCATCACTGACATTTTGACAGCAATGATGCTGTCAGAGTATTTATTGTAGCATCGATCGTACTATTCATTCGCCTGATATGCCATAGACGTAATATAATAACGATGGTCGTGTTACATATACTTACGAAATCTTAGTAGCAGTGGTCGCAGCTCAAAGTTTGCAAATGTGTCCGATTGTTATGTATATTATCATGGTCATATAGATCAAAGCTGGACATCGGCCTGCCCACATATCTGAGGAGCGCGATGGCTCAGTTGAGCAGCGGTACTAGACTCAGCTTTAAAATACAGGTCGTATGTTCGTCCCCGGTCATGTCATCAAAACCGGCATATCAAAGAATAAAACTCTCGAAGACAAGTGACGTTCACTGACCGCTTTTGGTTAGGGTGTGTGGATTAAGGCTTAAACTCTCATAACTCTTGAAATAGTTGAGAAAAGATCCGTCTCCAACGGTGGAACACTACAGGATTGCTACTTTTACCCTGTCTTTTACTTGTTGCATCCAGCTACTAGCAGCGCCCTTTCTAGATCCTCACTCCAGTCGAAAGGCGTCTTACATTACGGTGTGAGATGCGGTTTTAACAATAGAATTTCCTTACCCCAGGATTCTCAGTTCTTTGACAGATATAGGCAGCTACTGTAGCTGTAGTAGGGGAGAGTGTGTATGAATGAACCAGGTTTCGAAAGAGCCGATATTTCATAGTTGCCATATTTAGAATGTGAAATTTCTACAAAAACAAAATTCGGAATTGTCATTTTTTGTGAGTAAAAATCATCTCGGCTCTTTCATACACACTCTTCCCTACTCGTCACAGTTGTGGGTTTCCAATGTTTTCTTCGTTGTTATAAAGGACTAGCTTCCGCCCGCGGCTTCACCCGCGAAATTGATCTCACTAATCTTGTTTCTCCATACAAACTTTGGAACCCCGTTTCACCCCCTTAAAGGGTGAGTTTTGAAAAATCCTTTCTTAGTACACCCCTAGGCCCCATAAGGAACCTATGTGCCAAATTTGGAGTCTCCAGACCCAGCGGGATGGGCTCTGCGTTGATATATCAGTCAGTCAGTTTCTTATTTTATATACTTAGATGGTGTGTTAATCACCAGCCTTTTAGATCGCAAAATTTAAATCATACACAGCCGTTACTTTCTTCAAATATTGTATAGAATTGTAATCGTCAAAATTAGCGGGATATCAGGGAAGATAACTCATTAACACGCTTTTTTACTGGTTCCTTCAAGTTCTTGTCCTTGATCGCACCAATCAAAGTTAGTTTGTGAACGGACAATATAAATTAGTGAGACATAGACAAAATTGGAGAGCAGGGCGCTCAGCTATAATGCTTACATTAAATTGACGTATAAGCCGGTAGTAAAAGTCCTTCGATAATCTAAGCTCACCTTGATACCGGCACCCACATAAACAGTTGCCAGTAGCGATACATAACAGGTTCAATGGGTCTTAGCAAATGAATCCGTCGATCTTCAACAGCTTCCGATCTCTAAGACGGGATTAAATCCACGAACTAATCAAGGGATTGTGCGGAATTGATACATTTTATTCCTTTTACTTTCCTAGCGCGTTCGAGTCACGTATCGGCTCCAATATCCGGCACGCGCTAATGGAACCTTTGGAAACGGGGGCGATTATGCTCCGCTGCAAGCGATGCGTTGCTAGTTTAGTTAGCTGGCACATTTTTCAATATTATGCTTCAATAATTATTGCAATCCCTAGACACTATAGACATAAGTCCCCGTCGCGTCTGTATGTGTTTTCATTTTATTTCGTTCAGTTTCATTTTATTTTATTTTATTTATTTTGGATAACAAAATAAATAAAATAAAAAAATTCGCGATAATCTAAAAACTAAGTAACAAATTATCATAATTTATGGTTTTCAGCATCAGTTATATTTCAAGGCAAGTTTGTAATGCACACATTATTATTATAATTATATTTTTGCACACGTGCAAATTTGGATCACGAGGAAAATTCTTACAGCTGACATTAATGATGAAATGTGTCTAATAATTTGAACAAAGTCGAGAAAGGCACGTGCCGTAAAATGACCCAACCAAACTTAAGCGATGCTGCTGTTCAAACTCATCACTCATATTTGTAGCCAGATAACATAATTGTGAGGAATGAGCAGCGGTGGCGCAGTAGTACGCGCCTTGTTTTAGAAATATAAGGTCGCGGTTTCGTTTCCCGGTCGTACCCAAACATGTCTGCTGCTCAATATCGGTGTAGAAAAACATCGTGAGGAAACCGGTATGTCTAAAAACTAATCATTCGAGAACATGTGACATCCACCAACCTACCCTTGACCCGCCTTCTTAGATTAAGACTCGTAAGATAGATGAGAGAAGACCCATGCCCAGCTGTGGGACACTAAAAAGGGTTGAAGTGAAATGTCAAGTGAATACAATTATTTAGTTAATAATTAATAATCTTATTGTAATTGTTTAGGATGCGGATATGTGCGTCCCTATAATTAAATAAAGAAAAGAAATCTAGCAATGATTTGCTAGTAACTAGCTCGCTTAGCTCGCAGTGGGACGGGGCTCAAGACAAGAAGATGCATGCGAATAAGACAAGTGCATTTTATTGAGGAAGTTGAGATTCGTATTAGCTTTGCGACAGCTGACTTAAGAGTTTTATATCAACCTCATTTTCTTTTCAATCTCAAAACTTTAACGTTTTTCATTCTTATAAATTACTGGCAGTAAGTATGCGACTTCAGCCTGCGCTTATGTCGGCGACCTTAGAAAAATAAGGTCGCGGGTTCGAATCCTGGTCGTGCACACATCTTTGTGTGAATTGTTTCATCTCCTTAGGTGGAGGAAAACATCGTGAGGAAGCCAGCATGTCTAAGAACTAATCATTCGAGGACATGTGACATCCACCAACCCACACTTGCCCTGCGTATGTGGATTAAGACCTAAACTCGATGAATTATCCTATCCTACTAATATTATAAATGCGAAAGTAAGTGTGTGTGTGTGTGTGAAGGTTTGTTACCGCGTATCTCCATAACCGCTCAACCGATTTTATTGAAATTTGAAATGTAGGTAGAGTATACCCTAGAATCGGACATAGGCTAACAATATTTTCAAAAATCATCCCCTAAGAGGGTTAAATAGAGGTGTGAAGTTTGTATGCAACTTTTTATTCCTTGGTCCTATTCATTTCAAATTCGGTACACATAAACCTTAAGACAAATAATGAGATACGGGTTTTTTATTTTTCTTTAATTACCCCTATGAGGTGTGGATAATGAGTTTTATTGGTAAAAATTAAAGTTTCTCTGGATCTGTATAGTCTCAAGTCCGATTCACTCCAAATTTGGCACAAATATACCTTAAAAGAAATCATGAAACACGTGTTTTATTTTTCCAAAACTACCCCCGGTGGGGGTGTTAAATGAGTTTATTTGGAAAAATTAAATATTCCATAACTGTTTAGTCCTTGGTCCGATTTCCTTCAAATTTGGTATAAATAAAGCTCAAAAAAAATAATGAAATACGTGTTTTTTATTTTTTCATTTTTTTTTATTTTCATCCTAATACTAAGCGGGCAAAGCCTGGGAAATTATTCTGAGGGTGATTTTCTTCAAAGTTGATATCATAACTCCTTCGTAATTTTGATCTAAATTACTTTTTATTTTGACACAATGACATGTTTGATAACTCAATGCTACGAATAGAATTCGAAATTTAAACATTTCTTATAAGTATGGTCTAAGAGCCGTAGTATTTTTAAGAAACGCCTATTGATTTATGGATATACCTATGGGCGCTTGACGATTTCAAAATGTTGCTTACACTCCTACACTACTGAACTAATTTTGTATGAAGATTGTTCGAGACCCGGGAAAGGATAGTTTTATCCGACTGCGAAAAAAGAGATTAATGGTTTAGCGCGATAACCGACATCCGCGGGCGAAGCCGCGGGCGGAAAACTAGTACGTAAATAAATCAAATTTAATATTGGTAGGTAATATTTAAATATTGATCCAAAATCGTGACAAATTTTCTCATAAATTTCACCCATTTCACTGTTTCTGTACTACAATGTTTCTGACTTTGTTTTGAAACGTACAGTCAGCTACAAAAGTTGATTACCATATTAAATATTATGTTTGTCGGCCTTGCTGTTTCCTATTTATAAATTATTTATGTAAGTGTTTTGTGTACAATAAAGAATAAGAATAAGAACGTGCAGCTGCGGCCAGCAAGACGTCACCGTGCTTACGCCATGCGCCACATTGATTTTTCCACGCATTCATTGCTCGATCGCCGACTTAGATATTAACTTAGTTTTATAATAATTTGATAATATTAATAATATAAATATTATTTAATTCGTAGGAATTCAACAAAATCTCTGGTTCTATAAAAATTTATCGACACTGTAATAAGTTTTCTCTACTAAGATTTTACGGAGTCTCTTTTTAAAATTGATAATAGGGAGACTTTTCCAACAACTCGTGAAACTTATTATAGACTAGCTATTGGTCTCACTAATCTTGTATCTCCATACAAAAACTTTGGAACCCCGTTTCACCCCCCTAAAGAGTGAGTTTTGAAAAATCCTTTCTTAGTGCACCCCATAAGGAACCTATGTGCCAAATTTGGAGTCTCCAGACCCAGCGGTTTGGGCTCTGCGTTGATATGTCAGTCAGTCAGTCAGTTTCTTCTTTTATATATATTTAGAAGATAAGAAGATAATAGGTGCCATGCAAAAGACACTCTTGCCCATAAATGCAGTTCTACAGAATCTTCAGCACAATCTGCTATTGTCTCTTCTGTTTCGGGAAACTATGTCAGCCAGACGTTGAAAGCGGTTCAGATTTGTCAAGATTTGACATAGTAAAGTAAAAATATTATGCTGCTTAAAACAAGGCTTGCATATTGAATAATGAATCTTGTAATTAATTTTTGTAGCTGACTGTAACTACGAATTCGCATGTTTGTAACGGTTTAGACGAATAAAATTTCGTGTTTCGACTGACGACTACAAGCATTTTAAGAGAAAAGTTTTCTTTGAATATTATAATTTTTAATGTTTTATGTAAGGAACAAAGTCAGTTTTAACTATTCTTGCAAAGTTTCCAGCAAGGTAACGCGCTGGCTAGAGCAACGATAGCGCTACGGAATTGGTCTCACCTTTGAAATAGGTTACGGGTTCGATCCCAGGTCGTGCCCACACATCTTTGTGTGAATAGTCTCATCACCGTTGCTCAATACCGGTGAAGAAAAACATCAGTATGTCTAAGAACTAATCATTCGAGGACATGTGACATCCACCAACACGTAGTTGTGCGTGTGTGAATTAAGGCCTAAACTCTCTCAAATAGTTGACAAAAACCCGTACACAACCGTGGGACACTAAAAAATGTTGAAGCGAACACGCTGGCTAAATAAATGCCGGTATTTGCTAGAATATGATAACAACTAGCTTCCACCCGTAGCTTCGTGTAGGTTTAGGATACAGAGAAGCCCATGTGTTATTCCAGATTATAATCTACCGCTGTGTCAGATTTTTACATACACACACGAGCGCGCGTGCGCCCACACGCATACGCATAGTACATATCACTCTATAGTAATTACTGTTTTTGTTTTTTCTCAATTATTAATCTAATTGTAACAAACATATTATGTAACTTATATTTGGGAAGGCACTGGTTCTCAACATACAGCTCACGCTAGTTTGAGCGTCAGGGCTTATTTCGTGTAGTGTCTTTGTTGCAATAAAGAAATTATTATTATTATACCGCGACATTTCGAAACTTTTGGTGGATAGAACACGCGACAAGAAGGCTGGCCTTCACTTAGGCCAAAGATTGAGCGTTGCCATTCAACGTGGCAATGCTGCCAGCCTTCTTGGTACGCTACCAACCGACATTGATGCGGAGGAGTTTTTTGACGCCCAGCTTTAAATATGTTTTATAAGTTCTATTTTATATTTACTTTTTTTTTAGGCTAAGTTAGTACGTAGGATTTGTTTTTATGGTATCGTAATTGTTGATTCGAAATAAAAAATAAAAATTAGTCGAGCTGCCCACTTATTATTATTATTATTAAAATATCATTCACACATCCACATCTCCACACATCCGTAGTAGATAAGAAGTAAAACGAAATCGAACCCACGACATCTGGCTTAGCAGTCACTACGCATCTCGTGACACACTAATCGCCAATTTAACCACACAATCTGATTGTGATATGATTCACGAAGTTGTTTTTTATCAAAGTAATCTTCTAACCATTGTAGTCAGTTGTCGAAACGCTCAACCGTTAGAAAGACCTTTTGATGTTTTGTAAGATATAAGAGCTTCCTGGAGGCACTCAGTTGATTGTATCAGCTTCATTGTTACGTTATCGAAGTGTCTAAACATTTTAGAAGTTATAGCAAGAAGTATTGCTATAAAATATCTATTCAACCTAATAACAACAAGTTAGCCGCTGGCGTTTTTATTTAATTTTTTTCTGCCCTCTTTCTTTCTACCTTTTTCTTTTGAGTGATTATTGTAATATCTATGGATTACATTTTTAAGCTATTGCATAACTTCTATCGCGGGCCTTGAGCGTGGAGACCGAACCTAGAAATTCCGTAACGAAAATAACCTAACACCCCCACTCCGACCGGCACAGCGGTGATACTTTTTAGTTTTGCCATCTATCGATGAATAGCAGAACTTTTAATTACTTTTAAAATACCACGCTTGTCTCTTTAGTTTAGCAACTCGCCTCTAGGTGGCATTGGTTGTATCGGTTTGCATTGGTTTGCCTCCCAAATTGGTTGTATCGTTTTATTATTAAAAGAAAAAAATTGTTTTCTTATCGGTCACCACGCTCTAAACGTGTAACTTGAATTAATATCAAAGAAAATAAAACAAAGGAAATAAAATACTGCATAAATAAAATAAATAAATAATTATAATTACATCAGTTGACAAAAAGTGATATGCAATAGCTTTACCGCGGCAGTCTCCGAGTGCCACACGTCTTTTTTTTAATTAATAAGTATTAAAAAGGAGACGTTCAAAAAATGTATGGAGCCTGGGATTAAAATAATTGTAAATTTGAACAACAATCTGAGTCACACAGGTTAATAGAGCATATTTTTTTTTAATTTTTGGTGCATTTAAAATAATTTTACACCCTCCCGTTTTTTTTAAATGAAACTAAAAATAAGAATCCATAATGCAATGTTTATGATTATTGCAATTGGCAACCCCGGCCAAATGACAATTGAGCAACCAAAAAAATTAAAATTATTTAGAACGCTGTCAATCAAACTGATCAATGACAATGACATCATTACGTTTCCCTTAATAATCTTTTTTTTTGGATTTTAAAGAAGATGGCGTCTTAGAACGTCGCAGTTTTTTACTACTAATCTTTAAAAACTTATATACTTATTTAAACTTGACACTGGCAAAATTGCGGAATAATTTCTGCAGAGGCCATACTTAAAAGAAGAAGAAGAAGAATCTTTTTTTCCACGCGTTTTGTTATTACACTAATAAGATAATTAATATGTTTCGTCATAATTACATTAAACTGCAGCTAAAATAATATTACAAGAAAAAGTACTTTAACACAATGCAATTATTGACATGATTGCAATATATATACTGCTTAGGAAATGAATAATTAAAGGTAATGTGCTTTTTGTTTTTCTGTTACATTTTTTAGATTTTTACAAAAAAGGGTGCTCCTGATGTTTCACTGTTTTCTGTTAAATTAGCTTAATAGAGGCGTAATCTATATGTATAAAAATGAAACCCGTTTTCCGTTGTCACGACATCACGCGTGTACGGCTGGACCGATTTCGCTAATTCTTTTTTTAATATATCCCTTCGAGTACGAGGATGGTTCTTACGCAGAGAAAAATTAAAAAAAAAAGAAAATTTAGAAAGCGAAGACGTGCCGAAAACCGGGTTAGATACCTATTATTTATTATTGGTTATATTCGGTAGGTCTGAGACCCGGTAGATGGCAATGCTTTACCGGGCAGAACGACGTCTGCCGGGTCCGCTAGTTCACACTATTTTTATTAGCTTTCCTGTAAAATAATTGAATTATGAAGCTATTTTTGTTATATAAACAATTTTCATACAAAATATAAAATTCAGAATGTATTACGTTTGGAACTGTCAAACGGTTTTTCTTAGATTTGATGAACTGTAATAATTTTGGACGTCAACAACATGACCATGAAGTCTGAAAAGACTTTGGAACGTCGGGATCTAAAATCTATAATAAACCGCGATAATATCCGTTATAAAATAAATTTATTTCAATGTGTGATATTCGTGTAAATCTAAGACAATACTATCTGTGAAGTGATATCATTACAAGTTGCAATTTACAACCAAACCAATGAGACAATATCATTAACAAAAATCTAAACTAAAGTTTGACCTAAAAACTGTCAGAAAACTTCATCATCGCAATATGTCAACAATCCATTAAATCTGTCCATCACAAAATATCCTCACAGGGTACAGCCCTCAAAGGGTCGCACTTTATCCGTCTTGTTACGTTTCAATCTCGTAAAAGGTCGCGAAAAATTACTTATAAGCCTTCCAGCTTTCAGAGGAATACAAAGGTGATGTGAAAATGTCTCTATAGCAAATAGGATGACTTAATAATAAGGTAAACGCAATATTATTATGGGACGTTGTCCCACGCAGACGTCGTCCTGACCGGTAAATCAGTGCCACCTCACCTCAACCCTTTTTAGTGTCCCACTGCTGGGTACGGGTCTTGTCTCAACTATTTTACAAGGTGAGAGACTTTAGGCCTTTAATCCACACACGCCGGCCGAGTGCAGGTTGGCGGATGTCACATGTCCTTGAATCATTAGTTCTTAGACATGCCGGTTTCCTCACGACGTTTTTTCACCGGTATTGAGCATCAGCTATGTAACACCTTCCATAGAAGGTATATAATTTTATTATAATAACATTACACAGCGTAGTAGGCAGAGATAATAATTAGTTTAGGTCACATAAATTATGAGGCAAGTTTATTGACGTTCACCGGGCAAAATCCTGAATTGAATATATAATTTCCTATTTCATAAATATTAGGGTTTAAGATCAATATAAAAACGTTTAATATTCCACAAGAGCAATATTTTATTAGGGCTTGTTCAGTACATTGGATGCTGTAGCAGCAGGCTTAATGTGCCATGACCAATGACCGGTTCCATTGAATTTGAAGGGTCGATATATCGAAGTCAGGATTTACGACACTCGCTTTTGTATCAACGTGTAGTGGTTTGCAATGGAAAATCTATGTTTTGTTGTGTAATTGATCACTATGTAATACAGCGGTAGAAAGGCGCAGTAGTGGCGTAGTTGTAGCGCGGCGGTGACGCAGCAGTACGCAGTTGTGGCGAAGCGGTGACAAGCAGTAAGCAGTTGTAGCGCAGTGGTGACGAAGCAGTTGTGCAGTGGTAACGGACTTGACTTTGTATTTAGGTTCAAAGAATTTTATTTTACTCAAAAATGGATAAAGAAGGTTTAAAGATGATATATTTAGTACTTGCACTTTGCTGCAGCAGTTTGGCGCATGACAGTGGTGGCGCTTGTAGCACATGAATAAATAACCGAATAGACCGAAGAAAGGACGGAATGGCGCTTATTGGGAGAGGCCGATGTCCAGCTGTGGACTACTGATGATAGCACTCTTCGGGAGATGGGTCGGGTTTAGGGAGCAACGTCTTAGCTACACATAACGGAGGTCGCTTCAAATCCCACGTTAGACCACACAGACTGTTGAAACTTTCTGATTTCTCGACACTAGACTAAAATCTTTAAGTTGGATGTGTTATTCTAGTCTAGTATTATTCTAGTCTTACGCTCGCCTAATACTCGTCTTAAGTTCGTCTTGCGCTCATCTGGACGGGCCGGTGGCGTGGTCGATAAGATACTTGCTTTTCACGCCGCAGGTCGTGGGTTCGATTCCCACCCGAGACAAACATTTGTTTAAATATGTCTGTTTGTCTTGTGTCTGGGTGTAATTTATCTGTATTTAAGTATATATTTACAAAAGAAAAGTATTATATGTACCGAGTTATGTAGTTATATTACCAGTTATCTGGTTTCCATGGTACAAACTCTGCTTAGTTTGGGATCAGATGACCGTGTTATCTTTTACTATAGGCCAACCGTTTAACTCGCGTATCGCCTATCGCCAAGATTCTGACTCCTCAAGCTGTACAGACAGTGATGATGATTCAAGCGATATGGATATTAGTGACGAATAGTCTTACATTACTTTTATCTGTGGATAAATAGTTCTTTATGAGATTTAATTAATGTTTTATGACTTTGTACCTCAGATGGCGATACGTGTGTTAAACGGTCGGTCTATTACTCTCCTCTCATACTCGTCTTTCGCTTGTCTTACGCTCAACTCAAACTCGTCTTACGCTGGAAGGGTAAAGAGAGGGCACCAATGCTTGCGTACACTTCTGGCCTATGATATCTCCAGCGTATCTGATTAGTCATAGCAGACTGGTTGCTGTAGCCGGAAAATGGCTAGCAATTCTATTACAGTATAACAAAAACCTGTGAATCTATATTAATGTCACACAAAATCTGTTTTGATTTTCTTTAGTAACGAAGTGTTATATAGAATTAAATTATTTCTGAGACACTCCGGGCGGTGTTTGTTCATTCTCATGCTATAATCATTTTCATTTTCCCTCGCTTCCAATATAATTAATAGTTTCCCCTCCAAAGATTATAACCTTCGCCCTGTGTAACCCAAATATTGTATTGAAACGCAAATTAAGTGTTTTAGTAGTACCTAGTGGTAATGGTTGTTGGGTGTGAGGGTTTTATTAAGTTTCAATATTATTCTCGATAAGATGAGATGATTATTAAATTAATATATTAAGAGTATAGTAGAGTAGCGGTAGTGCAGCGGTACGGGCCTCGCGTTATAAAAATAAGGTCGCGGGTTCGAATCCTGGTCGTTCTCACACATCTTTGTATGAATTGTTTCATCTCCGCTGCTCAATATCGGTGAAGAAAAACATCTGTAAGTCTATGAACTAATCATTCGAGGACATGTGACATCCATCAACCCGCACTTGGCCAGCGTGTGTGGATTAAGGCCTAAACTCTCTAAACTCATAAGATAGTTGAGAGAACACCCGTGCCCAACAGTGGGACACTAAAAAGGGTTGAAGTAAAGGTACAAAGGAATATAGGGTTCCGTAGTAAACTACAAATAGATTAATATTTATTTACATCACATGCTAGTTCTATCTCCACCGCTATTGCTAATAATAATGCTTGCTCGCTTGACGTAAACGGCACTAACACAGATTACAGAAGAAGTAAAAAAAAATTATAATCACAAACAGGACACACACACATACAATTAAATTAAAAAAAACATGAACAATTCACACAAAGATATGTGGGAACGACTGGGATTCGAACCCGCGACCATATATTTCAAAGGCGAGGCTCGTACCGCTACGCCACCGCTGCTTCTTTGTACCTTAACAATATTTATTAGATTAACTTTATAATTTGTAGTTAGACATTAAAACAATCCAATTTTAAATAATTGTAGTTATCAGTAAAGTAAATTTTGAGATTAGTCACGCACAAACGTAACCTGGAGACATCTATTAAAATAAATTGAACTGAACTTTGTAATTACTCTAGTCATTGTAACCAGTATTTAAATTCCAAAAAACATTGGGTTTAATTCAGTCAGACAACCTCGGTAGTCGAGCGGTGTAAGCCGTCCGATTGGGTTATACTGTGCCCGGGAGGTCGCGGGTTCGATTCCCGCCCCGGACAATATTTGTGTAAAAACAATAATTTGTTTCGGTGTCTGGTTGGTTGAGGGACTACCCTCCGTGCCTCGGAGAGCACTTTAATCCGTCATTTAACACATCTATGACAATCGTTACATGTAGTCAGAAGCCAATATAATCTGACACCTGGTCTAACCCTCTCAGCTACAGGTTCCCTACCCTGGTGGGTTTCGAGGTCTGATGGCAGTCGCTCGTATAATTCTGGTAGCTAGCCGCATCAGGTTAGACTGGGAGCCGACCCCAATAGAAATGGAAAAAAGGTCAGAAGAATGATGATTGGGTTTAATTCAGTAAAATCTAGAACCTGTGAGTAATTTAGCTATGTAACAATCATCAGCTTGGGGATGTTTACCGGCCGACAGCATCCATTGCTGTTTCGCTTTCGCATTACGGATGTCCAGTTACATCCCCTTCCTTTGAGCTTGTTTCTAATTGGACGACGAATCGTCGTATTCACCGCCCGCAGACCACAATTTAATATGGCAGCCAAATATAAATTAAAATTCATCAAAAAATACACGAGCCGATTCGAAGGACTGCAACCCACAAACACCGTGTAACATAGTATCGAGATAATCTTATTTACATGAAGTCATATCAAGTGATCTGACAGAGAAACAGAGCTATTGATATAGCTCACCGAAGTAGTGAGCTGGAAAGGTAGTGGCCGGTCATATCTGCCGCAGAACCGACAGCCGTTGGGGTAAACGAGCTCTTGAGTGGAGACCACGTATTGGCAAACGTAGTGCTCAGACTAGGTGGAGTGACGATCTCTGCAAGGTGGCTGGTAAGAGCTGGATGAGAGTAGCCACGGATCGTGCTCAGCAGCGTGCTTTGGGAGAGGCCTATGTCCAGCTATAGACTAAAATAAGCTGATGATGATGATGATGATATCAAGTACAGTGGACCCCCGGTAATCCGACAAACATTTTGCAGGGTAGTGTCGGACAATCGAATTTGTCGGATTATAGAGTGCTGTCTAAGACACCCTATAGTCCGGAAATGTTTACAAAAGAGTACCTTGTAATCTGACAAATTACAGATCCAATGATGATATTCTTTAAGTTATATATATATATATATATATATATATATATACTCTGAAGTACAAATCATACTACATGTACACAATAGATAGCTTACGATTTACCTATTATAAAATAAATGTCATTAATGCTATAGAAATTACAAAAAATAATTGTGTACAAACAAATGTACATACATACTAAATTAACAAAATATATGAATCAAATTTAGGAAGCTAAAAACTAAGCAATCGGAGCCAAAACATAACGTTATAACTTGTTCAATCATTAGCGAAGAATGTCAATACATAATAAATAATGGACCATGTCGGATTACAGGGGGTGCCGGACTAGACAGGGGCCGGATTACCGGGGGTCCACTGTAAAGCAAGTACTAAATAGATGTTGAGGAAAAGAGAAAATTTGTTCGTTTAAAGTAATAAAATTTTTTTTTCTTTAAGTTCTCTTAACGAAGTCGAGGAGGAGAGCTAGTTAAAAATAAAACATGAATAACTACCCCTTGACCTCATCACAATCACAACCCATCCCCGCGAGTCAAAACTTTTCGACATGAATTACAATTTGGCAGAATTTATAGTCCCGGAGCCGACCGACCGACGGTTATTTATATTTAGGTAACTAGGCACGATTCTGCAAGGTTACTCTCGACTCTCGATCCTATTAAAAAATCAGGATTAGGTAATAATAATAATAATAATAATAATCACTTTATTACAAACAAGGTCCATACAAAATTTAAATCTAAAATATTATCTTATAGATATAGCTGTTGATTGCCTATACTAGGTTATGTTAACCTGTGCTACAGGCGGTAGTAGAACAGTAATATTTATTATGATTAGTCATTTATACTACGAAATAATTTATAAAATAAACAAACAATTAAACTAAAATAATACATAGCTTATTTGAGTAAAACTAACAATTCTTCTGTTTGGTCATAGGACAAATTTTGTAGATAACTATAAAGATAAATAAAAGATAAAAGGTTCGAGAACTGTAATAATAATATCCTGGGACATTAAAATACACGGCGATCTTATGCCAAACTAAGCAGAGCTTGTACTATGGAAACTAGATACTTAGTAATATACTACATATAATACTTTTCTTTTGTAAGTAATTATTTTAATATATATATGTCGGAGAAGTCATTAGTACAGTAGCATACTTGACAGCGAGGCGGCAGCGCGTCGGGTCGACACGCTCGACAGAGTCTAGCCTGAGGTCCGCACGGGCGACGAGTGGGGATTGTCGCTACACGAACTGAGTGCCCCAGTTCTCTACAGACGTCCGTGCGACCAACATCGGTCTAGGAACTGTCTTACCACTCGTTGTATTAGTTTTACATTTCGTAACAAATTAATAGTGTGATTAAGATAACTTTGCTGCTCGTAACCACACCCACTCAATAAGTTTCTGGCGAGGACTATCCCTCTGATCGGCCCCTGTACCGAAATCAGAAGTGGATCCGGACAAAAACGATCATCTAACTGAAATTACGCAACGCCGCCGTGAAAAATAAAATGACGGGACTGGTGACAGCTGACGACGTAAACAAAAGGACACATCTCTACCCGGTGCTCTAATGGAAGTGGAGGTGTCAAGGTTTCACGCAGCAAGCGACACGTGAGATTCGACGTGTGCGTGGCTGATCCACCGGGACGAACTTTTAAACATCAAGGTCAGTCGTTCTTTTTCTATTAAGATTCCGGTGCCGAGTGTTCACTCATTAAAAAGAGTAAAAGTAGTGGTAAAAGAGTACAAATGTTGTAACCTTAAAGGGTCAGTCAAGCATACTTGGCATTGTTTAAATTATTTGTTTTGTTGAAATCGATAATTTAATCGAGATTTTATTGTACGTTATGCCTGATGTAGTGATATTTTTTACGAAGTGATATGATATTAGGCCGCGAAGTATTGTTGCAAGGTTTTATTGTTAGTATGACCGCGATTCATTTTAAAATTTGAAAAGTTCTCGATATAACGATTGTAATTTACAATTATCATTGAGTACCACCGAACTGTTTAATAATAATGATTTACCCTCGATAAATCGTTTTACCGTTGTTGACAATAGCGTTTCGCGAGAACATAAATCAGTTTTTGTCTATGTGTTGTCTCGTAATTTAGATTATTTAATAACTGGTATGTCGCTCACATGCGCAACTACAGGTGAGCTTGTTTTTTTCGCTTAGTTGAACCTTATTTGATTGCTCAAAAATGACCGTATCGTTTTAGTGCGGAAGAAAGAAAAACGATCGTGAGCGTGTAGATGAGTTATTGCGTGCAAATATTATTTCACTGGGTAATTTTTCACAATAGCTAAGCTAAGACAGTATATAGGCTTAGTCGCATACTTCAGACAGTTAGACTGCTAATATCCAGTCTCTTTGGAGGCCATGGTTGAGCACTTAAACTTGTCTCTTGTTTCCGACTGGGGTGACGCCAATCTAGTCAAGTTTAATACTGCTAAAACCCAGGCGTGTCTATTCTCTGCTAAAAAAGGCCATTTTAGTTGGCTCCTACTTTTAAAGGTGTATCCGTGCGTATTAAGGACCGCTTTGAGCTTCTTGGCGTCAGTGTGGCTTTGAAACTCGATTTTGACCCGTACATTGAGCCCATGGCTCAACTCGCTGCCGAAGGGCTGGGTGTCCTCGCGAATACGTCAGTACTTCACGCCAAAACGGATGCTCAGGCTGTGTCAAGCACGGGTTCGCTCATGCATGGAGTGCTGCTCGCATCTTTGGGATGGGTCAGCTAAGTGCCAGCTCGGGGCGATGGAGTCTATGGAGAGGCGAGCCAAGAGGCTTATTAGCAACGAATCCCTCGTCAAGGCTGAATTGCAAGGCCTCGAGCGTCGCCGCATGGTCGCTGGTCTTTCGGTCTTTTACCGGACGCACTTCGGAAAGTGTGCGTTGGGATTAAGCAAGCTTATTCCCCCATCCCCGTTCTTCCTCTGGACGGGTGGAGGTGCGGCTGTGCGCCGCCGTTATATGGTGGAAGTTCCAGGGGTACGCACGGAGCGCTTTGTTTCCACTTTCACTGTGCGAACTGCCGGTTTGTGGGATTCGCTGCCGGCATCTATGTTTCTCGATAGCTATAGTCTGCCGGTCTTCAGGTCACGAGTGAATCGATATTTACTGGGTAAGTGCGTTCCATCGTAGATTGCAGCATTGCTTCACATCAGGCAGGTTGTGGTCAAGCGCAGGCCTATTTTAAGATAATAAAAAAAAGTAAGTGCCTAATTTTGGACCAACAGCGCCACGAGTGAAAGAAGTAATTCATGACGATTTACGCAATATAGATAGGGCCGCATTCTATGAAAACAAAGTAAATTCGACAAGATAAAGGTAAAGGTCAATAATTTTTCAATGGGAGAGTTTGTTTTGATTATGAACAAGTAGTGTAATCATACAAAGTTAGATCCCAAATTTAAAGGACCGTCCGAGGTCATAGAAGTTTTTGACAGTGACCGTTATAATTTAAAAGCACTACATTGTACCTGTACCTACAAATACGCACATGAAAGCTTGCAAAAAAATATCCGGTATCAAAGTATAACTGACGAAATTGAGGTAGAGTAAAGTAGTCGTGATGACGACGACAAGGTTGTTTAAGCTTGCATAATGATTGGACCGTACCGGAGGTTGTCGTGTAGCCGTAGCTCAGTAGAAATCGGCATCTACTACTTTGTAGTAGTCCGTGAGTACGCGGTAGTGCAGTCAACTCCGGCAGAGGTCGGGTTTCTTGGGAAACCGTGAGTCCAGGGGAGACTCGGCGTTCCCGTGGGGGTTCGCATAAAGTTGAGTAACTGGAGGTTACTGGGCTATGTGTAGCCAATGGTCATATGTAGAGCTTAAATTAGTTTACTTATTGTAAGTGATTGTCTCTTGTGTGAGAGTGTAAGTTTTAGTAGTCAGTTGTGCTTTGAGTTTCTGATTTTGATATTGAAGCGATTTAACTGAATAAGTGATATTGATTGTTCATTGATTTTTAGTAAACAGGTTTCCTTAATTTAATAAAAAAAAAGTTTAAAGTTCTGTTATATTTGGGGATTTCTGGAAATCTTTATCTTTATCTTTTTCTAAAACCAGGAACTTGTTCCTTCTAGATTAGTAGGCCAGGCGTGACTGAACTATGTGATACTCTGTGTGTTGAATATTGTTTCAGAATAACACACAGAGACGTGTGTCTCGCAGGATGGCCGTGTCGGAGAAGTCATTAGTACAGTAGCATACTTGACAGCGAGGCGGCAGCGCGTCGGGTCGACACGCTCGACAGAGTCTAGCCTGAGGTCCGCACGGGCGACGAGTGGGGATTGTCGCTACACGAACTGAGTGCCCCAGTTCTCTACAGACGTCCGTGCGACCAACATCGGTCTAGGAACTGTCTTACCACTCGTTGTATTAGTTTTACATTTCGTAACAAATTAATAGTGTGATTAAGATAACTTTGCTGCTCGTAACCACACCCACTCAATAAGTTTCTGGCGAGGACTATCCCTCTGATCGGCCCCTGTACCGAAATATAGATAACTACACCCAGACTCAAGGCAAACAGACGTGTTCATCACTCAAATATCTGACTTGGGTGGGAATCGAACCCACGAGCTGCGGCGTGAAAAGCAAGTATCTTACCGACCACGCCACCGGCTCGTCAAATATTGTCTTATATCCGTTCCTAGTGCCAAATATAATTGCTTAATTCGGGACTAGATGGCGCTGTGTGAATGTGTGAAAATATTATTATAATCCTGAGACACATGACCTTAACAGTTTTTTCTATAAAAATCAGATAAATGATATACCTACCACATATAATACTTACTATTATGAATAAACACTTTACTCCAGACAAACAGACAATAGATCGAGACATAACATAATTATTTTAATTTAATAAAGATGGTGTCAATTTATGGCGAGGTTAAGATCGAGTGTCAGTGGTAAGCCGGCTTTAACTCAAACATTAACTTGTTTTAGCTAGTTCAGTGTTGATTTTGTCGTTTAATTAGTGGGAAGATACCAGAAGGGTATTGGTTTTGTTTGATATTGAAATAGTTTTTAATAAATCTTATATCTTTATATGAGCAATTCTTGTATATATATATATATATATATATATATATATAATATCTGGATGACCGAGCTTTGCTCGGTATTATTTTTTTTAATGACATTTTCTAAAAATGATTCCTAGCTCGATCGATTTATCGCCCCCGAAACTCCCTATATACTAAATTTTATGAAAATCGTTGGAGCCGATTCCGAGATTCCAATTATATACATATAATATATCCATATATTCCAATTATATATAATTGGAATCTCGGAATCGGCTCCAACGATTTTCATAAAATTTAGTATAAAGGGAGTTTCGGGGGTGATAAATCGATCTAGCTAGGAATAGATATTGTACGAGCATGCACGTACATTTGCCGAATCAGCAATAAGTTTTTAACCTAATTTACACATTTATATAAAATCAGTTCGTCATCGGTAATCAAGTAAACCGCACGTTCTCACATTACTAAATTCATACCCATTTCTTACTTTAATATTATCAGTTTTACAATATAGATTTATTAGCAACTATAAGTGTTTAATATCAGTCTATCCCATTATCAGTTCCATTTAGTACGGACATCCCCGTACAGATATTATCTTACTTGAGTAACCAAAAGCGTATCTGAAATAAAAAGATTTACAGTTAAAAGAGAAGAAAAAAAGGTTTTAAGGTTTAATTTTTTTGGACTGTTTCAAAACCATTTGCCAAATTTATGACCAACTGTATGTACGTCATAGCCTTTGGATGCTTGCAAGATACAACTTTTACCGTACTATACGGCTTCAAAACGAGTGAATTTAGGGCATACGGCAGCGATCTCAAAGCTATATAACATCTGTACTATGTTAAAACTATGTGTATTATATGTTTTAACCTAAGATTTTGTTGTCATGAAGAATTTTCATGACGACTTAGGGCAACCCTGAAATTGACTTGATTTACTGACTCGCAACTCCAATGGCATTGCTTGAGGAACCTTTTTACTTACTCCTTTTTTGAAGGGAATCATGATATAGGTCCTTGGGGACACCGTGGCGTTGTTTTATACCATAAATCGCTATACGTATGGCTTTCCTTATAGTTTGTTTGACAGATAGAGATAGGGCTATTTATTTCTAAAAACTGTGTACATTTAGATGTTTATGTTGATGATGTATACATAAAAGTACCAACACGTACCACATCGAGCATACAATATCTTCCCACCGAAAATCATTCGTAATCACGAGTGAATCGGTGTACAGGGCGAGCGTTGTAGACTACTTCATTAACATCAGGCAAGTTGGGACGCGCGTGCCAAATATACCGATTTACAAATGATTTTTGGTGGGAAGGTGGCAGAAGAATGGGCTACCATATGGTTAGAAACCAAAAAAGAGCAAAAATTCCGACCCACCCTCTTAAACGGTATCACCAGACATCGCACCGGAACACGGCAAGACAGCTTCGCGGTTCGGCTTTTTCTGGTGGGTGTTCACTTACCACGGCCGAAGCCTACTACCAGTTAATTACCAGTAAACATAATTACCAGTTGATTGATTGTCACCTGATTTGCACTACCCGGGGAGATATAAGGTGCACTCCCACGGACGAAGGTAACTCAGCCCCCAAAATCCGCACTGCTGTTACTATGAAGCCTTAGATAATCTCCCTTCGCACAGTCTGTCTATCAGCGCTGCTATTTGTCGGAGACACATGAGGCCGTATTCATCAGGAGTAGGGCGACCCACTTCTTATACTTTTTACGATAGTGAATCACACTAAATTTCTAATTTAAATCATATCTTTTTATCGCTTTGATTTTTATACTCCCAATAAGAACTATTAACCTCAGTATCATATACCAGTGGCGATAAGTCCATACAAGCCGATTACCATCGGCTTCCCTTTAGAAAATTGATAATATCACGTACCTACATACTCAATAATATAATATGTAACGCCTAAAACTTTTAAATAGCAACAATAATACTATAATAATAATTATAATAATAATATAGTGGGACATTAACACACACGGTCATCTGATCCCAAACTAAGCAGAGCTTGTACTTTGGAAACCAGATAACTGGTAATATACTAAAAATACTTTTCTTTTGTAAATATATAATAATAAGTGTAGCATCAAGTGGAAAACTATCGGTGAAGGCAGTGAAGAGATATTATTTTCTTAACTTAGAGCAGTTAGAGCTTTTTTGCTCCTGCTTCCCTTTTACAAACTTCCATCCTTCGCCACTGGTATCTAGTACAAATTTCAATGTGCTAGGTACAACCGTTCCTGTGAAAATTAGTGGTGACAAACAGACAGACGGACAAGGTTGTCTGATAAGGTTTCCTTTTTTACCTTTTGAGGGACGGAATCCTAAAAACGGTGAATATAAGCAATTTTGCATTTATATTAGTAAACCCACATCTAACGTATCCCCTGAGAGATAAATCCTTCTATATATAGTCGAGTAAACTTGGATATAAGGAAATTAAAACGACATTTTTGTAATATATCGCTCCCCTGACTGTTGTACGTGAAATTTGATATTTCCTATAACTAAACCACGTTCTATTAAGCCAATATTTAAGGAAAAACTGTGTAATTTATGTATGTCGTGTACCTATAATAAAAGTGTTATTTAAGTCAATATCAAAACGTTTATTGCATTCATGTGTAGTTAAAGAGGTTTTCATAAATAAGTTACAAAGTTTCAACATGAGACACGATTAGGGTAAGCAACATACAAAAAATCTTACGGACATACACAAGAGATTAATGATCTTGTTTATGCAGTTTCACTTCAACCCTTTTTAGTGTCCCACTGCTGGGCACGGGTCTTCTCTCAACTATCATAAGAGTTAAGAGAGTTTAGGCCACATGTCACATTTCACACACACGGTTTCCTCACGATGTTTTCCTTCACTGATAAAAGCAGAGGAGATGAAACAATTCACATAAAGATGAGTGTGCACAACCAGCTAATCACCACAGAAAGCTAATCAATATCTCTGCCAATGATAACAACACCTCCCTAATCACAAAATATTCACAAAATGTTTGGATGGAAATAGATTTCTTTTTTTGTGCGAACAAATTCGGTTTGCACACTCCACGTGCTCACCCAACGGATTTCATAGACATTGTGCCGGTGCCGTGGTGTAACAATGACAATCACACACAAGCAACCTGAGTGACGTTGACGTCTTGTCAGTTTGACAACTGACAGACCTTATGCTATTACAAGTGACTGAAGTGACACCTAACCGTCTGCGACGTATATAAGGTCATTTTACAGAGTATTTGCGTATGATTCCCCTGTCGACGTTACAGTTTTACATACTCTGCGTGATTCTGCAAGGGAAGACATTTGTTAAATTATTCATAGAATCATGTATCTCGCTTAGCGCATCATTTTTCCCTCGTAAGGTAGACGCGTTCCTGAGGCACGTAATCTTAAGCTCGACTGAGCGGTAATGTATGGCGGCACACACGAATTTATAACGCAGAAGGTTTGCTACACACATATACAAAAATGATTTATTTAAAGGTGGTAGGCTTCCGCCGTGGTTAGTGACAAAGCCGCACCGCCAAGCGGCCTTACCGTGTTCCGGTGCGATGTCTGGTGACACCATTTAAGAGTTGTTGCTCCTTTATGGTTTCTAACCATAAGGAGCATCATTCCACTGCCACATTCTCACCGATATTCATTCGTAACAACGAATGAAACGGTATATGGCAGGCGTGTCCCATCGTAGACTACATCATTGCTTAACATCAGGCAAGTTATAGTCAAGCGCAGGCCTATTTCAGGGTAAAAAAAAAATTTCATTGTCATTAGCTGGGAACTATATAACTAGCAGCGGGGCGGTGACACCGCGGTACTCATTTTGAAAGTTGTAGGTTTGATCTCCAGTAGTGCCCACACGCCTTTGTGTGAATTGTTTCTTTGGCGTTGCTCAATATAATTGAAGGGAAACCTTCTTTGGGTTACCAATTCACATAAGCGTATCAAAATTTCAACTCAATCAGCCCAGTAGCTCCAGAGCACATCGGTTGTGTGTGACATATGGATAGACAGACAACATGTCATTAAATATGTTTTATTTTTGTGAGTGGGACTTCTGCACTCAATTTCTTCGTGACTGCACACGTACGGAGATATCCGATGTTTTATTTAAACACCTTTACTTAAGGAAAATTATGGTGCGTACGAGTCGGGAATTTCGTTTGCTCCTGTTATTATTTACAATTAGTATGCGATTTTTCACCGCCAGCGCTTTGTTAGACACGTTTTTTAAGATTATCATGCCACACAAAATAAGTCGTAAGACCCTGAGTTCGAAATTAACATTTCCTGATCTTAGATTATTATAAATCAAAAAACAAAACATTTATTTTCAGGTTTGGCAACATTTTAATTTATGTTTAATTGATAAAAACTGATCTTAACTTGTATGCATTGGCAACCTGCTTTTAAAAAAAAAAAGAAGTTTGACGCGCATTTTCAAAAAAAGTAATACATGGCGCGCATTCTTTTTCTTCTTCTTCTTTTAATTATGGCCTCTGCAGAAATTATTCCGCAATTTTGCCAGTGTCAAGTTTAAATAAGTATACAAGCCTTTAAAATATTAGTAGTAAAAAACTGCGACGTTCTAAGACGCCATTTTTTTTACATTCTTTTTCTTAATAGCGCGGCTACGGACGTCAGAGGTTGTTTTCAGATACATTTTGAGATAACAGTGATTTGTACTGGTACTAAATACTACGAGTTTTTCTAACACTGAACTGCAATGTCACTGTTTTACGATTCCCGGAACCTGTAATAGACCATTCAACTAGGTTGACATGTGGCCGTTGAGATCACGCGGTTTCTTATAAAAATTGAAGTGACCAGCCGCATGCTTTTCAACGCATTCCGGCCAACTCCTAGAGCATTCAGGTCTATAGTCAGTGTAGGTGAGGGACTGTATTCCACACGTGTATAGCAGAGTATAATAAATGTAAAATCCAAAAGAAAACCATTGTAAAAGCTTTTATCAACTTCACGCTATGTATGTTTGTATGTATGTACTGGAATCTTGCAATCAATATTTCACCCACTCCCACCATAGCTATCGAGCTGAAATTTTGCATACACGTTTAGTTTTTATGACAATTATACAAGATTTTAGAAATGCCGCCATTTTGAATCCAATATGCGGACGGCGCAAAATGGCGACTTATCGTTTTCATAATAACCCCACAATATGGTTATCAAATGAAAGAGCTTGAAAAGAGAAATACAATTAATAAATAAAAGCGTTTTATTTAATTTTTAAATTGTTTGTTTTATTTGAAAATAAAATCTGTATTTGTAATCTTACAAAGAACTTTCCCAAATAAATTTTTGTTTAACATTTTTTTCTATTCGCTATTTTGTAATTTAAATAAAACTACTTTATAATTTTGTTGCAATATTTTTGTATTGCGACGCCAATAGAGCGAACACTAGAGAGGAACCAGGTTATACGTTGCACTACCTTAGTAATGATCGCCGTCAGCTATGACTATGCACGTGACTATGCAGCTCAATAGCGAATATAATTTTAAAAAATTGCTTGAAATAAGTTTCTTTAAGGAAGTGGTTTGTAATCCTAGTAAAGTATTTACACTTATTTGCAGTCACTAGTCACTTCACTTCACTTCAACCCTTTTAGTGTCCCACTGCTGTGCATAGGTTTTCTCTCAATTATCTTATGAGTTGAGAGAGTTTAGGCCTTAATCCACACACGCTGGCCAAGTGCGGGTTGGAGGACGTCACATGTCCTCGAATGATTAGTTCTTGGACATGTCGGTTTTTTCACGATGTTTTCCTTCACCGATATTGAGCAGCAGAGATGAAACAATTCACACAAAAATGTGTGGGCATGACCAGGATTCGAACCCGCGACCTTAATTTAACACACTGAACAAGCAAAATGTAATACATTTATGCTTACTGAGTTCTTTGGCAGTGTTTCTCAGTAGTTGCCAGTCATTCACTGCACGGTAGGAAAAGAAATTTGACTATTTTTATGTAGACTCTCGTCTCAAAAAAAATAAAGCATATTTTGATTTTGATTTGATCTTATTTTTATAAGGCGAGGCCCGTACCGCTACGTCAGCGCTGCTCCATTCGTCCTCCAGTCACCAGTACTTACATTTTAACATGGTTTCCGATAACAATAACCTTGTATCATTATTCACTGAAATACCACCACGGTTACACAATTCCGGTGCCTCGGTTAATTAAATCGTCCATTGTCATCCGCCTACGCAAAGGTTCGCAAATTATCAACTGAATATTATCAAATTTAATAACCTTAGTTACACCTGGGTCTCGTCAAATTTCATTAACACCTTCAATCCTATTAATATTATTAATGTGAAAGTTAGTGAGAATGGTATATACATACATACAATCACGCCTTTTTCCCATGGGGGTAGGCAGAGATTATAGTGAGCCACTTGCTACGATCTAAACATACTTCCTTAGCCTCACTAATGTTCATACATCTGGTCATACATGCTGCGCACCTGTCCCTTTTGAAGAACATCACCGATGAGAACAGCGGATATCAGTTATAGTTTCCACTCACCTCCACTCCCCACATGACCAAGTTTTTCTATTACACGCTTTAAGGAAGAAAGTGCAGGTTCGAAACAAGAACCGCTTACAGCGCACCGCTATGAGTCACATTGCTTACCTACTTTCTGTTTTTATTTGATCTCGATTATTTTTTAATTCTATTTTTCATTTTTACTTGCTTGTTAAATGTTACTAGCTTTGGCGCCTTCCGCGTCAACTAATTTCAACTAATACCTAACTAATTTTAAATCATACCTAGCAATGGGATAAAAAGTAGCCTATAGCCTTCCTCATAAACAGGCTATATAACAGTCAAAAAAAATTCAAATCAGACCAGCAGTTTCTGGGTTTAGCGCGTTCAAACAAACAAACTCTTCAGCTTTATAATAATAGTGTAGATTTAGTTCGTCGAGAGTTAACATTATTCGAATGATGTAAGTAGGTATAAGAACGTCGTCCCCTTTGGGAAACGAATATAATTCTGAATAGAAGAGAAATAAAATTCGCACAATTACAGAGCTTTCCACTTAGCGGTTGTAACTTTTTAATTACTAACCTTACCGTGATTGACTTTCACCCAAAAAGTTAGTAGGTACAGATGATTCGAAAACGAAAATCAAAATTCTATTGAGACCGTAATATGGACCTTTAAAAAATATTGAAGACGTCGCTAGTCTTTCGGTCTTCTATCGGATACACTTCGGAGAGTGTGCGATGGAATTATACAATCTTATTCCCCCATCCCCGTTCTTCCATCGGACAAGTAGAGGTACGGCTATGCGCCACCGTTATATGTTGGAAATTCCACGGGTACGCACAAAGCGCTTTGCTTCGACTTTCATTGTATGAACTGCCAAATTGTGGAATTCGTTGCCGGCATCTATGTTTCCCGATAGCTATAGTCTGCCGGTCTTCAAGTCACGAGTGAATCGGTATTTACTGGATAAGCGCGTCCCATCGTAGACTGTATCATTGCGACACATCAGGCAAGTTGTGGTCAAGCGGAAGCCTAATAAAGACAAAAAAGAAGACTTCGGAGAGTGTGCATTAGAATTGCATGATCTAATTCACTACCAAAAACAGCGGTAGCGCAGTGGTATTGGCCTCGCTTTTTATATAAGATGTCGCGATTTCGATCCCCGGTCGTACCCACACGTCTTTGTGATCACGTGTGGGGATTTAGATAAATGTTGCACTCCCACGGACAAAGGCGACTCAGCCTCAGTTTGGCGTGTTGTGCCATCTTTGTTCTACTCTCTTCTCTTTCTATCACTAAATTTAATACATCACACATTCCCCTTGCTTTTTCCCATTTATATTAGGCTTCCAGTTGAACCTGATGCGGGTAGCTACCAGTTATACTGCCATCAGACCAGTAGCCGAGATGGTTAAACCAGGGGTCAGATTATATTGACTTCTGACTACATGTAACGATTGTCATAGATGTGTTAAATAACCAGGACCGATGGCTTAACGTGTTCTCCAAGGCACGAAGGGTAGTCCCTTAACCAACCGTATATCGATACTAATCTTCGTTGTTACACAAATATACTTTGTTGTTACAAAGAACCTGTGACCTCCCGGGCACAGCATAGTTCAATAGAACGGCTTACACCGCTCGACTACCGAGGTCGTCCTTTTTTTTTGATGAAGAATGCATGACGCATACCCAGCCTTTTTGCAGAGGACGAGGCGGGGTTATGTAGGACTCGTTTAAGGCCGCAGCCACCCCATGCAGCGCAAGGCCGAAGGCGACCTGCGCGGGGCCATACCCACTAAACTCCACCGACTCCAGCCACCACGCTCGGCGGGGACACGGGATCCATAAAGACAACCGCGACCCCGCCAGAGGGAGCCTACCGAGGCAGGCTACGTGCGAAAAATGTGACTACGTGTGATTACTACTACTGTACTACGTCCCGGGAGGGTTTGCCCTGTGCAATGCAGAGAGCAGAATACCGAGGTCGTCCAAAACCTTATACATCAAATATGCTTATAACTAACACATCTACCTACCTAACTACTGGTTCATGCAATAGACATTACTCAACCCTGAATTGAACTAATTATAAATGCATCCAAACCTCTTGACCAAGAGCTCTAGTGACTGGATTGGTTAATAATCCACTACAGCTACCGTATTATAAGTGTTTGAAGTAATCGTGATTACGTTGAAAGAAAAGGATGCGGTTATACAATGCGTATACGCATACCTTTCTTTCAACGGAACCACAATCATTTTAAACACTCGTAATACGGCAGCAAACGAACAAACCCCTTGTTATGGCTAAATTGCAAAGCCTCGAGCATCGTTTCGTGCTTCGTGCGAAAAATGACACTGACATTAATGTTGTTATTTTTTTTATTATTATTCTTTAATAGGCTTGCACTTCACCGCAACTTACCTGATACTAAGCAATTACGTAGTCTACGATGGGATGCGCCTGCCCAATACGCCACTCGTGACTACAAATGATTTTCGGCAAGAAAGTGGCAGTGGAGTGAGGTTCCATATGGTTAGAAACTAAAGGAGCAACAATCTCGACCCACCCACTTAAACGTTGTCACCAGACATCGCACTGGAACACAGCAAGTCCGCTTGGTGGTGCGGCTTTGTCTGGTCACTAACAATTTATGAAAATTTATTGTATGTGCATAAAAATATTACGAAAGTTAAAAAAATAAACGACACACTTGTAGCACAACATACTCGACTCCACAAAATCAGTAACTCTTTTATGGGGCAGTGTATACGTTTCTACAATAATCTTCTAAATTGTATTAGGGAAATGACTATTAACAAATTTAAATTAATAGTAAAATCTACGTTAAGTAAGAAAGCGTGTTATAAAATGTCAGATTATCTAACAGATAAAAACGCTTGGAATTAAGTCGCTCTAATTCAACACAATAAACAAACAAAATGTAATAGGTATAAGCACTTCATTTAAAAAAGAAAAAAAGCCTACTGAGTTTTTTGGCAGTGTTTCACTGCACGGTAGGATAAGAAATAGGACGTTTTTTTGTAGACACGCGTCTCAAAAAAAATAAAGCATTTTTTCATTTCATTTCATTTCATAACCATGACCGAAGCCTACCACCAGTTATTTCAAGTATACAAATACATATGTAAATAAATTATTATAATTTAAACTGTTTCAGTTGTGTTAACTATACAGCCTCTTGTGTGTGTAAGTTCTCAGTGGTTTTGGGTACCCGCCTTCTATCACACCGAAATTATTTACTCTTTGCTCTCTGTGGTCTTATTTATACCTGTGGACACAATACGCATTCCAGAGCTCCATAAGTTTGAAGGCGTTTTGAAGGTTTTAGACTAAAAATATCAAGATTAGCAGACAAGATTAGCCACTTCACCCGTGCTCGGTGTTCATTCGCTCGTTCATATTGTCATTTTCGAGTGACAGCTGACTTCAAAGACGGGCGCGATGACTGTATAAAATGACAGCTGATGCATCGAGAAGTAGATGTGCCAACAAGTTTAAGGTGATTTGAGTGTGTTGTGTTACAGTTCTGATTTTAATAACGTGAGCCACAGATAAAACCTTTTTTTTTAAACGGTACGTAGAATGTAAAAAAATATTAAATAAATGCAGCCAGCAGCGTCTTTGGCACCTTTGCGCCGGGCTCAGTCAGCAGTGGGTTAATTTCATAATTCTTTGTTAATTAGAATTTTGACATTATATAAATTAAAATGTAAATTGTGTAAAGTGCTGCTGAATTTGCCTTTTTACTAATGATTTTTTACTGTAAATTTTGGCATTATTTGACAATCCTTTAAACCCGACATTTTGAGTTACTGACTTAGAGCTGTATTTATTAGCATTTTAATTTATGATGGTAGAATGCATTGATTATGATTACTATTGTTTTGTTATTAGACATTAACAAATGATACATGAATATAGAACACTTAATTAGTTAATTGAAATTGACTGACAAGTGTTTCTACATTAGAAATGGTAGTATGTGTAGACGTATAAATAATTTTAAGTACTCGATGTACCATTTACTGAAAAATAATTATATTAAAAAAATATATAAAAGTTCAATATCGGTAAAGAAAATCATCATGCGGACACCGTCTATGAACTAATCATTCGAGGACATGTGAAATTTCCATGACATCCATCCGTGTGGCAGCCAGCGTGTGGGGATTAAGGCCTAAACTCTCTCAACTCGTAAGATAGTTAAGAAAGACTACTGTTACGCTTCGGTGTGAGTGACGGACTGGTAAGCAGGAGATAGATTACTTCATTCATTACGTCACCATGACGTCATGGAGTCGAGTTTGTAACTATGTTTGGAATTAATATCCTCGACATAATACACAGCTGATTACAAGTTTAGGGTTGATTGGGTGATACACATTTACTATAATTAGGGAGTACGTTTGTACACAATAGAACAGTGGTTAGAAGTGAGGCTGTACTAAACTCATTCCTGTGTTGAAGCAATATGCTATGTGCGAGCTAATGTGGACGGCAATCGAGGTAACCGCTGTGTATACCGGTTGTTTGCTGTCACATCAAAAATGTCAATCGCTGCGGCATGCATGCCAAAGCATAGTTTCCGACAGTGTGCGCTTGCATGTAGGGATGCCGAAGTCCCCTTTCCTTGCCGATACTGATAATGGGCACCGGGCCTAAGCATGACTGGGATTCGAACCCGTGACCTTACATTTCTAAGGCGAGGTAGATTTCACTTCGCCACCGCTACTCTCAGCTAAATAACATACTGCACCCAATATACATTATTTCAGTCTTTATGGTCACGGGGAAACCATTAAGTCATGGTGGTTTTATTTTAATTTAAATATAAAAAAGAAGAAACTGACTGACTGACTGACATATCAACGCAGAGCCCAAACCGCTAGGTCTGGAGACTCTAAATTTGGTACATAGGTTCCTTGTGAGGTCTAGGGGTGCACTAAGACAGGATTTTTCAAAACTCACCCTTAAGGGGGTGAAATGGGGTTCCAAAGTTTGTATGGAGAAACAAGATTAGTGAGATCAATTTCGCGGGCGAAACCGCGGGCGGAAGCTAGTTATACATAAAATGAATTGATGTTCGTTTGGCGCGCGAGTTCTTAAATGGAGACCACAGATTGTCAAACGTAGTGTAGGACGCCCTCAGACTGAGAGGAGTGAAAGAAAAAAGCGACAAGAAGGCATAGAATCACTTTTAGTCAACACACTTCATAACCACTTATATTGGAACACTTTAAGTTTGAATAACTTTTATTTAACACACCTCACCACTTCTATTAAAACACTTTAAATATCACTTTTATTTAACATATTTAGTAATGACCAACGCTTTTAGATAACACTTTCACTTTGGAACACTTTAATCAAATGCACTTTGTTATATGCCGACCGTTTAACTCGCGTATCGCCATCTGAGGTACAAAGTCATAAAACATTAATTAAATCTCTTAAAGATCTATTTAACCACAGATAAAAGTAATGTAAGACTATTCGTCACTAATATCCATATCGCTTGAATCAACATCACTGTCTGTGCAGCTTGAGGAGTCAGAATCTTGGCGACAGGAGATACGCAAGTTTATATTATTATATATTATAGGCCGACCAAACGGTCGGCCTATAATTATCACCAGTCGGTATTGCTTCGTCGACTGTTGTAATACTTGTGAACTCTTATCACTAACTGCGCCATTTTAAAACCTTTGTGTTGCCAACTAAAATGAATTATTTTAATAGATCGTTCACTAACTCGTAAAAGTTGCCAACCGTAATAATTAAATTCTTGTTAATTTATTATTCATCAATGCTAACAGGAGTGACGATCTCCGCAAGGTGGCTGGTAAGAGCTGGATGAGAGTAGCCGCGGATCGCGCTCAGTGGCGTGCATTGTAAGTTGTCAGCTGGACATACCAGCAGTGGACTAAAATAGGCTGTTGTGATGATAATAATGATGTCTCCAATCTATCTATATCTATATCTATATCTATATATATATATATATATATATATATATATATATATAAAAGAAAGTCGGGTTTGTTACAACACTTATAACTCGAGATCTGCTGAACCAATTTTAATGGTTATTGATTAGTTGGATTTGTCTCCGCCCAGAATAGCATAATACATATTAATGAATACTTAATCATTTCAATTTAATTTTTATTTCCGAAAATAATATATATGATTTATTCTACAGGTTAACAAAAGTGTAAATGTCTTTTTTATAGGTTGTCTATGATTTTTCTAGATAAGCTATTCATAAGTAGTGGTTATATACTCTTTGAGCTATTGTATATGTCAATTGTCAATGTCTATTTGGTGGTTTTATGTGGTTTTATGCGAGTGCACATTCAGTATTAATATTAATAACAATGCCGCGTACTAGAAGATCTATTTTTTTCCAGCGGAGCCGTAATGCAATTAGGCAACGGGATATCGCGAAACAATTATCTGATGAAGAACGAGAAATTGCACGAGAAGAGCGCCGCGTTAGTATGGAGCAAAGAAGGGAATTAATTCGTGCTTCTCAAACACAAGCGCAAAGAGAGGCAGCCCGTGAAACAGCTAGGTTAAAAACGAGAAATCGTCGAGCGTATCGTACAGATGAACAGAGGAATAATCTTAAAAGTGCAAGAAGAAATGGTTCAAGTACTGATTTGAATTGAGCAGCGTTTGTATATGATTACACCATCGACTACAGCTTGCATCGTTTAGTTTGCATTGGTGCAATGGACGTAGTTTGCCAGTATTGTGGAGCATTGAAGTTTGCTGGTGAAACGCCTGGTTTGTGCTGCCTTAGTGGTAAAGTGAAATTGCCATTATTGGTCCCGCCACCAGAGCCATTGTGCTCCCTGCTTTATGGCGAAACGTTATTATTTGAAAAAAAAAGTGTTTGTAAAAAAAGTGTTTGTAAATACATATAACTCTAACTATGGCTTTGAATTTACAGATTCAAGGCCAAATTTGCCATCGCATTGGATCATTGCAACCTATAGAAGATGCACAGCATAAATTCTTGCAAATATACTTCATGGGCAATATGGAAGGACAACTTGACCGGCGTCAAGGGATCAACACAGCTACGAAAAGAGTAATTGTCCAAGATCTGCAGCTAATGCTTCATGAACATCATGAATTGGTCAGGCTGTTCAAGACTGCTTTAGAGCGCATGCCAAGTGATGACTATAAAGTTGTGATCAGAGCAGATAAAAGACCAGCTGGAACACATGAACGCACATTTAATGGTCCAACAATAGATGAAGTGACAATCCTGATTGTTGGTGAAAACTTAGAAACACGTGATATTGTACTTACACGACTAATGAATTAAAATTAATAAAAGAAATTAAATTAATTATTATTATTATTTTGTTCGTCTTTTTTTTATCTCGGAGCTATGGAGCTCCGGACTTTTGGAAGGCGTGCGTGGGGCCGAAGCCAACACGTAGAGGCCTGTTAGACAATTTTGCTCTAAATGTAATGTGGCACCAACCGACGATTGTCCCTGTTCGCACCATATAGGTACAACAAAAGACAATCCCCGGTTAGAGCAGGACTATTGCAGAATATAGGAACTAAAATCTAGGTTATGGTGGTGGGTGCTAATGGATTAGGTAACTAGGACTATGGATGGACTATGGCCCCTGCCTGACCAATGCAAATTAACACGGATAAAATGGCAGGGGGTGACTCGCCCACTCAATAAATGGGCCCCCGTATGGCCGCTAAAAGAAACGACAAGGGATAACATATTCTGTGAGGCTAGAGGAGTAGAGCGGTGTCCCACGGCATTCTACCCAATCATTGGCTCCCTAAGGGTCCAGCCTCACGTGCCCACTAGCCACTTACGGGACACTTCCTCCTCCGAGCATTTTTGCTCTCACGGCTCAACTCAAGCCGGCCAATGAAGGCAAGCAAGAGGTGGGAGATCTGTCCCCCGTCAGGGTTCACTCCAGCCAGCCAGTAAAGACAAGCCAAGGAGGTGAGGGACAGGATCTTCTCCCTGGAGCACTCGGGTCCGTATGGTCACTACGCCATAACAGTTCGCCACAAGCTGGATATATTCAATCGAATGGCAAAAACGAGGCCTACCGCATGCTCACATTCTAATTTGGTTAGTCGAAAGAATTCGGCCAGATCAAATAGATGACATCATATGTGCACAGATTCCTGCTCCTGAAACCGATCCAGACCTACATGATGTTGTAATCACGAATATGATTCATGGACCGTGTGGCACTATCAACCGCATGGTCACCGTGCATGGTCGACGGCAAGTGTTCTAAACGGTATCCACGAAAATTGACGGCAGAGACCATTACAGGCAACGATGGTTATCCATTGTATCGGCGTCGATTTGTCAAAGCGATCCGTTCGCACGAACTTAGCTTTACTCAGAAATGCCACGTTATTACACTTGGAACGCTAAATCGAAGAAATTTAAACGTCGGAAGCAAGGCGATGCAGTTCCTGGTCATCCAGATATGCGTTCTACTGATGCTATTGGTCGTATTTACACAGTTCATCCGAAGAATGATAAATGTTTCTATTTGCGGTTGTTGCTGGTACATGTTGGAGGGCATTTGAATCACTACGAACTGTTAATGGTATAGTGTGCCCCACATTTCGTGCAGCATGTCAAGACCTGAATTTGCTTGAAAACGATAATCATTGGGACACGACAATCGCTATAGAAATTATTTCTGCATCTCCAAGTCAGATACGCACATAATTTGCTATAGTCATTTCGACATGCTTCCCATCGAACCCACGTGACCTATGGAACAAATACAAAGATAACATGTCTGAAGATATTTTACATAGAATTTGCGTCAGCTCAAGAAATTACTATCTTCCGATTTTTTCTGACATGAGTTTGAAGTACTTAATTATAATTATTTTTTTAATTTTTATTATCATTGTGTATGTTTTCATAACCATTGATTAAGGTATAATACTTTTATGTTCTATCTATATTAATGTTATTTTGTATCATTGTATTACGTCCATCAAAGCCTAAATTAGTTCAGTTAAAAGGTAAACGACATTCATAGACTGTTAGGCGGTAAGAAATTCGCCGGGTCAGCTAGTAATATATAAGTAAAAATATTAACAAAAAAAATCGACTTTATGGATGCCATTCCCAGAACTAAACCAAACTGAAATGGGACCACACGGGAAGCATCAGCTTTCAATTAAATTTTTTTTTATCAAAATCGAATCACCCATTCGAAAGTTTTGAGGTAACAAACATAAAAAAACATACAGTCGAATTGATAACCTCCTCCTTTTAGAAGTCGGTTAAAAACTCGAGAACGGCTAGGACAATTTAGCTGATTTTGGTTTTGAAATGTTTGTCATAATCCAGGCAATTCGCCGGGGAGCTAGACATTCAAAAAACCAATTTGAATTTCCTATTTTGATCATCCATTTCTGGCGTTGACTGTACGTCGCTGATAATGTTGAGAACCGCTGAGCTAGACAACGAAATTCCTAAAGTGCTTCTCTCGCAATAACATACAATCGAAGTAGATCCTGTCTATTTCCGTGTTTATTTTTAGAATAGCGCACTCGTTTGAGAGCTTTAAGTTTAAGTGTCCATTAAGCTCTGTAAACTTAAAGCTCTCAGCACGTTCATTTACAATAATAAGCTTTATGGAATTATTCTACAATTATATCGAGATAACCTCAATAAGTATGTACCAGTGACAAGGCGAGTAACGGTGGCGCAACGGTGCGGTACGGGCCTCGCTTTAGAAATATAAGGTCGCAGGTTCGATTCCTCGTCGAACCTATAAATCTTTGTGTGAATTGTTGCATTGCCGCTGCAACGAAGCAAAACATCGTGAGGAAACCGGCATGTGTAAGAACTTATCATTCGAGGACTTGTAACATACACGAACCCGCACTAGGCCTGCGTGTGTGGATCAAAGCTTAAGCTGAGAGAGCTTACGAAGCTTACTGGAAAAGTAGTTGAGAGAAGACCCGTGCCCAGCTGTGGGATACTAAAAAGGGTTGAAGTTGTAGTGACAAGGCAAATTGCATTACATTGGTTAAAGGAATTGAGCCAGTGGTGTGGTCGGTAAGATACTTGCTTTTCACGATGCAGGTCGTCGCCAAGATTCTGACTCCTCAAGCTGCACAGACAGTGATGATGATTCAAGCGATATGGATATTAGTGACGAATAGTCTTACATTACTTTTATCTGTAGTTAAATAGTTCTATAAGAGATTTAATTAATGTTTTATGACTTTGTACCTCAGATGGCGATACGCGAGTTAAACGGTCTATCTATAGAAGTCGCTCAGTGAGCATAACAACAAACCGTCCAAATCGTAAACAAATTAAATAAACAATTGCAAACATCCTCTTACAAATCGTACTAATAATATAAAACGAACTAAATCCAAAAAATAGAAAGAAAATTATTTCGTCAAATTCCATTCAAAGAATTCAAACCCTTTCATCGGAACCTTTGTTTTTCTTTGGAGCCTCTCATTTAGTTGTGAATGGTTCACAGACATTTTCGACAACACTTTATCATGATATTAAATTAATATTAGATTGTTCAGATATGAAGAAGTGAAATTGTCAATTTTGAGATTCTGTAATGTCTTTATATTGGGTATATCATTTATTACAAACGAACGCAAAGAAATGTCGAATTTTAATTAAGTAGGTACCTGCTATACCTCGTATAATTTCCACCTGTCTCTAAAGTTAGCGCAAAAAAAAACAAAATTAAAATTACGTAATATTCATGATATTCAGAAAATCAAAATCACAAATAATATAATAATAATAATTAAATATTTTTTGGGTAAGTTTTTTACATTTAAAATCGTCACAAAAGTTATAACATCTTAGTTCAGCGTCTATTTTTGTTCTTCTATAGTCTGGCGCTTGACTACAACTTGCGTGATGTTAAGCAATGATGTGGTCTACGATGGAATGCGCCCGCCCAGTATACTGATTCACTCGTGATTACGAATGATTTTATCGGTGAGAAGGTTGCAGTAGAATGAGCCTAGATACTATTACTTACGAAAACTTGGAGGATATTACCAGTACACAAAATTTAGATTTTTTTAACATTTTACGAAAACGCGGGTAAATGATATTACGTGTATTACGTGTTACGTGTTTACGTACGGTACGTAGCAATGTAGCTACTACGGCGAACCTCGTAACATCTAATTTGCTACGTCAAGGATAGTCCAAGTTACTAGCAGCTCCGTCGTAAGGTGCTACAGCTAGGTTCGTAGCATCCAAGTTAATACAATGTGCGCCATAACATGTATGTTGCTACAGCGAGGCTCGTAGCATTCAAGTTGCTACGATGAGCGTTGGGCATACAAGTTGCTACAGCAAGTCTCGTAGCATCCAAGTTGCTACGATGTGCGCCGGTGCGCCGTAGATAGCAAGTTGCTACGGCGAGCCTCGTAGCATCCGAGTTACTACGATGTGCGTCGTAGCATACAAGTTGTTACGGCAAGTCTCGTAGCATCCAAGTTACTACGATGTGCGCCTTAGATAGCAAGTTGCTACGGCGAGCCTTGTAGCTTCCGAGTTACTACGACCTGCATCGTAGTATTCAAGTTGCTACGACGACTCTCGTAGCATCATAGTCGCTACGGTGAATGTCGTAGCAATTATGTTACTATATATATATATATATTACATAAATATATATAGTCCTCCTTGGCGTATTCGTCAACGGCGAACCTGGCAAAGACAGCTAGCTATGCAGTCCAAAAAAAACTAGGCTAGCTACATAGTCTTCGTTTGTGAGCCCGAACATGACTCGTGAAACCGAGCTTGGTTTTAAAAGTGCGTACACAGGACGCACAGTGGAGTTCACCTTCACCATTGTAGGTGTAGGTATAGGAAGGTTTAAGACGGGTCATAATTATAGTAGACATAATTATATTACTACTGTGACATAACAAGCAATTTTGTATAAAAAGCTAAAAATTAAGCACTTAGGCCACGATATTAAACCACTAATACAAGGAATATAAAGAGTTTTCGCATAAAACTGCCGTCTCCATTATACTCTACTAAACTGGGTTAATGATTTCTAGATGATTACTAAAAACTGGCACTTAAAAACTCTACAAAATATTTTATAGTTTACTATAGCTTCTCTCCCCGATTTCGCTTGCGTAAAAAAATTGGCGAATTCTAATAGAGTGTATTAGTAAAATATATTTTTAATCATATTTGCGGGAAGTGTAGGTAAATGAACGAAAATAAAATTGAAAATATTTTAAAGGAAACTTTACACCAACTCAAAAAACATTTGGTGTAATCTTTTGCAAGTGCGATTACAAACTTTTGAGTAATTTATTTTTATTTATTTACACGGAAACGGTAAATAAAACGTTTGAAAACTTCATGAAAATCAATTCAGCCTCTTTAACTTAGTGATCCAGATACATCCATCTACACAAACATTCACATTTACAAAGTAGTACGTCTCATTTTTATGTCCCCTAAAAAGTTGAATGAAATTAAGTTTTATGGATGACCATAATCGATGTTAACTGATGGATGATGATCCACATTTTATGGTTTGACTCCGTGTTAACTACTTTTCTTGATTACGATATAAATTGACTACACTCCTCAGCATTTCTGCTAGAAAATTGCTGGGCATTTGAGAGGACACTCCATGAAACTGCAGAGGATATTAAGTAATAATCCTAGTAGACACTTCATAAATAACAGAGTCCAAGACACCTGGAACTGTCTACCTGAGCAAGTTGTGGCAGCAGAAAATACCAACTAGTTTACGAACTGATTTGACTCTTATAATAAAAAGAAAAAGAAAAGAGAAGCAAATTAACAATCTAACATAGTAAACAGAACAAGAAAAGAGACCAGATACAGGCGGATATCAGTTGTTTACAACTGCTTGTCTGTCTTATAATAAGAATAATAATAAAACAATACCTATTAACAAAAAATAAAGTTAATGACCACCCGCGAGACAAAGCCAACCTTGCCGTGTTGTTACACTATTAAGACTAACAAACTTTTACATTAGGATACTATCTGTAGCGTCACATACCTACCGCGACTTATGAGAAATTTATACAAGAACAATTGGCATCCCTGATCCCTTAAAACTAGAGTGTCCGGCAACGACCTGAACCGAGGTTCGTCCACATGGAGAGCCCTCATGGCAGTGGCCACAGTACTTGATCGGTTCGACCGTCCTCCGACGGCTCACCGAAAAATTCCAGTGACTTTTATTGGTATTGGTTTTTTTTTTGCGGATGGTTGGTTAGGTCATCCGCGAAAAACAAGAACAATTGGGGACCGCGGTCGCCGGGCATCATACCTCGCTCCGGAAGATCTTTCCTATACACTGGATGGTCACTACCACCAGATCCTTCAGTCACCACACTCTCCATAAGGAATACAAAACGTTGTAATGAACAAATAAAAACTTAACGAGTAGACGCAGTCTGCTTCAGTTTAGTTAGCATAACGGAGGTTCGTATTAATTTACATCTCGAATAAGACGCTCAAACCTCTCGAGACCTCGACTACTTTAATATTACGTAACCAGTAAGTACCTACCCCTAGTAAAGGTTCGTTAATATGGAAAAAAGTTTTAGAATTATATCGTGAGGCTGTCAAAATGTGTTTCCAAATTCGTTTTCGACTGGCCTAGTGCGCAGTGGTCAGTGACCCGGACTGCTAATGCGAAGGTGGTGGGTTCATTTGTTCATTGTCTGGGTGTAATTTATTAATAATAGTGGGATGGTGTTGTGTGGATGTGTGACAATATGTTTCAACATGTTTTAAAAAAAAAGAAAATATTAGAAATAGAATAGGTAAGTTTTTTTGTAGATTTGTAGATTTTTTATGCATTTTAACCTATCATCTTGGCAGTTCTTGTTATTTATGGTTTAAGACATTTATTTTCTCAAAAGATTTAACAAAAATCACTTACTGAGAAAATACAATACTTATATACTATACATTGATGCCAGTTAATGAACAAACCCCCGTATTCATAAACGTATTTTAAGCTCATTATAGCTAAAAAAGGTCATAATTCGTTTGTCTTTATCTGTCATCTTTACATTTATACTAGTAAGAAAGAGACAAAGTTAATTTTAATTAAAGAGTCTTCCTTTTTTATGAATAAGGCCGTAAGTTTTTGTCAATCTTCTTAGAAATCATTGAGCAATACCTGCAATTTTGATCTATTTTTTAATTATACACTAAATGAGAAAAAACTGGTGTTCTACTGCTTTGTAAAAAAACGACTTTTGTTAACTATTCCTGTGTTGTCTTTTTTCTTTATTCTGCGATAGGCTGGCGCTTGACTACAACTTGCCTGATGTTAAACAATGATGTAGTCTACGATGGAACGCGCCAGCCTAGTATACCGATTCACTCGTGAATACGAATGATTATCGGTGAGAAGGTGGCTGTGGAACGAGCCTCCATATGGTTAGAAACCTTAAAGGAGCAACATTCCCACCCTCTCTGCATGGTGTCACCAGACATGTGTGTCATGGTGTCTCATGTGTTTTTTGTCTGAGCAAATAGTTTGATTTGAAGTCTAAAGACTGATTTTTTATACATTTAGCCGACTACACAAAATGAGAGTAATGTTATTATTGCACGATAAACGAGATACATACATACGACAGAACAATGGGTAGAAGGTATATATCACATTCGTATTGTGACATATCAGAAGTGAATCTCGATAATTGCCCCCACGCACAAACAACCCGGTTATCTCAAAGCCATCAACTAAATTAATTAGTATCAAGACATTTACTTTATTATTATAGAACATACATCGTTAAATAATAATAATTTATAATAATATTCAATGATATTATCACACACTGTAATCTAGTCCCAAGCTAAGCAGAGCTTGTGTTATGGAAACCAGATAACTGGTAATATACTATACATATAATCCTTTATTTTGTAAATATATACTTATAATAGATATTTACACCCAGACTCGACACAAACACAAATGTTCATCACAAATGTTTGTCTCGGGTGGGAATCGAACCCACGACCAGCGGCGTGTAAAGCAAGTATCTTACCGACTACGCCACCGGCGCGTCTAATTAGTGCCATTAGTGTCTGGTGGGTGGTCAAGGCCGAAGACTACCACTAGTTATTTACCAGTAAACATAATTACCAAATGATTGTCATCTTATCTGCACCACCCGGGGACCACATGGCCAAGTTGCTATATGGCCAGCCCACTTCCACTTTAGTTCTTTTTGTCATAAGTAAGTAAGTCCTCTTGTGATTTTCTTTTACCGACAGGAGGAGGTTAATTCAATCAGTATATATTTTTTGTCAATTCTCTTCGACCCGTTTTAGTGTCCCACTGTTGGGCACGGGTCTTCTCTCAACTATCTTACGAGGGGGTGCGGGTTGAATGATTAGTTCTTAGACACACGTGTTTCCTCACGTAGTTTTCCTTCATCGATATTATGCAGTGGAGATGTACCAATTCACACAAAGATGTGTAGGCACGGCCGGGAATCGAACCCACGACCTTACCGCTGCGCCGCTGCTCCGTTTTTTTTGTATTAAGTAATATTTATGTATTTTAATATGTTTATCAATTTTAATCAATGTTTATTTCCAATTACCCGTGTAAACCTCTAGGGGAGCAGAATGGTGCTTCTAGATTCACAAGTAATCCGATTCTGTGTTACAATTTCCATGTTGAATTTAAAACAGATTGTACGGTTAGCATGTTTTGTTTACACGTGTCATTAAAGACTTATTCTAGTACTGCGACTATTTTTGTGAGAAATTTCGAAACCTTCTAAAATCCTTCCTTTCCGAACCTCTCCTACTGACTTATTTGTTATTAAAATTAAATGAAATGAAAAAACAGAGTTTAAAAAATTCTTAAATGAGTGCATTTCTACATAAAAATAGTCAATTTTTTTCCTACCGTGCGGTGAATGACTATCAACTAGGTACAGAGAAATACTTACTGCCAAAAATCTTAGTAGAGTTTTCTTTTTTAAATACAGTACTTTACGACGTTAAGTAACTCGTTGCCGGTGTTTTCGCGAACAAGCGCGTTCCATGGTAAACCAAATCGAAGCTTAACATCAGGTAATTTGTAATAAAATTTTACCGTCTTAGGTCTAATAGTATTTGAGATATGAGTAAGTTGAAGAGATTAAAACATCATCTTTAAAAGTACTGTTACATAAGATGTTTTTAATAAATACTGGTGATATATGACAAACTAAAGTATAAAAACAACATAGAGAAAATCCACCTATCATAAAGAACTAAACATTTGTAACAAACAACCTGATGAAGTTGAAGGTGGTGAATTTAACCCTATATATACCTGATTTTGTAACTTTTTTGATGCATGAGAAAGGAATAATACTTTCATATGGAATATGGATATAATACTTTTATAGTTTTACAAATTCACACATTGCCATCTACTTAGTCCCAACATATGCAACTATATTTGCTTGTTGTATAGGATATCTGATGTATTATTTAAATATTTTTTCGCAATAGACAAAAGTAAAAATTATTACAATAGCACATTAATGGTGGAAATTAATTAAAATAATTTATTTATTATTTTTTATTTTTTGTTGTGAACGGTACATACAGCTCAAATATCAGTTGATCGACGCGTGTTCAGATGTCGGTTGATTTCCACCAATCACAGGTACCAATCAATGTGCAATATACGAAGAGCACTTTATTGAACACGTATATTGGAAGAATTTGATCAGCTAGGAATGTTTTATATTTTGGAACGAAATTTTAATACACCGCACAGTAGAGGTAAACAGAAATTGACGTCCGATGAAAAAGTTTGGAGACTTTTTCGTCTATTTCTTTTTTCCCTGTCTCTTTCAGTTGTACCAGTGAATACACAAGCAAAGTGAACAAGTTAAAGCGCTGAAAAAGAGTAGCGGCTAATAGACGATAGATGGCGTGTTTTACAAACGCCTGAAGGCCTCTTTTTATTTGGACTCAGCTCACCACTGTAATCGCGACACTGCTACTATTGTAGGCCTCTGCCTCGAATCTTGCGGACAGCGGAGCGGCGGCGGCGGCGGCGGCGGCGGCGCGGGAGTGGCAGGATCAAATACGTAAAATCAAATGGACGCTGCTTTCGAGAACCGGTCTGCGTTGCCCGTCCCGCTCCCGCGCCACCGCCGCCGAGGCCTAAGCTAGGATTAACAGCGGTGCCGTGACGAGACTCGGTATTTGAACTCGGCCAAATCTCGGCACCTAAACTGTTATGGATCATGATCAAATTTATCAAAATCATAATAACAGGAATTGGAAAGTAAGATTGTACACTCGCCTAAAGTCAAACTTTAGTAGTGCATAGAGAATAAAGAGAGGTTTTAATTTCCTTATCAAAATGGACTAAGCAACACGAGTAAAACTAAGGGGACCTTTAAGAGCTGGTTTCAGTAATTATTATGGTAAAATCGTTTGAACTCACAGAAATTTGCTGCGGTTACAACAAGATCGGTACAATTGTTTGAAATCCGATTAGTGAAACGGAAAAATGAATAGAAAATTTAATCGACTGTAACTGTTAACAGTCGGAACATTTTGAAGATTTTATTGAACCTCTTTCTTCTTTTAATTTAAGGGTAACCCTTGTCGGTGCATCTGATGAAGTTCTCTCCATTTGGATCGATCTAGAGCAGCTTCTTTCAGCTCCCTATACGACATGACACCAACCTTTTCCTGTATTTTGGTTTATATAACTTATCCTTGGCCTTCCTCTTCCACGCTTACCTTCTATCTTTCCCTCTAAGATGGTTTTGTTTGTCCTTTTCGATATTGCATCTAAGGTCTCAAAATAGTGTTATGGACGTAGGAGTCTTTATTTTTCACTCACAGAGTCCATAGAGTCCAAATCCATGGCACTAGTACTATACACCACTTCGCACAGAGTCCCTAATCGTGGCACTAGTTCACTACTGTACTGTACTTTCACTACACTTTTTCACTTCTTGCTTCTTCATCGGAACCAGGCTGGAACTACAGCTCCTACGCTAAGCTTACCCTTATTTCTTCTTTTCGTTATTCATTTATTGTATAACTTAGTAGTACCTAATTTTGTCCTACTCTAAATCTGTCCTTGTTTTTTCTTTCCATTTCTACTACAAGATGCTAGAAATTTCTAAATCTGTAACAGAAACCATAATTCCTGGAGGGATTCGAACCGGCGAACTGTAGAGTCGGAGCCAAGCCCTCAGACCACTCGGCTACGAAGCTTGTTACAAAAATTGCGAATTTTTTTAAAAGTTCTTTCTCCATAGATGCGTCACTTTGCTTGCATTTTGACGCAGAGCTGACGCCTGTAATACCTATAACGACCTCGGATAGTTTCAAATTTCAAAATAATTGCTAGTTTTTAAATAATTAAGAAAGTCGGAAGTTTTATGACTACGCCATGCTGAAAAGTAGCGTTGTCGAAGTTTCGACATTGTTAATAGTTGCGTTCGAAATTATTGGCCAGACAACGGTGAAGAACCTCTTCCTACTCGCACGTAATAACCGTATCTAAGCCTTAGGTTCTAACTATTTCCATCCTAAAAGTTCTAAATACTATTAACGTGAGTCGATCAATATCTCTTGGCACTTCGACGCTCAAGTAATTTCAATTACATTTGGAATACGATTCTAAAGAAATATCGCTCCTTTGGGCTACAAGGTTAGTGAAGTAACGAAGCTTGAAGGAGGCAATCTAAATTCCTTTTTTAGACACGAACATTAATCTGAATAGCTAATAGGTACATGTTCTGTCCCTTTCTTTTGTATGACTGTTTGAAATCAAATGTTAGTGAGAGTGACACGTAAAACTAATGATTAGGCAATTTTTTTCGAAATTTCTAAAACAAGAGAATCGCGGCCTAAGTCCTTAAAAGTATTAGAGGATGAACCTGTTGCCGTCCATCGGGCACAATTCTAAACATCGAGCTGCACTAAGATTCTCTATGTATATTTGAAAAGTAACTTTTCTCAAACCGGTCATCGAACCCGGGACAAAGCGAACACGCTTACCATTGTACCACTGAGGCAATTAGTTTTATAAAAAAGAAGATAACCATCTATCCATTAATCTAGGATGACCATCTTAAGAGATAGTGTTCGAACGAACTAGAAGTGAAAAAAAGTAATATGTAAATTGTAAATAAAAAAAATGCCACCTCTAGTTGGTAGGACACATTGTAATTTAGTATTCTATGGTTGGGGTGAAATAAATCCGATGCTTAGGCAAATCTTTGAGGTCCTTTGAAACATACCCACGTTATTTGATTTGGTCGTTGTAAAAGATTTATAAGGTATTCTACTAAATTACTAGGTCAGTATATACATATTTACTTATTTTTATTCTATTAATCTTCTTATTATACTTCTTTTTTTATATTATTCTTTTATTTTAAGTGTTTTTATTTTTTATTTAAAGAGCTTTGTCGCACAGCGACCACGTCGCTCTATTATTTTTACAAAACATGGAGCATACATATAACACAACAACAAAAAGAACATAAAACTTACTCCTTACATAAACCTAAGTCTGCCAATTTATATAAAATTAAGGCTTTTCTAGACGTTGGTTCAGCTAATATGCTGTTACAAAGGCCAATATCCATACCCCTTGTTGCCCCAAAGTGGGTACGTCCGAAATCTCTATTTCGGACACATTCTAATAGTATATGGAGAACGTCCTCAATCACTCCACAGTTTTCGCAGTTAGGGGAAGTCAACCTTTTCATTAAAAATTCGAACTTATTAGAAGTTATATGGCCCGAGCGTAGTCTAAGAGCGGTTACTAGTGTTTTTCAATTATTTTAAGTTAAATTTATTTTAATAATTATTATTTGAACGGATGAATTTTGGTGTTTAAATAATTTATTAAATTGTTGTAATTTTCGATTTTATATTGGAATTCAATCAAAACATTTTTATGCCAGTTTTTTTTGTATTTTTGTTATATTTATTTCTGTTAATTAAGTTACTATGATGTGTTTAATAATAAGTATCTTAAATGTATTTTTCTGGGTCCACGTTACCGGCAATAAACGATATTTTTATATAAATTGAGTCTAGAAACAAGAGCAATTTCTTACTACTCCTATTAACTGTAGAAAATTACATTACTGCTTACCAGCCCCCTTGCACAGATCGTCACTCACCTATAGGCCGACCGTTTAACTCACGTATCTGAGGTACAGAGTCATAAAACATTAATTAAATCTCTTAAAGAACTATTTAACCACATACAAAAGTAATGTAAGACTATTCGTCACTAATATCCATATCGCTTGAATCATCATCACTGTCTGTGCAGCTTGATAAGTCAGAATCTTGGCGATAGGCGGTACGCGAGTTAAACGGTCTATCTATAGTCTGAGGGTGTCCTACGCTACGTTTGCCAATACGTGGTCTCCACTCAAGAACTCGTTTACCCCAACGGTTGTCGGTTCTGCGTAAAATATAACCAGTCCACTGCCACTTTAGGTAACTCCCCGATCCCCTAAAACTAGAGTGTCCGGCAACGTCCTGAGCCGAAGTTCGTCCCCACATGGGGAGCCCTCGTGTCCTCGGACGGCTCTCCGTGAACCAATAGTCCGGTGAACCAATAGAGACCCTTCCGGCCAATTTGGGTTAAGGCATCAGTAAAAAAAAAACTTCAGGTTACTAATACGGTGAGCTATCTTGTTCTCTGTAGACAAATATTTACCTTCTTCATTAAACCTTATGTTGGAATAAGGCCGAACTGAAATAAGATTACCAGATAATTTATACATCTAGGTTTCTTCGATAAATCAAATCTACTCTTAATACTACCCAGAACGGTTGTTTATCCGGATCAGCAATAAATCTGAGAGGCTAACAAATCCGGCTGGATCTCGTTAGTAATCCGGTCACTGAGGTTACTCTATAAAAGGATTGTCTTGAGTGCTAATACTATTGTAAATACGAAAGTTTGTGAGGTTGGAAGTATGGATGTTTTATAGGTATTCTATTTCAATCACACGCAAGAAACATACGTACACAAGATATAGAATTAAAACTATTTTAAAGGATTTTATCGCGGTTCATTTTATATTTTGTACAGTCTTTTCAGACTTCATGGTCACAGGGAAACTAAGTAAACTAACTTAAGTCATGGTGGTTTTATTTTAATGTGTGATATTCGCGTAAATTTAAAGAAAATGTTAAACATAAGACACCTACTTACTTTTCATGATGCAGGTCGTGGGTTCGATTCTCCTCGAGACACATTAATTGTGTAATGTACTTGTTTGCTTTTCCCGAGTCTAGGAGTAATTATTTAGAAATCAAACTAGCTTACCTGTAAGCGACGTTCGATTGTAATTATTCTTCCCGATCGAAATAATAGAAAAGTACAGTTTACAAGTAAGAAATAAATTAATTCATTAATTTTTAAGTACTTTTCTATTATTGAGGGCGAGGCCTTCGGGAAGAATAATCTATTAAAAAGCATTGTATTTGCAAAAGAAAGCAGTATAAATATAGCAGATGCGAAGTGTGGAAATCTGAATAAGGGAAGATGGAGCAAGAAAAATTATTTAAAACTTTAAGGTAATAATAAATATACCTACTCAAATAAGTTTCCTCATATTTATAACGAAATGCTATATAGAACTTTTAGGCGAGGCTTTTACTTACATAATATTTGATTTAGTGACCAATTTCTAAAGGGTAGCCGATGGGCATCGGCTTGTATAGACTCTTCGCCACCGATGTATAGTATTACCAGTTAATTGAATATCAAGGACAATCAAAACCCTATATGTACAATACACTAGGAAGGAGCAAACTGAAAAACTTAACACTACTTACCTATAATTTGCTTCGTGCGGCGATTAAACGAAGGACTGCGTTACACTATAACTCGAAACAAATTCGATATATTATTGCGTAAATACATTTATAGGCACTTAGAAAATTGGTACTTAACTCATATTAATTTGACGGATATGAATATTTTCTGGACGTTTTATTTTGAGTTTTATCGATGTTTTACGATGGGCTGTTATGATGATGAAGTTAAAAATTACTTTGAATTATTGTCCTCGAACCCATGGCTATAAAAGTTTTTATGGCTATCCTAAAGTTGCTTTGACATTCGTAGATAAAAGACGGCTAGTAGGTACATACTTAATGTAAGCAACAGCTATCAACTAACAACAAAAACTAAATGTCAAAATCTCAGAACATCTAACACGGGATAGTTAGTTATAACTACTGCTAGTATAGCATTATATTATCTGTACTATACATTTCCAGTATAAGTTGATCTCACATTGTATAAAATTTCCGTACAACGAAAGGTCAGCTTATACCTGCTGACTATTCATAGCTCGGTATATGTATGTACAGTATGTGTGTTTATTATCAAATTTCACCTGACCTGTCTGGTTTCACCATGCAAAGAGGGTGGGTCGGAATTGTTGCTCCTTTAAGGAGGCTCATTTCACTGCCACCTTCTCGCCGATAATCATTCGTAATCACGAGTGAATCGGTATACTGGGCTACCGCGTGCCATCGTAGACTACATCACTGCTTAACATCAGGCAAGTTGTAGTCAAGCGTCAGCCTATCGAAGAATAAAAAAAAAATTACAACATTACAATATTTCATTGGCCCACAAAACTGTTTTCGCAGTTTGTCTGTGGGTACACACATTCAGGTTAACAATGGTTATAACAGTGCGTGAAATTTTAACAAACTATAGGTCAGTAGGTATATGTATACACTTATACAGTATTCAAACGCCTAAGCAAGACTTGTTTGAGTAATTTTACAAACTTATTTTTTCTTCTTCATCCCTAATGTCGGCTGGCAATAAGATAAGGTAATATTTTTTCTAGCGCTCTATCTCCTTAATAATTACTTACTCTGGGCACTATGTAGCACTAGCAATAGGGCACTAGCCGTGTCACTGTTACTGACTTAGGGTAATTTACCCTATATTTATGGTAAAAATAATCCAGCAGGGTAATATTTAGGGTATGAATTCTTTTAGGGTATTTTTTGGGGTAACAATTAATAACTGTATATAAAATAACTGTGAACTGTTTTGATTCATTACAGATTCCGTATCATGAACGCACCAAGTGCTTTTTATGAGCAATAAATTGTGTTGCTGTTTCTTTTCGTAAGTGTTGTAGTGATAAATATAGTTGTTTCATTTGTAAAGAAGGAAAAGACAAAGTAGATATTTTAGGATATTTTTTTAAATACAGGTTCTAGGCTAAATTTAGACCAAGCCTAGGGTGAAGTAAAACATTGACCTGGCAACACTGAGCCGTGTGTACTAGGTTGTACTATTCACTTACAATTCTTTGCTTTGGGATCCGGCTCGAAGGACCACAATGTTGGGTGTTTCCCAACGTACACTGATAGGATAGGATGCTGAGGGAGATGTTAGTTCCTAAATTACTTGGGTATTGACTACAATGAAGGAGAGAATGCTCTTTAATATACCTACTAAATATGCAATGTTATGATATATGCAGATTACACAATTAATTAAAACTAATGAGCGTGTCAAATGATAGGTATTACGTCATAGTTAGGCACGTGTAACTACTTGACTAATAATGTACAAGTAGCTTGTACACTTTCCGTTACCGACTAGATACCTTCTAGACATCACTTTATTCAAGTATGGTGTGAAATTGTAATCGTCATGTTGGCAGGTTATAGGGGAACATAGCTAATATTGATTGGTTCGTTCAAGTTCTTGACTTTGAAGGTACCTACCAATCAAAATAGATTGGTCGAATGATGTAGATGTAAGTCAGGTGAGCGCGGAGACCCGGCTATGCAGTGTGTAAAGTTATCTGGGCCCAGATTCTGACACTTTCGACATTTAACTGTAATAGACAAAAAATGTCAGGAAACTTAAGATAAACGTCTTAAGCGCGACAATCGGGACCCTGGTCGATCCATCGATACACGGTCGAAGTCGAAAGTCGATCGAAGTCGCGGACGAAACCTTTTATAAACAAACGGTACGATATTATGTAGAAACTTATATTTCTTTAGAAATAAAACAAGGGTCAAGCTAAAATGGTTCTTTATTGTAATAATAGATTATCATTGAATTCCATATCATTAGGGTCGGCACATATCTGTCGGAAAATGCGCCGTGCGTATCATCGGTCGCGTAACGCTAGAACTAATTCAATCTTTCACACATATCCGATGATGATGCCTTAGTGCGTCTGTCAGGATAAGCCGACTATTGACTGAACCGAACGGAGGCACGCATCATAGGATATATGTGAAAGGTTAAGATTTATATATGTACAAGAAAAGTTTTTAACCCTTGTGCCATTTTGTAACAGTAATACAAACAATGTTACCATTAATTGTTGAATAAGTTTTTATTTGACTTAAAATATTATCTATTCGTAATAATATCGACGACAGCATGGCGTAGAATTTACTGTCTTACCCAGCGAGCGTAGTAAGATAAGACATATCAAAATTAAAAAACCTATGTATTAAAATTTGTTTATTTCCCCTAAGTTTGCACACTACCTAAAAAGTTTTCTGTATGTATATGAATTCTGTCCGGAGGTTACGCGACGCATATTCCGTCAGATATGTGCCGACCCTTAAGGTTACAATTCAGAAAGGCCCCCGCCGACAAAATGTAAATATCTATGAGGTATTTTATTCATTCAACAACACTACTTAGACCTACCTATTCTAAAACAGCCGGAATTAGAAAAAAAAACGCCAGCTATATCTTGAGGCAATTGAATTAACGAAAATAACTCTTTAACGCCATCTGTTGACTGTCAACAGATATCACGCTATTTTACTATAAATATAGATGGCGCTGATTTAAAAATACATAATTTTAGTTACATTTTATTTTTCTTTACGCTCTTACGGCTTTTACCATTTAAGACGTCATCATCCGAGTCATCTGGTATCGCCGATTTAAGCTATTCACCTCACTTGTTGCGGTCGTAAAGCAATTTTGAACGGGATTTGCGAATGCCTGTGCTGGATCCGTGAGCAACTGGAGCGTTTATACATTATTAAACATATAAAATTAAACAAGACAATAGATTGCTAAGGTAAGGCTCTTATTTTCTAATTCCGACTGGTATATTGTGCCAAATATTACTTCATCTTAACTATAATCTAATATCAGGTAAACGATTGCTTACTTTGGTGTAAGTATGTACGAGTCACGATCCATATGTCGCAGGGTTATTTGATAATTAAAATTTTCGCATAGACCCGGATATTTCAACACGTTAAAAACATTTCTCAATCTTACTGGAAAAAAGAGAGTCTTCGCGTAATCCCGAGTTGTCTCGTCTACTCATTTTAAGAAGTGGAACGTTATTGTCAATTTTGTCTAATTATCCGTGATTTTACGAAATCAGTAGGGTTTTCGCGAAAATTCGGAATATCAAATCATCCTGCGACTGATACTTAATTCTTGAGACACGCATTGGCCTATCTAGTTTGGTAGAGCTATTCCTTGAACGGTTGGTTAATTTCAAACTTCAAACCTGCGTTTGCAGTGTAATTTCATTCGGATTTACATTTAATTAAACTATTTTACGTAGGTACTTCTTTTTTAGGTATATCCCTATCAAAATTGATAGGCATTGCCTGACACTAAGTAATTTGACTATTCTCACCTAATCTTGTATGTTTTACGTTATAAGTCGACAATATTATAACCAATCACATTGAAATTGCCTTTCTTTAAAATCAATGTGGTTAATATTCTTACCCCTATACATTTTATTTATAGTATTACACGAAATTAGTGCAGTGTAGAAAGTCATTAGTTAATTTTTATAGATAATATTAGAGTATTGAATAATTTATTAGTCTTTTAATTTGTTTCATTCGATTCTAATCAAGTGCGATATTCTAGTTTGTGCAACTATCGAATGTGGAAGAACTGAGTCTATTTGATAACTGCATTTTGCTGACAACTTTTAAAAAAAAATATCTTCAAATGGTGTGTCAAAATGGCGGGTGTACCATAGTACTGATAGTAGAATTATATTATACAATTTACAAAAAAAAATTACCTTAACTGACTTCGTAAATGCACATTTATGACTATTTAATTTTATTTCTCATTAACTATACGACTATTTAAGGATGTTTTTTCTTTGATGTAAGGTACATTTTAGGTACATTTTTTTAAGTGTAATTATATTTCAATAACAATAGTTAAATTAATAAATAAATATCACACCCGCGATCTTGAGGTCAATGGCGGGTTTATTTTAACTACGAAATAATTTGGTTCTGAAGGAGGTACAGATATTTTTAAGATGGGTACTAAATAGTACAGTTTAGATACAAAGGAGAGGTCAAAAGTGGGCTAGAATTTTGAACACCAATGTGATATACCTCATTGGAAAGCTTATTTAATAAGCTGTTAGAATTTAACTAAACACGAATTTTAGGAGCAACCATTTTTGTAATAATCAAAAAAATGTAATAGAAAAACAAAACGCACATTACCTTTAATTATCCGTTTCCTAAGCAGTATAAATATTGCAATCACGTCAACAATTGCATTCTGTTACAGTACTTTTCTCTTGTAATATTATTCTAGCTGCAGCTTAATGTAATTATGACGAAAAATATTTGTTATCTTATTAGTGTAATAACAAAATGCGTGGAAAAAAATATAATTATATATATATATATATATATATATATATATATATATATATATATATATATATATATATATATATATATATATATATATATATATATATATATATATATATATATATATATATATATATATATATATATATATATATATATATATATATATTATATAATTACGGGAAACGTCATGATGTCATTGTCATTGATCAGTTTGATTGACAGCGTCGAAATAATTTTGATTTTTTTGGTTGCTCAATTGACATTTGACCATGGGGTTGCCAATTGCAATAATCATAATATTGCATTAAGGATTCTTATTTTCAATTTCAATTTTTTAAAAAACGGGGGGGTGTAAAATTATTTTAAATACACCAAAAAATTTAATTAATTATGCTCTATTAACCTATGTAACTCAGATTGCTGTTCAAAGGAGACGTTCAAAAAATGTATAGAGCCTGGGATTAAAATAATTGTAAATTTGAACAGTTACATAGGTTAATAGAGCATAATTAATTAAATTTTTTGGTGTATTTAAAATAATTTTACACCCCCCCGTTTTTTAAAAAATTGAAATTGAAAATAAGAATCCTTAATGCAATATTATGATTATTGCAATTGGCAACCCCATGGTCAAATGACAATTGAGCAACCAATAAAATCAAAATTATTTCGACGCTGTCAATCAAACTGATCAATGACAATGACATCATGACGTTTCCCGTAATTATATTTTTTTCCACGCGTTTTGTTATTACACTAATAAGATAACAAATATTTTTCGTCTTAATTACATTAAGCTGCAGCTAGAATAATATTACAAGAGAAAAGTACTGTAACAGAATGCAATTATTGACGTGATTGCAATATTTATATTGCTTAGGAAACGGATAATTAAAGGTAATGTGCGTTTTGTTTTTCTATTAAATTTTTTTGATTTTTACAAAAATGGTTGCTCCTAAAATTCGTGTTTAGTTAAATTCTAACAGCTTATTAAATAAGCTTTCCAATGAGGTATATCACATTGGTGTTCAAAATTCTAGCCCACTTTTGACCTCTCCTTTACAATTATTTTAATCCCAGGCTCTATACATTTTTTGAACGTCTCCTTTTTGGTAAATGTTATAATTTAGTTCACTATGGTAAGTCCGCCATTTTGACTCACACTTTCAAATTTATTGTTTATGTCGTAGGCATTATGTATAATTTTCGCAGTTTACATACCGTACAACGACTAATGGCGTCGTCAGTATACCGGACGCAAAAAAGTCCCGTCTTCTAGTGACTTACTACTAAATAGGGGCCAATTCAGTTCTAGCAATCGCGGCTTCGCGGGCCTCTTCAGCTCTCTCGGCTTGGTTTGTCATTAAAAGTCGAACGTATACCTAATCCAGTTGGAGAGGGTAGAATCGGATTTTGGGGCTCACTTGGGACTTTTATCACGATCACCCTAGAACGTCAATATGTCAAAATTATAACAAATGTCAAAATTATAACAATTGAAGGTGTTGTCATTTTATGTGTCGTACTCTGCAACCTGCAAGTGCTGCTATAGTGTCCTATCCGACGATGCCGTATGTTAAGGGCGAAGGGTACAAAATGCCTGACATTTATACCGGCAAAGTTTATTAGAAGTAAGAAAACCCTCTTTAAATTCAAACTTGAAATTAATATGGAACCATTACGTGATAAACCTTTTTCGTACAAAAACATACAACTATTATTGATAACCTCCACATATTTTAAGTCGGTTGAAACTACTTTACAACGTTAATGACTAAAGGCGCCGTAAAAAAAGGTAGAAAAAAATAAAACAAAATCAAAATAAATTCAAAAAAAGAATTTTACTAACACACACACACACACATATAAACAACTGCACTTATATACATAATACGTTGGTATACCCGTTTAGTACAATCACTTAGCTGCATTTTAGGATAGACTAAGATATCATACACATTACTGTTTAATGTCTCAATTGCCCCTAAAAGCCAGATAGAAGACATAAAATAAATATAACGAACCACCGGTTTTGGTGCTGTACACCATACAGCACCAAATAGGGCTAATTGTATTAGAAATTTCTCAAATCGTCCCTTGAGGTACCTCTACAAACTAGAAAGATCCCGTTAATGAACTATCATTTTAATTTAGGTACGCAATAATAATAATAATATACTTGGACATTAACACACGAATGAATGAATGAATGAATGAATTACCTCGCTTAGCTTCATTCCTTGCCTTTCAATGACGAAAAAGTCTTGTTTAGGTAAAATCGTCTTTTTTTCTAGGGGTACCCAGAACTAAAGAAGTCAAAGGAAGAACCAAAAACTGAGCTATAGGACATCACAACAGTCTTAATACCTAACAAAATCAATGAAGACATTACTTAGTGAGCCGGAGAAATTATGCCTCAAGGGGTAATTGAATATATGGAGCAACTGCGTCAAAGGTGCAAATGCGCCTATGGGTTAATTACGCCACTAGATGTCAGATTCTGGTTAGTTTCAACATAAAAAAGCTCTGGTCTCTTAAGGCGAAATTTCCCTGCCTTCCTATAATTTTCATGAATAATAAATCTCAATAATTTTAGAGAAACAGTAATGTGTTGATTCTTTCATGCAAGAAACATACAAAATATTCAATGAAATTATCACTACCTAAATACTCTTAACAAACAATAAAAAATGTCTATGATAAAAGGAAAATATTTTACATCACTGATTTAGAAGACTTATTTCTTTCGGGTTAAAAGACTACGATATAAAATGATCTATTTGAATCATTAGTCACTCGGGGTAATGCGCCTTAATATTGGGATACTTTGCCGTTTACGTGTTTTTTTTATTATTCTAAGAATAACTGGATAAAGATTAATTACACTAGTCGATGTTCGATTTTGAGTTACTTATCTTATATTAGTCATATATATTATATTGACCTAACTCATGAAGTTGGGAGCCATTAGCCGTAAGGACCTTGTCGGGTTTGACTCACCAATATGATGGCTTTTTTCTTTCATACTGGATTTGGCGAAAAGTTCCTAGACTTTTCCTAGGTTCTTAAGACTTTAGGCAAAATAGGTGGTTCAACATCATTACTGCCCATCATGGAATTAACTAACGAATTAGATAATTAGCGGGATCAGAAAGATCTTGATATAGTTCTTTTACCGTTCGAGGTACAAATGTCTGGTTTGGAGCACAAATAGCACATTATAGCACAAACATTATAATGTAAAATATTCAAATCGGAGACTTGGTCCTGCCAAGTTGACGCTCACTTAAAAAGAAACATTTCGCCCTTAAGGCGCATCCCCACTGTAATTGTAAAAATAGTTTCCAATAAAAAATTATTTCTAAACAGCGCCATGATAAAACAGATACAAACAAGTTGTCTATTCATTTACGACGATGAAATCAATATTTACTTACTTCTGTATTTAAAAACTGCAGACAATATTTATATTAATTATATCTAGTTTAGATCGTACATTCATTTATAATAAACTCGAGTTTTAGATCACCAATGCGATTTCGTTACATCATTTTAAATCGCAAAGGCATTGAATTAGAATAAAATTAATACAAACGCCATTTGGCAAGAGCTTAATAATCGCATTTTTTACTTAAACAAAATAATTTACTAGAACACCACTTTTAGTATGACAAGCTTCTAAAAATACGTACAAGTGCGAGTGTGCAAGATCGTGCGAGAGTGCAACATCATAATGTCTCTTAACCGTTCCGTTAACACCCCAAACTAAATCCATAACTCCCCAAACTATCTCCGTTAATCCCCGTATTTACTTCATAATTCCCCGAACAAACTCCATAACTCCCCGAACTTACACCATAACTCCCCAAACTAACTCTTTAGCTCCCCGAACTAACTCCACAACTCCCAAACTAGCTCAATAACTGCATAGCTTCACGTAAATAAATCCATTACTCCCCGTACCAACTTCGTAACTTCCCACCGTCGTAACTGTCCGCATCGACCCCGTAATTCGTGGTACTAATCTATGACATCCCGCACCAATTAATTAAACACCAATCATTCCTCGCACCAACCCCGTAGCACCTTGCAGTAACTTCACTCATAATTACAGGCTTGTTAACTTAGAGAAAATAGTATTGATATTATATTCAAGAGAAATACTACATTTCAAATACTAAGTATTTTATAAGGTATTTAATCATATCTTTAGTCTTATAAAGGCATCTGGTGTAATGCAAGTCATGTATGAAATAACACTTTGACTTATGGATATTCTATGCACCTATACGCACTATCCGGGCGGCTCAAATAAACGCTCAATCGCGCGATCAACCGCAATCAGAAATAAATACATACAAACCAATCGCAACGCGACTACCACATACTACAGTATCCGTACTATCGAATTTAGTTAATTTATTTTGTATGAAATGAATTACAACACCACTTTAAGCGGTAACTATTTAACTACAATAATTACTACTATTGCTATCAAACGTGGCAATGATGCCAGTTTTTTGGGTACGTTCGCAGAAGATAATGACGAACAAATTAATAATAATAATATTTTCATTTTATTTTCACACAGCGCCATCTAGTCCCAAATTAAGCAAATATATTTTCTTGTGTTATGGGTACTAGAAACGGATAAACTACTTAAATACATTTTTGTTTTATAAATACATACATATTATAGGTAACACCCAGACACAACAAACGATCGTGCTCATCACACAAAGATTTGTCCTGGGTGGGAATCGAACCCACGACCTTCGGCATAGCAGTCAGGGTCACTAAGCACTACGCCACCAGTCCAGGCAAATTCTTTGACGCATTAGTTTAAATTGGGTAATTAGTTATTCATTAGTTCATTATTTAGGTTATAATTGAACTTGTTATTCTGTTGTTAATAAATGTACAATTCTAAGTTCATACAAAAACAATATTTTACTATACTCGGTAGCGAACATAAACTCGCAATACATGCAAAGCTGAACACACGATCAAATACAATAATGTGATGTTTGAAACCGCAATGCGTTTATCCGGATAGTGCGTATGTGGACTTACGTAATTATTTGAAACTACCTAACCAACTACTTGTCTAAGATTAATTCAAACGATGCTACTGATAATATTTTTGGTACGTTACGAAACACTGCTTAACTCTATAGCGTCATTCAAATATATACAGTATAGTCGTAGTAATAAAGTTCAAATTATTACTCATCATTTAGAGATACAGGTAATAGGACTAATAAGCATAATTTCTAGATCAAATAAATCAAACTTCTATATTATTTTGTGTCTTGTGTGTAGATTTCAAATTAAATAAGAAATACTTGGATAAACCACCAAAGATTTTAACTTATATCGAATTTGAGTAAAAACATTTGTATATTGTAATAATCCGTATGACAGAGTTTTGCCCGAAACATAAAAAATATATCGATTTGATAACCTCCTGCTTTTATGTCGGTTAAAAATGAAACAGCACTTCTATCTAGACGGGGCCGCCTATCGCGTCGCCAAGAGCGTGTCGAGAATCGCTTTCCAGAAAATGTATGACGCGATAATAATATCGCCGATTCTTTCGCTCGTGGAGACGACTTCTAATATTGTTTCATTTCAATCATATAGCAACAAAAACATGTCCAACATTCTTATTGACGGACCTTGTCGTCAGCCCTACTTTGCCGAAAAAACACCTGCAATTATTTTATTTTCATTTTTCCTAGCGTTATTTTAGCAACAAATGTAAGATCAAGCAACATTACACGTTAAACACCCTTCAAATAAGTAGGTGATGCTAATTCTTTGAAAACAAATCATCTACGTATTTAATAGTTTACATAATAAAAGTCTAAGTAATTATTTTAATTATTGCTATCACAAATTCCACAATTCAGTACTAATGTAGTTTGATTCACGAAAATTGACATCCAAAATATATACCTATGAAAAACCTTCGAACGTAATAAATACTACCGTCGTAGCATGAATATACAACCTTCATTTTAACAGAAATTAAAGTCTAAAGGTATTCTTTGATCACATTCAAAAGGGACAGGTGCGTAGCACTCACAACGATCAGCATGTATGACCAGATGTAGATAGGAAGTATGTTTAGATTGTAGCATAGAAAAGTCAAAGTTCTAAACCTAAGTCAATAATTTTGTTAATATTTCTTTAAAAAAATTCATTGTTCATAAAATAAGTCAGAAAAGGTACCTAATTATTATTGTGTCGTATTATTGTGGAGCGACTTGGGCGATAAAAGGCGAGATTATTTGTGTGTACGTATAAGGTAATTGTTATCATTTAAAACGGCAAAATAGAGGATGCCAATTTTCATGAACATACTATAGGCAAAGTTGTTCTTATTCATATTAATACATATTTTTAGACAAGTAGTTTACCATTTTGTTTAACATTTATATCTCCAATGGGCTTGGGTTTCGTGTCTGGAAGAGCTGGTTTTTTCGCACATTTCTTAATATAATTGTATAAAGGCGTTATTAATAGCACAAGGCCGGAAACACCGATGAAAACTCCGGCCAAATAGAACGATAGGTCGTAGGACCCGGTAACGTCGAACACCCAACCTGGAATTAAGAAATACACGGTTTTACAAGGTTCTTTTAGTGTACCACAACTGTACCCTTAGTACGAGTTCAACATTACGAACAAAGTTTTCGAATAGGTACTATCTTGAACTAGCCAAAATGCGTTTTCAAATTCATTATGTTCATAACATTAGTTAAAAAGAAAACAGAATTGCTAGAAATGGAATAAAATGGATTGGCACATTAGACTTGAATCCACACACGCTAGCCGAGTGTGGGTTGGTGGAGACATATTTCCTTGAATGATTAGTTGTTAAACATGCCGTTTCCTTATGATGTTTTCCTTCACCGATATTGAACAGCGAGCGATGGAACAATTCACGCAAAGATGTGTGGCAAGATCGGGGGTCGAACCCGCAACCTTACATTTGTAAGGCGAGCCCGATAACGCAGCGCGACCACAGCTCCGGTCCGCTGATTTACAAGGTTAATTAAGACATAAGTACTAGGACAGCATAGTCCTGGAAAGCCTGTTGTAGCCGCAGATTGCCATGCGGAGTATGCTGAAGGCATTTAAGCAACTGTATTTTTATTAAAACGATGAGTCTACAAACAGACAATGGTGAGAAAGCTTCTCTGGATACAGATCTAGTTCCCAGGGCCGTCATCAAAACACTTAACATAATACATCTGTCATACTTTCTACTATGCCTTTAAAAAAGAAAAACGTTTCATGGTAACTTGCACTTTATCCTGCCTGAATAAACTTAATAGACAGTGTTTTAACACGTTCCACGTCCAGTGCCCCATATATGGGTCACTATAAACATGCTCCACACGTCCGTGCCCCATATATGAATCACTACGCAATGACCAGGTACCTACGCACTAAGGGAAATTTAGCAAAGGTAAGTAGTAAGCTAGTAGTGAGAGTTTATCTCAGTGCAAGTCTCTGTTAAAGCACCTACCTACTGAAATGAAATATCTAAGTATTTCATTTCATTTCTCATAATTTATTAAAAAAATCGTCTTCTTGACGTTGGATTCCAAGTCCATTTAATATTATTTCCGTTTTTAACAGCACATTTATAGATTGAAGTTATATGTGGGACGCACAAGGAAATGAAAACATTTTGTATGGGGACGTTTAACGTGTTAAGATAATTTTCTCTTGTAAATAGACAAACATAGTGTAATAGTTCAAAGTATTCATCCTCTCTATCTCATGCTGCCCTAGTACTGTTTCCCAATAATAAATATTTGCAATCTAATTCCAGTGACAAAATAATCATTAAACTGGTAACATCCTGTTTTTTTATCATAACACGTAACTTGCTTTCATTTGTCATAGATTCGTCGATTAGATATGCTTAAGAATTAGATATTATAAATCATTTTTTATGGAAGACGATATTGATATTATCTAATAATATCTAAATTATTGATTATTCCATGATTAGCGATAAAATCTATTAGTATTTATGTATTTTATTAAACGATTTGATATCTGAATGCATAATCTAGAGATAATAATTTGTGTGTCACGCGACTCACGTTTTCAAACTCTTGTAACTTTATGTGCTCCTAGTAGTTATTTTATTGTTGCCAGACGAAAATGATAATAAAAATTAGTTTCCACCACCGACTAAACACCTACTAGACATCAACATCATCATGACCACCACCACCATCAGAAAATGTGATGTCACGGCTTAATAATTTTTTTAATACTCTCTCAACTCGTGGGACAGTTAAGAGAAGACCCGTGCCTAGCAGTGAGACACTAAAACGGGTTGAAGCGATGCGGCATTATTGGTCACTGGCATTTATTTTGCAACGCACACGTGATGTCGAGACGCCATAACAGTTATCACGCTTTCGAATTAAATTTAAATTGAAATTATTAAATGCAAAATACCTACACAATATAAATTAACATATTTTGATGAAATAAACAAATACCTTTATATAGCAAACTGTACAATTTGGACGAAATTTTTCATATTTTAATTTATATAATACTAGTTTTCCGCCCGCGGCTTCGCCCGCGGATGTCGGTTATCGCGCTAAACCATTAATCTCTTTTTTCGAAGTCTTATAAAACTATCCTTTCCCGGGACTCGAACTATCTCCATACAAAATTAGTTCAGTAGTGTAGGCGTGTAAGCTACATTTTGAAATCGGCAAGCACCCATAGGTATATCCATAAATCTATAGGGGTTACTTAAAAAATACTACGGCTCTTAGACCATGATTATTGTAAGTTTTTCATTCAATATTTCTTCTTCTTTTAATTATGGCCTCTGCAGAAATTATTCCGCAATTTTGCCAGTGTCAAGTTTAAATAAGTATATAAGTTTTTAAAGATTAGTAGTAAAAAACTAAAAAACTGCGACGTTCTAAGACGCCATTTTAAAAATCCATTCAATATTTAAGAAGAAATAAAATTTAAATTTCGAATTCTAATAATCGGACTGAGTTATCAAACGTCATTGTGTCAAAATAAAAAGTAATTTAGCTAAAAAGCACGAAGGAGTATTGATATCAACTTCGAAGGAAATCTCCCTCAGAATAATTTCTCAAACTTCACGTGCGTAGTATTAGGATAAAGATAAAAAAAATTGGAAAAATAAAAAACACGTATTTCATTATTTGTTTTAAGCTATATTTATACCGAATTTGAAGTGAATCGGACCAAGGACTAAACAGTTCTGGACTATTAAATTTTTCCAAAAAAGCTCATTTTACACTCCCTCCGGGGGTAGTTTTGGAAAAATAAAAAACATGTGTTTTATGATTTCTTTTAAGGTATATGTGTGCCGAATTAGGAGTGAATCGGACTTGAGACTAAAGAGATCCAGAGAAACTTTAATTTTTACCAATAAAACTCATTTTCCACACCCCATGGGGGTAATTATGGAAAAATAAAAAAGCCGTATCTCATTATTTTTCTTAAGGTTTATGTGTACCGAATTTTAAATGAATAGGACCAAGGAATAAAAAGTTGCATACAAACTTCACCCCTCTATTTAACCCTCTTAGGGGATGATTTTTGGAAATATTATTAGCCTTTGTCCTATTCTAGGGTATACACTACCTACGTTTCAAACTTCATTTACATTGGTTGAGCGGCTATGGAGATACGCGGTAACAAACCTTCACACACACACACACTTACTTTCGCATTTATAATATTAGTAGGATTTACTAACGATCATTCATAAAAATCTTATAAGACTATTTAGTTAAAATGAATAAAATTAGTTCTTACTAGCATAAAAGACAAACAAATTATAAACCTACTAGCTGTAATACCCGGCTTCGCTCGGGAGTTGATATGAGGTTACGTGGTAGTTGAAATAAAAAAATAAACTATGACGTAAAAAGTAAAAAATATATATATATTGAAAACATATATATTTACATGTATTTACATTATCATGGACATATATATTTACATGTATATTTAAACATATATATTTACATGTATTTACATTTTCTCATTATTTATACTACTTGTTTATAAACAACATTTTTCATTTTATTGTCCGGGGTATATATATATAAATTTTTCGAATTTCCTACTCTTGAGCAAGCTACATAAAGCTGACCGTGAGAGAAGCAGGATTCTTTGAGGTTGATGCCACAATATTTTAAAGTTTGCCCTTGCGCTTTGTTAATTGTAAAACTAAAGGCTAATTTAATTGGAAACTGCAATCTTTTAAATTGAAATGGCAATTCAGAAGAGATCAGTGGTATTCTAGGTATAAATACTGTGTGTCCTTTGTTCTTTCCAGAAATAAGTTCAGCTTCAATGATATTATTCGATAGCTGTTTTACGATCATCCTCGTTCCATTACATAGTTTTGGGGAGTTGAGATTTCTAAGTAGTATGATTGGAGATCCAATTTTCAGACGAAGGCAGTGTAATGGCATTCCTGGTACTTGTAAAGAGTTTAGAAATTCAGTAGGGAAGTTGACACTTTCTTCAATGGTTACCATCGTGTCGATCGATTTATATACTTTCTCTTCACCAGGTATTTTCTTTAGAATATTAAAATTGATATCGTCAACAATATTATTTTTAGTGGCCAAAATTGCTCTTTGAAATAACCACTCTACGTTGGTATAGTTCTGAATAATATTTGGATAAATTTTGTCGATTAGTTCGTTTTCAGTAGTGGCTATGTTACAGAAATCACTATTGAGTTCAATGAGACCGGTCGTTTGGTCAGTAGGATATGTACCTTCGCCTATTTGTAAAAGCATTTTAGCAAAATGTGCTGTTGTTTCATCTTTTGATAATTCAACCCTCATGTTTTTTGTTAATTGCAGTATTTGTACTTCTGGCCAGAGATGTGACTTTTTTAAGCATGCATTGATCTCGTCTGCTGGTGTTGACTTGGGAATAACTGGAAGTGTTTGTCGAAAATCTCCTGAGAGTATGAGTAGAGCTCCTCCCATTATTTCAGAGTTTTTTCGCAATTCTTGTAATGTTCTGTCCATGGCTTCTAGTGATTTTTTATGGGCCATGGTGCATTCATCCCAGCAGATAATTTTAGCTTGTTTTAGAAGTTGACCCCGTCCAGATGCTCCTGAGACTTTACATACCGGGAATTGTTGTTCGGCTATATTCAACGGTAGTTGTAAGGCAGAATGAGCAGTTCGTCCTCCTTCCATAAGTGTGGCTGCAATGCCGGATGATGCTAGTGCCAGTGCGATGTGTTTTTTAGCACGTATTTCCGCCAGTATTAGATTTATTAGAAACGTTTTACCGGTGCCTCCTGGTGCGTCCAAGTAAATAATTCCACCAGTGTTGTTATTTATTCGGTTCATTATAACGTTGTAAATTGTTTTTTGATTGTCATTGAGGAGTGGTTTATTGTGAGCAATGTATTCAAGTAGTTCATTGACGTTGTAGCTTTTTTCCTTTGTAATTTCGTAGTTTAGCATACTGAAAGCATTTCTTTGTGGTGCTGGCATTCCAAGTTCTACTAAGGTCCGGTTATTTATTGCTAAGCATTTATCTTCTAAGCGAATGAGTGTTTCATTGAAGATGTTGTCACTGAATTCTATAGTCAGTTCTGGATTAGCTTGTCGGATTTGGTACAATATATCATCACTCATACTCCTTTTGAAAGAGTCCCATAGCTGTTTTGGGTTTGATGGGTTACATGTTGTTAGAATTATGGCGAATAACTCTCGAATTTGTTCAGCTGAAGCTGTGAGTGTGGCTTCTTGTAGTGTTAATTCCCAGTGGTTATCGTTTTCCAATAATCCTAAGCGTTGACATGCTTCTCTGTACGTCTGGCATAGGTAGCCGTCAATAGTCCTGAGATCTGTGAAACTTGTTGGTCCTCGTATTTCGTGTAACAACATCCGGAGATAGAAACATTCGGCATTGTTTGGATGTACAGTGTATACTCGACCTATTGTGTTAGTTTTCATTATTTCTGGATGACCCTCTTCTGGCATTCCTTGTTTTCGTCGTTGAAAAATTTTTCTTGTTTTGTCCCACGTATAATAAATAGGGACGTCGACATACAGTAACGTCTTTGCGAATGGATCCGTTTGGCAAAGTTGGAAAAAAGCTGTTAATGTTGTGTTCTGAGGTGGTTCGCTTGCAATTTTTCTAGCCGAGTCTTTTGTGAAGTAAACTCTCTGTCCATTCTCCAAATGTACTGCTAGATGTTGCACAGCTGGTTCGCGTTCGTGTATGGGAAAACTAAAAATCCTCCACGCTGCTTCGTTACTGTTGATGTATCTTCCCATTTGGTACATGAGTATCTCATCATTTCTGTTATTTTGTTCGCTATTTTGGACTATTTGAAATACTGCCATATCACTACCTTTGTTTACGTACTTACATATATATTTAATAGATTTTACTGAATTGCAATATTCAACGTTTATGTGTGCTTGGAACATTTTAGAAAGTAGTGGGTTATATGGTACTACCCATTGATTATCTATTTCCAGTTCATCTCTGCCTTGTATTCGTATTTTTGCTGTGAAACCACCGTTTTTCGGTGATCGTCTTCTATATTTGGGATAGCCGTCATCTTCAGTTTTTGTATCGTCTACGTATGGTTTTGGATATTTTTTTGTACATTTTCCATCACGCATGCATGGCGCATTAAAGTTTAATGGTCCACATGGTCCGTGAATCATGTTTTTCACTACTATGCTGTATAGTTCCGGATCTTTTTGTGGATTGGGAAATTCAGCTTGGATGATTTTGTCGATATCCGTGAGATAAATTTTATCGTGTAGCCATATGAGATTGTGTGAGTGAGGTAATCCTCGTTTTTGCCACTCGATTGTATACATCCAGCATCTAACGGTTCCAAAGATGTGGTATTTTGTGATGACTTCAATAAATCTTATTTGTTTTTGTCGAAAAACTCGGGCTATTATGTCGTGTCGATCCATGGAGGTTTGTCCATATTTTAGTTGTTCTTTGATTTCTGGCCATGATGAGTTGCATGTAAATGTTATGAAGAGATCAGGTCGTCCATATTTTCTTACGTAGGTCATGGCATCTTGAGTATATTCGTGCATATGTCTTGGACTTCCTATGTATGATGAGGGTAAGATTACCATTGTTCCAATATCGTCAATATTGCCGTCATTTATGATCGCATCTCGAAGGTGGATGTATTCTTCTGTGCGTAGTTTCTTCTGATTCAGTCTTATGTAAAGCATCCGTTCTGCTTCTATTTTTGCGTACATATCTACCAGAAATTGTTGGAATAAACGGCGAGTGTTGAGAATGTGATTGTATATTTCATTGTCTCTGATCATTAAGCGGTAAGCATAGAACTCCTTGGAAGTGACTTTTTTGTTTGTTTCTATGCCTGTTTCAGGATGAATTTGTTTTATATTGAAATGATAACCGTCCTCTCCGTGCAGAAATATTAAAGGATATTGAAGAGAATCATATGAACGGTGTGTCTCTGCAATGCGTTGTAGTCCTTTTCTTCTTCGTTGTAAAATTATGTCACGGCTTGTATTTTCATTGTCCACAATTACGATGGCGACTTCATCTATCTGAGGTGCATTAAATCTACGTTCGTGTTCTCCACGTGGTCTTTTATCGGCTCGAATCACAATTTTATAGTCATCAGAAATCATGCGATCTAGTGTTGTTTTGAATATGTAAATCAGTTGATTGTATTTGTGTAAGATCCTCTGTACATCTTGGATTATTTCGCGTTTCAATCCATTAAAATGTGTACTTCGTTGATCAATTTCTTGTTCTTCATTTCCAATGAAATATACTTGCAGAAATTTATAGTCATCGTTAGGCATTGGTAGTAACGATCCTATTTTGTGATAAATTTGCCCTTGAATTGAAAATACATATTCAAATTCATCTCTATTAGTGTTAGTCGAAGTAACACCGAAAGAAGTCATTTGAAAGCAGGAGTTGTATGATCTTATATTTTGAAGAAAGTGTTTTGATTCTGGTGTTTCCCCGGTCATGTAATGTAGAAATTCCTGCGGAGGTGCTTCCAGTGGTGGTAATCGAATTTTTCCATTCATGCAACAGAGACCTGGTGTTTCTTTACTGAATTTTTTCGCGTGGCAAAATTGGCAAATGTTATTCATTTTTCCGATCACAACATATTTATGATTGTAATATTTCTTCGTCGATTCGTAGTGGAATGCTTCCTTTGTTAGATTATCTTTTAAAATTCTCGATTCTTCAATAGTTTTATTTTCGCTTCTTTCTTCGCTTTTTCCGCTTCTCAGGGTGCTCATTCTGGTTCGTTGATTTTGTAAACGTGCTTCGCGCTGTTCTTCCGTTTCATTTCTTCGATATTCTTTTTGTTTCCGCCGTTTCGCTGCAGAACTGGCAAGATCTCCACCTCTTTTACGTCTAGGCATTATATTCTGTAAAATATAAATTAAATGAACATTTTATAGACAAATATATTATTACGTAAACGTGGGGCACGTTGAGACAAAGAAAACAAAATTATTTAATCTTCAAGCGGTCGCGCGATATTTTGTTTACGGCCAAAGTATATCGATTCAACGCCGCGCGACTACTTGAAAGTTAAGGAAATTACAATTAAAAGAAAAGAAAAAAAAACCATTAGAATTAATTAAATACATTATTAAAAATACTCACATTTAATATTTCACAATAAAGGCTCACAGATAACTTTTTTTTTTCTTCACTTCAAGATCATGAATTAATTAAACACACTATTAAAAATACTCACACGTGATACTTCAAAATAAAGGCTCACACAGGTAACTTCTTTCTTTTTCGTTTCGAAGTGGCTTGTTCCGCTGTTCAAATCGAATTAATTCTGGCGGGCGACACCGGGCTCTTATATATTCAGAAAGCTAGGCTCTAGGGTATTCCAGAAAGTTGGCTTTATGGAGACTATACACATGAAGTGTATAGTTGGCTCTAAGATATTCGAGAAAGATGGCTCTAGGATATTCAAGAAAGTTTGGGAATATTTACTTTCTCACACCTTCTAGGTATAGAATGTTCTCGACGTTATCGTTCGCCGTAACAATAGGTTTTGCAGCTGTAGCATACGCAGTAAAGGCGCGAAATTTAAAAACTTAAATTTTAAAATGTTTTCAGAAGTAATTTGAATAACTAAAATGATATCGCTTTAACTCCAACATATAAGTTAGCTACTGCTGTATAAATACACAAAATTTAATAACTTTATTATGGTAACAAATGTAATTTAAGACTTTATTGAAATGAGAATTTTAAATTTCGCGCCCCAAATAATCGTTCTTTTAAGTCCATATTGTGTACAATGAATGAAGTTCAACTATTTGACAACAGATGGCGCGACTACACTTACTTTCCAAGTTGAAGGGTTGGAAAAGCCCTTATATCTTTAAAAACACACCCTTTAGGTTAAAACGGGAACTTTCTTGTTCGAGGGGGGATAAAGGGTTATGGTAACAAATGTAATTTAAGACTTTATTGAAATGAGAATTTTAAATTTCGCGCCCCAAATAATCGTTCTTTTAAGTCCATATTGTGTACAATGAATGAAGTTCAACTATTTGACAACAGATGGCGCGACTACACTTACTTTCCAAGTTGAAGGGTTGGAAAAGCCCTTATATCTTTAAAAACACACCCTTTAGGTTAAAACGGGAACTTTCTTGTTCGAGGGGGGATAAAGGGCTATCACACTATATAAGTCCCTTTATCGTGATGGGACTCCTTTTTAAGTTTTATCGGCACGCACATTTTATCAACTTAGTTTTATTATATATAATGATTATAGCTATGATCCTATAAGACATTTTTGAATACGGGGTCATAATAATTTTCTACTATTCAGTGAATGACTTGAAACCTATAGAGTATCCGAGATTCAGGTAACGTGCACTTAGAATGCTTTCTAAAATGTACCATAATAATAAAATGTACTTACCACCTAACGGAGGTCCAATCAAATTAGCCAGCCCTTGCATCAACAACAGCAATCCATACGCGTTAGTAAACTTTTCTAAAGTTATTTGTTCTACTAATATAATACTAGTCAGGGAGTAGTTTGCGGCGATGCAAGCCCCGAAGGCACCGGACGCTGAGGCGATAGCTAAGTATGTGGAGAGTAACGGCATCATCAGGGTCACAAGCCCGCACAGGACCATACAACCGGCGTACACCACGCTGGCGTTCACACACTCCCAATCTCCCACCCAGCCTAGTAAGATCTGGAAATAAGGTGTATTTATTGTTAGATTTGCAGGTATATTGTACTAATGTTCTTAAATGTAAACACGGGAATAAAAAATGGGGGGGGGGAATGTATAAAGTAGTGTAGTTTTGCAAGGAGGCTTTCTAGCGCCCACTTAATCTGCTAGTACTACACGTGCACAATAAGTTGAGACCTAGGGACGGTGATTAAGTCTGATTTGTAACACTGTTGTGATGATAATCCGTTTGTGTGACGTAGATTAGAGGTTTGAATCGGGAAGTTAATTAGTTGATAGTACCATAGATGTACTCGTACAAGCTACTTCTGTGGGCAAGTTTTAAGCGTGTTCGCTTACTAATCGGGTCTCAACTTACATTGTATATTCGCCATAACCCAAAGATCTACTCAGTTTTTCTAATAGAATCCTAAATGCAGCTTACAGTTAGTAGTAATTAAGATAAATGCGGTTCTCGCCTTAGAAATATAAGGTCGCGGGTTCGATTCCCAGTCGTGCTCACACCTTTGTGTCTATTGTTTCATCGCCGCTACTTAATATCGGTAACAGTAAGAAAACCGGCATGTCGAAGAACTAGGTAATCATTCGAGGACAGGTGACATCCACACATAAAACTGCTGGACGGAATTGGATGAAATTTGGGACAGAAGTAGATAGTCTGGATTAACACTTAAGCTACTTAATATCACAATACCACGCGGGTGAAGCCGTAGGCAGAAGCTTATCTAAAATTGTGATATGTTATGATAGTGTGCTAGTAGCCATTTTTTTAATTAATTATCTTTAGATCAGAGTTCATTCGCCTTCTTAACTGAAGTATCGAACCTTCTAGATACAATACTTTTAATAACAATAATTATTACATAATTGTCTGTGCGCCTATTATCTAACTGTTATCAGCTGAACAAAGTTGGTAATATAGGTCAAGTTGGGGCCATTACACAGATAATACATTGCTTAGTAGAGAATTATTAATTGTTCTCATATAGTAAGATAAGATATGTTATGAAATATTGACCACAGATTGTGAAGATGGATTTTGTGACGCCTTACGCTGCCCGCATATGGCTGCCCGCCGTGTGCGGACAGTGTATAGCAAATTTTTCCACCGATTTTGTGCAACACAGTACAAAACTCAAGGCGACGCGTTGAGGTACAAAAATCGGTCGTGGCCGGGCTACCTTACCCGAAGGCGTAGATGAGTATACTTATCACCCACCTCCCGCCGGCTAAGATAAGGTTGCACGTAATAGAGGGCGAGCCTAATGCAGTTTAAACTGCACAATGCCAACTTTAAACCATTACTAAGACTTCAACTATTAACGTCTTTTTGCTGCACCTGGGATTCGAACCCAAAATTTCTGGGTTATTAAGCGAACATGCTTACAACTTGACCAACAGTTATACAAGTACACAAGCTGATAATAAATATGAAGAACTTCTAAATACTTAAATAATAAAAATATTTAAGGGTAGGCCGCTCTATGACTAATTAGTCTGGGAAAGTACCTCTAGTATCAGAAGTGGGAGCAGTCTTTTTACGGTATTATCTAGGTATGACACAGCCATTTTTTAGTAATATGGGCTTCTTCTTAGGCCTATTTAGGAGGTACACTTTTGATAGCCAGTGCCTGTCGACATCTGAAGTGTCTACAGACCCAGGTTTCTCTAATGTTCATAGGTTACAGCAACCGCTTACTATCAGATTTGGCTACTTATTACTACATATAAATAAAGGAACTCACCTCCCCAAACATATTAAGTATGCCTATAATAGAGATGAGCATTGAAGACTGAGACTCATTGAACCCCATTTTAAGCGCATTGTCAGCTATGTACACGTATGGCACATCATACCACATGTACAGCAGGAAGTTTGATATTGTGAACACTAAGAACGCTGGGTTCAAGAAGTGAGAGAAATCTAGAACATCCACTGCGAGGTCCCAGAAGTCCCATAAACCGGCGTACCATTGGACCTGGAAAATAAGGTAAATTATAAGTTTAAATCACGTTTTGGATGCCACTTTCTTCAAAAATTGTATGAAATTGTATTTGGCAAAAGTTGGTGGGATATTGGAAAATAGCTAATTTCGATTGATTCATTCAAGTTCTTGTCTTTCAACGAACCAATCAAAATTAGCTTGTGGTCGGACAATATGTAAAGCTAAGACAAAGTTTGGAGAGCGCGAGTGCTAAGCTGTTCGGTGTCTATATAGGCATCTGGTCTAAATTAAAAAACCCGACCGATTTTTTTTTATTTTAAATTTTGGCTTTTTAGGCTAACTATCTAAGAATACTTGGGTTAATGAGATCTCTGGAAATTAATTCAGCTATTCGAAATAATATATATTCGCAAAAACAACCCTTCCTGGGCAACGGGGCAATTGGTAAGTCAATCATGGACTACGTCAATAAGCAACCGATGAATCGTTTCAACAGCAGATGGAATTAATTAAGAATCAGTCGACAGCAACAGTAATGTCGGTGTTGATAGTACACCCATTGAAGTAGAATAATCAATTTTATCCATTCTACCATAGCTTGGAGTCATTGATCTACCTTTATTTGTTTGATTGGTATAGTAACGCCCTATTCAACCTACTAACCGGATTGGATAAAATTTTGTACACATGTAATTTACTACCTGGTCATTGATCAAAGATTTTTGGTTATATATTATAGTAGTAAATAGTTTTCAAACTGTTCTCACCTTTTCTTTGGCAATGGTAGTCATCGAGTTCTTGAAGATATTAGGGCAAGAGGAAGCTCTCAGTCTGTACCTATTGATGTTTAACATAGCACCCCTATACGTTAAAGAGTGGCGATGCAGCCTCAAATCTTTCAAAAAGGCTGGCGGTTTCTTCGTAGAACCTGTCCCTTGTCTCCGCAACCAGAGGGACACTGCTGCTTTGTCGTGGAAACGCCCTGAGTTAGCCTCTGGGGCCCTCTCGACTGTAGTGGGCGACAGGGCTTCAGACGCAGCACCTGTCTCACCCGCAGGTGACATTAAAGCCCTGGGGGGCGACTGCTCATTCAGTCTTCCGCTGTCGCTAAAACTTCTCGATGGCAGCATCACACCAGGGTAATTCTGCGCGAGGATGGCGTACGCCCGACCTTTGTTTGACATCAACTCGAACACTTCCAGTGACACCCCCTCACCACCAGTCATAAACGTCGGCAGATCTACTAATGAACTAAACTGAGGGACTATAGGCGAAGTCACTACTTCTATATTACTATTTTCGGCGACTTTCGTCGATCCAGCTGCACTACTTTTACTATCCGAAAAGCTATCGGCGGAAGAACCGTAACGCTTGTTTCGTTTTCTCTCGCGTCGTCGTTTTCTTTCTTTCGCTCTCTCTTCATTCATAGTGACCGTCCAAGGAAGATCTCTGAACAGCAGGCCGCACACGGCCATGTTGAGGAACAATCCGGCCAATATTAACGTCGTCCCTCGCCACCCGTACTCATCTAGTAATACGTTTGTCAAGGGGGCAAAGATGAACGTTCCAATGCCGCTTCCACACACCGATATTCCGGTGGCCAGCGAACGTTTCTTCTCGAAGTAATACGCCACGATAACGACAGCGGCAACGTAACACAAACTCAATCCAAATCCGGCCATGATGCCGAAAGTTAAAAACAACGTCTCCATGTTGTCTACGAACGCTGATATGACGAACCCGATGGCGGCGAGGATCGCTCCAAAAATCGTAACTATACGGCAGCCGTAGCGGTCCGTGAGGAAGCTCGCAATGGGACCGGACAGCAGTGGCATAGCCATAAAGATCCCGGCTATCCATGCCGTCTTACCCTTACTTTCACCAAAGTATTCCAAGAAATGCGGGAAGAAGACGCCGAAGCTAAAGGTGATGCCGTCAGCGATGAGGTTGACCATGAAGGAGGCGAATACGACGACCCAGCCCCAACCACCGTCGGGCGGGCGCGCCTCCGCGAGGAACGCATCCTCGTCGTCGGAGGAGCTCGAGCCCGAGCTGGAGCCGGAGAGCGAGTCGGGCGCGGGCGGCGACTGCGCGTCGAACTGCACGTGCAGCTTACGCGGCACATGCTCACTAGCACTGGCACTAGCACTGACACCGAGCGGCGCGCGCAGCAGCGGCTCGCTCTCGGGGATGGAGGCGAGCGCGCGCGTCGCGGGCCGTGAAGTCTCTGGGTCGCTTATGGCCTCCGCGGGAGAGGAGGAGATATCGAGGGTTTCGCGGGGTCCTCTTTGGAGCGGCCGACCGTTCGTGCACTCCGGCGGCGACGAGACGCGCGCGCGGTCCATTCCGGCGTGGCGCGACGGTACTGCGCACGCAGCGACTGCAGCGCGGGACTACCAGGCCGCCGGGCTTCCATGCGGACACCACACCACCGCCGTGACCTCATGCTGGAACAATACAACAACATTATCAATCATCGTATGCACAATCTGTGCCTACAGCTGTTTACAACGCAATATCAACACTGCGCAGTCACCTGATCTGACCTACCCACTCACAAAGCGGAGTCGATTTTGAAAGATTGACTCTTCAATCTCAAGAGATTTGAAATGAGTATATAATGGTCGAGTACATATGCAGCGGAAGTCCAAAGTGCTAAATCGTCGTTCTGCAGAACATACTGATTGGTGTACAATAGGCCCCGCGAGAGACCGAGCTTAGAACTCGCTCCTTATTTATAGAGACATGAATTTGACCAATTTATTAGGACCTTATAATGTGATGTTATTTTACTCCAGAGTAACATCCATCACAGTAGGTAACAAAACCATACCTAACATGAAATCTATAGGTACTTAAAAATCAACATAATAGTAATTTCAAGCAATTGAGAAACATAAGATAAAGACATAAAATTAAGATTTAAATTAAGATACCATAATTAATCATAATTAGCCAGCAATGGATCATTAGGTTTATCTCTTTAGATTCAACATAAAGATTGCACAAAAAATCCTAATTGAGTCAACCTTTGCTCTCTTAATAAAACGAAGGTAAGGACACTTACTCGTACCTACAAGAGGGCAAAGATTAATAGGATTGGATACAGTGCCGTTGTGTAAGACCAAACTTTAGACACAAAATAACTAGGCTTTAGATTTTAAGCGAAAAGTCGCCCATGCGGTGGATCAACCAAATCAAGTCTGCTGTGGGAGGTCCCTTAAATGAGTGCAGTAGGATAGCCTCAAGCAGGGAGAGATGGCGAGACGATAAGAGGCGTATTAAAAATGCCCCTTTAATACAACATGACTAACACGACCACTCTGTCAAGAATGTTACGACGATGAAGAGATTTCAGCAATTTTAATGAGGAATGGACAGAAGTGTTTACTTGGACGATAATTCAATTATTCGTTAAATAATTTTTCCAATTGGATATTTCACTGAACGCAAACTGTACTAGATCGCAAAGGCTCTCTAGTATCCCGGCATCCCTGTCGGCGTTGACAGGTGCGAGGATAGAAGCTCGTTACATAAGCAGCAGAACAAACAAATTAATCATGCTAAAGTGCTTCTACTGACTTAACTATAAATACATGGATGTATTTAACACTTCTCCTTGCATCACGTAATTGATCTGTTAACCACACTCCACACAAATGTCATAACAAGATAGTTGATTGATTTATGTTATACGTTGGTCGTAACGCAGGTCACGGGTTCGAGCTAAAATACGTTCCTTATTAAAAGTAAAATCGTCAGTAGCAAATTGAATGCTCGCCGACTAGAACTGTTGCGTATGGGACTTGAACGTAGCCGGCGAAATGTCGACGTCGATGACATTCACTCCCGACTACACGTTCAGGTCATACAGGCAATATTTTGTGCGCTACACAAAAAAATAATATATACGTAGATACTCTAGATATTATGCATATATACAGTGTAAAAATATTAATTGTAACAACTATTTCACAAAAATATTTAAAAATAATTCGACTTTGAAAAATTGCTGTTGGGAAATTTCTACAGAAGGTCGTTTCCCGAAATCTGGCAACGTTTTAAATTGTTAGATCGACAAAATTGTGTTACATGGGAAATGGATATCATGGTTGGTAAGCATTAAATATAAAAAAAAGGATTGCAACAATTCAATACATCTTAAAAGAATTCGATAATATTCTATAATCTACCAGTAACATCTATCTTTTTACTAAACGCACCACAACAATCCCACTACTGTTGCTCCTGTAAATCAGAATCGACAGGGGCATGTAAAGAGTCTCGGATTTTGAAACCCAGCCAAGTCCCAGGACATCTAAACTGTCTTGGATCCCGCACGAATTTATTCTGAAAGATATAGATAGAGACTTGTAGCAATATCGATCTCAGTGTTCTCGGTCACGTTGTAGAAATGGTGAAAAATCGTAGCATGAAGAGAGAAAATCTTGCTCGACCCATGAGGTTCCTTCGACCATAAGTTTAACCGAGTTATCGTTGGAACGATACAGTGGAAGCGAATCTAGAAGAACTTCAAGCTAGCAATTGGCAAAAGGATGCAAAAGATCGCGGAAAGTAGCTAAAACACTTATGACCAAGACTTGGCCAATGAATTAGGTAAGTAATATCTGTCTATTGAATGAAATATTACCAATGGGATAATAATTCATGAACTCATCATAATTGATACTAAATAAGATGGCAATAACTAACACATGGGAAGAGACACGTGAGACACTGGCCACTGTCCAGACGACAGTTTACGTCAAGATTATAAATAAAACAAATGTTTTGGCAACATTTGTACGCAAATAGGTGTGTTCGTCTATTCAAAATATCTCAGTGAAACTAATAAATTTTCCACTTAAATATGGATCGGTGTCTGCATATTTTTGGGAGCTCTGGATGAGATCGATGTTCAGCATGGTAATAACACGATAAACCTTTTATAGAGAGCATGTATTAAAACGACCGAACGAATTCGACCCCTACTGAGCAACACTGAAACCACGATTGATCCGGGCAGCTACATAGGCAGGAATGTATAATAAAATGTTTTTATAATTAGAACCGTACGGATATTTTCGAAGACCCAATTGGAACTATTCTAATAATCAACACATACATTGCCGACAATACCGAATCATAATCATCAATGACTTGCTAGCGTCATACCACAGCAAAACAAAGACATAAACATTTTATATATTACCTAAATCTCTTTGCTGCAAAACACTTCTGATTGTATTTTCTGTCTTCCTTATGTCCATGGTCTTATCAAATTATTTTATTTCAAATTATAACAGATGCGAACTTTAAAGGCAATCTAAAATCTAGAATGATTTTGTAACTGGTATAGCGTAAGGCTCATTAAATTTTAACAAGGAATTTAACAAAGTTGGTACACCAAAATTGTTTTATAAAGTAATGTCAAAGTGTAAAGTGTAAGTAAACATTCCCTACATAGAAAGTTGTGAAACATTTATAAAATGAGTTGTATTTATTCAAAGTAAAACAGTCTTCGTTGGACGGTTTTATAATGGAAAAAAATGCGTCTGTATTTGATACTAGAGAAAAACACAAATTAAAAACATGTTACACACAGATGGAAAGCAATCTCAAACTGGGATACATAGTAAGATAATACATACTATATAAGGCTGTTGAAGATTAATTTCCACACTATAAACTATGGATTGGCAAATGTAGGACACCCAGACTAGATGAAGTGACGGTTGGTAAGAACAGCTGAAAGTATCCGCGGATCGTGCTCAGCGGCGTGCTTTAGGAGTGGAATTAAATTAGGCTGGTGATGATAATAATAATGGAAAAATATGATACGGTTAGATTTCAAATTATTGGTACAAGTGTGAAAGTAAGCCGCTAGGATCACTTTTGATGCTTAGAAACAGAGGCTGAAACGGAGGTGATCATAATGTCGATTTGCGGTCCGAGTCCGCATTAAACTTTAAACTATTGAGCACTTATCACAAGTAGGCAGTAATGCGGTTAGTGACGTGTACGGAACACTTGAAGATTAACACAAATCACCAGGCAGTTAAGAAAGGATGGAGCAGTAACAATTGAGTGACAACCGCCATCCTGTCACGGGATCTGAATTGGGAATGGTTTAAACAATGAGGGTACCTCGTGGCGCCGGCGTTTGGTAAGCTATTTTATCTAGATATCATAGCCTAGGGCCATCCTTGTTTTATTTTAGGTGCAAAATCTTGCCGTGTAATTAAGTGATTATGCAATATTCTATTAGTGAAAGAATTTTTAAAATGGGTCCAGTTGTTTTTCAGATTATTGGTAAAAAAAATCTGTAAGTGTAGATAGATGGAACTTGTTTGTTACACGGTTTGGTACTTCCAACTTTGCTGAAAACTTTTTCGCATAAGTGTAGGCTGCGGAGTCAGCGAAGAAAATGAGAAAGAAAACACGTAGAGCGGTGATAACAAGTATAAATAGGTATTATAATAAAGTGAATGGCTGTACAGCAGCAGTTTTTCAAAATTAAAGTTACGATTTTACATTTTAATCGAGACCACTAATAACTACGTACACACGACTACACATAAAGCTATACAAATCCAGTATAAGCTGCCCTCTTGTTGTACAAAAATTCTATAGAATGCGAGATCAGCTTATCCTGGAAATGTATAGCTTGATGTGTAGCCGTGTGTACAGTACACATGTACTAAAACATACATGGCGAAACTTCCAAAAACAGAATAAGTTTATCCAAAATCCCGCCAAATACCTAACTCCTCTTGATTTAGTGTTAACATTACAGTTTCAGAATCATTTACCAGTAAAAATGGATGAAGAGCAAATCGTACCATAGCCAGGAGAAAATAAAGTTTATTATTCTACAACAGCGTCAGACTACTAGTTTGGCGATGAGCCAACATGGTTCACAGTCTACACATATACTATGTGTTACATAATTCTGTTACGAAGGCTGTTTCGCAAAGTCAAAAACTTTACAGTAAAAATGTTAAGGAAAAAAATATTTGACGGAACGCTTTTCGTCGTGCGGATCATAAAATAACATCAGACCCTTAAATATAAACACCATGCACCTTTAAATGATTAAGTAAGACCAAAATGTATATTTGACATTGTGTGTGACCAAATGAAAGATTTAGATGATAATGACTAAACCATGAAAATTTAAAACGTGACTAAACGTGATTAACATAATTAGCACCCAATTCCCAAAAACCGACAACCCTAATTTAAGCATTTCTGTTATTTCTAGGTCGCAAAATGACCAGAAAATTGAACAGACTTTTAGGTGATAAGGTTGATAACAAAATAGCAGTAAAATCACCAATTCCAATGTTATCTTCGAGTCGTAGGTCACACTGATAAGTGATACCATTAAACGTCATTGGTTCGTTGGCCAGCTTGATGAATGAAGAGGTGACTGATATGATAAAATTGCCCAAAATCGTAAAACTTTACACATGAAATATTTAAAACCGCTGTAGAGAGGAAGAGCACAGACATATTCTCCGCTCTATACACAGGCCAACTTGGAAGAGATCTTCTCCTGATAGAATAAACGCACCGTCATAACTTTTGGTTGTTTTCTTGGGTGTGAGTAAAGTAGCCAGTGCCCATCAGCATCTAAGAGACCCTGGTTTTGCAAGCATCCACTGCAGTGAACGTTTACCATCAGGTGGGTGTCATGACTGTTTGCAACTTGGTGGTATAGGACAAATTACTACCGATTTTAAACGACCTATATAGGACTTTCGGTGTAAGCCCGATGACCAAGACTAAATTATGACCAATCCCAATTCCTGACAGACTAACCGAGTAAATATAGGTTGGTCAAGAAATAGGAACCAACAACAAGTCAATTACACAAATGATCATTGGCCGTTTCCCTAGAAGCATCGTTATATTTGAGATTTGACAAAGAAGTCATCTAATGATAAGTGTGGTAACTTCCGGACAACAAAATTAGGTAAACAGAGAAAGAAGATATATTTAACAAGAAAAGGATTACGAGAGGTTACTTAAGCTTAAATAAAAACAGGAAAAGGTTAAAAGTTAAGTCTTAGAATATGTAGGAGAATCTATAGACCTAGGTGAAAGCAATAGAACTGAAAGTAATTCACTTTATCACGTAATTAGGAACCCAAACAAAATAAGAACATGCAAAATACGGTTATCTACATGTGATAATAATAACACAATCCGACATCTTCCAAGAAAACTACATGTACTGAACTATTGATAAGTTAACCTATCGTACGTTCCAGACTAAATGACACACGCGGATAATAAACGTAATGTAATACAGACATATCGAATTAAGTTACACAATCTTCACATTCACTATCGCAATTAAACGCAATTTATTATAAGACCTGCGACCTCTAACAATGACGTATTTGTTATAGGACTAAGATGTGACAAAAGAATTATTATGTACATATGTTAGAGAAATTTAAAACTATATTTTAAGTAAAAAATACCGGTTTTTAGTATTCGGTGGGAAATAATTACAAAAAATTAACAAACGAAAGAAAAATACAACTATAAAAAAATATTAATTTGAATTGGACATCAAAAACTAAGCAGCGCAGCTAACTGAGCAGCGGTAGCGCAGCGGTACGGGCCCCGCCTTAGAAAAATAAGGTCGCCCGTTCGAATCCTGGTCGTGCCCACACATCTTTGTGTGAATTGTTTCCGGCATATCCAAGAACTAATCATTCGAGGACATGTGACATCCAACAACCCGCATTTGCCTAAACTCTCTCAACTCATAAGATAGTTGAGAGAAGACCCGTGCCCAGTAATGGGACACTAAAAAGGGTTAAAGTGATCCAAAACTAAACGGGACTGGTAAACTGCAGCAACATAAGTACTTACTATGTGACTGACAACGGAGACCATCTGGTAGCCACTCGCACTATCGTATAGGCATAATTTCATGCTGTAATTTTCCGATATCTATCGTTTGATTAGAAGTATGAACTAAAGATAACGTTGCATGTAATCCTAAATTTGTGTTAAAAAGTAAACGAATTCCGAAATAAATCAAACAAGTACAGTCCTAAAATTAACACGTGAACAGCAGCCAATGTAAATAAACACAGACGCACCTTAGCTTGAGCAGACATTTTGGCACGCAATCCAAGCAACGAGTACTTGCCAAAAGTCGATATTTCCAATATTATATTCCGCCACATTTTATATACAATCATAATGATCCCGCACACATTTTGTTTAGAAAACCACTTTCTAAATTATCCACACAATTTTCAAGATCCAATTTTTTTTACTCAGTATAAATTCACCATTCGAAGTCACTGTTTTAAACACACAATTACCGTGAAATAAAATATTTTTGATATCATTTGGGATTGTAACGCTAGCCAGACGTCCGTCACGAAAACTCTTCGAGTGCACTTACTTCATGGCTGGCGATTCGCGTGCGCTCCGAACGCTCATTATTTAATAGGCAGATAAAAGATTATCTATTGGAACGTCCTCGACCAATACAAAGTTAATTCAAGTATACTGACTAGATACGAATAACACAACCATTTGTCCAAAGAGGTCATGAGAATGATGCACAGAGTGTCACTGTTAAGATTACAAAGCCAAACGCATTACTAAAGTTAATGATGAGCATACACGTGGATCTACATAAGGCAGTTAAATTAACAAGCAAAATAATCACCACTGCCAAGAAACGAGTTACTAAGATAAACACAACTGTTTCAAATACTGAAAACGGTATTTAAAGACGGTAATATATTAATATTTACTTCGAAATTCTAGAGTAACAATACTAAAGAACTAATATGAACAAAACTGGACACACGAGGTACACAGTGAATAGACGGCGCAAAACTGAATGATGTATCCAAAGGTCCATAGCCGGCACACAAACCGAGATAAATGTCGTCAACTGAGATAACAACTAGTGACCAGAAATTGGACCTCTAATAATAAAGATGATATTTATAGTCATTTAAACTCACTTGATAACGTTTTGTTTTATCCGGTTTGAAATGTTAGGCTAATTAATAATGGAGTTGGTAAGAATCAATAAGCTATCAAGGCGAGATATCTGGTGTTACACAAAAAAATTGTGACCTTCAAGATATTAGCATCGATTCCGTTGTTTCCTGAATTCAAGTATTGCTACTTTTTATTAGGCTATTAGTAGCTATAACTATAAACCGCTGATAGCCAGTAACTAAGTTCGAGATGCCAAACCATAAGTTCCCGTTTGGTGCTTCACTATGTTTTCAGTCGAGCATGTTTCTCGTGGCATCAGATAGCATAGCTGTACATTGTAAATAGACTTACTAAAATGATGGTAATAATGTAGTAATTAAAGAAGAAATTCGTTTTGTAGCTGTTGAAACCATTACTCGCTAAAAAAAACTTAACACATTGAATGGGGCGAATTTAGCTAATAAATAAGATCTCCTCTCCAAGAACTCTATTATCATATTATATAACAAATTATCTTTCATAAATATATGGAGATGATTTGTTACATCCACCTAATATTTACATTCAACAATGTAGAATTGTTGACAAAAGACTTTATAAACAAGAACTATTATTTTGGTCTAATGTAGTTAAACATTTAATAATGTTTCTTTATTTTTCAAGGCTGCATTTAGTTTTTATATTTAATGAACGCCTCAAAACAGTAACAAAGCAAATATTTAACGAAGTGTAGTACAAATAATAAAGGCTTTCAGGTTTTGTCTTAATGAGTAAACGTCATGGAAATAATTTTAAGTAATTATGTAAAAACATTTTATTTCTAGACTTTTTTTTCGGCTTCTTAGATTGACCTAAGTGACAGAAATCATAATTGAAATAAAAGCCGTCCAAGCGACTTTCCTCCCTCTTTTTATTATTGACCTTTGTATACCTACGTGTAACTACGGTGAATGCAAATTCAATTAAATAAATTTTGTTTCCAACGGGTATCACTCGACCAGAATTTTATTTAGTAATTCGTAGGAAGATTTTGTGTAACCTAGGTGTAAGGAACACTGATGCGTCGAACCAATAACTGACTACGTACAAGACACGTGCCTAAACCGATAATACAATTATGTATTGTTTATACTAATGGCTTTTGTCGACTGTGGCAGTTATGCGTCATTCTAGCAATTTTAATATTTTAATTATGCTCGTATGTTTAAACTAAGTAAATTAAGTAAATATTTAAATGAAACTGCGGAGGGGGTATTGTAAAGTTATATTATAGAGAATAATAGAAACATTTTAAAAGAAGATGCGATAAGGAAAAATACTTAAATACTGAACATGCCACAACTAAAATAAATGTCTAATTTAAGCAGGATTTCAAGTCAGGAAATAGGTCTCTCTAACAGTAAATACTGCAAATAATGCTGTTAATACTGCAGTGCAAGACATAATTGTCTACGATTGTAAAGTACTTAAATAAAGCCATTTAGATCACTATACACAAGATAACACTATCACTGTATTTAGAAATGATTATTCAGCTTTATTCAAACTCTTATCTATGGAAGAGTACAATGAATGATGATTTTCTCTCGCTGGAATTATAACTTAAATAAGTCACACATATTTGGAGCGATATTATGCGTTGCTGTCGTAAACTATTCAGACTTTTAGAACATACGATGTAATAAAGTAAATAACGTGGCCCTTCCTTAGCAGTCGGGTAAAAGACAGATGCCAGTGTCCTATACTATAGTCCTTGTAAAAGAACTTCGTTTTAATAGCAGCAGGATAATAAAGTAAGATATTCTCTGACGAATTCCAAATCATTTGTCTGTGAAATAGTAAATGACTTAGAAACAACAAATGGAGCGTAAAGTTGCAATCAAAATGCTAAGTTTTCTCTGAGTAATCATTACAATTAGCAAGCTCTGGATGATTCCAGACAAGGTCGACGGACCGTCGCGGCGGCGTCGTCGGACTGCACGCTTCACATCACACCAATTTACTAGACAAAGCCCTAGAAGTTAAATTTAACTAAAAGCAAAACTGCAATGTATCATAAGTTCTGAAGAACAAGCTTTTTATTTAATATTTTACTTATACAGCTGGATAACTCAAAACAATTCGACAAAATTGTCAACCATATGTATTATACTGTGTTATCTTCATAAGTAAATATAAATTCTGAGATGTACAAATGTACAGATGTAGTAGTTATTGAAACTAGTAATTTGTCTGAATTTTCTTCTGAGGATATGACTCCTTCAACAATAAGAACGCAATGTAATAAGCGACTCTCCCTTACTTAGCATTGGTAAACGAGATGAATTCTAAACAGAAAATTTCTTGATAAAATCTCTGTCGATTGATGAAGGCTGCATGAAAATCCGTTCAATATTTTTTGGAGATCATTTCGAACATAACACACAGTTTCTTTGTTTTATAACTATAACGCAGGAACTAGAAAGATAATAGTCATATGAATTGCGTAATATCGGAAAGTAACTCTCATATTGAATGTTTTCCTTATTAATTCCTTTTATCTAATTTCGTAGAAACAATTTACAATATCAACAAAACGTAAATAGATAACAAACCATCATTCAGACACGAATAAAAATATATAATCACACGTTAAGTGGGAAGGAAGACAGAAGGTTTATCTCTGTAAAACATACTTTAAGAAATAGTAAATACTACACAGAATAATTTATTTTTAAGATTTTAAAAACAATGGCTGTTGAAAGTGAAAGTAATGTCCACAATACGATCAGGTCAGTTAAAAATGAAACAATAGAGAAATCTTAAATGGATTTCTGTAAACTGACATAAGTATACCTAACTAGAAATTCAAAGTTTCGCAATGTTTATAGACTAAAAAAATTCATAAAATATCATAATTCATAATGCTATAAGACTCTTTAGTTAAAATGGACTGTCTCGTTCTTACTAGTATAAATGTCAAGATGAGAGACACAAACCAACGAATTATAAATCTATTTTAACTATAATAAACTTTTATGACGTTACGTTTTCTAATTATTTACATACAAGTAAATTAATAAGCAGCGACTCCTATAAAATCCTTACGAAATCATTTTCATTCCGTCGAATGGTATCGTAGCATAATGTGTGTCCCACAGTTGGGCACAGATCTTCTCTCAACGATCTAGACTTGAGTTTTGGGTTTAATCCACAGACGCTGGCCAAGGGCGGGTTGGTGAAGGTCACATGCCTTCGAATGATTAGTTCTTGGACATGCCAGTTTCCTCACGATGTTTTCCTTCATCGATATTGAGCAGCGGAGATAAAACAATTCACACAAAGATGTTTGAGCACGGGAATCTAACTTATATTTCTAAGGCGAGGCCCGTACCGCTGCGCCACCGCTGCTCTGCTGCTGCAGCTGTCCATTATATCAAAAAGATTTTTTTAATATTATTATGTACCTATAGACCTAATAGACAGTTCAATATCGAAATGACCTACAGGGCGACAATAAAGGCACGAAATGAAATATTTTACTTCTCGAAGTCAGCGAGTTCTACTCATTATGTCACACTTATGTGTAGAAAATCAATGAGGGTACCACACGGCATGTAACAAAATAATTCCAGAAGTTTCCAAGTTCTATTCTTATGTATCGCACTGTACGTTTGCTTTATTTTGAAAGCGTAATATATCTAGTTACACAGACATGTAATTTGTTTCGTTGGATGACAATTGATGTTAGTTTTACGAGCTGGGTTAACGACACATCTCGATTGACTGAAGCATGCGCGTGACCTTCTGAAGGGTGAACTAGTAAGTACTAAGGACAATAAAACATTTACCAACAACAAACTGAGAGCGAAAATTTGGTAGAAAATAAAACTGATCTATATTTTAAATCATAAATTCATAATAACGTACAGACTATTAAACAGTCTAACCCTCGTATCCATAAACGTATTTTAAGCTCAGTACAGCTAAAATAGGTTTCTAATTCGTCGGTCTGTCATCTTGACATTTCTACTAGTAAGAAAGAGACAACGTTCATTTTAACTGAAGTCTTATAACATTTTATGAATAAGGTCGTAAAGCTCTAATTGAAATCTGCTATATTACAACGAAATCTTATTTCATCAAATAAGCCCCTGCAGTTAGTGATGCAAATTAAAAGGAATTATGTATTCGTCAGACTAAATTAGTCCCCAGCTGGACGTACGCGCTGAAGGGCATGGAAAAACCGATCAAATAGGAAAGAAAAAATTTTCGAGTGCTCAGAGCTGACGAATAGTAATGTTTTTAATTCATTATTTTCGGATAGTACCTATAATTTTATGAGTCTCATCCAGCTGTACAACTGACGTAACGACGATTTCACAGTAAAAACAGTCAACAGAGACAACAATACTGATTAATTGCTCGAGATGCTTTATTGCTATGATTAAAAATCATTGATATGGAAGACAGTACAAAACAGTATACGTACCAGTGGCGAAGAGTCCATACAAGCCCATTCCCATCGGCTTCCCTTTAGGATATCGTCAATATCACACGTACTTAATAATATATTATGTAACGCTTAAAAATTTTAAATAGCAACAAAAATAAGTATAGCATCAAGTGCAAGAACGATCGGTGACGGTACTAAAAAGATATTATTATCCTAAGTAAGAATTATTTGCTCCGGCTTCCCTTTTTCAGGCTTCCACCCTTCGCCACTCATGATGTCTGTGTGTTTACCTTTTACCAAAAACGGTTGGACAAGTTCTGCTGAAATTACCTATAATAACATTGCAGTGGCGAAGTCCATACAAGCCTATTACAATCGGCTTTCCTTTAGGAATAGATTAATATCGTTTACTTCATTAAAATTATGTAACGCCTAGAAGTTTTAAATAGCATTAAAAATAAGTACCTACAATATGAAGGTGGTAGTCGTAATAGAAAAATCGACGGTATTGAAGCTATATTATTTTCATGAGTAAGAACTTTTTTGACCCGGCTTCCCTTTTAGATTTTCACCTTTCGTCACTGTAACATAGTGTATTTTATAGGGTAATATGTTCCATTGCGATACTTTAGCTATATCCAGCTGGTCACATAAAAAGTCATTGCTAGGAAAGATCCGAGAATAGACAGAAGTCGCCAAAGCAGAACTATTCCGCTGTGCACAGGAGAGGAAAGTTTTCAAGAGCTGATGGTAGGTAGATCATGGAGGTTTCCAGTAGTGGAAGGACACTAGAAGAAGAAGAAGACATTAGCTGGACGAAAATTTCGAGTTCAAATTCCGAGTCTCTTCTGCGTGCTGCTGTCGATCCTGACTCGTAGGAGCGGTGGTGGGCTGTCCTGAAAAACTGGACGTAGTAGGTTCTACAGTAGAATATTACCACCAAAATTTGAAACTGTAAACAGTCTTTTACAAGTAGTAGGGGCTGTGGAGAGCCATTAGTAAAGGTCAAGACCACTATTATCCCAAGGCCAACTTTTACAAGACACTCACGAAATATCAAATGCCAAGATTTGGCTATAAATTACTATGTTTAGAATGCTTTATCGCCGTTTTTGTTAAATAACTGGGGAAAGTGTTCCTACTAAAATAGCTGGGTGAATTAACATTTATTTTAGGCCTACTAGCGTCAATACGCCATGTATAGTCCTACTCACATTGTTAACAGATAAAACAGATATTATATTAAATGAAAAACACACAGCGTTGCAGCAAGGTGCTTGCTGGTGAGTTTTGAAGACTTCTATGGGTGACAGAAGACAGATCGCTGGAACCATGACAGTGACTTAATGCTTCAGTGAAAGAGTCAAAGGTAACCACAGACTATGAAAACTGGTAAGTTCTACATACTTTTCATAAAATCAAGGCAAAATTAAAACAACTTCTTGAAAAAAAGGTTGAGCCACTCAGTGAGCTATTAATTTTGGCAGGGTTATACGTAATTGTGCGGTTTAAATTGGATAGTAGGGAATCGATTTGCTTAACTCTGCCAAAATTGATAAAAAAATGAGAAGCTCGAATAAAATCAACAACTCATCGTAGGTACTAGAAATGAATAATCTATTTTGTAACATTAACACAGTATTTACATAAAATATAAGAAAATAAATAGACTAATTCTAAAATTCTATCTTAAAAACTAGATAAGGCGTCAAAAAATTCCTCCGAATCCAGGCCTTGGGGGAATGTGCCCAGAAGGCTGGCAGCATTGCCACGTTGTATGGCAATGCTAATTCTTTGACCAAGATGTAGGTCAGCCCTCTGGTCACGTGAAGAGTCTATTAAGCGCCTAGAAATTTCTTTAAAACGTGGTCGGGCGCTCAGGCCCCACGGTCCAAGCGTTTCAACCCCAAACGGCTCAAATAAATAATTTGTGAGACGTGTGTGACGCGACTTAAGCTAGCCTGCATCTCGGCCAAAGGATTCGTATTCTAAACTAGTGTGGAAATGCTTCCAGTCTATTCTAACACAAATAAGTACGCTAAATAAAATCATTTAATTAAAAATTTAAAAAAATATTTATTAATAATAAATTAATTTATTTTAGTGATTACTAATTAATTAATTTAATTTAATTTAATTATTAAATTCAAGTATCTACGCTACCTGAAGACAACGATGCGGAAGAATTCTTTAGGCGCTTCAGTGTTGTTATATTATGTTTCGAACTTTAGTTTAGAATTTTTTTAAACTAAATGACATTATAATTTTGTAAATTTATCTTTCAAATAAATAACCAGGTAGTCTTTTCATTTTGTCTATACCTAAAGTAACGATGTATACCACGTAAAGGTAAACTCCACGCAGTTAACTGCTTAACCGATTTTGATATCATTGAAACAGATTTGCGCAAATGGCCTTGTATAATCTGCTTACCGGCTAAATATCAGTATATCTGCTGGTAGGAAATACCAGTAGGTTAGTAGGCATTTAGTAGGTTATCAACGGTACTGATAATAGGTAGATAGACAAAAACATATCACAAATCGATCTTTGGCTATCTCGAAATTATATTATTATACAGGGAGACTTTTTTATCACTGTCCAAATTTAAATATTACAATCTTTGTATAAAATAATGAAATACGTGTTTTTTCTTTTAGTACTGATTAGAACAAAATTATTGAAATATGACCTCATAAAGATGTCTCAAAATAGTGAACCTGTGTGGTAACGGAGCTACGAACAGACATCGCGAGTATCGCTTCCCTACCTTCACCAACATTTCATTGATAACTTTCATTCCTACAGTGCATTAATTATCCCTTCATACTTTTACAAAAATTGCAAATTGCAAAACGATTGTGCTTATAATTCAATATTAATAAAGTCTCCCTGTATATTACAGTACACGACAAAAACTTAATTTTTTCAAGATTTTATTTTACAAATTAAAATTAAACTACTTTTTAACGTATTTTATCGCGGTTTAAAGTTTAATTTAGATTTTTATTTTACAGCTTAATCGGCGCTGATGTGCTCTAAGCCTAAGCTAACACGGACGGATGAGCGGACGTAATAATAATAATATAGTGGGACATTAACACACACGGTCATCTGATCCCAAACTAAGCAGAGCTTGTACTATGGAAACCAGATAACTGGTAATATACTACTTAAAATACTTTTCTTTTGAAAGTACATACATACTTTAATATAGATAATGACACCCAGACTCGAGACAAACAGACGTGTTCATGACACAAATGTCTAACTTGGGTAGAAATCGAACCCACGACCTGCGGCCTGAAAAATCTTACCGACCACGCCATGAAACATGATAAAACGATAACGGTTCCTAGTTTATCACAGAACCCTACAATGTGACATGAGTAGGTAAGACAGTATTGTCTTAGATTTACGCGAATATCACACATTGAAATAAAACTACTTTTTAACGGATTTTATCGCGGTTTATTTTAGATTTTAGATCCCGACGTTATCCGATCCCAGTGCTTAATTTACTTGTACCAAAACCCAAGCAAAATCAACTCAGAATTCAAGACACTGTGAGCTTAGTTTGCTTAATCGGAACGCAACTTAAATATTAATGTTTGAAGGTAGTCAGTAATAATTGTGATTAATCTTTTTGGACACTTCAATCCACCCGTGAACATGAAGTCTGAAAAGACTTTGAAACGTCGGGATCTAAAATCTAAAATAAACCGCGATAAAATCCGTTAAAAAGTAGTTTTATTTCAATAGGTAAGACAGGTTAGACAGCTGTAGGCGAAACCGCTGACTACTATCCCAAAAGCAGTCGTACTTATGGGTAAAGTCACATATTCGTAAACAATAAACTTCACGTAGTTAGTAAAACTGGACAATAGCATCATTATAGTAATAAGTATGTACTTATGTACATTGTTTTTGTAACAAAGAGATTGGGTGTAACGTGCGCTTACAAACACGGCAGACGTTGTGACTGCTACTTACTAGTATTATTTGATATTGAGTTTTATTTATAGGTAAATAGAGTACATAATGGTAATGAGTAAAATATTAGAAGCTTCTAATATGCAATACGGTTATCTTGGATAGCGACAGTAACTAACAATGAGAATGTTATGTTTATGACCATTTCGACTTTTGCAAAAAAACTACTGAATAGATAGATTCTGATGGTAGCATATTAGAAGTCACGAGTTTTCTGTGGTTCTAATAATAATAATAATATCGTTTTCACACATACACACAGAGCCATGGAGGATTTTTGGGGGTTGTCACCTTCGTACGTGGGTGTACCTGCGTGGACCTTTAATTGAATCCCCACACGTGGTCCCCGGGTGGTGCAAATCAGGTGACAATCAACTGGTGGTAGTGGACCAGACAAAATCGCGCCGCCAAGCAGCGTTGACGTGTTCCGGTGCGATGTGTGGTGCAGAGAGGGTGGGTCGGAACTGTTGCTCCTGTAAGGTTTCTAACCATATGGAGGCTCATTCCACTGCCACATTCTCACCTAAAATCATTCGTAATCACGAGTGAATCGGCATACCTACTCTGCTAGAGCGTTTCAAAGGTGGCGGGTTCGTTCCCAGTCGTGCCCATCACCACACACATCTTTGTGTGAATTGTTTCATCGCCGCTGCTCAATATCAGTGAAGGAAAACATCGTTCATTCGAGGGCATTTGACGACATCCACCAACCCGCACTTGGCCAGTGTGTGAAACTGTCTCATCTCTCCAGATAGTTGAGAGAAGATTTGTGCCCAGCAGTGGGACACTAGTGGCCCGTCTATAGGTATGTGGGCCCCTAGACAAGTTACATAATAAAGCGATAGCGAAAGATAGAAAATAACAATGTTTGGGATTGACATTCACCTTCGAAATGTCACGTGACAATGATATGTAAATTCCATACATATTGTTCTATTCGTACTTTCGCTATCGCTTCGTTATGTAATTTGTCTAGAGGCCGGTCGGGGTGTGTGGTGATGACTAACATGACCTTGGTAATATCTCAATCCCGCTTAACTAATTAACATTTGACGGCCCAATGGCGTGGTCATACTTGCTTTTCACGCTGCAGGTCGTGGGTTCGATTCCCACCCATGTCAGACATTTGTGTGACAAACATGTCTGTTTGTCTCGAGTCTGGGTGTAATCCTACTAATATTATAAACGCGAAAGTTTTGTAAGAATGTATGGATGTTTTTTACTCTTTCACGCAAAAACTACTGGACGGATTGGATGAAATTTGGCACAAAGATAGATTATGGTCTGGATTAACACATAGACTACTTTTAACCTCGCAATCATACGTCAGGGCCGCTTAGTGGTGCAGTTTTGTGGTGCACGGCCGAAAGCTACCAGCAGTTAGTGGTCACCTGATTTGCACCACCCGGAGACCACCTGGGGAGATTCAGATAAAAGGTGCAGACGAAACCCAGCCCGCAACCCAGTTATCTATTATATAAAAATAAATCGCAGAATGTGTTGGTAAGCGCATAACTCGAGATCGGCTGAACCGATTTCGTTAATTCTTTTTTTAGAATATTCCTTGAAGTACAAGGACGGTTTTTACGAAGAGAGATAAAAAAATAATAAAAATGATGTGGTGTCGTGGGACACCAGGTAGGAACGAAGTTCCTTCGGCTAATAAAGAAAGAGGGAGAAAGAGAAAGGTATTATACACTACACGCTTGTGTATGCGACTGTCGCGCCTGCGCACGTCTCATTTAACGGTTTTATTCCACACACTTTTTTCCACGGATTTTTTCTTACGGTTTTACTATCACATTTTTTTCAGTTCGGTCGCGCAGCAAAATCCCTATCCCCTCCAAGCCTGCCGTAAGGAACTTCGTTCCAAAAATCCTCCGAATCAGCTTGATCAATTTTTATGAAATCGGGTAGGCCGTATTCTGTTTTCGGACCCGGCAGGTAGCACTGCTTTACCCGGCAGGATGAAGTCTGCGGGGTCCGCTAGTCTATAATATAAAAATGAATCGCAAAATGTGTTGGTAAGCGCATAACTCGAGATCAGCTGAACCGATTTCGCTAATTCTTTATTTAGAATATTCCTTGAAGTAGGTACGAGGATGGTCCCATAAGCAGAGAAAAATAAAAACTCCTCCGAAACGACTTGACCAATTTTTATGAATTCTTATAATATGTTTGTTAGGTCTGTCGTAATCTATTTCCGGACCCGGTAGATGGCACTGTTTTACCGGGCAGGACGACGTCTGCGGGGTCCGTTAGTACTAAATAATAACTAATTGTTGATTATAGGAACCGAATCGATAATCTAAAATAGGGCTAGAAATGTATATCTCTAAAATCCAATCTATTGGGATTAGCTTGACCCACATTAGCTAGTCTTGCACTGAAATAGACAGGCAGATACCACTAATAATAACCCTTTTTACTTTTAAGCCATCATCAGTACAATCCCGTCATTGCTACTCCTGTAGCCAGGATCGACAACGGCGCCGTGAAGACACTCGGGATTTGTACCCGGCCAAGTCCCGGGACACCTAAACTGTCTTGGATCCCGCAAGAATTTAATCAGAAAGATATTAGGAGTTGGAAAGATAGATTGTCCACTTCCCTCATTGCAAAACCATTAGTTCAGTAATTTTGGTGTGAAATATTACCTAGCAGTGGCGAAGGGTGGAAATTTGAATAAGGGAAGACGAAGAAAATAATTGACCAGTATTCCTTGGTTACTTACGCCGACTTTCATACTTACTAACAAGTATGCACTGCATTCTTGATTTGATGTAAAACTTTTAGACGATTTTTTATTTAATTTAGCACCGACGTAATATTAAAAAATTCCTCAAGGAAAGCCGATGAGAATCGTGTTTAAGGAATCTTCTCCACTGTTACTTAGTAAGAATTATAAAAAAAAGTAACTCGGTAGTTAATACTAATATTTGTACGAGATGAGCCGCAGTGCGGTATGCTCATCGATCGTCAGGCCTATCCCGGGTGTCCGGATGCCGGGCCATTAAACCGCCTAAAACCTTAATACTCAGGAAGGAAGAGACTTTATCAATGTCTTTAGTAGTTATTATAACTTTTTTTAATGTTTCTCAGAGACTGCCAGTGCCACGTCATTTTATAAGGTAGGTAAAAAATTAAAGATTTTCATGTAGAATCATTAGTGACATCAGCCTCGTCTTTGAAATATAAGCTCGTAATTGTTTCATCGCCGCTGCTGTTCAATATCTCTGGCTAAGAACTAAACATACGAGGACAACCCACCAACCAATACTTGGCCGGCGTGTGTGGATTAAGGCCTAAACTCTCTTAACTCGTAAGATAGTTGAGAGAAGACCCGTGCCCAGCAGTGGGACACTAAAAAGGGTTAAAGCGAGTGATGTAGAACCACTTCATCCAAGACATTTTTTTACTTTTCTTTTTCCTCTGTCAGTCTAAAATATTTAGGTAATTTCGTAATTTCTTGACGCGTCGGTCAAGTTGCAGTGCAGTTGCAGTTAAGTTTACGTCTTAGTGCAAAAGGCTTTTTTGTTATTGTTTAGCTGTCATATCTAGTCTGGCTCGCGTAACGTGAACTTGACGCGAGCGTATCTGACAGCGATTGTCAAAATTACGAGAGAACGAAAAGGGCTTGTTTTGATCGAAACTTAACTGCAACTGAACTCATTTAATTACGTAAATTAGCCTACAGATCTCAAACTAAGCAGAGCTTGTAGTACATACTAATATCTATAGTGTCTTTCTAGCTCAAATATTATGTCACAAGTCCGCTATTTTATTTGGCGAGGCGAAAGGTGTCACTGTTGTGGCAGTGGCCTTCGTTTAGTAAACACTATTGAACGCGTGATTCATGATATACCTACTGTTCCGTAACAAGGTATCGAAGTTACCCATTGTTCAGGTCACACTTATGAGTTCTGATGAGAGAACAATTTGTATAACAATTTCGTAGAATAAAAGAATTATTAAACACATACAACACAGTCATCATCACGCCCCGGTATTACCCGAAGGTATAAGCGATAGGTGTAGGAATATCACTCAGTTTTCGACGGCCATGTTTAGGTCCGACAAGTAATTCGAAACTTCGACTTGCAACTAAAATTCTCTGAGTAACAGTGGCGAAGAATCCATACAACACGAGTCCCACCGGTTTCAATGTAGGAATTGGTGAATATAACGTACTTAATGAAATATTATGTAACTAGCATCGAAAATGAATAACATACTTCTTAGTAAGTTTGAAAGTCGGCGTTACTAAGTAAGTATTTACCGAGAAAATAAATATAGTCATTACATGTTGTATGCATCAGGGGATGATCACAGCTGTACCAGTCCCTTTTGCATCTACCAATAGACAATGTGTAAATTAACAGAGTCAATATGTAAGCAATGATGTAGTCTGATGGAATGCGCCAGCCCAGTATACCGATTCAATTGTGATTACGAATGATTTTCGATGAGAAGGTGTCAGTGGAATGAGCGTCCATATGGTTAGAAATATTTTAAGGAGCAACAATTCCGACCCACACCCTCTGCATGGTGTCGCCAGACATCGCACCGGAACACGGCAAGGTCGCATGGCGGTGCGGCTTCGTCTGGTGGGTGGTCACTAACCACGGCCGAAGCCTACCACCAGTTTTTGTCACCTGATTAGCACCACCAGGGACCCATTAAAGGTGTACACCCACGGAGGTAACTAATGAACTTGTAGTTAGTTTCTAATGTAAGTAGGTTTAATTCTAATCCATATAATCAATAAATCCCTCGACAGTAAGTATTATTGATTCGGATTAAACTGGTTTAAAAGATTAGGAGTAAGTATCTGAAATAGGTTTATTTTTGTCTTAAAATTATACAAGTTAGAAAAATACGTAATTAGATTATTCAACTTGAAAGTTTTTAAGAATGTACGGATGTCTGGATGTATGTTTGAATTGGATAAAATTTGGCACAGAGATGGTCTGGATTAACACATAACGTACTTTTTATCCAACAAGTGCCACGCAAGCGAAGCCGTGGGCGGAAGCTAGTAGTGTAGTTATCGCACGAAACCTATTTTTGTGTAGTCGGATTAAAACTATCCTATATCCTTCTCCGGGTCTCAAACCATCTCTATACCAATTTGGACCCAGACAGATCAATACTCAATACTCAATAACTTTATTGCTTTACCATAAGTAAGTAGATGCTTATATTCGCATTTATAATCTTAGGCTTAGATCGGAATTGTGTTAGATTATAGTGTAATACCTACTAAACTAGAAGAGAATGATAAATAAACATATATTATGCTTACCTGCTTTATATAAATAGGAACAAACGAACATGAAAGGATACAATATGTATACATAGTACAACTACAACACAAAATGAATAATCATGATTGGAAATTGTAAACCTTTTCATATGAGTTTGAAGGTCGTCTTTTGATGTTCAATTCTTTTGTATTTCAAAGTTAATGGGATAGCACCAAAAATTATGTTTTGTAAATTATACTGTATTTTGAATGAAACGTGAGTGTGTAGTTTTTATCCTTAGTAATAATTAAATTATAAATGCGAAAGTACTCTGTACGTCTGTCGCGATTTCACGCTAAAATTATTGATCCGATTGGGATAAGATTTGATCTGAAGATTGAGTATTTTATGAGTATATCGGATTGACATATTTACTGCCTACAAGAGAAGGTACATCTGAATGATGTCAACTTTGGCCAGCTCAACGAGACTGGTTTCATTTGAGGTGAGGGACCTATTTGTGTGAATTGATTCGTCGCTGGTGCTCAATATTGGTGAAGGAATTCAAGGCATCGTGAGGAATCCAGCATATCTAAGAAAACATTAACTAATCATTCGAAGAATGTGACCTCTATCAATCTGCACTAAGCCAGCGTGTGTGGATTAAGCCTAAACTCTCTGACCTCGTAAGATAGTTGAGAGGGGTCTTCTCTGGTGCCCAGTAGGCATAATGTCAGGACACTAAAAAGGGGTGAAGTGAATCCTTGTTATATTCTTTAAACTATTTTTTGGGTTAATTTGAATTTATAATTAGCATTCACCAGAGACTGACTTTGCTGAGGTAGTAATAGTAAAACATTTACATTTATCACACAATTTCTCTACAAGAATCTCTGTCAGCTGGTGAAACCTGCACGAAAATCCATTTAGTACTTTTTGAATCTTCACTAACGTAGGCACACACAAATCAAGCTATAAATTGAGATCAGCTTATACAGAAATATATATCTTTGGTTTATAATGTGTAGACATATTCATAATGATGTAATACAACATCTGTAAGTTTTTTCATTAGAATTTCAGCAAACACCTCCTGCTTATTTATTTATTATTAACTTGTTGGTATTTGGATTTAAAACTAAAAACAATTAGGTAATAAAAACAAGTCCAAACATTTTACTATCACCATTTCCAACTATTAAATAGGACTTGATGCTGTTAGAGTTCAGTAAAGTATGGAATTACTATAGCCTTGTAAGGCCCAACCTTTAGGTCTATAAAATTATGAACCAATGTACTAAAAATAGGTTCAAATAGTGCGGTCCCAGGACTTTGACTTTAATTTAGTAAATAAGTGTTTAAGTGAAATACATTTGGCATAATTTTTTTAATGTAATTTTTTATACCTCAAATTTACTATTTAATGCAAAAAATATGTGGTCAAAATTGTTTTTTTTTTGTTTATTATGTGTATTTAAACTAAAAATGAACACCAAATATCATGTCATAATTTTAGGTTGCTGGGTTGTAACTTACTGATTTTGATTATGATCTTGAGCCAGAGTGAATTAATATTTTTGTCCTTAAATTAGGTCATGAGGTCTCACAAGGATATGCATATTTCGGAAGTCTTATTGTCTGTGCCCACCCCAGAATGTTAGCAACATTTGCAGATCATTGCTGCACAGTAAGATAAAATTAAGTGTGTGAATACTTTTTGAAACTTTCTATGCAAATAAATTGTCTTGAGTTATCTTCTTGAGTTCAGTGACCTATTAGGAGGTTAGTATCGTCGCTACAGAGTATACTAATATGTATACTAATTTGTATGTAATCTACGTTATAGCACCTCTAACAACAAATTGTAAATATGCAAAAAGGATAGTAGATAATAAACTAAACACGTAATTAGAGCAAGTACTAAGAGTCTAAGCTTCGCTGTACTCGCTCATCTCACAAGATAGTTGAGAGAAGACCAGCAGTGGGACAGTAAAAAGGGTTGAAGAACACTTCCCTTCTCGATGTGGTTCAAAGTTAAGCCTAAAACATGGCCTTAGAAATGCTAAAAGGCATTTTGCTAGGGGATTCTGATGTCTGCCCTCCCTCCAGAACAAAATCAACTAGTGTTTTTTGTTTGGAGGGAGGCATTGTTCTTTCTTACTCTTTTTACATAAGATAACAGTGGCATGGCAAATCAGAATAGGTATCCCTTTCAAACGTAACTTGGCATTCAAAAATAGATTGCATTACCAACGGATTTGTTAACCACTATTGTGTGTAATGAATTTCCAAGTTAGTAATTTTCATCTGCGTAGTTTACTTGGTTGGGTTAGTGGGTCATCGTAAGGTTGTTGTCTTCACTGAGAAATATTGTCTGTGGTACCAATTTAAACAATACACAGACCCAAAAAATTATAACATAACTAAATAACTTTTAAAGTGATATTTTAGGCGCTTTACGCACGTACGCCACCGTCCGGTATCAAATAGTTCCGATCCTAACCCACGAATGATACCCATTATGAAATCAGCTGATCACTAATAATACTTTTACAAATTGGGCATCGTGGTGGTAATTTCAAAGATAATATTTTTATTTGGCCTTACTAACACCGAAGAAGAAAAGACCAAGGCCGAAACATTAAAAATAAATTAGCATTATATAAAATATAATTTAATTAGAAGCATGGCGTTGGTGGTTCTCGTAATATCACTAAATTTACGTAAAGAAGTAAAAATACTTACCAAAATAATTGACTCGACTGGACAATGCTAGAAAACAGCTCGGACCATCGCAGAACTCGCGCAAATACACAATACACTAAACGTTAACAAATGAGTTCAATATTGTAAAAAAGAAAACAAAAGACAGCTAAATGTTAGCCACTGTACTTCGCTTTTGATCGCCTCAAAGTAATTTGTCTATTATTTTTAGGATACTAAGTAGACCTTAGATTTTAATTTGGATAATATTTTAAGTAAACTTCAATTTTGCTAATTTGCAAAGAATATTAAGCTGAACCTGACTGAGCTAATAAAAATTGAGCAAAAATTGTGCAGCCACACACACAACTTTGAACCGAAATGAATGATTTATTTTAAGAATGAGTGAGTCGTTTGAGTGACGAAATGAAGAAAAGTGATAAAGAGAACGAAACTAATTGAACAATGAACGAACTAGAACGGAGTATGTTGATTGATACTTGCTTGATTGATAGTTGAATACGTTTTGTTTTTGCAGATAAACATTTGCCCTTTTGCACTAATGTTGTCCAGTGTCCTCATAAAATGAGTAACGCCCAACTGGGTGTTAGCACTGCACATCAAAACATGAAACAAGCATAGTCTCTTTCTACTCATCTCTAAAGAGAGATAGATAGTGCTTGCAACGTGTTTTCTTCTTGTGCAGTGGAAACTAGGGGTAACGATAACACATCAAAACGAAACGTCGAATGACAGAAAAAAGTGTTATAATAATTAGAGATGTGACAATGGACAAAGTAATCGATTGTGTCATAGTATGCTATTATGCAATTATGAAATAAAATTTTCATAAAAAACAAGATTTCTTGAAAAGTATTTTCAAATATTCTGTTCTTATTTAAGGTCCTACATTATTTATTTAACGTTTTTAAATTTTAGGGCGATTTAATTGTAATATAATTGTATTATGTCCTAAAATAAATCAGGCTATATATTAATAATATATAGTCTGATTTATTTTAAAGTCAAATATGTTTGACGGCAGCTAGTGTATGAGGTTTTAGGTTATTAACGTGATAAACACGTAAAATTATTTAAAGATAAATGGTTATACTTTTATTACCTATTTTATGTTAATGCTTGTCATCAACAACAAATAAATGCATTCCATTTTTGACGTGACAACGTCTTAAATTAGGTTGCGGCTGGGAGGCACTTATGAAAAAGTGTAACGCTCGGTAACGTTACGATGAGTCACCGAACGAGAGAGAGGCCCGCCGAATGCCTTGCGTCTCTCTCCCACTCAACTATGTTTCATCCTTCTTCCTACTATACGAATGAATATTCACATTAAAATTATTTTACCACTCAAAGTCGTTGTCACGTAAAACTTTCGCCCGTATACCGAATTTACAGGCAACCAATTTTTTTTTTAAAGTCGAATGAGTTTCTATTACTCCTTCCTTGTAAACACTTGTTTAGTATATATGTTTTAATAATAAATTCAAGGAAACAGTCAAGTTTACGAACTTGAATGAGTGTTTAGCGACGTAACGTACTTCGGGTTTCGGTCTACTTTTCCGAGTACTTCGACGAAAAACTTCGCGAGTAGCGTGGAGGAGGAGTTACAAGCGTAGTAAGGATATTATAAATCGGATGACGTCGGTAAATTGAAAAAAAATTGATCATAAATAATCGATTACACTTAAACAGATTAAGTAATCGGTTGTCACTTAGTGATCATATTTTTACATCGCCATTCTAGAGACCATAGCTTGACATTCTTGACTTGATTGACAATTGATTGAATTGATAATTTCCATACTTCATGATGAGTCTGACTGAGGTATTTTCGAATTTAAACCGTCTTGTTATTGTTGTGTTTCTGGATTTGTGATCATCAAACTACAATGGATAAAAATATTTTAACGAGTCCATCATTATTCTTAGTGGAAGAGCGTGTAAAAACATACAAAAACTGGCCGTTTAGTGATAAAGATAAATGCAATGTACGAAATATGGCCGAGGCGGGATTTTATTCCGTAGCAACGGGAAGTGAAGACGCTGATGCCGCTAAATGCTTCCTATGTGGCAAAGAACTTGATGGCTGGGAAGCTAGTGACGATCCCTGGGCAGAACATAAGAGCCACGCTGCTAAATGTGCATTTGTTCAGCTTGCTAAGAAAGAAGATGAACTCCTAGTACGTCCCTATTTTTTACTAACATTTATACTGTTTCCAATGTTCTGTACTGATGTAATCGACATAGCGTGTTCTTGAGAGTAGACCACGAATTTGCAAACATAGCGTAGGATCTCCACAGGGCGGAAGAACTGGATGAGAAAAGCCGCGGATCGTGCTCATTGGCGTGCTTTAGGATGGGCTTATGTCCAGCTGTGGACTCGAATAGACTGATAATGATGATACTGTCTTTTGCATATTATCACTAGGCCATTAACAGTTATACCTTTAAAATTTGTTATCGACAGTGGTGTAAACAGGAGTGCAACCTATTGTCCTTCTTTGGGCACAATACCTAACATAACTGCTTCTAAGATTTTTCTATATTAATGATATTTATCGCCCATTATATATTGCGCAGCGGTGGCACAGCAGTATGGGCCTCGCCTTATAAAAATAAGATCGCGGGTTCGAATCCTGGTCGTACCCACACATCTTTGTGTGAATTGTTTCATCTCTGCTGCTCAATATCGGTGAAGGAAAAAATCGTGAGGAAACCGGCATGTCTAAGAACTAACCATTGGAGGACATGTAACATCCACCAACCTGCCCTTGGCCAGCGTGTGTGGATTAAGGCCTAAACTCTCTCAACTCTTAAGATAATTGAGAGAAGACCCGTGCCCAGCAGTGGGACACTATAAAGGGTTGAAGTGATACATTATACATTTTATATCATACCCAGCTGTGAATAAAAAGTAGCCTAAAAACCATTCTCAAAAAATTTTGTATCTAACAGTACACAAACTTTTTAAATCGGACCAGTTTTCCCTGAGATTAGTCTGTTCAACCAAAGAAACTACTATTTAAATCTTAATATATATATTTCTTGTGTGCGTGTGTATGTGACTGAACTCCTCCTAAACGACTGGACCGATTTTGATGAAATTTTTTGTGTGTGTTCAGGGGATCTGGGAATGGTTTAGATTCACAATTTTGCGCCGTACGAAGTTCGCTGGGGCAGCTAGTATTAGTATAGATGTCCTTTTGCCAGACCTGAGATTTAAACCCAAATCCATAAGGTTTAGCACATTGTTTATTGACCTATAGTATTGTTATAATTAAATTTAAATGTACTCTTTTCAGTTATCGGAGTACCTATCAATAATAAGACAGTATATGTTGAATGAAACAAAGCGTATCGGAGAATCGGCAAAGGAGCAGATTGATGAGAAAGTAAAAGGCGTCCGTAGAAGGTGCCTCGGAAGGAAATAAAGACTATTCTATATTAATTGTTTATTGGTTTGAGGAGAATCTGAATGGACTGAATTATATTGACTAATTTTGCAAAAGAATCTTTCATTATATATTAAAAGACGTGTGGCACTCGAGACTGCCGCGGTAAAGCTATTGCATAGCATTTTTATCAACTTATGTAATTATAATTGTATGATACAATAATACAACCAATTTGATCAACAAAAAGGCAAACCAATGCAAACCGATACAACCAATGCCACCTAGAGGTGAGTTGCTGGTCTAAAGAGACAAGCGTGATATTTCAAAAAGTCATTAAAATTCTGCTATTCATCGATAGATGGCAAAACTATAAAGTATCACCGTTGTGCTGGTCGGAGAGGGGGGTGTTAGTTATTTTCGTTACGGTATTTCTGGATTCGGCCTCCACGCTCAAGGCCCGCGATAGAAGCTATGCAATAGCTTAATAACACATTTAACGTGCAGTGCCCCATATATGGGTCACTCACTACGCAACAACCAGATACCTACAAACTAAGGGAAATTTAGCAAAGGCAAATGAGTTAGTATAAGAGTTTATCGCAATCTCTCTCAATCTCTTTTAATCTCTGTTAAAGCACCTACTGAAATGAAATATCTAAGTATTTCCAGTAAATAACTGTTTTTATTTGTTTTTGGCAAATATAATTCATTGAAATAAAACTACTTTTTAACGGATTTTATCGCGGTTTATTTTAGATTTTAGATCCCGACGTTTCAAAGTCTTTTCAGACTTCATGTTCACGGGTGGACTGAGATATTTGACGTCCAAAAATATTAATCACAATTATTACTGACTACCTTCAAACATTAATATTTAAGTTGCGTTCCGATTTAAGCAAACTGAGCTCACAGTGTCTTGAATTCTGAGTTGATTTTGCTTGGGTTTTGGTACAAGTAAATTAAGCACTGGGTCCCAAGCTGGTGGTATATTCCAACCATTTTCTCTGTTAAAATTAGGATGTTTTTTAATTTCAATAGCTTCGCGGATCATTCTTGGTAGGAACCGGTTTTCTTTGACAAGGACCTGTGTTTTATCAAATCTCAAGTAATGGTTGGGGCCTTTTTGAGTATGTTCACACACTGCAGATTTCGTTGAGCGTTGATGTTTAACATCAGCTATGTGTTCTTTTACGCGGGTCCCTATACTTCTTTTTGTTTGTCCTATATATGAGAGTCCACACTCACAGTCAATTTTATAAACACCCGCATCTTGTAGAGGGACTTGACACTTGACAGATGGTAAAAATTGACTTATCTTGGTTTTTGGCTTGAAGTAAGTATTTATAGAAGCCCGCTTAAGGATATAGCCAATCTTGTCGGTCACTCCTCTTATATAAGGGATCTAAAATCTAAAATAAACCGCGATAAAATCCGTTAAAAAGTAGTTTTATTTCAATGTGTGATATTCGCGTAAATCTAAGACAATACTAAATATATAATTCATTTATTATGTTTTATTAAAAATTCCAAGCCAATTATTATTTATGTTTTTAACAGCACATTCAATTGAAGATTGAAGTTATATAAATATATAAAAGAATAAACTGACTGACTGACATATCAACGCAGAGCCCAAACCGCTCGGCCTGGAGACTACAAATTTGGCACATAGGTTCCATAAGGGGTCTAGGGGTGCACTAAGAAAGGATTTTTCAAAACTCACCCTTTAAGGGGGTGAAACGGGGTTCCAAAGTTGGTATGGAAAAACAAGATTAGTGGGATCAATTTCGCTGGCGAAACCGCTGGCGGTAGCTAGTATACAATGTGGGATGCACAAGGAAATGAAAACATTTAGTATGGGAACATTTAACATGTTAAGTGTGTCTTGTCTTGTTTTCCGCCCGCGGGCGAAGCCGCGGGCGGAAAACTAGTAAATAAATAATAGTATTTATTTACTAGTTTTCCGCCCGCGGCTTCGCCCGCGGATGTCGGTTATCGCGCTAGACCATTAATCCCTTTTTTCGCAGTCGGATAAAACTATCCTTTCCCGGGTCTCGAACTATCTCCATACAAAATTAGTTCAGTAGTGTAAGAGTGTAAGCAACATTTTGAAGTCGGCAAGCCCCCATAGGTATATCCATAAATCAACAGGTGTTTCTTAAAAAATACTACGGCTCTTATACCATACTTATAAGAAGAAATAAAATTTAAATATCGAATTCTATTCATCGCAGAGTTATCAAACATGTCATTGTGTCAAAATAAAAAGTAATTTAGATCAAAATCACGAAGGAGTATTGATATCAACTTTGAAGAAAATCACACTCAGAATAATTTCGCAGGCTTCTCCCGCGTAGTATTAGGTTAAAAATAAAAAAAATAGAAAAATAAAAAACACGTGTTTCATTATTTGTTTTAAGTTTTATTTGTACCGAATTTGAAGTGAATCGGACCACAGACTAAACAGTTCTGGAATATTTAATTTTTCCAAAAAAGCTCATTTTACACTCCCCCTGGGGGTAGTTTTGAAAAAATAAAAAACACGTGTTTCATGATTTCTTTTAAGGTATATGTGTGCCAAATTTGGAGTGAATCGGACTTGAGACTATACAGATCCAGAGAAACTTTAATTTTTACCAATAAAACTCATTTTCCACACCTCGTGGGGGTAATTATGGAAAAATAAAAAACCCGTATCTCATTATTTGTTTTAAAGTTTATGTCTACCGAATTTTAAATGAATAGGACCAAAGAATAAAAAGTTGCATACAAACTTCACCCCTCTACTTAACCCACTTAGGGGATGATTTTTAAAAATATTATTAGCCTATGTCCGATTCTAGGGTATACACTACCTACATTGCAAATTTCAATAAAATCGGTTGAGCGGTTATGGAGATACGCGGTAACAAACCTTCACACACACACACACACACTTACTTTCGCATTTATAATATTAGTAAGAGTAAGATTTATCAATAGTTACAGTAACAGAACAGAGATCAATTAGTCCAAAAAACCTCATTTGGTCCTTTTTTCGTAGTAGGGACATTTCTAAATCTGCACTACAATTACAAATGCACATAGCTTACAATATTCATACAGCTTAAGAGTTTAAGTTAAAGTAACACAAGAAACAGGCCAGTGGCGCGGTCGGTATGATACATGCTTTTCACGCCACAGGTCGTGGGTTCGATTCCCACCCGAGACAAACATTTGTTTAAATATGTCTGTTTGCCTTGTGTCTGGGTGTAATTATCTATATTTAAATATTTACAAAAGAAAAGTGTTAAATGTAGTATATTACCAGTTATCTGGTTTCCATAGTACAAGCTCTGCTTAGTTTGGGATCAGATGACCGTGTGTGGTAATGTCCCACTATATTATTATTATTTATTATAAACAGTGTTAGATTACTATGACTATAAATTAATAACAAAAAAATTACTTACTAAAATATACTAACTTATTTGAATAAAATAATATCACTTCAACCCTTTTTAGTGTCCCACTGCTGGGCCCGGGTCTTCTCTCAACTATCTGACCAGTTGAGAGAGTTTAGGCCTTAATCCACACACGCTGGCCAAGTGCGGGTTGGTGGATTTCACATGTCCTCGAATGATTAGTTCTTAGACATGCCGGTTACCTCACGATGTTTTCCTTCACCGATATTGAGCAGCGGCGATGAAACAATTCCACAAAGATGTGTGGGCACGACTGGGATTCGAACCCGCGACCTTATATTTCTAAGGCGAGGCCCGTACCACTGCGCTACCGCTGTTATAATAATATGCCTTTGCTATATAAGCAAAGACATATTATTTTATTTATCTATGTTTGCTTGTCACAACTTGCGATAAATTTTAAAAGTTATGTGGTGAAGGCTTTTATCCAGCAGTGAGACCGTACAAGCTTGGATGGTACAGGTGATGGATGATAGGTATACCATTTTCACTGTCACAAGATAACCATCAAGAAAAATCTAAGACTAACATGTTGTTTGTTACATAGAAAAGGACGTAGCAAAGAAGGCTATCAATGCCATTAGGGCATGGTGGCAGAAGAAGAGGTATTCATGTTCTATAAGATCTTGAGACATAGCTTTAACCCTTTTCAGTGTCCCACTGCTAGGCACGAGTCTTTTCTCAACTATTTTACGAGTTGAGAGAGATTATTTTGGCCTTCATCCACACACGCTGTCTTAGTACGGGTTGGTGTATGTATGTCATATGCCATAAAATGTTTACCTACTTCTGAGACATGCCGGTTTCCTCACGAATGTGTCCTTCACTAATATCGAGTAGCGGTGATGAATTCTCACAAAGATGTGGGGGCACGACTGGGGATCGAAGCCGCGACCTTATATTTCAAAAGGGAGGCCGATATCGCTGTTCAAGACCTAGGGTACAGTCAACACCAAAAGTAGATGATCAAAAAAATAGTTAACAGGTAATTGTTTCTAATTAGGTACCTACTTAGTGTACCAAATATTCGCCAACGATATTGCCGCCCAACATCCATGATCATACATAATGCCAAGAATTTCCAATTTGGATCATTCACTTTTGGTGTTAACTGTAGCTTTACGTATTGAAATAAAACTACTTTTTAACGGATTTTATCGCGGTTACCGTGCGGTACCGTCCGTGAACATGGAGTCCTAAAAAGACTTTGAAACGTCGGGATCTAAAATCTAAAATAAACCGCGATAAAATACTTCAAAAAGTAGTTTTATTTCGATGTGTGATATTCGCGTAAATCCAAGACAATACCAAGCCTTGCGTTTGAAAATGACGCCTCCTTTCTTACAGTCCATAGTCTGTCAGGTGTATGGTAACCATAGCAACAAACATGTTTGTTAGTTTCAAGCCAAATTTCTGTCATTCTTTCACAATAACAACAAGTCAGGTCACTGGTAATTGTATATTTTATAATAATTCTTATTTTAATATTAATCAATAAATATACATTCATTTGACAATTATTTGTAAGTTTTGTCGAAATGGGTGATGTTAAGAATTTGGAGTCTTACGCTATTATTGGATTTGATGGTGAGTGTTATGCCTTTTTATAAACTGTAGGATAATATCACTAGATCAGTCTCCGAGCACCCTGTTTCAGAAGTATCCTGTCTCTGAACACCCCAATTTATAATTATTTATCTGATTGGTAGAAACTGCACCACTATTGAAGTGCGATTGTCAAATACGGGCCGGTGGCGTGGTCGGTAAGATACTTGCTTTTCACGCCGCAGGTCGTGGGTTCGATTCCCACCCGAGACAAACATTTGTTTAAATATGTCTGTTTGGGTGTAATTATCTATAGTTAAGTATGTATTTACAAAAGAAAAGTATTATATGTAGTTTAATACCATTTATCTGATTTCCATAGTACAAGTTCTGCTTAGTTTGGAATCAGAACCGTGTGTGTTAATGTCCCACTATACATATTATTATTATTAATATTAAATATGGAACTAAAAATATTGTTATGTTTTGTGTGTTGTTAACGCAAACCTATTCATTCAACCTGTTTTTCATGGGTCCTATTGATGTCATTTTGTGAACGAAGTTTTCTGCCTTCATCTTCTATGGCTGGTCACTAGTGGACACTGTTGGTGTGTCCATGAACGAAGTCCTCGTGGACGAAATCATTTCACCTTATCTTGATTTCACCCTAGGTTCCGCAATCCGAGGTCTGAAAGTCCACCCAGACTGCCAGCACATAGTTTACCCAATGGGGAACAAAGTGTGCATCCAAGAGTGGAAGACTAAGAAGATGTATTTCCTCAGCGGTCATACTAACACCGTGTCTGCTGTGGCCCTGTCTCCTAAAGGCACGTTCATTGGGTCAGGACAAATCAACCATATTGGTTTTAAATCTTCGACTAAAGTGTGGGACTTTAAGAAGAGGATCATGATTGGAAGTCATGAGCTGCATAAGGTAATGTTAATAAACTCTGAATAGAATCAAAGAGTTTTCTTGTTTGTTTGTATCGCCTGATCTAGGACTTAACCCATCACCGCAATCCCGTCGCTGGTACACGCCACAATCGACAGCGATGCGGCGACGCCGTGAAGAGAACCGGGATTTGAACCCAGCTAAGTCCCGGGACACCGAAACTGTCTTGGATCCCGCACGAATTTAATCAGAAAGATATTAGGAATTAGAAAGTTAGATTATCCACTTCCCTCAAGGCAAAGCGGTGTCTGCCGCTTTGGCTTGATGAAAGTGGATACTGGAGAAATGGGAGTTTAAATTGCCTCATCGAAATAGACTAAGTACCACGTGTAATGTAAACTAAGGGGACCTATTAGAGCTAGATCACCTAACTTATGGAAATAATACCAGCTTGGCTTGAGAGCTAACAGGACAGTCAGGTGACAAGCAGCCTTACCACATTCTGTGACACCATCTATCGAGCTCGAGCCTATTTTCAGAACTGAAAAAAATATAGTTTTGCTTACAGCTTAAAAAATACAGATTGCAGTAATTTATCCGCGAATTTTGAAACATTGGTCACCCGAAGACTGAAGTGATATTCTCTGGGCGGTGGGAAAGGCTGGATTAAGTAGAGACGTGGGGTAGCTGTGGGTTGTTTTGTCAGTAGAGAGAGAGGCATGTAAGTCTTAACAGTCGGATAAAATGAATGACGATGGTTGATGATACTCTTTGATACATCGGACATCTTACATATGACATACTTGCTCACTCGATTGACGACGGCTTCACACCAAGGTTATATCTAGAACTAGTCAGACCTTCTAGTTTTTCTTCTTCCAAACTGTAATAACCCAACTGCCTCCTTCTCCCCAGGTCAGAGTAGAAGCTCTAGCTTTCTCCTCAGACGAGCGTTACTTGATATCTCTGGGAGGGCGAGATGATGGCTGCGTGGTTTTATGGGACTGCTTCAACGCCGCCGCCACTGGGACTGCGGCTGCTGCCAAGCTAACTACAGGAGATGCTGTGACACTCACTGGACTGAATATGAGACCGAATGCTTTTGTTAGTGGAGGGGATTGTAAGTATAATTTAATAAAAATAATAATATTTTTACATGTACACACAGCGCCATCTAGTCCCAAATTAAGCAATTATATTTGCTTGTGTTATGGGCATAGAGAGAGAGAGAGAGAGAGGTCGGAATTAGGTAGAATTTATTTATGTACTTGCATCGAAATGTTGATATAAATATAGATCTTCTCGGAATTATTACCTGCAATAATTTCATTCGCATTGGAATTTTGCAGCTTCGGACATCCAAAGTCGTTGATATAAGTTTGGCAAAGTTATTTACTTTACGCGCTGTGAAGTAAATATCTTTTTTGTTTAATGAATCACGGGATTTTTTCTACTCTCTAAAGAATAAAATGGATATGCCACATATCCCGAGATTGGATTTGCGGCATATCCATTTTATTCTTTGGCTTTATGAAATCAATGTTAAAGTACATATCGCTCAGATTTTTTCGTAACACTAAAGAAAATTATTACTATTTGTTACAGCTAATCTCTATAATATATAAAATATAGAGATGACCATTAGCTGTAACAAATAGTAATAATCTTCTTTAGTATTACGGAAAAATCTTAAAACTGGCGTATTGTAAAATTTACAAATTAGCATTTATGTCACTGTCGCTCCAAATGAGCGATATAACTATTTAATTCCGACCTCAGGTTATGGGTACTAGGAACTGTTAAAAAAAGTTCACTAAACAAAACACAAAACGGTCTTATTCACAAAGATCTTATAAGACTCTTTAGTTAAAATGGCCCTTGTCTGTTTCTTACATGTCAAGATGACAGACAAAGAATTATAAACCCATTTTAGCTATGTATAATGAGCTTATAATACGTTGGTAAATACGGGGGTAAGTAAAAAGTAACACTAAACTATTTTTCGTTTTTATTATTGCAAAATTAGATATCTGTCTACTATTTACACAAAAGGGAACTAAGTACTTAAGCAACGATTTACTTAAGAAACTTAATTGAATGTTTTTGAAACTATACAATGTCGCCCATGCGCATGTGACCGCCCGTAATATTCTGAATATTCATGAAAAAATATCGAAAATAAACTTCAAAAGGGGGGGTCTATCTGTAACATTTATCATGTTATTCAATTTTGAATTTTTTAAGTAGAGTTTGTAGACTTGCTTTCTATTTTTTGACACATCTCCGAAGTTTATGGGTCGATTTGTATTTTGTTTATTATTTCCAAAAGCTTATGAGTTATTTTAACAGGTTAATTAACATTTTACTAAAAATTATCGACTACGAAAAAAAAAACGGAATCGAAGTAATTTTTTCGGGAAAAAATTTGTGTATTTATTTTAAAAAAACTAGTGTAAGTCCATAAATTATCCCCATAGGACCACTTTTTTAATCATTATTTGTAATCTACTACATAACAGCTAAAAATTTACAGAACATTATTAAACCAAACTGTAACTAAATCCAAAGTAAAACTCTAAAACTCTAAGAGTCAAATTTAGGAAAAGAAAATGTGAAAGTCAATTAAATGTCCCCGCTTTTAGCAGTGAGTACTAAAAGGTTAAACTAATAAGGAGGATGATAATGGAAATAAAAACAAACAAGCAATAGCCAGATTTTTACTTAAAAAATAAAAAAAAAAAGAATTCCATCTAATTGCAGATACATCCGCCTTCTTGTTTCCAGCGGTACTTCCTCCAAAAGCAACGGCAACGTATTGACTATAAAATCTAAAAATGCGTGTTGATCTAGTCTGTTTGGTAACACGAAAGGGCCAATAAGTTCACCGTCAATCATTCCAGCCCATACATTTATGGAAAATTGAGTCTGGAAAGTTGTTTCTCTAATGACGTGTGGATTTTCAGTGGCCCACACATGAAGATTGCGATGATTTGTTATACCCGCCCTTGTAAACGTGGCTTCATCTGTCCACAAAATCTTCCTCATAAAATTGAGATTAGCTCTTTGCTGTGCAATTATCCAATTACAAAAAACAGATCTCGCACCGTAATCGACATTTTCCAAATGTTGTGCACGTCGGAAATGATAAGGATGCAGGCCTTCTTTTTTGAGAATTCTCCAAACTCTTATTCTTGGTATACCTACTCTTATCGATAGAAGACGAATGCTTAGCATAGGGTTAGCGCGCACTAATCGTAACACATCCTCTTCCACGTCTACATCAACAATCACGCCGGGCTCATTTTGTTGCGGAAATAATCCTCTTTCGCAAAAAAGACGATGTACGGCAATGAAGGATCGGTACCCAAGTACTGGTCTACTTGGATATCGACGTCTGTACTCTTCGACAGCAGCGCGTGCATTTCCATTACAAACACCGTAAATGAAATGCATGTCAGCCACATGAGACGGCGGTAGATCACGCAATCGTACCATTGCAATGATACGAGTAGTTAACAAACTTTCCTCACAAGATTAAGTAGTGCACAAATCACAAAACACGTAGCGTCACGGGGTCAGTAATCAAGCGACTGAATGAAGTAACGCTAGCCGACAAGGGTGTGCACGTGGTAGGGACGCAATTGTTAAAAAGCTGTTTCTAGGAACCTGTTTCTACCTGAGCGACCCTTTTTATTTGAATAGTTGCAAATGTTCAACAAGTTGTTTGCTGGTTTTTTTTTAGAGATAGGTATTAGTAATGTTCTGTGAATTTTTAGCTGTTATGTAGTAGATTACAAATAATGATTAAAAAAGTGGTCCTATGGGGATAATTTATGGAGTTACACTAGTTTTTTTAAAATAAATACACAATTTTTTACCGAAAAAATTACTTCGATTCCGTTTTTTTTTTTCGTAGTCGATAATTTTTAGTAAAATGTTAATTAACCTGTTAAAATAACTCATAAGCTTTTGGAAATAATAAACAAAATACAAATCGACCCATAAACTTCGGAGATGTGTCAAAAAATAGAAAGCAAGTCTACAAACTCTACTTAAAAAATTCAAAATTGAATAACATGATAAATGTTACAGATAGACCCCCCCTTTTGAAGTTTATTTTCGATATTTTTTCATGAATATTCAGAATATTACGGGCGGTCACATGCGCATGGGCGACATTGTATAACAAGTTTGTATGGATGTATGTAGTACCTACATACATCCATACAAACTTTCACGTATCAACCCTGGATGCTTAAACTTCCTTTTATTATAAGACGTACGCTTTTCTCCAGGGTACCACTAAGATTTTGCGCACGCCTATCCTTAACCCTGAAAGCTCCAATGTTTACCAATATGTTTTTAACATGTTATAGCAAATCTTCGCGTATGGAACATCCGCGCGGAGAGTAAGAACCTTGACGTAGTGGATGTGTCACTTGGCAAGCTGCGGAGAAGTGTACGATGTATTGCTATCAGCTCGGACGATAGTTACGGGATCGCTGGCACCACGTATGTGTTATTATTATTTACTGGCTTCCGTCCACCGCCTCGTCCCTGTGGTATTCGGATAAAAAGTAGCCAATGTGAACTAAAGTCAAGTTTGCATAATCGCGAAATCGTATATTAGCAATGCCATCTAGTGGAATATTGAAAGAAACTTTCTCTGCCATCCAAATTGATGTTTAGGTTAGAAAACTCACTTTTGCCCCTCAGTCTATACCTGCATGGCGTTTGTTGTCCCTTTTGAAGGACATTAGTGAGTGTGGTTTCTAGAATGTTATAAGCCCACTACCCTCACCTAGCGTTTCCACCCACTTTCGCAGCGTGCTTCTTCGCATTTTTTATCCCATAATAGACGCGCTTGACTATAACTTGCCTGTTACTAAGCAATGATGCGGTTTATGATGGAATGCATTTACTCAGTAAACTCTGATTTACTCATGACTCGAAGACGCATATTATTGCTATCGCCAAACAGATGCCGCTAGCGAATTCCACAATTCAGCAGTTCGCACAATAAATTGAAAGCAGAGCGTTTTGTGCGTACCCGTGAGATTTCCACCATATTATCATATCCCACGATAGGATGAGGGAATAAGATTATGTACAAAACATGTCCAAATAACCTAGGTAAACACATTTTCTATCTTTGTCATTATATCTTTCGATTGTTATAGAACGGGTGATATGATAAAGTTCTCCATCAACTACCCACCGGACCCGTTGGCATCGGTAGCGGAGTTCAAGCCAGCACTGCTGGGCTGTCTCGCAAAGTGTGGTGCCTGGAAGAAGGGCGGCGGACGCCCAGAAACTGTATGTTACAGCCAAGGTATAGGATTTTCACTACGGAATTCATAGTTCCCTTCTGCTTTCTGCTTCATGAATCTCTTCAAACCTTATTAGTGTCCGATTGCTGAGTACGGGTCTCCTCTCAACTATCTTAAAAGTTGAGAGAGTTTAAGCCTTCTACACATGTTTGCCAAGTGCGGGTTGATGGATGTCACATGCCCTTGATTTTGGACTGTCTGGACTGTAATTTTGTTTGTCTGGACAGTCATATTGGATGCAAGCCTCAACCAGAGGCGAACATTTCCCCTTGGTTAACGAAGTAAACATTATCTGGTCCTCCCTGGAAAATATTCCTAGATACTCTAATATTAAGCGAGCATATTATGAGGCTCAAGACTGTGGTTTTATTCACAGGTATTGAATCAATCATCATAATGGACGATGGGTGTTTGATTGTGGGCGCTGGAGACGGTACTATAGACGTACTAGACGAGATCAACTGGAAGGGACACTTCCCTAAGGGCAAGATATTGGACCCCAACTGTCCGCATTTTAAAGCTGTACGTAGTTTAATGAAAAATAATTTTCTAATAAGCTCAAACCATACCTATTTTTCTTTACAAAATGCAAAATACTTTTCTTCTGTCTGTATTGTCGTTCACTGACCTCAAAATGTTTTGTTACACCAGCTCAATTTTTGCGTTCCTTTCATCTCATTGGCTTTTCATAATTTTGTTTCTAATAAAAAAATAGCATTTTCTTACGAATTTCTTTTTTTTAATTTTTTTGTGAGAAATTGCGTCATACATAGAGTACCTAGTTGTATGAAATTCGTTAAAGTTTAACTTTTCAATTTCAATTTTCTCACGAATGATAAACAAAGCTTCGATTGATAAACGAACAGTTATGGTGTCCTCCATTTCATTCAGATTCTGGTCACTCACCCTACGACTGGGTTGTAAGGTATAGTTTCATACGTAACACACTTGAAAATTTACTTATGTATAATAATATTTTCACACACACATACACACACGGCCATCTGATCCCAAACTAAGCAGAGCTTGTACTATGGAATCCAGATAACTGGTAATATACTACATATAATACTTTTCTTTTGTAAATATAGATAATTACACCCAGACTCAAGACATACAGACATATTCATGACACAAATGTTACAGTATTAAATCAATTTCCAGTTGAAAACTACAAAGCTAGACGGCTGTATAACATCGCTGGAACTGATGGAGTGTCCCGCTAAGCAAGGCAACAAGCGACTCCTTCTAGCAGGAACAAGAACGAGCGAGATCTTCGCTATTAACATCGCTACATTCGTGCCTATACTTGTTGTGACTTGTCACCGGTGTGCTATCAATGATATCGCTTTTCCGAGGTGTGTTTCCCATTTCTTTCTCTCTTCTGTTTCCCTTCTCCTTCTCTTTCTTATCCCAACTTAATAAGCGAAAGTAACCTGTCTGTTGTTACGCTTTCACGCCTAAACTACTAAACTACAAATTTAATTAGGATAAAATGTAGCCTATGTCCCTTCTCAGAAGAAAGGACATAGGCTACGTTTTCATTCTAATACCACGCAGGCGAAGCCGAGGGCAGGAGCTAGTTTTTGTTTATTGCTGTATGTGCTTCCTAAGGCTGACCAAATAAAGGCTGGTGGATGTCGTATGAAGAATCAACGTTTAGTTTTTAGACAATGATTTCCTCATGATGTTTTTCTTAGCAATGAAACAGTTCACACAAAGATCACGATCGGGCCCCTGTATTTTAAAGCTGAAACCGATATTGCTGGGGCTTGAATAAAATGGCGAAAATTTATCAGCTACAATCAGGAAGAAAACCTAAGGAAGGAAATTAAATATCTATCTAATATTATTAGCCTGAACGCTTGTTTGACCCGAATGTGGTGAATCACAGTCGGCTGACTGCACTAAAGTTTTTATATGAAAACGCATGATCTCATCCGAACTCACTATTACGCCAGCTGTACGGGCCTCGCCTTAGATATATAAGGTCGCTGGTTCGATTCCCAGTCGTGTCCACACATCTTTGTGTGAATTGTTACATTGCCGCTGCTCTATATCGGTGAAGGAAAACATCGTGATTAAACCAGGCATGTCTAAATACTAATCATTCGAGGGCTTGTGCCATCCACCAACCCGCACTTAGCCAGCGTGTGTGGATTAAGGTCTAAACTCTCTCAACTCGTAAGATAATTGAGAGAAGACCTGTGTCCAGCTGTGGGACACTAAAAACGAGGCCCTTGTCCCACAATTCTCGCTTTGTGTTTCCATAAAAATGTGGAATACTTTAGATACTAAACTAAATTGAATCTTATTGCTACTAACATAAAGTGTATATTGATACAGAGGTATGTCAGGCGTGTTTGCGACCGCTGGTGCTGGTGACGTGCGTGTGTGGTGCCTGGAGACTTGCCAGGAGTTACTGCGGATTGTTGTTCCGAACTTCACGTGTTCCGCTGTACTGTTCTCTGGTGATGGGAAGTCTATTGTCTCCGGTTAGTGATACAAGCCGAAGGGCCTTCGCTAAGTTCAGAGTGCGCACGCGACGGAAAAACGGAGCGGGCATTCGGCATTACTCGTTATCGTCCGTGTCGCCAGTTAGGGTCCATACCCAAAACTGCAAGGCAGTTGCAATTAAGTTGGTCTTAAGCAATTTAACTGGTCTTGGCTAGTTTTTTTTAATTTTTTTCTATACAATACTTCTTCTACGACTTCAAAGGCTTTTTATCCATGAAACGCGTTATTTGGTGTAGAAACTAGTTCAATGATATATCCACATTTTCTCCAAGTTCAAGGTCAACACTCATTAAACGTGACGTACGGACGATCTGTTTCAAATTTCAGTTGTTCGTTTTCTAAGTAAAAAGTCATTGAGGAGTTAAGTTGCTAGTCTTTCGGTCTTTTATCGGATACACTCGGATACCATATCTCCAGGCTCTCACCTGTAACAACAATAATAAAAATTACGTGCACGTTCAAGGTCAACGCTCATAAACCGTGACGTGACTCGTGTGTTTGTGTTATAGCATGGAACGATGGTAACATCCGCGCCTTCACTCCACTAACTGGACGTTTGATCTACTGCATCTTCAACACGCACAATAAAGGCACCTCAGCACTTGACATGACTTCTGACGGCCGTACGCTCATCTCAGGAGGCTGTGAGGGACAGGTGAGGGGGCAATATGATATTTTTTATATCTATAATAATATAGTGGGATATTAACACACGGTCATCTGATCCCAAACTAAGCAGAGCTTGTACTATGGAAACCATATAACTGGTAATATACTACATATAATACTTTTCTTTTGTAAATATATACTTAAACTAGCTGCCCCAGCGAACTTCGTACCGCGCAAAATTGTGAATCTAAACTATTCCCAGATCCCCTTGAACACACACAAAAAATTTCATCAAAATCGGTCCAGTCGTTTAGGAGGAGTTCAGTCACATACACACGCACACAAGAAATATATATATTAAGATATAGATAATTACACCCAGACACAAGATCAACAGACATATTTAAACAAATGTTTGTCACGGCTGGGAATCGAACCCACGACCTGCGGCGTGAAAAGCAAGTATCTTACCGACCACGCCACCGGCCCCACAAAACAGAGTTTACACGTAACAGCTTTACACCTGTATTACCCGAAGGTGTAAGCAGTGGTGGATATCACACACTTTTCGCCCGTTATGTTTAAGTTCTCATACGTACATACTAGGGGATGAGCTTATTGCTGTTTGTCGGGCACGAATTCAAACTTCGGGCTGCAACTAAGATTTTCTAAGTATATTAGAAGTCTTTGTTCGACCTCGAGAATCGAACCCGGGATGTTGCGGTTACTAAGTGAACACGCTTACCTCTGGACTACCAAGTCACTTTATTAATTATGCATGATATTAATTATTTTCACAGAAAGTAGGTACTAATATGTAGGTACCTGTGTGAAAGGACCTTCTAAACAGCCTGGGTCTTGGTCGATCTAAGTTAAAAGATTTCTTACCTATTTTAAGACTAGCTGATAATATGTTGGGCTTTAGACGTTAGCGTGGCGAAAGTCTGAAAAAGGGAAGAAGCCGAAGCAAAAAAGTCTTAACATAAGAAAATGATATATTATCAATACTCTATTATTATTAATATTGCCTGCCTGTATCCATGCAAGCACGATCTGAGAATCACTATATACGTTTAACATATGATACTTGCTTTTCACGCCGCAGGTCGTGGGTTCGATTCCCACCCAAGACAAACATTTGTTTAAATATGTCTGTTTGTCTTGTGTTTGGGTGTAATTATCTATATTTAAGTACATATTTACAAAAGAAAAGTATTATATATAAAGTATATTACCAGTTATCTAGTTTCCATAGTACAAGCTCTGCTTAGTTTGGGATCAGATGACCGTGTGTGTTAATGTCCCACTATATTATTATTATTATTAAATAAAACACATACAGATAAATGTTATTATTCGCTGCAAGATATTTTAAATGATGATTTAAATTATTTTTATAATTCTATTGTTATCTTTGACTTTCTAGAATGTTTCAATTTATTTAGCGTTCTTATATTTTTATTGTATTTAATATCATTATTTGTATTATTCTAAATCACAAAACATAGTGATTTTAGTTTTATTATATTTAGATACGACCATTATGTTATACAAATAAAGAAATTCTGATTCTGTGCTAGTACCCATAACACAAGAATATATCATTGCTTAATTTGGTACTAGATGGCGCTGTGTGTACGTGAAAATATTATTAAAAAATTTGTCGTGTCTTAGGTTCGTGTCTGGGATGTGAAACCAGAATGCCAGAGCTTGAAGAAGGTGTTAAAAGAACACAAGAGTCCAGTGTCAGCTATACAAGTGTCTCCGAATGATACGGAGGCGGTCAGCGCGGGTACTGACGGATCTTGCATTATCTGGGATCTTATGTAAGCGCTTCATTCATTTATACCCATTCACTTCAACTCTTTTTAGTGTTCCCTGAGCACTGGTCTTCTTTCAGCCATATGACGAGTTGAGAGAGTTTAGACCTTAATCCACATACGCTGGGCAAGTGCAGGTTGGTGGATGTCATATGTCCTCGAATGGCTAGTCCTTAGATATGCCGCTTTCCTCACGTTGTTTTCCTTCACCGATATTGAGCAGCGGAGATGAAACAATTTACACAAAAATGTAAGGCACGTATAAACAAAGCAACATCACTTGTTACTGTGCGTTTGCACTGCACAACAAAACATGATACAAGCACAGTCTTATCTCTATCTCTTTCTACTCATTCCTGAGTAATAGAGATAGACAGAGCTTGCAATATGTTTTCTTGGTTATGTTTCGCCAATGGAAACCAGGGGTTACGATATGATAATTGTGCTAATAAAACTACAGGACCTATTCCGGAGTATACTCTTTCAAATCCCTGTCTTTCAAATCGTGTCTGTCTATTTCGCTTTCACTACTAAACCACTAAACTGATTTGGATGAAATTTGACACGGAAATAGTTTGAGACTTAGAGCCCTTCACCATAGGATAGTATTTCTTTATCTGTGCAAAAAGAGGTTTATAGTTTTTCGTGATAACCTACATACGCTGGGGCAGGAAGCCAGTAAAAAATGAATTTTAAAATCAGTACATACTTATATATTATGTACTGATTTTATAGGAGAAATGGATGGATACATTTACATAATAAATACATACAGCTGAAGACAGAATATTTAGGTGGCTGAGTCACCTTCGTCCGTGGATGTACACTTTTACTTGAATCCCTACACGTGGTCCCCGGGTTATGCAAACCAGGTGACAATCAAGGCTTCGGCTTCGGCCGTGGTTAGTGACCACCCACCAGACTAAGCCGTAGCGCCAAGCGGCCTTGCCGTGTTCCGGTGCGATGTCTGGTGACACGATGGTGGGTCGGAATTGTTGCTCCTTTAAGGTTACTAAGCTTAAGGAGGCTCATTCCACTGCCACCTTCTCGCCGATAATCATTGGTAATCACGAGTAAATCGGTATACTGGGCAGGTAAGTTGTAGTCAAGCGCCAGCCTATCAAAGAATAAAAAAAAAACTTCCTTCTTTAATAAACCCAGCTCTATATTTTGAAGGCTGTTAAAAATGACTTCCCAGCCGTATACAGTGACTTTTGAGCAGTTTTTGTTGTTGTCAGTTCCCTGTCCCGTCGTCAAGTGATGTACGCGAACACGTTGTTCATGTGTGTGTGCTTCGAGCCGCACGGCTGTCAGCTGCTCACCGGTGGGACTGACCGCCGTGTGTCCTACTGGGAGACAGGGAGCGGGAACCTTGCGAGAGAGGTACTTGGGAAATTATAACTAACATAGAGATTAGTTCTAAGTATAGGTATTTAGAACCTCGCTACTTTTAAATTTACATAAAGTAGGTACACATCTATAGATAGACATCAAACTGCACAGACAGTGATGATGATTCAAGCGATATGGATATTACTGACGAATAGTCTTACAATACTTTTGTCTGTGGTTAAATAGTTCTTTAAGAGATTTAATTAATGTTTTATGGCTTTGTACCTCAGATGGTGATACGCGAGTTAAACGGTCTGTCTATAGTTAAATAAATCCAGTATAAGCTGACCTCTTGTTGTACAGTAATCCTATACAGTGCGAGATTAGTATATACTGGAAATGTATAGGTTGAGGTGTAGCTTGGTGTGTAACAGTGGCGTGGAAATCTGAAAAGGGAAGACGGAGCAAAATATATACTTACTAGCTGACGCGGCAGACTTCGTACTGCCTCAATCGATACATAAAAGACCTAAACTTTTGTATAAAATATTTTTCTTTCTCACCTTTTAATCTTCCCTAGAGGTTGAGCAGCGGTGGCGCAGCGGTACGGGAACCTCGCCTTAGAAAAATAAGGTCGCGGGTTTTTAAATCCTGGTCGTGCCCACACATCTTTGTGTGAATTGTTTCATCTCAGCTGCTCAACATCAGTGTAGGGAAAACATCGTGAGGAAACCGGCATATCTACCCGCATTTGGTCAGCGTGTGTGGATTAAGGCCTAAACTCTCTCAACTCATAAGATAGTTGAGAGAAGACCCGTGCCCAGCAGTGGGACACTAAAAAAGGGTTGAAGTGAAGACTTCCACGAACATTTCAAGACGAAGATAAGATAAATCCATTCAGCCGTTCTCGAGTTGTAGCGAGACTAACGAACAGCAATTGATTTTTATACATATAGATAGATAAGTAAGATTTAAAACTTTTAAGTAATAATGTATACTTAAAAAAGTTTCCTTTTATCACTGGGTAAGCGCGTTCCAACGTAGACTATATCATTGCTTAACAATAGGCAAGTTATTTTTAAGCGCAAGCCGCTCTTAGAATAAAAAAAATACTAATAGGTATGACTGTGTTTCAGTTGGAGGCGAGTAAGGTAGACGCAATCAACGGGCTGGATATCTCGTACAACGGTGAACTGTTCGTCACCGGTAGCAACGATCAAATGGTTAAGGTACGTTTATACACGTAGCCAGGTACAGTCAGCTACAAAAGTTGATTAACAAATCAAATAAGGTTATAATTATCGGAGCGCGTCTTCGTCGTTGCGTGACGTTAGCCAGTAGGAAACTAAAATGATAAAAAAATGGCGTTGCCTACAGCACAACACGGGGGCTTAAGGAAAAGTTACAGGGGTAGCGGGCGGAGGGTTGCATTTCAGGCGAGTCTCAACTTATCGCGCACGGGTAGTACTAATGCCTACTTATTTTAACTTATTTTCTACTCTTGTCACGGCACTTATGGAATCTCTCAGTATTAAGATGTTATGATCAGTGGTGGCACGAGCAGGCACGACTGGGAATTCTAAGGCGAGGCCCGTACCGCTGCGCCACCGCTGCTCGACCGAGCACTCTCTGTTTGTTTACGCATTCCTGTGCGATAGAGACGGGCCGCGTTTACATGTTTTCTTGTATAATTAATTATCTAAATTATTTTTAGGTTTTTTAGTTTTAAATTATTATTATTTTGTTAAAACTAAAAAAAAAAAATAATTTTACTTTTTTTGTCTGTCAATACTTTTAAGTTTTTTAATAAAAAAATAAAAACAACTTCTTGGTGATTGATATATGTGTGTGTTTGTGTGTAGTTATGGAAGTACCAAGAGGGTATCTACACACACATGGGTCTGGGTCACGCGGGCGCGGTCACGTGCTGTCGGTTCAGTCCGGACGCGCGACACATCGTCAGCTCCTGCGCTGCTGGGAGTATCATCGTGTGGAAAATGCCTGAGGTACCTAATGATACATACATACTTACATACAGACTTTTTAAATCAGTTGGGTACAGTTAACGCCATAAGTAGATGATTAAAATCGGAAATTCAATACTAAATTTGTATTTTGTATCAAAATAGTGTGGCAGTGAATTGTTTCTAAAGTACGAGAGAGCTCGTTAAGTTTAGGTACTAAATAAATAAATAATATAGTGGGACATTAACACACTGTCATCTGATCCCAAACTAAGCAGAGCTTGTACTATGGAAACCAGATAACTGGTAATATACTACATATAATACTTTTCTTTTGTTGTATATACTTAAATATTAGTTAGGTAATATAAACTAGGTATTAAACTTTCGCGTTGCGTTATTAATGTTTATATTTATCATAACGGGCAATTAACGCGCTCACCTTTAATTTGGCTTTAAGTTTCAACGGAGCTCTTTCGCTGGATCAGTCTGCTTGCGACCAAGACCGGTGCAACCCGTGTCGAAACGTAAAGCCAAATTAAAGGTGAACGCGTTAATTGCCCGTTATGATAAATATAAATACCTATTAGTTGATGATACTGCTGCCAAATGTCATTCAAAATTCATCTATTTTTGTCGTTGACTGTACAAGCAAGATGCCAGCTCAGTGTAGATAACTTCAGTGGTCCATCGCATTTTGAAAACGCGCGAAGTGCCGCTTCCATTTAGTCATTACGTTATATCTCAGGGGTTTCACTGTTTTAAATATTAAATGATTAATGTTGTATAAATTATTCCCTATCCAGCAATACATACCCAAAGACAAGCCTCCATCAGGACGCAACTCAATAGTGCAGTCTCCGAAGACTCTACAGGAGGAATTGAAGCTGCCTCTCTCTGATAAACCGCAAAAGGCTTCTGGAGACAAACCCTATGTACCTTCAGCGCCTAATAAGGTAGGTACTCAGTATATTTTTTTCAATTCAATTCATTTTTTTATCTTTTGCTGCTGTGATAGGCTACCACAATTTATTTTGCCACATTTTTTTTTAATCTTAGTAACATATCTCAACATAGTAACTTATTAACTCACATTGTTGAGATTGGTGTAGGTACTTACGTTCTAAAAAAAAGAAACTAATAAAGGAAAAACCTTCTTATTTTCTTTGAAATGACTTCTGTCACCCTTAGTAAGCTAAACGGTAGAATTAATTAGATAGAACCCCTAATTTCTGTTCGCACCAAAACATTTATTAATATTTTTTCGCGCACACACAGCGCCATCTAGTTCAAATCAGGCAATCATATTTGCTTGTGTTGTGGGTAGTAGAATTTTCAAGGGTACTAGAAATTGGGCCCCTAAACAAATTACATACCGAAGCGGTAGCGAAAAATCGACCACTTTTATTGTGCGACCTACCAAGTTGTGGAATTCGCTGCCGGCATCTCTGTTTCCCGATAGCTATAATCTGACTATCAAGTCACGAGTGAATCGGTATTTACTGGTTAAACGCGTTCCATCGTAGACTGTATTGTTGCTTAACAATAGGCAAGTGGTGGTCAAGCACAAACCTATTACAAAATAAAAAATATCCCTACCCAATCAAAAGATTGCTAAATGTTTTCCATTTCTTATTCAGATTGAAAAAATAGAGGCAATAAACACATCGCGAAGCAGCGTGCACGCGTGTTGTCCTTGTCCGACAGACAGAGCGAGCGACAAGAGTGACAAGAGCGCTAAGAGCGATAAGAACTCCACCCGACCTAACAAGAAGTGCTGTAAGCCACCAGGTAAATAAATAAATAAATATTCTGGGACATTAAACCACACGGTCATCTGGTCCCAAGCTAAGCAGAGCTAGTGTTATGGAAACCATATAAGAAGGCACTTAGCTGCATTGGCCTAGGCTGCGGTGTGATGCTGGATGCTGATCACTGTCCGGCGGTGGCTGCAATGGCTGGTCCTCTCCAAAATATCGTTAATCTTCGTTAAAATATGCTGCGGCGTATTATATAACACCGGCACATTGTCGTCGTGAAAATAGATTTTCGTCCAAAATTGCGGTTCTAGTCCACGGTCGCCAGATGTTGGAGCCTCCAGGTGCTTAGTGAAAACTCCGGATTCGTTTAAAATGGTGTAATTGTAATTTTTAATCGTTTTACAATCGTAATATATTGTGAGCAAGGTTCGCTGGTTAGATGATCGGATACAAAGCAGAGAGTGTAAAATATAGTAAATTGACGGTACTTAAAGAAATGAATATTGAAACGCCTGACACATTCCGCGAGCAATAATTTAGAGATCTTCGTTTTAAAGATTTGTAGTGAAGGCGTTAACACTGGTATATACTATACATATAATACTTTTCTTTTGTAAATATAATGCTTAAAATAGATATTTACAACGGTTAGTATAATAATGTATTTTATTGTTGTAGATTTACCGACGAGAACTACAAGTAAAGAGTATGTCAGCGGTAGCGGTGACAAGAAGTGACATTTGTGAAGATTAAGTGTGAATATTGTGACTTGTGTTCGTTTAATCACCATTACTTTATTGAAATATATTTTTATATGAATAAAAACTGGTCGGAACAATAATTTGCTTTTCATTTTTATTTGGTGTACATGATGACATGTCTCAGTCATGATGTACACGTGACCGAGTCAACTGTCAGCTGCCATTTTTTTTATATCAAAATAATAATAATCCAAACCATCCCAACCAAACTAAGCAGAGCTTGTACCTACTATGGAAACCAGATAACTAGTAATATACTACTTACAGTACTTTTCTTTTGTAAATATAGATAATTACACCAGACTCAAGACATACAGACATATTCATCACACAAATGTTGCAGCATTAAATCAATTTCCAGTTGAAAACTACAAAGCTACTACTTACAGCACTTTTCTTTTGTGCCTAAATCTGTATGTATGTTATCGAGATGTGAGAGTTTAGGCCTTAATCCACACGCGCTAGCAAAGGGTTAGTGGATGTCACATGTCCTCGAATGATTAGTTCTTAGACATGCCGGTTTCCTCACGATGTTTTTCTTCACTGATATTGAGCAGCGGCGATGAAACAATTCACGAGGCGAGGCCTGTCCCGACTTTTATTATTCGTAGCCTGTACCGCTGCGCCACCGCTGCTCAAGAAAGGTATGTAATTTACTTATTAGAAGGAAACAGGTAAACTTACACAAAAATAGAACTAAAATTAGGTACATATATCACTTTATTATCTTATCAATATGCAAGTGGTATTAAAATCACAATATTTATAGAACTTAATAGAAACTAAAGATTACTGCACAATAAAAATCTTGTAACTCTCTTTAGTTAAAATTAACTTTGTCATTTTCTCACTAGTATAATTGTCAAAATGACTTAAGACTAACGAATTACAAACCTATATTTTGGCTACAATAAGCTTAATGACTATGGAGGTAAATTTGTAACATTTTAACCACTCGCGCCAATATCGCATATAATATGTGACGGTGCATTCACACCGCAGTTACATTTTGTTGAGCAACATTTTCAAATGTGACTGAGCAACACTTGATAGCAATAAGTTATTCAATGTTAGTAAATGTTGCCGTGTTAGTCAATGGTGCTCTAACAATCGATAACATTGTAAGATAATGTTACCTCAACAAAGCGTCGATATATGTCGTGCTCGATTGTTGTCGAATGTTATTCTTTGTTATCTTTTGTTGAGCACTCAATTAGTAACAACTAGTCTCAAAAGTTAGAGATTGTTATTTAATGTTACCTTGTTGCAAAATGTTGCTCAACAAAAAGTAACTGCGGTGTGGATGCACCGTGACAAATGCCCCTAACTGCACAACAAAACATGATACAAACATAGTCTCATCTCTTTCTACTCACCTCTAAACGAAAGAGATAGACAGTGCTTGCAACATGTTCTCTAGTGCATTTTACGCCAGTGGAAACTAAGCGAATTTATGCTACAAAAGACATACTTAAATTTTTATTTTTCCGTTTCGATTTCATTCATTACACCGCACCTATTCATCTTACTAATATTATAAACACGAGATTTTAAGAATCTATAATGTATGTTTGTTAGTCTTTCACGCAAAAACTACTAATCAGAGATGGATGAAATTTAGCACAGAGATAGATTAGGATCTGGATGAAAACATAGGCTACTTTTTATAGTACCACGCGGGCTAAGCCGTGGGCGGATTCGATAAATTTTAAGTTCAAATGCCACAAGCAAGACAAATTGGGTTTTGATGGGGCGGGTAAAAGGTAAAACATAATTATATGTACACAGCATACGACTGAATACTATCAGTGTCTACTTTTACGAATCCATGGGCACCATTTAAAGTTTACCCCAACATTTACACTCATACTTAATCATAATTATATGGGACATAATATTTTTTTGGTTTTTTCTTTAATTATACATATTTAGAACTTTAATAGGTTCTCTCCTTAGATAAATGCTTCACTTTTTCTGATTACATACAAGATGGAAGCGACAGCACTCCACAAACTGAGAGGGTGCATTCAGCTCTTTAATTAGAATATTTGTTATTGGATCGCTTTTAAAATAAAATATGTTAATTTTGCTTTATTTAAATTTACAATGACTATTCGGTACGCAGCCTCGATTTGTATGAAAGACAGATTAAATAAGACTTCCAACAATGCACGAGTTAAAGGAACAATGCGTAAAATAACGTGAGTGATCTTAGTGGTATAGACTAAGGGAGCGTTCAAGTATTACGTAACGCAATTTGGGGGGGCGGGGGGGTCTCGTAAAACGTTACGATGCGTTACACGGGCGGGAGGGGGTCCTTCTTACAACACGTTACGTAACATTATTTCTTTTTTTATATAAAAAAATAGGGAAATAAAACTCCTAAATTGGCAACCCTTTTCGTTTACGTTTCACGGGGAATCTCTCGATTGTATTAGTCTGGTCGCCATTTTTAATTTGTTCTCGCATGTTGGTAAACCTTTTCGTTTATATTTCACGGGGAATCCCTAGATTGTATTGTACGTCATTTAATGTTGTTTTTGTTGTCAGTATTCGTTAGTGTTTATGCAGAAGCAAATTGCTGTAGTCGCTGTTATTAAAGTGAGTTCATAGTGTTCATACTGTAATGTCCTCAAAAGAAGGAGATTTGTATCATCAGCTGTTCTTGGCCTATAAAGGCTCTCATGCTGACTTGCCAGTGCAAGTATGTCAAAAAAATGCCAATGAAATTTGGAAAACGGCTAAAGAAAAACTAAAAAACAAAGAAAAGTTTCTAGAACATATAAATGATGTTATACGAGAGTTGAAGGTGAAGGCCACAAAGAAGAAAGCAACAATGCTTAGTTATTTTACACAAGTAAGTTTACTACTAAAATGTAATAATGACATGAGTATTATATTTAGTCCAAACCTTGATTTTTCATAAAAGAACTGGTCATAAGTATTTTATATTTCTAGCTACCTATGCAAACATCAAGCACGCCAGCAACACTATGGCCCAATGCTCCCTCGACTTCGCGTGCTCCTCAACAAAAACAGGTGCATCTGCTTATATGTGTTGTATATTATGTTCTTTTTTATCGCATGTGTCAATAATACCTATTCTTAATTAATTTTCTCTTGGTCTATAGGATTCGAATGTTGTAGCTTCATCCACGTGTTCATCTCTCATGGAATCGATTGTCGCAGTCGCTGGACATGAAAGCACTGCCGTCAAACGAAAGATGAGCGATATCCACGAGGAGCAAAGTCAGAATACTGATGAGGAAACTGTGGAGACATCGTCTACGGAACCAGACAAGACTTTGGTTGATTCGGTCATCGCTAAAAATGTTCCAAGCAAACCGGCTCAAGAAACTCTTATGAAGAAAATTGGTCTACTGCAACAAAAAATAAATGTTCTCACTGAAGCAAGGGACACTGGTATAGCCAAAGATGATGTTCATGACGAAATAAAAAAGCTACGCAAAGAGTTGAAAGAAGAAGAGAAATGTTTGAAGAAAAAAAGAGACTCTGCTAAGCGTGCAAAAAAATTTCGAGCCAAAGAAAAACTGGAGAAAACTGAACGTCAGAGAAACAATCCTGCTGCAGCACAACCTCGAACTGGCCCTGGACAGCCCTCTTTAGTTGACTCGCAACCTGCTCTCCTAGAGACCATAATTAATATTGCCATTCATGGCAGCGCTGCTGATGAACGCCGCCGAACAGAGATGATTAGGAGTTATCTCACTCTGTCCGACCTGCATGAAAGGCTGTTGTTAATGGGATTCCAAATTTCTCGAAGCGGCACATATCTTCATTTACTCCCACGCGTTTCTAACACACAAGAGGGAAGAAGACACGTACGTACTGTACCCGTAAAGTTAGCAAGACCACAGACCGAGATGCACAAAAAACACGAGGACGGGGAATTTTGCACTGCTACAATCAGGTCATTGGAATCTCTCGCTTCGCTTCTGGGACCGCAGCAAGTATTCGTTCTCTCACAAGACGATAAGGCACGTGTACCGATAGGTTTACCGGCAGTAAAAAGTCAGAGCCCTCTTTTAATGCATATGGAATACAGAATACTTTTACCTGATCATGACTGGGTCGTGGCAGAGCGGCACAAACTTATTCCTTCTGTATACGCCGGCGTCAACGTAGAACCTAACAATTTCGGTAGGGAAGAAGCTGTTGGGTACAGCGGGCCGACACACATATCCATAAGGAGCGGAAAACACTCATCCTCCACAGCGAACACCCACGCTTATGATTTCGAATCACTTTTATCAATACCTTCATTCAAATCCTTAATGATGACAGAATCGAACACCGTGAAGCCAGTAATCATCATCTTTGTAGATGGTGGGCCGGACGAAAACCCGCGTTATCGCAAAGTCAAGAACTTTGCGATTGAACACTTTAAAAAATACAACCTGGACGCCCTGTTTCTAGCGACTAATGCTCCTGGGCGGAGCGCATATAACCGAGTTGAGCGTCGCATGGCTCCCCTCAGCAAACGACTGGCAGGCGTCATTTTGCCTCATGAACATTTTGGTTCTCATCTTGACGACAAAGGAATGACTACGGATGATGATTTGGAAAAACGCAATTTTCAGCACGCTGGGGAAACACTTGCAGAAGTGTGGAGAGAAATGAAAATTGATAATTATGACGTTTCGGCGGAGTATAGACAGCCCGAAGATAGCATGCAGGATCCAGCAGAACCAAATCTGTTGTGGTATAGCGTTCACGTCCGTGAATCGCAATATTTCTTACAGGTTATAAAATGCGCAGATGAATCCTGCTGTTCACCACCGAGAAGTGCATTGAAATCTGTGTTTACGGATACTTTCATGCCGCCACCTTGCCCAATACTTCAAACCCCAAGCAAGCTCGTAGTACCCAGTTTGTTAGACAAAGGAAAATCCAAGTTTTCGCCACTTCTTGTAAGGTTGTCCGTTAATCTGTCACCTCCTCTAGAAGGGTTTAAGCAGATGCCTTACGATTTCTTTTGTCCATCTGTACAATCCGACCTAAAGAAAAAAGTATGTCCAACCTGTGGGATCTATTTTACATCTCACAGGAGTGTTCAAATGCACTGTCGTTACGTGCATGGCAAGACTGTCCAAGACCATTGTGAAACTAGAGTACGGCCACAGCGCCTTGCTGCCAGAAGGGCAAATGAGCTTCTCTGCATTGTGCGTCGTTATGAAACATCGTCTGAGGATGCTGACTGGCTCGACGAAGACGAAGTTGATGCAAGTGGCTTAACAATTCCAGAACCGTCTTCGTCTGCACTCCAGGTGCCAGTGATGAAAGAATCTGAGTGGCTAGCAAACCCGTGGACAGAGGAGCAGTAATTTCAATCGAATTATTTTTATAGACCTACTTAGATACTTGGTTAATAGTTGATTATTTTTTAATTTTGTTAAGAATACGATTTTATTTCGAGTAAAATGTTTAATTTCAGTTGGGTTTCTGTTTATAATTGCATTGCCAAAGGTTAAAATAAATATGTTATTTTATTTGAAGAATTTATTAGTAAAAAAGCTAAAATACTTAGGAGAATGAAGGAGAAAAACAATTGTGTTTTGTAAAGCCAAAAATTTATAAAAAAATAAACAAAATACGCAGGTGTTGCGAATTAAAAATCTCTTGTTTTATTATAAGGCAATTAAAACTATACGAAGGATAAAAACTATAACAACTTTTTGCGACTTCAGGGTAAAAATGATGACTTGAGTGTTACGTAACCTTTAGGTGGGGGGGGGGGGTACAGAAACACGTTACGGAGCGTTACAGTGGGGGGAGGGGGGGTCGAAAATCTTCAAAAATTGCGTTACGTAATACTTGAACGCTCCCTAACCTCATAGTAGAAAACGTTACTACGATTACTGGATACCCTTAAAGTTCCTGAACTAATTTTATGTACCTATCATCTCAGTATGATGTGCTGGTTTCACTCTTTTTTTGAGGAGGGCGGTCCCTTCCACCTTGTATTATATACTACTCCATAATATCCTGTTGCATTAGCCCCACGCTTGACTCTTGCAGTAGTGCAACACCAGCTTGCCATCAGTGCCGAAGCACTCATACAAATTCTTCACTAACTGATCTGGTGACGGTGCAAATGTTTGGTTTACGTATAAAAACTGAAAAATACAATAGAGTAACATGAATGCACGAGTAGGATCAATATGAAAAGTATATAGAACATAATACATGTAAAAGAGGCTGCATTTGTGCACTGGAACTAGATATAAGAATCAGCCGATCATTTCAGTCTGCCTATAGTCCATCAAATCTATGAAGTACCGTAGAAAACAGTGAAACGTCAGTTTCACTGTTTTCTATTAAATTAGGCGTATTTCACACTATTTCTATTAGGTTTCCTGTAAAATAATTGAATTAGGAAGCTATTTTTATTTTAACATAACATAAACAATTTTCATAAAAAAAAAATTTCTAAATGTACTGTCAAACGGTACTTCTTAGATTTGATGGACTGTAGTAAAAGTGATGAATACGAAAATAGTTTTCAAACACAATAGAACACCGATTATCCGAATTAATTCGGCCCAGGGCCTCAATTATTGCTCCTTAGACATTTATCTTTAATAGACATTTGTCAAATAAAAATGGCAATTTCTTTTGTTTTTCAATGACATTCGACATTTACTTTCGACATTCGCGCTTTGCATGAAACAGAGATACCAAAGTGTATATTATTCTACAGAGTAATTCTATTATTCTCACAGTTTAAATCACAGTTTTCACATTTTAATTAGGAGCAGGGGTGGTGCAGCGGGATTAGTCTCACCTTAAAAATATAAGGTCGTGGGTTCGATCCTCGGTCATGCCCACACATCTTTGTGTGAATTGTTTCATCACTGTTCAATTATCAGAGAAGGAAAACATCATAAGGAGACCGGCATGTACAAAAAGTAATCATTCGAGGACATGTAACATCCACCAATCCACAGTTAGTCAGTGTGTGCGAATAAAGGTCTAAACTCTCAGCTATTTTACGAGTTGAGATAGTTAAGAGAGTTTAGGCCTTTATCATTAGGACATTAATAAACTATGTATAAGATAACATACAAAAATAAAGAATTTTTTTATGGTATCATGATTAGCAGAAGTGATGTTTAGTGAGGTATAATTACCAGTCTTTCATCGGGCTCAAGTTTGAGGTACTTCCTAACAAACTCGTTGATCCATTTAATAGGTTTCTCAGCATCCACAGCCCATTTCTTCTTTTTCATAATAGGAGCGTTGCCAGTTGCTTTAAGCAATATATCAACTGTAAAATAAATACTCAATAACTTATTGCTTTACCATAAGTAAGTATGCTTATGTGGTAGAAAGAAAGAAAGAAAGAAAAACATTTATTTGACAACGACAGGACACACAAAATTAAATGATAAAAAAAGAACCACAGAAAGAGAAAAAAAAACAATGTAAAAGAAAAAAAAATTAAAAACAAGAGTAAGTGTGACCTATCAGTGTCAAACATGGACATTGCTCAGTAAACGCTGTGAGTGCCTACTAGAGGCGACCCACAACACTGACTTTCAGCAATGTCCATATACCCACAGTGTGACACCAGGCGCCAAGGTAGGTGCTTATTATAATCTTGAATACCTAGGTAAGTACCTAGTTTGCCCTCCACACTTATTGTACTTAATATATAAGTAACCGTACTTTTCCCAAGGTACAGACAAGTTTCCTGCCTATTTTAAGAGTGTCCCATGACCTGTTTAAATTATTGTACTGGTATTTTCGTTTTTAATATTAAGACAACTCCTTAAGTCGTGTACAAACTGTGTAGAAAATAAATTTATTATTATTTATTTATAATATAATCATAATGGACCCCTGATGGACCCCTAATGGACCCTGTCCAGCACAGCAAAAGTGTTAGATGAGAGGAAGCTCAGATTTTACATAATAACTAGCTGCCCCAGCGAACTTCGTACCGCGCAAAATTGTGAATCTAAACCATTCCCAGATCCCCTTGAACACACACAAAAAATTTCATCAAAATCGGTCCAGTCGTTTAGGAGGAGTTCAGTCACATACAGTCACAAGAAATATATATATTAAGATAAAAATAGAAAGTTAAATACACATAAGCTTAATAGTAAACATCAAGTGTGTTCATTTACATTTTCTACATTTTATTAGTAGTACAGCAGCAAGTCGGCTGGCTACGACTTTGCCTGGTGACTGGTGGACCAAAAAATCTCACCTTTTACTTTGTCAACTTTTGAATCTCCAGTGTCTTTTTGACCATTATCTTTCTGTTCCTCATCGATTTTTAAATTCTCCGTTGCGGCTGCTAAGTCTGCCTGCGCATCAACTGGTTGTTCTGCACTCATCGTGATTACGAACCTGAAAATTAACAAATTGCTAATTAATAACTTTAAACTACTACTAGATTCGTAACAACAAGCCTGTGTAGCTAGTTACCTAGATAGTATTATTTACCTATATTTTAATTGTAGACTACTTATTTTTAAATCTACCACAGACTACTAAGAGAAATCTACAAAGGTAAACACTATTTTTTATTGATTGAATAGAATGAATGAATGAATGAATGAATTGGGAAGGAAGGATGTGACAAAATTATCGATTTCTTTTTCGTATAATCGATTTTTATTAATCGTTTTCTAAATATTAAAAATTGATTCAAAATCACTTACTCTCATTTTTTTCATGCATTGTTGAGCCAATGCATCCAAAAAAATTGGTTGCCTGTAAATTCGGTATACGGGCGAAAGTTTTACGTGACAACGACTTTGAGTGGTAAAATAATTTTAATGTGAATATTCATTCGTATAGTAGGAAGAAGGATGAAACATAGTTGAGTGGGAGAGAGACGCAAGGCATTCGGCGGGCCTCTCTCTCGTTCGGTGACTCATCGTAACGTTACCGAGCGTTACACTTTTTCATAAGTGCCTCCCAGCCGCAACCTAATTTAAGACGTTGTCACGTCAAAAACTACAATTGAACAACGTTTCACTATTTTCTATTAAATTAGCTTTATAGAGGCGTAATTCACACTATTTTTATTAGCTTTCCTGTAAAATAATTAAATTATGAAGCTATTTTTATTTTAACATAACATAAACAATTTTCATACAAAAAAAAATTGGTTGCCTGTAAATTCGGTATACGGGCGAAAGTTTTACGTGACAACGACTTTGAGTGGTAAAATAATTTTAATGTGAATATTCATTCGTATAGTAGGAAGAAGGATGAAACATAGTTGAGTGGGAGAGAGACGCAAGGCATTCGGCGGGCCTCTCTCTCGTTCGGTGACTCATCGTAACGTTACCGAGCGTTACACTTTTTCATAAGTGCCTCCCAGCCGCAACCTAATTTAAGACGTTGTCACGTCAAAATAAAATTCTAAATGTACTACGTTTAGAACTGTCAAACTGTACTACTTAGCTTTGATGGACTGTACACATTTTAATCAAACTTTTCGAACAGCGCCATCTGTGCAGCAACTAGGTGGTCATTTCGTTCGTTTGTATTAATCGATTTGTTTTAAATAACTACATTTTAATTATATTAAATTATTTTTGCAACAAAAATTCATAACTAAGGACGAGGAGAAGGACTTTAGATACTTTTTATCCCGTTGGGTTCCCGTGGGACGTGCAGTCACAACATGTTCAACCGTTCGTTTGTTAGCAAGGTAAATTCCTTATTATTTAAACAAACTCCTATAAGGGAGTGCAAGACACTTCATATTTAAAAAGTTTAATTAAGCATTGTCATCTTTTGTCGTCTACATCTCTTAGTAGTCTGTGATCTACATTATAAATGGGAAAGATTTGATTAATATTTATATTTATTATAACGGTCAAACGCGCTCACTTTTATTTTGGCTTTACGTTTCGACACGGGTTACACTGGTCATGGTCGAAAGCTAAAAATGGCACCGTTAGAAAGCTACATCTTTACCGAGTAACATAGGTTGTTATATGAAATAAATTCGGGATCTGTATGAAAACTTCGATAATGTAAACCAACCTATAAAAATAATAATATATAATTATAGTAAAGTGTTGTACCTACTTGCTATGCGCCACCGGCCCTTATTGCAGCCTGCTGATGGCGGCGCATTCACATCAACGCTTGCAAAATCGGCTTGAAGTAAATAGTAGTACTAGCAAATAGTATTGAAGTAAACGACCGTTGGAAATGCTGACCGTGCAACACGTGTACGCTTGCCTGGGAGCCAACGCGACGCCGCATCGGGTTTACCTCGACACGCTTAGTTTCAAACTTCGAAACTGGTAGCTAGGCTAGTTAGCTAATATGATTAAATTGTAATATTAATTTTAATTAAAGTTAGTTCAAATCAAATTATTTTTTTTGGCTCCTCCGGCTCCGACGAATATATTATACCTACTACTGATTTAGAGAAGACATAAATATTTACAAAAAAGTGCAAGTTTATTATTGGATATAAACGCCTGTGTAAACAATTAAACTTTTTGATTTAATAGTGTCAATTAAAAAAAATCAAAGATACTGATTTTACAGATATACGACGTCTATAAAACTTTTCATAATATTTAAAGTACCTACGTAAGTTATAGGTGATTTATTGAAAAATAAATCTAGCTATCTAAAAACTTAACAAGTACATCCAGTATTAAGATGCGCTCAAGACCATAATACGATATTAGTTAAATAAAGACCTTAATTTCATCGTCCTGTGATTTGTAATGGTAAACTCGGAATAGCATAAAACCATTTATCTGACTTCTACTATATCAATAATATTTATTTAAATAAATTCGGGGAATCCTCTGTTAGTAGCTACGCCAGGATTACCATTCGGTATTTTAGTGATGTCATAAACAGTGGGCTTAATTGGCAGTGTAGTATTCAAAATAAAATTTAGTATTTGTATAATTACTCATAATTGATACAAATCGATTATAACAATAATATTTTTAAATTATTGTAATAATAGATTAGTCGATTAATAAAAGTAATTTTATTTTGCATTAACACTACTGGGCTGTGGGACATACAAGTGACTTCAATCAATTCTTGCTTGCCTACCCTACAGTGCCTACACATTTCATTTTACTTTACTCTTTGGCCTGTGCACAGTGATTCGTGATTCAGATGGAATGGAATGGATGAGTGATGCACATTGTCTATCAACTTCAAACTTGCAAGTCTGTCTTCAATTAATCAAAGTCGAGTTGAGTGTGAGTGAGCAACACACACAGGGTACTTGGTGAGCAGCGTTGCATGCAGTGGTATAGTTTATTAAGTGGAAACAAGGTTCTGTGCTATTGACGTACTTATTATAGTATCTCTACTTAGTCCGTGAACGTACCCAGTGATCAAAAGCCACCTTTTCAATTAGAATGAATCCTACTTGGTTATCAACTGACGAAGTTCTAAAAGATTTGGCTGCGACGACAGGAAGGAGACATGGGACCCTAGATGGACATTACGTGCGCGGTAATGCACCACCACCAAGACTTTTTTACGAAGGTACCTAAATTTTTTACAAGTATTTTAATAGGGCTCTTAGTATATTAACTATCTCACCAATCTATGACAATGTTAGACATATAGACATCGTACTGCGTTACATGTAAAAAAAAAAAATTGTGTCATCACCTGCACTGAACTACAACAAGTTAACAATTTAAAAATCAAATACCCTACTGCAAAGCACTTATAAGACAGACATATAAATCTAATATATTTTCTTATTCTTCTTTTATCCTTCATATTGGTACCCAAATCTATGTTGGTTGAAAAAATATCATTGTTTTCTAATTTAGTGTGTCTGCGATTTAAAAAAAAACCTAGACACCTGGGTAATTCAGATGAGCCCAACAATATCTTAGTTATAACAATACATTCAGCTGCTTCGAACATAGTACCAAAGACATATTCAAACATACAAGATACACATAAAAAAACTTTTTGGAGGGCAGTGTTGAACTATCGAATTTGTCAGATTATTGAGTACTGCTGTAGACCTCCTATAGTATGGAATTTTTACAAATGACCTTACTTAAAATACATAAAATTACAGATTCAATGATTCTTTTTTTTTAATGTGTGGAAAAGTGATTTATTTTGAATACTCTTGCCCACTGTACTAAAAAATCGAAGATGGCAGATTTCCAGTCCTATTCTTATTCGAAACGCTTAGTATGGGATGAAACTTGCAAAAAATTATATCTTTACTTATTTAGTACTAAGAAATAATAGTGTAAAAACAAATAAAGGTATGTGATTTTGCCTTATTTTTATTAATAATGTTTGATTATTTTAGTATGCACGAGATTACTTATTTTACCACTCACCTTCATATTAATTTTGGTAAGATTATATGTATGTTATTGTGTGGGTTGTAAGTTTAAATTCATATTACTCAAGTCAGTTTGTATTTCTTTACCAATGTTGGTAGGTCACAAAGTAGTAACAATTAAATGGTCATACCTACATACTGAAATAATCGAAAATTATGAATAAAAATCTGACTGAATCAAAACAATATCTAGGCCTAGTATAGTATTATATTATCTGTGATCTAGGCATTGAGCACAATGCCTAGATCATTGGTGGCGTGTAGGTACAAGTTGTAACCTGTTCAAGTTGTAATCTGTTCAAGTTGTAACTTGTTCAAGTTGTAACCTGTTCAAGTTGTAACCTATGCAAGTTGTAACCTGTTCAAGTTGTAACTTGTTCAAACCCCTCCCCCCCTTTCAAGCTTTACGTGATTAATGGACGGCCCCTTGTGGTGACACGACACCCTGACACTGGTCATAAGTGTGTTACCATAGTAAATTATATGGGCAAAGAGCTTATAACTGCTTACGTATCTAGGGTTATTTTTCAAGGCGGCCTAGCCTGGCCCCTGATATGCTATGGCCGGGGCGATGGCCGGATACAGAGCCGTTACACAAGGTGCACTGTTCATTGTACAGGGAGTAGGTGCGATTAGGTTAGGCTTAATTTAGGTTTAGTATTGAATCGTCTATTTATTCCTTACTAGTTTCACCTGCGTAAAAAATTGAGAACAATAATTTTATGTCAGCCAAGTTGCGAAACGAAAATAAAGAACAAAAGACGAAAATGTAAACGCGAACGAAGCGAGCGCCTAAATTTCGTTGGAATAAAATCAACGCAAGTGAGTTATGTCCTTGTAACATTGGCCCTTACACAAGGTCCTCATTGTTAATTAGTTAATAAAGAGTAGTGTCACATGTAGTTTTAGGAAAAATATATTTAGAGACAGTTACACGTTTCCTCAATGAACACTGACCATTGTATAAAGATAACTCTTATTCATAGAGGAAACATTACATTTTCATAAAAACATTGAAAATGAAGAACTAGAAAGAAAATGCGAGCGAAACGAGCGCGAAATTTTTTGTGTTAGTAATCAAAATTGAAAACACAGACCGAAAATAAAAACGCTAGCGAAGCGAACGCGAACTTGTTGTTGGAAATTAAGAAAATTAAGAACAAAATAAATAAAAACGCGAGCGTAACAATTTTTGACGGATGTAATGAAAATTGAAACCAAATACAAATGAAATATGCGAGTGAAGCGAGTGCGAAAATTTTTGTAGGCAATAAAGAAAGGAGACGTTCAAAAAATGTATAGAGCCTGGGATTAAAATAATTGTAAATTTGAACAGCAATCTGAGTTACATTAATTTTTTTGGTGTATTTAAAATAATTTTACACCCCCCCGTTTTTTTTAAATTGAAATTGAAAATAAGAATCCTTAATGCAATATTATGATTATTGCAATTGGCAACCCCATGGTCAAATGTCAATTGAGCAACCAAAAAAATCAAAATTATTTCGACGCTGTCAATCAAACTGATCAATGACAATGACATCATGACGTTTCCCGTAATTATATTTTTTCCATGCGTTTTGTTATTACACTAATAAGATAACAAATATTTTTCGTCATAATTACATTAAGCTGCAGCTAGAATAATATTACAAGAGAAAAGTACTGTAACAAAATGCAATTGTTGACGTGATTGCAATATTTATACTGCTTAGGAAACGGATAATTAAAGGTAATGTGCGTTTTGTTTTTCTATTACATTTTTTTGATTTTTACAAAAATGGTTGCTCCTAAAATTCGTGTTTAGTTAAATTCTAACAGCTTATTAAATAAGCTTTCCAATGAGGTATATCACATTGGTGTTCAAAATTCTAGCCCACTTTTGACCTCTCCTTTAAACGCGAGCGAAGCATAAACACAGAGTAGTTACTCTAGTTAAATAAAAAATAGCCTTTGTTCTATTCCGGACTATAATCTATTTCTGTGCCTAATCCATCCATATCCGTTGGTTGATTTTAAATGTATTTGTCTCCTTTAATATCGCGGAACAAATTTTTTGCTCGATAGAGATAGATAGTGCTTGAAACATGTTTTCTTGTGCAGTGGAAACTAACGGTAAGTGGTTACATGGCAACAAACTTGTTTAAAAAATACACGCATAAATTAACACCCCTCTTTATTTGTCAGTGGTTAAAAACAAAACTGACTTGTAGGAAGCTTACATTTAGGGAACGCCGCTGCGCGCCGCTGTAAATTGCATAAAACTTTTTGATAAACGTATTTACAAAGGTACCACAAGTGGGACCTCAGATATTGACTGTGAGTGGGACTTTAAACACAGCTGAAAGAAATTTCCTGCTTTTTAGACCCACTTCAAATTTATCGAACCACTTATGTAGAGATTTCAAACACTGATACGGACATTAAGGACTCAGAATCGGGAACAAATTCTCTGATTTGAGATATTTTTGAATATTTGTTTTTATTTTGAAATAGGCTTGCTCGACCTCGGTAGTCGAACGGTGTAAGCCGTCCGATTAGGCTATACCGTGCCCGGGAGGTCGCGGGTTCGATTCCCGCCCCGGGCAATATTTGTGTAACAACAAAGATTTGTTTCGGTGTCTGGTTGGTTGAGGGACTACCCTCCGTGCCGCGTTAAGCCGTCGGTCGCGGTTGTTATTTAACACATCTATGACAATTGTTGCATGTAGTCCGAAGCCAATATAATCTGACACCTGGTCTAACCATCTCGGCTACTGGTTCCCTACGGGTTTCGAGGTCTGATGGCAGTCGCTCGTATAATTCTGGTAGCTAGCCGCAACAGGTTAGACTGGGAGCCGACCCCAATAGAAATGGGAAAAGGCAAGGGGTATGATGATGATGTAAATGATTGAATGATATAATGAATGATTTTTGCGAACTGAGTCACCTTCGTCCGTGGGAGTGCACCTTTTATCTGAATCCGTGGCCACGTGGCCTCCGGGTGGTGCAAATCAGGTGACAATCAACTGGTAATTAAGTTTACTTGTAATTAACTGGTGGTAGGCTTCGGCCGTGGTAAGTGACCATCCACCAGACAAAGCCGCACAGAAACGACTTCCTTGGCCCATTTCTCTATATTAGACTAAATGCAATAACTTATATTTATCCGCACCGATACATCAAATGCAAAAGAATGGTTTGTGAAGCTCTTCAGAACATGTCCTATGAAGATACAGAGAACTTGTTAGTTGTAATGCAGTAATGTTTGTGCTATACTTTATCTATAATTTGAAAATAGCTATAAGTAGTTACAAACATTATCTTAGTAAGCATTAATTATAAGCATGTTTTGTAGGTTTATAAAATATTTATTAACATTCACTACTTAGGCAGTCTTTATACCTAATTATTGTAAACATTCATTATTTCTAATTTGTAAATCGTTTTGTCATGTCAGTAGTTTAATATCTGGATGACCGAGCTTCGCTCGGTATTTTTTTTTTAAATGACACTTTCTAAAAATGATTCCTAGCTAGATCGATTTATCGCCCCCGAAACACCCTATATACTAAATTTTATGAAAATCGTTGGAGCCGATTCCGAGATTCCAATTATATACAAGAATTGCTCATTTAAAGATATAAGATTTTGCCTGAAACACAGGATTACCTAGTTCAGGCACATATTTTATTCAGTAGGTAGGTATTTTTGTATAAAATTGTCCCATGTTTACCTATCTGTTTTATAAGATTTTTGTATAAATTATTATTATTATTTAGTTTTTTTTAAAGGGTTAATATTTTTAATATCGATATGTGTAAGTTAGTATAATAAAATAAATGTTTGCTTTGTTATCAATATTTATATTTATCATAACGCAATTAACGCGCTCTCTTCTCTTTGTTATCAGATGACATGGAGGCCCATTTCGGTAATGGGTCTTTGAAGAAATATAAAACGATAAGCGACACAATGGAGGCCCCAGATTTACATGGGATCACGAGTATGTTAAGAATGGTGAGTCATTGTGTAGACATTTTGCTGATACTGTAAACAAAACCAAAATAAATTCATAAGTAATGATGACGAAATTGTAGCTATGCAATGCATTCTTGTCATCGTAAGTAACAAACCTACTTAATTCTTACTAATATTATAAATGCGAAAGTAACTATCAATCTGTTGCTCTTCGCCAAAACTGTTATATCGATTTGGATAAAATTTGGTATGCAGACAGCTTGAGACCCTGACAAGGACATAGGACAGTTTTTATCAGACTGCGGTAAAAGAGGTTAATAGTTTACCGCGATAACCGACATACGCGCAGGAAACTAGATAACTGGATAGGTATGATATTTATTTACTACTTTTTTTGTAAATTATATACTTATAATAAATATCACACCCGACTCGGGACAAACAGACATATTCATCACACAGATTTTAATGTCTGTCTCGGGTGGGAATCTCACTGCGGCGTGAAAAGCAAGTACCTTACCAACCACGCCACCGCACCGGCCCGTCATAATCTATCTCTGTACCAAATTTCATCCGAATCCGTCCACTTACATCCATACAAACTGTATACATAGTCGATGTCATACGACGCGACGGGCCAGTGGCGTAGTCGGTAAGCTACTTGCTTTTCACGCCGCAGGTCGTGGGTTCAATTCCCATCCGAGACAAATATTTGTGTTTGGGTCGAGTCTGGGTGTAAATATCTATTTTATGTACATATATTTACAAATGAAAAGTATTATATGTAGAGTACATACCAGTTATCTGGTTCCCATAACATAAGCTCTGCTCAGCTTGGGACCAGATGAATATTAGAATATTTATATTTATAGTAAGGAGAATAGTAAGTAATTGCGCACCCACTTATGCGCTTATTATAATTAACGTCAACAAATACTGGTGCACTTCATTTAAAAAAGAAAAAATGCCTACTGAGTTTTTTGTCAGTGTTTCTCAGTAGTTGCCAGTCATTCACTGCACGGTAGGAAAATAAATTGGACTATTTTTAAGTAGACTCGCGTCTCAAAAAAAATAAAGCATATTTTCATTTCATTTCATTGCATTTCTCCTTATTTCGTCAGTTTCTGTCCGGAAGATAAAAAGTATTAATAATAAAAGTGGTTGTAATTAGAATTAGAAAACTATGACAGAGCAGCGGTAGCGCAGCGGTAGGGGCCTCGCCTTAGAAATATAAAGTCTCGGGTTCGATTCCCGGTCATGCCCACACATCTTTGTGTGCATGGTTTCATCGCCGCTGCTCAATATCGGTGAAGGAAAACATCGTGAGGAAACCGGAATGTCTAAGAATTAATTATTCTAGGACATGTGACATTTACCAAACCGCACTTGGCCAGCTTGTGTGAATTAAGGGCTAAACTCTCTCAACTCATAAGATAGTTGAGAGAAACCCACCAGACTCATACCCAGCAGTGTGACACTAAAAGGGTTGAAGTAAACAGGCGCAGCAATAATTTTGTTTATTGCTGCGCCTGTTCACTTCAACCCGACGTTGACGGGAAAACATAAAAATATCTTATATTTTTAAATTTTTGACCAGTTTCCCAAACCACAACTTGGAAACTGGTCAAATTTGTTGTTGGAAATAATCGAATGTACTATCTCCTTAACTTTGGGCCATCATTTAAAGGACACTGTATTTTTCTGAACACAGATTACGATAAATCTATGACTTGCCTCGGTAGTCGAGCGGTGTAAGCCGTCCGACTGGGCTATACTGTGCCCGGGAGGTCGCGGGTTCGATTGCGCCCGCCCGCCCCGGACAATATTTGTGTAAGAACAAAGATTTGTTTCGGTGTCTGGTTGGTTGAGGAACAACCCTCCGTACCCCGGAGAGCACGTTAAGCCGACGGTCCCGGTTGTTATTTAACCCATCTATAACAATCGTCACACGTAGTCAGAAACCAATATAATCTGACTCCTGGTCTAACCATCTCGGCTACTGGTTCCCTACGGGTTTCGAGGAGGTCTGATGGCAGTCGCTCGTATGATTCTGGTTAGCCAGCCGCATCAGGTTAGACTGGGAGCCGACCCCAATAGAAATGGGAAAAAGGCACGGGTAATGATGATGATATTAACAAAAGATTCTGAGAAAGCCAGAAAAATCTTAAAAAAGCATGAAGTCGGTAACAAAGAGATAGTTTACATTACTTTGTGAGCATATACAAATGTTTCTTATTTTAATATTTGTTTCCAGGTACAAGATTATGATAGTCACGCATCTGATTCAGAAGAGGCTACAGACCAAAATTATTGTATTACAATTACTAAAACTAGTAAACTGAATCCCAATGTTAAAGAGTTTGTACCCAGAACCTTAGGTATAGTTGAAAATACTCGTGATATGACTGAAGCTTTAAATGAAAGTAACTCTAAGACTAAAGTAAATGCAATAAATAGTGTTAGTGAAGACCATGTATTAAAAAATGATAATATAGTTAATGGGAAATATATTGTAAATGAAAACTTAAGTGATAAAACAAATGATATAGTAATAACAAAAGTAAGCTCAAAAGAAACGGCCTCGACGCACTCTGATATTGTCAGTTTTGTAGATAGGATGATTGCAAAAGTAAATGCAGATGTAAATGATGTTTCTACTACGAAAAATATTGATCCTAAAGTAGATGAACCGTCTAAAAATGTCACTCCCAACAAATGTAAAGAGAAAGAAATCTCCGTACTGAAGAAAAAAATATCTGAGGCCTCTAAATCGGACTGCTTTGAAAACAAAAAACAAAAAAATGTAGCTATTGCTACTCTCTTGCGATTGTACGCAGCTAAGAATGATGTAGAAACACCAGGACCCATGAAATTAAAGACTCCAGATGATTTTAAACTAAAAGATGAAACTCAGGAAGTGAAAAATGATGTAAGAATGGAGAATCAAACTCCTATTTCACTTCAAACATCTCTTTCATCGTCGTGTCCTACACCTGAGCCTCGAACGCCCACGTCACCAGTTACAGGCCAAACATACACAGTTAACAGTCATGCCACCAGCACGCAATCCATTTCTAGCCCTGAAAAAGTAGAACCAACGAATGACGCCTTAGTAAAAAAAGCAATTGAAAAAGTAAATCTATGGTTTGAACCTGTAAAAAAAAAGTCTCCCTCTGTATACTTAAGTCCAGTATCTTTTAAAAAAAGGGAATCTATTACATCTCCTGTAGCAGAAACTATAATTAGCAATGGTCAAGAGGGGAAACCTAACCATCCACAGCAATACCGCCCGTCTTCGTATGCCTCAGACCTTGCCAAAAAATATATGGACCAAAGCAAACAGCTAAATGACAAGAAACGAAATATCTGGAATAACCTGGAACAAATATTGAAAGAAAAGGATTGTGAAATAAAACGTAAAAAAGAACAGGAGTCATCAAGTAATAATGATTCAGACGGGGGTTCTGGACCGTAAAATGAAATGTAATAGCAGTGGAAGCCGTTTCCGATATCTAATATTAGTCTCCAAATGGCATATGGAGATGGCATCAGCTCATTCTGGAGTAGTCATCCACTTTTCCCCATGGCTGTACTACTGGCCTTCTGGGCACATGCCCCCAAGGCTCGATGCGAAGGAATACTTTAATTTCCTATTTACTAATAAAACGTGATCAGCAAAATCTTTGTATCTGAGTTAATTTTTTCATCTTTACATTCTTTGTGTTTTTAAAACTGTTTTTTTTGACTATGTATTGTGTTGTAATTGTATTAGATGTAAGTACAACATTTTTGAAAAGGATGCTTATTGCAACGCATGGAAGGATGATGCTATCGTTCTGTATAATATACTAGTAAAAACAAAATAAAATGAACTTGTTTATTTTGATGTCGGTAGTGATAATATTATGAATTCTCAATTAGCTGAAGTTTACTGTTTCATAACGGTCTTATTCATAAAAATCTTTAGACTTTCTGTAAAATTGACGTGACTTTCTTACTAGTAGAAATGTCAAGATACAAAGACAAACAAATTAAAAACTTATTTTAGCTATAATGAGCTTTTAGGACGTTTATGAATTCGGGGGTAAGTGTTTACAAACACTTTTTGAGTATTACATCTGCACATTTTTTTAAAGTGGGTAGTTTTTGATAATTTATTGTAACCACTTGATTCTCCCCAGTTTAGTGACGGGTTTTGAACTCGTCCAAAGTGAAGATTCTGAAAATTGGCTCCTCAACAATGAGTACACTATTACAATGACAAAAATACAGTTAAGACATAGGTTTTACTGCACGATTAGTGGCTAACTTAAGATTTTGTGAACGTTATGCCGAGAATTCGACGGCATATGGACTTTCCAACCGTAACCCAGGGCCGTAACATTACTTTAAGAAGGCCGTTCGCAGCGTTTTGTGACGTAGCACCTGGGTTTTTTCGGCGAGGGACTTAAAATTTCAAGAGACTGTCCCAGAAGACGGGGATCTGGCGGAGTTCGAGTAACTACCGCCAATGCCAGATTTAGAGTCTGGATTTAGATCAACAAAGGAGTGGAGGCTGCCTAGCCCCAGATTATTTTTCCAAATAAAATAGTCAATTATTGCAAGTGTTTATCAGGGTAATTTGAAATTTTGATATTTTTTACCGATTGCCTGATCGGAGTGACCAAAATAATATAGATTATGATTATTAATAATATTTAATATAGGTAGTCATGTTTGTACAAAGGACTGAATATACTAGTCAAAACAAAAAAAGGCCAACATGTTTCTTCAGTGTTCCCACGGTTTTTAATTTTTAGTTTAAATACCATAAAATAATAATGGGAACAGAACATGTTCTTTTGGTATAAGTTTTCTTAAAAATGAATAGGTATTATTGAAAAAAGACAAAATATTTTTGATATTTAACTTAACATAACATTTGCAGGCAGCTTTTGGTCATTTTATGTTGCATATATTATTATTGCCTTTATGTTAGACTATTATGCCTATGCGTAATTATTTTATGCTTGTTTATTTTTATGCTACTTATTTCAAATTATGCCAAACTAAAATATGAAATTGTATTTTATGCGTATCAAAACAGAACCTATATGGCTATAGCCAATATAGCCCCCCGAAGTGAAGTCTTATCGCTAAAATTCAAACTTGTTATATCAAGGAAGTTATTTATTTATTTTATTTATTTATTTGATAAGGAAAACCAACAGCTATATAACAAACTGAAAAAGTAGCTAAAAAACAACAGTAAGCCGATAATAGGTTTTCACGAATAGTAGATAAGTAATAATATAAATTTTTCAGAACACTAGCAAGCAAATACGAAAGCCCTGTTAGTCTAAAGTAACAAAAGAAAAACCAAATTATTTATAAAAATTAAGGTTATAATAATATCTAATAATAATAATACCTCTATGTATAATAAGATTAAGAATAGTCGACTAGAATGGGCAACTCCGGGGATCTATACAAGCAGAATTAAACTTTACAATTTATATGCTAAAAAGTCCTACAACCCGGAATCTAACTTCATACATTATGTTAAAAATATTCAAAACTTTTCAAAAAGACATGTTTAACTGCTAAATCTTTTTACCAAAAAATTTAAAGAATTCTCAAGACGCTTTGGGTATATTTTACTACTTGCCCAAAACTTTTGACTGTGTGCAGCATGAAACTCTTGTCAGAAAATTACACCACTACGGTATCAAGAATAAAGCTCTAGAATTTATCATATCCTACCTGAACGATAGAATTCAAAAAGTCGATGTCAATGGAACTAAGTCCCCAGGGTCAAGAGTCGCCATGGGCGTACCTCAAGGATCGATTCTCAGCCCTTTTCAGTTCCTAGTTTATATTAATGATTTACCTTATTATGTTAATGACAGCCATGAGATTGTGTTGTTTGCTGATGACACTTCATTAACATTTAAAATTAACCGACAACTATGCAATTATGGCGAAGTAAACAACGCATACTCTAAGGAGGTTTATTGGTTTAATGTGAAAAATCTTACTCAGTGATAAGAAAACTAAAGTGATAAAGTTTTCCATGCTTAATGTAAGACAGGCGGTTTCCATGCCTAGTGTAAGACAGGTTTAACTCGCGTATCGCCATCTGAGGTACAAAGTCATAAAACATTAATTAAATCTCATAAAGAACTATTTAACCACAGATAAAAGTAATGTAAGACTTTTCGACACTAATATCCATATCGCTTGAATCATCATCACTCTCTGTGCAGCTTGAGGAGTCAGAATCTTGGCGATAGGCGATACACGAGTTTAACGGTCTATCTATAGGAAGCCGTGTTTCCATAAGAGAGAAATTTAGAGACATATATATTTTGGCTGTCGCTTCTCAATATATTTATGAAAATTTATTGTATGTGCATCAAAATATTACGAAATTTAAAAAATAAGCGATACACATAATTTGAATACTAGAAAGAACGATCTTGTAGCACATCATTCTCGTCTCCACAAAATCAGTAACTCTGTTTAAGATTCCACACTATACCTACACAATCTTAACAAACTCTTTTATGGGGCAGTGTATACGTTTTTACAATAAACTACAAAATAATATTAGGGAAATGACTATTAACAAATCTAAAATAATTATAAAATCTACGTTATGTAAGAAAGCGTATTATACAATTTCAGACTATGTAACGGATAAAAACGATTAAGTCGCTCTAATTCAACACACTAAACAAACAAAATGTAATAGATTTAAGTACTTAATTTAAAAAAGAAAATTGCCTATTGAGTTTTTTGTCAGTGTTTCTCAGTAGTTGTCAACTTGCCAGTCATACACTGCACGGTAGGAAAAGAAATTGGACTATTTTAAGTAGACTCGCGTCTCAGAATAATAAAGCATATTTTCATTTCATTTCAATTGTTTTTTATTTATAAAACCAAAGCGAGTACCTTAAAGATATTACACAGTAGAGAGAGTGAGACAAGGTCACGCGCAACGTGGGGGAATCTGACCCACATTAAGTAGTTTGTAACTTGATAAGTACCTACATACCGCAGTCATAGACTGTGTGCCCATTGTCACATTTTTTAATGACTTGACCTACATATAGGAATTTACATTAACTCTAAACTAAATCATTTCCAGACTTCCACCGACCATTTCTCGCGTTTTACCGAAGGTTCTATAATAATCTATCTAAATTATATGAAAGAAAAAACAACCGATGATAACATCAACGCAGCCCACCCAAACGCTATGCCCGTTTCAACTTTCAACCGCGCGACCTACTCTTGAAATTTGATGAAATGTGCCGGGGGAGTTAGTAGATATTTGTTACAATCATAGATTTAATATCAGTTTACATACTAAATCTATGGTTACAACAAGATTAAATTCATATTTAGTAAGTAGATTTAAGTAAAATATACTAGTATGAAATAGAGTAGGGCGACCATGAATTTTTACAATGATGTGAGGCTGCATAGTGCATAATAGAATGTTCGATAATAATTTGTAATTCAAATGAATACACTTTGAGGAACTAGTATGATATTATATTTAATAATTGAGATATCCTATATTAATACATTATGATGTGTAGTCAGTGTAAGTATTGGTAGCTAAGGGGATAGCGTTTTCACTTCTATCTGGTCGTGGGTAGGTTCATCATTCATTCTGAAAGAATGAATGATTGTATAATAATATGTCCGTGAATTTCGAGGTAAGTGGTAAAAAATCCAGTTAACATGGATTTCGAGACACAGTTGTTTGGTTGAAACCCTGCAACCGTTAAAGGATTAGGGCATTAAATGCAGCATAGAGGCAAAAATAATTGCTTACTCTCGGATAAACTACAGCTACAGTTTTAATGACCCAGCCAAGTTGTTGGCTAACTCCACTGCTTCTATTGAGCAGGTTACAAATGTAATATTAAACTTTGACAGTTTGGAACAAGTTCCAAGTTCTTTAAATTAGACCTAAAGACAATAGAGATAATCTCTGGCATTAGTAATAAAGGTAATGGATCTGATGATGGATATCAGAATAATTATTTAAGAAATACAAAACCATTAAAATTTAAACATTATAATAAAAATTGTATCAATCTGGTGCATCAAAATATTCAAGGACTGTTAGGTAAAGAGTTAGAATTGGAGTTGTTTATGAATTGTGAGAATATTGATATTATTTGTCTTAGTGAGCACTGGCTTAAGCGCCATCAATTCATTTACAGCTTCAATAATCACCAGATTGCAAGCTCGTTCATCAGGGAAAAGTTTATTCATGGTGGCTCTTTAATAATAACAAATAAATTACTCAAATATAAAGAAAGATCTGATATTGTGAGCCTCTCTGTTGAGCGAGTTGTTGAGATCTCTTGTGTTGAGTTGGAGCGACATATTGTTATTAACGTATACAAACCTCCCTGCGCGCCTTTTGAGGCATTTTTAAGAATAATGGAGGATGCCTTAAATAAAATATCTAATAGCCATAAAACTGTTACTGTCTGTGGAGACTTTAATATAAATATTTTGGAGGATTGTTCTACTACTACAATTTTTTTAAATTTATTCAAATCTTATAACCTAATAAACATATTTTGTGAACCAACTAGAATAACTGCCACTAGTGCGACATGTATTGATAATATTTTTTGTAATATGACACCTAGTCATAAATCAGTTTTTAATAAAATACAATCAGATCACAGTGGTCAGCTAGTTTGTTATCCAGTAGATACTCCAAAAAGTAAAAAAAGGAAAATAACAGTTGTACCCTTCAGTGAAAGCCGCTTAGACAGGTTTAAAAACAATTTATTAATTAAATTAGAGTGGTTGCCCAGCAACCAGAGTCCAGATTATCAATATAATTATTTATTTAATCAAATTAATGAAACATTTCATAGAGTTTTTACTTCTAAACACTTGATGGTTAGTGATGGTCTGGATTTTGGTGAATGGGCAACCCCGGGTATCTATAAAAGTAGAAATAAACTGTATGATTTATACGCTGAAAAGTCCTACAATCAGGACCCTACCTTCATAGATTATGTTAAAAGATATTCAAAACTTTTTAAAAAAATATGTTTAACCGCTAAATCCATATACATAAAAAATAAAATCAAAACATCTTCTAATGTTGTTAAAACTACTTGGAACATTATTAATAATGAAACTGGTAAGAAAAAAGCCTGTAATAAAGATTTTAAGCTAAAAATTAATAATGTAGATATAACAGCTGACCTGGAAGTTGCGACAGAGTTTGAAAATTTTTTTACTAACATTCCTTTACTGACTACAATGAGTCTGCCGTCGTCTTCTATATCCGCTGAATCAATACTTAAGGAAAATGTAGTAGAGTGCGGTACAGTGTTTGAATTTATGCAAGTTACACCTAATGATATATTGAAAGCCTTTAAATCAATTAATTTGAAGAATACTAAAGACTTGTGGGGACTTTCTGTTAAGGCGGTATCTGCAATTATTACTATAATTGCCCCACATCTTGCATCTATTTTCAACAACTGTATTGCAGTAGGTGTATTTCCTGACTTGATGAAGCACAGTAAGGTTATTCCTTTATTTAAATCTGGAGATACTTCTGATCCATCAAACTTTCGACCTGTTTCTGTATTACCCACCTTAAGTAAAATCTTTGAAAAATTAATACTTAGCCAGTTGCTCAGACATTTTAATAGACATGAATTGTTACATAAGAAACAGTTCGGGTTTACCAAAGGTTGCTCAACCGTTGATGCAGGTGTTGAATTATTAAAAAGTATCTATGCTGCTTGGGAGAATGCGCAGGATGCCTTGGGTATATTTTGCGACTTGTCCAAAGCCTTTGACTGTGTGCAACATGAAACTCTTGTAAGGAAATTACACCACTATGGTATTAAGAATAAAGCTCTTGAATTTATCATATCTTATCTGAGTGATAGAATTCAAAAAGTCGATGTCAATGGAATTAAGTCCTCAGGGTCAAGAGTCACCATGGGTGTACCTCAAGGATCGATTCTCGGCCCTTTTCTGTTCCTAGTTTATATTAATGACTTACCTTATTATGTTAATGATAGCCATGAGATTGTGTTGTTTGCCGATGATACTTCATTGACATTTAAAATTAATCGACAATTAAGCAATTATGACGAAGTAAACAACGCACTCTCTAAGGTGGTCTATTGGTTTAGTGTGAATAATCTTTTACTCAATGATAAAAAAACTAAAGTGATAAAGTTTTCCATGCCTACTGTAAGACAGGCAAATACAAATGTTAAAATTAATGGTAATGAGGTGGACCCTGTTAAGTCATCTGTTTTTTTAGGCATCACACTAGATTCTAAATTACAGTGGCTTCCTCATATAGATAAACTGTCCGGAAAATTAAGTTCTGCTGCGTATGCAGTCAAAACAATTAGACGGCTCACTGATGAGGATACTGCTAGAATTGTTTATTTTAGTTATTTTCATAGTATCATGTCTTATGGAATTCTTCTTTGGGGAAATGCGGCTGACATAGAAACCATTTTTATTTTACAAAAAAGAGCTATAAGAGCTATCTACAAACTAGGAAGCCGTGTTTCTCTAAGAGAGAAATTCAGAGACATAAATATTTTGACTGTCGCTTCTCAATATATTTATGAAAATTTATTGTATGTGCATAAAAATATTACAAAATTTAAAAAAATAAGCGACACACATAATTTAAATACTAGAAATAAGAACGATCTTGTAGCACATCATACTCGACTCCACAAAATCAGTAACTCTTTTGTGGGGCAGTGTATACGTTTCTACAATAAACTTCCAAATAATATTAGGGAAATGACTATTAACAAATTTAAAATAACTATAAAATCTACGTTATGTAAGAAAGCGTATTATAAAATTTCAGACTATGTAACGGATAAAAACGCTTGGAATTAAGTCGCTCTAATTCAACACAATAAACAAACAAAATGTAATAGATATAAGTACTTCATTTAAAAAAGAAAAAAAGCCTACTGAGTTTTTTGGCAGTGTTTCTCAGTAGTTGCCAGTCATTCACTGCACGGTAGGAAAAGAAATTGGACTATTTTTAAGTAGACTCGCGTCTCAAAAAAAATAAAGCATATTTTCATTTCATTACAGCTCATGAAAAAGGACAAACCTAAACAAGCACATTGCGATGATGATGCGCTGTTGCTGTTACCACTAGTTTTAAGAACTAGTTGCAAGGACTATCTTATCTCTATCGTTTAGAGATGAGTAGAAAGAGATAAGACTATGTTTGTATCATGTTTTGTTGTGCAGTGAAAACGCCCAGTTACATCTTCGTAGCTCCACCCAACAGCTGGGAAGAAGCCACTTGGCGAAGCTAACGACACCCAAGGACAAAGTCGCGTGGTTAAAGCCGGTGATAATCGAAACGGACTGCCGGAAAAATAATGTGTAAAACAACTTAAAAATGTAAAAGCTCTCGGTGAGGACGGAATAACGTTAGAATTGCTAAAGGCAGGAGGTGCTCCTATCATACGTGAACTGCAGACGCTATTTAACTCTGATTATTGTCATAAATCAAAGGCAAGATGAAGTAGCAGCGGGCTAGCCATTTTTGTCTTAGAACCGAAATCCGTTGCGTTAAGCAGTTCTTCAATGGAGATAGCGTCTTTCAAAACGTAAAGGACGCCCTCCAGTTAGGCGCAGGAACGACCTTTTTTTTATTCTGCGATAGGTTGGCGCGTGACTACAACTTGCCTGATGTTAAGCAATGATGTAGTCTACGATGGAACGCGCCAGCCTAATATACCGATTCACTCGTGATTACGAATGATTATCGGAGAAAGTGACAGTGGAATGAGCCTCCATATGGTTAGAAACCATAAAGGAGCAACAATTCCGACCCACCCTCTGCATGGTGTCACCAGACATTGCACCGGAACACGGCAAGGCCGCTTGGCGGTGCGGCTTTGTCTGGTGGGTGGTCACTAACCACGGCCGAAGCCTACCACCAGTTGATTGTCACCTGATTTGCACCACCCGGGGACCACGTGTGGGGATTCAATTAAAGGTGTATACCCACGGACGAAGGTGACTCAGCCCCCAAGACAAGCCGAAAAAAAATCAAAGATAACCGTCAGTGCCTGAATGCGACAAGCCGATGACAGGGTGTAATAGATCATATCGATAGAAGTCTACGTCTACCTGCGGACTGTAATAGGCCGATGGTTATCACACAAACAACATAAACGATCCGTGGCGTTTGGCTGCTTTGACTATGACAAAACGTAGTTCATTCCATTTCCTAGCCAGGACTACAGTCCATCAAATCTAAGAGGTACCGTTTTAGGTTTCACTGTTTTCTATTAAATTAGCTTAAAAGAGGCGTAATTCACACTATTTTTATTAGCTTTCCTGTAAAATAATTGAATTATGAAGCTATTTTTATTTTAACATAACTTATACAATTTTCATAAAAAAAAATTCTTCTTCTTCTTCTTCTTCTTTTAATTATGGCCTCTGCAGAAATTATTCCGCAATTTTGCCAGTGTCAAGTTTAAATAAGTATATGAGTTTTTAAAGATTAGTAGTAAAAAACTAAAAAACTGCGCTGTTCTAAGACGCCATTTTTCAAAAAAAAAAAAAATTCTAAATTTACTACGTTTAGAACTGTCAAACGGTACTTCTGTGGCGAACGGAACGTTGCCACTTTATGGTTCGAGTTTACGAACGACCCGGATTGTCTATGACATCCCGTTTTTCTTTGTCTTCCGCACCGGGGTTCTCAGACAGGATGTAACGGGGTGATTTGCTATCATATCTTCGCCGCACATTATTAATCTATTAAGTTAATACAACCTGTGTAACTGTCGTATAGCATGTACCGGTGTTATGGTGTTTCATTAATTACATGCCAAGTTTATTAACAAGTGTTTTATCATTTCGCGGTGTGGGGTACACCGCCATTGGAGCCCTGGCTCTCATACCCCAAAGTGGTGACCTCGACGATGACTTCTGTGGACAACGTACGTTCCTGCCATCGATAGCGAGCATGGCACGCTATGTCGGTACGGCCGCTAATATTTCATTTGGCGGCCATTGAAGCCCCGTACTCAACGAAAAAGGTACCTACTCTGCGCTAAATGGTGGTCTTTTGCCGCCGGCAACGCGAGTCCCAGCACCACCGGTGAGTTTTATTATGACTTTGATAACTTATGTGAAGTGCATTTTCTCGGTTTTGGTGTAAAGCATCGTGAGATTACGTCCATGTTTTGAACTTTCATACGTTCAGAACCATCGTAGTGTTTGCGCGGCAAATTTAATTTTCTTTCTGCGCTGTGGTGTTCATAGATTTGAATTTGTGTGTGATAGTTTGCTCTATGACTTTTTTTTTAAACTGTGACTTTGACATAAGTGTAGAGATGGTAAAATAGTCGATTTATAAAGTCAGTCATTTTCGATCATTAAATTTTAAGTTCGATCACTTTATCTGTCATTGTCAAAATCGTTGTCATTTGTTTTTGACAGACTTGATATTTGAATTGTTGTTTCTATTATTGTTTTTTCTTGTTGTTAATTGTATAGTAATAACTAATAATTATGTACTAATTTATAATGAAACAACATTGTTAGGTTACTATGAGACTCATGCTACTAATACTTTATTATTTAATAATACTATAGAACATGTGTTGGTGATTTTGTACCTAATACAAATAAGAAATTATTTTAACATCACAGGTTTTGGTTAATATCGGCAATCAGTTATTTTTTAACAATATTTAACATGTCAAATTTATTTTAACCAAATTTTAAGTTTGTGTGTTGTATGCTAATGTGTTTTTGCATCCTTTTGTATGTTTACTATCACTAACTAGGTTGTGTGGTGTATGTTGAGGTCCTCTTTTAATTCCTTTTTTTTGCAATCATGGATGCTGAAATGTTAAAAGCACAGCTGAAGGAAATGGCTGCGGCAAACGCAGCCTTACAGGATCAGCTCAAGCAGGGTAATTCTGCTATTAATAAGGTATCTGTTAAGTTGCCCCCGTTTTGGACAGATAAACCTAGTATTTGGTTTGCTCAGGTAGAAGCACAATTCCAATTAGCAGGTATTTCTGCAGATAATACAAAATTTAATTATGTTGTAGGGCAATTAGATCAGAAATTTGCAATAGAAATAGAGGACATAATTACAAACCCTCCCTCTGAGGGACAGTATATAAAGTTAAAAGAAGAATTAATTAAACGATTATCTATATCGGAGGAACAGCGGGTGCGTAAATTAATAAGCGATGAAGAACTAGGTGACAGGAAACCGTCACAGTTCCTTCGCCACCTCCGTTCTTTGGCTGGATCAGCTTTGTCAGATCAAAACATTCTGAGGCAACTGTGGTTGCGTCGCCTGCCTCAGAATATTCAGGCTATTTTAGCAGCTCAAGCTGATTTAGACCTGGGAAGAGTAGCCGAGCTAGCCGATAAAATAACAGAGCTAGCACCAGCCCCTGCAAGTATTTGCACTTCTGTAAATAATAATTCTTTGATTGTTTCTTTAGTTGATCGGGTTGACAAACTGTCTCAACAGGTTGCTGCTTTGGCATTAGGCCAACAGAGTGACCGTTCAAGAAGTCGCTCACCCTCACATAGCCAACGTGGTCGATCTTCAAGCAGTTCAAAACAGTTTTGCTGGTATCATAAGAAATTCGGATCCAAGGCTAGTAAATGTATTTTACCATGTTATTGGATTCCGGAAAACCGGAAAAGCAATTAGTGGCGGCGGCAGCTGATTGTCTTCCTTATGGCCGCCGTATATTTGTAACTGATAAGGTTACTAAGCGTTCTTTTCTTATTGATACTGGGTCAGATTTGTGTTGTTACCCTCAGCGTTGGCTTATAGGGCATAGGCATCCCACAGATTATGAACTTAGCGCTGCTAATGGTAGTCAAATAAAGACTTTTGGAACGATTAACTTGCGACTTAATCTTGGACTGCGCCGTGAGTTTGTATGGAGGTTTGTGGTAGCTGACGTCAGTGCTGCCATCATTGGCTCCGATTTTTTAGCTCACTATCACCTTTTGCCTGACTGCCGCAACATGAAGTTGGTAGATGGGACTACTGGTTTAACTGCCTGCATCTCTGCCATTCATGCCAACCAACCTAGTATTAAGGCTGTGGCCACTCTTAATACTACTTCTGCTCAAATTCTTTTAGAGTTTCCAGAAGTGACCAAACCACCTGGACTCCCAAGAATCATCAAGCATAATACGGTCCATTACATTAAAACAACAGACGGACCTCCTGTTTCTTCTCGCCCTCGCCGTCTTGCTCCTCATAAACTCACTTCAGCTCAGAAAGAGTTTGAGGATATGGTAAAGTCCGGTACAGCGAGACCATCTAAAAGTGCATGGTCGTCACCTTTACATATGACCATCAAGAAAGACAATACCTGGCGTCCTTGTGGGGACTACCGCGCTTTAAATGCGAGAACGATCCCTGATCGTTACCCAGTCCGCCACATCAATGATTTTGGCCACAACCTTGCTGGTGCCACAATTTTCAGCACTTTAGATTTAGTTAAAGCCTACCACCAAATTCCGGTATATGAAGAGGACATAGCAAAAACGGCGATCATCACCCCGTTTGGCCTCTTCGAATTCCCTTTTATGACCTTCGGTTTGCGCAACGCAGGACAAACGTTCCAGCGCTTTATCGATGAGGTCACACGGGGTCTTGATTTCTGTTTCCCATATATTGATGATATACTCGTTTTTTCGCGCGATGAAGTTCAGCATATGGAACATTTGCGAATTTTGCTTAATCGTCTGCGAGATTACGGCGTCGTAATTAACCCTTCTAAATGTGTACTTGGCGTCAGCGAGGTTGTATTCTTAGGATTCCATATTAGTGCCGCGGGTACTCGTCCACCTCAAGATCGAATCCAAAGCCTATTAGACTACCCTCCGCCTAAAACGCTTGAAGGCATGCGCAGATTCCTGGGAATTTTAAATTACTATCGTCGTTTTATACCTCAGGCGGCTAAATTCCAGGCACCTCTCATTGATGTACTTGCAGCAGCCAATGGCAAAGGGGCTAAACCATATCCATGGACCCCTGAGCTGCAGCATAATTTCGATCAATGTAAACTCAGTTTATCCAAGGCCACTCTTCTTCAACATCCAGTTGCCAATGCACCGTTAGGTCTTTTTACTGATGCTTCAAGCGTGCATATTGGCTCATGCTTACAGCAATCAATCAATGGTGAATGGTTTCCTCTTGCATTTTTTAGTAAGAAACTTACACCTAAACAGTCAGAGTGGCCAGCTTATTACAGAGAACTTTTAGCTGTTTATGAGAGCGTTCAGCATTTCCGATACATCTTAGAAACACAACATGCGACAATATTTACAGATCACAAACCATTGCTGTATGCTTTCCTGCAACGTCGTGAAAAGCTCCCTCCATCGCAATTAAACCAACTTTCTTTTATTAGCCAATTTACTACCGACATAAAGTACATTAAGGGAGAACAAAATGTTGTGGCTGATGCGATGTCGCGAGTTGATGCAATATCTTTGGACCAAGAGTTTGAAGCCCTTGCTTTGACGCAATCTGAGGACGAAGAGCTAACTAGGCTATTAAATAGTAATACTAGCCTCAAGCTTACTAAAGTTACCATGCCTGGAACCAACTGCACTTTAACATGTGACATTTCCACTGGTAAACCCCGTCCTTACGTAACGCCTTCCTTTCGCCGTGCTATTTTTGACAAACTTCACGGCCTAAGCCATCCAGGAGCTCGAGCCACCACCCGTCTTATCACCGAACGGTTTGTTTGGCCATTTATTAACAAAGACTGCCATAGATGGTCTCGGGCTTGCGAGGCTTGTCAACGCAGCAAAGTGTCGCGACACATTGTTGCTCCATTAGGGAATTTTGACACTCCGTCCGGTCGATTTATGCACGTGCATATAGACATCGTTGGTCCTCTACCTGTTTGTAATGATTACCGTTACTGTTTAACAGCTGTTGATAGGGTGACCCGATGGCCTGAAGTATGGCCCATGCGAGGTATAACTGCTGAAGAAGTAGTTGAGACTTTCACAAGGGAATGGATTTCTCGTTTTGGTATACCGCTGGTCATAACAACAGATCAAGGTACTCAGTTTGAATCAGACCTTTTCCGCCGCTTCTTGGCTCATTTCGCAACTAAGCGCATTAGAACGACATCCTATCACCCGTGTGCTAACGGCATGGTGGAGCGTTTACATCGTCAGTTAAAAAGCGCTCTTATGTGCCATAAAGAATCTTGGCATCAATCTCTGCCACTTGTCTTACTAGGCATACGCTCTGCATTCAAAGAGGATCTTAAAGCAACTTCTGCGGAATTACTATACGGAGAACCACTACGTCTTCCAGGGGAATTTCTAATTCCTAGCTCAGACACTACATCAGATGCCAGCGATTTTGTCGGTCAACTACGTCGTAAAATGGTGTCAATTCGTCCAGTAGCCGCCGCTCGTCATTCAGAACCAGCCGTTTTCATTTTTAAAGAATTGGCTACATCATCGCATGTCTTTCTTCGAGATGATTCTGTAAGGCGTGCGTTACAACCTCCTTATACTGGGCCATACCCAATAATTGATAGAGCTCAAGACGGGAAGATCCTGACTCTTGATATTAAAGGCCGAAAAGTTTCAGTAAGCGTCGATCGGGTTAAACCCGCTTACATTGAGAAATTGCCTTTTCAGAACCTACCGGTTCCTAACCAAACTCCGCGTAATATGCCAACCGTACCCGTGAAACCCACAGTGGTTTCACCAAATATCGCTCCCCCAGACAACGAAAATTTAGTGGCCAAACAACCATACACCACACGATCTGGTAGGCGCGTTAAATTTAAGGAGTTTAATGAATACTTTTAATTTTACAATTACTTGTGAAATATATTTTTTTTTATATGTGTTTAAATGCTTATGTTTATATTTGTGTAAATTCACTTTAAAATTTATTAAAATGTAATTTACCCTTCTCCGTGGGGGGGTGGTGTGGCGAACGGAACGTTGCCACTTTATGGTTCGAGTTTACGAACGACCCGGATTGTCTATGACATCCCGTTTTTCTTTGTCTTCCGCACCGGGGTTCTCAGACAGGATGTAACGGGGTGATTTGCTATCATATCTTCGCCGCACATTATTAATCTATTAAGTTAATACAACCTGTGTAACTGTCGTATAGCATGTACCGGTGTTATGGTGTTTCATTAATTACATGCCAAGTTTACTAACAAGTGTTTTATCATTTCGCGGTGTGGGGTACACCGCCATTGGAGCCCTGGCTCTCATACCCCAAACTTCTTAGATTTGATGGACTGTAGTCACTTCTTTTTTACAGGGCAAATGCTTTACGCATCTCGCCCCGAATAATCACGGGGCAAGTGGTACTCCCACTCATAGCCCGGCCAAGGAAGACCCCGCAAGGTCTCCAGCTAAATCCTCTCACTAAAATTATAAAGAGTGTCATAGTCCTTGTTGTGGGGGAACTTCTGCTTACTCCCGTTTAGAAAGTGGTACAAATGGAGCCTCCGTCTCAGGCCTGCTTGTTTTAAGGCGCTGAATGTTATCTTTTGGCAACCTCCGGCATTGGGAGCATCTGAGGATCCAGGGGAGGACGGACGGTGTTTGCCTTCCCTCTCTTGCTTCACCCGCCTTTTCTTTCTCAATTATAGCCTCGTCACAAAATGACGCTTCCACACCCGAACAGCTCGTTTGTGATTGACAATGGCCTCATCACATGGTTTCCTAGAAATAAGTGTATTAATATACCCATAAAGATGCTATCTAAGATAGGTATTACCTATTTTCCCAACCTTGACCTACTCTGTGAGCTTTTTGTCGCTGACAGCTGAATTTGATTGCAAAGTTACAGTCAATTATTGTCAGCAAATTGACTGTACTTGATTGGTGAGTTGGTGACAAATTGTTATTTTTTTTATATTTTATATATTCAGAACGTCGCAGGTTTTTTAGTTTTTTACTACTAATCTTTAAATACTTTTAAACTTTTTTAAACTTGACACTGGCAAAATTGCAGAATAATTTCTGCAGAGGCCATAATTAAAAGAAGAAGAAGAATCAAACATATGTAGTGAATGTAGTGATTAGTTTCTGTTTCTTTGATTGAACTATTTTTCGGTCAGCGGGTCTGTCTGTGGGTCATCAAAATTATAGGGCGAAGTTGGGATTGGGATAACTAATATTAAGTAGGTATTGAAATACTCGTCTTTCTAAGAAACAAGGATAATTATTATCTAACCTTTATTCAACGTTAAAGATAAGAAAAAAAGAAATAAACCCGAAGATTTTATATACAATGATTTGAAATTTACATACAACTTGTCCACGAATACTGTTGACCTTACGAAGCAGGAAGTCTTGTGAGAAAGCTACAAGTATTGTTACGTGTAAGTACTTACCATAAAAAATCTGAGCAAATACCCTATCAACATAGGAAAAGATAAAAAACTATACTTTGTCCAGCTATTTACTAAATCATTGACGTATTCCATCAATAACAATCCCTGCTAGCTAAAGGTCTTTTACGAAAACAGAACTTGTTCTAAAGAATGTGTAATAATATTGTCAACATATTTTTCAGTTCAGTCCACCCCAATTACTAATCAACTCAACTTATGCTGCACAAAAATCAATAGTTTAGAAGTTATGAGTTTATTTATTTATTTCAATAGTGTTTCCAAATAGACACCACTTTTATCCAAATATTATATAAATTGCAATCGTCAAATATTGGCGGGGTATGGGGACAAATAGCTAATTTTGATTGTTAATAGTGACTGCATTTGTGTAGTCTTTCAGAGTGAGTATCTTTAGTTATAATGGGACTTTCTCTTTCTTATTAGTATAAATGTCAACATGACAGACAAAGACAAACAAATTATACACCTATTTGAGCTATAATAAGCTGATAAGTCATTTATGAATATGAGATTTATGAAAACAATAAATTATGTTTTTTTTTTTCAGGTAAGGCTAGTTAAATGATTCACAATGTCGGAGTGGACTAGTATGCAAGATATTTTAAATGATCTGTCGGTAGCACAAGGTTGTGTTGTGCCTGCATCTTTAGATGCTATCCGGAGCAAAGAGCCACCAAAGAGTTTTAGTGAATGTAAGAAATATTTATCAATAGTTACAGTTACCGAACACAGAGCAATTAGTCCTTAAAAAAATTATAGAAGAAACATTTCTAAATCTGCACTCCTATAACAACTGTACTAGCTTCCAATATTTATACAGTTTGAGAGGTGTAAGTGAAGTTAACACAAATAATATAGTAATATAGTGGGACATTAACACACACAGCTATCTGATCCCAAACTGAGCAGAGCTTGTACTACGGAAATCAGATAACTGGTAATATACTACATATAATACTTTTCTTTTGTAAATACATACTTAAATATAGATAATTACACCCAGACACAAGACAAACAGACATATTTAAATAAATGTTTGTCTCGGGTGGGAATCGAACCCACGACCTGTGGGGTGAAAAGCAAGTATCTTACCGACCACGCCACCAACCCGTCAAATAAAAAATGACTAAGTAAAAATTGTTAGTAAGTATACTTAATAACAGTCTATGGATCTACTTTGTCTGATTTAAATATAATAATAATAATAAGGATTAAAGCACTTGCTTATTTTTAAATCATTTTATTGAATGTGTAATACATTCATATATTACACTCACTGCCAAGTTAATCTACTGCCAGAAACTCTGTTTCTTGATTTTCCAGGTGATGATCTAATAGCAGAATACCAATATGAGGCCAGTTACACCCCTGATTTGCACATGATACAAGAAATGCTTTCTGTGGTATGTAGATTTTAGAAATTAAATATTATAAAGTACAGCCTCTCACGCAAACTTCATACCCCATTTTTTTCACTTTTACTACCTTCCTTCGACCTGCACAAACATTAAAAAACCATAATCAGTTCACCCATCTCAAGTTTTATCAATATAAACAACTAAATATAAAGTTGGCATTTATTTGTACTTTATTATTACTATTGTATGGTGTTATATGTATGGTTTTTTCGATACTCTTGAGTCTGATGGGATGGGCTAACTTACCCCTAGTTTTCACTGGCGAAACATGCACAAGAAAACATGTTGCAAGCACTGTCTGTCTCTATCGGTTAGGGATGAGTAGAAAGAGATAAGACTATTCTTGTATCATGTTTTGTTATGCAGTGCAATTGCCCAGATACACAACACAAGTTCAGGTACAGACAGCAGTAACATGTTGTCACGGCTCTTACATTCGACTCATAAAGATCAGTGATGACAAAATAAAAGTCTAAACATAAAGAGTCTTGCACAGGATTCGAACCAGCAACCTCGGTGACTTAAGTGAACACGTTACGTCTTACGCTGATAAGATAGACAGCTGTATTTATAACTAACAAAAGTCACTATATTATTACATTTATTTTGTATTTATTTTTAATTTTACTATAATGGAGCTTGTCTGGCAACAGCAACGCCAGCCCAATCACGTAAGACCGTTTAACTCGGGTATCGCCTATCGCCAAGATTCTGACTCCTCAAGCTGCACAGACAGTGATGATGATTCAAGCGATATGGATATTAGTGACGAATAGTCTTATCTTACTTTTATATGTGGTTAAATAGTTCTCCAAGAGATTTTATTAATGTTTTATGACTTTGCACCTCAGATCGCGATACGCGAGTTAAACGGTCTATCTATAGGTGCACATGTCAGATGATGAGTTGTGGAAATAGCCTGCTCCAAATTTAAATAAACTAAACAAGCCACTGTAAAGACTGAACTATAAAATAGAAAACTGACAAAAGAAATTGCTTTGTTAAATGTTGAATAATTAGTAAAATTGTATTATATAATTAATATTTCAGGTAAATCAAAGTGATGTAATAGATAATGATGATGTGAATGCATTTGAACATGATCACAATGCTGCTGGTGACAGCCATCATTCAGTAGTAATACAAAAAATTAAGAACCCACGGAAAAACAGAAATGTAGCCCTTACATCAATACTAGAAGCTAAGGACAACCAAGTAAACAAGCCATTAGGAGTCATACCACCTATGTTTAGAAGGAAAACAGATGTTGAGAAAAAGAATATTATAGAAAATACTATTAAACACCCTACAGAATATAAACCGTCCGCTACAGCTGGCGAATATTATAAGAAATATGTACAGAACAATGAATGCAGGCTTTCCACACCTTCTACGGATCTTGAAGAATCTGAATGTAGTTATCCTAGCTCTCCATCTTCAAAAGGTTCTGGGTCCAGTTTTGTGAAGTACCAGGAAGTGTCAGGAAACCAGCCGAAAGCATTTGTACCATCATCAACAGCAAATCAGTATTATATGAAGTTTGTACGGAGAAATAAGTTAAAAGAACAAGTTAAGGAAGATATTTGGATGAAAGCAGAACGAGAGATGAAATTAAGAGATGAGGAAAGGTAAATATATTTAATAGAATTTTTATTATCAACTACACAGTCGCAGATTTACACATTGCTGCCTATAGGCCATACAGATTATGCCGCTCGTGGGCTTATCAAGTTCACAGTCATGTCGATGTGTAATTTTTTTTCATTCGAAATACAATACATACTCAAGTTATATCAGAAGAAGATCAATAAAATCCCTTCCCAACATTTTTTATAATAATAATATTCTGGGACATTAACACCCTCGATCAATCATCTATCCGATTACTTTGTTTTGCTGACGGTCCAAACTGTCATTACATATAAATAAATAAATATTCTGGGACATTAACACACACGGTCATCTGATCCCAAGCTAAGCAGAGCTTGTGTTATGGAAACCAGATAACTGGTTTATACTATACATAATACTTTTCTTTTGTAAATATATACTTATAATAGATATTTACACCCAGACTCGACACAAACACAAATGTTCATCACACTAATGTTTGTCTCCGGTGGGAATCGAACCCACGACCTGCGGCGTGAAAAGCAAGTATCTTACCGACCACGCCACCGGCCCGTCAATATATAAACCGCCATATGAGATTAGCGTCTTTTTGGAGCGAAATATACCAAGATTTTCGCCATCTTTATAGCCTATTTGTATGTGTGTAGCTTTTATATACGTGTGCATTTGTAAAGACGCATCATTATTTTTAAGAGTGCGCGTGAGCATGTAAGAATGTGTTGTACGTGGTTACCTCGCCTCCCCCAAAAACTGGCATAAACAATTTAGTACTAGAAGTTGCGTATAACACTTCGCGTGTTAATTGTTGTGAGGGTACACATTATAACGGGCTTCGAAAAGTATGTTATAAATTGGGATATTTCCGAGAAATTGCTTGTTCTGACACATGTATAGAATAATTTGCATAATTCGTTTTTGTCAAGTTGTTTTTAATTATTTCAGAAAACTGAAGGAGACATTATCACCCAAAGATCCGCAGCAAACAGGTAAGCATTAGTATAATAATAATAGTATAGTGGGACATTAACACACACGGCCATCTGATCCAGGGGCGTAGCTACCGCCGTATTTGCCGTATCAATTATACGGGGCCCCGGGCCACGGGGGCCCCCAAAGTGTGTAAGGAAAAATAATAAAAACTTTCTAATTTATTTTATTTTACAAATGACAAAATTCTATAAAACAATTCCTTTTTTACTTGTAAAATGGGTAAATTATGTGATAAATAAATATTTGTTTTCACAATATTTTTTTTCTTTTGTGAAAAATCTTTACCTCCATATAAGGGCCTCCAAAAAATTTTTATATGGGGCCCCGACAAGGCACGCTACGCCACTGATCTGATCCCAAACTAAGCAGAGCTTGTACTATGGAAACCAGATAACTGGTAATATACTACATATAATACTTTTCTTTTGTAAATACATACTTAACTATAGATAATTACACCCAGACTCAAGACAAACAGACATGTTCATCACACAAATGTCTGACTTAGGTGTGAATCGTGAATCTTTTTTTTTTGCTTTGTTTCCAGGTCTTTGTACAGTGAGTTTAGTAGAACACAGACATATGATGGTGGAACAGTGTATCGTCTGTGAGTTGTTCGCCAAACATGGCTATAACTTTGAAGAGGCTGCGTCTTGGTAAGCTTAACGAAAAGTGATATTTGTAATTTTATTACATGGTATTTTTATTATTGTTACATATTGTTATTAATTTTATCACCTCAATTGTTAAGGCTTAGTAATCAATGACGTTTCTACAACAACAGAAACGTTATTAATTGTAAAAAAAAAGTTTTTTATGACGAATCAAGTTACAGTCAGCTACAAAAGTTGATTGACAGATTCAAAGTTACAAATGTTTTAATGTGTAAGTAACTGTCGATATGTGATGTGATGATGAGATAGTTTGAGACCCGGGGAAGGATATAGGATTGATTATCCGACTGCGCAAAAAGAGGTCAATGGTTTAGCGCGATAACCGACATACGTGCGGGCGGACGGCTACAATCACAATAGGTACATATTGAAACAAAAAGATTCCATACATACGTGTTGTGTGACTGTTCTTTATAAATTATTAGTTACTATCACTAATATATAACCTACCACCGCAGTTACTGTAAACTCTCTAGTATGTTTTTGTTGTGTTACGCTTATCGTAAATAAAAACATTTTTTTTATTATTAATTAGAAACTTATTTTCACCATTAAAATATATTTTAGTGTTAACATATTAGGTAATATTGAATCTTTTAATCCATTTTTGTACCTGACTGTACCAATCAAACTGTTGCAGCAGTTGCTGGTAGTTTCTGACAGTTATCTGACATTTTAAATTTAAGCTACTAGGCATGTTTAATTTCTAATAGATTCCAAAGTGTTGGTTAGTATAACTCGCGTCAGTAAATGAATCGAAAATTGCGGCTTATACTTATAATGACAGATTGGACCGTCAGCAAAACAAGGTAGTCGGATGAATGATATTTTTTTATATAGACCTTGATTGTTTTAATATAAATAAGCAAGAAATGTCCTAGATTTACGCGAATATCACACAAGTCTGAAAAGACTTTGAAACGTCGGGATCTAAAATCTAAAATAAACCGCGATAAAATCCGTTAAAAAGTAGTTTTATTTCAAAGAAATGTCCTATTTAGAAAGCCAAACAAATGCTAATTGTTCTTTAAAACATTCTAGAACGTATATAAAACTTAATGCCTAATACTGATTACATAGTTAAAATAGAATATTTATTTTTTGTGCGCTGTACCGACGTGTGTGACTATGACAGCAATAACGTGCGAGTAAGAGGCAACGATTAGTGCAGCAATTTTTGATTCATTTCTGTAGTTTTTCTTAAGAATCGTTTATTTATGTTTCGTCTTTGTCATGTGATTTCAAAGTGTCATATGAAAGAAAAGGATAGAACGTATTTTCAGCTAAGATTTGTTTAAGTAAGGAGTTTTAGAATATGTGACTAAAAATACTATAAGTATTAGGTAACGATTGGCTGTGTAACGATGAAATTATTTAAAGCTCAAAAGCGTATGATCGGGTTTGCAGTTTTGGCCTGCAGAGGGTGGATGTGTCAGGGTGAGAGATAACCGACATAGGCGCGGGCGCAAAGTTAATATTGTATGAAATTGTAATGTTAAAATATGATATCGGGGGAAGATAGCTAATTTGATTGGTTCATTCAAGTTATTGTCCTTAACGAACCAATAAAAATTAACTTGTGTTCTTGCGGTATGTAAGTGTCAGGCGAGGGGGGGGGGGGGGCAGCTATGCTGTGTCTGTAGCTATCTGGTCGGTGCTATTTCCTACCAAAATGTGTGTCGAGTGAAATCTTTTGGTGTTTCGTAGACAAAATTATTTATGAACCAATGATCAATACATAGTTTTACGTACTTATAGTATTATATTATCTTTTTTTACTTTCCTTTCTATTTCCATAGTTTTTAAGAAATGTTTAGATCTTAACAAGAGTGATATTTTTATAGAAGTATAGGTTAAACCTAAGCCTAAAAAATATATTTATATTTTTAAAAATTGACTATTGACGAACGCAGCTATTAACAATGTCGGAACTAGTTTTATGCTTATTTCCGCTCTTAGAACTTCCGACTTTATTACTGTATAAAAACTTCGATATCTATTATTTTGAAATTAAAAACTTTATGAGGTTATAGATATAGGTGTTTTAGGACCTGTAATAAAACGAATATCGCCAAAATGTAGTTCCGACTTTGTTAACAGCTACGGTCGAACATTATAGTGTTATGTAAATGGTATAATTTTGATTTATCTATTTAAATAAATACGATGAGAAGGAGATGTATGGTTTTATTTCCTATTTTATGGTATCTAGGTGTTCATTTCACTTTTCAGCCGACTTCAAAAAGAAAGAGTTACTCAATTCGACTGTATGTTTTAAGCTATTGCAAAATGAACCTAACACCCTCCAACTCCGACCGGCACAGCGGTGCGGTGTTGAAAGCCGTGCATTGTCTAACGTAGTTCGGCAGACTTCGGCACGGTGTTTGTGTGCATACAACTAGATGTATGCGTGTATACTAGCTGCTACTGCTAACTGATTCTATATCATTTAGACAGCGTGCTTTTTGGCCGCGTCCACGAGTGAGTTTGAGCCCGCGACTATAGTCTAGTCAACAAGTTCAAAAACATGAAAAATAGAGATAAAGGTCCTAAAAATATGAGCGATGGCTCATTCGATTCGGAATCACTTCTAGAAAAATGTTTTTGAAGGATTTTGGTGCAGGTTAAAAATTGCAATTGTTATTAACAAAATAAGATGAAAAAAAATGATATTTCGTTTTTTGTTAATAACTCGAAAAATATTAACATTTAAGCAATTTTGAAAAAAGCTCGTTAAAGAGGAGGAAATTTCCAATAAAAAAGTCCTAACTCCCGGAATTCTATCTCCATTATTTATAATTTTAATTAGACGTTGAAAATAGGGCTCCGCGCGGCAGTTACGGCATGCGCGCGCCGCCGCTAAAGAGAGTTCAGCAATAAAAATATTTTTTTTATAACATAAAATGTGATTTTAAAAATTTGAAAAAATTCAATATTTTTTTAAATTTTTTTTTTGCTATTTTGTTTTTGACAAAAAATTATGATTTTAAAAAAAAAAATTTTTCTTAATTTTAGTTTTTAATTGTTTAAAAACGATTTTTTTATATTTCGATTGTTTAAATAATTAGCAAAAAAAAATTTTTAAAAAATATTGAATTTCTCTATTTGTTTATAACAATTTTATAAACAAATTACGTAAAAAATTCATAACCTATGTTAATTACTGCCATTGTTCAATGTGAAAACAGGCATAGCTAAATATTAATTGAAAAAAAATTTTTTATCAACATTTTTTAGATTTTTAATTTTTCAATAGTTATAAAAAATCATAATTAACAAATTAATAAACTTTAATGAAAATAAACCGCAGGATCTTATAAAGTACATATATCAAAAGGGCTCCACGAAGTTTAAAATTTATAGGCCAATTATTTATACCTTTCATCCCATTGTTTATGCCCATGGAGATTGAGAAAAAATTGGTTAGTTAACAATTGAATAACTTTTTGAAAAATGGTGATTAAACTTTTTTTTTTTCAGGGCTCGATTCTTTCAAGTGTTAAGAAGATACTAGAATTTTTTCAAATTTTTAAAATCACATTTTATGTTATAAAAAAATTATTTTTATTGCTGAACTCTCTTTAGCGGCGGCGCGCGCATGCCGTAACTGCCGCGCGGAGCCCTATTTTCAACGTCTAATTAAAATTATAAATAATGGAGATAGAATTCCGGGAGTTAGGACTTTTTTATTGGAAATTTCCTCCTCTTTAACGAGCTTTTTTCAAAATTGCTTAAATGTTAATATTTTTCGAGTTATTAACAAAAAACGAAATATAATTTTTTTTTCATCTTATTTTGTTAATAACAATTGCAATTTTTAACCTGCACCAAAATCCTTCAAAAACATTTTTCTAGAAGTGATTCCGAATCGAATGAGCCATCGCTCATATTTTTAGGACCTTTATCTCTATTTTTCACGTTTTTGAACTTGTTGACTAGACTACTAGTTGAACCTAATGTGCATCGCGCGCCTCGCAAAAACCCCGAGTGCTACACGTATTTGTTTTGTATGAATGTTACGCGATAATTCCACTAAATAAATAAGCGGGTTTGGAGTTATTTTTAAAACATTGGAGTCTGTTCGTATTTTTATTTAAAAAAACTATTATAGCCCCCCTAGTTTCCTCAGACGAAACATTCACAAGAAAACATATTCAAATCAAATCAAATCAAAGTTTATTTTGTAAACATAGGTAAGTACAATATTTTTGCCTATAGGTAACGGGCGTACAAAATTAAATTAAATTATATTGCAAGCTCTGTCTATCTCTATCACTCAGGGATGAGTAGAAAGAAATGACTGTGCTTGTATTATTGTGTGTTTTGTTGTGCAGTGCAAACCTGCAGCAACTTTGACGGAGGCTTGAACTCAACTTTTGATAGAGAAACCCGCCTGTGTATGTCCTAAAGGGTTACGAATATGAACTTTTTAACTAGAGCGAAAATAATATAAAGTTAGACAAATTTTAACAAACATTTCTTTATAGAAGTAATTTTTATTTTGAAATTGTACTATGTCGTAGAACTGATAATCGCTGGTAGAAGCGAGTTCTCGAGTGAACACCACTACTTGGCAAGCGTAATGCCTTCCAAGTAGGTGGAGTGACGATCTGCGAAAGATAGCCGGCAGTGGTTGGATGCGACAAGCCGAGGACAGGGTGCAATGGCGCTTATTGGGAGAGGCCTATGTCCAGCAGTGGACTGCTATAGTCTGATGATGGGTATTGGTTAAAAATTGTCCTTTTTTTGCAGATGACCTAACCCAATTAGCCAGACTTTTTCGGTGAGCCGTCCGAGGACGGTCGAACCGATAAAATTGTCCTGTAGGTACCTATCTATATAATATAAAAATGAAACCCGTTTTCCGTTGTCACGACATCACCCGTGAACGGCTGGACCGTTTTCGCTAATTTTTTTTTTAAATATTCCTTTACGTACGAGGATGGTTCTTACGCAGAGAAAAATAAAATAAAAAAAAAATTTAGAAAGCGAAGAAGTGCCGAAAACCGGATTAGATACCTATTATTTATTATTGGTTATATTCGGTAGGTCTGAGACCCGGTAGATGGCACTGCTTTACCGGGCAGATCGACGTCTGCCGGGTCCGCTAGTTATATATAGATCTATATACTCGTACCAAGCAGTACCATGGCTATGATGATCATCAGGCAATATTGTGATCAAGTTGTAAGTACAATAAAGAGTTCGTTCACAATATCAATATAATTTTTCCCGAGCACATATTGATTCTAGATCTTCACGACGTCTCGCTAATTAAAGCGACCACAACTCTGCATATAGGTACAGTCAGTAACTTAATAAAATGAACACATTACTATTAAATTAAACGTTCCACTAGATACACTACACACGGTTAGACATCAAGAAAAACATTTCAGTATAGGCTGATCTCACATTGTATAGGATTTCTGTACAACGAGAGGTCAGCTTATACTGGAATTGTATAGCTAAATGTGTACATGTATAATTTACCTGTTCAGCTTGAACGTGCTGCTTCGTGTCACATATATTGTGTTAACCATAATCCAAAAGTGTGAGTTCACAGATTAGGTAAGTAATAGGTGCTTAATATCAGAGAAGAAAAGAATCACGAGGACACCCATATGTTTAGAACTAATCATTCGAGGACATGTGACATCTACCAGCCCCACTTGGCCTGCGTTTGTGGATTACTCTCACTCAACACATATGATAATAATAGTAAATAATAATATAGTGAGACATTAACACACGGCCATCTGATCCCAAACTAAGCAGAGCTTGTACCATGGAAACCAGATAACTGGTACACTACATATAATACTTTTCTTTTGTAAATACATACTTAAATATAGATTACATCCAGACTCAAGACAAACGGACGTGTTCATCACAGAAATGTCTGACTTTGGTGTGAATCGAACCCACGACCAGCGGTGTGACAAGCAAGTATATTTAAGGGAAGACCCGACACTAAAAAGGGTTGAAGTGAGATACGTGATTTTTTTTATCCTTGATAATAGACTAGTGCTTGACCACAACTTGCCTGATGTGAAGCAACGATGCAGTCTATGGATCTTTGTGATTGTTTTGTTTTTTTTTTTAACATTGTAAGTGACAGATATAGTACGACTCGAACTGTAGGTACCTACTTAAACTAAAATGTTGATAGTAATAATTACTATGCCGTCTTCACTGTCAGTAGCAGTGTAAGCCGTGTCTCGACTCTACTAGTTCCTTATCTTAGTCTAATGAATGATTTAAATCATATTAACTGATTTTGTGAGAGAAGCTGTTACATACACATTGATATTTATTTGTGATTTGTAAATTACTTTGTTTTAAACTAGCTAATTACCTATTAGGTATAGAAACATTATGGTGAATCCAACACAAATAGCTAACATACCCATCAGGATTGAAGGAGTGCTGCATAATGGGGTAAGTACTTATACCTACTACTCTATATTTTTATACTACCGGACCCCGCAGACGTCCTACTCGGTAAAGCAGTGCCACCTACCGGGTCCGAAAATAGATTACGGCCGATTCTCAGACCTACCCCATATAGATAATAATATGATTTCATAAGAATCGTTCAAGCCGTTTTGGAGGAGTTTGTTTATTTTTTAATATTTTACTGCGTAAGAACCATCCTCGTACTTGAAGGAATATAAAAAAAAGAATAAGTGATATCGGTACAGCGGTTCTCGAGTTTTCCACCTAGCAACACAATTAGTTATTCATTTATCAAGAATAAGATCAGATAATTTTTTTATTCATTTATTTTAAGATTTTTTTTTTTACTTTTCTTAAGTAAAGTTTTCATATTTACCACAAATTAAATACCTAATTGATAAAGTATGATAAGAAAAACTTTCGTACAACTTAGCCTAAGTTATATAAATAAAATACGACATAAAAAAGTGTATATGGATCCCATGCTGCAGTTCTTTACAGTTATTTTTTTTATGTTCGCCGAAGTGGTTTGGTTCGCAAGTGACAATGTTCAATTCAATTCAATTTTTTATTTATGGCCTGTTGTGGAAGGCTACCACAATTTTGCCAAACCAATGTTGTGTCTCAGTTGCTAATTGTTAAAAACCACAGATAATATAATACTATACTAATAAAAACGAACCATCATTTTTGGGAAGATAGAATGTATTATTAGAGCGCCATCTATGTACTAAACTCAATTTAACTCAAACAGAGTGTTGGTTCTTGTTTGTAAAATTGGTTTCGAAAAATCTGTACGGTTTTCGGAACTCCAAAAATTGGGTAAATCTGATTTGATTTATCCTAGGTAAGGATAAATACAAGGACACAGAACATATTAGATAAGTTTGAGCACAGAAAACTGTATACTTTGTTAACCATCTTGTTTAAAAGGTGCACGCGATTTTTGGTATTAAGGTAATGCAATATGGATCAGATTTCAATGTAGGAACGTATAGTTTCCAGGACATGATGTATGAACAATCTAAATAAAAAAAAGATAATAAGTAGCCTATAACCTTCCTCAACAAATGGGCTATCTAACAGTGCAAGAATTTTTCAAATCGGACCAGTAGTTTCGGAGATTAGCCCGTTCAAACAAACAAACTCTTCAGCTTTATAATCTATATTAGTATAGATAATACCTATAGACGAACAATTCTTGTAAATATATAAATAATCTAAATCTCAGAAACGGCTACAACGATTTTCATGAAATTTAGCATGCAGAGGGTTTTGGGGTTTCATTTTTATACAATATCGTTTTACTCGTGTTTTGAGGCAATGAAAACCTGCTATAATTTATGTACTGGCTATAGTACGAAGGCAAATTTCGTTACAAACTATAATCTTATGATAGCTCAAGAGGAAGATTGGGCAGTCATTAAAACCAAATAAGCCCAATTCGAATCACAGACAAATAATTTTCTTTTTTTTTTTAAACCTTTCTTTTTGTCAAAAAGGATTTTTTGTAAGAAAAGCTATTACTGGGAGCCCTTTACTATAATTTCCATAAAAAAACTGAGCAATGCTCGGATATCCAGGTACTATTTACTTGACGGGCCGGTGGCGTGGTCGGTAAGATACTTGCTTTTCACGTCGCAGGTCGTGGATTCGATTCCCACCGAGACAAACATTTGTTTAAATATGTCTGTTTGTCTTGTGTCTGGGTGTAATTATCTATATTTAAGTATATATTATATAAAGTATTGTAGTATATTACCAGTTATCTGGTTTCCATAGTACAAGCTATGCTTAGTTTGGGATCAGATGACCGTGTGTGTTAATGTCCCACTATATTATTATTATTATTATTAAATGTCCAGGTCACAGAAGAGAATCCTGTAGAAGATGAACGCAAAGGGAATGTCACTTACGGTATCGACGACGTACCGCCCTGGTACCTGTGCATTTTCATGGCGCTACAGGTAAATTTAACTTCGACCTCCTTGAAATGAAATGAAAATATGCTTTATTTTTTTTTGAGACGCGAGTCTACTTAAAAATAGTCCAATTTCTTTTCCTACCGTGCAGTGAACGAATCGCAACTACTGAGAAACACTGCCAAAAAACTCAGTAGGCTTTTTTCTTTTTTAAATGAAGTACTTATATCATTTTGTTTGTTTATTGTGTTGAATTAGAGCGACTTAATACCAAGCGTTTTTATCCGTTACATAGTCTGAAATTTTATAATACGCTTTCTTACATAGCGTAGATTTTATAGTTATTTTAAATTTGTTAATAGTCATTTCCCTAATATTATTTGGAAGTTTATTGTAGAAACGTATACACTGCCCCATAAAAGAGTTACTGATTTTGTGGAGTCGAGTATGATGTGCTACAAGATCGTTCTTATTTCTAGTATTTAAATTATGTGTGTCGCTTATTTTTTTAAATTTTGTAATATTTTTATGCACATACAATAAATTTGATTTTATGATTTTATGAAGTCCTTGGAATACTGACTCAGTTCAAGAATGGAAATCGTATCCTAAAAGTCCCGTATTCAGTTTCCGCTTGTCAATTTTTAGATATTGCCACACCTAAAGACAACGTAAAGCCGGCGGTCCCGGTAGAGTGCAATGAAGTTGATAAAAATATACTCAAATATCACAAAATTCACAAAAGATTTTTAAAAAATAATGCAGCTAACTGCCTCGGTGTTCCAAAGCTAAGCGTGTATGCTTAGTAACCGCGAGGTTCCGGTTTCGATTCCCGGGTCGAAGAAAAAGACTTTTCTAATATACTTAGAGAATCTTAGTTGCAGCTCGAAATTTGGATTGTGCCCGATGAACGGCAATAACCTCGCCTATTACGTGTGGGACCCAAACATAGCCAACGTAGTGGTTGATATTCAACACTGTCTACACTGTCGAGTAATACAAGCGTAATGCTACGTTTGATAAATTGATGTATTGAGCTAAAATATCGCGTGACGTCACGCTGTGTAATTCTTACTTTATGACGTAGTGAATGCGATTTAGTTGTTTTCACTTCTCGGTCGGTCGGGCGGGTTCTATTCGCGGTTGTGCCCACACATCTGTATGTGAATTATTTCATCGCCGCTGCTCAATATCGGTGAAGGAAAACATCGAGAGGAAACCGGCGTGTCTAAGAACTAATCATTCGAGCACATGTGACATCCACCAATCCGCACTTGGCCAGCATGTGTGGATTAAGGCTTATAGTCCCTCAACTCGTAAGATAGTTGAGTAAAGATCCATGACCAGCAGGAACTCTAAAAATGGCTAAAGTGAAGCGATTTTTTATCACTAAATAATATTAATATAGTGGGACATTAACACACACGGCCATCTGAAACAAATCTACGCAGAGCTTGTACTATGAAAACCAGATAACTGGTAATATACTACATATAATACTTTCCTTGTGTAAGTAAATACATACTTAAATATACATAATTATACCCAGACTCAAGACAGACGTGTTCATCACACAAATGTCTGACTTGTGTGGTAATAGAACCCACGACCTGCGGCGTGAAAAGCGAGTATCTTACCGACCACGCCACCGACCCGTCAAAAATCAAATATCATAATAATAATAGGCACCTACTTATTTGATTGTCTTTTTTTATTTTTCGATAGACTGGCGCTAGATTACAAGTTGCCTGATGTTAAGCAATGATGTTGTCTACGATGGGATGCGCCAGCCCAGTATACCGATTCACTCGTGATTACGACTAATTATCGGCGAGAAGGTGGCAGTAGAATGAGCCTCTTTAAGGTTAGAAACCTTATAGGAGCAACAATTCCGACCCAGCTTCACTGCATCGTGTCACCAGACATTGCACCGGAACACAGCAAGGCCGCTTGGCGGTGCGGTGGTCACTGACCACGGCCGAAGCCTACCACCAGTTGATTATCACCTGATTTGCACCACCCGGGGACCACATGTGGGGATTCAATTAAAGGCGACTCAGCCCCTAATGGTGTCGTACCTATGAATTATCTATGTATGTTTTGTATGTGTAAATTTTTGTTTCAGCATTACTTAACAATGATCGGAGCCATTGTAGCGATACCATTCATCTTGTGCCCAGCGCTGTGCATGTCGGAGACAGATCCTGATCGCTCCAACATTATATCAACCATGATATTTGTTACCGGTAAGTTAAGGGGGCGTCCATAAATTAGGTGAGGTGTTTTTTTATGTCGTGCGATTTTATTCAACCCCCTCCCCCATCCCCCAATCTCACGTGAGATTTTTCAAAATGTGAGTTTCATACATAAACGCGTTGGATTGTTATTGTAAAAATAAAAAAACAAATTTGCTTGGTGCTTTTAATGCCAAAATAGTATATATTTTTTTGTTTCAATGAGAAAAAAAAAATGCGTGATATTTGCCGAGACCCCCCTCTCTCCAACGTAAGATTAGATGAGATTTTACTCGACCCCCTCCCCCTTAAACACCTCACGTAATTTATGGAAGCCCCCTTATGAAAAAGCTAAAGAAAGGCGACCTTGAAATAAAACTAATCTTTAACGGATTTTATCGCGGTTTATTATAGATTTTATATCCCCACGTTCAAAGTGTTTTCAGACTTCCCGACGACTTCACAGATGTCCAAGGCACGCCATCCTTCTCTGTCATTAGCTCTGTTTAGCCAACTACCGCCCGCGCACGCTACAATTTCGTCTGCCAATGTGGGCCTGGGTCGACTTCTTGAACTGGTGCCTCTTGGCCCAGACCACTTTACTGACCGTAGAGTCCATCCATAGACGTTGTAACGGGCTACGTGACGCGCCCAATTCCAGTACAAACACTCTTCACTTCACTTCAACCCTTTTTAGTGTCCCACTGTTGGGCACGGGTCTTCTCTCAACTATCTTATGAGTTGAGAGAGTTTAGACCTTAATCTACACACGCTGTCCAAGTGCGGGTTGGTGGATGTCACATGTCCTCGAGTGATTAGTTCTTAGACATGCCGGTTTCCTCACGATGTTTTCCTTCACCGATGTTGAGCAGCGGAGATGAAACAATTCACACAAAGATGTGTGGGCACGACCGGGATTCGAACCCGCGACCTTAATTTTCTAAGGCGAGGCCCGTACCGCTGCGCCACCGCTGCTCTACACAAACGCTCTTATAATACGGAAATGAAGTGAAAAAGTACAGCTTTGAATTGAAATGTAGTATGTACCTTACATTAGCTTTCATTACATATTATGCAGATTATTGCGCATAAACTATCAGGTCATTTATTTTTGCGCAGTTGGATAAAAACTATGTGTTTCCCCGGGTCTCGAACTATCTCCATACCAAATTTCATCTTAATCTTATCAGTTGTTTTAGCGTGAAAGCGCGACAAACAGTGTTACTTTATATTATTAATAACCCCTAGTTTCCATTGGCGAAACATTTACAAGAAAACATGTTGCAGCCTCTATCTATCTCTATCACTCAGGGATGAGTAGAAAGAGATAAGACTGTGCTTGTATCATGTTTTGTTGTGCAGTGCAAACGAATAGTAAGGACTAGAGGCAATAAACATTTTATTGCAGCGCATGTAATACAAAGATATTCAGGTGTCACCACAACAACATGCAGTTTATTGGAGCTGTTGAAGAGGGATGCGACTATACAATGTGTAGAGCAATTTCTCTTTCCTACGACTGCAATAATAATACTATACCGTGTCATAGTACGGCGGCATGTGTCTAAGCTAGGGTTGCCATCTCTAAAATTTGGAAAACAGGACAAGACGCGTGAAAACCCCGGATTTTAGAGTCCGAAAGCCGGACATGTCAACAAGATCTTTTAAACATATTCAATGTAATAAAAAACAGTTTTATTTTTATTCATTCATTATTTTAACAAAACAGAATCATACTACATTTCGTTACAAATTGTTTAAATACATCAGTTACTTGGTTCGTCGGTTGATCGTGGTGTGCGAGCATAGTGCGTGTCTCGCGGGGGGCCCAATTTTTTTAAACTTGGTCTATAAATGAAACCTTCCCCGGATGCTCCCCAGATGCCCTCTAAACTAGGACAAATCCGGGGAAATCCGGACGGATGGCAACCCTAATCTAAGCTAATGTCTATAATCCATTTAAATTACTATTATTTACTTTATCTAAGTAAATGTTTAGTTAATAACTATAATGCAGATACTTATCTATCCACGTGAAGGTAAAATAACTAAATTACATAGCACTCACGTCCGTGTTACCTGAGGGTGTACAGCAGAGGGAAATTATCAACCTCATTTCGCAATAAATAGATTATGATATTAGAATGTAACTAACACACAATCAAATAACGAATAAAACACATGTAAAAAGAAAAATTAAGTGAAACAACAAAGAAATCTGAAAAGTAAACAGTAATAATAATAATAATATAGTGGGACATTAACACACACGGTCATCTGATCCCAAACTAAGCAGAGCTTGTACTATGGAAACCAGATAACTGGTAATATACTACATATAATACTTTTCTTTTGTAAATATATACTTAAATATAGATAATTACACCCAGACACAAGACAAACAGACATATTTAAACTAATGTTTGTCTCGGATGGGAATCGAACCCACGATCAGCGGCGTGAAAAGCAAGTATCTTACCGACCACGCCACCGGCCCGTCAAAGTAGTATATCCCATGTTCTCCTTCGTATTTGTCAACGGCGAATCTGGCAAAGACAGGTAGTTAAGCAGTCCAAAAACTAAGCTACCTAAGTAGCTACATAGTCTTCGTTCGTGAGCCCGTACATGGCTCGTGAAACCGAGCTTGATTTTAAAAGTACGCACACAGGACGCACAATCTAGTTGACCTTCAACATTGTAGGTGTGATTATAGGATGGTTTAGGACAATGGGATCAGATGACAATGTGTGTTAATGTCCCATTATGTTATTATTATTATTATTATACTTTTTTGGTTTTTGAAGTCGGTTCTTTTAAACATAGTTTTTACCTACTTATGATAATAGTAACTTTAGGCTTATATTCGATACTAAAAGAAAAAAAGACATTACGTTGGTACTCGTAAATGGAAAAATATATCAAAACATCTAGCCCAAAAAAGGTCACGTAAAGGAAATTTGGAGGTGCTGGGATTTGAACCCAGGACTTTCAGCATGCGAAGCAGACACTCTACCACTGAGTTACACCCCCACAGATATATCCCTGAAATTGAGCATCACAATCTTTGTTTTTAGTTTATTTTTCTACCGTACAAGCCCAAAAAATCTGTGACAGAAAATGCTATTTCTTTCAATTTTAAAACCTAAAAAAACGAAATGCTACAAAGATATTGAGCGAAAAACCAACGTCTTTTGGGTTTCCTTCCTAAAAAAGTAATAACGGAACTTTGCTGATTTGCTCTAGAACTACTCGATTACAGTCCATCAAATCTAAGAAGTACCGTTTGACAGTTCTAAACGTAGTACATTTAGAATTTAATTTTTTGTATGAAAATTGTTCATAATATGTTAAAATAAAAATAGCTTCATAATTCAATTATTTTACAGGAAAGCTAATAAAAATAGTGTGAATTACGCCTCTATAAAGCTAATTTAATAGAAAACAGTGAAACGTCAAACGGTACTTCTTAGATTTAATGGACTGTATATCATGTGGCAGTGCCATGTTTAAAAACAACTTTCCCAAAGAAAATTTTCTTCTGTAAGTATTTTTTTAAATAAATTCGCTACCTCATATTGAGTCACGTAGTAGAGGGGAAAATCGTTACCAAGGCGACGCGAGACGCGAGACGCTCGGTGCGCTCGGCCCTGTGGCGTGTTACCTCAACTCTCCCTGCTCTACAGTACACTTCATTTTAGACGGGACTGTGGCGTGGTCGGTAGGATACTTGCTTTTCACGCTGCAGGTCGGGGTTCGAGTCCCACCCAAGTCGGACATTTGTGTGATGAACATATCTAACGTCGGGATCTAAAATCTAAAATAAACCGCGATAAAATCCGTTAAAAAGTAGTTTTATTTCAATATCTGTTTGTCTTGAGTCTGGGTGCAATCTATCAAATATATAAAAAGCAATCTATATAAAAATCAATGCCACTTTTCGTTGTAATGTTGTAACTCAAAATCGGGCTTACCTATTCAAATTAAATGTTTAGGCATTGTTCAGACTATTTAGTAGATGGTTTATGTAAAGTTTGCACAAAATCGGTCGAGCGGTTCTTTATTTATCACATTTTTTGTAAATTCTTGAGTGGGCTGAAGCTACCCGGGCGAAGCTGGGGCGGGCCGCTAGTCTATTATAAGTATAAATTTACAAAAGAAAAGTATTATACGTATAGTATATACCATAACACAAGCTTTGCTTAGCTTGGGACCAGATGACCGTGTGTGTTAATGTCCCACTATATTATTATTTCATTTTTCGTCGTGTCTTCACTTCAACCCTTTTTAGTGTCCCACAGCTGGGCACAGGTCTTCTCTCAACTACCTTACGAGTTGAGATAGTTTAGGCCTAAATCCCCACACGCTGGACAATTGCGGGTTGGAGGATGTCACAAATGTCCTTGAATGATTAGTTCTTAAACATGCTCACGATGTTTTCCTTCACCGATATTGAGAAGCGGCGATGAAACAATACACACAAAGATGTATGGGCATGACCGGGAATCGAAGCCGCGACCTTATGTATCTAAGGTGAGGCTCGTACCGCTGCGCCACTGCTGTTTGTCGTGTCTACTGCTACACTAATGACCTGTCACCTTATCCTTACTAATAATATAAGTGTGAAAGTAACTCTGTCTGTCTGTAGAGCTTCCACACTAAAACTACTGAACCGATTTGGAGAAAACATGGAGATAGTTTGAGGCCTGGGAAATGACATAGGGTAGTTTTTATCCTACTGCGCAAAAAGAGGTTAATGGTTTAGCGCGATAACCGTCATACGTGCGACCGGAATTATTATTTATATCAAAATAGGCATAGGTATAGGCAAGTTATACTTTTGTGGAGTAAGGCTTTATAAGGTTGGTAATCATAAAGGAGCAACAATTCGGACCACCCTCTCAAATGGTGTCACCAGAAAACAGGGTCAAGCTGTTTGGCGATGTGACTTTGCCTGGTGGGTTGTCACTGACCACGGTGAAAGTCTACTTCCAGTATATATAAACTAAATGTTATGATAAATATAAATATTAATGATGTACACGCAAGTTTAACAGTTGCAGTGCAGTTACAGGTAAGTTTCGATCAAAACAGCCCTTTTCGTACTCTCGTAATTTTGACAACCGCTGTCTGATACGCTCGCGTCAAGTTTGCGTCACGCGAGCGCTTTAGACTAGATATGACAGCTAAACAATTATAAGAATACCGTTCTGCACTAAGACGAAAACTTAATTGCAACTGCTCCGCAACTTGATCGGGGCATTAAGAAATTACGTGAATTAGGGTAATTTGCAACACCCCAGGGACAACTTGTAGAAATTGTGCTTGAAGGTGCACTCCTAAGGTCGAAGGTGGCTCAGCTCCCAAAAAAAGTACCAAACGTACTCTCCGAAGAGCTTTGGCCGCTCGACTATGGAAAAAGCTCATAAATATAAAGATACTTAAGTATATCATTCTATTTATTTTTAATTTTCCATTAGCATCTGTTACCTGTCTAATTAGCTAAAACTTCTTTGTAAAATTCAACACTGGACGGAAAAAGACTAGACACTACGACACAGGGTATCCTAGTGTAGGGTCTAGGGATGCTTTGACCGTACTACATTTATTTAAGCTAAATAAAGATTTTTCACTTTTTTTTTCATTTTCATTTTCATCCTCTTACAGGTCTAATAACTTGGCTGCAAGCCACTTTTGGTTGCCGGTTACCGATCGTACAAGGAGGTACAATATCATTCCTAGTACCGACACTAGCGATCCTTAACCTGCCTGCGTGGCAGTGTCCTCCAGCTTCCACTCTAGCGAGCATGACAGAGGCAGAACAAAAAGCGGTCTGGATGACTAGGATGTGTGAATTATCAGGAGCTATCACGGTATCCGCGTTATTTCAGGTGTTCCTTGGTAAGTAGTCAATTCTCTCGACTCTTTTTTAATTCTCTAATAGACTTGCGCTTGATCACATCTTGCCTGTTGTTAAGCAATGATAAGTTAATGATAGAAGTGCTTACCGAGTAAATACCGATGCACTCATGACTTAAAGATAAGTAGATTATAGCTATAAGGAAACAGAGATGCAGGATGAAAGTGGAGGCAAAGTGCTTTGTGCGTGCCCGTCGAATTTCCACCATATGTCGCTTGCGTATAGCCGTACCTCTACTTGATGAAAGCAAGGGTAATTTCGAACCGGCGGTAATAGTGCCTTCTTAATTCTTGAAGCATTCTATTCTTCTTCATAGGGTATTTCGGTGTGATTGGGTCTTTGCTCCGGTTCGTAACGCCTCTGACCATAGCACCCACCGTGGCTTTGGTCGGACTCACACTGTTCGACCATGCCGCAGCCGCTGCTTCGCAACAGTGGGGCATTGCTGCTGGGTAAGTGATGATGTGTGATTATATTCCTGATATCTGCAGCCCAAGTTGATGTTTGTTGAATAGTTTGGCGAATACAAGAAATTTTGAAGTACATAATGTCATCTCCCTCTATCCCTGTAGTTACTAATTTTGACATGATATTTTGTACAAAAAATATTTGCTATATGGCTGAGAAAATGTTCTAAACAAACTAATTAGGCATAATAACTAGCGAGTGTCACTGACTCTGGCAGAGCCACCATCAGGGATTTTCATTTTGAAAACACAAAAAAATTGTCGCTAATTAGTCGAAATTTGTCGCCAAATATCAGAATTTGTCGGTCACTGGTTCAAAAGATATAAGGGTTTATAGGTGGCCGATCTGGAGAGAGTCTCCCCAGCAGGGCCACATTTATATCTCAAAAACTAGGGCACCTAGCAAATATCTCTTTTCTCCCATAATTTGTCGCCAATTAGTCGGAATCAGTCGCCAAATATCAGAGTTTGTCGGTCACTGGTTCAAAAGATACAAGAGTTTATAGGTGGGCGATCTGGAGAGAGTCTCCCCAGCAGGGCCACATTTATATCTCAAAAACTAGGACACCTAGCGAAGATGTGTTTTCTCCCATATTTTGTCGCCAATTAGTCGCAATTTGTCGCAAAGTTACAGATTTAGTCGGTGTGTAATTAAAAAGATATTAAAGAATTCAATTTCCCCATACAGTGGTACAAGCGAGTACAAAATACTTTATGTAGTTTCTAGACAGTATCTATGACGTCTTATGGAGGAATGTTTGTTTCGAATTAAATAAATGTAAACGTATTCTATAATTTCAACCCACCATAGGAAAGCTGTATTCATTACCTATAAACAAATCTACAATACATATAATTATGTAATTATTTATCTAACACAATGTGCACTTACCACTTAGACGCGGGCAGATAGATCGCTGCGCTCCGTTTCATTTACGGTAAGTAAGAAACAGATAGATGCGCGTGTACAGATGAGCTGCTTCGAACGAGTTGCCCGTCACGTAAGTTGAAGTCAGCCAGTTTAATTAAAGTGGAACTTATTATGAATAGTTACGAACTCGGTGACGTGTCGTCGAGTAGATAGGAAGGTATCGATCGGCATAGGTATTGGTTTCAAGCAGAGTCGTCCAATGAAGAAACACCCATTGAAATTTTTATTGAGAGATATAATCCATATATAGGTACCTAACTAGCTGACCCGCGCAACTTCGTCTGCGTCACAGAGATATAGAGCCAAAGAAATAATTTTCCCCGTTTTTGCAACATTTTTCATTGAGGCTCCGCTCCTATTGGTCATAACGTCATAATATTATCGGTCATAATGTTATTAGCCTAGACTAAAAGTGAAAAAAATTTCAAAATCGGATCAGTTTTACCGGAGATTACCCTAACATCCAAAGTCACAAACTGTATCTGTTAATAATATTGAATAAGTACCTACTTATAAATGTTACAAATACCTATTTGTAACATTTTCTGAAAGTACAATAATTTTAAGGTAATAAATCATTTTATATTTCGACAACAGAAGTTTTATTATTCTAACCTCAATTAAGATAAAATAAAAACTCAACCCGTCCATACCCACAACACAACACTCGCAATCACCTCAAAATACACACCAACACAACACACATCAAACGAACTTTATGGAAATTCATTTTTATATAATAAAATTTGATTACAATTGACAATACTTTTTCAACGTTTAAGTATTTTAAACATTTTACTAAAGGTACGACATTTATTTATTATTCTAAAGTTAATTAGAGCTTAACATTGTAAAGTGGTAAAACAGTTGCATGCGACTGTACATCTTTCACCAAATAGACCAAGAGCAAGGTTTAATGTTTTCAAAGAAGTTTAAGCCACTCTAACCTAGTAATTTAAAACATAAAAACATGAATTAAATTGAGAATTTATCTCTCTCGGACATTTCTAAAGACTTTAGACCGATAAAACTAGAAGTATATTACACATATTAATAGAAATATTTTTTTCTTGGTATTTTTCGTGAACTCTTCGACCTAGCTCTTGGACTATACCTTACTAATTGAACTCATTATATCTCCTAAACTAAGATCCGATTAAATCTGTGACTTTGCGACAAATTGCGACTAATTGGCGACAAAATATGGGAGAAAACACATCTTCGCTAGGTGTCCTAGTTTTTGAGATATAAATGTGGCCCTGCTGGGGAGACTCTCTCCAGATCGCCCACCTATAAACTCTTGTATCTTTTGAACCAGTGACCGACAAACTCTGATATTTGGCGACTGATTCCGACTAATTGGCGACAAATTATGGGAGAAAAGAGATATTTGCTAGGTGCCCTAGTTTTTGAGATATAAATGTGGCCCTGCTGGGGAGACTCTCTCCAGATCGGCCACCTATAAACCCTTATATCTTTTGAACCAGTGACCGACAAATTCTGATATTTGGCGACAAATTTCGACTAATTAGCGACAATTTTTTTGTGTTTTCAAAATGAAAATCCCTGATGGTGGCTCTGCCAGAGTCAGTGACACAACTAGCGATACATAGCTCATCCATATTTGGCAAGATTCGTGCCAAATATATGCAACAAGTGTACAACAGTTTGCGTCATAATTTGTCCTACATATCGTTACATTTAGGTCAAATATTATGTCCTAGGTAGGGCTACAAACAGGGCAACCCATACCTGATAGATCGATGTAGCTGGGCGAGGTGCATTGACCGCTGAACTTTGATTGCATTGCATCTGCGTGAACATCCGTGTAAGATATATCAAATTTTAGTCAAAATGCGTGTCTGTTAACCCGTGATTGTTTGTCTTGCTTGTTTTGTATTGTTTTTATGAGATCTCTCCAACGATACTCGAGCTACACTTCACAGAATAGACGAAAAAAATTGTCATAGTCACTTTTAGGTCGAGAGAAGGTAAAAAGAAAATTACCATCCCCTAAATTCAATATCGGTGTAGGAAAACAGCGTGAGGAAACCGGCATATCCAAGAACTAATTATCGAGGACATGTCACATCCACCAACCCGCACTTGGCTAGCGGGCCAAAACACTGTCAACTCGTAAGGTTGTTGTTGTAGGACACTTAAAAGCGAAGTTAAATTCTGCCGCCCTGGGCTCCAGCCTTCTCTGCCTTGAGATACATCCGCGTCTTATTGTTACATGGCCTTAAACAGAGGAATTAATCGCTTGCGCTGATGTGGGTTTACTGTTCTGTAGTTACAGAGGAAGTTTCAAATTGTTTTGAAATATTTCCTTTAGTCAGGGGTTCGTGGGTAGAAGCGGGTTAATGATGACAAATGGGCAAGTTCACCTGTTGATATACTTATAGCGACACAATAACGTTCGTGTTAGTTGGTGATCTCTATCAAAGTTTTATTACGAAGTTAACTGATAGTTATCTTATAGTGTATCTTCTCTTAGTTCCGTTATATGGTGGAAATTCCACGGGTACCTACGCACAAAGCGCTTTGTTTCGACTTTCATTGTGCGAACTGCCAAATTGTAGAATTCGTTGCCGGCATCTATGTTTCCCGATGGCTATAATCTAGATGTCTTCAAGTCAAGAGTGAATCGGTATTTACTGGGTAAGCGCGTTCCATCGTAGACTGCATCATTGCTTCACATCAGGCAAGTTGTGGTAAAGCGCAAGCCTATTTTAGATTAAAAAAAAATCTAAACGTTGGCAAACACCGCCCTCCGAAGGTAACCCGTAACCAAGGCAACCTTGCAAGATTAGGGGCCGTTCAAGTATTATGTAAGCACTATGGGGGGTGGGGGGTCTTTGTTTTGCTTATTTTGGATGACATGGGGGGTAGGGGAGTCTACATGATGATTACGTCATCGGTAGTTATTTAATTTTTTACACAAATGGCAACCCTCACATTGTCTATGCTTGAAAACGAAACGCATTTTTAAAAATTCCCGCAAATAATGCATACGTTTAGGCACTCGCTTTCAAAATTTAGAGCACCATAATGTTAAATGGCTCGATGAGAACGACGTAGACATACCAAAATCGGATGAAAGTGAGCAGACTTACAACACTGAGCAGCAATCCAATGTCATCGAAAACTTAGAATCATGGATTCGGGTTTCATGGACTGAAGACTGGTAATTTGAATTTAATATGTGTACCAAAAATTTTAAATAAGTTTGTTGTGTTCGTAAGATTATAATATTTTTGTCCCTTACTCTATGTTGAATACTGTATCAGTAAAATCTAATCTTTATCCTAAATCTATTTTTTTATTTTTAAAATTATAATTATAACATTATAATTACAATATAAAAAAAATACATTTATAGTTGCAAAATGTTTACGTAAGCATGGGGGGAGGGGGTAAGAGCTTTGCTTACTTTTGCTGACAAGGGGGATGAGGGGGTAAATTATTGTAATAAATCTGCTTACGTAATATTTGAACGGCCCCTTAGAGGCAAAAAAAAATTAGAATAATGTCAACCACAGAATTAGATAATCTGTGGTCTCGACATTGTTTTTAGCAAATAAAGGGAGAAATGAACCAACTCCAACACAAGTGTTACTATACTTACTGGGGATAACTCATCTAGGCATAAGTAAGCAATATATGAGTGATAATCTGCCTGTCTTTAAGTCACGAGTGAATCGGTATTTACTGGGTAAGCGCGTTTCATCGTAGACTGCATTATTGCTTAATAACAGGCAGGTCAAGCGCAAGCCTATTACAGAATTTAAAAAAATGTATTAGTGTATATATATGTCATCACAAATTATTTTAGTTATTTTTTATTTATCACTTGCAGGATGTCGATCCTTAAGAAACCTAATACTCCTTTTTTAAAGGGCCCCATGCTGTAGTTTCTTGGGGAAAATATCGGTTCGACCGTCCTCGGACGGCTCACCGAAAAAGTCCGGTGAACCAATAGAGGCCCTTCAGGCTAATTGGGTTAGGTCATCAGCAAAAAAAAAATAAAAAATTTCTTGGGGAAAACGTGGCAGGCAGCTCATTTCACAGCCTCAGCGTACGTGGTATCAAATTTCGCTGAAAGCGAAGTCGCAAAATCTCTAGGATGAGGATGATATTCCATCCACGAATTAAGAGGTTGAGAGATGAAATCTACCATCTTGCGCTCACTTCTCACCTCTGTCTTAGATTTATGACACCCCCTACTTCTGCAAGCGACGTTATTTAATATTAGTTTAATTAATATGATTTTTATTTTATAATGTTTATCGACGGCTAAATCATTACGCGATTTTATGACGATACTATCAGCCCGCAGGTTTCATCTGCATTTAAAAAAACAGGTCGTCCAGAAAACCGTGAAATAACTACCCAGTTCAGTCTCATAAGCATCCCTCGATGGCCTACATAGAGCCAATTCGACGAATCCACAGGTCACGTTGATTGAGCGCGCGCCAGGTACCAGGCTTCCATGAATCCGAGAATGTAGAGCGGGCGAGGTGAACGGTTGCTAGGCAACCAGGTCGCCGGCCTCACCCGGCAACAAGTGCGCTATATTGATTTCATCTTAGGTCCTAGTCCTACATGTTGCAGGACACTGACTTTGCTTTATGTAACTAATATTTAAGGCTTTTGTGCGGTAAAAATATTTTTTTCGGATTCTCTCCTAGAACATTAACTTTATTTTTTTTTAAACGCAGTGATAATACCTACGTCACTAGGCAACAAAAGACGCAAAAATATTGTCTATCCATCTCTCTCAGTTCCCGTTCGCTTACTAGTAAACTCCTTTGTTCTTCTGGTACCCTAGTACTTAATATACCTACGCGTCTTGAGAAGATTACACCTCAGTGAATAATGCCACGTACAAAGTTAATTACTGCGAAGTTCATTACGTATTTAGGTGGCGGCCTTACTTTGATTCAAAATCGTTGCTATTTCCCTTAACTGTTTGTTACTTGTCGGGAATTTAACGCTTCGACTGTTCGAGTGAAGTTTTAAGTGCCTAAACTTCGTGTAGGTATTGTACCTACTATCAAAGATTCAAACTACCAAGGTAGTAACTATTATCACGAAGGTAAATTAACAGCGCTAAATACATAAAAATTAAAAAAAATATTGGTTTAATTAACTGCTTCGGTGGTCAAGTGATAATCTTGTTTGCTTAATAGCCGCGAGGTCCATGATTCAATTCCCGGATCGAGCAAAACGACTTCTCTATTTCAAGTGGACACGACCGGGTGTCGAACCCGCGACCTTATATTTCAAAAGCGAGGTCGATACCGCTGCGCTACCGCTGCTCTATATCTAGTTATATGCGAAAATATTCTTCAATATTGTAATATCTAAATAATCTTCTTGATTCAATAAAGAAACCCAACAAGAGCTCCTCAAAGAAAATATTTTTAATCAGGAAATTGCACCGCTCAAGTAATTCCATTCCATTCTACAGATGAACTTTGATAAAACGGATATCTATTCGTCCCACTGCTTCGCCTGCCTTTAATACAGAATCTACGCTGCAGCGGCGAAGGATGCAAATTTGAAAAAGGGAAAACGGAGCAAATTAAATGATAAGTTACAAGTATTACGGGCCGGTGGCGTGGTCGGTAAGATACTTGCTTTTCACGCCGCAGGTCGTGGGTTCGATTCCCACCCGAGACAAACATTAGTAATGAACATTTCTGTTTGTGTCGAGTCTGGGTGTAAATATCTATTATATGTATATATTTACAAAAGAAAAGTATTATATGTATAGTATATACCAGTTATCTGGTTTCCATAACACAAGCTCTGCTTAGCTTGGGACCAGATGACCGTGTGTGTTAATGTCCAAGAATATTTATTTATTTATTTTATTTATTTATTTCATGAAATAAAACAATTTTTAACGGATTTTAGCGCGGTTAATTTTAGATTTTAAATCTCAACGTTTTAAAGTCTTTTTACACTTCAGAGACCATTCTATAAAATCTCAATAAATAAAAGAAGAAACTGACATATCAACGCAGAGCCCAAACCGCTGGGTCTGGAGACTCTAAATTTGGCACATAGATACCTTATAGGGTCTAGGGGTGCACTAAGAAAGGATTTTATAAAACTCACCCTTTAAGGGGGTGAAACGGGGTTCCAAAGTTTGTATGAAGAAACAAGATTAGTGAGATCAATTTCGCGGGAGAAGCCGCTGGCGAAATCTAGTCCGTTATAAAATGGTTTTATTTCAATGTGTGACATTCGCGTAAATTGAAGAAAATACAGTTTTTGTTGGTTAAATATGCCGACTTATGAAACTTACTAAGAAATATTATGTACAGAATTTTTGATCCTAATTAAAACTTTTTGGCGTTATATATTATTTTAATTTAGTACGTTATATTGACCAGGGTAGCCGGTGCGGTGTGAATCGTGTTATATCACTGCTACGCTGTCAAACTGTTGTAGTCCCTATATCTTACCTTATCTTATCTATTTACTTTTTGAAAATAAATATTATTATTATTATGTTTGTCTGTTTTTTATCACGGAGCTATGGAGCTCCGGACTTTTGGGAGGCGTGCGTGGGGCCGAAGCCAACACGTAGAGGCCCGTTAGACAATTTTGCTCTAAATGTAATGTGGCACCAACCGACGATTATCCCTGTTCGCACCATATAGGTACACCCAAGGACAATCCCCGGTTAGAGCAGGACTATTGCAGAATATAGGAACTAAAATCTAGGTTATGGTGGTGGGTGCTAATGGATTAGGTAACTAGGACTATGGATGGACTATGGCCCCTGCCTGACCAATGCAAATTAACACGGATAAAATGGCAGGGGGTGACTCGCCCACTCAGTAAATGGGCCCCCGTATGGCCGCTAAAAGAAGCGACAAGGGGCAACATATTCTGAGGGGCTAGAGGAGTAGAGCGGTGTCCCACGGCATTCTACCCGATCATTGGCTCCCTAAGGGTCCAGCCTCACGTGCCCACTAGCCACTTACGGGACACTTCCTCCTCCGAGCATCTCTGCTCTCACGACTCCACTCAAGCCGGCCAATGAAGGCAAACAAGAGGTGGGAGATCTGTCCCCCGTCAGGGTTCACTCCAGCCAGCCAGTAAAGACAAGCCGGAGGTGAGGGACAGGACCTTCTCCCTGGAGCACTCGGGTCCGTATGGTCGCTACGCCATAACAGCTCGCCACAAGCTGCCCTACGGCCTTATTATTATTATTATTATATTATTATCTAATCAGTTATTGAAAAAATTCTTTGTTGTTACTCAAAGATCGTTTACGCCTTACGACGGGAATAGAAACTCCCGAATACAATATAGCCCTATCGGTCGGTTTACACCGCTCGACTGCAAAGGTCGTACCTAGTCCATTTTGTTCAGTGTTTATTGTTAAAGATTCGTGATAGTGTTGTCACGATTGTGTTCGCTATCGCGACAATGTAGATCTAGAACGTCGTGTCCACTGCTGGACATATATATATATATATATATATATATATATATTTAAATCGCCTTAGACTTGTTGCGTCTTTTCAAAGTCGAATCCTACGGCGTCTACCATTTCCAATGACTTTTTAATTGTTATTCGTGTGAATATAGCTACATTTTTGTCATGTGAAGTCCATTGTCGGCGAGAAATTTTGATTAGATACGAAATGTAGATATTCAATTTGAAATTATTCTCGCTGGTTTTTTGCGTCCGTTCTCGATGGAAAACATGTGACACATTGTATATTTTTGTATTTATTCCATGCATTTAATCGTTTTTCCTACATCCATCTAAATCTATGGATATATTGATACCGTATATTGTACTATATTTATTCCATGCATTTAATCGTTTTTCCTACATCCATCTATATGAATGGATATATTGATACCATATATTGTACTATATTTATTCCATGCATTCTACTAATTAAACAACTTCTTACTATATTTGAGATTATATCGGTACCGTATATTATTTTTGTATGCACGCTATAAACTGTTAAGTTTGTTGCTTCCTTCTGACCTTGTGTTATATCGATACATACATACATACCTGGGTGTTTTTTGGGAACGGGCTAAAAAACACTTCCGGCGCTTTGGTTGGCTATTTTACATCATTAAATTTATTATGATTTCTATTTACATTGTATTTCGTGTTATTTTATAAGTTGCCAATTAAAAACAGGTTATTTTTAGTTTATTTATTAGGTTTTGGTTTCAAAAACATCTCCAAACGTCATTTTCCTCACATTCCAACTTCGGTAGTTACGACGCAACATGTCTTTACAAAATATTTAATTTTGAATGTAATATATACTAGACTAACAATTTATCGCTTATTAATCAATTTCACATTGTTTAACAACAAGGAACTGATTAACATCAAAATATTTATGAGATAATAATCAATCAAAATTTTGTCACTAAGAAATAGTCATTCCTCGCAACAGTGTTAGTTTAAAAAGATTTCTTAGACAAAATATTTCTGAACGACAGAAACGACGAAGACATAAACACATCCAAGCACATCGTCGAGGAGCCCCTCAACCGTTAGTCGACGCATGCGGAAGAAGCACGCGTACGTTCGTCAGTTGTGATTTTCATCGTTCTCCAAAAATTTTTCACCAAAAATATCATTTGCAACAACAGCTTGATTTCTTCGAAAAAGAACATTAAATATTTTCTCGCTTTTTCTGTATACTATGATTTTAAATTGGGTTCATGTTGTAAAATTAGAGGTGATATATTATGCTCCCAATCAAGCCTGTACATGTTTTATTCTCAATTAGTCGTTTTTCGTAACGTCATTATTACCACCATTGATGTTGCGACGAATGACAATGACATATGTTTCGAATAATGATTTTTAGGTTAACCATAATGATGACAGGTTGTCAAGAATGAGTTTTACTATTGACAACAGAATGGAATGGATTAATTTTTGTATTCTAGGTATTTGTTAGAAAACTGTCAATGGAGGTTTTATATCATGGTATTATTTTCCATGATCATACCTACATTTATTGCAATTTCTACTCTCTACTAAATTTCTTGCAATGAAGTCTATTACGCCAGAAAGAAGTACGAGAAGGGGCTAACAAAGGTTGTGTGCAAATCTCCATAGAGGGCCAAACGACGTAATTTTAGTGATTTCGTATGCAGCAGGAATAAGCCTTGCAGAAAAGGTCATCTCGGCACTCAACACTGCTATAAGATAGGGAATAGAAAACAAACTCAACTTCGCATTACACAAGACCAAAGTGATTCTGTTGACGAGAAAGCTGAAGTTCACCACCTCATCCATACAAATGGCCAGAGCAAGGCTAGAACTAGTAAAGGAGATAAAACTGCTAGGCGTCATAATGGACCACAAGCTCACCCCACATAGTAAAGACGAGTAAAATAGCAACGGACATCTACAAGAAACTAGCGTGCATGGCCTCAACTCCGAGATCACTCGCACAATTTACGTAGCAGTCATCGAACCCATACTGATGTATGCCGCAAAGGTATGTTACAAGGCTACGCAACTGGGAACTGTCAAAAACTACCTTAACGCTATTCAGCGAGGTTAGGTTTAGGTTCAAAGAAACTTTATTCTCAATAAAAACATAATGTCACTTACTTGAGAAAAAAATATATAGTAAAATTACAACGTTCAACTTCACTTCATTTAGATACCTAAAACTACATATTTAAAAAATTAACTCACTCAAATCATTCATTATAACATAGTTCGCACAAAAAGTTTGTAGATCATACAGAAAAATCTCACTGACATCAGCTCTCACTTTTTCTGGACAACTTCCTTTAGATCTTCGGATCCAGGAGGCATGTCATATGAATCTTACAAATAGAGGGATAACATCTGACAACCTGCCACAAGCCTGTTGGAAAGTAAAGAGAAACCAAAAAGCAAACCACATCCAGAAGAAACTCGTAGAAACGGACTATATACTTAGTATTGTCTTAGATTTACGCGAATATCACACATTGAAATAAAACTACTTTTTAACGGATTTTATCGCGGTTTATTTTAGATTTTAGATCCCGACGTTTCAAAGTCTTTTCAGACTTCATGTTCACGGGTGGACTGAGATATTATACTTCTTGAAGATCTCAACCCAGGCTTTGTAGAAAAATACTTAGGAGCCCACACATCACTAACGGAAACAAAATCGAGGATAAAGTCGGTGCCGCCCTCATATGGTGGGAAGAGGGACAGGAGAGGTATAAAGCTACATTTTCCCTACATCTAGCATGCACAGTTTTCCAATCAGAACTCTATGAGCAGTTTAGGGCAACACAAATTATCAAAACCAGTGGAGTACGTTCTATTAGCATCTTGAGCGACTCAAGGTCATCATTAAAACTACTATAAAACCCAAGTGTTGACCACCCACACGCAATGGCCTTCAAAAAGTGGAGTCTATCCAAAAATGGCAGGACCGATACACTACCTCCAGCACAGGGATAGTCACAAGGGAATTTCTACCATCCATCCCCAAAGCGTACAGTTTCACCCGTACGACCAAATGGACCCCAACACAAGTGCAAATACAGACGGGATACGGAGTAATAGCCGAATACTTGTACCGCTTCCAAGAATAGCCCGGCGTGTGAATGCGATCCGGAAAAGGAAGAAACCGATTTGATTGCAAGAGATATGGGGCAGCATGGCAGGACCTAGAATATCTAGTCAACACTAATATAACCCGATCCCGAATGCAAGAAATAATGGCCGTAAACAATATACGGCCAGGATTCCTAAATTAAATTAAAATTCGTCGAAAGAGAATTTAAAGCGGCTATAAAGCGGAACAGTAAGCTACTAGTCGTAGAAACACAAAACAGCTACAACCCTGCTATACAAACTAGCACTGGGAATATCCAATATCTGCTGAATATTTCCGAAAAAGGAGTACCGGGTATAAGGCTGAGGCCCATCCTCTCTTCATGAACAACCTAAGGAAAGGTTTGGCATCAGCTTTTCTAATTCCAAACCAGCAAATAGAGTAGTAGTAACACCCGGCCTCGCCTTTCTCCTGAATGGTAGTACTACAAAGCCAACTATCAAGAGAAAACATCGAATGGCTATGCCCGTACTTAAATTGGAGAACATAGACTATCGCCTGGTAAGTGTAAATAACAAAACATCAATACTTCTCGAAGGCACTCAACACCAGACGCCGTACTCACAGGCGAGGGATATAATGGCACAAATAGGCGAGAGAGCTGATAACACCAACCACACTCCTAGAGTTATCAGTGTGGACACAATGGCAATAGATTTTGATAGAGGAGCAGTCCAAGACCTCTTAGGAACACCACGAGGTAGTCATATACGAAAACGGTGAAATAATAACTTGTACAGTTAATAAATCCAATTCTAAACAATTGTATGTCCTCCTAAAAAGGTTTATACACCGAATAGTTTATTTCCCGCTCTGAATTAAAACATATTACTTACCAACCTACAAAATTTCATTAGAATTGGTCAAGCCATTTCGGCGGAGTTATGTAACAATGTGACACAAGAATTTTATTTATAAGATTATGAAAATTGAGGTTGACGTAAGTTTTAAAAAAGACCATCACATAATATCCATGAATGAAAATCTATTTGGTCAAGGGCTGACACCGACCTCAAAACACCATTTGGTGTATGATTCTTTTTAGGTGGACATATCATAATCATATTTAGAACTGGATTTATTAACTGTATAAATTATTATTATTTAACTCTTTTTTTAACTTTGGCATATTTAAAGTCGGGTTAATTTTTTAAAGTGCTTTTTTATGATCATAACTTTTTTTAAGTGCCAGTTACAATTTAATTATTTACCACTTAATTGACACAATTTAATTGGTACCCATTCTATGTGTAGATATTTTTTTTATTTTTAAATTGAAAATCAAATTTTGGGTAAATATAAAAAAATCTCGTAAATTTCGGTCATAATATGGGGGCTCCAATTTGATACTTATTGGCCCTATTTCAGCTCCTAACGGACACGTGCAATTACAAGGTACTTGTTTAATAGGGGTATAATGAATTCTTAGGTTACTATTGTTATGACTTAAAATTGAGCAAGTAAAATTAGGCAAGTGATATTTTGATGCGGGGCTTGCTGGTACCAATTCTAAAAAATACTTTGTGCATGAACCGATCCAGGAAAACACGTACTTGTACCTTGAATTATGTTTTTATACACTATCAAAACACTTACATATAGGAAACAACACATGTCACACATACATAGGCGAGCTTAGCTCAAATATGAGTGTATAAAATAATCAAAAAAATAATAAAAACAATTGGCCAGATTGATTAAATTTTTACTGTAACAAGCAAAATGTCCTTTCTGATCAAGAAAAATAGGGATTTATTATTTAAAGATTTGTAAAGCAAAAGAACAAAAAAATAGCGTAGTATATTATAGTATTGTCTTAGATTTACGCGAATATCACACATCAAACGTCGAGATCTAAAATAAACCGCGATAAAATCCGTTAAAAAGTAGTTTTATTTCAATATTATATTATGTTGTAGATTTTTTCAGGTTAAACACCCATTTTTATACTTGTTTGTATTAAGATAAAATGTAGCCTATATATAATAATTTGCTATTTCAATTTTTAATCTATCTCTATTCCAAATTTCATCCGGCCAGTAGTTTTTACGTGAAAGAGTAACAAACATCCACACATCTCCAAACATCCAACATATCCATACAAACTTTTGCATTAATATTAGAAGTAAAGTAATATAATTAATAATAATTACTAAGATATGTATTCAGATTATTTGTGACTGAAATTGCAATTCGCTTCACTGAAAAGTTCTTATTATATTATCAGTTACTTAAAAAATGCAAAAAAGTGTAGGTAATGAATTGCCAATAAATGTCGTGTATGCGTATTCGCTTCTTACGTTTAGCGCGTGCGATGTTTGAAACTTGGAACGAGTGCACAATAGATTAGTCTCCGCCCCCCTCACTTCTGTCACCCGCACGTCTCCTCGGGAAGATGTAGTTTTGTGTGACGCAATTAAATCACACATTAGAATTGATAAAAACTTTTATTATATACAGAAACCACATTATCGGCGTGTTATACGTAAAAAAAATATTGAATATACGCCAAAAATATACGGCGCACAGGCGCGACCTCAAAAATTCGCGCGCCAAGCAGCGGAACTAAAGAATACGGCGAAAAGCACTCCGGTGACAAAATAACGTCCATGCCAATATTTCACCCAGCCATTGTACTAACCTTTACATGACTTCTGGCTGAATTTGAGGGATGGTCAATCTTGCGTCCGTATATAAGACGCAACAAGTCAGCCGGACGCAGCATCATCGGTAAAAATCGCCATATATGACGCAACATGTATACCGGGATGCAAATATATATATATATATATATATATATATATATATATATATATATATATATATATATATATATATATATATATATATATATATATATATATATATATATATATATCACATGGCGCCTAATAATTATTTACTGCATCTTTATTATTTGAACAAAAGAAAATGCAAGAGGAGGGTGATGTGAACCCCAGATCAAGCTTTCTTCCAGAAGTATTTACGATGGACGTAGAAATAGCAGTAAAGTGTCAGGATGGTCTTTTATATTAACTTACCCACTTATTCATGCCAAATCAGTGAGTAAGTGCTAAGCCTTACCTACTTAACCCAGATTACCCTACCTACCCTATATTAAACTATTATGGATTCCTAGGGGATTCACAGTAAGTAAAACTATGATAAAAGGTGGATTAGCCGCGGATACGTCCGATCTACTTGCGTCTCGTAATTTGATCTACTGATTCGCCATCGGACGTCTAACTCGCTTTAGTATATAGGGGGTTTCGGGGACGATAAATCGGTCTAGCTAGGAATCATTTTTAGAAAATGTAATTAAAAAAAATACCGAGCAAAGCTCGGTCATCCAGATATTAATGATTTAAAAATGGTAACAGTTAACCAAGACAAAGCACACTATACATAATCATAAAACTATACATTAAAACACTTCATTCAGTCGAACAGCTCTGCAGTCTCACCTGTCATACTTGACAGCTGACGCTGATCCGGTCCAAACTCACTATGACCGACAGCAAAAACAGCCAAAAGAAGAATAAAAGGCGATGGTGGTAAACTTGTACCTTGTACCCAAAAATATTCTCTCATTACGCCAATCCATGATTAATAAGTTCAATCAAACACGTTCAAACCGCTCGGTGTCTCACAGTCAACCATTTAGTATAAAACACTTCGTTTAGCAGTCAACTAAAGCGCGCCAAGTGGAGCCATTGTAGCCAACCGCACGAACTTTATCGCGGCAAAACCCTTTGATGTGTGGCAATTTACCAACAGGATATGGATGGCGATAGGTTGAATTCCTTGGCCAGACGTGTCGCGATAAAGTAAATCTTCGGTTTTCTGTATGCTGTGGCCCCAGGATTAAAACTAGTTTTAAAATCTACGTTGTGTAAGAAAGCGTATTATAAAATTTCAGACTATGTAACGGATAAAAACGCTTGGAATTAAGTCGGAAATAAATCTTAAAGTATGAGAAAATATTAGGTCGTTATCTTTAAGCCTGAATAGTTACTGAAGCGCTTTCAATCGAATAGATTTGTGTTCAATACGATGAGCTGGCTAATATAACGGAAAATGATATTTTCTACTGTATTCCTTGTTAGATCTGTTTATCAGTGTGTGTTGTGAGGGAACAATAAGTGACTCGAACGGATTTAGACTTCAAAATGGAGATTCTCAATTCAAATGAATGACTTTTCTTTATGTGTTAATTCAACCTTTTTTTTAGTGTCCCGTGTCTTCTATCGAATTTATTACGAGTTGAGAGAGTTTAGGACTTAGTCCACGTGCTGGCCAAGTGCTGGTTGGTGGATGTCACATGTCCTCGAAAGATTAGTGGTTAGACATGCCGGTTCCCTAACGATGTTTCCCTTCACCGATATGGATCAGGTCTACGTTCCAGGTGGTTCCATTTAAATTTTATAAGAAAAATAAGGTCGTCAGTTCGAATCCTGGTCGCCCCCACACATCTTTGTGTGAATTGTTTCATCTCCGCTGCTCAATATCGGTGAAGGAAAACATCGTGAGGAAACCGGCATGTCTCAGAACTAATCATTCGAGGACATGTGACATCCACTAACCCGCACTTGGCCAGCGTGTGTGGATTAAGGCCTAAACTCTCTCAACTGGTAAGATAGTTGAGAGAAGACCCGTGCCCAGCAGTGGGACACTAGAAAGGGTTGAAGTGATAGTGAAGTGATTATACTAGATATGTATAACTTCAGCCTTGTGTATTAGGTTATCTTCTGCGTATGGCATAGCATAGCATGAAAAACAGCCAGGAGAGATAATAATTAAGGTATACGCGAATTTTGATGGTCTCTATTTTCTATGTTGTTCCAGAACTTTCACTCTTTTGACAATATTCTCTCAGTGCATGACGGATGTCAAGATACCGACCCTCACCTGGACGAGAGCCAAAGGGATCAGCATCGTGTGGTTCCCACTCTTCAAGTTATTCCCGGTAAGTACCTACTTCAAGTAAAAACTCTCTAATATTTATACTTATAATAGCCCGCTCACCATTCATTTGGCTTTACGTTTCGACTCGGGTTGTACCGGTCGTGGTCGCAAACAGACTGATCCAGCGAAAGAGCTCCGTATGACGGCGGTCGTAGAACAACATTTTCTCGAACTACCGTATTTTGTAATATTATTTAACTATTGTTAGAGACCCTACACATTACACTCTCTATGTCCGAATTTTCGATCTTCAAAAATTCGAGATCGAGTTAACTCTAATACTGAATTCCACTCCGAGGATAGTTTGTTGCCTCTTTCCCGATTGAAATTAAGAAATTAATAAGCAAATTTTAATCGGAAAAGTGGCTAATTCAACTCGTTTAAAGGTTTATAAAAACTCTCTGTTTCCCGATAGCTATGATCTGCCTGTCTTCTTGAGTGAACTTGAGTTTACTGAGTTGTTAAACATCAGGCAAGTTATAGTCAAGCACAATATTTTTTTGAGATAGTCTACGATGGAACGCACCAGCCCAGTATACCGATTCACTCGTGATTACGAATGATTTTCGGTGAGAAGATGGCAGTAGAATGAGTTTCTATAAAGTTAGAAACCTTATAGGAGCAACAATTCCGACCCACCCTGTCTGCATGGTGTCACCAGACATCGCACCGGAACATGGCAAGGCCGCTTGGCGGTGCGGCTTTGTCTGGTGTGTGGTCACTAACCACGGCCGAAGCCTAACACCAGTTATTTTCACCAGATTTGCACCACTCGAAGACCACGTGTGAGGATTCAATTAAAGCCTATCAATACACTGTAGGACTGCTTGGCGGTGCGGTTTTGTCTGGTTGGTGGTCACTAACTATGGTCGAAGCTTACCACCAGTTATTGTCACCTGATTTCCACCACCGTATGAGGGGATTCAGATAGAAGATGCACTCCCATAGATGAATGTGACTCAGCTGCGAAAAAAAAAAGAATTAAAAATATAGGTACTTAGGTACCTATTGTTCTTCATGTTAGAGTTCGTGTCTTTTAAGCCGGTTCTGTATAGGTGCTGCTTACGATTATGATAATGTGGGCGGCGTGTGGTGTCCTGACTGTCACCAACGTGTTCCCCCCGCAGCACCCTGCTAGAACTGATGTCAAACTCAACATTATAGAAGACGCACCGTGGTTCAGAGTGCCTTACCCAGGTTAGTTCGGTGAACTTGCTTTTAAAAAACCCCACTTGATGAATATTGTGAAGTCTTTAAAATACAAGTTATTTTATGAAGCAACAGTCACCCCTTCACTTCAACCCTTTTTAGTGTCCCACAGCTGGGGATGGGGCTTCTCCTGACTATCTTACGAGTTGAGAGAGTTTAGGCCTTAATCCACCCGCTGGCCAAGTGCGGGTTGGTGGAAGTCACATTTATTCGAATTGTTAGTTTTTAGATATGCCGGTTTCCTCACGATGTTTTATTCACTCCGTTATAGAGAACAGCTTCTCTATTCCACAAAGATATGAGGGCAGGAACGGGGAACGGACCCGTGACCTTATATTTCAAAGACAAGACCTAATTAAACTGCTGCGCTGCCGCTGCTCTTGTTGCGCTATGCTAATGTAAAATAGGTGAAAATGTTTTGTTTAGATAGACACCTGAATCATGTCAAATTTTTAACGAATTCTAAATAGTATTTTCTTTAATTAAAAAATGTTGCAGCAACATAACGGTCACCTTTGTGATACCCTCTGGCAGGTCAATGGGGAGTGCCCACAGTGAGTGTAGCAGGTGTGCTGGGAATGTTGGCAGGAGTGCTCGCGTGCACTGTGGAATCTATCAGCTACTACCCCACCACAGCCAGAATGTGTGGTAAGAACCTGGTGAAAATAATTGCTTTATTTTTGAACTGGCAGTCTTTCGAAATCCACCTTATTCCAACAGGAATTGTCATTTGCCTTTGTCAAAGTTTCTGATCACTTATTGATAAAAAGCATCAATTGTGGGGAAGAATATAGGTACCTAAACTGCTGTAAACTTGGTCTTCATTATTATTTTGGAGATAGAACGCATGTTAATCAGCTAAAAGTATTCTTTACATCACTGTATTACAATAAACGACTAATGAGCAACTAACCACTAACGGAAAGGGTAATTTTAGTTAGATTTCCTTTTACAATTTAGGAAAACAATATCAATAAACAGGCTGATTGGACTATAAAAATCTCTCCCCCTTCAAAACCTTGTTATTCTTTTCTAACTGATCTAAGTCTTACATGGCTGATCTTATATTTGTGTTCTTCAGCTGCTCCACCTCCACCACTCCACGCTATCAACCGGGGCCTCGGCACTGAGGGTCTGGGAACCGTGCTCGCTGGGCTCTGGGGCTCCGGTAACGGCACCAACACCTTTGGAGAGAATGTCGGTGCCATTGGAGTGACTAAGGTATTAAAAACTACTTCTAAAGTTGCCCATCCAGATTCTTAATTTTTTCGGAGGAAAGTGGAACTCTAATATATTTAACTGCTTTAACAATTTTTTGGATTAAATTTGTGGGTTCCAAGATATTTTAGATGCCCCGAGACTTGACTGGGTCCTGAGTTTTGGTTTTAGTGACGATAAACCATAACATCATGTGTAAACCGGTATAAAACCATGTAGTCAGGACAGTTAACTTTTATGATAGTTAAGGGAAAATCCGCGCCCAGCAATCATTGGAGGGTAAATCAGACTCTATTATTTTCTTTAAGAAGATTACTCCCTCAAGAAAGATGTTTTAAGATAGTTCATCCCAGACCTGTGTCTAGTAAAAGAACCTTGATATCATCATGTGTCAGGTGGGCTCCCGTCGCGTGGTACAGTGGGCAGCGGCGCTGATGGTGGTGCAGGGCGTGGTGGGCAAACTGTGCGCAGTGTTCATTATCATCCCACAGCCTATAGTGGGGGGGCTGTTCTGTGTCATGTTCGGCATGATCTCAGCTTTTGGTTGGTAGTGTATAAAATTATTTTAGAAACGAAGCTCCCTATTACCTATCACATGGAAATTCTTTTTTGATCAAGTCATGAATTGTTTATATCAACAATATTTATTGATTCGTCAACAGATTGCGATAAAAATGGGTTTCCCATAACTTTGCTCCGATTAGAAGTCACTCTTCTCACTATTTTTAGCGTGGATTTCGCCTTCAGTTTCTCAGCGTTGAATTCAGCCGCGGAAATTAGACCGGGAGTCATCTTTGAGATAAAGGCAGTAGCCTTTCTACGAAGTGAATCATGAATCAACCATCATGACAGCAGTAATTTTGCATGATCGTAGTTATTTACAAAGCCGGAGAGTGCTATGTAATAGATTATTCTCTTCCAGGCCTCTCAGCTCTTCAATACGTGAACTTAAACAGCTCTCGGAACCTGTACATCATTGGGTTCAGCTTGTTCTTCCCACTGGTGCTCACTCGCTGGATGGCCGCTCACTCAGGGGTGATACAGACTGGGGTGGAGGCGCTGGACGCTGTGCTACAGGTGTTACTGTCCACCTCGATTTTAGTGGGAGGCATTGTGGGCTGTTTATTGGACAATTTGATACCTGGTGAGTTTAGTTTCTTATACCTACTCATTCAAGTTCATGCATCTTACAGAATACGTGCCGCGTACCTACCTAATAATAACATTTGGTTGTGTTCCTAGGTGTGAGTAACATAGCTAGGCATGTTATACAACATCTCGAAGGTCGGTTATGCACGAGTGACGCAACAGTGATGCCTATTATTAGGTAGGCGGTAGGTACTAGTTGTAATTAAATAAGTCTCCAATGTGTACAGACCTACAGTAATCTGATGGTACGGAGCATAGGCTCCGATAGCTATGAGGTTAAGTAAAACCTATCGCGGCTATGCAATAGATGGGTCGCTGGTCGGTGTTGAGTTATTTGTGTTAAACTAATATATTTGAATTAAGGTACGGATGAAGAACGAGGTCTAGCTGCGTGGGCTAAAGAGATAAGCCTCGATGCAGCAGGTGCGAGTGAAAATGGCGACACCTACGACTTTCCTATTGGAATGTCCTTGATTAGAAGGTTAGTATAGTTCTTACAGGTGTTAAATTTTAACTACTCTTACACTGTTCTGAATTCCTAGTACTAAGTCCATTGATGAAGAACGACTTATTACTGCATGGGCTAAAGAGATGAGCTTCGATAGCTAGCGAACATAGAGTACCCTACGATTTTCTGATTGGAATGTCATTTTCGAAGTTCAGTACAGTTTGCAACTGATACGTTGACTTGGTTTACTCTTACTCAGTTCTGAAGCCCTAGTACTTACATGTAACAAAATTTACAAGTGCGGTCAGTTACGTATAACCACTGGTCGTGAGACAATGAAGACGATGACAGTAAATGCGAACGGCAGATGCCTTAGCGGGCATCACATCGAAACGCGACTGGGTCATTCGGCAACGTGTCTTTGCCTGGTGGATGGTCTCTAACCACGGCCGAAGCCTTCCACCAGTTGATTATCACCTGATTTTCCCTACCCGGGGACCGCGTGTGAGGATTCAGATTGAAGATGCTCTCCTATAGAGGAAGGCGACTCAGCTCCCATAACGTCGTTTTATACCGTTTCTATGTAAATGTTATAATTAGAGTTTTCTTTTTTAGATGGAAATGGACTACATACTTACCATTTATGCCAACGTACGAAGCTGGGAAGTTCACCGCCTTGTTTAGGAAAAAAGAGATCTGATATAATAATGCCGTTAGCAGTAATTACTTTGTAAGGGATAACCCGGACTGGTTCTTATCTAAGTAACCATTATACATAACCATTATCATTATCTAATGGTAAAGTACAATATGATGTCACAATTACAACGAAGGGATTTTCTGAATATTGAACCTAAGATAGTTAAATAGCGGATAATATACTGTAAATATATAATAAATACTGTATTTACTCATTTAATATTCTTAAAAAATATCACAAAAGCCTTAACCTGTCACAGTATACATTTTAAACGCCATTTTTTATGTGCCATTCCGCCCCCGGTATTACTACGCTGAGGACGACTTTTGGATCTAAATGTCGAATTCTATTTTATTTTTTAAAAATGGTTCGATTTTCTAGCTATATTATTTAGTATTTATATTTATCATAACGGGCAATTAATTTGGCTTTAAATTTCACGGGTTGCACCGGTCTTATATATTTTACTAGCTTCCGCCCGCGGCTTCGCTCGCGAAATTGATCTCACTAATCTTGTTGCTCCATACAAACTTTGGAACCCCGTTTCACCCCCTTAAAGGGTGAGTTTTGAAAAATCCTTTCTTAGTGCACCCCTAGACCCCATAAGGAACCTATGTGCCAAATATGGAGTCTCCAGACCCAGCGGATTGGGCTCTGCGTTGATGTGTCAGTCAGTCAGTTTCTTCTTTTATATATCTAGATAGATAACGGGCTATTAACGCGCTAACCTCTAATTAGGCTTTACGTTTCACTGGTTGCACCGGTCGTATATATTTTACTTAGATCGGAGATTAGTTATTCAGAATATTTTCTAATTGTCTACAATAAAACTTGTACAGAGATAGGAACACAACACCTCTTTTTTTTGTTAGCAGTTAAAAATAACTAAATCTTTTGAAAGCTGCAAAAGTAAAACATCAAATCCAGTAAAATGTATAAGTTTGTGTTGTTGATTAATAGATTTCTAAATATTTTCACGCGGAATGAACTGTGAATGTAGAGAGGCACGTCCGTGCTTAACAGCTGAAGGAAGATAGATGGCCTTCCACCAGGGTGGTGCCACAATGTAGATAACACTCAGAAGTGCGACTCTATACGGTAATCAAAGAAACGATCCTTAAGTGTTTGGAAAAACCGGTGCGGGTTTTTTAAAAGTATATAAAAAAAAGAGTGTTAATGCCTTAATCCAAACATGCTTAAGTTTTTAAATGTCATATGTCCTCGAATATCAAATGAGTAATCTAAGAGATGGCAGTTTTAGTCAATACCAATTAATAAATAAATAGTTACCTAAATATATAAAAGAAGAAACTGACTGACTGACATATCAACGCAGAGCCCAAACCGCTGGGTCTGGAGACTCCAAATTTGGCACATAGGTTCCTTATGGGGTCTAGGGGTGCATTAAGAAAGGATTTTTCAAAACTCACCCTTTAAGGGGGTGAAACGGGGTTCCAAAGTTTTTATGTAGAAACAAGATTAGTGAGATCAATTTCGCGGGCGAAGCCGCGAGCGGAAGCTAATAAGCTAAGCTATTTAATATTTTTCTTTGCCCATAGCATCCAAATCAACATCAATCAGCTACATTTGCCTGTTTGACCTAATCGGTCTAATTACTTTGAAGTAGAAGTGGAAATTTAAATTAAGTTTAATTCTTTGTTCAGAATGAGACTTCTGTAGTAACACTATGCGATGGCTAATATTAAAGGGGCTTAAGTGAATAATTTCTTTCGACAGAAATATTAATCTTACAAATAGAAAAAATATGAAGTCAAGATTATTCTTTTGTTACAAGAGTCAGGAAGAATTATGGGAAACTTAATCTTTTTCAGTATCAATGTATATTGTTGACTTTTCAGGTATAAAATATGCACTATTTATGCATTTCATTTATGGAGCAGCGGTGGCGCAGCGGTACGGGCCAAGCCTCAGAGAAATAAGGTCGCCGGTACGAATCCTGGTCGTGCATCTTTGTGTGAATTGTTTCATCTCCGCTGCTCAACATCGGTGAAGGAAAACATCGTGAGGAAACCGGCATGTCTAAGAACTAACATAATTTGAGGACATGTGACATCCACCAACCTGCACTTGGCCAGCTTGTGCGGATTAAGGCCTAAACTCACTTAACTCATAAGATAGTTGAGAGAAGACCTGTGCCCAACAGTGGGACACTAAAAAAGGTTGAAGTGATGCATTTCTTATTTAACGAAAAATGGGGAAGGTTCACCATTTTGATATTCCATGTAATTTTTTTATATATACAGAAACTTACCTGTCTGGAAGTAAAAATTACCTAACCTACCTTTAGGTTGATCATGCGGTCTTAGGAAGGTTAAGTTAGTAAAGCAAACACTTAGGAACACTGATTTATCTAGATGTTATCAAAATTACTTAACAGTTTAGTATCTTTCGAAATTATGGGTGAATATCCCCGCGGCAAATTTTACGTGTCCACGTTGAGAATCGAGGTGTTAAATTATAGGATGTTTTTGATTTTTTTTTGTAGTGAACTACGTAACTTGGTGCAATTAGGGCCACATATGTTTTTTTTATAAGTGTGTATAAGTAATCAGGAAAAAAAGAATCGCCTGAAAATTCAAGTTTGGTGGCTTGTCCCAGTTCCATTTTTTGATACAATTGCACTCACCTAAGTCACAATCTAAGATACAATACAAAATAAACGATTTCGTTAGTATATGCATAAGACACATTATCTGAAAACAATGAAACCATATTAGAAAATTTAATTTAAAGGCACTGGATACTTAATCAAATTTTGTCCAAGCAAATATCAAAAATTTGTTGGCACTTGTTCAACTTACTTTAACGTGAAGTTACGTACGTATGCGATCAATCGCGTTTTATGATTTAACATCTCTCAGTCGTGCGCCGGCACTTGCGCGTAAAAGGTGTGTGATTAGTGCTGTGATTTCCCGTCAAAAACGAAAATATCATCTTGGGTGGCACGGGGGACAAGAAATGTTCAATTTTGGTGGATCGATTTGCTGTTAATTTAAAAGTATTTTAACAGTAAGCTACACGTTATACGTAGTGATTTGGGTTATGCATTTAATCAGTGATAATAATTTAATTGTTACTTAAATCCCTTATTTTTAAAGTTTTTTTTATGTCTGGTTCCAATTTTGGTGGCTCAATTTTGGTGGCTTTGGTGGCGTTTTTCCCTTTTGGACAGTAAAAAAGCGAATTATAATAACATTTTTTTACTAAGTAGGACCATTTATTATTTATTAGATCCTAATCTCTCATTACTACCACGAATAGCAAGACCTCTTGAAGCCAACAATTTCACTAGGTACTTCAACAATCCTCTTAAGCACATTCTTCCAACGGGTAGTTATTTTCTGTTCGTCTAGTAGTTTTTATTGCTGCAACATAATTCATCATAAATTCCCTGAGCTGTAATCTGCTCTTATGCTCTATCAATAAGTTACCTACTTATATGCTTCCAATCTTTATATCCATTAGGAGAAATTCAATTATGTCCAGAACCAGTAATGGTATTAAATAGACTGCAGCAATAACAGTATACAGATTTATTTAGTGGTGAATAAAGGAGCCATTTTCTTTCTAAAGACTCCTTATTCGTCAATTAACAAATAAAATATTTTACTCAAGTATTAGTTTTCGTTTTACCATTTGAATCTAGAAAACTTGTAAAAGTTTCGAAGAAGTCACTATTTTTATTTTAGTAAAACTCTGGCCCTTTTCGAATTCAAATATCACGGACTTCTTCCGGTAAAATGTCACCACAGTAAGTACCAGGGTCAGGAGACACATACATTCTCTAAGCTTGCAGTTATTAATTCATAGTATGTAGCTTGACCAAATGCCCAATGAAATAGATAAAAGAATTGTTACGGAATGATAAAAGTATTGCGCCTTAAAAGAAGTCATTAAAAACAAGGTACTGGGCATAAAAATCAAGAAGAAGATCTTTGATACCTGCATAATAACCTGTATCACTTAAGGATGTGAAACCTGGGCTTTGACAAAACACGATAGGAACAAACTAGCAAGATGCCAGAGAACCATGGAAAGGAGCATGCTGGGTTTGAAACTAATGGACAAAATTATAAGTATCAGGCGCAAAACCAAATTAACAGACATACTGTCACATATTAGCAAACTCAAATGGAGGTGGACGAGACTTATGCTCCGCTGCTATAAGGAAGAAAGGAGCAAAGAGGTGACAGTTAGCAAAACAAGAAGATGGGAAGATGACCTTGAATTGACCGTAGGACCTCTTTGGATAAGAGTGACGACAGACAGGAAGCAGTGGCAACGGTTGGAGAAGGCCTTAGCCATAAGGCACACCGAAATCATAGACATTTTGTATATTTAGTGTAGTTTTTAATTTTTATGTTTTTTAGTTTTATCAATCACAACTTTTCGGAACAGGCTTTATTATTATTAGTAATAAGTAGCTTGAAGTCGATGGTTCCGCATCTAATGTGTGTTTGTCGTTTTCATCACACGTAACCTCTTTTTCCTAATGATATTCAGAGGTACTTTTGTCTTGCGGGGATGAGACTGAATAATCCCTCGGCTTATTTGTTTCTCTAACTGTAATTTTTTCCCTTATTTCTTTTTGAGCTATTACTGATTTGTGAAAAAAAGTGTAATGTGCCTGACGATAAAGTTTTCAGAATAAATGTGTGAGAGAAATTGTCAGTCCTTCGGGGCCCCTTGAGAATGGGGGCCCTGGGCACGAGCCTCGTGTGCCCTTATGGTAAAGACCGTATTGCCACCAGTCGTTACATACAAAAATACAAATCTTTTCTCTCTATAATGTTAGTACAGATTAGTAGTTATAGATGAAAGTTGATAATTCCCGAAAACTTGTGAGATTCATTACATGAAGTTTTGTTAGTGAGATTGAAGATGACAGAAAAATTCAATTTTGGTGCCATTGATTTTCAATTTTGGTGGGCACTTTCAATTTTGGTGGGCGATTTTCAATTTTGGTGGCCACACTACACTTTAAACTAAAATATCTCAAAAAGTTATCGAGATATTCTTAGACCTCTTGAAGATTATTTTAGCTTTGAATTTCTATTTTTATACCTGGTCCTTACATTTCACGAAAATTGAAGAAAAAGTTTTGCCACCAAAATTAAAAAAAAAACTTCGTTGTTGATATTGACCCTTATACAAATTTGGCTTGTGTCTTATAAGTACAAGGTTTAACGGAGCTCTGCCCGAAGGCAGTTATCATCATCATCAGCCTATTCTAGTCCATACTGGACATAGGCCTCTCCTAAAGCACGCCACTGAGCACGATCCGCGGCCACTCTCATCCAGCTCTTACCAGCCACCTTGCAAAGATCGTCACTCCACCTAGTCTGAGGGCGTCCTACGCTACGTTTGCCAATACGTGGTCTCCACTCAAGAATTCGCTTACCCCAACGGCTGTCGATTCTGCGACAGATATGACTGGCCCACTGCCGCTTCAGCTTACTAATCCAGTGAGCTATGTCGATTGCCCGAAGCCAAAGCTAACTGTAACTGTTCAGCAGCGGTGGACCATAAGGCGCTGGTGCAGCTCGCCGCGCTTTTCTATTCAACAGAGGTTTTTTTTTTAATTTATTTCTTAACAAGAAGATACAACTTTTATCTTAAAATTAAGGCCTGCCAAAGTGCGCAGCAGTTTATCAGCAGTGTTCTCCCGGGTATATTCTTATCCTCTTGTATACCAGTTATAAAGTTACTAGCGACCCGCCCCGGCTTCGCACGGGTGCAGTGCTGATAAAAAATACTAAAAAGTGCTTCGTCTTCCAGCTTCATTGTGTGAACAGCAGGTGTGAAAAAAACCAATACTGGAATAAAGGTACTTGCAATTGTGTAATTATATCCATTCTACAATTGTTGGAAAGTCAAATTCGTCTGTGGGTGTACACCTTTAATTAAAACCCCACACGTGGTCCCCGGGCGGTGCAAATCAAGTGACAACTAACTGGTAGTATGCTTCGGCCGTGGTTAGTGACCACGCACCAGACAAAGCCGCACCGCCAAGCGGCCTTGCCGTGTTCCGGTGCAACGTCTGGTGACACCATGCAGAGAGGGTGGGTCGGTATTATTGTATTTAAGGTTTCTCACCATATGGAGGCTCATTCTACTGCCACCTTCTCACCGATAAAATCATTCGTAATCACGAGTGAATCGGTATACTGGGCTGGCGCGTTCCATCATAAACTATATCATTGCTTAACATCAGGCAAGTTGTAGTCAAGCGCCAACCTGTCGAAGAATAGAAAAAAACATATTTTGAGTTAAGCTTGCTTAACTTTTATTTTGTGATGAAATGAAATTCCTTTATATGTCTTCGCTATTCGGGAGGTAACGGAGTATATAGGAGTCTCGAGTGACGACAAAATTAAATATTCCCATAAATCAAGGTCGGGTTACTCACTAAAACACCACACTTAGGCGACTTCAGGTACTTGAATAGCCGCCCTAGGAACTCGTTGATCAACAACCAGAACCGCTATTACACCGTGGCTTATTTGAAGTTGCGTGCGTAGGGGCAAACCCTATTGATCTCTGCCTCATCTTAGAACAGTTAGGCAACTGGTTACCTCTTCCCCAAGGTCATGATCCAGACGCGACAGGAGTTACCTGTGCATTAAGATTAAACTGGATTGAAGCGTAACGTCCGTTGAGCACGTGGTTGTGCATGCGCACTTCCCGACGACTCGACGTGACTACGGTCCAACACAAAGTGTTAAACAGTCCTTTAAAGATGGCCGCCTCACAGAGTTCGGTGATCGTTCATTATTCATACGTTTTGTTTTAGGTCATGGTTGTGACCTATGATTCATTTATTTACTAGCTATTATCCGGGGGCTTCGGACGCGCGTTTCCTTTCTATTAAGACCCCAATTTTCAATGTCAGTTAAGTGGTTTAGCCTTGAAATGGTATGCCCCTTCTAGCCGTAATTAGTACCTATAGGCCAGTGTTAACTGACCAGCCAGCTGCTGTATTAAGAGTATTTACTCTAAGTTGAAGTGGGATTGGGCTGGCCATGTTTGCCGTATGGCAAGCGAGCTGTGGGCAAAGATAGCCACAGAATGGCATCCAGACCCAAGGAGGAGGCGTCGCGGTAGACCGAGACGGAGATGGCGGAACGAAATAGGTAAATTCTTAGATAATTGGATGGAGGTGGCACAAGACCGCGACGCCTGGTAGGTGTTAGGGGAGGCCTTTGCCCAGCAGTGGGATGATCCGGGCTAGTAATAATAATAATAATAATAATGATTCCGTTGCAAGAAAGCGATGCGTATATACGCACTATATAACCCTTTCTTTCAACGGAATCACAATTTATTTAAAGGCTCATTATACGGCTGCAGGTGTACAGGAGACATTGTAGTCCACAAAATAAGTGAACCGACATAGCCAATGAAAATTAGAAAAGATTCGACAAACGTTTTAGCCCAATACGGGATTTGAACCCCTGATCCATATAACCAATCATGCTGTCGTTAAGGCTAACAGACAAACGGAAGATTCTCTTTTGTAAATTAAATATAACTGATGTGATTTACTACAAATTTTCTTAAACAATGGCACACACATCGCACCGAAACATCGCGCGGAAAGGCCACTTGGCGGTGCGGTTTAATAGCCCTACCACCAGATTTTATTGTCACCCCATTTGCACTACCCGGGGACCACGGGTGATTCAAATTAAAGGTACACCCACGGACATAGGTGACTCAGCCCTCCAAATACTATAGGTACGTATTCCTATGAAATAGCATAAATATTTGAACTGAATTACGTAAAACTTGCGTGGGAAGCAAGTATTCTTTAGGGAGGGGTAAGGAGCTTGGTTCAAAGGTTAAATGTACGTACCTATTGACGTTCTCAAATAGTTAAACTGGTAGCGCATAGCGCTCACGGCTATTTTAACCGAAGGCGTAGGCTGAAGTGATCATCACTCACACATTTCACTGGAATCAATTCATGGGCTACTTAATTTCGAACTGAGATTTTTTTAAATTAGAGACGTCCTGTTTTCCATCCGTCCCGTCCGTTGGAAGCGGGATTTGGACTCACGACCTGTGATTATTAGTGAATGTGGTTACTATTGAACAAATGCAGGAATGAGGCAGTAAACTCGACTTATTACTTCCTAGCTATCTGACCGCGGCCGCCCGTGCTCAAGTCGGTTATCGTGCTAAATCATTAATCACTTTTTCCGCAGTCGGATAAAAACTATCTTAAGAAGGACATAGGATCACAAACTCGGGTCACAAACTATCTAATAAATTTCATTCACATCGGTTCAGTTGTTTTGGCGTGAAAGCGTGACTGACAAACAGACAGAGATTCTTTCGAATTTATAAATTTGTAAGGCTGTTGATGTTACGGATTCCGATTCCGCAGTGAGTCAAAAAAGAGTGGAATTTTCTGTTTTTCCGTTCTTTGTCACGAAGATGGAATACCCCAGTGTCTCAGAGAGCAAGCTAAACAGTCGGTCCTGTGCACCAGTCGTGACTGTCAGCCTGTCCTACCAGGTTCTGCGTTTCAGGGGATAAAGTGCACCCGTGTGTTACACACACATTTGCGGACGGGCCGGTGGCGTGGTCGGTAAGATACTTGCTTTTCACGCCGCAGGTAGTGGGTTCGATTCCCACCCGAGACAAACATTTGTTTAAATATGTCTGTATGTCTTGTGTCTAGGTGTAATTATCTATATATATATATATATATATATATATATATATATATATATATATATATATATATATATATATATATATATATATATATATATATATATATATATATATATATATATATATATATATATATATATATATATATATATATATATATTATATAAGTATATATTTACAAAAGAAAAGTATTAAAAGTAGTATATTACCAGTTCTTTATCTGGTTTCCATAGTACAAGCTCTGCTTAGTTTGGGATCAGATGACCGTGTGTGTTAATGTCCCACTATACTATTATTGCATATCATTAAAAAAACTATAATAATTCTGTCTGCTTCGCTTTTACTTACTGAACCGATTTGAAAGAAATTTGGTACGGAGATAGTTTGAGACCCGGGAAAGACATGAGGACTTTTTATTCAACTGCGCAATGAGAAGTTAATGATTTAGCGCGACAACCAATATAAGCGCGGGCGGCTGCGGGTGGAAAGCGAGTATCTCCTACATATGACCAGTAGCGACCAGTCAATTCAGACTGGTTGCCATAATATCTCGTAGACACATGTCTAGTGAACTGCATCTGACCGCTATAGCCGAAATCCGGTTAGTAGAAGGAAATAATATTACCTTTATCTGAACCGATCGGTAGTAAAATTTGTGGTATATTTTCGGCGCTTGCGCATGTCCGCGGTAGATCGTTAACACACATTGTCAATAACGCGTTCAGTACTATGATCATCAAAGCTATACAATAGGTAAACAAATTGCAAGGTTAATCAGATCGATTGATAGGTGGTCAGGTGATTCCCAATATCCGTGATGGAAAACGAAGAAACCAACATTAGAACTAAACTTTCGATTTGAACCAGGACTGGAGCACTAGAGCACAGTTCTTGGACATGTCGGTTTCCTCACGATGTTTTCCTTTACCGATATTGAGCAGGGCACGACCGGGAATCGAATCCACGACCTATAGGTATTTCTAAGGCGAGGCCCGTACCGCTGCGCCACCGCTCCATAGATATCTTAGTACTTATTTATTGGCAGGGTAGATAATTCATATAATTTTACGAGATACATCTAATTCACTGTTGGAAACTATAAATTTGATAGATATTATAATAAATTCAACGTTAGCATTTCAATCAGACGCAAATCTACAAGATTGTAATATTGATACATTTACTAGCGCTTCATATCGATTAGGACTTCAAAGTTATTCTAATTAGATGCGGGAACATCACGACTCGAGAAATATCAAGTAGTTTTGAGTCAATCGATATTTCACTTCAAATGTACGCGTTTGAGGTGAAATTCGAATCTAGTGATTGGGTTCCAGTAGACTTGACAAGGTAGAATTGTCTTAGATTTACGGGAATATCACACATTGAAATAAAACTACTTTTTAACGGATGTTATCGTGGTTTATTTTAGATTTTAGATCCCGACGTCTCAAAGTCTTTTCAGACTTCATGTTCACGGGTGGACTGAAGTATTGTACTGACACTGTGAGCTTTGCTTAAATCGGAACGAAACTTAAATAGTAATGTTTGTAGGTAGTCAGTAATAATTGTGATTAATATTTTTGGACGTCAATTCTAATACAAAATGTTTCATGTTAACATTGTAGTGAATGCGGACGGATGGATTTGGACGAATTTTACAAAATGAATGAACTCTTGGCCTCATATATCACGAATGAGTCCTACCAGGGCTAAGGAGCATGCATAAATCAATAGTCGCTCCTATGCATTATGTTAATAATAAATAATGCATAAGATCTACTCAAATACTAGAACAAAGCCGAGCGGTTGCTGTTACCCTAGTACATCTGAGAAAATCTCATTGTTTAAACGAGGGCTTAATTCGAAGGGAGAGAAGTTCAGCTTGCTGTAATTCCAGTTATAGCAACCGCCCGCCCTTATCCGCCCTACAATTAGAGACGAATGCGTCGATTTTGTAGTGTTTTGTTGTTTCCGTTTCCTAATGATGTTTATCCGTTTGTGTAGGAAAAGTTGGATACTTAGAATAATTGGCAGTTAGTACAGACATGTAGTGTTTACATTTCGGCGCACGCATAACCTGTTGGCAATTATCGACCGGCAGCGGGCGCGGCAGTCTCGACCCCGCCTCGGCACACGTCGGTTGTGCCAAGTCAGTGTTTGTGAGTTCTTGTGAGACATGCAGCCGGCACGACGCCGGCCGCACTGAAATACTGAAACTACAGCTTCAGGTGAATATCATTTAAATTACTAGGATGATAGAATGTGCGAAGAGTGGTTGATTTAGTTTGGTATGTTTGTTCAATATTCAGTAAAGTTATTTGTAGAACTACCGTATAGGTGCTGGTATTTAGCTATAAAATATGTGGGTAGGTAAGGGTTTTAGCGAAATGTGTGCCTATAATTTAACTCTAAATGCTTTTATCTAATTAAGAATGTTTTCACTTACCAAGTGGATTTCATTAGTTGCATTGTTTTAACAACTCGAGTGCTGGAGTGAATTCGGCGTAGCGTCATTGACCGTTTACAATGCAATGAAACATTCGGACATAAAAACATGTAGCTTTCAGGTTAATTACAGTCACATACTAGGAGCGCAGAAGTGTTTTGTAGTTTAGACAATAACTAGCAAATGGAAGCCAAAATTGTACAGCGCGCCTCCGTAAGGGTACGACGCAAAACAATTTGTTGCGGAGAAAATGTTCCTTTGTTTAATCTTGATTCGTTTATTAGGTACCTCTTATTGTCTTCTATCCTGCTTAAATTACTGATTCTTGTCTGATACTAAAGGATTTCGGTAATCAAGTAAACAATTAATCAAGAGAAAGACAGTAGATACTAGGAATTCATTGATTTTTATTTAAGTAGGTTGCTTTCCTTGTACCTATATTTAAGCTCGTGTAGGTACTGGAACAAGCGCAGGTGCCTTTGTACCAGATGGATCTGACATATTTATGAAACTGCAGGAATACATTTGAGTTCAAGTGGTTTAAAATATGAACATTAAGGTTGCGAAAGTATTTTATAGTAAAGGACTGGCGGAATTTGACCTGTTAATTCTAGTGTACTAAAACATGAAATATTTATAACACATAGCTTAGAATTGATCAGTTTCTTTAAAAGGTACTTGTAGTATCTTTTTAATTCCTTCACAAGAATTCATTACATTTAGGTCTTTAAATAGTTAATTTAATCTAATAATTTATCGAATACCTACAATTATACAGTTTAAAATGTTCACCGTTAGTCCGTCCTTTGTTAGGTTGTAGCAATGTTGGATTTAGAGGTCTGGCCCCGGGGCAACGAAGGCCCTTGTCTCCAAATTATTTTGCAATTTGTTTTTCAGTCATGTTCTTTAGTAAATAGTTTATTGTGAAAACAAGTTCTTAAAAAATGATTTTATTATTAGCTAGCGGCCGCCCGCGACTTTTTTCGCAATAAAAGGTATGTTATATATGTTCTTTCTCAGGGTCTAAAGATTGTCTGTGCCAAGTTTCATCAAAATCGGTTGAGAGGTTTAAGCGGGAAAGCGTAACAGACAGACAGACAGAGTTACTTTCGCATTTATAATATTAGTAGGGATAAACATACATAATCGGTAACGAGAGTTATATATATTATTAGCATTAACGAACGGAACCTTTCGAGATTTTTTCGCTGAATCAATTCTTTATAATCATGTTACTAATCAAATTAATTATTCAGTCATGTATTACGCGAAAAATCGAAAGGAAATTTGTATAATAGTCTGAATTTGAATTTTTTTCCGATGTCTCGACGAGTATTGTGGGGCCCGGGCCCCTCTATTGTGGATGCCCTTACGCTGTAGCTCCAGATGTTCCTCCCTAAATCCGGCCCTTAGTTGTAGATTGTATATTAATTATGCAATATATAATCAAACCTTCACAAGAACTTTAAGGTCAAACAAGCAATGAGCTTAAACAAAATTGGTTATACGTAAGCTTCAGTTAAGTTATGCAATATTGATGGAAAGCTTTAAGCTTTATGTCGATCGGATATCATGAACTCTAACTCCCGTGTTCATAAACGTCTTTCAAGCTCATTATAGCTAAATTAGGATTACAATTCGTTTGTCCTTGTCTGTCATCTTGATATTTATACAAGTAAGAAAGAGACAAAGACCATTTTAACTTAAGATTTTTATTAATAAGACCGTTTCATAATATATATTTATGAGTACCGGTGGCGCACCGATACCGTACTCGACTTTAGAATACAGGCCGATTGGTCGCAAGTTCGGGCCCAGGTCGTACATCCACGTGTACAATCGTTTAGGTGCTAAGAAACTACAAACTTGTACACAGATACATAGATACACGGTTTAAACTTACACCAGCCCCTTTTTTGTCAGGTTGTTATAATATATTACTTAATAATATTATATTATTATTCCTGTGGTACCTTGAACTGGCTGTATTCAATCACTTGAACAACTTCGACCCTTTTTAGTGTCCCGCCGCTGGGCACGGGTCTTCTCTCAACTATCTTACTAGTTGAGAGAGTTTAGGCCTTAATCCACACACGCTGGCCAAGTGCGGGTTGGTGGATGTCACATGTCCTCGAATGATTAGTTCTTAGACATGCAGGTTTCCTCACGATGTTTTCCTTCGCCGATATTGAGTAGCAGCGATAAAACTATTCACACAAAGATGTGTGGGCACGACTGGGATTCGAACCCGCGACCTTATATTTCTAAGGCGACGCCCGTGCCACTGCGCCACCGCTGCTTACTTGAACATTCGATCGTAAAGTTTGATAGCTGTAGTTCAAGGCTTTTGTTGCTATCCTGGACGAGTACCTGTTATGCATTAAGCCATAGTATAGTCTTTAATCATTCAAATTTGTGGTGTTTTCCGTAGTTAGTGGGGTTTTCCTATGAGGCTTGAAGTAATAATTTTGTATTAATTTGAAGTAATAATGTCGAGGTAAGCCATATGAATTGACGACAAGAATTTTTCACTTCGCTTCTACCCTATTTATTAGTAGTGTTCCATAGCTGGGCACGGGTCTTCCCTAAACTATCATATGAGTTCAGAGAGTTTAGGCCTTAATTCACACCGCTGGCTAAGTGCGGGTTGGTAGATGTCCATAGTACAAATCTGCTTAGTTTTTAACCATTGTGAGTTATAATGCACCAAGAATATTATAATTTAACTTTTCATTTGATTGACCTATAGAACATGTTAATATGAAAACGTTCAGTTCCCAGTACCCCAGAGGCATGTTGCATAAATTTATTTTATTAATTAACTAGCAAACCCGGCGAACTCCGTTTCGCCACCAGATGGCTTCGTTTTATGTAACATTTTCCCTCTTTTCTGGTGAAATGTTTCCTGAATTTTCTTTGCTATAATCCTCACGGAGCCAGAGACCTCTCCAACGAATGCAAAACCGTGGAAATCGGTTCGTTCGTTCTGGAGTTATAGCGTCAGGAAGGAAAACCCGACTTATTTTTATATAGTAGAAGATTTTAATTTATTTATTTCCTTATTTAAATCAACAAAAACAACTCACATCACAACATACCTATCTAAACATAATGTCACACCAAATCTATTGAAGCGTGACCTCTCCAGGACTATAGAGATTTAACGATGATCCACTAGATTCAAACGAAATTGAATTCGATTCCCTTTCAAAGCTGTGTATTGAAAAGATACCTACGTACTTACATCTTTAAACATATATCTTTATATATTTCGGTACAGGGGGCCGATCAGAGGGATAGTCATCGCCAGAAAACTTATTGAGTGGGTGTGGTTACGAGCAGCAAAATTATCTTAATCACACTATTAATTTGTAACGAAATGTAAAACTAATACAACGAGTGGTAAGACAGTTCCTAGACCGATGTTGGTCGCACGGACGTCTGTAGAGAACTGGGGCACACAGTTCGTGTAGCGACAATCCCCACTCGTCGCCCGTGCGGACCTCAGGCTAGACTCTGTCGAGCGTGTCGACCCGACGCGCTGCCGCCTCGCTGTCAAGTATGCTACCGTACTAATGACTTCTCCGACACGGCCATCCTGCGAGACACACGTCCCTGTGTGTTATTCTGAAACAATATTCAACACACAGTATCACATAGTTCAGTCACGCCTGGCCTACTAAACTAGAAGAAACAAGTAACTGGCTTTAGACAAAGATAAAGATAAAGATTTCCAGAAATCCCCAAATTTAACAGAACTCTAAACTTCATTTTTTTTTTATTAAATTAAGGAAACCTGTTTACTAAAAATCAATGAACAATCAATATCACTTATTCAGTTAAATCGCTTCTATATCAAAATCAGAAACTCAAAGCACAACTGACTACTAAAACTTACACTCTCACACAAGAGACAATCACTTACAATAAGTAAACTAATTTAAGCTCTGCATATGACCATTGGCTACACATAGCCCAGTAACCTCCAGTTACTCAACTTTATGCGAACCCCCACGGGAACGCCGTGTCTCCCCTGGACTCACGGTTTCCCAAGAAACCCGACCTCTGCCGGAGTTGACTGCACTACCGCGTACTCACGGACTACTACAATGTAGTAGATGCCGATTTCTACTGAGCTACGGCTACACGACAACCTCCGGTACGGTCCAATCATTATGCAAGCTTAAACAATCTTGTCGTCATCATCACGACTACTTTACTCTACCTCAATTTCGTCAGTTATACTTTGATTCACCGGATTTCATTTTTTGCAAGCTTTCTTATGCGTATTTGTAGGTACGGTTACAATGTAGTGCTTTTAAATTATAACGGTCACTGTCAAGAACTTCTATGACCTCGGACGGTCCTTTAAATTTGGGATTCAACTTTGTATGATTGCACTCGTTCATAATCAAAACAAACTCTCCCACCAAAAAATTATTTACCTTTGGCTTTATCTTGTCGAATTTACTTTTTTTTCATAGAATGCGGCCCTATCAATATTGCGTAAATCGTCATGAATTACTACTTTCCTAATGTACTCGTGGCGCTGTTGGTCCAAAATTAGGCACTGATGGAACGCACTTACCCAGCAAATATCGATTCACTCGTGACCTGAAGACCGGCAGACTATAGCTATCGAGAAACATAGATGCCGGCAGCGAACCCCACAACCCGGCAGTTCGCACAGTGAAAGTGGAAACAAAGCGCTTTGTGCGTACCCCTGGAATTTCCACCATATAACGGCAGCGCACAGCCGCACCTCCACTTGTCCAGTGGAAGAACGGGGATGGGGGAATAAGATTGTTTAATCCTAACGCACACTTTCTGAAGTGTGTCCGGTAAAAGACCGAAAGACCAGCGACTATGCGGCGATGCTCGAGGCTTTGCAATTTAGCCTTGACGAGGGATTCGTTGCTAATAAGCCTCTTGGCTCGCCTTTCTATAGACTCTAATGCCTTGAGTTGGTATTTAGCTGACCCATCCTAAAGATGCGAGCAGTACTCTATGCATGAGCGAACTTGTGCTTGATATAGCTTGAGCATCTGTTTTGGCGTGAAGTACTGACGTATTCGCGAGGACACCTAGCTTTTTGGCAGCGAGTTGAGCCATGGGCTCAATGTACGGGTCAAAATTGAGGTTCAAAGTCATATTGACGCCAAGAAGCTCAAAGTGGTCTGTAATACGCACGGATACACCTTGAAAAGTAGGAGCCAATTAAAATGGCCTTTTTTGCAGAGAATAAACACGCCTGGGTTTTAGCAGTATTAAACTTGGCTAAATTGGCGTCACCCCAATCGGAAACCGCTTTAAGAGACAAGTTGCTCAACCATGGCCTCCAAAGAGACTGGGTATTAGCAGTCTATCTGTCTGAAGTATGCGACTAAGCCTATATACTGTCTTAGCTTAGCTATTGTGAAAAGTTAAATTACCCAGTGAAATAATATTTGCACGCAATAACTCATCTACACGCTCACGATCGGTTTTCTTTCTTCCGCACTAAAACGATACGGTCATTTTTGAGCAACCAAATAAGGTTCAACTAAGCGAAAAAAAACAAGCTCACCTGTAGTTGCGCATGTTAGCGACATACCAGTTATTAAATAATCTAAATTACGAGACAACACATAGACAAAAGCTGATTTATGTTCTCGCGAAACGCTATTGTCAACAACGGTAAAACGATTTATCGAGGGTAAATCATTATTATTAAACAGTTCGGTGGTACTCAAAAAATTAATTAATAAATTGTAAATTAATTAATTTAATTGTAAATTACAATCGTTATATCGAGAACTTTTCAAATTTTAAAATGAGTCGCGGTTATACTAACAATAAAACCTTGCAACAATACTTCGCGGCCTAATATCATATCACTTCGTAAATAAAATCACTACATCAGGCATAACGTACAATAAAATCTCGATTAAATTATCGATTTCAACAAAACAAATAATTTAAACAATGCCAAGTATCCTTGACTGACCCTTTAAGGTTACAACATTTGTACTCTTTTACTACTACGTTTACTCTCTTAAACGAGTGAACACTCGGCACCGGAATCTTAATAGAAAAAGAACGACTGACCTTGATGTTTAAAAGTTCGTCCCGGTGGATCAACCACGCACACGTCGACCCTCACGTGTCGCTTGCTGCGTGAAACCTCGACACCTCCACTTCCATTAGGTCACCGGGTAGAGATGTGTCCTTTTGTTCACGTCGCCAGCTGTCACCACTACCGTCATTTTATTTTTCACGGCGTTGCGTAGTTTCAGTTAGGTGATGGTTTGTCTGCTCCTTTATCCCAATTCTGATTTCGGTACAGGGGGCCGATCAGAGGGATAGTCATCGCCAGAAAACTTATTGAGTGGGTGTGGTTACGAGCAGCAAAATTATCTTAATCACACTATTAATTTGTAACGAAATGTAAAACTAATACAACGAGTGGTAAGACAGTTCCTAGACCGATGTTGGTCGCACGGACGTCTGTAGAGAACTGGGGCACACAGTTCGTGTAGCGACAATCCCCACTCGTCGCCCGTGCGGACCTCAGGCTAGACTCTGTCGAGCGTGTCGACCCGACGCGCTGCCGCCTCGCTGTCAAGTATGCTACCGTACTAATGACTTCTCCGACATATATATAATTCTTCTGTGAGTGTGTATGTCACTGAACTTCTCTCAAACGACTGGACCGATCTTGATGAAATATTTTGTGTGTGTTCAAGGGGATCTGGGAATGGTTTAGATACACAATTTTGCGCGGTACGAAGTTCGCTGGGGCAGCTAGTATTTATATAAAAATCAATTGACGGGCCGGTGGCGTGATCGGTAAGATACTTGCTTTTCACGCCGCAGGTCGTGGGATCGATTCCCACCAGAGACAAACATATGTTTAAAATATGTCTGTTTGTCTTATGTCTGGGTGTAATTATCTATATTTAAGTATATATTTACAAAAGAAAAGTATTATATGTAGTATGTTACCAGTTATCTGGTTTCCATAGTACAAGCTCTGCTTAGTTTAGGATCAGATGACCATGTGTGTTAATGTCCCACTATATTATTATTATATTATTAATGCCACTTTTCGTTGTAATTTTATAGGTAACTCAAAAACGGGCTTACCTATTCAAACCAAATGTTTAGGCATTGTTCGGACTATTTAGTAGATGGTTTATGTGAAGTTTGCAGAAAATCGGTTGAGCGGTTCTTTATTTATCACAGTTTTAGTAAATTGTTGAGTGGGCTGAAGCTACCCGGGCGAAGCTGGGGCGGGCCGCTAGTTATGTATATATTGTATGTACAATGTATTTTCAGTTTGTTTGTTTGTTGTTAAATTATTTTTCATGGAAGATTTTATTTTTTAAGTAGATACCTACCTTTAGTTACATAACCGTGGCGGGTTTTGACTCTATTTGAACCAAATATCGAACTGATGCGACAGTAAAAACATGTTCAATAGTTGTTAAAAACATCGCAGACATACTACCTACTTACAGATAGGGGGGGTACTTGTGAGCTCAGTTTGCTTAAATCGGAACGTAACTTAAATAATAATGTTTGGAGGTAGTCAGTAATAATTGTGATTAATATTTTTGGACGTCAAATACCTCAGTCCACAGTGAACATGAAGCCTGAAAAGACTTTGAAACGTTGGAATCTAAAATCTAAAATAAACCTCGATAAAATCCGTTAAAAAGTAGTTTTATTTCAATATATTTGTTTAAGTAGTCACTCCGCACTACTGTAAAGATAAGCTGTTTATTAAACAGCTCCTCATACATCCTCTACATATTGAGTGGTACGGCAACATTCAGCCGAGAATTTCCCCTCATGGAAAACCCTCAAAGTTTATAAAAGCTGATCAAAGTAATCAGATGAGTCTTTTCAAAAAAGACATCTATATAATTCTAAATTTCCTGTTCTATACATTAACGGTCTTATTCATAAAAATCTTATAAGCCTCTTTAGTTAAAATGGACTTTGTCTCTTTCTTATTATGTAGTATAAATGTCAAGATGACAGACAAAGACAAACGAATTATAAACCTATGTTAGCTATAATTAGCTTATATGACGTTTATGAATACCGGGGTATGTCTTTTAATCGACTTCATTCGTTCAATCAATCGTTCTCTATTTGACTGTATGTTTTTTTATATTTATTTATTTTAAAGGGTATACTTTCCTGTTTATCCTATTTAAATTTTATCAAAATCGGTTGAGCAGGTTTTGTTACTGTTATAACGTTGAAGTCGGTTTATATATTTTTTTAAAAACCAAAATTTAAAACTATACATTATAAAATCATAATTTTGAGTATTTATTCGCTATCTCGTAATATTCCAAACATGTCATCCATCTTTCCACGTCAATATTAACTCGAGTGCATTGATGTATCTACATTGAGATTGACAGGATAAATTAAAACGATACATAAATAATCCGAGAGTAGGGTTGCCACTAGTATTTTTACTTTAAAAACCCATTCCTTTTTTTATACTTTGATAGGCTGGCGCTTGACTACAACTTGCCTTATGTTAAGCAATGATGCAGTATACGATGGAACGCGCCAGCCCAGTATACTGATCCACTTGTGATTACGAATGATTATCGGTGAGAAGGTGGCAGTAGAATGATCCCTACGGTTAGAAACCTTAAAAAAGCAACAATTCGGACCCACACTCACTGCATGGTGTCACCAGACATCGCACCAGAACACGGCAGGGCCGCTTGGCGGTGCGGCTTTGTCTGGTGGGTGGACACAAACCACGGCCAAAGCCAGTTGATTATCACCTGATTTGCACCACCCGGGGACCACGTGTGGGGTTTAATTAAAGGTGTACACCCGAGGAAGAAGGTGACTCAGCGCCTAAAGTCTCACTGTCTAAAGTCATTGATGTTAATTATTTGCCTGTAATTGAATGACAACAACGGGATTATTTTATATGTACCTTATTTTTTTTTCAAAATATAGATATACTCTAGCCTTGAATGCATAATAATATCGCTTCACCAGACATCTCATCGGAACACAGTTGAGTTTCTTGACAAATATATCTTTTCTTGGTGCTTTGGGTGATATCTAGCTCACCCTGCGGACGAAACTTGTACGTCGCAAAGGATCTCCAACAGGGGGCTCTAATCGGGCCTAGTTGTTTGTAGCTGGAAGTTATACCCTCGTATACAGCTATACCTTGTTAACCCGGAACAATAATGAGAATTCAACATATTCCTCGCCCTGCACCCTGTTTACACTAATGGGTAACGCTTTCTTCCCTTTGATGTATACAGTTGCAATATAATTTAAAATACTAGATTTCGGCCACTCTCTCAGCGAACTATGGAAAGGGCTATGCTCGGAGTCTTTCTGAAGGATCGAATACGCAACCGCAACTCATCCGACAGAGCCCACATCGACACAGTCCACCGGATTAGTAAGCTGAAGTGGCAGAGGGCCGGTCACATCTGCCGCAGAACCGAAAACTGGAGTAAACGAGATCTTGAGTGGAGATCAGGAATTGGCAAACGGAGCATAGGACGTTGGTCATACTAGATGGAATGACGATCTCAGCAGGATGGTCGGCAAGAACTGGATGAGAAAAGCCGCGGATCGTGCTCAGTGGAGAGGCCTATGTCGAGCAGTGGACTAGAATAGGCTGATGATTATGATGATGTCCACATGATGACAAAATGGAAATTAAATCTTCTGATTTCTGTAGGGGCAACCCTACAGTGTATTAGTTATTGAAGCGTGCCGCTGTGAGTCATGTTCTCATTTCAATCGAAACTAGTCTGTTTATAATCACTTTAACATTTATATTACGATTTCAATTGAATTGTCAGTCTGTGCTGGTATTGCAACCGGTTCAGTAGTATATAATGTGGAAAAGTATAAACAAGACCACGGTTTTTAAAAATGACACTTCTCTGTTTAGTATTTTTTTACTTTGGCCGCTAAGTTATGCATAATCTCTTACATAATAATATTAGAACAAATCCTTTCTGTTTCCTATACTATGCAAATGTTTTAGAGTCTTCATAACGCGCGCTAGACACGTATATGATATTTTTAACATCATTAACAGAAGATGCAAAACGTCACCGGTAACGTTCTACGACGTAGCTCGTAGTAATTACAAGCTGTAGCAGCGGTCACATCACGTTGTAGCTTTGTAGTACGTAGCATCTTGTAGCTACGCCGTAGCAGATCCACTACAGACCCGTAGTAGTAACGGAGCATAGGTGTCAAATTACGAAGTCACTGTAGCAGTCCCCCGGTAACGTTCTACGACGTAGCTCGTAGTAATTACGAGCTATAGCAGTTTCGGCCACATCGAGTTGTAGCTTTATAGTATGTAGTTTCTTGTCGCTACGCCGTAGCAGATCTGCTACAGACCCGTAGTAGTGACGTAGAATAGCCGTCAAATTACGAAGTCACTGTAGCAGTCCACGAGTAGCTTTCTACGACGTAGCTCGTAGTGGACGGAGTATAGCCGTCAAATTACTACTACTTTTGCGCAGTCGGATAAAAACAATCCTATGTCCTTTCCCGGGTCACAGTCTATCTCCATACCAAATTTTATCCAAATGGGTTCAGTAATTTTTGCTTGCTTCTCTAATTCTCAGAGAGATATTTTCACACTTACACATTTATATACAGAGATATTTTCAGGTTTATAATATTAGTAAGGATTGCCGCTACCCCTCGTAGTAGGGGCACCTACAACGTAGTTTCGTTTGTGGTAGTTCATATTTTGTGCGTCATTACAGTTGCGTCATACGATAGGCTTCTACCACGTATGGCCGTGACACTTACTTCTTTTATGTTATGCAAGGTACCTTCAGTAATATTAGATGTTTTAGCTCGTATAATGAGAACTAACATCTCAGTTGACTCTGATTTTATACAGTTTTTTTGTAACTTTACTTTTAAGTTGAACAATATATAATAAGAATAATTAAAATACAGGCTTCCTAGAGTTTTATTTATTCTTAAACATAAAACGAAATTATGAAACAACTCTGGATACATACTTATTATACACTGTATTTAAGTTGTAATGAATCCAACCTTCACCTTCATTCTTCGATCTAAATCTTTCAACTTTCAAAATTATTCATTCTTATTCCAGATATCATTCTTTAGCAGAGTCTCTCTACAATTCTCGAAACGAGATCTCTGGTTTTATTATTTTATTTTAATACATATTTATGCTGAGTGCATTCAAAAGTGTTAAATTTCATTTTAAAGTGGTTACTGTTTATTTCTACTGCAATTCTATCTACTTTCTATCTGCGGTAGATACTACCCAATACTGTTGCAAAGTGCATAATAATATGTTCGCCTCCAAATCCCACGCCGCCGCCGGATTAAAATGAGTGTTAAGACTTTTCTTATCCCTACTAATATTATAAATGCGAAAGTAACTCTGTCTGTCTGTCTGTTACGCTTTCCCGCTTAAACCTCTAAACCGATTTTGATAAAACTTGGCACAGACAATCTTTAGACCCTGAGAAAGAACATAGGCTACCTTTTATTGCGAAAAAAACCGAAACCCACGCGGTCTTCGTCGTTGATCGACACTTCCTTCTTTTTCCAAGTGATCCTTTCCATAGAGTTATTTTTCGTCAATCTTTGATCATTTGGGTGTGGTAAAACCTTATAAAACAGGTTGCCTTACATCGTTTTTAATAATATGACGGGATATAGATACTTGCTTTTTACGCCACAGGTCGTGGGTTCGATTCCCACCAAAGTCAGACATTTGTGTGATGAACACGTCTGCTGGTTTTGATTGCGGGTTTAATTATCTATATATAAAAGAAAAGTATTATAAGTAGTATATTACCAGTTATCTGGTTTCCATAGTACGAGCTCTGCTTAGTTTGTGATCAGATGTCCGTCAGTGTTTATATGTCCCACTATGTAATTATAATTATTATAGGTACCTAAAGTTATATGATAATAACAAAAAACGCGTAATATTTCCCGCTATCTAATTGTCTATTCATGAGTCGTAAAGATTTACGTCAACACTATGGTAATGCCGCCATGTTTGATAATGTCCCACTTTGTAGAGCTCGTGTCGCGACCTACTCCTTGTTAAGGTTATTGTTTGTAGATTATGTGACAAATGGATTGTTTTGTAAGGGGCGTAGACACCGAAAAGATACCAAATAGACACCACTTTTATTCAAATATAATATAAATTGCAATCGACAAAAATTGGCTGGGTATGGAGACAAATAGTTAATTTGATTGTTAATAGTGACTGCATTTGTATAGTCTTTCGGTACTATTCATAAAAATTTAATTTAATCTACCTTTGTCTCTTTCTTACTAGTAAAAATGTCAAGATGACAGACAAAGACGAACGAATTATTAACCTATATCAGCTATAATGAGCTTAAAAACGTTTATGAATATGGGGGAATAATTTAACTTAAAACTACGTAAAATCATGACAGCGCGCTGTCTATAAATGAAAACTTATCGTGTCATTTTTCAAGTGATAATCAGATGTGCATAGCTGGCGTTGTATAAACAGGATGGGTCGAGGGCTCTTCAAACAATGTAGCCACTTGCCCCTCTCGACTGATAAGCGCGTATTCGAGTTTATGCCGCCCTGGTACTTTTTTATATGTACGTATTTTTACGATTAAAATAATTCACAATTATAAAACATTTTGGTGTTTACAATAAAAAAAAAATTAAATACGACCCTAAAATACTCATAAACCGCTCGATCGATTTTGATAAAACTTTAATTGAGTACCTATTTAAAATATTTTCATATTAATTAGACTTAGCACGGGTGCAACGAGATTTCCTATTCTCTTACCTCTGTATTCATAAGCGTCTTATAAGTTCATCATAGCTAAAATAGGTTTAAATTTCGTATTTTTCTTTGTCTGTCATCTTGATATTTATACTAGTAAGATAGAGACAAAGTCCATTTTAGCTAAAGATAGATTAGATTTTAATGAAAAAGACCGTTCCGTACCTTCTTGGTACACAAAACCACCCGTGCAATGGCGAAATTAAATCAAATATGAGTTTTCTGCCAAACAAACTTGTAGTGAAAAATTGTGGAATGGGTAGAAATGCACAACAAATAATTTTAACACAGTTCTTAAAATTAATAAATGTAAGTAATGGTACGAATCGAATAAAATTCGTTCAGTGACTTTTGAGGTTATTCGAATCAGATTTTGAATATGTAACTAATTATAAGCAACAGCCTCAACCTCGCCACGTAATATTCACACTTTGATTTTCAATAGGGCGACATAACGATGTCACCTCGCCCCATAATAACGTCACATGAATAATTCATTTCCGCTTACAACGCGAGAAATTTTCTTCACTTTGAGACCATTAATAAATGAGGATACGTTATTGTAGGTAAGTACTTTTAACCCCGGCTTCGCGTGTTATTTTAAATGCTTGGTATTGAGAAAAGTGCTGCTACAATAACTGCAACACGTTGTCATATGAGTCGTTACGAGGTATTGCAATATCTATGTCATTGCGTCTGACAAAATAAACTTTTATAAACCATAAATTGTTGTTTAAAAAACCTTCGGCTACACTACATTAGGGTTGGAATAGTTACGTTACATTAAATAGTTACACGTTATTGTAGCCAATATCGTCTTTACAACTATCTATTTTAATAACTTGTTATTGGTCGGTAAACGCTATCTCAATCGCTCATAGGTGAACTACGTAGAATAACGTTTTACCAACAACGTTTTTTAACGTTATTGGTGTACGGGGTGCTGATTTTTGTGTGAACTCGCTACCTATTTGCTGATAACATAGTTGCTACGTTTTTTGTCTATAGAGAGCTAGTAAAATTGGTTTCGTTTTGGTCACTATATTAAGTTATTGATGAACCAGAGTGCTGCATGTCGCGTACCGACAGTGCTGTTTGCTAACAAATAGTTATTAGAATAATTAGTCACTGTAGAACCGAATACCTTGTTATTGAGTTCGGCTATAGTATAACCGTTATCAATAACTACTAGTGTACGTAATGTTCATCGCTAATAACATCTTTATCGGTTCACCCATAGAACAGCAACCTCTCCAACACTATTCCTAGAGGTGCCAGGTGTATAGAGTGTGCACAAACAACGTGTGATCCAACTTTGTATGGCGTTACGGGTTAATTAATATTCAAGTTGTTATGCTGGTGCTGGGATTACATTAGCGGGCTACAGCGAATATTGTGTTAAGACTATGTACTATTACTGTCAAACTGTAAACAGACGCGCATCAAAAGTATTTATCGCGACAATATTCGCTTGAGTGACTACATTTACGTCACTTCAATGTTATCCATACTTTGTGATTTACGTCTCGGTCGTATAACACAATTCAGCATTCAGCATTCGCCTAATGTAGACAGCAACATCGCGTATGCCAGTACACAATTCAATATGGACTTTGTCTCTTTGTGTCTTTTCAAGATGACAGACAAAAACAAATGAATTATAAACCTATTTTAGCTATAATGAGCTTATATGACGTTTATGAATACGGGGGAATCTTTTTAGCGCCCAAATGCGACACGCACGAATCTTCGTAATCTCCATTGTTCCACTAGGTAGGTATATTTCATTTAACAACACCGAAAAGAGATTGACAGCTGTGTAAGCTTATTCTATATTGCATCACATAACACACAATGTAAAATCTGTTTCTACTTAAAATTTCACGTCATTTAAAAATTTAAGAAGTTTTTACTACATTTTGACTGAACGAAGGAAGAAGGGGGTCACCGTCGGGCTGTTCGGTGAATGCAGTAGCGAATCCCGCAGCCCGGCACAAAAGTGTGTCCCACTGAACACCGGGGGTTTTAAAGTGGGTAGACCGCGCCCGGCCGCTAGTAGCAAGTACTAGTAGCAAGGGTATGCGTAACGCATTTCCCCCCGTCAAAAAAAAAGGAAGAACGGGGGGCGGGGTAGTAGGAAAATGGTTAACTGTCGTCTTAACTTAATTCCTACGGGGTTAAGTAAGGTGTGGGTATAGATTTACGTCATATTTGAGAATCTTAGTTCATCCTTGCTTCCTTCAAAAACAAATTAGACTAGATACGAAAAGATTCTATAATTAATCTACTATATAAAAATAAGTCGGGTTTTCCTTCCTGACGCTGTAACTCTAGAACGCACAAACCGATTTCCACGGTTTTGCATTCGTTGGAAAGGAGACCTTTCTTTATAGCTAAGAAAATTCTGGAAAAAATTCAACAGAAAAGCGGGAAAATCATCTGGTGGCGAAACGGAGTTCGCCGGGTTTGCTAGTTATTAATAGTTAATTTACGGATTATTTAGTAACCTGTTTAAAATTACTCCATTATAATACAACAACAGAGCAAAAGAATATAAACTTTAAATTGATGGTAGGTACTGGCGAATCGTTGGTACTGAATTCTGAGACTCTCGCGTACAGTCACGTAAAATTGTCACGTCCACTCTGTCCACTTTACATGTTAGTAGTGACGTTGAGTACGTGACAAGTCACACTTCTAGTATTGTGTTCTATACTTTCAGACGCATTACATAACTTTCGGTAGGTAGTAAAAGGTTTATACATACATACAATCACGCCTTTTTCCCATGGGGGTAGGAAGAGACTACAGAGCGCCACTTGCTACGATCTAAACATACTTCCTTAGCCTCACTAATGTTCATACACCTGGTCATACATGCTGCGGTTGTGAGAGCTACGCACCTGTCCCTTTTGATTCAACGAATATCCTCCTAGGGTGTCCTCCCCCACACCTGCACCATTAAGCTTACTTCCAGCTATAACTCTACTTTCTACATCTGCATCAATTTTTCCATCTCTTGTGAACAAGCTTCCCAAATACACAAATTGTTGTACGTGAAAAAAAACTGTTAAAGCGGTTTAAAAGGTTTATAATCATTTTTTAATGTACACAAAACACTTAGACAAATTATAATAGGAAACAACACACGTACACAGTCGAGCTTAACTCAAATATGAGAATGGTTATGGTTTGCAGTGCGAAGAACAGGCATGTTGCGGTCAAGCGCAAGCCACAATAAAATAATGGAATAAAAAAAAATGTACTTAAATTCACAGAACAGAAAATTCTACGCGCTAACTGCAGTTAGGTAGCCATTAATAAGATACGTCCCGCTGTGAACCAAGCTAACTGAACAAGGCAGTTTTAACAAAACGTCAACTTTTACACTATTTTGAAGTGATATTGTCGTCTCTTAAGATATTCTTCCATCGCTGGGTCAGAAAACAGCACCGGACATTACTGTAGGTGCAGCTATTTCACTAAAATTTTAAAAATAGAATTTGTAAACTTGTTCGACCAGCTGCGAACGTAGTCGCAGCAACTGCTTTCAATGGCAGCAATCTATACGAAAGCAATCTGCAACTGCAGGTGTGCATGAAAACCTGCCGTTCGAAATGTATTTTATAACATCATATCGTTCGTAAAACCATTGCTAGCTACATCCAGCCGCTAAACATTCTTTCAGAAATATTGTTGACAGCGCTGACATTATTTCAATGAGAGTCGACTTTAATTATGTATCCTTCGATCGACATGTGTTTCAAATTAGTATAACTTCAGCAACCTCCACTGCTATACACAGTTTCGCTGTATGAAAGTAGGGCGTTAGTTTCCTACATTGAAAATGGAAATAAGACTGATAGGTATATGTAGGTATTTATTTAAGTAATTTACCTTATAGTAGATCATTCTATGAGACTTGTCCTGTATATCTAAATAGTAATAAGGTAAATAAACTTCATCTACTTCAAAGTACAAATAGATTAAAAATTCCAGCGCTCATGAAAATATTTGGCAATATACATCTTTCAAATTGTGATGAAGACGCAATAGTAAATGTCGGTGATTGCTATTTATACTAATTTTAGTTTAACTATATTTATTAGTGAGTCTCTAAATCAATCTTATATTCGACTTTTACGACAGTTCTGCTGTGATACATCTGCTTCCTGCTTTGAATTGTTTCTGAATCATTTTACGGAGTTTTACACTGTTATACACCTAATAGCTCATGTTTGCCTGGTATCTACTTACTTTACATTTGTATAAAAATCTAACCGATTTAGAAAAGGGAAATGACTTTTATCATGCTTTGTATGAAAATATTTCCTGATTTGAAGATTAACTTAAGCTATGTTGACAGTATCAAAATCGGTTCAAACTGAATTTACTTAGATACCTACTTACCCGTATACTGTTCGTATTAAGTATAGCTTCACCCGAACGATCTTAACAGTCAATTTTAATAATTTTTCTATCTGTGGATTTGTTTACTAGAAATAGAATTTTGACGTATTAAGTACGGAATTAATGTTAAATATTTACCTATCCCTAGAAACCAAATCCACAGAAAGAGAGATTATAATAAATAAATAATGAATTATTAAAATGGTAAGTCAACTTACGAGTAAACTACGCGGTTTTATAATAACAATGTTATTAACCTACAAAACAAGAGATGAAAGAAACTGTAGGTACCAGAAATTCAGAAGTACCCTTGACCCGGGAAGGAGCTAAATATTTTGAAATCAGTTTGTAGTCAAAACAGCAGTCAATATCATTATATTGCATTCATGTAATCAAACGTTTGCGTACGAATGCGTTTCTTGGTCGGAGATACAGCAGATGCGATAATTATAGCGCGGCCACCTGCGCGTACGCACCGCAACGGTGAATATTTACTTATTATAGGTGTATAGGTCTCAAAATGTTTGTAGGTATAGGAAGTTTACCCGAAGATGTAGGCTGAGGTATTACCCCCATTTCGCCGATTATGACCTGAGCCCATACGTAATAGGGAACGAGCCTATCGATCTTCATTGGGTACCATTATTCGAAAACTATGAATAGGTAGGTACTAGATCGATTCAAAATTATGAGTAATAATTTAATGGTCTCGGCAAAAGGAAGTATATTTTTAGATAAATATTAAATAATAACTCCTTCAAAGACATAATCTCCTGGTATAAATCACGACAGAGTAGGAAACTGAATTACAATTATATATTTAAAGTACTTATTCGATTCCAAATTTTGATTAAAATTTAATGGTCTCGGCAAAAGGAAGCATATTTTTAAGGAAATATTATATAATAACTCTTTCAAAGACATAATCTCCTGGTACAAATCACAACAGAGTAGTAAGTAATTAAGACAAATAGGTAAATACGATTTACCAAGGAATATTTTGGATGTTTTAGTAAATTTTCGATACATTTACTGTCTAATATTGAAAATATTCCCGAGATAAAGTTTCTTTATGCTCTTGGTATTTAGCAGTTACCTACTTACGTAGTATTTAGCAGTTGTGTTGTGTGGTTTGTTTGTATCAACACCATTACTATAAATAGGTGATCCCGGAATTACGATGGAACTGCACAAATCAGGTCAATGTATTCGTACGAAAGTCTTATTTTACGATGCATGGTTGTGCTATGTTATGTAATAGTTAGAATTTTATATTAGATCGGATTTTAACCCATTGTTCTCACAAAGCATACTTACATGAAGGGAGCAGTCAACAATGACAAAATTTAAATGAGTTGCAAGTGGCAGAAACGAAGCGGAAGGCACTATAGTTTTTTCAAGTTTCGAGTTTCAATGAAGAAAGTGACAAAATATGTCCTACTACAATATATCTCACAGACAAGGACAAAAATAAAAATCTTCATTGTTTTAATATTGTGAAAAAGAGATAAATATAATTGGCATATTGCGTCATACCTACACAAGGATATTCCTTTCTCTGTTTCTTTCTTCTTGGTATATTTTTGAAAAAAGAACAAACAGATACTCATCTCCTTTGTTGTATGTACTCCTAGTAACTGTTAATCAATAAACTTCCGAACTGCCAGTATTAAGAGCTCGCGGCTCTCAACTAATAAGAGCCGAGGCTGAACTTAAGGTTAGGTTTAAGTAATACAATCAATAGTTAAAAAAGTATTGAGTCAAATCTCAAGTGCTTTGCCACAGACGCTTGCTTTTGTTGTCATGTCATCCATCATCAAACATGTCAGTAATTCATTTTAGCTCCCTAATATTGTAAACAATAGTGAGAGAAACAATACATAGCGCTCACGCCCGACTGTGTAGGCAGAGGTGAATATAACCCATAATTCGCCAGCTATATATGACATTCTTTGGACAAATTCCTGATCTTATTACAACCGGTGCAAATTTCCAGTTTTAAAGTTCAAACGATTTTTTTTTTTTGCCATAATTATTAGGTATTATAACCGCCTCGAAAAGATCCCTTTAGATAACATTATCCGTGGTGCTTAATCCATTTTGATGAGGTAATTTTAAACCTCTCCTTTTTCTATGTGCTGTCTCCCGTATTGCCTGGAGGGAAGTGAACAATGTATCTTTCCAACTCCTCCTATTATCTTTCTGATTAAATTCGTTCGGGATCCAAGAGAGTTTTAGGTGTCCCGGGACTTGGTCGGGTTCAAATCCCGAGTGTCTTCACAGCGTAGCTGTTGATCCTGGCTACATCCCGGATCCTGGTTATGTCTCTCTAACTTCGAACATACAAAGTATGAAGTTTTTCAGGTCTTTTCCAACTCAAATGTTTATTTCATATTAATAGAACCAAAACCTGAATCAGAACATAAACAAGGAAGAATCGGTTGCTCCACACTATTGAGAGCTCGAACCCATCTGACACGCACTTGAGGCTAAATAAACGTATCTTAAATGTAGTAGTAAATCATGTGTAGACGCAGGATAACCTACATTGGTGCAAGGGCTGCCAGACGTTGTACAGTAAATTGATTATTTATAGTATAACCTATATAGATCCGTGTTATTTAAGTCTATTTCCATAAAAAGCTAATCTTAGTAGATATTAGTATTATAGTACTTCATAATGCCTCTAGTAGGCACTCACAGCGTTTACTGACCAGTATCCATGTTTGACACTAATGGGTCACACTTACTCTTTGTTTTTTATTTTTTATTCTTTTAATTATTTCGATTTATTTTTTTATTTTATCATTTGATTCTATGTGTTTTGTCTTTATCAAATAAATGTTTTTCTTTACTTTTTTCTTTTCATATAATGTTATAAAATAATTTCGTTGATGAAGTAATGTATGGATGAATGACCTATTTATTTGATTTTCAACGATGGATGGAGATATCACCATAACAATTCATGTTTTAGAGTATTTAAATTGTAATTAGAAAAGGTAAATACTAATACATAGTGAATTTTTTATTTTTTTAATTAAAATATTGCTTATCAAGTTTTTAAAATGTTGTCAACTAGCCTACTGATGGAATGGCATAACAATGTACACACGGCTACACAGCAAGCTATATATTTTCGGTATAAGCTAATCTCACATTATGTAGGATTTCGGTACAATAAGAGGTCAGCTGGAAATTTTGAGACCCAGGTTCCTAGACAAAGTTATATATCGAAGCGATAGCGAAAGATCGAAAAGAACAAAATATATGGAATTGACATCCACTTTCGGGAAGTCCCGTGACAATCTTATGTCAATCCTATATTATTTTGTTCATTTTGACCTTCGGTATCGCTACGCTATATGACTTTATTTAGGGGCTCACAATCTTAAGGCAATTACAAAATTAAAAAAGTAACAATCTTTTTAGGTCTTATTGTTTGTTCACGGGGTTTAGAGATTTCCACACCCGCAGGCATTCCATGTACGGTTTGGTGAATGAAACCCTTGGCGTCTGCTGCTACTCTCTTACAGCTTCCTCCAGCCCCCTTTCACTTTCTCCAAGTCTAAAGACATCCTATGTCTGCCAATCTGTGGTCTCCACTCAAGTTTTTTTTTATCATTACGCTATAAGAAAGAGAACAAGTATTAAAAATCGTATTTTAATTAGTCAGTCAGTACCTAAGATTATAAAAAATGTTAGCTACGTATTTTTGGCTTTATATAATTACTAGCTTTCCGACAGCGGCTTCGCCCGCGTGTATGTCGGTTATCGCGCCAAAACATTACCTTCTTTTTGCGCAGTCAGATAAAAACTATCCTATGTCTTTTCTCGGGTCTCAAACTACCTCCATACCCAATTTCATCCAAATCAGTTCAGTAGTTTAAGCGGGAAAGCGTAACAGACAGACAGACAGAGTTACTTTCGCATTTATAATATTAGTAGGGATAAATCTTTATACATATAATATATGAAATAACTTACCTAGTTGTGACGTCATTCGAGATAATATCCGAAATATAAATATAAATAAAAATACATGTACAATATTTTTAATTTATCTATCAGACGGACAAAAATAAAATGTCATCCATATTACGATTTTTGTATCGGACTGAAAGTTTTCCCGCTCCGATAGCCAACCCCTTTTTGTTCGTAAAGGATTTAGAAAGTCACTAACTTTTCAAAGGGAAGAAGTTTGTAGAAAGAAAGGGAAGAAAGGTTGAAGTTGTTGCAAGTTCTCAGATTCGACCAATAAGCCAGCTTTCGGAAAAGTTTATTAATGTTTTCTCATTTCTTTTTGGTTTGTAGCAGGTCGGTTAAAGCACAAAACAGAATCGACGTGTTATTTGTTTAAATAGATTTTCTAACTAGCTAAACTGAGTTATAAAAAAGGATTGTGTGGTTTTATGAAACCACGGTAAAAGTGATGTTTTTTTCACATTATAGTTAGACATTTAACTAAAAATTTTGGAATAATATTTCATTATGGGTATAAAAATCGCTTTATCATCAGCTGCTGCGAACAATAAGCACCCCCATTTTGGCCTTGGCTGCTCTGACGAGCGCCTTTCACTTTTTCCCTTCTCCGCAGCCGACCGTCACGTGACATACAACACACAGTTAACACACGGGAAGTTAGGTTAGGTTAGTCATTACGTATGGCTTCAAAACATAGCCGAATTGTAGCTGATATCACCTCTGCCAACACCTTGTACAACATCGCGTGTTCTCTCTGTAACAGACAATGATATCTAAAATCAACAGACTATAGCTCTACATAATTACAAACTAGATGAGCTTAGCGATGTCATTCAAATGCAAACAATAGCCTGCAAAGCTCTGATAAAGCTCTGGAACATTTCTGTTGTAGCGAATGCAATCAATGCTGAACTATGCTGTATTAATTTTGGCTTAGCTTTTGTACAGCTGAGCTTTTCAATACTACCAACATAATAATTTTATTTTACGTTTCCTTCTGCAATTATTTCGACAATTTGTGATATCAAGCAATGATGCAGTCCACGATGGGACGCGCCCGCTCAATACGCCGATTCACTCGTGACTACGAATGATTTTCGGTGAGAAGGTGGCTGTGGAATAATGCTCCAAATGGTTAGAAACCATAAGGAGCAACAATTCTCACCTAACTTCATAATGGTCTCACCAGACATCGCACTGGAACACGCAAGGCCTCTTGGAGTTGCGGTTTTGTCTGGGATGGATATTGTCCTCTTCAGGGGTAGTCTGATTAGGATGAAATACCTTCCAGACTTCACTTTATTCAGATAATTCACTGTTGTGGGTCGCCTCTAGTAGGCACTCACAACGTTTACTGAGCAATGTTCTTGTTTGACACTGTTGGGTCACACTTACTCTTTGTTTTTCTTCTTCTTTGCAAACTTAGTGTGGGACGCCCTCCAGCTTAGTGGAATGACGATCTGCGCAAGATGCTACCCTGTCTCGGGCTGTAGCTGGATGCGATACGCCAGAGACAGGGTGAAATTATGCTTATTGGGAGAGGCCTATGTCAAGCTGTGGACTGCTACATGACAATGATGATGTTGATTATAAAGCTGATGAGTTTGTTTATATATGTAATCTAATCTCAGAGACACTGGGTCTTACAAATTATACAGAAGCAATAACACCGAAGCACCGAACAAAATGTATGTAATTGACATAAGATTGTCACGTGACATTTCGGTGTGATTAGATAAATTCTTGCACAGTTAAATAGTCCATCTAATGAGGAAGGTTATAGGCTACGTTTTATTCCACTGCTGGGCTCGATATAAAGTGTAAATCACGCGGGCGAAGCCGCCTATGGAGAACTAATTGTGGATAATATTCAACTCTGCCTACCTATGAAAATAACAGTCAATTTGCGTATTCTGTAGTTAACGAAATACGTTCAAATTTTTTCTTTTTTAATAATATTGGCAAAGAACATTTGATTGGTCGAGCTGAATTCTTAGATGCACGTCTGATCGCTCGTAAACTATGGAATCTGAGCAGTAAACGAATCGTAAAGTTTTCATTGCCTATTGTCGGAAGGATACACGCTCTAGCTACTGTTTATTGGGACCTTTACGTGAATTGCGTTATTTAGCGACGATCCAAGTTATTGTATAACTTCAAATGAAACATTTAACAAAACTCTGAGCTAAGAAACAACTTCAGCTTTAAATGAAATATCCCAAAATCCAATTACCTTACTTAATAAATAAATATTGTGGGAAATTAGAACACACGGTCATCTGGTCCCAAGCTAAACAGAGCTTGTGTGGAAACCAGATAACTGGTAATACTATACATTTAATACTTTTCTTTTGTAAATATATACTTAAAATAGATATTTACCCCCAGACTCGACACAAACACAAATGTTCATCATTAACCGACCACGTCACCGGCCCGTTAATTAATTATAATTATCTTACTTATCTGACTACGACACCAGCCCGTCGAAGTGGTTAACATCTTTTGGGTCGGAATTTCTGCTCCTTTACGGTTTCTAACCATATGAAACCTCAATCCACGGCCACTGAAAATCATTCGTAATCGAGTTAATCGGTATATTGGGTAGACTACATTATTGCTTAACATCAGGCAAGTTGTATTCAAACGCAAGCCTATTTCAGAATATAAAAAAAGATTTAAGATACGAATGTTGAACATAGAGGGGCATGGCCACGTTCAAGTAGAACATCTCTAAAGCTTAACTGTAATGTAAACAATGTAATGTTTACAATTAAGCTTAATGGAAAGCTTTAATTCATGTGTTTCAGAAGCCTCATAAGCTGCTTATGTAACGCTCGCAAAATTTGAAATAAACATTTCCGACCTGTCAACTCAACGCCAACTAATTATCGTGTATTATGATTATGAAAAAGTAATTTCTAAGCTGTGATGTAAGGTTGTTACAGACGAACTCTTTTATAAAATATACTAGCTTCCGCCCGCAGCTTCGCCCGCGAAATTGATCTCACTAATCTTGTTTCTCCATATAAACTTTGAAACCCCGTTTCACCCCCTTAAAGGGTGAGTTTTGAAAAATCCTTTCTTAGTGCACCTCTAGACCCCATAAGGAACCTGTGTGCCAAATTTAAAGTCTCCAGACCCATCGGTTTGGGCTCGGCGTTGATATGTCAGTCAGTCAGTCAGCCAGTTTCTTCTTTTATATATTTAGATAACTAACATATTCCGTTGGCTTAACGACCCAAAATGTGTCTGCTTCCTGTTAGCGACGCTCATATCTCAATAATTATCTAGTTCTATTCATATAAATTTACCTCTAAAGTTATATTTACCTTTGCCTGTACCTCAGGTTAATACAGGCGCGAGGGTTGTGTTTAATTATGTTTATAATGTAGGTAATGGTATTTATAAGTTTTTCTGTCACCCTCATTAATTTTAACTTCAGTTAGTCCGCACCGCTCCGCGAGCGATATCGAATGCGCGATGCGACATGTAAATAGTAAAACTAATTGCCCAATAAAAGTACTTATGAGTGATATTTTGTGTCAACTTTGCACCTGGAGTGCGTCTGCAAGCCCTACACTTCCGATAAGAGGTTTCGCTACTTTCTTATTCTTATTCTTATTCTTTATTGTACACAAAACACTTACATAAACAATTTATAAATAGGAAACAGCACATTACACAGGCGAGCTTAATTCAATTGTGAATTTTCTACCAGCAAACCCTAGGTAAGGAAACATTGTGGAATGGGTAGAAGTGCACAACAAATATTTTAAATACATACATACACCTACATACTAATATTACTTACATACGAACGTAATAATTTGTCTGTCAATCTATGTGGTCACTCAGTTGAAAGAAAATGTTCTTTAATTCTTACTTTAAACAAGTCGAGCGAAGAGCTCGACCGTATGGGATGTGAGAGAGAATTCCGCAATCGCACCGCACGCACAGTGAAGGAGCCATCGTAACGGCTAGAAGTTTCCACGATCCTTGGCATTTTCTCGCCAATTGCTGGCTTGAAGCTCCCTTAGATCTTCCTCCGCTACATCATTCCAGCAATATCTCGGTCGATACACTGAGCGTCGCCCTGTGGGTCGACCATGGTCTCTTTCCTCTCCCATTCTCACAATATTGGGTATATATGGTTTGAAATATGAAGTACTGTGCTTTAAGGTAGGTTTCTGTCAAACGCGACTTACGACTGACGGATGATCGCATGCGTCAGTCGCATTATGAGTATTTCTATGATCATCTTAAGTTCTTAAAGAATCTGTGAAGATACGTATACTGCAAACTAAACGTCATAACGTCTAATTGACAAAATTGCTAATGTTTATAAAATTTGTCTTGAGATGAGACTGCCGTTTGATTGACATTTATAATCAGGAGAGTCTACTCCTACCGACGCGAACATGGGTCGAAACACTTAAAGTAACTGCGTTGCGGCGTAAAACCGCAAAAGTCTTCAGTGCAGTTCAACTGTACGCAGAACGAAATGTACTAGCAGAACGTGCGTTGCGTTGCGGTGCGGTGCCGCAGCGAGAGTTGTGTTTAAGTTTTAAGTAGATGGAGTGCTATCGCGTGTGATCAATCGCATACACGAAACTGTTTTTAAGTAGAAGTATTCCGCTAATGCCGACATATTTCTACAGCTAACTACAAACCGTATTAGCTAAAATTACGGAATCGTACATTAACAAGCACAAAGCGTTCTCTACCTATCTATTTAAAGCGGATGCTTCTCTGACGCTGCAACCATAAATCTCGCCATCGATCACAGCATCATTACACAATCAATAAATATATCGATCTATTATTGTGTCAAATCAATAAAATACACTTATTTATAGTTTCCCGGCAAAGTGCTACATGTATATACCGCTCAAAATATTCACAAACGTTAATTAGCGAGTTGAAAATAGTTTTTAAACGTAAACTCCATACGCACGTATGTTATTTAGGTTAAAAATGTTTGGGGATTAATTGAGTGTCTGATATTTTTTAAATGACAGTACGTACTACATCGAAGTACTTAGGTAGGTAGTTTTTGTCACAATGGTAACCGGTCCTTCTACTAATCGCAAGGACTTGACTTCGACCTTTTTAGTGTCCCGTTGGGCACGGGTCTTCTCTCAACTATCTTACGAGTTGAGAGAGTTTAGGCCTTAAACCACACACGCTGGCCAAGTGCGGGTTGGTAGATGTCATATGTCCTCGATTAGTTCTTCGACATGCCGGTTTCACGATGTTTCCCTTCAACTATATTGAGTAGCGGAGATGAAACAATTCACACAAAGATACACATCTTTAGAGCACGACCGGGAATCCAACCCGTGACCTTATATTTCTAAGGCGAGGCCCGTACCGCTGCGCCACCTACTTACTACATTCTACAATATTTCATACTAGCTTTCCGACAGCAGCTTCGCCCGCGTGTATGTCGGTTATCGCGCCAAAACATTACCTTCTTTTTGCGCAGTCGGATAAGAACTATCCTATATCCTTTCTGGGGTCTCAAACTACCTCCATACCCAATTTCATCCAAATCGGTTCAGTAGTTTTTGCGTGAAAGCGTAACAAACAAACTTACATTCGCATTTATAATATTAAGTATAGATCTATTTAAATACATTTCTTTTGTAAATACATGTTTGGTATATTTAAATAACACCCAGACACAGAACAAATCATGCTGATCACACAAAGATTTATCCTGGGTGGGAATCGTAACCACGACCTCCGGCTTAGCAGTCAGGGTCATAACCACTACGCCAAAAGACCGGTCATAGTGTTATAGTACCTAATAACATTACATGACTTGTTTATGAGACTCATGAGCCTTGTTTTATGGGTTTAATAATATACTTTTTGAATTCTTTACGATACCTACAGCATTATAACAATAACATAGCATTTAAGCCAGTAAAATACGCGAGTTTCACTTAAAAATACACAATTTACTAAAAGTACTCGCTACCTTTTGATATATTTAATAGCCCTCCTTAACACTTGTGAAGCTACATTATAGTAATAACTATTAATTACTGTTGTAATAACTCGAGAACAATTTCACTAAAGTAAATATTTATATGTTGATGTGTCCGGAACTACGTCTTGAATAGAAAATGTTGTAATAGCGTACTGGATAATTATTTCAACGTTCCAACTGAATAGCTTGGAAATAACTGCATCGCCATGGTAATGAAGCCATGGAGAGCATCAAGCGCGATAAGATTCGCAATGACGAAATTCGCAAAAGAACTTAATTTACCGACATAGCGACCAAAGTGTGCAAGTTTATGTAGCAGGCAGGCCATATCGCACGTAGAACCAATAACCGCTTGGGAATCAAGTTTCTCGAGTGGAGACCACGTATCCCCTTACGTCGTCAGCCGGCCCGCCACCAGGTGGACTAACTGAAAATTGCGGGAAACCGATGAATGCTAACGCTATCGCTGTTGTGGCGTTCTAAAAGTGTGTGTGTGTTCTTGAGTGGAGACTACGAATTGGCAAAGGTGGGCTCTCAGATTAGGTGGTGATGATCTCTGCAAGAAGACTGGTAAGAGCTGGTTGAGAGTAGCCGTGGATAGTGCTCGGTGGCGTGCTTTAGAAGAGGCCTATGTCCAGCAGTAGACTAAAATGGGCTGATTGAAATTTTCTAGCAGTGTAATTAAATTGAAATGCAATATTAATGAAGTAAATGGTTGATCAATCTAATGCGGTTTTATAATTAATAAACCTGTTATATTCTCTGAATAGAGTTATTCAGACATTATAACCGGTTTAATAATTAAAAATTATTTTAATCAAAGTCCAACACAATGGCATTTTAATAGCTTGTTAAGGCAAAATGATATTTAAATTGCTTTGCATTTTATTAATAAGGCAATCAAAATGCTTAACAAGTCGTAAGCTTGCTTATTAAATGCCCTGGGTTCGATTTTGTGTCATAATATGTACAAGTATAATAATTATGGGCTCGACATCATAGTTCAGATAACTATTTGTGGTCGTTATAACAATAACAGTTATAATACCTAATGAATATTTTACTTTACTTGTTTAACAGAACACGGCGGTAACCGTTTAAAATAGCAGCTATTAGGATCGCACAGCAGGATAATTTATATAGCAACATGTATTAACTAAACTAATCTATCATGTATGTACTAGGGCGATATAACCTAAAGGATATCACTAGACTCTACAGCACGTAAAGCCCGTAACTCACAATACGGCCGGTCAACCGGAACATGTGATAGTATCGCAGAGATTTTTCCCTTCCGTTATGTTCATGTTGCGGATATTGTATAAAGTTATGGTGGCGTGAAGGCAGGTCATACTGCTTCGAGTATCGAAGCAGTACGACCTGCCTTCACGCCAATTAACCGATTAATCGCGCCAATTTCAAATATACTTCATTGCTTAATATATAAACAGAACATTATTGATGACCATTTACTGCAAATATAAGTAATTGGATAGAAATATTATTAAATTAATAAACATAATACTACGCCTATATTCCACCGAAAGAATAGGTAGAGGTGGGGATTGGACTCAGGATCTTTTGCTTAGCAGTAGTGCTAAAGTAATGTGACAGTTTAAATTTATAGTCTCGCGTAAGTACTCGTAAGTCAGTAAATAAATTAATTAAATTTTAATTTTCTGATGATCCGTCCGATTCGGTAGGTTTATGAATCGATTCGGTGAATCGAAAAATCGATTATATTACTAAATAAATGATTTTTCGATTAATCGATTTTAAATCGACATACCTACTAAGTAAGTAAGTAACGCCCGGTCTCTGTAGAACATTGGTTACCCTCGACTACGGGATATCCAGCCCGTTTTCTAGTGAGGTAAGACTTCGGTAAACAAAGCCATTAGGTACTTAGCTATGATGTGGACACATTTAAGTGCCGCGCCCGTGTGTACATAGCTTAATGCTCCTACGTCATACTTTGAAATATTGATTAAAATACTTACTACATGTGACCCCGTTTAAAAGTTATTTCTTTATGAAAGCACTTATTCTATCAGTTGATTAAAATTATTCTACTATGCGTTTCAAATAAGAATAGGACTGGACTCGCGGCTAACTTCATACCAAAAACGTAGCAAAAGTAGCGTCAGCACAAAATATCAAACCACAGACAATGATATTATTTTAAAATGTATGGAAAAGTGATTTACGTAGAAAAAATTACTTAGGTATGTAGCTACATTCAGCTACCTACCTAAGTCAATTTACGCGCAATATGCGACCAACTTATGCACAAATATAAAAACACCGATATTAATACACGTTTTAACCTATAACACCGCTTCTTTTCGTCCGAAATTAACAAAATATATTCGTTTCGTAAATATTCGACTCCAAATTTCCAATTTCTCTGGAACGTCATTATGAAATACGCATTTTAATTTTTATCCATCTAGATGTGATTATTATATCAAACAAACATTTTTGCCCACTGTACTGAATAATGTGAAGTTGTTGCGCATTCCGGTCCAAGATGGCGGATTTCCAGACTTATTCTTATTTGAAACGCATAATAGTTTAGATAGGTACCAGTGGCGAAGAGTCATACAAGTCCATTCCAGTCGGCTTCCTCTAAGGAATTGATTAATATCGTTTTCTTCATTAAAATTATGTAGGTAACGCCTAAGACTATTAAATAGCGTCAAAAATAAGTACCTATAATATGAAGGTAGTGGGTGCCCTAGAACATCGGTCACGGTTTTGAAGAGATATTATTTTGATAAGTAAGAACTTACTTGCTCCGGCTTCCCTTTTTCAGACTTCCACCCTTCCTCGATAGGTACCTAGACCTAGAGGTTAGGTTAGATTTAGAGGCTGAAAATGTACCTAGTTAGAAAGAAATCATTACTTATTAGACAAAAAATGCTTTTAGTTATTTGGATGGATTTGTAATAAGAAATAATGTTATTTTTATCAAGGTTTTGAAATTGTACACCCACAAATCCAATTGTTTCGCAACAGACTAACTACCAGGGCAACATCAACAGTCGGAGTTAGGACATGTAAACAGTGCAGTCAATCGTTCGGACATGCTATTTCTGAACATTTGTATAACATTAGCCACCTGTTTATGTGTTAGTATGGAGATGCAAAATCAACGGGTTCGTGTACACACCAGTTAAAAATAAAAAAAATAATTGAAGATCCTTCATGAAGACCATCATTTTTTTAATTTACAAATCGCACGCCACAGACCTTTTGCCCGTGCATGTCTGTGTCATTTTCCAATTTGCTCTACACTTTAGTGTAATTGGGTGCTCATTGTCTTGTGATTTCATCCACGTCTTTTCTTTGTGTAGACCAATATTAAAAGTAGGTACAAAAAAGAAAATAATAACCTACTAATATATTCCTAAAACGCTGTCTACAATATTTAAGAAAGTCCCGACAATAATGTCGTTTATAAGGGTGAAATTTGCAAAGCAATTTACTAAGCCTCGAAATATAATTTATCACGTAATAATGAGACGGCTGGTGGTTTTTCATCTTGCTTGTAGCACGTAATACAAAATATTGTTCGCAATAAAGTGAAGCTCCTTTAAATTACTGCTACCCTACTCAGAATCAAAAATGTATCATCATGAAATTCAGAGAATACCTGGCTCATTTCTTTAAAATAATGATAATGTTTATGTACTTAGTAACAGTGTATTTAAGTTTCCCAAAAAAAAAACCCATGGGCCTTGACATCTTACTTTTCATGTCAACCTGGTAAAAGGTGTGACGCCAAGGTATGAAACTATTATTAAAAAATAAGACATGAAGGCTTTTGAAGGTTTTAGACTAAAAATATCAAGATTAGCAGAAAACTTTAGGTAGGCGTGAATAATTGGGTAAAGAAGACAGTATTCCAATAAAATAACTACGGCAAATATCACTTCACCCCAATCTCTCGATAACACAATCATAAATTCTACCAGTTAATTACAGATCGTTAAGAGTACATTGGATAAAATCGTAACGTTCACCGAGTACGATATTGAATCTGCACTTCCCGACGACACAACGGTACAACACACAGTGTCAGCCATTCTAAGATGGCCGCTTCACCCGTGCTCGGTGTTCATTCGTTCGTTCATAATGACGTTTTCGAGTGACAGCTGACTTCAAAGACGGACGCGATGACAGTATAAAATCACAGCTGATGCATTGAGAAGTAGATGTGCCAACAGACACATATTTTTTGCTGTATCATTGAAATGTAACAATATTAAGATATATGAGTATAACTCATAACAGTGATGAAGTGAGAGTGCGCTACGTCATACCTGTGTATAAAACTTACGTAGGAATGACGTCATTCCTGATTTCGTTTGTGATTCGTGATTTATCTGTCTGACGGACAAAAAAAATTATATTCTATTATGAAAAAATCCAACCCTTTCAAAATTTCGTTAGATTATAGTTGGTAAATAATCCCAAAAAAAAAATTCACAGTGCACACTAGCAAAATGGCAAAGTAAAAACATCTCACATTTCGTACTACAAACAAACATACAGAGCTTTTAACAAAACATAATAAAGCTAGTGTAAGCATACGTATAATATGTCCCGGACAGAGGTCAGTGACCGTCCCGGGGGCAATACTCCGGACTTTGTTACTCCCAACAAAATTGTTCATTGATCCCGTTCCTTTTGTCCCCTTGTCCTTTGAAAGCGCGATAAGGATTTTCTTTAACACCTTGGTAATATGAGACCCTAGTACTTACTAGTTGGTGATGAATGAGATTTGTTTGATTTGACGTTTCGAACGGGTTTCACTGTTCACGGTAACAAGCATATTTGTGATCCTAGTAAATTCTGTGACTGCCTTTCCGCTAATCTGTCGAGGCAGTCAATCAAAAACATAAATAAAAATAATTATTGTGGTACCTACTGCCTCTGCCTCGGTGCCTCAGTCCTGTGATGTTTACGCTTATTACCCACGAGGTTCCGGGTTCGATTACCGGGTCGAGCAAAAAGACTTTTCTAATATACTTGGAGAAGTTTAGTTGTAGATCGAAGTTTGGAATTGTACCCGATGAACAGCTACCGGCTTAACCCATATTACTTATGGGATCTAATTAGTCTGGGTGTCTGGGTTCAACCTAATTAGACTCAAGACAAACAGACATGTTCATGCACACAAATGTCTGACTTGGGTGGGAATCGAACACACGACCTGCCCCGTGAAAAGCAAGTATCTCACCGCCCACGCTACCGGCCCGTAAGTATGTACCTACATGCTTTTTTTTTATTGCAATGCATTTCTGTGTTAATAAAATAAACTAATTAAGGATGTTGACAGCGGTCCTTCACAGCTGGCCTCACAAATAAGCTCAAGGTCGCTCAACGGGCCATGGAGAGAGCTATGCTCGGAGTTTTCTTGCGTGATAAGATCCGCAATGAGGAAATCCGCAGAAGAACTAGTCACCGACATAGCGATCAAAGTGGGCAAGTTGAAGTGACAGTGAGCAGGCCATATCGCTCGTGGAACCGATAACCGCTGGGGTATAAAGGTTCTCGAGTGAAGACCACACAATGGTCGTCGCGGCGTCGGCCGGCCCGCCACAAGGTGGACTGATGACATTATAAAAATTGCGGGAATTCGATTGTGGCGTTCTAAAGGAGAGCCTTATGTCCAAAAGTAGACGTCCCCAGGGTCGTCGAAAATGTCGCCAGCCCTATTCTGGCTTTCATTCCCTTCAACCTAATTAGGTCCTTGATCAAGTAGAGAGGATACTTTCATAATTAACATTCTTAGAATAAAGGCTAACACACAGGCATGTCAATGTGCGTAATTAATAACTCTGTCAGTCCATAATGAAGGTCTTTTGTTACTTCAACTGATGTAAGCCTAAAATAGATCGGTTGAATAGATATATATACAGACACCGCACCGGAACACGGCAAGGCCGCTTGGCGGTGCGGCTTTGTCTGGTGGGTGGCCACTAACCACGGCCGAAGCCTACCACCAGTCGATTGTCACCTGAATGGCACCAACCGGGGACCACGTGTGGGGATTCAATTAAAGGTGTACACCCACGGACGAGGGTGACTCAGCCCTGTAGTTTTATTGTTATATATCGTTGAAAAAGATTGTCGGCATCTTCCGTTGTGTGGAATAATGGAAAATCACCTAACTGGGTACTCACTATTGTTAGTGTGTATAAAATCGGAGGCCATCGGACTGTAAAACAAACAAGCTAAGCTTTAAAAACGATGGTATCAGTAAGTCTAATCTTATCTTAACAATAGGTAATTTAAGAGTACCTATACACCAATATAAACAATAAACATTATTCAATGAGCTATATCGAGCTACATGCTTCATCAATAATGAAATATCAAAGCGATGCTCAATAAAAACATTTTTAGTTTTTGTTAGAATGTGTTTATGTGTATGTGTGTGTGTGTGTGTGTGTGTGTGTGTGTGTTTTATAGTGAATAGTGTTTGTGTGCTAAATACTGAATGGTCAATGATCGACCTAGTGATCGACAAATGATCTACATGATGTTTAACCAGTGCGCGAACTTTGAGAAAATAATCTGAAACAAATTTTATTGAATATATTTTTTATATTTTCGCTAACGAAAAATGTTTACTATTGATACTAATTGACAATCAACCTCTCAATATATGTCCGTACCCAAAAATTTTACTCCAAAAGCCCAATCTTACTCAAAATGCAATAAGACACACATATTTTTCATTTAGATGTGATTTATTTTTCAAACAAACGTTTTTGTTAGAAAAATTAATGAAAACAAAATGTGAAGTTGTTTGTGCATGCTGGTCCAAGATGGCGGATTTTCAGTCCTTTTCTAATTTGAAACGCATAGTACTTAATGGACCATAATATTACTATTCTGGTTACATGTTTTACCCAAGATTAGGGAAATCTACCACAATTTAGGGACTTTTATATTCCGTTTAAACTCCACAATCTCAGCTCTGACGTCAATCCTTTAGGTACCAGTGGGCACAGATAATATAATTTATGTGAAACGCCCCAACCTGATGTCTCTATAAACCTTATCAGCCCGTTTCCTAACGCAAATCGTTCTAAATGAAACCTTATTTATTGAGGTATACGGTACAATCTTCTGGTTACAACAGATTAAGGAAATGGGTTCGTCTTATATTGCTATTGAGAAAATTTGGGTTTGTATTTTAGTGTATTGTATGTAAAAAGGCCATATGGATTATTTGAGGCTAGTTAGATGGAAACCTTTCTGTTCAAGGAGGTTGTTAACTATGTACTATGAAATCAGTATGGAATATTGACTGTCATTAAATTCGACACAATCTGTATATTAAGTTGTCGCTGTCGCAGCCCGATCTGATTTATGTGGTACAGGGCAACAGTTATGAACTTTAAACTACATTATATTTAGCGAGCTGTAATTTGACAAATTAAAATTCAGCTTTCTATCCTTTTTCAATAGATTTATGTATGACTGTAGGGTTATGTAGTAGATAATTAGTAGGTAGGTATGTATGTAGCCGCTGTGCACGCAAGGTGGTAACAGCCACGCTCCAATTGCTTTTAAAACGTATCCCAGTGGAAATAAGCGGAGTGCTGTCGTTCATCTCTTCACGTTGTCTGCAAACCTAGTACCTACTTCAGTTAAAAAAAAAAATTAGTTTAAAAATTGACAATATTCATACGACCACTTGACGGTAAGCAGTCACTAGGCTACAGACGCTTGCAACACCAGAGGCTATGCTATAATTTCTAGCGAGATCCATAGCATGGAGTCCTTCTCCTAGGTAACTATGAGCAAAAAGTTGGACGATAAAACGGTTGTTGCAGAAATAGAGTTAACTTCACTTACAAGTAGTAGTACTTGCACGTGAAGTTAACTCTATTTCTGCATCTAAAGGTTGATTAGCAACTGGAATGGCTAGGAAAGCAATTACGTCGTTTCTCGTTGTTAAATTAGATCAATCGATTTTATCAAATTGCTAGGTTTATTTAGATCTCAGAAAAATAACTACTTCGTGTTTGATTTTCTGGTAATACCGTAACAAGCAAAAACTACAACTTTCGTTTACTGAAATAGTCTTGCGTTTGACTACAACTCGTCTGATTTTAAGCAATGGTGTACCCTACGACGGAACGCGCCAACCTAGTATACCGAGTCACTCGTGATTACGAGTGATTTTTGGCGAGAAGGTGGCATTGGAATGAGCCTCTAGTATATGGTTAGAAACCTTAAAGGAGCAACATTTCCGATCCACCCTCTTTGATTGGTGTCACCAGACATCGCACCGGAACACGGCAAAGCCGTGGTTGTAGGTGGTCACTAACCACGGCCGACGCCTACCACGAAGGATCCACGTGTGGGGATTCAATTAAAGATGTACAACCACGGCCGAAAGTGACTCAGCCCCCAAAACTTATTATGTGTAACTTAAAATAAACTTAAAGGATTTGCATCCCCTGTTTTACCATCCAAGGTTTTTATTTGTTTTAAATTCGTTATAAAATAAAAGCCTCTCCCCTAATAAAAGTAAATGGGAGCCGGTAGCTGCTAATAATTTCCTTCGTAAGTAATCTTGGGTGCATCTACGGCTCCATTATATACCTTGTTTCTTTAATTAAACATTTTCCGGTACGTTTAAGAACTTCACTGGTTCGTGTAATGGCAGCCATTTTGCCGCGTAATCTTATTTAAAGTGTGCTGTTCAAAATTTTAACTTTTGTATCCAGTTCTACGGAATAATTGACATAATTATTACTATATCATGACAAAATACAGCCTTGCTTAGAGGCAGAGTAGAGTAAAAGTTGAACAAATAAACAAATCGAAACTCCCAACGGTAAAAAAAAATATTTAGCGTTAAAAATTCGCGCCTTTTTTTTAAATATTACAACACCTGTGTTTATAATACGAATTTTAAAAGAACCTCGCTCAATCTAGGCGTTAGCAAGTTACAGGTAGGTAATAAAGAGATTCAAGATAGGTGATAAAACGAAACCTATCCTTGAGTGACAGGTAACAATCACATACAGAACTTAGGCAAAATACCCTATAAAATCATTACCTGGCAAAAGCATGCCTGTTTGCCTACTGACGAGAGAAATGTAGATATAACACACACACAGCACGTAAGAAATGCTACAGTGGTCCAACGCATTTTGAAGTGCCGTTTCTATTTAGATATTACATAATATCTATCTACCTTAGTATTGTCACTTACTGTTTTTAACCCCTGGCGAAAAACAGGTAATAAGTCTATCGCAACAACAATGAGTCGACTCTCATTACAATGTATTGCCGGTGGCGTGGTCGGTAAGATAGTTGCTTTTCACGCCGCATGTTATGGGTTCGATTCAGAGTCAGCCATTTGTGTGATGAACATGTCTTGAGTCTGGATGAATCTATATTTAAATATGTATTTACAAAAAAATGTGTTTTAGGTAGTTTAGTTATCTGGTTCCCATAGAACAAGCTCTGCTTAGTTTGGGATCAGATGGCCGATGTGTAATGTCACACTATATTATTATTATCCACCCAGTTGCGATTGTGAGTAGAGTTCTATACACTTTCATATCTCTGCCTAAATGTAATTACTGAGAAGTATTTTCCAGATGGACACTTCACCCCGTGAGATCTGATTTTAATCGATTTTTAGAGTAAATATTTGAACAGTGGAGGGGCTAAAGCTGTACTCAGTAAGTGGAGGCTCTTCAACTCATTAAGCGTTGATAGCCAATCAATTTATCAATCAACACCTATCGATACTTACAGAGGATAAAATGAAACAGTTTGTGAATTTATTCGTGCTGTTTAGACGTATTATAATTAATACGTCTAAACAGCACGAATAAATATCATTCTGTTCTGTAATCAGAACAGAATGATATTTTTTCTTTATTAAAATTGTGGAAATTCATCTAGATTGTTTTTGATATTAATTCAATTTAAGATTTAATCAGTAAACTGATCTTCTGAAGTGTCGGTTAACAGCAAAAAATTAATTCTTAATTGCTGCATTTACACAACCAACCGCCTATCATCTGTATTACTAGGAAAACATGGAAGTGAAGACAATGTGTCTGGAATTACGCCAAGTGGGCCAGTAGAGTGTTTCGTATAGAAACATGAATGAATGTAGGTACATTTTCGAGTAAGTTACATTGGCAACTGCTTTTGCTATACTTACTTCTGATGCCCGTCAAATCTATTTCCTTCTCACTTCTTGTTCTTAGGAACTTTTTGAAAATGGAATTTATTTTTGACAAAATAATTTTTATTTTAAAATTAATATGTATGCCCTAGATCAAATGTTAATTGAAGAAACACAGCACAACGCAAACTGAGAAAGCGACCGTTTGATTATACTCAATACTCAATTATATATTATCTTGTGATACCTCATCACAAGATAATCAAACGATCGCTCTCAAAGATATGAGTCCCTGGTACTTGTGTCGCAGTTAAGCACTTTCATCCCTTGATATTTACTATGATTCATTGATGATGAAGAGTTTCTGATAGCTATAAATAAATAATATTATTATTATTATCTAATTTTTTTCGTCAAGTTTATCTGTCAGATGTTCTGTCAGATATCCTGTCAGCTATCAGCAACCTACCAAACCCAAAATTGCCGTTATCGTGACTAATAACTTCGTATGGCTTGTCTATAACTTTATCACAATTGGTAAAACAGCCCCTTAGTTTAATATGTTAGAAAAGAATATTAGTAATGCTTTCAATAAGAATTGTTGTGCCATACAAATGTGAAAATAAATACCAGTAGATATAATGTGAAATTAAAACGGATAGCCAAGCCTTGGCAGCGTTTCAGTTCTTGGCAGCGTGGCAGCAACAACTTGGTGTCGGTGACATATTGAAGAGGGTCGGACTTGGTAACTTTGTTGTGGAACATCTGGCTATGTAAAAAATGTCGTATATATCGGGAAAATTCGAGGTTTAATCGAACCTTCCTACCCACATATAAGCATTAAGTAGAAAATGATTTTGGAGACCATAACCTTAGAAATAGTCGCGATGCAAAGACTTTATTCAAATTCATGGCTCATATTTGCAGTCAGACAATTGTTTAATTAATAATTGATTGATTGATACGATGGGACTGGCATATGCTGCACGTGAAAGTCCCTTTATTTAAATAAATAAAAAAAATCTTAGAAATCGCTTCAACCCGTTGAACAGGTCGTAAGAAAGTGTTGTAGCGTTTTCATAGTGATGTAATATGGATTATTATTACGATTATTAAGATAATTATTATAAGTTACTTAAGTTTTTATATGTTCTAGTTACCTGAACCAAATAAATAAATAAATATATGTACCGGTTTCTATTCCGGATCGCAACCAAAACATATTTTAGTGAATTGTTGTTTCACCACGCCACGTTCACCTTTTATTTGGCTCTACGTTTCGACAAATGTTGCACCGGTCGTGGTTGCAAGCGAACTACAACCACGATCAGTGAGTGCCTATTGAGAAACTAAAGTACTTCGCATAAATTTATTAATAAACTAGCGGACCTGGCAGACGTCGTTCTGCCCGGTAAAGCAGTGCCATCTACCGGGTCTCAGACCTACCGAATATAACCAATAATAAATAATAGGTATCTAAGCCGGTTTTCGGCACTTCTTCGCTTTCAAAATTTTCTTTTTTTTTTAATTTTTCTCTGCGTAAGAACCATCCTCGTACTTAAAGGAATATTTAAAAAAAAAATAGCGAATTCGGTCCAGCCGTTCACGCGTGCTGTCGTGACAACGGAAAACGGGTTTGTTTTTTTTATTTAAAGACATAATAAGCACTGTAACCATGGGTATGGTAGGCATGACATATTTTAATTGTTGAGTCACTCAGTGTCATATCAATTTTGGTAAGGTTATACGTTACTGTGTGGATTGTCAGTTTAGATTCATGCGATTTGTATTACTCTACCAATGTTGGTAGGCCACCAAATGGCTCAACAATTAAAATATTTCATCGTACATAGTACTTCGTCTTTTTACTTCCTTAGCAAGTTAATTAACCATAAAGTACCATAAATATTTACTTTAACATCTGATAAAATGAATAACGACTGTAACATTGCTAACTTACCATAACATTTATGCCTAAAGTAATTTATGCTTCAGTTCGACTTATTAATGTTTTATACTTAGGACATTTGGCGCAATTCCAAGGGAAAATTTGATGGTAATTATTATACTATTACAATTTTCCACGCAGTAAGGGTAAATTTAGTCGAAATTTATGAAATATATACACTAGCTAGACAAACATATTTAGCTCGCCCTACCTTCGCCAGGATAGTGTAAGTACATTCTGTGGCCATAAGTCTAGTAGTACGTTAATGATCATATTTGGTTGCACATTAGTGTGCATCTACACTCACGGTAGGACTGGTCCATAAATTTAAAGTCGCTCAGCGAGCTATGGAAAGGGCTATGCTCGGAGTTTCTCTGAAGGATCGAATACGAAATGAAGTGATCCGAGAGAGAACCAGAGTAATCGACGTAGCTCACCGGATTAGTAAGCTGAAGTGGCGGTGGGCCGGTCATATCGGCCGCAGAACCGACAGCTGTTGGGGTAAACGAGTTCTTGAGTGGAGACCACGTATTGGCAAACGTGGCGTAGGACGTCCTCAGACTAGGTGGAGTGACGATCTTTGCAAGGTGGCTAGTAAGAGCTGGATGAGAGTGGCCGCGGATCGTGCTCAGTGGCGTGCTTTAGGAGAGGCCTATGTCCAGCAGTGGACTAGGATACGCTGATGATGATGATGATGATGATGATGTGCATCTACAATCAATCAATCAAATTTATTTGTGAAACTTATGTGTACATACGTAGGTCTTATAACAATAACAAAATAGTTCTCTATGTTTTGCCATTAAGGCATACAAATTTAAAAAGAAAAGTAAATAATATATAATAGAGTCTAACTTACATTTAACACGAACGAATTAATAAAAAAAATTTATTAGTTATAGGTAATGTGTCATTAAAAAACCATCTAAGTATCGAAAGTAGCCTCTGTCAACTAACATTTTATATAAGGCCTTTTTTAAATTTAAATATTTCCTTTCTACATAAGTATCCATAATGTTTGTTACAGAAAAAGGTCCTAAATGCAACTTGTTTTAATGCGATAGATTTGTACAAATTGCTACTGGACTTATGGCTGGGACTGTACCAATTGTGACATTCGGTATGACCACTTGAAATCGGTATTTATTCAGCAAACTCCATTACTCAAACTCCAGCATTCTGTTTACATACAGTTACACAATTTAATTTAGCGGTTCCATCGAAATGTAACGACAGGCATTGATAAAAAAATATCGAAAAGTAACAAAAAAGGGTTAAGATTCTGTCTTGTACCTGGTACAAAGGTTAGCCATTACTATTCAAAGTCAACGTCTTGAATAGAAATAGGACGATCTCAACGAGATATAAGTTAAAATAATTAGACTATGACCCTAGCCACGAGTTATGTTCAAAGAATGTTTGGACTTTATTATATTTAACATTTCATTTCAACCCGAGAGGTTTATGTAAAGCGTTCGTTCTAAATTTCCCTTCATAAAGTGAAACGGAACGCAAATTCTTTGAATAATTAACGCGAGCCATCGTTTGCGTGGACCTCTCTCATAATCGTTGAAAAGCAACTCTACAGGTGTTATAACGAATAAGGTTATTCATATTTTATGAGCAATTTACGAATGCAGACGTAATTGCGTTGTCAATAACAAAGTTAGTTTTTTACCTTGAATGTTATTGCCTACAAATGAGAATTTTAGGAAGTCTGATTAGGCAGATACGGTGAACGCCAAAAGTAGTTGACAAAATGGGAAATTCAATACAAATTATTTTTCCTAATTTGCGTCAAAATTGTGTGACAGTGCAATGTTTCTAAAGTAGGTACACGTGATTGCGAAGTGTACCAAATATTTGGTAACGGTACTGCCGCCTAATATAGGTACTCTCTTGATCATTCGAAAACCCAAAATTAAATTTTCGATTTGTATCATCTTCTTTTGGCGGTGAATGTACTATTACTTATTTGGGAAAACAGGTGACATTTACAAAACATGAAAATTGGTGTAGGTCATTGTGACTGATATTTTCGAGATAGAATATAATCATTTGATGTTGGACATAAGTTAGCATTGTATTGTGTTCACGAGCGGCTGTCATTTCAACTTGCTTTGTGTGTTCATTTAATTGAGTTTCACTCGCTAGTTACTCCCTCACAATAAGCTATTGCTATTGTAGAGGGAACCACTAGTAAGACTTGCATACAATTACCATTATCCGTTACTTTGTAAAATAAAAATATTACTAAAGTGTAACTTGATTGAAGATTCATTAAATTAATATTAATTTCTTCATGATACTTGAAAGTGTGCTTGAATCTGGTTACTCTATGTTATCAATTTCCCCCCCGTGTCGAGTAGGTACCGTGTGTATGTGTCGTGCGCGCACGGGCACGGGTGTGTCGGTCGGCCGGCGCGCCGTGCCCGGCCGCACGACTCACCCGCGCCCGTGCTTGCAGGATGCACGCGGTGGGGCTGCACTCGGCGCTCGCCATCCGCCGCGAGCGCAAGCGGCGCGCCGAGCAGCAGCGCGCGCGCGAGCGACGCTACAGCCTGCAGTCCTCTGAGTCGGGCGTCACCTCACCACACTGCTCCAACGGCAGCCTTGAGCGCCGCCGGTTCCGCTCTTCGCACCCCACCGAAAATGAGGTCGTCTCCTCGGTGGGCATGCTCCACCTCGGCATCGTGTTTCTCGTGCTCGGCGTCTTCCTCATCGGATCCGGCTGGCTCCCCGACGACGTCACCTCCTGGAGCAGCATAGGCTCGGTCAGCTGGTTCAACGAGCTGGTCTGCTCGGGGCTGTTCGCGCTGGCGATCGGTATATTCCTGATCGGGTTACATAGGTACTTGACTAAGAGCGAGGAGGATGCGCTGGAGGACTACGTGCAGCGGCAACTAACTCGGTCGCGCTCGGGGCACAGGTTAGAGAGAGACGCGGAGACGGGCGGCATGCGCACTAAGAACGCAAGGCGCGCGCGCGCCACCGAAGTGCTGCCTGACACTATCACCGAAGTGTACACAGAGCCGGCGTTAGACAGCGCGCACGGGTTCGTGAATGCGCTGGCGCTGAACGGGGAAGTGATCCGTGAGCTGCCTCTGGAGCAGATAGCGGAGGAGGAGATGTCGGTGACGTCGGAGGCAGACCGGCGGCTCAGCAAGTTCAACAAGGACACGTATTCGTCGCCATCGGTAGCACCCAGCCTTAGCCCCGGGTCACCCTCCGACACACGCGAACTGCTCGCTGACCCGCGGTACATGGTCATGTCACGTATATGAGCCTGTTAACTCTGACACATGACTGGTTCCGAAGTTTTGTTTCCGCATTCAATGAAAACTCTTTATAGGAAAAATAGCTCCCTGAATTTTGAATTGGTCTTCATGATAAAAAGGCACTTATCTACGTTGTACTTTAAACTAACTGTAAAGTGCATTTCCGTTCAAAGAGAAATAGGCTTATAATAAAACTACCTCAGTGTACTAACGGAAGCATTATATCTAGTGCCCATTTCCGTTTCCGTGCTCATATCTTAAATGTATTCGGAACCAGACTATGGTCGAAAATTGGTTTCTCAGTCGCTTGCACCGGCGACAAAGTGAATTGAACTCTAGTCTAACTGTGATTGAAATCAAATTGCAGCGAGTCGTACTTTCCTTCGCTGAGGTTTCTATCAATTCCACTATATATTATGTTATAAGCTTCGAAGCTTAAATGTTTGAATGGATAGTTGATTTGTATCCGATGCTTGTCTATTATATATTTTATCAGATGGACCAACTCTTTATTAACTAGATGTTAGCAGTAAGTTCTATTAGCTCGTTTACAACTGCAGGTGCTTCAGTGGTAAAAAGACATAAAGCAAAATTCTATGTATTTTGAAACGCATGATAAAACATACATTAAATGAAGCAGTTTCGAGAGTTCAAATAAATGTTGTATTTGTAAGGGGAATTTATTTTGAGAAAACGCGAATCGAAGTGTTTATTTTGTGTAATGAGATAAATAAATATTTATTTGTGAATCACATAAGCGACCTTTGTCGATAATGAAGTAAATATAATTTTTCTTTGTTAGCATCTGCGGTTGTAGCTACGTTAGTTTTGTGTGAATAAATATATACAATTCCTTATGTATTGGTTTGAGACTGATGGTTATAATACTGTTCTTCCCTTCTTTCTTAAATATAATTAGTTTATCAATTGGTACTCGACAATTTGTGCTTCTAAAGGTTGTTCAACTAAAACCTATTTTATGTATCAAGTTAGTCTTTGCAATACCCATACAATGTTATATATTTTTAAACTGAGTACCACATTTCCTTGCATTTATTTTGAAATGACTGTGCCAAATCTTTTATGGCGAATATATTTCACTACAGGCTTTCAGTTTTCTGAAGTTTTTAGTTAAATTTGATAGTTTCATTCAGATAATTCCGAAAATACTTGCTTGATTGCTGCCTTTAATAGATTTTAATGAATTTACGAATTTTTGTTTTGGTATATACTTAATTATTTTGTATCTTATCTGATCAAAAGCCACTAAAAATGAAATTATTTTATTATTTCAGATTGTTTTATATATTCCTATTAGAGAAAATACAATTCTCTTTAGGCATGATAGACTGATGAAATAACATAATATATAATTATAGTAAACACTAGTTTTCTGTTATTTAGTTAATTTTTATTTATGGCTGTGATTTTTTCATTATGTAACACAAATATCAAGTTTTACACTAAAATGATATTAATTATAAGCTTAACACACACGAGCTTAGCTTCACAACACAATGCTCAAAATTTTAAATTATTAAGTTACAAACACACTTTTCTACGTCTGCTCTTCTAGTATTTTTCATTCTAATATTCTCTAAAAAGGTAATGTGTTTGTTTAATTTAATGAAATTATACTTACCTACTAGTAAATCTCTTTTGTTTATATTCTCAACAGATTTAACAATATTGAATTAATTTTATATTTTAAATACTAATCAAGTTATTAAAAATAATTAATAGATTTACGTTTTTTTTTTTAAGATTTTGGTAGAGGTTTAAATTAAATTAAATATGCACATTACATCTACTTTTTTTCCTACTCTTTACCCATATAAAGGCTGTCTGTAAACATTGCCTTATTATATAAGTATTCACTAATATATCAATCTAGTATATTGGAAAAAGCACTCTTTTCGAAACATGCGAATAAAGAGGTTTTTTAGGAAAATACTAAGTTATTTAGAGTGAAGAGTGAACCTTTGACGTTGTAATAAAATGAATTGATAATGAGGTTTCGCTGCGCAAAAGCTTTCACTTCAGGAAAACGCTTATAATGTTGAGAAGCTTCTGAATTTTTTAGCAATATATCTACCTTTAAGAGTCAACAACGAAAGTGTAATCAATAAACCGTATTATTTTGAACAATTATAAGCAATCAATTAAAAATCATTTTTTGTGTGAAATGCCCAGTTGTGGGTTTCGATTAGTTTTCTGACTGAAATTATCTGTTTAATCGATATTAACTATACAATATTTATTAAATAAATACTTTTTTTAGCAGAACTTATCATTCCTTAACATCAGGCAAGTAGTGGTCAAGCGCATGCCTATTTTAAAAATTAAAAAGCATAGCTTCTCATAATAATTTATATGTATTGAAAAGAAAATCTATCTAACATTTTCGCGTGCTGTTTTTTACTTAGGTACCTACTATATATCAAAGCAGTTTAAAATATTAACTTGGATTAAAAAGAGAATTAAAAAAAAGTGTGTAGTATTTTCCTAATAAACTTTAAAATGTTTATTTATATATATATATACATAGATGTATGTTTGTCTGTCGCCTAAATGTCTAGAAAATGCTAGCTTCGTGTTGTAGTTCTAAGACGAAACTGAATTCATATACATGATATACCTATAATACGCTGTGCACGATTTTATTTTGATAAAATAACAAACCAGTATTAATTTGTTTAAAATCTGATTTTAAAAATATATATTTATTCCATATTTACGTCTTATATAGTAATTAATAATTTATATATGATTGAATGAATAATCGATTTTGACGTGTGTAAATTTTACTTGTAATTAAGGTCTAAATGTATTATTAGGGAATATGCATGCGTTTATATTTAGTTTTTATTTGAGTTAAAATAACTTGAAACAAACATTTATTTTAAATTATTTATGTATTTACATACTACTATTTTAACTTACATAGCAAAACGATTTACATTATTAAAATTGTATGCATATTTCCTGTACCGTTAGTACGAGTTCAACATTACGAAAAAAGTCTTCGAATACTGAATACTGTCTTGAACTTGTCAAAATGCGTTTTCAAATTCATTTTATATGTCAAAACATTAATTTAAAAAAATAGAATTGCTAGAATTCGAAAAAAAATGGATTGGCTACAGAATAGGTAAAATAGTTTGTAGATTTAAGTGTATTTTCACTTATTATCATGACATGTACAATTGAACAAATCTAAGAGGTACCGTTTGACGTTTCACTGTTTTCTATTAAATTAGCTTTATAGAGGCGTAATTCACACTATTTTTATTAGCTTTCCTGTAAAATAATTGAATTATGAAGCTATATTTATTTTAACATAACATAAACAATTTTCATACAAAAAATAAAATTCTAAATGTACTACGTTTAGAACTGTCAAACGGTACTTCTTAGATTTGATGGACTGTAATTATGTACACTTAGTTTGTATTAGAGTTATTGTTATGAAATATGTTATTTATATTTTACTTTGTACTTTAGTGACTATTAAAACATTGTTTGCCTTTTAAGCCTAACACACAGCACAGGGCAACCTAGTTCAGGCAAATGTATTAGACTGTACCTATTTTGAAATAAACCTGTACTCTAAGATATTACTCACTTTACTTACTTTACTTTACTTTACTTAAAGTATTCGAAAACTTTTTTCGTATTGACAACTCGTAATAAAGGTACTGTTAATATTTAATAATTCAATTTATTCTGATCGCACATTGATAGCGCAAAATATAGTGTTTGCACACATTAATTATGGAATTTCTTGTGCCTATACTTTTATATGTAGGTATTTTTATAGGATAATTCTATTTGTCATGTTTGTAAGTGTCATCTGTATATACCATAATCAATCATCCTGTATATCGAAATGCCTTAATCAGCCTGTATAACACAGCGATGTACTGTGCCGCATTTCTTGTAATAATCGACTTATAACAGTTTGTTATTGAGCCCTTACTTGTAGCCCTCGTTATTTTAAATAATTTTCTGATGAGTCTGCCTCATTTGAAAATTACTTTAACGAATAAAGGTAAGTTGAATTTCAGTGCGCCAAAATACGTACTGTTAACATTGTCACTGTTATGTGATTAAGGCATTCAACAATTTAGTAATAACAAAAAGTTGTTACAACGAGTCAAAAAGCAATAGTTAGTATTTTACTAAAAAAATCAAATTATGTCAAAAAATATATACTTGAGAGTGAATATGTATTTGTGATTTTATATAATGTCTGGTTCACATTGTTCTTATTCATGTGGAAACTAATTATGTAACTAAATTTAGCTCACACCAAAGTTACATTCTCAATATGACAAAAACTAGTTAATTTAAATACTTTGTACCTGCTTTACTCTATAGATTATAAAGTAAGGCCATAAAAGCACCACAAATTTAAAGGTTATAAAAAAGTTTACGAGTTTTGACATACCTGAAGGTAAAACAATCTGACAAACGTGTGAGAAATACTGTATGATTATGTCAAGATTTATGCAACGCAATGCGCTTTACTAGGACGTGTGTGAACCGGACATTACAGTCCGCGAGGTCTGAGTTGAGCTGTCTAAGATGCATTTGTGCTAGTGATCAATGATCATTTGTATTGTGGCGTCACATACCTAACACCACTCAAGAGTCATGACGTCATAGCAATCCTGAATCGCACAAGCAAAGTTTCACCGACGATTAGCATATATAACTTCCCAAGAAGAACAGTCGGAAGGAGTACCGCGGTTGCCGGGCATTACAACTCGCCTGGCTGGAAGATCTTCCCTTTTCACTGGAGGGTCACTACCACCCGATCCTCCAGTCGCCTCCACAGTATGACTTGCATAGAGCACAAGATGCACCGTGCCTCAGGTCGATAATCAAAAGACAGTATAAACCGGTCTTAATCAAGCTAAAGACGTGTCGCGCCCTAGGCCGACGAAATACCTACATTATCTATATGCATTACACATATACAAAGCTCAGCTTAGGTCTCGCGGTCTGTACCCTAGTCTACAATGTATTCGTAGTGTCTTTTGTTGTCAAATGTTTTGATGTCGTGTTATGCTCAAAACGTGTTAGATGTGATTATTTTATGCAATTTCGGTGTCGTGAAGATTTATATAAACGCTTTTGCGCATTTTTTAATAAACTATACACTCTAAGAGCACTAAATGTATGTATATTTATCTATTTAAATAGACGTGTGACAGTTTTTCTTATCGTTAATAGGAAATGTTAAGTTTTCGTACAAAACTGACAGCAATAAAAAGTGTCTGAATCGTTAAGTTTTCATAGATATTGAACATTCAAAATCTGCTGTTTATCCATTTTGACATACATGATGACATGAAAGTTATAATTTGTGACTTAAATTGTCTTCTAGATTAAAAAAATAATAATTCATATTTAAAAACTTCTATACAGACTTCTTCAAAATAAAAGCATTTAAGGTTCTTATGCATTCCAGACTACCATCGATACCAAGTACGTGCGATTCATGTTTGTCGAAGTCTTTAAATGCGATTTTACAAAAAACCATATTCAATTTATATAAATTATATTCCAACCATATTCAATTTATATTTATATACAAAATTATAGACATAATTGATACTAATATTCAAAGTCATCATTTCATTAATTACAAATTTCAATATTGTATCGGTATGTCACTGGAACTTCTATAAATAATATAAGCTAAATGCAATAAATAAAAATAAAAAAAATCAAATTCGACTTACATATTGACCCATCTTTTTTAACTTTTAAAATTTGAATCCAATATCTGAAAAAAAATAAAAGGAATTTTTCAAAGTTGAACTTCATACTAGTCATAATTTTAAAAATAAAGTTATTCCATAAAATAGTTACAGTTTTATATAACAACCAATATACTTTTGTAATAAACAATTTTGTAATGACATCGCTGAAGGGAAAATGATTCATTGAACAATAAACAAATTTCATTTTAAAAGTTTGTTAATTAAACGTAATTTACACGAATTATGCGTTGAACCTCATAAAATGTTTCACGATTTGTTGATTACAAATTACTCGGAAATTAAAAAAGTCGTTATAGGTCGTTTTCCCTTCAGAGGCCTGTTTTATCTTGACTTACAAATCATTCCACGTTAGGCAAACATTTATTTTACTCGATCCATTACACGTTTATTATTACTAATAAATAATTAATACTGATACATGCTTTTTATTTTCACCTACACTCAAGGAAGCGTTGGTTTTCATGTGATATAGTATGTTTGTAGATTTTTTTTTATTGCATCGAATTTTCCGATAAACATTAGATTCATCTCATAAGTAAATGGAGAGTTCTTAGATCTTTTAAATAGAATTGCAGATTTTGGTCGCTAAATGATTATGATTATTGTTATTTTGATTTCTTCTATCTGTTATTATTATTACAATTATTTACAATTTTCTTCTTATCCCGATTTATAAATTCTCTTAAAGCGTTTTCAGTACATTATGTCGGCGAAATCATGGGGCGCTAATCTTAAACTCTCCCCCTACTTCTGATAACAGAAAAGTAAAAGTAAAGGCTAAGTAAAGGTAAAGTAAATGCTGTGTGTGCATCATAGGCAGGCATTTAGAAACCTTATTAAACCTTTTTTGGAAGGTTTATGCTGTATCTGTTAGGAAATACCGTTACTGGAAGTTAATTTTACAGCCAGCATACATTAGAGAAAATTTCGTAATGTAAGACAACACAAAGGCTCAAGATATGAACTTCATTTGAATGTGCTGGATTTCAAACAAAAAATAAATTAACCTAATAGACAAATTCCGCTTTATTCGAATAACCATGATTGAAAGATCTTCTCATCTGCTCAAAGATCTTTATCGGTTGAAATCGAACACCGATGATACTAGACGACGATCAATCATCGATGTGGTAAATTACTCATAAACGTTTAGATTTATGTACCAGGAACGCAGAAATAGTAGGGCGGTTATTGAGGTCACACATCACTCTTCTCTTGTTTCCTTTTATTAGATTCCCTTCTACGTCAATCAACATGTATAATGTAACCTTTCTTTGTTACAAATGATGAAATAATTAGATACTTTGCTCCGCTTAGAAAACTAATATGCTTAGATATTTTAATAATCTTATGCAAAACCAACCTCTGACTGAACTCTGGTGTCCTAGTAAGGTCGAAAATCACTAAAAGGTATCTAATGTAAGTATTCACCTGGACATTACTACATTTTGTCTTTTTCTACTTATCTTTACATGATACCGTATAAATAAATGTATTATCTATGCATATGTAGCTATAATAGTGACAGGGTCGATACTAAATATCAATTTCCTGCGCAAAACTAGGGATTGTGCCTATATCATTCCGAAATGTGGCCCCGGAGAGATGACACCGCATTATTATATGAGCCGAAAACTTATTCAACCATATTTCATGATATAGGGGAGAGTATGTATGAAAGAGCCAGGCTTAGGTAGAGCCGATATGCTTTTCGAACTGATCTATATACTCTCTGAGCGAATTTAAATTTATGGACCAGTTCAATCGCCAGTGTCCACGTTTCAGCTGCGTATGCCATGATGGGTAGGAAGCACCGATTGAAGACTTTCGTCTTTAGACTGTCTGAATTGGTGACATGACTTTTGTTTTATGGAAATGGCTATGCTCGGAGTTTCTTTGAAGGATCGAATACGCAATGAAGTGATCCGACAGACAACCAGAGGAATCGACATAAATCACCGGGTTAGTAAGCTGAAGTGGGACAACCGTTGCGGCAAACAAGTTCTTGAGTTGATTAGCAAACGTAGCGTTCCTACGCTACGTTTGCGTAGCTCTCAGACGATCTCTGCAAGGTGGCTGATAACAGTAGGCTCGGATAGTGATCAGTGGCGTGCTTTGGGAGAGGCCTATGTCTAGCAGTGGACTAAAATGGACTGACGATGATGATGATAATCTGAACCCACAACCTCCGGCGTGAAAAGCAAGTATCTTACCGACCACGCCACCGCGGCACCGGCCCGTCAAACTACTATAGTTCAAATTATTTTTTTACTAAACAACACTGAATAACTATCACTTCATATTAATTAAATCATATCGGCTCTTTCATACACACTCTCCCCTAGCTACTATGATAACAAAAAACAACAATAATAATACTAGGGCATTATGGAAAGGCAGGAGACCGTTCCTGACGTCTGTAGATTTGGTGAAGGCTTATGAAATAGGTAGTGCAGGACCTATACAAGGTACAAGCATTTGTGTTTAAATCATTCCTAAATTAGTTCGACTTTCATAATATTTTGCGTATACGTATATAGTTTAGAATTACATGTACACCCTAATCAAACTGATCACTATAGGCCGACCGTTTAACTCGCGTATCGCCTATCGCAAAGATTCTGACTCCTCAAGCTGCACAGACAGTGATGATAATTCAAGCGATATGGATATGAGTGACGAATAGTCTTACATTACTTTTATCTGTGGTTAAATAGTTCTTTAAGAGATTTAATTAATGTTTTATGACTTTGTACCTCAGAATGCGATACGCGAGCTAAACGGTCTATCTATAGATTGAGTTTCGTGTGGAAGTCACACACACTGGACCCATTCCAACGAAGTTTAGCACATTTGTAGGTGGTAATCAGTAGTTTCTATTAGCAAAGTAGTCGTGTAGGTGGCGCTGTGAGCAATTATGTCTTTTACTTACATCTCATTGAGTAGCGAGCTCCTATTTCTCCTCTTAATGTCGAAAGACGACACATTATTTATAGTGATAAGAAATGCGATCTAAATGTCAGGAGTGTGATGTGGGTACAAGACGGGGGAGAATATTTGTGGGCAATAAAAATGTACAGGCAATAGATATTACATACATAGTCAATTAGATAATATTATACTTTAAAAGAAATAAAGAGTAGAATGAATGGATAAGCGATTTTTTTTATTCTATAATAGGTTTGCGCTTGACCAAAACTTGCCTGATGTGAAGCAATGTTGCAGTCTACGATGGAACGCGCCTACCTAATAAATACCGATTCACTCGAGACTTGAAGACAGGTAGATTAAAGCTATCGGGAAACAGAGATGCCGGCACGCGATTTCCGTAGTCATTTGATTCTGATCACTGGGTAAAGGCGAGTGTTTCACTGAAAGCGGTGTTCTATTCAGAGCAGCGGTGGCGCAGCGGTATCAGCCTCGCCTTTGAAATATAAGGTAACGGGTTCGATCCCCGGTCGTCGATGAAACAGTTCACACAAAATCGGTGAAGTAAAAAATCGTGGGGAAAACCGTGTTTAAGAACTAATTCGAAGATATGTGTCATCCACCAACCTGCAGTTGGCCAGCGTGTGTCAACTGAGGTTTAAAACTATCTCAACTCGTACGGTAAGATAATTAAGAGAAGACCCGTATCTAGCTATGAGATGCGTAAAAAGGGTTGAAGTGAAGTTCTAATCGAAGTGCCAGGAACACTGTCACACAAATTTAGAATTGGTATTTCGTTGGAGTAATGCGAAAAAATTATAATTCGGCTAACATCAGGGCTTACGTAGTACTAGGGCACCATAAAGATTTACGACATTTTTTTACGACACACTCCAAACTGTAATTCACGTTGAAATGGATATCTAAGGACAAGGAATTTGTAGTTTAACATCTTAATGTATTGTTTCAGATATGCTCCAGTCTTTATTGCAGCCAAGAGATAATCAGCGGCGTAAGTAACCTAAAATCAGAGAAAAGGTGGCTAGAGACAGTTAGGTAGAGCTTGATAGATCTGTCGCTATTCGGGGCTCTAGAACCAAATGTGTGGCTTAGTAAACCTTCGAAATGTCACGTGACAATCTTGTGACAATCCCATAAATTTAGTCCTTCTCTATCTTTCGTTATTGAATCGGTATGTGACTGCCTTCTTCTTTGTCGTTACACTCTTGACTTGAGTGGTCGTGATCGTCATGTTGTATTGGAGGGGAAAGATTTAATACGCGTTCCGACGTTTCGCCATCTCCTTGCTTTAGGCCATCCTACTGCACTCATTTAAGGGACCTCCCACAGCAGACTTGGTTTGCTCGGTCCACCGCATGGGCGAGCTCCCGGGCGGTCTTGTGCCATCCACCCTTCCTTGCTTGACGAGGCACTCTATGGAATTGTTCTCTCGTCGGGAGACGTGTCCGAAGAAAGTTTATATACGAGATTGTACTTACTAAAGAAAATAAACGTTGCTTAATGCCGAGTTCTTGGAAGTATCGAGATGTTCGTGCGAAACTCGGTCCATGAGACTCCAAGGATTCTTCTCCAGCACCATATCTCTAGAACGTTTATTTTCCTCCTTTCCACTTCTCGCAACGTCCACGTGATTATCTAGAGGCCCTGAAAAGCGAGGGACACTTTAAAGGTTGCTTTAAAGCAAAAACTGACTAGTCTTGGCTATTAATATTGTTATCTTCAGCAAAAATGATTGGTGCGATGCCAGCAGTCGCGGTGCGCCACGAGCGGCGGCGCGCTGAGAAGCGGGGATTCGCCGGTGCCGGGCGGCGCCCGTCGCAGCTGCCGCTGCAGCTGGGCCGTCCGACCGATGTGGACGCGACCCCGTCCCCCGACCGGCTGAGGAACGAGCTGTATGTATGTGGCAAGGTTAGTGAGGTAAGAGATGCACCATTCATTATCTAACAATTTATCATCTTCTCCACCATCTGGACTCCTAGTATGTAAAAAATTTACTGAATTAATTTTGCCAGTGCTATGCATTCACAACATGCTATTAATGCTTCTAAAAAACCTGCTTTAAGCTGTTTGAGGCAAGTTCTAAATAACCTACGTAACAAAACTACCCCGTATATATATATATATATCTCTCTCTCTCTCTCTCTCTAGCTTTCAGCTCTTATTAGAGATGTCTATAGACAGGCGTCGTCGATAAAATTGTTTGTTGATTCAGGTAGCAGCTCTACATGCTATAGTCGGGTCCCTGCTGCTAGGCATCGTGGTGTTGGTAGTGGGTCTGGTGCAGCTATCGCCCGGGGCTGAAGCCGCTCAACATCGCTACTATCTGATGGGAGCTGGCGCTGCGCTTGTGGGAGCTGGTGTGCTTGGAGCTGTGTTGAGGTATGTACTAACAACTCTTGCGCGCACACAAATGGAATCTAGTGGGTACCTAAATAACTGAAGTAGATATAAGTCAGAGTTGCCAGGTCAAAATTTTACTTTACCCTGGGCTTAGTCTAAATTTACCTAAGAATCTGTATTATTAAAAAAATCACCCCAAAAAATATTCTTGTCTTTTCCATCTTTACAAATAAAACAACTGTATTTTTCACAACAACACTCACGAAAAGAAAAAACAACCCAACTTATTGCTCTTGGTGCGTTTATGACACAGAATCTGTAATGAATCAAAATAGTTCACAGTTATTTTATACTATTATTGACTGTTACCCCAAAAAATACACTAAGAGAATTTATACCCTAAAAATTACCTTACTGGTTTACTTTAACTGGTTTTTTTTTATATATAGGGTAAATCACCCTAATTTGTTACCAGTAAACTTCCTCAAGAATTACCATTAGAAATAATAGCTAATTCAACTGGTTTCAAAGATCAACGAGAACAAATAAACAAACTCCTCAGTTTAATAAAAGCGAGTTTGAAGAGCAGCGGTAGCGCAGTGGTACGGGCCTCGCCTTAGAAAAATAAGGTTGCGGGTTCGAATCCTGGTGGTGCCCACACATCTTTGTGTGAACTGTTTCATCTCCGCTGCTCAATATCGGTGTAGGAAAATATCGTGAGGAAACCGGTATGTCTAAGAACTAATCATTTGAGGACATGTGACATACATATTGTGACATCCACCAACCCGCACTTGACCCGCGTGTGTGGATTAAGGCCTAAACTCTCTCAACTCATAAAATACTTGAGAGAAGACCCAGCAGTGGGACACTTTATAGGGTTGAAGTTTTGATTATGAAAGTACTAAGGCATCATAACTTCGAAGAGGTATATTTCAAGGAATGCAATTCAGATGGGACACCCACTTACATTATTACCTAACTGTAAACTGCCCGGTCTATTAGACTAATGGAAACCATCATTTATGCTTTCAATTCCGACTAAAAGGGTATAATGTCTGTAGGTACCTTAGCTTATTTAAACTTGTTTGTTTAACTCAATAAGTTCCTCAAGAATTACCATTGGAAATAATAGTTAATTCAACTGGTTTCAAAGATCAACGAGAACAAACAAACAAACTCCTCAGTTTTATAATAATAAAGACATACAAGTAAGTTATGATTATGAAAGTACTAAGGCATCATAACTTCGAAGAGGTATATTCTGTCAAGGAATGCAATTCAGATGGGACGTTATTACCTAACTGTAAACTGCCCGTTCTATTAGACTAATGGAAACCATCATTTATGCTTTCAATTCCGACTAAAAGGGTATAATGCCTGTAGGTACGAGTACCTTAGTTTATTTAAACTTGTTTGTGTAAATTTAGGTCCAATCCAATTTCAGCAGGTGCCTAATTTTTTACCTAAGTTGGTATTATAATATTAATAATATTATAAAGCAGAAGAATTTGTTGGTTTGCATGGTTAAACGTGCTAATCTCAGGTTCCTACTAATGATCCGATTTGAAAATTTCTTTACTATAGACCATTCATTGAGCAGCTGTGGCGCAGCGGTACGGGCTTCGCATTAGAAATATAAGGTCGCGGGTTCGATTCGCAGTTCCACCAACACATCTCTGTGTGAATTGTTACATCGCCGTTGCTCAATATCGGTGAAGGAAAACATCGTGAGGAAACCGGCATATCTAATAACTAATTGTTAGAGGACATGTGACATCCACCAACCCGCACTTGGCCAGCGTGTGTGGATTAAGGCAAATATTTAATTAAACACTCCACTTGTATAAACTGAGTCTGAATTGGTTCATCAAAGACCTTCTCCCTTCATCATATTTAATAAAATCCATCAGGAGGTGGTAGACATCATTACGAGTATTTTTTAGATATCCGAAGGTTAGTTACTTAAATAAATTATTACATTACAGATGCCTCTGCCTACACTGGTTTAACCGAAAATTCCGCCAAGAAACCGAAGAAGATCCTGAACCAACAACCAACAAAAACGGCGTCAGCGTAGTAGAGAGTGGTCAGGATGGTAGATCCGGACATCACGACCATAAAGCCGGACACCACGACCACAAATCCGGCCAACATGACCACAAACACACCCATGAACATAAGCCGCATGATAAGGGAGACAAAGAGATCAAGCCAAAACTGAAGACCCGAGCTAGCGTTGGTCGCGATCTTGATCTTGCGAAACAACCATCAGCCACGAGCGATGCTTAAATTTTGACCACATAGTACCATCTCGGATTATGTTTTGTGGTCATGATTATATCTCACACCTACTTTAATTTAGCGTATTTCGCTGTTTAATGTGTGAATGTGGCGTATTAGACAAATTTATGTCTTTCGTTGATAATTGATTTTATGTTCGAAGTTACCCCACTGATAAGTTAATATATTTCAGTAATGTGGAAAATTCTGGGTGTACTCTAGTTTATTATATACTATAAATTATTCTTAGTTATTCTGTATTTTACCATATAGGTACTTATACTAATTGTCTATTATATGTAATTTATAATTAGCTATTTACAAAGTTGTTTACATATCATTTTTATTAGAACCTCCATTAATATTTCATGAATGTCGCTCACACAAATAAATTTATTATTATTAATTATTCCCTTACATAATTAATTTACATATTTAAGATTGTAACTAAGATGTAATTATTTAATGATCTAACCAATATATTTTTGAAATATTTACAACTCATACCTACTTAAAATAATATGGGAATAATTTTAATTATTTTAAAATTCTTAAAATATTGTTTAGATTTTTTTAAATAAATTTTAACTCTATAATAATTATTTAACATTGATTCTTACCGTCCTTACAAACAGAACAAAAATACAAAATTAAAGATTTTAAATTAGAAATATTTACTACTTTATATTCTGACAAATGTATCATATTATTTCCACACTCAATTCATTAGACGCTTTATCAAATTGTTTATCTGTCAATGTTCATTCCATTTATTTCATAATACCTTATTGAAATAAAACTACTTAAAACGGATTTTATAGCGGTTTATTTTAGTTTCATATCTTTTCAGACTCTGAAACGTTGGGATATAAAATCTAAAATAAACCGCGACAAAATCCGTAAGAAATAGTTTTATTTCAACATATTTTATTGTTAACCGACTCCAAAAAGCTTTGTCATGAGAGTTCATTTTCCTTGGGCAGATTTTTATTCCTAAATAGATCCATTTGAATTTAATGTCGGTTCTTCGGAAGCCTGCGATCATTCTATCGACCGTATCAAGTCGGTGTTAGTAGTACTAAATATATCATTATAATATCAATACAATAGTTGTTTGTGTAATTTGATGTTGTGTATCGATGTTTTACGATTAAATTGAATAGACCAATGTAATCATCACTCGATAATATAATCTCGATATAGTTAATAGATGTAATGTACCGAATCATTGTTAGTTGGCAATTATCTATAGCTCTGCTGCTACAATTTTCATTATTTAGAAATATCTTCAAATTTTAACCCTAAGAGACTGAGAAGAGTGTTCTAAAGTAAATTTCAAAGAGCTCATTTAATTTCTCATCATTGTTGATTTTTAACATGATAGTAATTTGGAAGATATTCAACATACAGTTTATTCAGCATCGGTTTTATAAATATTTTTGGATAAATATGAATATTAACATCTTGGGGACCAATATCTGGTCTAAGAAATTCATCTGATTACTTAATTTTGGATACTAACCTAGATTCTAAAATTGCACTATTAAATCACCCTAAACAATATGAAATTAAATAGGTACTTACTTAATATAATCGTTTACTATGTAATTTCTATTGGTGTTGTGTTTTTAGAAGAATGTTTAAGAGAAAGTAGTAAGAGCTGTGAGATGGCCAAGAATTTTATTATTATGAGAATGTAGAAAATTCCAATACCCAGATAACATCGAATGAAATATTGTGACAAATGGAGATATGTTGTTTTTAGGATAATTATTAAAGAAGACATTGTATGTTGTACTTATCAATGTTTTAATGTTAATACTTATGTGTTTATTTAAGTTATGGAATCAACTAGCAAATATCTGCTATCACCGGATACTGAAACACTTAGCTATATGTGGTTGCATCTCGAATTTTGAGAAAGTGGGGTAAGTCCGGAATATATTGTTTTTGGACTTACCCCATTTCTATTTTAGGTACTAGGGCGTCAGATCTCTTAGGACATATGTGTTTATATCCAGTTTGAAGGGTTTATGCTAGTTGATTACACAAAGTATTCCATATTATAGTAATATTACGTTCGTCGATGTGTTAGAAATAAGGAAAAGTTTTAGCGTTACATATATATTAATTGATAAGTAACTAATGTCAGTTTTACATAATAAATTAATGGAATTTAACGCCCGAATTTCGCTTAATGTTGCCAAAGATGTTATTTATTTTTTACATGCTTTTTAAATATATTTCACGGATGCGTATTATTTGATTCTGCATCTCATGTAACGAAATTATTTATTAATAAAGTGTATAGGTAAATAAATACAATTAAATTATTTGATTTAAATAAATCGCCGAAGTTGCCAGATGAAAGCATAGTTCATTTAGATAGCATAATGTTTTAAGTTCACGAATGGAATTATGTCAAAAATAAAAGCCAAATAGAAGATTTTATTTATTTGTTATTTATTACATAATATTAATATTAGAGTTCGCTATTTTTATTATATTACTTGCCGTGCCAAAATCACGCGGTTTGACCGCAATTTACTTATAATAAAATATGTTTATAATTATTATATTATGTATTTCTATATGAGGTTACGTTACGTATATTAAAGCTTATTCAGGTATTTATCGAATTTAAAGTTTATATAAAAATTTAACAATCATTTATAAATTAATACATTGGCTTATGGTCGTACTGAACGCTGATTACCTATAATAAATTATCTGTATTTGAAATTGGGGCAAAATGGACATTAACATGGGGTAAATTTAAATATTAGCAAAATACCCAAAAATGGTACTTACGTAATTTTTTCTAAGTCATTATACTTATAATAGTTTTCGTTTTATAATAATTTTATATATATAAATTAATTTAAATTTTAGTTTTAATTAAATAAACAATGATTTGAAAACAATGTTATAGTTGGCAATGCCACGGAAGAGGTCGGCTCACAGTTTAGTATTGACTCCGTCAGATTATAAAAAAAAAAGACGGGTTGCACTCCGGGAGTGCCGGCAGAAGTGAAAACTTGATTATTAACGTTGAGCATGTTTGATATTTTGGAATGGTTAGGGAATAATTTTGCACCAATTGCTTTATCAGTATAAAAGTACTATCATTTATGTGGTAGAATACAATATTCATTTATTGCGCTATCGTACACAAACATGACAATTTATATTACGTCATCCGTCTTACGCTTTTTCGATCAGGTCACGTGTCCTGACGCGAGTTTAAGATTTTATACCCATTACAGAAAAAGTGCTCAACGCCGCTAAAGAAGTTTTCACTTCAAAAATATTGGTGTCGATTTTTTTTTATAATCTTTATGATAAACTAAAAATTGAACTGTAGCCATCTTCTCTATTGTTTCTAATAAATTATTATTGACATTATAGTTATAGAATTAAGACATTCCGCGTCCCTGCTTTTGTGTTTCTATTCGCTGTCGTATAAATAAGCAATTTTAAAATAAATCTACTTTTACGGATTTTATCATAATTTATTTTAAAGTTTGAGGTACCTACCGGTAGTTTACGTGGCATCGCGAGTAGTGGTTGCAACAGGGACAGTTGCTAGTACTACTTCTCGGTAGTTCACGCAACATATGCTGTCGCGTGAACTACCGAAAAGTAGGTGGCAAGTTTTGTTGAGGCGGTAGTTAGGGTGACGAAACGGTAGCATAATAATATGCGACTAACGAGCCATAGCCAGAGCAGCCTAGGTTTTTACATAATAATTTATTCTAGATCGAAATTACCTTCTAAATCGAATTATTTATGTACTTAGATATATCAGAGCATACAATTTAATATTAGTTACTAATTTTGATTTAAGTTGGAGATAAAATCCGTTAAAAGTAGTTAAAAATAAAAAAAGTATAATTGTGAACAATCATTGACTAGTTAAGTGTTTAGATGTAACAATACAATTAATCTATTATAATAGTTAATGTTGTAATCGTTTGGTGTGACACGGCATCTTAAACCAATCCCACTTCTGATTATTACCCAAGAAGTCTTACACCTAGTCCTATTCACTGTGATAAATCAAATTAAAGAAAAAAAAACTAAAAATGTGCGACTTTTAATTGTTTTAATATTTGATACATCAGTAAAAATATATATTTATGATAGAGTATGAATTGATGATAAAAAATAAAAAATAAATAAAAAATATTTTTTATTTTCTAATCAATATCACAGTGAATATCAATATTATCCTAGGCTATTTTTTTTATCTTCTGGCGTCAGGTTTTATATAAAAAAAAATTAAAACCTAACCTCACTTGATCGGCATTTGAATTTGTTAAAAAAAATATTATCTATAGATTAAAATTGATTTTATTTAGTTAAGAACGTGTTATTATCATCGTATATTATGATATATTTTGATTTACTACGACTGTGCTGTTTTATATGTCATATATTTTATACCGATGTCTCTAAATAAAATGTGAATAAAATTGCGAGTTACTTTAATATTGACTCTACCCTGAAGCAAAATACCTTGTCTTTATCTATTTATTTATTTATTTACTAGCTGCCCCAGCGAACTTCGTACCGCGCAAAATTGTGAATCTAAACCATTCCCAGATCCCCTTGAACACACACAAAAAATTTCATCAAAATCGGTCCAGTCGTTTAGGAGGAGTTCAGTCACATACACACGCACACGATTGGTTTACCAGTAGTTATTACACTAAAACATTCATACAAATTAGAACAGTAATGCTTAAACTAAGTGCACAACTCATGTAGGTAAACACCACATGCAAAATCTTAAATCTAGTTTACTATGTAGGTATATAATAATAATTGATAAAATCAAGTGATAACACAGAAACAAATTACAATGAAAAACTGTTGATCTAAGGTATGTTTACAGTGTAAAAAATATGCATAATACATCGAAAGTAACTTACTAGTGACTATATAATGTTCAATCCATAGTAAGAGTATTGACCTGGTGCTTAAATCGTGGAAAAGTCAAGTGAAAGGTATCCACATGTTCGTTACACATCTATACCCAACTTCAATTCGGTAGGTACCAGTAGCGAAGGGTGGAAGTCTGAAAAAGGGAGGGTCAGCAAAAAAGTTCTTACATAAAAAAATTATATCTCTTCTATACAGTCACCGACGTTTCTATGGCGACCACCACCTCCATAATATATGTATCTACTTATTTTGACGTGACAACGTCTTATAAATTGGTTTGCCGGGTGACACTTCAAGAAACTGCGTTACGCTCCGCTCACGTTATGCGCTCACAATGAGATCGAGTCACGCGTCCCTTCCACTCGGGCATGGTTAGCCCGCCTAAGAGCGAGAGAGACAGACATAAAAAGTGAAAGGCACGCGTCCCTTCCACTCGAGCACAGTTAGCCCGCCTAAGAGCGAGAATCTTTGTATAAATTAATGTTTTAAATATAATTCTTTGTATAAATAAATGTTTTAAATTGTTACTATTATTTCATCCTTCTTCCTACTATAGGAATGAATATTCACATTAAAATTATTTTACCACTCAAAGTCGTTGTCACGTAAAACTTTCGCCCGTATACCGACTTTACAGGCAACCAATTTTTTTTGATGTTATTTAAAACTCTTAGGCGTTACATCACTTGAATGAAGTAAACGATATTAATCAATTCCTAAAGGGAAGCCGATTGGAATCGCCTTGTATGGACTCTTCGGCACTGGTACCTATTGTTAGTTTTCGGGGGCTGAGTCACCTTCGTCCGTTGGTATACACCTTTAATTGAATCCCCACACGTGGTCCCCGGATGGTTCAAATCAGGTGACAATAAACTGGTGGTAGGCTTTGGCCGTGGTTAGTGACCACCCACCAGACAAAGCCGCAACACCAACCTTGCTGTGTTCCGATGCGATGTCTGGCGACACCATGCTCAGAGGGTGGGTCGGAATTGTTGCTCTTTTAAGGTTTTTAACCATATGGAGGCTCATTCCACTGCCACCTTCTCATCGATAATCATTCGTAATCACGAGTGAATAGTTATACTAGGCTGGCGCATTTCATCGTAGGTTACCTACATCATTGCTCAACATCAGGCAAGTTATAGTCAAGCGCCAGCCTATCGCAGAATAAAAAAAAGGTAAAGGAAAAGTTTTCAAACGAATATTAACTTAAATTATGAAAATCCTATATGCCACAGTCAAGGCTGCTGCCCAAGTACTTGCCGACTGCTGTAACATGACATTAATTTAGAGTATGGAAACAAAATTAGGGTTAAGCTAAACGAGTTCTTGAGTAAAGACTACGAACTGGCAAACGTAGCATAGAACAACCTGAGATTATGTGGGGTGACGATCTATAGTGGCTGGTAAGAGCTGGATGAGAAGAGAGAGATGATGCCGCGGATCATGCCTTTGTATATATAGATATACAACAAAAATAGTTGATGATGATGATGATGATGGAAACAATATTGCTGTCTTGTCATAAATTGGTAACCTAATTGACAAGACAGAATATGTTAATTCGATGAGTTACCATAACTGTACCTAGTTTCGTAGAAAGGCTTCTACTCGAATCACTTTTTATTATTTTCCCACTCTAATTATCCAAAATGTAATTATTGTATAATAACGCAAATAGTAAAATAAGCTAAAAATGATACTAGTACTGACATCTATACGGCGCGTTGCGTTAACAAACTGTAGTATTGATAAACTGTTCTTAGATGGCGCTCTGTGGAAATATTTTTTTACATAGTATTTTTTCGTAATAAAGCGCCATCTAGGAACAGTTTTTGAAGGCATCACGTCAGTGACATTTGGAGGCCTTGGGGCAAATCATTACGAATTAGTTTCAAGCGTACTCACTAGATGGCGCTACATTAAAAATTATGTCGTATACAAGTAATAAATTGAAACTTTATTTATTTTGCTAAATTAATACAAAATGTAATATCTGTTCTATCTTAATCATTCGAGGACATGCAACATCCACCTACTCGCGTGTGTGTATTGAGACCTGAACTCTCTGAACTCAAACTTAGTTGCGTGCGTGCACTGCGTGCCCAGCTGTGGGACACTATGAAATATAGAATGAAATGTGGGTGCGCACTTATCTCAAAATTATGGATCTAAATTTTAATGAAAAAATATTTGTCGTCTCTTGTATATCGTATACCAAACAAGGCATCTTAACTTTATGTTTATCTTTGATTTATCTATTTTTATCCTTTCGAATTTCGAAGCTAAAGTAATTATTATTTAGAAGACATCCAGCCAGTGACGTAAATACAAAATATTTTAGTGAAGTCAGATCATCAAACAACAAAACAAGATAAACCGCGACAACTAGCCCAACGCGGCAACGTCGCTCGATCGCATGGAACGCTTCGCGCGCGCAATGCGCCTTAGGGCTTCGTCAAACAGTTATTTGTACCAACACTTAAAATTCCTATTCTATACTAGTATAATATTAAATGAGCTGTGCTACTATTAAGTCTCGTACGCTTAAAATTGAAAAAGGTATAAAAAAGTCCTAATCCACACAGGATGGTCTTATGTGGATTGAGGCGTATTCTTGAATGTTTAGTTAATTAATATATTGACAAATTTTCCTCATCACCATTATTGAGCAAGTATAAATAGAAAAAGCATTACAAAGTTATGTGTATTAAAACTATCAACACTGGGAAGTAAACCTACTCGTATTAACTTCACTACCATTGCAACTGCAGCCCAATGTATGAAAATCCAGTATAAGCTGACCTCTCGATGTACGGAAATGATACACAATTCGAGATCAGCTTATATTGGAATTGTATAACTTGATGTGTATCCATGTGTACTTATAATAATGTAGTCCTTAAATTAATCAGTATTTTTATGTAACAATTCTCATTTTTTTATTTAATGACAGCTGTTAAACAAGTAGGTTGCAGGTTCCAACAGTAAGATTACGTCACATAGGCATAGACTAATTAATATAAGATTAGAATTAATATAACATTTGGTCTTATTTATCTATGAACTGGGGCGGCCGAAGTGCATGCATAATGTGTTTGTTTGTAGCCTTAGAAATAAACACGCAGCCGTTCGAAGACGTCGCGTGATCGCCACTCGCCCAGTTACCGCGACGAACGCTCATCGCGTGGACAGAATCACATCACGCGACGCGATTTTATTCAAAACAATAACATTCAGTATGCCGAACCCTCTAGTATCAGACAATTTTGTGACTAAACTAATAAATGAAGTAAAAGCGCGGGAATGTTTGTGGAACACTAAAGATGACAATTATAATGAAAGGTGTAAAATGAGGAAAGCATGGGCAGAGATAGCTGAAAAACTGCAGGTTGAAGGTAGGTTGTGTTGTTAATTTGTTACAATTTTGTAATGACGTAGTTATGACATGCATTAAATGAAGAAACTCAATTTAATATTGAAGTGAATTATGTAAGTATTACTTATAATAACAATATATTGTACCAACGCTGATTGATAATTAGATAAGTAGACGTTTCATACTCGCTCTACTACGGGCAAGCGAGCGATTGCAGTTTCATTTTGGAGTAATTTTAAGCATTATGCCGGTATCAAATCCGTTAAATGAACGTGGAAGTTTTTTTCATATAGTTATTGCCAACATAACATCAAAAGAAACGGAATGAAACGCTACCGAAATTATTAAGCGTTGCCTTTCTAACTAGCGCGCGTCCCGCCATCACAGTAGTTACTAAGTAGTTTCAGATCTATAACACAGATGGCGGTAGTAGTAGGATAAGCTGTATTTTTTTTAGCAACCACTTTTTAATAGTTAAATAATAACGTTTCTGACAATAGTTTATATAAAATCTCTGTATCAAACATTATTCCCTCTTCTTTTAAATTAATCAACAATCCCCTAATCCACTTCGTTCGTCCGTGAGAGTGCACATTTTAGGTATTTGAATCCCCACATCTAATCATCTCTCTCTAATCGGGGACCACGGGTGGTGCAGATCAGGTGACAATAAACTTGTAAATAATTATGGTTACTGGTAATCAACTGGTTGTGGCCGTGGTTATTGACCACGCACCAGACAAACCCACACCGCCAAGCGGCTTTGCCGTGTTCCGGCACGATGTCTGGTGACACCATTTAAGAAGGCGAGGAGGTTCGTCCCCACATGGAGAGCACTCATGGCAGTTGCTACAGGACTTGATCGGTTCGACCGTCCTCGGACGGGTCACTGAAAAAGTCCGGTGAACCAATAGAGGTCCTTCCGGCTAATTAGGTTAGGTCATCCGCAAAAAAATATGTGTTCCATACGTGTCCCGTCCAAGCCCGCTTACACAATAAAATTATCGGAGTCTGACCCGATCCGGCCTAAACCCGTCCCGGTAATACGTATAAATCTCCCTAAACATTCACCAACCTGTAATTGGACACTCAGGTGCCCCTTCGCAGTCTTGTTGAAAGCTATGGCTCTACCACAGACAACATATTTTTATCACACATTTCATAATTATTTCATTTTTTTTATTCTGCGATAGGCTGGCGCTTGACTACAACTTGTGTGTGCGGGATGGTGGATGTCACATGTCCTCAAATGATTACTTCTTAGACATGCCGTTTACCTCAAAATCTTTTCCTACACCGATATTGAGCAGCGATAAAGCAAACCCACAAAGATGGAACTGGACCGGGGATTGATCTTATATTTCAAAGGCGAAACCGATTACGTTGCGCGACTGTGACTACTACGCTGTAGGTAGGTACTGAATAGCACGTCAAAATAAACTACACAATGAATTGTTTTGTTAAGTAAGTATTGTAAAGGCTGGTCAACAATGCCCCTCGCTAAGCAAAGCTGACCTTTCCGTTTTGCAGCCTCCATTTTTTGTCGTATGTTTATAGTTTTCTGAGAATTCGCACTGCGCTACAGACTTATCAGATTTACGGACGTTGGTAACTTCCTCTGTGTTTTAAAACCCAAAATCATGGGTGTTTATAAGTTTGACTAACTGTCTGTGTGTGTAAGCTTACGGCACCATAGCGCTTATAGAATGGACTGATTTTAATGCGATTTTCTGTATTTAAATGCTGAAGTAATTGAGATTGTCAACAACGGTAGCCTACTTATATCACATTTACAAGAACCTTTTTTTTTTGTTTCCGCTGTGGGAATGCATTTACGCACTGTCCCGCCCCTAGGGGAAGGCGGGAGTGTGTGAGGCTCGTGGCACCGAGAAGCGGTGCCCCCCCGACTGCGATGTTGCTTTATGCAACACCGCGGGCGGGGGCAATACTCACTAAACCCACAGCGCTCTGTCTTTCACCTTGGTGAACCTGAACCGCTGAAACAGCCGCCACTTATTCCGTGACGGCTGCGTCGACGGCCCATGTGCACCCAGCAGGGCCGCGGGAACCACGATGTGACACTACCGCGACCAAACATTTACAAGAACCTACTTAACTAACCTACCTATATCACATTTACAAGAGATTCCAAAGTTAAATATTAATACCTTCAATAATTTATTGTTCACAGAAAGTAGACTGCGTTCAAAATGGAAGAATCTTCGAGATATATTCAAAAAAGAGTGCAAACGATACTGCACCGTGGAACCTTACTCAGGAAAATGGCGATACTACAATGTTATGAAGTTCATTCAGACCAAAAAACCCAACGAACTTAAAGAAGAGACAGAAGAATATTTCGTAGTTACAGAAGAAAGAGAGGACGAAGACGAAGAACAAGAAGAAGGGATATCCTTCAGAGATAACTATGAAGATCCGCCTCCAGAGAAACGCAGAAAATTCTCCACAGACGAAGAAGATTACGATATAATGTTCTTGAAGTCTTTAGCTCCGTATTTTAGGCAGTTAAATCCAATGAGAAAGCTAGTAGTTAGGAATAAAATGCAAGATATGTTGTTAAACGAAATCGCTGCACAAACGTCGAACAATAGTTTCAGTTGAGGGTTAGGAAACCATTTTATGGGGTACTTTCCTATACAAAGTGTCTTAGTGTCTATTATCCTTTAGGACTCCTTGTTTGGTCCACTTTTGGATAGGTCTCTTAAAGCACGCCGCTGACAATACTAGCGACCCACCCCGGCTTCGCACGGGTGCAATGCTGATACTAAATATATTGAGGTATATTTACAAAATGTCCTTATAAACAACGTAAACAACTTTTTTACCATTAGACAATACAAACAGCACGCGCCGCCGCACCGCTATTTTAAATCTGTAATATCTTCGGAAATATTCATTAAAATTATGTGCTGTAAAAGGCCATATTGATCTACATTAAATAGACAATGTATTTAAGGTACTTAATTAGATAAGGATTAATGCAAAATTGCTTAAAATCGCTTCGTAAATAAGCCATTACTTTTGGCTGAAAGTAAAAGATAAAAAAATGGTTATTATGGGTTATCCGTAAGAGATAGACATATAGCATCACGGGCTTTTTGTTGACCTTTTTAAGGTGTGCAATACTGTAGTACATTATTTTGATATCTCGTAGGGTTTAGCCAGCGTTTGCAATGTAAGCACAAAAAATGCGTTAATTTACGACATCGCATCAGAAACATCTAAAATTATCAGTGTTTTTCTATTATATTATTCATGTGTTATATACTTATACCTTCCTCTTGAATCACTCTATATGATAAAAAAAACCTCATGAAAATCGGTTGCGTAGTTTTAAAGATTTAAACATACATAGGGATATAAGGGACAGGAAGACGACTTTGTTTTACTATGTAGTGATTGTCTCCCAAAGCGGGAGCCACTGCCCTCTAAGGCTGTGGACAATCTAACTTCCATGAATGCAAGACAGTTTATGTGTCCCTGGTTCAAATCCAGAGCTTCGCTACTCGCATTGATGCCGATCCTGGATTATATCCAAGAATAGGAGTGCCTGGATTGAGGTTGTACATTTTTTAGTTAGTAGGCATCCTACGCTAATTTGCTACGTGGACTTTACTCGATTCCCATCCTATTTCAAATGTCCCAATGAAAATTATCCTGTAATATTCCTAATAGTCCTCATCACCAGAGGTCGGAGTAGGTAGGTTGATTTTATATAGTTGCGTCAAGATATTATAATATGGACATGTCAATGTGAGGAAAGTACCGGAAAAAGTTCCGGGATTTGAATTATGGAACAAAATAAAATAAAAAGCATACAACAAAATCGGCTAACAAAATCGTTTATTAATTATATGATTGATTGAATTTAATGAACAATTATTTTTAATTAAACAAAAAGATAATAAATTATTTTTAATCCTCATCGGATACAATTTCCATATTTTGGCTTTCAACGTTAATACAATTAAAATATAATCATAATTTTTTCAATATTATCTAATTTTAAAGTATTCCTTTTGACGTCTTTCGAATTGTGTCTAAATTGTAGTATTTTGGAGTCATATCCATATTATTCTCTACGTTTGACGTCAACGGCGAGAAATCAACCTACTCCGACCTCTGCTCATCGCTTAGAGCTCACACACATACACACAGGAGGTGTTATACGCAACTTCTAGTAATAAATTGTTTCTGCTAGTTTTTGGGGAGGCGAGGTAACCACATACAGCACACATGTAAAAGTTGAAACGTCTTTATAAATGCACACGTAAATACAAAACATGAACAGTTATAGCAAACAAACATATCATGAACGGCGCGGCGGTCTATAAGCGTACGGAATAACCTGAACCTCAAAAAAAACCAGGCTCTCGAAATTTCCCCGGGTCGGTTATAAACTACAAAGGACGGTCCCTACGATTTAACCCGGAAGCAGTTTTAAACGTATCACAACAACACTAATCCGCAAGGAAAAAAAGTCTGTTAGAAAATCTTCTATATCTTCAAAGGTAACTGACTTAGATTTATGAAGTAAAGACTAAATTAAAGAATATTATATATATTAACTATATGTTTCTTTTCTTTGAAAATATTGAAGATTTACCGACCCTTTTTCTTTGCGGTTCAATGCGATGCGAAAGTTTGTGTTTCACAGACCTTTTACGAGTTGTCAATACGAATTTTTTTTTTAGTATTATGAAGCTGTCAAGATATTAGGTTAAAATTCCCAATATTTAACATAGTGTTTTATGTTATTTCTATCATTTTATTTTCGCATTCGAAAACATTTTTCACATTGATGAACTGGTCTAGAAGTAGTGAATGGTTGAATGAAGTGGACGATGTTTTTCATCTAAACCCGTTTAACCGTTTTCTCTAAAAGATACACACGGCTATAGGCCGACAGTTTAACTCGCGTATCGCCATCTGAGGTACAAAGTCATAAAACATTAATTAAATCTCATAAAGAACTATTTAACCACAGATAAAAGTAATGTAAGACTATTCGTCACTAATATCCATATCGCTTGAATCATCATCACTGTCTGTGCAGCTTAAGGAGTCAGAATCTTGGCGATACGCGAGTTAATCGGTCGGCCTATACACATCAAGTTATACAATTCCAGTACAAGCTGATCTCACATTGTATAGATTCTGTAAAAGGAGAGGCCAGTCTTTATTTATCCTTAATAGGCTTGTGCTTGACCAAAACTTGCCTGATGTAAAGCAATGATGTAGTCTCCGATGAAACGCGCTTACCCAGTAAAAACTGATTCACTCGAGACTTGAAGACAGGCAGATTATAGCTATCGGGAAGCATAGACGCCGGCGGCGAATTCCACAACTTAGCAGTTTGCACAATGAAAGTGGAAGCAAATCGTTTTGTGCGTACCCGTGGTAGTATAAATATTGGTTGTGTATAGCTTGATGTGTATCCGTGTGTACATTGCATCGCAAATGATTAAATTCATAATTTTATAAACATTTTTTCCAAAGTTCTTAAGTAATAAAAGTTACAAAGACAAGTAATTCTAGTTTTTTTTTTTCTTATACTTATTACCGATACATAACACTGCCTCACACCTGTATTACCCACAGATGTAGGCAGAGGTGTATAGCACCCACATTTTGCCAGCTAGATTTAGGTCTAAAGTGGGAGAGAATTTATTGTTATCGAGCACAATTCTTCACTTCAATATAACGTTGTTGCTATAGCGATAGTTAAACTTAGTTGATCTTGAAAAATAGTTGATATCACGAATAGTCCTCTCAACACTATCGAAATGTTGCAATAATTACTATCGATAGTGAAAATTAGGCAATACTATTGAAAGCTGTCGATACTATCGAGATTCGATAGGTACTATCGATAGTATCGATAATATGGCATCAATATAGTCGATAGTATTGCATCAATTTTTTTTTTAACACACGGTCATCTGATCCCAAACTAAGCAGAGCTTGTACTGTGGAAACCAGATAACTGGTAATATACTACATATAATACTTTTCTTTTGTAAATATATACTTAAATATAAGATAATTACACCCAGACACAAGACAGACATATCTAAACAAATGTTTGTCTCGAGTGGGAATCGAACCCACGACCTGCGGCGTGAAAAGCAAGTATCTTAACGACCACGCCACCGGCCCGTCAAATAGTCGATAGTATCGATAGTATTGCATCAAAATAGTCTATGGCACCTATCCATGTCCTATCAACGTTTTTTAATAGTATCGATAGTTTCCATATAGTAACTGCCGACGTATTGTTATAGCTACTATCGAAACTATCGATAGTATCGTCTAGCGTTCATTCGATAGTATCGATAGTGTTCGTACTAATACTATCGATAGTATCGATACTACGGGACTTAAGCAATAGTATTACTTATTTTTAACAATCGATAGTATCGTCGCGGGTCGATAGTTTCGATAGGACTATCGATAGATTAACTGATTATCAAGGTCACTATAGTATCACGATATTATCGATAGACTAACACTATCGCTACAACGCTACTCCAGCGCCTTTATTATAAAGCGCGTGACCTATAATATAAAGTTTATTCATATAGTAAGTAGTTACAATTAATATATTAGAGTACAAGTTTATTTCATAGTAGGTAGTGTATAATACCTTCGCCTGAACTAGGTTGCCCTGTGCTTCAGGCTTAAAAGGCAAACAATGTTATAATAAGCACTACAGTGCAAAGTAGTATATGATGCCTAGCAATGGAATAAAAAGTAACCAATTCCTCAATTATTGGACTATCTAATAGTGCTAAAATCGGACCAGTAGACCCTGTGACAGAAAAAAACTTCAGCTTTTTCTAGCTAAAGCTATAGGCCGACCGTTTAACTCGCGTATCGCCATCTGACCTACAAAGTCATAAAACATTAATTAAATCTCATAAAGAACTAATTAACCACAGATAAAAGTAATGTAAGACTATTCGTCACTAATATCCATATCGCTTGAGTCATCATCACTGTCTGTGCAGCTTGAGGAGTCAGAATTTTGGCGATAGGCGATACGCGAGTTAAACGGTCGGCCTATAGAAATTGTGTTAGGGATTAGGTAAGATTTTGAGAGCTGCGTCACTTTCGTCCGTGGGAGTGCAACTTAATCTGAATGGTCGTGTCGACAGTCGACGTGGTCCCCGGGGTCTGATGCAAATCAGGTGACAAACTAGTGTTAGGCTTTGGCCGTGGTTAGTGACCACCAAACCTGTACCGCCAAGCAGCCTTGCCGTATTGCGGTACGATGTTGGTAACACCTTTTTTTTATAAATAAATAAATAAATATTTTGGGACATTAACACACACGGTCATCTGGTCCCAAGCTAAGCAGAGCTTGTGTTATGGAAACCAGATAACTGGTATATACTATACTTATAATACTTTTCTTTTGTAAATATATACTTAAAATAGATATTTACACCCAGACTCGACACAAACACAAATGTTCATCATTAATGTTTGTCTCGGGTGGGAATCGAACCCACGACCTGCGGCGTGAAAAGCAAATATCTTACCGACCACGCCATTGGCCCGTCAATAAGCCTAGCCTTTCAAATGTAAGGCTAGGCTTATTGTTTCTCCTGTATGGTTTCTAACCTCATAGGTTTTTTTTGGTTAGTGACTACCCGCCAAACAAAGCCGCACCACCAAGCGGCCTTGCTGTGTTCCAGTGCGATTTTCTTTTTATTCTTGAATAGGCTGGCGCTTGACTACAACTTACCTGATGTTAAACAACGATGTAGTCTACGATGGGACTCGCCAGCCCAATGTACAGATTCACTCGTGATAACGAATGACTTTCAATGAGAAGGTGGCAGTGAAATGAGGCTCCCTAAGGTTAAAACCATAAAGGAGCAACAATTTTAACGATGTCTGGTGACAGCAGCAGAGAGGTTGGGTCGGTATAGTTGCTCCTATATGGTATACGACCATAGAGAGATATAAAACCATAGAGAGTTTCTGGCAGTCCACTGCCACCTAAACGAAAATCATTCGTAGGTAATAACTATTGAATCGTTATACTGGGCTGGTGCGTCCCATTGTGGACTGCATCAGGCAAGTTGTAGACAAGCACAAGCCTATTTTAGAATATCGGAATAATAAAATGGTACCCAGACTGGTGCGGCATTGCGTGGTCGGTCATTAACCTCGGCCGAAGCCTACCACCAGATAATTGTCACTTGATTTATATTACCCTGGGACCACGTGCGGGTATTCAGATTGAAGGTGCATCTCCAAAGACGAAGGTAACGTGAATCAGCTCCCAATTACTTGTTATAGTATTATTTGAATTCTCGATTCTCCAGAGATATTAGGGTACCTAACTACCCTTGAATAAAACGAAGCACTGATGGTTTTGCACTCCGCGCGCACGTCCGCTCGCCTCGGCTGCTATTATGGTAATGGCTAATACGTAGTATTTTAAATTCAATGGTAATGGCGGCCTCTCTCGTATCAACGGTGGTATTTAAATTCGTATATTAATACACCACACTTCACTTCAACCCCTTTTAGTGTCCCACAGCTGGGCATAGGTCTTCTTTTAACTTTCTTACAAGTTGCGAGTGCGGGGTGGTGGATGTCACTTGTCCTCGAATCTCGAATGATTCGTTCTTATAAGTAGATGCCGGTTTTCTCACGATGTTTTCCTTCACAAATAATGAGCAGCAGCGAAGAAGCAATTCACACTTGACAAAGATGTGTGGGCGTGACCGAGGACCGAACCGAGGCTTTATATTTCAAAGACGAGGCCGATACCGTTGCGCTGCTTTGTAAGTATTATTCACCCTTAACTTACACAGTTTATTTCCATATTTAGATAAATTTTCTGATTGTTTTTTTTTATTTACTAGCCAATTCTTTCTCACTTCTCTTTGTACTGTCTGACAAAACTTTGAAAATGAAAATGAAAATATGCTTTATTTTTTTTAAACGCAAGTCTACATAAAAATAGTCCAATATCTTTTCCTACCGTGCAGTGAATGACTGGCAACTACTGAGAATCACTGCCCAAAAACTCAGTTGGCTTTTTTCTTTTTTAAATGAAGTACCTATATCTATTACATTGTGTTTGTACACAGATATTCGCATCAGACTTATAATACCTACCCCTCTTTTTTGTTGGGGGTAAATCATCTTGCAACAGTTGCCGGTAGTTAGATTTGAAACTTTTGTACCTACCCCTTATGACGTTTGGCTGCAGGGAGCCGGCACACGTTGCCGCTGTATGCAACCCAAACAAAATGCGCGACGGAGCGGCAACGTCGCGGACGAATCGATTCTGCTCCCGCCGCGCCACACCGACAGGTTTTACTTCCAATAGTGAAGCACTAAAAGCTTAATTACCGTAAATTACCGGTTTTTCTAATAAGCAAACATTCGTGTTATTTCACATTCGAATTTCAGTGTCATTGTTTTTAGTATTTTGAAGTAAATATGTAATTAAAAAAAGAATTAAAATCATTATTCACAATAGGACACCTTAGTAGGTGTTGCCACTATAAAATATACATTATTATGAACTTACATAACTGACTTTATATATCGTATTGTTACTAACTTAGGAAACAAAATAGGTACTAATTTATATGTATCATACAACTTAAAACATAATAAACATAAATAATTACTCCAGCTGATAATAATCTTTGTCTAAGGCCAAAACAGCCAAAAAACTAGAGTACTTACCTAAATTAAAGGGGAAGCAAAAAACATTTGCACACTAACTTTTGATGGATGTTTGTTGTTATATTAGGTATGTATTTAAGTAAAAAGAGGAAATAAATAATAAAAAGGAAGTATTCTTAATTGTAAAACTAAAAAAAACACATTTTGTAAAACTTTCGACTACATATCACGACAGCCCCACATCATACAGCCTTAGATAATAAAAAAATATTACAACTATTTCTGTCTTTTCAAAGCAACATCGCTGTAAAAGTTAGGATAGGTTAGGGACCCGTGATTATGTGTATAAGCTGTCGGCACTCGACAACGCAATTTGTATAACTTTGATGAAACATTTGAAGCGGCTGCTTGCGATTAATTTGGTTTTTGAATTTATGATTGAAGGATTATATTTCACAGGTATAATCCCCTTAGCTTTGTTGGTTTTAGATTCCAATAATTGTATGCTACGCTTATCAAAACAGGAATAAGTTCGTATTAGGTGTATTTTTACAATATTTGCATGCTTTTTTATTTATTCGTATGTGATTAGTTATGTCAACTTATCTATTAGGTTGCTTTAATTTCACAATATCGCTCTGGCGGCGCAGCAGTGGTACAAAAATGACAAAAAAAAACTTAAATTCTAACTTATAAACACATTATGAGAGCAAGTTACTGTAATCAAACAAGTTTCACTTCAAATTCCAAATCCTATTTAGGTAGGTACTCGTATCTATAAACCAGAACCCAAGCTTGAAAAGATTGGAAAGAAATAACCAAATAAAAACTTTATTGCTGTTTATGGCTTTCGCAGAGAAATATTAATCCGCCCGCCATCAAACAACAAAGGATTCTATATACAGCACTTAATTAAATAACTATAACGAAACATTACAAAAGGGGAATTCCCGACCGTAATATTGGATCCCGAGAATCCGATGAGGGGCTATTCTTTGATTTGTCTCGTCTTTGTGCACACAATGGATGTCAATCCGTCACTCATTGTGCTACCCCCGGGCTGCTTCCGAGCCACGATTGTCACTTCCAACTTGTGGAGATGAATCATCTGTTATTATAGTTTTGGTAAGTAAATCTTTGTGTTGATTGCTACTACAGTCCTAACTACAAATAGCCGACAATACCTAAGTTTAAGTATTTGTCAAGTTTCTCTTCCTAAATGGTATCTCGATTTTGAAATGTTTGGTCAAGAAATGTTTGTTTTCTGAGATGTCTCTATTGTATCAGCACCAGAATTCTCACTGTATAGGTTGAGTAGTTTAGCATTTTAGTTAAGTATTTTCTTAATTACATAATGAAACTTAGGGTCATTAAGTTTTATTATAAATTTGAAGCCTTATCTTCATTATAATAGCATGTTTTGTAAGCATTACATCATCTAATATGATATTTAACCTAACATCCTGAGTAAACAAACCTTTGCAACCTTTATTTAAAACATTTATTTCTTAAATTAAAACAAATTGGATCATTTATGCATTCATAGATAGCGTCGCAAGCTCGTCGCTTTTATCCGCTTCGTAAGAATTCTCAGTACAACCTGTTGACATTCTATTCTTTGGAACTAAATAACCGGTTGTTTAAATGGAATTGACGTTAAACTCTAGAATTATGTGACAGTTACGGCTTGTCGGTAGTGACGATTTGATTTTTATTGAATGAAACGACCCTTTCCATCTTTGATTCGATATGATTGTCGTAACGAGTGTGTGGTAATCATTGTTTATCGTGAAATGTCAGGTTTGATGGTTAAATTCGTGTTGCTGGTTTAAAAGCAATGTTTACAAGTACATAAATATAATTTAATATGCATAAAAAGGTTTGGTCACTAAGGACAAAGTAGAATAGAGACGTTTGTTTTGACTTCTCCTATCAAGGCAACTAGATTTTTATTTGTATAAAACTTTAAAAGGCACGTAATCAAAGCCGTTTGTGAAGTCCAACATCTCAAAACAGGCTTTGTTTAGCACTTATGAACAGGCACTGTATTTTATATTTTTAGTAATTATTTTCTACAGATTATTATTTATCTCCATGACACAAATTATAAATTACAACCTTTGCTGAAGTAATTTTATTTAGTAAAACAGTAGGTGTCTCATTGGTAACAATGCTTATAATTGCATAATAATTTCCAATATAGTTTATTATATGTACAATCACAGTACTTTCAGCAATATCACAGATATTTAAACATACGAGACCAATGTTCTATACCAATTAATTATCACATTCTCTGAATTCAATTTACGTCAGTCGGTAATATTAATCATCTAGTAGTTTTTTAAAACGATCCAATCTGAAGGAAAACGATTCTATTTTAATATAGAACCAATTTGGGAGTTGTGTTTTGTATGTTATATGTAATTAGATAATGTCCTGTGCCATAGATACATAAGAATTGTGCATACATATCCAATGAACGATTCCAATGTTCATTTTGAAATCAGAATATTCGAAAGTCTCTTGACTCTCTGGTAATTTGAATTTAGAAAAAGCCACAGTTAGACTAAAAAAAATTCAAGGATTAATACTAAAGTATAAAACATTCCGAAATATTTTTATTTATTCATACATTGACAATGGAATTGGGATTTTTTAATGTCATATCAAGCTAAATAATATTTTTACAGCAATCAATAAAACCAAAATTAAAATTATTCAAATTAATCCCCGAAAAATTCTGATAACCATAATCTCCTGCTGACGAGGTCAAGGGTAACAATATATTTATCGACATCTCTTTCACACAACGGTACAAAAACCCGATGAAACTCGATATGGCATTAAATAAAATAAATGCCTGCATCTATTTTTGATGCAGAGTGAAGTCAATATTGGCGTCCTTTTCTATCCGAGTCCTACCCGACCGACCTCAGGGAAGTTATCGCTCTTCAAATACTTTGTTTAGAAGCTCCCTTCTAACCTTGAATATTAGAATTCCACTCAGGTCGTAGGAAACTTATCTACCTAAAGATGTCTTTGTTAAATATCTGATTAACTTTGAAGATGTTAATTAGGTTTTTCATGTGGTTGGATTTAATTTTCAATTTCAATGAAATTCTAATTTATAATAATAATTGCATTGATGAACACAATGGGCTATACTTTTACATACTGTCGGAAATGGCGGAAATGAAATTAGGTTTAAATAGACTTCTCTTGGAAAAATTCAAGAATTTAGTAAAGCAAATGCCTAAATAGGTAGTCTTAGGTAGTTTCACTATCTGATTTTATTAATTGTTACTCACTTTGTGGCTTAAGTGGGTCCGATTTGTTGTTTGTTGGAACTAGTTCTTGTGGGATTAGCCATTTTAGGATCCTACGCAGAGTTATTTATGTTTATCGATTGCTGTTAGATTTCGGTATTTTTTTTGTTGAATTTGTTTTTTATTGTTTCTAACTTTATGGTTCTTTTACGATTTTGTGCTAAAAGTTTTCTTTTCCTGGTTCGTGTTTCTTCAGAGAGATAAATTTGGTGAATGGTTTTTGTAATTAGAGCCCAATTTTATCAAAATTAGAAGCTTCAGCGAAATTTAATACTCCTCAAAGTTTAGAAAGACCGTTGCTTCTATGGCGGAATCCTTACAATGCAGGTTGTATACAAAACTTGTTTGACCAGAACTGAGAAAAAAAAGTGGCGGGCAAGTTCGCCTACAATAGCATTCCGCGCTGGCTGGGGCCCGCCCGCGCCCCGCCCCTCGCCCCCCGCACACCCCGCCGCGCGGCAGTCCGCGATCGAGTGCGACCGCGTGCACCGCGCACTCCACTAAAATGTGCTCTCTCTACAAAACACTATCACAAACAAAACTCTAATTGTGACTTTTTATTTGAATATATTCAACAGAAAATGTAATTTAGTTTCCCAATTTAAGTAATAAACGAACTATAACACAAATATCGTGGTATATGTTATTTTTAAATTTAACAATAAAGTAAAGAATGTATTAAAGAATACGGAAAGCGGTAATCTGTGTTGTGAAAAGTTGTGTGGTGTTTGATGAAATACGGTTGTCCTAATCCGGTTGTTATTGATTTTTGACGTCACTAGTCCTAAACAGCTGTTTCAGGATAGCGGAAGCGGCAAGCGGCCGACGACTGTCCGACCAAGTCGATTCCTTTTACTCAGTGTTAAAAATAATTTGTTAGACTCTTCAATCCTATTTACTTTTGAAAAGTAGAAAAGGCGCGATCAGTGTACAAATAAAGGATTTATTGTGAATTTACAATTATAAAAATCAACTTCGAATTTTATCAAATATTATTTTGTGTGTTGTGTTAATTAAATTACAATTAAAAAACAAAGTGAAAATAAATATATCAATACAATTTAGAAGTCCAAAAGTGTTGTACTAGCGTAACCACTGTGCAGGAATAGTGTTTGTTCAAATTTTGTGCACCACTGTATCTATGACATTGGATTTTTGCTGTGAATCTGGATTGGGATCTGATATCAAGGTAAGCAATTGTTTTGACATGATATTTTACCAAATATTAAAAAAAAATCAATACAAGCGCACTACGTTTGGATGGCGGAACGCAGCCCGGCCATACTGTAGGCCTAACCGAGCTACAAACTGCCGTTATACACCAAACGCATTTCCATGTTTTCGACTAGCTTGAACTGTTTGCTTTATATTACTTAACAAATATACCATCACATTTATTATCAATATGATATGTGTAAGCACTTATTATCCAAATTGAAAACTTCAGTACTTCAGACTTCTCAGTAGTCTAGGCATCCATAAATTTCAACTAAAAAGCAGCTAACAATTTTCTACACACACTTCCAAAGTGATATTATTAAGCAACTAATACATAAGCAAGTCTGTAGTGTAACCCTGTAGACCTGGAATGATGCCAGCAGCAGAAAATAGCAAACACCAACTATAGCAGCAAGGGATAGTAGGTATTTTTGGAAATCTTATGTTGCTGCCGAGAAAACGCCTAGTTAATTGAACAGACAGAAGGACATAATACATCTATGATAATACTGAGGCTTTCAAAATAGTCAGAATACTTAAAAAAAAAATAGTTAAAGAGTTGAGGAAAATGGACTCTGTAGGAGACTCATAAAACTTATCGAAAATAAAATGGTTCTTTTAAGTATATCAAAAAGAAATATAAATTTCGGTTGGTAATGAAATAAATGATAGTAGCAGTATAAAAAACAAAATAAAACAAATTGGTTTAGAAGTTTTTGTTACTAACCGACCAAAATGATTAAGACTATATAGTACGTTATAAAGTCTTTACGATTTTTGTTTATTAGATTGTTTTTAAAATATAAAGTGCACAATTTTTATAAATATTATCTTATTAGCTAAATAATTGCACATAAAACCGGGAAGTAATCATAAAATGACGGTTTTAGAGAGGAACAACACTAGTTTTGTTATTAAGTAGGTATCAAGTGCGCGCAGTGGTGCTGAATTTATTTATTTTATTTATGTTTCCTGGAATCTAATTTAAGTACCTACATATCCGGTTTTTAAAATTCGTATCCACTAATTTGAAATTCCTTAATACTTTTCGAGGCTCTAGCTTGTTTTGTGATCTACTGTTGTTTTACAATCCATAGCATTTACGAGTATATTCTGGTTCCATTCCATAGTTTTTTTTAATTATTTATTGCACATATACACGTGTACATAATAACACAGTACATGACCCTGTTAGGGTATGGCAAATATAAGATTTTCTAAAAGTTTGTTCTACAACATTCTTTTATCAAATCAACATATTTTTATATAATCTAGTATGTAACTTAAACTAATATTTATTTAATTCTCTATCTTCGAAATATTCTTTAACACTGTAGTAGCTTTTTTCTATCAATAATAATTTAAGTTTGGCTTTAAATATGGGTATTGTGATGGTATTGCCTCTTGAAGTCTGTGGTTTTGTTACGTCAAACAGTTGATAGTTATTTTCATTGAAAAAAAAAACTAAGAACTGACTTTGTTTTCCCCACTTGTTTTCATCTTATCAAAATTTATTAAAAGTAACAATATTAGACTATAGGATTTCTTATTCTGCTTCTATTTCAATTTATTAATTTATTATGTATTTTTTATGTAATGTAGGTACATTTGTTTACAACATAAAAATTCGTACAATATGTATTATGTGTATATATTTCAATATGTTTTATGTAGTTGTTTATTCTGTGTATTTTCTGTTTGTTGTTAAATTCTGTCCCAATATTAATTTTCTGTTTAACCTCTTCATGAATTACCTACCAATACCTACCTACTTTATTGAGTCATCGTTTGACCCACACCGCACAATTTTTTTCTTTTTGCACTGTCTCTTTCAACTTGACGTTGGCAGAATCACTGTCAAAGACGGTGGACGCCAAATTTTTTTAAAAAGTGAAGTGAAGAACTGACTTTATTTAGTGCAGCCCTACGATGCTCCTCCACCAGAAATGTGTTATGCAACTATGCTGGAAGGATGTGGGCGCTTATGTGACCGTTTTTACTGGTGCTTAGCTATGTAGTTATGCATCTTATTAGTGCTAATAGTAATATACCATCGCTGCGTTGCTCGAGCTATTGATTCGACCGTCCAGGGACGGCTCACCGAAAAAGTCAGGTGGACCAATAAAGGCGCTTCCTGCCGATTGGGTTAGGCGACTTCAACCCTTTTTTTAGTGTCCCACTGCTGGGCACAGGTTTTCTCGCTACGATCTCACGAGTTGAGAGAGTTTAGGCCTTAATCCACACACGCTAGCCAAATGCGTGTAGGAGGATGACACATGTCCTCGAATGATTGGTTCTTAGTCATACCGGTTTCCTCACGATGTTTTCCTTTGCCGTTAAAGAACAGAGGCGATGAAACAATTCACACAAAGATGTGTGGGCACGACTGGGAATCGAACCCGCGACCATATATACCGCTGCGCCACCGCTTCTTAGCCACCATACCAAATCTACAAGTAGTAAAAGACAAAGAATGAAAGGAAGAAGAATATGCTAGCCTGGAATATTGTAACAAAAAAATCGGTTACAAAAATACTGTGTAGGCGTTGTAATCTCAAAGCTAATGAATACGTAGTGAATCTACAAACAATAAATTAAACTTAGGTAATCTAAAGTTCACTGTTTATGAAGAAACAGCCACCCACACAATACGATATGACCTTTTCAGCCGACGCAAGACGTCATAACTTTTAGCTTTCAGTTTGTATTACGTAATGAAGACAAACATCATTTTTACAATTGATTATCCTACTTACCAGTGACGAAGAGTCCATACAAGCCCATTCCCATCGGCTTCCCTTTAGAAAATGGTCAATATCACACGTACTTAATAATATATTATGTAACGCCTAAAAGTTTTAAATAGCAACAAAAATAAGTATAGCATCAAGCGTAAGAACGATCGGTGACGGTACTAAAGAGATAATTTTTTTCTAAGTAAGAACTATTTTGCTCCGGCCTCCCTTTTTCAGATTTTTACCCTTCGCCACTGGTACTTACACTAATTTTAGATACAAATTTTAGTTAGTATATGATTAACTTAAGTCCTTATAGTATTGTCTTAGATTTACGCGAATATCACACATTGAAATAAAACTACTAAAAAAAAACAATAAAAGATTCTAATTTTAACAGAGGAAATGGTTGGAATATACCACCGACTTGGGACCCAGTGTTTAATTTACGTGTACCAAAACCCAAGCAAAATCAACTCAGAATTCAAGACACTGTGAGCTCAGTTTGCTTAAATCGGAACACAACTTAAATAATAATGTTTGTAGGAAGTCAGAAATAATTGTGATTAATCTTTTTGGACACTTCAATCCACCCGTGAACATGAAGTCTGAAAAGACTTTGAAACGTCGAGATCTATAATTTAAAATAAACCGCGATAAAATCCGTTTAAAAGTAGTTTTATTTCAATAAGTCCTAAATGCGTAGGTGTATGAGGATGTGTCGACGGACATAACTATTCGTTTGTTACTATTCCTCAAAGAAACGGCTTATCAGATTCAAATGATAATTTTAATGATTGTTGTTTGTTTCTTTCCCCTATTTCCAAGAAAGCACTATCTATCTCTATCGCATAAAGATGAGTAGAAAGAGACGAGACTGTGCTTGTATCAATGATTTCGCCTGTCACGCGCCTGAATTCAACAACTGAGAATGTTACTAAACTAATCTTTGATTGACTAGTTAAATCCCTGTTCCACTCTCACTAAGGTCCAATAGCTGATTTGTTACAAGCTGTGACGTCGTTTTTGTTTTCAGCATGAATACCACAAAACGCTTAGATAACACTCAATTGACTGGCTTGGTATTTGAATTAGAAATAATTGGTAATTACCGGTTTTTGAATACTCACAGGTATTTTACCATCACTAGCGAAACTTTTTGAAAAACTTGTGTAAATATAATATGCTTATTCAAAAACTGTAAAATAACACGTTTTCTTGCCATAATCTAACGACGACGGCGAAATGTTAAAAGTCTAAACAATCGGAAACTGCTCAACTAATTTTGATGCAACTTTCAATTATCTCTTACTGTGCATCCACACCACAGTTACTTTTGGTTGAGCAACATTTTGCAACAAGGTAACATTAAATAACAATCTCTATCTTCTGAGACTAGTTGTTACTAATTGTGGAGTGCTCAACAAAATATAACAAAGAATAACTTTCGACAATAATCGAGCACGACATATTATTATATCCTATAACTTCTGGACGCAACGGACAGGCATTGTTGAGGTAACATTATCTAACAATGTTATCGATTGTTAGAGCAACATTGACTAACATGGCAACATTTACTAACAATGAATAACTTATTGCTATCGGGTGTTGCTCAGTAACATTTGGAAATGTTGCTCAACAAAAAGTAACTGCGGTGTGAATGCACCGTTAAGTTAGATATTACCGCATCGAATAAGGAAACAGGAATTGGAATGCATTGATTAGTTTTCAAGTAATCACTGGACAAACAAACATACATAAATACACCTGGCTGGCACCACGTAGAATTGCCTCTATTAATATGCTGCAATTCTGACAGTACCTATTACGAACTACAGGTCAAAATGACCACCTCTCTTTTTATGAGTTGGCGAAAAACACTTTAGTACCTATTTCTGTAATGAGAAAAATCTGGGCCCCACAAATGTGGGGGACGGGGACACAATAACATAGTACCTATATATAAAAACCGCTGTAATTAAAAGGGACTGGGGCCGTGACATATCGGACTGCGATTGTGGCAACTATTTACTGGAAGGAAGAACGTTCTAGAAAGAAATTTATTCCTTTGTCAAGTTTTTCAAAACATTTGAAATTATGTGTTTCGATGTAGCGCACTTTCGCACTAACGTGCGTGAGTCGCGTTTCGGTACTTTTAGGCTACTGTTCATCGCTATTTTGAACTTCGAAATTTTTATAATTTTAGACTCTAACAGGGTTTAAATTAATTTAACGGAAATATCTATTTTTGGATAGATAATGAAACTATTTAAGTCAAACATCTGTTAGCAAACGGCGTTATAGAGGTTTTATACTTCGTTAATTTAAATTTCGTTGATATTGATATATTTGCATGCTCGAAAAATAAATTTAAATCTGATATTATAAAAGTTTTGTCATAGTTGTTGTCTTGCTGTGGTTGCTTGTTTACTATACTAAGCAAGTAATTGCAGTTGGATTGCCATTGTGATAAAACCTTATAAATTACGTGTTTGATTTGGTTATTAATTTGGATATAATTTGATTTGGTTAAATAGCTATAGCTAGCTCTATAGTAATTTAAAAAATTGTTAATTTTAGTAATGCTTTTCTTTTGGCAACCTATGATAAATATCTACATATGTCTATTTGAGGATAATGCAGTGGACTACAACATTACTACTTAATTTTGTTGAGCTTTTACTAGTGTTATTTAAGTTGTAGTTGTTTGTTATCCCATAATAAATAAAAAAAAATACTCATATTTTGATCTAATTGGACATCATCACAGTTTTTTTGCTTATTTTTCGTATGTGCAGCAACCTAGCTAGATACCTACTATATATATCACTTTATTTAAATATTGTACGAAATTGTAATCGTCAAAAGTTAGCGGGCTATCGGGAAATATAGCTAGTTTCAATTGGTTCATATGATTTTCTCCATAACGAACCAATAAAAATTAGCTTGTGGTCAGATGATAATAATATGGTATACGACACAAGTTAGGCAAGCGCTGGGACCCAGTTGCGGTGTCTATTATAGGTATCTGGTCGCTGATAGCTGCACAAACAAAAAAACAAAGCCTCACTTAGCAAACTCCTTAATTCTCGTTCTTACTTACAACTGCAATTACTTGAGAACAAAACAAGAACACAGGAAGTCAAGATAAACCGACCCCTCTTGCTTCAGGCGTAATATCAGAGAAATAAAAAGTCCGTGGCGTTTTAATTTCATTGCATTTCACTCAAGATGGTAGGTATGTACTAGGGAGTAAGAAGTAGTTAAGAGTTGTCTCTGTAATTTCTGATCTCTTAAGGTGTACCCTCACTGGGAGAATTCGCCTGTAATGTAATGTTACAGATTCAATTTTGACCATTATACGTTACAACACTGCCTTCCTGACTAATGCGCATCCGCCTGTATTGCCACATTTAAGATTAGATTTTGAGTAGGATTTAGTTTGGGCTGCCCGCCCACGACTGATTTAAAAAAATCGGCCGTTTGCGGGCAGCGTTAGTTGATTTCTCAATATTTATTTGAAGTTGTTATTTTATGTTCCATTACATGTTCCACTATACTTCAGTTCTTCTTGTATTGTATCAATATACAATGGTGCAGCGGTACTGATCCTATGCAGATTTTCTCTTCTCCGTATTAATTATTGTTTTAAAAAGGAATATAAACATTTTTATATACTACCCCGGCGAACTCCTTACCGCGTATTTCTCACCTTTTAAATCTTCCTTAGACCCTGTGCAAACATTTTATAACCAGAATCAGCAAAGTCGGTTCTGCTGCTCTCAAGATTTAGCAATACAAACACATCATTTTTCTTTATTACATATTGAGGTTTACATACATACAATCACGCCTTTTTCCCATGGGGACTATAGAAACTTGCTACGATATAAACATACTTCCTTAGCCTCACTAATGTTCATACATCTGGTAACACATGCATGGCGTTTGTATGTGCTATTTGTCCCTTTTGAAGGACATCACCGATGAGATCAGTGAATGTCCTCCTAGGGCGTCCTCTCCTAGCGTTTCCACTCACCTCCGTCGTGTATACCTTTCGTCAATCGCCTATCATCCATCGTCTCCACATGACCAAACCACCTAAGCATGCTTTAATTCCACCTTTGTTACTACATCTTCTTTCAGACAACAGCGTTCTTTAATTACTCCATTCCTCAATCTATCATTCAGTTTCACCACTCATGAACGCATTTCCACAGCATTTATTCTACTATTGAGATATACGAAAGAATATGCTGCTGTGATGGCATTACATTGCACTCCAAGTTAAGCAAGAGCAAGTACAATCCGTTTCTATAACAGGGAAAAATTACGAAGTAAAATTTTCCTGAGTCTCTTCTATACTTCAATTCTTTGACTTATTTTTTCAATTAGTTCCGGTTACCATAAGTGACAATGCAAACCAAAAACCGCAATCTCTTAGATAACAATAACTGAACACCCAAGCACAAAATTGGCAAAGTAATTCTCGAGAAACGATCACAAAAAAAGTGAGCACCTACTGAGGTACTGACCATTCCACAAAAAAAGAAAAAACAAAGATAACAGTGGGCTACTGAAGCGAAACAGTTACGTGTTGATAAGCGCGACGCGACCTTATCACAGGGTTAGATAGCAGGCACCAACTATGACTGTTGTGTAAGTGGATACTTGTGCTGTCTTCAAACTAGTACAGTTACATCAAATCAAGTCATGATCAAACAAGCTGTTTCTCAGTAGTGCCCTCATCATCTAAATATAAAAGAAGAAACTGACTGACTGACTGACTGACATATCAACGCAGAACCCAAACTGCTGGGTCTGGAGACTCCAAATTTGGCACATAGGTTCCATAAGGAGTCTAGGGGTGCACTAAGAAAGGATTTTTCAAAACTCACCCTTTAAGGTGGTGAAACGGGGTTCCACCAATAACAAATAAAAGAATATGATAAAGGGTTCTTATAGATCTGTCACTTGGATAATTTTTATCCTGACACCACGCGGGTAAAGCCACGGGTGGAAGCTAGTTCATTATATGGGAAATAAATTAGACGATTTTATGTAGACTCACGTGTCTAAAAATTTAAATTCAGGTATGTGACTTTGAATTTGAAGGTCTACCGCAAACGTAACAAGATGAAAACTAAGCTCAGGGCAGCTGACCTGGAAAATTGTTGCCCACCATTAAAAGTGCAAGCAGAAAACCTATGCTTTGTTGTGGTAGAACGACATAAGTGTTATTATTGTAAGCAGTTGCCTTACTATCGACAGCATCGAGTTCTGATTCTAAGCTGACAATGACACTAATGGGTCACATAGTTTTTTAATTCTTTTTCTTTTCTAGTTTCATGTTTTTTATTTGTTATTTAATTGTGTGTTTTCTGTTTCTGTCAAATAAATGTTTATTCTTTCTTAATAGTTCAGTTGACGGTAAACCTTTTGCATCTTCAGTGACAACAGTGTAATTCTGTACGAGTACTAAACGAGATGTCTCATCGCATCGCTTCGCGCGACAGGATTGGTGCAAATTGTACACGTGACTCGTGACGTATCTTTAATTGACCAATCAAAACGATGCGATCAGTCGTCGTCGTATCGTTTTTAGGATTTCTGAGTCCTAATGCTTTAGTTTTAGTTTTCCCATGTCTGCCATTGGGTACTATATACGCTATTGGTATAATATACTCGAAAACTGATGAATTAAAATTCCCAAAAAGTTAGCTTGGGGGGCATGTTGCGCAGTGTCCTCCCCAGAATTACCTACTGCTTATCCGAGAATGCTGTATTGTTATAGCAGATTTGTTGTAGGCTTAACTTCACCAGCCATTACATCAAAGGCGCCCAGGCCTCTTTGGGAAATAACCAAATAGCCAGCGGTCTTAGAGTTAAAAGTATGCAGTTTTTGGGAATGAGTTTGGGCAATTGAAATTGGAATTGCAGGTACTTCAAGTCGATATAGCTAAGGTATACACGGCACAATTTTGTAAAATGCCGCCTCGCAATGAGAATATAATCTATGACGAAGTGATGAAATTCATCTGAAACGCAATGGTCTGGAACAACATTACAAGTGAATTGCATTTGGTATAGTCATGGTGATTTTTTAAGCTTAGACAACAGTTTAAGCAATAAACAAGAAAATGAAGAGACACCTGAAGATGATTGGGTTAGGTCATCGAGGAGAAGGGTTTTGATCTTCTATGAGTTAGGTTTTATATAAATTAATCATAAGTATATCCTGTAATAATCATGTGTAACATGCTTTTACTTAAAGTAGGTAGAGGTACTTTATAAAACGCTAAGTTACACGGAACTAGTATTGCGCGTGTTCTCTGCCGAGGTACATGAACAGTTTGTATGCATAAACGGTTCATGTTTTGTGTTTGTGTGTAGCTTTTATTTACGCGGGCATTTGTAAAGACGTTGCAAGTTTTAGTTGTGTGGTTACCTCGCCTCCCCCAAAACTGGCAGTAACAATTTAGTACTAGAAGTTGCGTATAACATCTCCCTGTTAAATGCTCTAAGGTTAAAATAAATAAACAGTTTAGGTTCCACACTATGATCCCCTGTGTCGTGGACGCTAGTCTCTTTCGTTATGATGGGTCTTGTAACTAACTTCAGTAATAATAATAACAAAAATATTACAGTGTATGTAAGTGCTGATAGTGTTTTTTATGTGTGTGGGTGTGTGCGTGCGAGCGCGTGTGTGTCTGCGTGTGCGGCTGCGTGTGCGTCTGCGTGTATTATGTATAATAGCTAATGCTACTAAGCAATCGTTTTATAGCAATTATTGCTTTCAATGAATGTTCGATTTCTCCTGACACTTCAAACTTATAACATCTCTATTTTTTCGTCGGATTTTCAAATTGTCTAGGCATTGTGGACTACGAATATTCCAACGTCTTCCGTCTATTATCACATTGGCACCGTTGTACAAAAAAAAACTAGGTATAAGTCTAAACCCCTTATTCACAAAAACCGTTATAAGCTTATTATAGCTAAAATAGGTTCTTCTTCTTCTTCTTTTAATTATGGCCTCTGCAGAAATTATTCCGCAATTTTGCCAGTGTCAAGTTTAAATAAGTATCTATATTTGTTTTTAAAGATTAGTAGTAAAAAACTAAAAAACTGTGACGTTCTAAAGCGCCATTTTTTTTCTAAAATAGGTTTATAATTCGTTTGCCTACTAGTAAGAAAGTTACAAAATCCATTCTAACTAAAGAGGTTAATATATTTTTATGAATAAGGCTGTAACATTATAATATTTACCGTCATTGGTCAAAAATATCTCCAAAATTAACCGTCGAATAATATTTCATAGAGAAGTTAAAAGATTCTAGAATGAGAATGACGTAACTTATTAATATTCGTTCGACGTAAAAACGTACAAATTATTAAATTCATATTCATAGGCAATAAATAATCGCGTAGAATAATTTAGATGGTTTTAATTATCACCTGACTTGATTTGCGTGATATCTGATATTGTCAAGCGTGAGTCATTGATAAGTACCTAATCTCGAATCTGTGAGTAACTGTAAACTTTTGTAGTAGTATTTGCTTAGAGCATTTAAAACGGAAGGTGTTGTACGCAATTTGTAATAAATTGTGTCTGCCAGTTTTTAGGGAAGCGAAGTACCTAGCCATGTACAGCACACGTGTAAAAGTTGAAAGTTGAAACGTTATTAGAAATGCACACGAAAATAAAAGCTGCGCACAAACACGAAACATGAACAGTTTATCAGCTATACAAACGCGCGTAATACTAGTTCCGTTTTAAATTTTCTAAGAGTTTTTGTTATGACAACATCCATACCACCGAGGAGTAAAAAGTAAACCTCTGTTTACTCTTCGGTGGTATCACCCATATTTTGATGGTTCTTACTCTATACTGTACTTAACATGCCGAGATATCGCCCACGCCGTCGTGGGCCGTGCCGCGCCCCTCCGAGATATAATAGGCCCCCAGTCGATTACGGTTCCGGTCAGGATCGGTCCGCGCGAACGCGAAATGCCCCCCGATCCCCTAAAAACTAATGTCCGGCAATGTCCTGAGCCGAGGTTCGTTCACATGGGGAGCCCTCATGGCAGTTGGCACAGTACTTGATCGGTTCGACCGTCCTAACGCGGCTCACCGAAAAAGTCCGGTGAACCAATAGAGGCCCTTCCGGCCGATTGGGTTAGGTCACAGCAAAAAAAAAGTATAGTTAAGCCATCAGTTCAGCGCCAGGTTTTTTATCGGTTGCCTTTTCTGCGGACTTTGAGACTAAAATGAATAAAGATTAGATAGCATTTAACACAGAATTGGTATTGAGCCCGTTCTGACGAAGTACATGAACATTTTGTATGCATATACTGTTCATGATTTGTGTTTGTGTGTAGATTTTATTTAGCGTTTTTACAATACACCCCATTGTAAAAACGTATTGTACCTCCCCTACTCCAAAAACTGGCAGAAACATTACTGGAAGTTGCGTAAATGCTCTGAGGAACAGAGAGTGCGCTTGTAGCTCACACACTGCACTAAAATATCTGAGTCCTGCGTCAGCTAGTCAGCTTAGACTGGGTGCCGCAACCGTAAAAATGGCAAGGAAAGATTTTATCATTACCTGAGTCCCTCAATCTTAACTCACAAAGTTATTTGAATGACGTATAACAAAACAATGTACATGTAATACGAAACACACAATAGCATATTTAGCTAACATTCTTGATTACCATGCAAAAACCCATAGAGAGTCAAGTCACGGAACTATATTGACGGTTGCTGTGACGTGTCAACAGCCTCGACTTGCGTACGGAAGCACTGTCGATACAATCTGTCTACCAGGCAAGTATAAGTGATGAGGAGGTTTCTTAGAATTGACATTGACGAGCTTGAAGGTGATTGAGAACCTTGGAATTCTACCTATTTCACTGTCTTAGGACACCTTTTTTTCTGATATAGGTACTGAATAGAACGGAGAGGTAATGACCATAGTGAGATAGAGAATGTGTTCCTTGGCCTCCATCTTTATCTAGAACTATCAGGTAATAATATGTTAGAACTCTGCTGTCTGACAGAGTACTTAGGATTGGCGATTGGCCTGTCCATCGTTAACATCGGCAGAATCTGGTTTTGAAATTTAAGGTTCAATTGCTGCCTTGTTGTATCGTTTCGGCTTGTCACGTCCAGTTTCTGTCACTCGAACATCGGGTATTCAGATTCTCACTAAAATCTTTGCTTAGGTGACTGACTCTAATAATCTACAACATTATTAAAGAACCTTTTTTGTTTTTCATCCATTTATCTACTAACCGCGGAACCGCGGAACCACGATGGTGCGGGTTCGATCCCCGTTCGTGTACACACAGTCATGTTTGTGTGCACGAATTATTCTATCACCACTTCTCAATATCAGCGAAGGAAAACATCGTGAGCAATTCTAAATGTCTAACTCTTCGAACTATCATGGACAAGTGCCATTCACCAACCGCATTTGGCCAACGTATGTGGAATAAAGCCGGAACTCTCTCAACTGTCTTAAGAGTAAGACCCGTGCCCAGCGATGGGCATACCTACATTTACTTCCTGGCGTTACATACTTAATGCCACTCAAGAGACATGACGTCATAGCAATTCTGAATCGCACAAGCAAAGTTTTACCAACGATTAGCATATAAACAACTTCCCAAAAAGAACAGTCTGATGAGAAGCCGATGTCTTCGGGCTTCACACCTCGCCCGGTAGGACGATCTTCCCTTTACGCTCGAGGGTCACTTTTACTTGATCCTCCAGTCCCCATAAACTTTACTTCATTCGTTTACATAGACGTCAATTCTTAATTTCCAAAATGACAAACGTCACCTCAAATCGTTCAACTTATTGCGATAGACATTTCCCATTAACATTCAAATTATTCCTAAAAATAAACTGTGGCAAATTAATTGGACATTCTGGCGACAAGGAAGGAAACTGTGGCCACTCTTCACCAATCTCCATAGTAATTTGCGCTTCTGTATAGCAGGCCCCTAAACTTCACATTTATTTTCTTGGTGAATATAAAACATTTTCTTACCAACAACAACTGAATTAGTTTTCACAAAGATGCGATGCGATGGATGGAAAGGGATGCCATTCCAGTTATTGTTCTAAGAGTAGTTTTCGAAACTAAGTATTACGTGGAGAAAAAAAACTCTTCTAAATGGTGGTCCTATTTAGAAGCGTTTCTTTAGATAAACCTCTTCTAAGCATGCAGTCGTGCGACAAGATAAGTTTTTGATATTTTTTTGAGATAGTTTTAAACTGTCTGTAAAGTTTTAGCACTGTACTTTTTCGTCTAGAGGCTTAGCAATTTGTATTTATCATTAAAGGATTACGTTACCATCCTATCACTTATAAAGTAAGTGTAAATGGTTATAGGAACACCACACAGATTTGTGTATTTCCCCCGAGAGGCTGGGGGAGTGCGGACGGAATATTTACGGCTTGATGATACATCGATTTTTGGGGGACACCCTCTCAAACACTTCTTTAATAAAATCGAATGATTGATAAAAAGTTCTGTTGAGTTCTTTGAGAATATTTTTTACCATGTCATTTATACCATCGTGATTATAATGTGTTTTTCGGTGAGCATCTGAAAGTGGATTAAGCCTTCATGATTAAACGCAATGAAACCATGAAGACGCAACTACTTATTCCGGTCCAGTATCTTAAATGCTGTCACCAGACATCGCACATCGGCAAGACCATTCGGTCGTACAGTCACTAACCACAGCTGAAGCCACCAGGTACTCCAGTCTGCTTTAAATTCAACCTTCGTTACCCACGAGCTTCCAATGATCGATTGTCGCCTGATGTACACCACCCGGGGGAGAACGTGTATAGATTCAGATTAAAGGTACACTCCCACGGACGAAGGTACCTAACTCAGCCCCCAAACTTATTGTAGGAATCGAGAATTTTACATCCAATAACTCCAAATAGATAGGTACCTTGTCCGCGAGGTCTAAACACAGCCATAGATAATATAATATACTAAGCTCAGCTTTGCGATTTTGTGAGTAATCAGTACTTAATCATTTTTATGAGTTGCGTCACGCACTGGACGCACCGCGCCTCAGGCTGATAGTCAAAAAGCAGTATGAACTGCTTTTACCCGAGCAAAGTACGCGTCGCGCCCTAGGCCGACATCACACCCACACTATCAATGAGCTCACATATTGCAGAACTTAGGCCGCAGACTGTAGCAAGCTGTAAAAGCGTGTTAAAAAGCGATTTAATCGCACAGTCCCTAAATGTAGATTTAACCGGCAACGTCCTGAGCCGAGATTCGTCTCCACATTGGGAGCAAGGTAGTTTTCATAATACTTGATAGGTTCCATGGTCCTCGTACGGCTTTCTTTTATTTATTTTTTATTCTATAATAGGTTTGCGCTTGCCCACAACTTGCCTGATGTGAAGCAATGTTGCAGTCTACGATGGAACGCGCCTACCTAATAAAAACCGATTCACTCGTGACTTGAAGACAGGTAGATTATAGCTATCGGAAAACAGAGATGCAGGCAACGAAAAGGTCCGGTGAACCAATAAAGGCCCTTCCTTTCGATGGGATTAGGTAAGCAGCCAAAAAAGAAATGACTAAATCGTAGATCACCGATGTTGAAGCTGCTAAAAGCATGTCTGCTATGGCTAAGGCCGAAACTGTCTTGATCGACTTGAAAACATGTAAGATAACTAACAATTAGCTACGTCCCTAATTATAACGTCAATCAAATATAATTTTAGGGAGAGGAACGAAATAACACGCCGCAGAAGTGACACAACACTAGTTCGTATTATTATGTCAGTGCACGCTATGTTCTGTCTTTTCGGACATGTGATTACAATTTTTGTTTGGTTTTCCGTAGCTTTTAGTTGAAGGGCAAACAGATAACTCCTGGTCTACCCCTTTGCTATTTTACACAGAGTTCTTTTTAATTTTTCATACCGCAGGTCGTGGGTTCATGAACATGTCTGTTTGTCTTGATGCTGGCTGGGTGTGATTATTTGAAAGAAATGTATCAGTTCACTGGTTTCCATAACAAAAGCTTTGCTTATTATGGATGGGATCAGATGACTGTGTGTGTGTTAGTGTTCCAGAATATTATTATTATTTAAAACCTACTTCAAAAATAAGGTTTTCGTTTTTTGTTTGTCATTGTTTGTTTGGGCAGAACTCCGTTACATACAGACGCCATTTTTGTTTAAAACAAATTTATCCCAAAATAGTTTCGAGTTCGAAATTTGAAGTCATTCTGATTTCAAATTTCTTTCTTTCTTTCAAAGATTCCTTTTTTCTATGTTTTTAAAGTCAGTTTATTGAGTAAGTTTATAATCCAAGTTTCCTAATAATTTACGAAATCTCACAGCGTGTAATATCTCAGGTGAAGCTGTCACACAATTATAGTTTCCATCTCACAAATATTTCGTGTCGTGCATCAACCGACCGCTCCAGGCACGCACCAAGCCAAGTGAAATGCACAAAATCCATTCCATTTTATCTCGTTAATATTCACCAACAACCAATAACCAACCTTATTACACAATTATAAAGTTGAAATTACTATGTACGAGATATTTTATTCTGGAGAGAATCTAGATGGGGAAACAAATGAGCAAGTGATTTTCAGCCTAACTGCAACAGCTTAGAGTCGAGAGACGTTTGAAGTTATTTAAAGTAAGGGTCTACTGCAGCGTCACGGAAAATTAAAGCGTCAGTCGTTGAGTTACAGTTGAATTTAGTTTGAGAATGTTTGAATTTTTTCATGGTGGTCGGTCGGCAATCAGCTGTTTCGGCACGCGTCCCCCGAGAGCGGATGACGTCAGCCCGCTCCCTCTAGAATGAAAGCTAGGATATTTCTATTAAATTTTTCGTTTCTTTTTTTGACGTACGTAACTTAGTTTGAGTACATTACGGAGAATATTTTTTAACATAGAATTCTTTAGAAAATATTCATATTACAACAAGTAAATGGTATTTAAAAGCAGCAGCGGTGGCACAGCAGTATTAGCCTCGCCTTTGAAATAGTATAAGGTCGCAGGTTCGATTCCCAGTCGTGCCCAAACATTTTGGGATGAATTGTTTCATTGCCGCTGCTCAATATCGGTGAAGGATATATTATAACATCGTGAGGAAACCGGTATGTTTAACAATCAGAGGCGTGTGTAGATTAAGGCCTAAACTCTCTCAACTCGTAAGATAGTTAGGAGAAGACCCGTGCCCAGCTGTGGTACACTAAAGGGTACCTACTTAAGTACAAGTCTTTTGGTGTTTCGCTTGATATTAAAAGTTAAAGATCGTGTGAACTTAAGTTAGTAAACAAGTAACCCAAGGCAATGATTTAACAGTTAAGATTAATTAGTTAACTGTTGAAACGGTTGGAGTTAAACGTTAGATGGTCAACTCGATGTGGGGTTACTGCGTTGTTTTTAGGGTCCCTTAACTGAAAACCCTCGATTTGGTGGCACTAAAATATAATAGTGTTACCACACCTATCGATCGATGCCGTCGATCGATTGGTGTGGTAAAAATTATCGATCGACATCAAATAATACCTTTTAGCATCGCATCGATCGATGGAATCGATTGACGATCGATTGATCGATTTAGTAACATAGAGAATATCGTCGACTGCGGAGATACGAACGCTCAAATACTTTTCCATAGAATACTCAGAAGTTGACGATAAAAATTCGTCCAGATAAAATTCGTGTAGGATCCAAGACAGCTTAGGGGGCTTCCATTAATTACGTGAGGGTTTTTGAGAATTTTTCGACGCAGGTCTGAGTTCGATTCCCACCCGAGACAAACATTCGTTTAAATATGTCTGTCTGTCTTGTGTCTGGGTGTAATTATCTATATTTAAGTATATATTTACAAAAGAAAAGTATTGTAAGTAGTATATTACCAGTTATCTGGTTTCCACAGTACAAGCTCTGCTTAGTTTGGGATCAGATGACCGTGTGTGTTAATGTCCCACTGTATTATATTATTATTATTATTATTTATGTGACCGCTTGCCCCTAAGGGCAATTGGAATTTAGGTCCAATAGGCAAGCAATTACCTACAGAACTGGCCTGAAGAACTAAAAGTTTCATACTCTTAGGTACCTAATAAACTTACTATAACTTCGCCGCAGTGAACTTTTGGAACTTTGGCAGGTTTCCCGAAACACTTCTAAACTTTGAACAAAGTTGAAAGCTCGTGATAAAGCATTTCTTTAATAAAAGTTTAACATTTCGTTTTAGATTAGGGGATGACGTGTATACCTCTAGTTCGGAATGGTCATGGGTTCAAATCCCGCTCCTGACCAAAAAGAGTGTTTAGTTCGATGTCAGGAAGTGTTGTGAAAAATCGAGCCCGAAGAGCACGTAAAGCCGTCGGTCCCGTACCTAATCTTTCACCGGTCGTGTCGAAATTAAAAGGAATAGCATTTGTGTAATATCTCCTGCGTACCTGGCTACTGGTTAGTCAGCTTAGACTGGCCGCCATAGCCGGTATACGGCTAATAGTATTTTATTAAATACTAGTTTTCCGCCCGCGGCTTCGCCCGCGGATTTCGGTTATCGCGCTAAACCATTAATCTCTTTTTCGCAGTCGGATAAAACTATCCTTTCCCGGGTCTTGAACCATCTCATACAAAATTAGTTCAGTAGTGTAGGCGTGTAAGCAACACTTTGAAATCGGCAAGCCTCCATAGGCATATCCATAAATCTATAGGGGTTTCTTGAAAAATACTACGGCTCTTAGACCATAATATAAGTTTTTCATTTAATATCCAAGAACAAATAAAATTTGAATTTCGAATTCTAATAATCGGACTGAGTTATCAAACGTCATTGTGTCAAAATAAAAAGTAATTTAGCTAAAAAGCACGAAGGAGTATTGATATCAACTTCAAAGAAAATCTCCCTCAGAATAATTTCTCAGGCTTAACCCGCGTAGTATTAGGATAAAGATAAAAAAAATGGAAAAATAAAAAACACGTGTTTCATTATTTGTTTTAAGCTATATTTATACCGAATTTAAAGTTAATCGGACCAAGGACTAAACAGTTCTGGAATATTTTATTTTTCCAAAAAAGTTAATTTTACACTCGTTCTGGGGGTAGTTTTGGAAAAATAAAAAACACGTGTTTTATGATTTCTTTTAAGGTATATGTGTGCCGAATTGGGAGTGAATCGGACTTGAGACTAAACAGATCCAGAGAAACTTTAATATTTACCAATAAAACTAATTTTCCACACCCCATGGGGGTAATTATGAAAAAATAAAAAACCCGTATCTTATTATTTGTCATAAGGTTTATGTGTACCGAATTTTAAATGAATAGGACCAAGGAATAATAAGTTGCATACAAACTTCACCCCTCTATTTAACCCTCTTAAGGGATGATTTTTGGAAATATTATTAGCCTATGTCCTATTCTAGGGTATACACTACCTACGTTTCAAATTTCATTGACATTGGTCGAGCGGTTATGGAGATACGTGGTAACAAACCTTCACACACACACACACTTACTTTCGCTTTTATAATATTAGTAGGATAGGATAGGATAGGATAGGATTACTTTCAAGCTAATATTATCCGAAAGTGTAGGCAGAGGTATGATTCGCCCCCGATCCTGGCTACAATAGAATCAGTGTGCCATGTATCAGGCATCCATAATCCGTAGGAAGTGATCCATCAGTGCTTATCGCAGGAAACATCACACACGTCCACTAGGTTTTTTATTAGACACCACGGATAAAGTGTGAAATATACTCGTTTCGATTTTCGTTTCCAAGAACGTGCCTTTGTCCTTTGTGTGGAATAAGTTTTTGTATATTTTTATCTCCACTGAAACATGGGCTCCTGGTACCGACTAGGAATAACATCTAAAAAACTACGAGCAGTTTAGCGATTTTATCCAAAATTATTGAGGATAGAGGATATTAGCCGTTTGTAACTCTTTCACCAAATAACTAGTTTTTAACCGACTTCCAAAATAAAAGATTTCTCAATTCAACCGTAGTACTTATAAGCTTTATAAGTTTGTTCGCGGATAACTTCGTCGTTAATGAACCGATTTTGATGATTAATTAATTTGAAAGATTATACTTCTGCGGTAGTCTCATTGACACCAGTCAGCACCTGGTGCCATCACCAGGTGCTGACTGGTGTCAATGAGACTTCAAGTTCATTTATTCTGGGATTCCATAATCCCAGGATAAATGAACTTTTTAAGTGTGTTCAAGCGGTTGAGTCTCGTAAGGCAAGTAAAAGATGTTATTAACCTATGGTTATCCCATTTTTTGTATACTGGAGGGAAATCCTATATGGATCCCCGCGCCCGGCCCATAGGTACAGGGCGCGTATGTGGAACTCCAACTAGTTATCCAAACTAAAACCCCCTGGGTGTTCCTTCGTGTATCTTGGCCAGGGTGTCACGGGAACCATAAGTGACACAACAGTGACCAGATTTTCTATCCTTCCCACATATTGATGGGTAGAAAGAGATAGATGTACTATTGTTTTTCATCTATAAAATGCTTAATATACGCCTGCTTAGGTACTTAATGGAGTTTCATAACAATTAATAAGTGTGTTAAGAAGTTAAGATTAATGAATCTCTTAAAAAACAGATTGCGTTAGCACGCTGATGCAAGCTAACGCAATGTTTGCATACGTTTTGCATAAATTACTCAAAGATATAGTATGAGAAACTCAGGTTTTGAAACGAAAACCACTGATCATTATTATTGTAATTATTACAACGAAAACTCACATTCGTTTATGTTATCTGACCCACCGGCGACTGTGCGTGAAATAACAATAAAACTGTCTTAGATTTACGCGAACACGTCCACCCGTGAACATGAAGTCTGAAAAGACTGAAACGTCGGGATCTGAAATCTAAAATAAACCGCGATAAAATCATTTAAAAAGTAGTTTTATTTCAACAATACCTAATACTTTAAAAAGAAACGAATCGAGTTCAATGTTTGAACAGTGACTCAAAACCCACTGAACGGATTTTGATAAAATTTTAAGTGGATCACCTTAAAAGTAATCACACCCTTTGAAACAAAAAAAATATCGAAAATAATTGGTAGAATTAGCGCGTAACATACGCCTCGCCTTTAAAATATAAGGTCGCAAGTTCAATATCAGTGAAGGAAAATATCGTGAGGAAACCGGCATGTAGAACTAATCATTCGTTATCGCGATTGAATCGGTATATTAGGCGAGCGCGTCCCATCGTAGACTACATCATTGCTTAACATCAGGCAAGTTGTAGTCCAGCGCAAGCCTATTTCAGAATAAAAAAAAACATTCGAGGACATGTGACATCCACCAACCCGCACTTAGCCAGCGTGTGTAGATTAAGACCTTAATAAACTCTTCTACTCGTAAAATGGTTGAGAGAAGACCCGTGCCCAGCAGTGCGACACCAAAAAGGGTTGAATAAAACAAACATTGTATACAGTCTAATTAATAACCTACTTCTTTTTAAAGTTGGTTGGAAACATCCCAAAAAAACATATTACAGAGATAAAAACTAACCCTGCCCTTTGTGTTGATAAAAACACTTCAAGTGTAAATTTCAAGCAAATTGAACAAAGAATGAAAGAAATTTTCAGTTAAAATAGGACATTTTTGTCCCGTCCCAATAACTTTCGGAACAAGTAGGATGATTAAAAATATCAGGCGTTTAGATGTTAAACAGGCGATTAGTATGTGAAAAATTTTGACCATAGCAACTTACGGTCGGATTGGAAAAGGTGTTAGGTGATTGTCAATGTTTCAAATTATTTAGTTTTATGACCAACTTTACAAATCGTACCTACTTAATGGCAATTATCAATTAACATGCACTAACTAAACGCTCTGACTGTACTATACTTAACTTAGATTCCTACCAATTTAGGTACAAAAGGCTACACATCCAGTATAAGCTGATCTCGCATTGTATAGGATTTCTGTACAACGAAAGGTCAGCTTACATTCAATTGGTCTAGTATAACTTCATTTAAAGCCGGGTGTGTGTACCTACGCTCTATAAAATAAGGACTTGGTAACTAAGTAGGTCTGTACCTAAACTACACACAGTACCTACCTATTTAAGTTTATGTCGAAAATGCGTAGGTAACTTACGACGGACAATGAATTTTCTGAAGCCTAGATCTACACATTAAAGTTTGTAAAATTAACATATGCATTTAGTAAATAACATTAAAAGTTATTTTGTTATAACAACTGCCCTACGTTTTATTTACTGACTTATTACTAATTTGCTTTTGTAATGAAGGTAATTTTGCAACACAATACGATATTTCGCTTACGCGTTGCCTTGCTGTTACATGCAATTTTACTACAGTTGTAAGTACTCCTTTACTTTTATGTAATCCTAGTATCTAATCTTTGAAACTACTCTTAATTTTGCTGTGCATTTCGCTTAAAAATCACGAGTATGTGAGCAAGACCGATCCGATCGTATTTTTGTAGTACGGACGCGTATTTTCTTTCTCGCTCTTACTATAGCGAGTTCAGATAGCTGCTTCCTCGTTTCGCGTAGTTACTCTTTCGCAGGTAACTGCGCGCCTAGTACTCGGATGCGGTCTCGTGTGCAACAGAGAGCGAATCAATGAACGGGACGGTAAATTTTCGAATATGTTGTCTCTCTCTAACTATGACAATACGCGATAGCTGCGTCCCTTTCAGTATCGTTTCGGAGGGAATCAAGACAATGTTTCGCTGTTTCGCTAGTTGTGTTTCGCTCCCCAAGGCGTCACTACGTTCGGTTAAAAATGACAGAATTTCGCATCACGGATACAGTAAATACTGGAAAATTTTTGAATATAATTCGAAAATATCCTATATTATATGCAGTTGGACATCCGGATTACCTAAGTGTGAAAAAAAAGAGTAAGGCTTGGGACGAAGTACAGGCAGCGATGAATATAGATGGTAAGTTGCTTAGTAATGCAAACAATTTTAAGGTTATCGCACATTAAAGCACCTTTGATTCTTGTAGACAAGACTACGAATTACCAATAGGCTACTCGACTCATATCAACTTTAGCGCAATACATGATTATTATCTGGCAACAAATATGTAAATTAGCAAAGATTTTCAATATAATTTATTTTTAAATTCACACTCATTTAGATCTCTGAAAATGCTGTCGGTCTTGAAATACAAAATTATCAAATTATTTTACTTAATATGTTTTTAATTCATTTTGACAACTATACACAATGAACGTTTCAAATGAAAAAGTACTTCTGTAAACTAAACCTACTTTAATGTTTTAGCAATAACTCCAAACTCGCACAACCGATAAATGGGATCATCTGAAAGAATTATTAAAATCTATCTTTAGTTGGCGGAATCATCGCATAAAATTCACATAATAAAACATACATTTAAATAAAATAACTCCTTCGTTTCATAGTCGGTTGAAATTTTTTTTTAATTCGCTTGTTGACAAATAAAAATAACGTTTTACAGTTCTCTAGGTACAAAAAAAAATAGTAATAATATCTGCCGTCTATACAGATAATGTTACTTCCTACTAATGTTTGTAATGTAAGTTTTGTTACTCTTTCACGCAAAAACTACTAGACGGAATTGGATAAAATTCCGGGCGTAGCCCTGAGCGGAAGCTAGTTTTAAAATCAAATTTAAAAAAGAGTCAAGTAGCCTATTGTGTACTTGTCCCCTTGTTTCAATTCGGTTGCGACATGATCCCGTCGCAGTTACGTAACAGGTTATAATGAAATATCGTTCTAAAAAAGTGGCAGTTTGTGTCGCTGACCACGGGAACTCTAACCTATTATGTACTGAATATTTGTACCTCCATTGGCTGTAGCTACACTTGGCGCATAGGAGCTAGACAAAAAAAGTGTAACCATAACAAAACAAAATTCTTATTTAATTGCATTAATTGAATGCTCGTTTTTATCTAGCACCTCCTAAAAATCTCTTGTATAATCTGACAGATCAAAGCAAAGATACATTTGTACAGTTATCGACAATATTGATCAGGCTAAGATTAACTTAGATTGACTTTCAGTCCGTTAACCGAAGATCAGAATTGAATCCGAATTCCCTTGAAAGAGTAACTTAGTGGGTGTGGTTAGTAACACAGTTGCTTTTCACGCCTCGGGTCGTGGGTTCTATTCCCACTCTAGACAGATATTGTCTTGTCAGTGCGTTTTTCTTGTGACTAGGTGTATTTACTTAATGTATGCAGAATATTAATACTATATGGATTACATACTTCCGCATCTGTAATTGTAGTAGGAGAGAAGTAGCACTTGCTTATTTACAAATTTTAATATTGTTACAGTTGAATTAATTAAGGCTAAATGGAGAAATCTACGGGATACATACAAGAAATACAGACGGTCCCACGACGGCATAGTACCAGATAAGACAGTCAGCAAGTATTCTAAATGGATCTGGGCTGAAAAAATGTCTTTCATAGATGATGCAAATATAACTGATGATATGGTATACCAAGATTCTGACATAAATATAACTGATGCTAACCTATGTGATCTAAAAGATGTCAAAGTAGAGATTGTTAATGAATATGATTATGAAACAGATATTACCACCTATAAACATGAATTGTCAAGTGATTATGAACCTGTTCAAAATGTTAAAAAGGTGAAAGATATACCAAAAACAAGAAAAAGTAAAAAAATAACTAAAAATAAAGCTAAGGTAAATGGTAGAATACTAGGATCACAGGAAAAGAAAATAAGTAACGTTTTAGCTCAAGAAACACTTGCTAAAGTACCTTGTGATCGATTAGATATGGAATTCTTAGGCTTCGCAAATACTGTTAAAACATTTTCTTCACACAAACAAGCGGTGATCAAACTTCGAATTGCAAAAATAATAACTGAAGCTCAATTGAAAGAAATAGATATTCCAAGTTCTGTGAATAATTCTTCACGTGGTGTTTATAGTAATAACGGTGAAGAATTCGTAGTGGAGGCTCTTGAAGATGATGACGATTCTGATCCACTTACTGACTAATTATTTGAATATCCTTAAAAGAGTTTCGTCGTTTCACCAGTTATCGATAAACTTCTAAATAGCTTATGGCAAACTTGTCTGCCACATTAATGACAACTTTGGACCCATTTTTTAAAAAAGAGGAAGTTCTCTGTTCGGTTGAATTTTATTTTTAAATAGTATCAATAAATCGCAGATGGTTATCGGAAAATTTATCCGCAACCGGTGAAACAGTTCATTAGAAAATTCTGACAATTATCTACCTAGGAACGGAGGTTATGATTTAGTTATGGATCAAATCCAAAATAGTTATTAGACTGATAAAAGACTGTATAGTTATGGCCGTAGGTATTACACATGTCAAGCCAAAGCGAGTAATGTACCTTGAACAGCATTATAAGTTTTCTTTTTATTAATTACAAACATAATAAATAAATAGAAAAGCCTACTTTTATGTAAGTATGATGATTAAAAAAATAATACTGTTAAACTGTAGTTTCAATTTTACATTATCCCCTAAGCACTCTAACCCAGCGGGTTGGGAAAAGACCCGTTGCCGGTCTTCTCTTTATCATGTACTTTACTAGTCGAGAGATGTCTACCTATTGAAATATCAGGTTTGCATTAGTAGCTAATCTGAAGAAATTGTGTAAATGAATTCTAGTACTACAGTTATATTAGATATTAGCTGGCAGCCGCGGCTTTATCCGCATGAACTAAATTTTATATCGTGCCCAGCTGTAGTATAAAAAGTAGCCTATAGCAATGCTAAATATATGGGCTATCTTCCTGACATTAGCGTGTTCAACCAAACAAAATCTTCAGGTTTGTAACATTTGTAGATTTAAAAAGGCAGGTTACGCTGTCCGCACATGGCACAATTTCTCTATCGATATTTATGTATGATTTGGTGCAACTTAATTCTAAACTCAAAGTCACGCGTTGAGTCAATCACAAAATCGATCATAAAAATTGGTCGTGGGTAGACAGCCTTAAATCGGAGAAACAGTTTAATGGTTGGCAACTTCTGATTTTAACACGCGTCAAACGTATAAGCATAGTACGATAAAAAGAAATTACAGCAAGCGAGTCTTCCTTAATTAAAAAATTCCACTGCTATTGACCGGATCTTTGCCATTTTAGCTTATCACTGTAGTAAGCTATTTACTTATGGTTTTCTATCGGAATATCAAAAGCGTTTCGATAAAACTTTCGGCCGATTATAAGTGTGAACCGTCACTAAATGTAAAAACTGCGCGCATGTGCGTTTTATATCTCGTACGAGCCACATCTGGCCATCTCGTTATTATCTTGCGGAGATACTTATTTTATTTGAGTTATAGTTCATAAGGCTATGTGACTTTCATTGAGCGTTGTCAGTCTTAAGTCCGGTGGGAATTAAATATTATGGACACAAAATATTACTATGTGGCTGGGAATTGTAAATTATTAAATAATTCCTAATAAAACCACATAAATCAGGGTATAATTGGTAGGTTAACGTCAATCGATAGTTTTTACTATCAGGAAATCGATCAAAGTCGATCATGTCAACATTCAACGATCGATGGATTGGTGTGATAACACCCTTAGGTACGTATTTATTCAAATAACGTTTTGTGACTGACTCGTGACCGTTGTCCGAATAACATCGCTTACCAAAGTATGTTGCCCTGGTACTTAGAAGCACGTTTGTTGCGAAATATTGTTACTATGTTTCGCCAAGATTTGAAACAGACTTAGGACTTAGTTTTGACCACAGCTCCATCCGTATTCTACCGAAAAATATTAACCTCCGCAGTCGGGAAAACAGAAAACTAAAATAAGAATATTGAGCAAATTTAATTTTTATTTAAGAAAAAATATGTTTTTACCTAGTAATCTTTTAAAAATTCTTTCGTGTACGCGTACAGTATACCTAACATACGATGTTCATAATTAGACAACACATACAACACGTCTGCACATCAAGCTACATATACATTTCCCGTATAAACTGTTCTCTCATTGTATACGATTTCCAAACAACGAAAGGTTCAGCTTATATTGGTTTTATATAGCTTGGGATATTAAAATTCTTGTAAACTACCCCTTAAATTATGAAGACTTCATTTAAAATTTTAATGTTTTTTTTTTTCACCTTGTAGAGTAGGTACTACCTACTCGCGGGTACCGCGCTTTCGTCTCAATCGTGAGAAGGCACCATAAAGAGTGGTCTATAACAAGCCGCTTTCAACGAACACGCCATATACCGCTAAAGTTTTCTCATAGAAAACTGGTTGTAATGTTTCATTTTTCTTTTCCTACTGCTTATAAACGGCGCGGCGCGGTGTCCTGCGGTGCGGTGACGTCACTGGTTATTTATTAGCGAAATTTTGTTTGCCTCTGTAGTAAAAAGGTTCTATATCTAGTCAACGAAGTTGTGGGTCGAATACCGAACTAGACCAAAAAGTGTGTTGATATTTATCTATATTTTTTTTAATTTTGTCTTTCTGGATATTGGATCTATGAATACGAGACATTTTTGTTAGTGTTTTTCCTATGATCGCAATTAGGTATAATAATATGATGTCCATTGTTACGCGTGTTTGCTTAATAACAGCGATTTCAAAAAGTTTTTATATACTCAGAGAATCTTACTTGCAGTTCGTAATTCGGAATTGTGCCTGATGAATGGCAATACACTCGCCCTCTATTACGTATGGGACTTAAGCATAGCTGCCGAAAAGTGGGTATCATTTACCTCTGCCTACACCTTTGGATAATACAGGCATGGCACTATGTTGTTAGTCAACTCAGGTCGCACTTTTGTAATATCATTATAGTACTGCACACGATTAAAAATTTAACTTACCTAATTAAATAAAGATTTCTTATCCACAACACCTAATAGTTATCTACCTAAATACTGATTTTCTAATTATTCGGAATAGACATTAACAATTTGGTAGCGATATCGTAAAGCACTTATCATAATTCACATCTAAGAAACCAAGTAGAGTGTAAAATTCCCGCAGAAGAACGTTTTATCTCATAATTATCGGGCGGTTCGTGGAAAACTGCGCAAATTGCGACTCAGCTCTGACAAGACGAGTTGCCTCTACTCGTTTAGCGGCGAAACATTAACTTTCTTCTATATGACACTCAAATTTGCTATTCTTAGCTTTAGTACAGTAGAAGATTAACGAAATTACCATCGTCTTATTTTCCCGAAAAATGCATGTATGTAATGTGTAAATTATGTCGGTAAGATTAAATCGCTAATCGCTAAATGCTGTGTGTTTCACCCTTTATTTGTGTTCCGACTGTTCCGAGAACACGCGTGGACTGCGTTCTTTATCACACATACATACACATGTTGGTATACTAAATTAGACCTTATAGCATTCACATAGATTTGATTTTCATTAAGTTTCTGTGCGCCTGGTGTTTACGAGCACAAGCCATAGACAATAATTAAAAACCTTTTTGCCGTCGCCTCTTCGTGACAGCTTTTTGGTGTTGCTATTGCACACACAAACAATTTCCTTCAGGATTTACCGACTTGTGCCGACCTCTCATTCAAAAACAGGCTGCATTTACATTACGTTTGCTATCTCTTTTTGTTTAGTTTAATTTCGAAATATAGTTCTACTCACTCATACTCTTTGATAGTCTTCAATATTGTAGATCTATGGTGCAACCTTAGACATACGTTTGTAATACCACAGTCTATATAGTTACACTATTTTAGACCTTATTCCATTTCTGTAGAGATGGTTTTCTTGTTGTGTCTGTGCGCCTGGTGTCCATCAGTGCAAGCGCGTGCAGCGGGCCGTAATAATGCGCGCCGCCCGCGCCGACCCTACCCATTGTATGGAGATCAGGATTACATAGATGAGTGGAGTTGTAGAAATACCATTTGCCATACAAGTATTTCCCTAATTAGTGTATGTACTCTTATTAGAAATTCATTATAAGCCGAATTCAAAAATTACTAATATTCGAAGGTTCAATTTTATTTTGATGTTAGTCAAATACTACTTACCGCCTTGTTGGTTTGTTTAAATCCCTAAAAAAGCAGCAGCTCGAAATAGGGAATTTTGCCCGATGAACTGTAAAAGGCTCGCCCACTTTTACGATCCATTGCGATAGCCAGTGACATGTAAGGATATTCTAATTTTTCGCGTAAAATAAGCGTGATCGTTATACTTATTGTTACTTTTATTTATGTCTATTCTGGGCCCCTATTCTCGCACATTAGACACTTTATCTCTAATAGTCATACGTCTAAAATAATTAAGGATTCCATTAGTTCTCTGTCATTTTTTCGACATTCAAACTTTTAAATTTAACTTTAATAGACAAATGTCGAAAAAATATCAGAAACCTAATGAAATTCTTTTTTACGTCTATTAGAGATGAATGTCAAAATCGCCAGAATCAGGGCCCCAAACGTTTATATTGAATGCAACATTTGTCGAAAAAAATGGAGACTGGCGATTGGAAACTCATTTTCATATTCTCAGAATGTCGCGTAGAGATAAGTCTAACACTCAACGCACGCAACGCAATGAGTAGTCTTATAGCAATCCACATCATTTATTTTACTTCAAACCTTTTTAGTGTTCCACTGCTGGGTGCAAGTCTTCTCTCAACTTGTTACGAGTCGAGAGAGTTTGGCTAAGTGCGGGTTCGTGGATGTCACGTCCTAGAGTGATTAGTTTTTCGACATGCCGGTTTCCCCACAACGTTTTCTTCACCGATATTGAGTAGCGGCTATGAAATTATTCACATAAAGATGCGTGGGCTAGACAGAGAATCGAACCCGGGACCTTATATTTCAAAGGCAAAGCCGATACCGCGGCGCCACCTCAGCTCGAGGTCCTGCACTTTATGTCTATGTGTTATTTAAATTCTCCACTGAGGCAAATAGATATTAGGCATAAAAGTTACCAATTCTAATAGTCTACACACCCGTATTCTTCTATGGTAATAGGTTACGTTACGTTAAAGTGATGACGGCATAGCAACGGAATGAATGCTATTTTTTAATAATTTTAAATGCCCACAAGTTACAGTAGCATAGCATGTTACAGGCATAGCATGTTTTTTATCGCTGTTGTTAGCAACAAACTTTAGATGGGAATGACAATGTACAATGTACCAAAGTCCCTAAATAAAATAAAGAGAAAAAAAAAATTTTTTGAACGGATATTATCGCGGTTTATTATAGATTTAAGATCCCGACATTTTAAAGTATTTTCAGACTTCATGTTCACGGGTGGACTGAGGTATTTGACGTGCAAAAATATTAATCACAATTATTACTGGCTACCTCCAAACATTTATATTCAAGTTGCGTTCCGATTTAAGTAAACTGAGCTAAAAAGTAGAAAAATCCGTTTAAAAGTAGTTTTATTTCAATGTGTGATATTCTTGTAAATCTAAGACAATACTAAACTAACTTTTATTATTCATGCAGATAAACACCAATTTCTAATTAAATAAAGGTATGATGTTAATAGCAAGTAAGTCATACGTAGAGTATTATATTATCTGTGGTTATACATTAATCTTGAAACCTCTCAATCATCATTATAGATACCGTACAGCGGCGAAGGTTAGAAACTTGAAAAAGGGAAGACGGAGCAATTAAATGACAAGTGTTTCTTGGTTACCTATGCGGGTTGGTGGATGTCACATATCCTCGAATGATTAGTTCTTAGATGTGCCGGTTTCCTCACGATGTTTTCCTTCACCGATCCGATCAAATCCATTAGTTTTTAATCGACATTCGCCTTTTTTTCGACGTATATCGAGTTCGAGATAAATATAAACCATATAAAACCATATAAATCATTTATTTTGTTACACACTATAGGTACAATCACAGAAATCACACAAAAATATTGATCACAGTTTTAGCATGCAACACGGAATCCAACTCAGCAATTGCTGTACTAGCGCACAGCACTGATGTTCAGCTGGCCCCGGACATTAATTGTGACAACAACAATATAATTATGTACGCACCAGAAACTCAAACCATAAATGTGGACTCTTTTAGTTCATTTTTATCTGCTGTTTGTTTGCTTGACACCACTTAAGCTTATCCTTAAAATTATTTAATGATTCACACATTTTGTTATATACATAACCAGCGCGAGGTTTATTATGTAGAACCCAGTACTGAAACCAAAAACGAGCCTCACTATGGGCTGACTTAACATGTTTATTCCAGCCACATATATACTTATTTTTATTGTTTGATAATTTCCTTTTAGAACTATAATATCGCAGCCTCAAACTTCAAACAACAACAACTAAATGTCTAAAGCGCGACAATTCCTGATTCCATTCGAGCTAAAACCATAGATTTAATAATTATGGCAAAATTATCTGAACGCACGGTACCTGGCCCAATATAGGTACTTATATGCTAACACTGTGTTGAATGAATAATAGGTAGGTACAGTTCATTAACATGTATTAGTAAATCTTAGTGACGGTTCTAACCAAGTTCTAGACAAAACAACTGGCCAGACATAACATTGATTGTAGACATTACAAGTGCCAACATTATAGTTAACATACCTATGTAACTAACGTTTTTCTATACTTTTAAACCGACTTAAAAATTAGAATGTTTTTTAATTTACTTGTACCAAAACCCAAGCAAAATCAACTCAGATTTCAAGACACTGTGAGCTCAGTTTGCTTAAATCGGAACGCAACTTAAATAATAATGTTTGTAGGTAGTCAGTAATAATTGTGTTTAATATTTTTGTACGTCAAATATCTCAGTCTACCCGTGAACATGAAGTCTGAAAACACTTTGAAACGTCCGGATCTAAAATCTAAAATAAACCGCGATAAAATCCTTTAAAAAGTAGTTTTATTTCAATGTGTGATATTCGCGTAAATCTAAGACAATACTAAGGTTATTTAATTCAAACTGTAAGTATGTACATAAGTAAAATTGTCAGAATTACGCCGAATTCGTAAAATGACGACCGTCTAAATAGGCTTCGAAACATATATGCCAAGTTATGTAAGTGAATGTATGTATGTATGTATGTTTGTTGGTCTCGTTTTTTTTTCTAAAACTAACATTTGAATTGCAATTATTCTCTTTTTGCTAAATGCGACACCTGTGCCCAGCAGGTAGGATACTAAAATAAGGGTTGAACTGAATAATTACTCAGGAATGAAAAGGGTATCATGATGATCAAGGAAAGTCGACAAACAATGACACTGTCTTATAAATTTCAGTTCGGTCGTTTTTGAGATAAATGTGTAAATATAAGATTTTAGTTCAATGATATCACATTAAGGGTGTGGTTTCTGAGGTTTTCGGGGGAGCAGATTACAAATTTGATATCTATTTTAGGATCCAAGGTTACAAGGGTAGAGATTATGAACTCCAATTTCGTTTGTATTGTTAGAATTGAACTTAAGACGGTAAGTAATATTTTTAAATTTGAGGCTGGTGCCGCTTTTTTCCCCCTTTCTTCTTATTTCTTTGAATTGAATTTTATTAAGTGTATAAGTCATTATTATCTTTATTTCGACCTTTCTGAAGTCGGATTAATTTTTGTTTACATAACAAGGGTTGTTTTAATATAAAAGCGAACTAGTAGCCTATACATATACAGAGTAGCGATACATTTTGTGCTAGAGCTATCTTCTAGGAAGTCCCTGGCCCTTGAAATGTAACAGCTGGTGAAGCCTGCTTAATCAGTATCTACCATAACAAACATTGTAATATGAACACTTGCTTAACACTGTGTATAGAAGATTTTATGAATTAGGATCCCAAAACTCCTCTATATTGAACAGAACTGAAGCAGAAATTAGTAATTAGGTACACAAATGTCTATTTTGGCCGGTCCAGTGATCGTGAGTTCTCAACCTGGGGTTGCTTCACAAGGCTCACGACCCACATATTGAGGCTTCTATTGATTGACTTAAAAATATTCTGTTTCGCTGTTTCCATACTTCCTTCGTCATTATCATTACACCCTTTTTGCACTAATCTCTTATTATTACTGGGGCCTTGAAAAAGTCCGGTATCAAAAATTACGTTGCAGATTTCTATCTATTATATCTAAGCATTGACAGTCAAAATCGAACAGTCTTAACCCAACACAACCAATTTATGTATTAACTTCAGTTTTTCGGTGAGAAGGTGGCAGTGGAATGAGCATGAGTGGTTAGAAACCTTATAGAAGCAACAATTCTGACCCACCCTCAGTTAAGTAAAGTTAGTAACAAACAATCTAAGCCTAACAAAACCTATTCATGTCTAGACTTCAGTCTCATTACAGATCTATGACGTCAATATAAATATGGTACACAATTTCCCACTTAGCTCTGCATGAATGTTATCGGTCATATAAGCACCAACCGTCACTAATTGACAACAAGCAAGCATTTAAAAACTATTCTGGTTAATGAAGGACACGCACAGTTAGGTACCTACATAACTCACTAAATTTCAGGACAAATTTGTTAAGATTATTTTTTCTCCTTTGTTTTTTAAACTCGTTGAACAAAACTAAACTTTATTTATATCCGAATAAAACACATAATCCCAATGCTTATCACGTAGTTTGGATCACCTGATCACCGAGCAGCCGCAGTTTTGCGTACGATTTTCCAAGGGTTATAAAAAAATCAAGAGAGCTCGACAACATTTAAACTCTTGACTTATTTGATAACAAATAAGGTTCATTTTCAAATGGAAGAGGAAGGAGGCTCGTAAATACGGATGGGTGGTTTTGCCCTGTGCTAGTGCGCATGCGTGGTGAACCTGAGGCACCTGCAAGAGTGAGAGCGTTTCAAAGTTAGTTCTTGGTTCAGTCAGTTTCTAAGAGAGGAGGGGTATATACGTCTGTTTGAAGTACGAAATGGCGGAACTTTCCAGAATAAAAAGGTTTCAGCCAATAACAAGAAGGACTTTTTTCTTTTAAGACTGTTGAGAGTCCCATGTTATATAATTACAGTCGGTGGGCTAATGCTGCCGTACTTAATATAGAAAAGGGAAATCCTAGCGATTTAGTTAAAGTCGGAAACCGTGCGAATTGATGTCTTTAAAAAAAATAACAAACTTTGGAAATAAATGTACCTATCGGTGAGCTCATGGGGCCGCGGTCACCAGATACACCTCATTACCTTTCTATCTCGATGGGAAACAAAATTATAACAGCACCTCCTTAATCACAAATATTCACAAAATGTTTGGATGGAAATGGATTCTTTTTAGTGCGCATTAATTCGGTTTGCACACACCACATGCTCGTTCAATCGACCTCATAGACATTCTCCCCTGATGTAACAATGACAGATGTATCACAGACAAGCAACCTGAGTGACGTTGATCTCTTGTAAGTTTGATAACTGACAGATCTTATACTATAAAAGTGACTGAAGTGACACCCGACCGTCTGTTCCGGCAACAGCTTGCTATCTAAATATAAAGAAAACTGACTGACTGACTGACTGACCGACAGAGCCCAAACCGCTGGGTCTGGAGACTCCAAATTTGGCACATAGGTTCCATATGGAGTCTAGGGGTGCACTAAGAAAGTATTTTTCAAAATTCAACCTTTAAGGGGGTGAAACGGGGTTCCACCAATAACAAATAAAAAAATATAATAAAGGGTTCTTATAGATCTGTCACTAGGCTAATTTTTATCCTAACACCACGCGGGCGTAGCCGCGGGCGGAAGCTAGTGTTTCTATAAACGTAACCTACCAGTGGCGAAGGGTGGAAGTCTGAAAAAGGAAGCCGGAGCCAAAAAGCTCTTACTTAGGAAAATAATACCTCTTCACTACCGTCACCGATCGTTCTTACACTTGATGTTGTACTTATTTTTGTTGCTATTTAAAATCTTTCGGCGTTATATATTATATTATTAAGTACATGTGAACGCCCATCCCCATCGGCTTCCCTCTAGGAAATGGTCAATCCATTTCCTAGAGGGAAGCCGATGGGAATCAGCTTGTATGGACTCTTCGCCACTGGTACCTGATACCTACTTAAACATAGGAGTATCACTTCAACCCTTTATAGTGTCTCACTGCTGAGCACCGGTCTTCTCTCAACTATCTTATGAGTTGAGAGAGTTTAGGCCTCAATCCACACACGCTGGCCAAGTGCGGGTTGGTGGATGTCACATGTCCTCGAATAATTAGTTCTTAGACATGCCGGTTTCCTCACGATGATTTCCTTCACCGATATTGAGCAGCGGAGACGAAACAATTCACACAAAGATGACCTTATTTTTCTAAGGCGAGGCCCGTACCGCTGCTCCACCGCTGCTCTAGACATAGGAGTATAATAATTATAAACTCTTTCCCTTAAACTAGGTCTGGCGTGTATCTTAAGAGACAGGGTTCATAGGTCTAATGGACAATCGGCCTTTAGATGTCTGTATGTTATGATTGTAAACAGTTACGCAACGCTGTTCGATGTTTTTCATTGTGAAACTGTTCATTCATAGGTACGTTTGATTTATGAAAACAATAAATTATTCAACTAGGTCAGTTCGTAGAGGGCAAGATGCGACAATTATTGTACAAAACAAATATCGATGGTCCCAATCAAGAAAGTAATATCTACAAAATGACCACATTTCAGTAGTGCAGTTTGAAGTTAGTTTTTATAGTAGAATTCATTCTTGCGAATACATTTATGTAAAAAAGTGAAAATCGACAAAATGAAACTATCGACTATCTTAATTGGGACCATCGAATGTATGATAAAGATTGGTCCTCGTATTTGTAGGCAGAGGTTAATGCCACGTTGCGATTGCTCAATTTCCGGATCCTAATATTTTTTTAAGGTATATTAGGTGAAAATTTCCACACTTGGCTATACATATCAAGCTATAAAGTTCCAGTATAAGGTGATCTTGCATTGTATAGGATTTCCGCACAACGTGAGGTCAGGTTATATTGGTTTATAATCGATTTCAAGAGGAGGTTTTCAATTCGATAGGTATATATTTTGTTTACGCATAGCTTGATGCGTAGCCGCCACTTTTACTGTACGAACTGGTATCTCTGTTTCTTGGTACTTAGAACGGATAAACTAATTAAAAACATTTTTTTTGTAAATACATATCATAGTTAAATTACACCCAGACATAAAACAAACAATCGTGATTATCACACGAAAATTTGTGCTGGGTGGGAATCGAACCCACGACCTTCGGTTTAGCAGTCAGGGTCACTAACCACAGTAACCACTACGCCGGCCAGCCGGTACTCAACACAACGGTATGTAAGTACGCGCAATGCTGCTGGTCCGATGGGTGGGTCGCTCGCAATAACACTATTATTTTGACCGACTAAATTAAACGAAGTTTACTTCTCTGGTAATCAGGTAAAAACAAACCAAAAATCGTTACTATAGTTCAGATAATGTTAAATAATATTGCGTGTTTCAGTAGCCAATAGCACCTGGTCATGCATGCACAAACTGGTGAGGTCTAAACCAGTTAGTTTTATCGCCTCCTACTCCTATAAAAAAAGTTGTCATGTTTTTCAACTGCTCTCGCCAAGATTTGAGAAATTCCTACCAATTTATAGTACATCGGATTTATTATTTATTTATTTATATCATCACATGAGTATATACCTACTTATGTATAAAATATGTCCCACAAAACCAGATAAGTGGTTCGACTGTGGGAGCTAGTCTCCGTACAGTTTACAGCTAAACTAGGTACCTAGTACATATATAATTTACATTACATGGACTCCGGGTAATTTTTTTTAAGCTTTTTCTTATAATGGTATAGGTATATGGTTTTATGGTTCTTAAATTAACTTGATAATTATTCTAGCTACAAGAATCATTATCAAGTTATACATTAAGCATTTGTTTTAACAACTGTTCACATTTTAAGTAGTTTTGTAAACTACTTGATTGAGAGACAGCTGTCAGGGCTATTAGTAGTGGTATTTTTCTTCTAGTGCCTCTTCACTACTGGAGGTTGGCCATGAGCTCTTCAAAACCCTTCCTCTCTAGTGCACATTGGAATAGTAGTTCTGCGCTGGCTACTACTCCTGTCCACAGCGCGGCGTTTGCCCATTACCTTGCCCATCATGATCAGTTTAAGAAGTTAATAACTTGAGTAGTAGTGATGAATAAAGGAATTCTGCCCCAATCCAGATTTAAAAAAAATGTACCTAAATATATTATGTATTTCAAGACTGTCTCACTGACTATGTCAAGTAACTGCCAACAGTACATGATTGATGCAATGTTTTTTTGAAAATAGATATATTATGGCTTCAAGTCAGCCACAAAGTTCTATCTTTGATCTGTACCTTCTCCAGAGAACTTGCTTCCATTATTGTTTTCTGCAGACTACTTCGCTTTTGATTATTATGTTTAACCTACTTCTTCGAATTGCAGAATAGTCAGATTATGAAACATATAATGCAATATCAGCTGAATTTGATACCGTTGTTAATGAATGGATAAGTGATACACGTGATATGTTAGATCCAATTACCTATAACAATAGTGAAGACGACGCAAGGCCTTTCCACCCACCCACATACACTCCGTTCACAATTATTTTGCCTTCAGCCCCTTTGTTTTTTGCTCTACAAATACCTCTAATATATTTCTAAGCTTATCAAACATATTTAATAATATCTACCATCTCTTCAGCTAAACGGTACCCTCCCCAAATGAGTATAATACGTACTTCGGTTTTTTAAATTACATTTACCGATCCACGACTACATTTATCTGTTTGCTGCTGTTGTCGAATTTGCGGTAGACACCTCTGACAGTAATTTCTGCTGTCAAATACGCAAATTAGCAGTCAGCAGTTTCAAGACAGGAGTTCTAGATTACATTGATCAATTCTATCATCGTTTGTCAATTATTATCACAAGAGGAAATCAATCTAATCTTATGTACTTATACGATACGTGATTGTACCGCGCATCAAAATTTGTTATGATCACTGTGTCTCTACTCATCTCTTTCTACTTATCCCTGAGTGATAGGGATAGATACAGTTTGCAACAAGTTTTCTTTAGGGATAAATCCCAACAGACTTATTTAATACGTGACCACATGGATCATCTATTCAGACGGTTCCCACACTTCAAGCATACCTATTGAATCAAGAAGAATACCTTTATATATTTTCTTCGTAAAGTCAGCTGGAGCCGATCACTCAGTCCTATCAAGATGTATGACATACAGATTTCACCAACTGACGCCATCACTGAGCTACCAGGCTACTATACTACTGGGGAGGTGAAAAGATTCTCTAATCATTGTTAATCCCAATCAGTAAATAAACTACGAATACCAGTGAGCATTGGTGTAATAGTAAAAACGAACTCCTCAACACATCTGTACTCCTACTAATATTAGCTACCTTTCATTAAAGAAGATTTCATTCAGGTAGGTATTACCTGCGAGACATAATGGTTATAAAAAGATTCAAAGGATTAGATTCGAGTACGAGCCAGGTGATGAAACACAAAGACCAGAAAATTGTATAACAACTTAACACGATCAACAGCTGTGCTGCTATTGAAAGAGGCTGCTGTGCTGAGACTAAAAAATGCAACGGCACCTCCCAGTCTGTAACTAGCTAAAATTGTTTATGATTACGATTAGACAAATATCTTTTGAAAACCATAAAATCTAATCTATATTTTCTTTTTTGTTTACAGGTAAGGCGACTTCGGTTGCTTATTAAAACTACCTATGAGCTAATATTTCCGTAAGTAAGATGATACTTTTGAATCATTGCAGTTTAATAAAAAATTAAGTAAGTAGGTCCGCATCAATATTGCTGTGACACGCAAAATGGCGACGGGATCGTCAATTGTTTTTTAATTGTTCCAAGTTCCATTCAACGACGGCGGCGCATTGAAATACACTTTCAATTAAACAAACTGAATAGGAAATGCTATACTGTACTTGAAACCATTCTTCAGATCATTACTAAGGACTAGGTATGTGAAGTCAGATAAAAACTGGAATTATATTTAGATACGATTTTTGACGTGCTAAATGTTAGCTAAATTTTCGCGTCGCAAACTCTCCTTTCACCTAATATTAAATGTGACAAATTAATGCCAGTTGGCGGTCTCTTCAAAAGTTAGGGTTGTCTAAGAAAATAAATTGAAAAATATTATTTTATTTTGTTGTTCATTTTTCTAATTGATTTATTAAAAGGTAAACGTCACTATACTATTGCATTGGCTTTATAACGCAGAATTTAAGGTTTTATAAGACCCCTTTCCGGTTCACCAAGAAGCCTTTAGTGGCCAACTGTTAGTGCGGGTTTTCTCTCAACTATCTTGAGTTAGGAAAGTTTAGGTCCCTATTCACACAGTCCTCGAAGTCACATTTCCTTGAACGATTAGTTCCTTCACCGATATTGAGCAGCGGCGCTAAATTCACACAAATAATAAGTTTCAAATATTTAAAAAGTCTGTCTTGGTTCCCCAGTCTTAAAGGACCCTATTTTATGACTAAGCTACTGCACTGACTAATACGCAAAATAATGAGTAGCAAGTACTAGAACTACATGACTAACAGAAGGTATAATAAAATTAGAATGAGTCGCAATTGTAAATTTTAATGGGACGTGACGCACAGTGGTCTGAAAATCGAGCTCCCCTTTCGTAGAAAGTCAATGTGGGATATTCATAAAACTAAAATATGGAACGTCTCAGGTATACATTCCTTTAATGCATATTTTAGTATGAATGATTTTAGTTACTCCGCGCCTGAGAAAAAAAATATTTAGTATTTTTTTGTATGGGAGAAATTACATAAAGTACATTTTCTTGCGACTGAATGAAACTGAAAGGCTGGTACTCATACGAGCTATTGCCGCTCTTAAGGCGATTACGTTGACATACCACTCGTGTACCTTTAGGTGCCGCTTCACACGTAGGATTTTTTTGAAATTTCGAATTTTCGGTATTGAATATTTTTTGTTATGCCTTTGGGGTTGTTGTTTTCCTGCGAATTCCTTATGAAAACAACAATTTTTTTTATGGAAACAATCTCTAAATCGCGTAAAAATGTCTGCTGTTTCAAACTAAAGTTCGATACCTGCTTGGCCGTAATGTATGAAACAGTTGTTTTCTTTTCCGTCATTTCAAGGTGGTTTCCATAAAAAAGTTGTTTGTTTTTATGAGTAGAATCACCTCATAACAGGAAAGCAACGACCATAAAGTCACGCTATTTAAAGAAGGAATAAAACACTTATTTAACATTTTTTTCATATTTGAAAATTTAATACGATTAAAAACTGTACAATCAATTGTAAAACAAGTGTTTAAATATTATAACAGTTAAACAGCTAAAACTAATTTATTTATTTTTAAATTTAATCGAATAATTTAGAAAACTTCATTTGGCTAGTATGTACATTCCTCAAAATACTTACGTCTAAACCCTAGCCTTTGTTTGTTTAGTACTGAAAATCGTTATTTCTCTAGTATTAGAACATAAAATAATAATAACATCTATAACTAGAAAAAAACTGAATCAAAGAATACAAAAAGCTTCATTTGGTTAGTATTTACTTACATTCTTCAAAATACGTCTATATTCTCTTTGCTTGTTTAATACCAAAAATTCTTATTTATCTAGTCTTAACATTAAAATAAATAAAAATAATAATAACGTCGATATGTATAAAATACGCATTAACAATTATCATCAAAATCTTCTAATTCTGAATCCAGCATTGCGACACTAACATCAACAAACTCAATATTTTCTTTGTCCACACTTGTATTGTCTTCATTAATGAGAAGTGTTTTCATGTCATCAGAGACAGCTGTTCTGATTGACTTTCTGTGTACAGGTCTTATGCTGGATAGGTACGGATCTGACGATACAAGGAGTCCATTAAAAATATCTTCATTTGTTGCTCTACGACAAAACTTCCGCGAATGATGTTCTCGGATTTTTTTGAAGTCTTTATTCCTGGCTTCCGATGCCTCTTCTGATAATTTGCCAATGGGGGTAATGTTGAAATGCCTGATAATTTCAGCACCATGCAGTAAAAGTTTGTGAACACTTGACGGCATATAATACCAACCATAGTGTTCCACATATCTTTCTGCAGTAAGGCGCGCAAAATTTGCAAACGCTTCAACATTAACGGGCTCCCCACATGCTATCACTCCTAGAATTGTGGCAAATCTATGGATTATAGTGGAATCTAATCCAGTGATGGCTGCCGTTTTTACAGGATCACTAAAAAATTTTCGGGCTGTATTGCCATCATTTGTAGTGCCTGCACCTGAAACAAAAACCAAAAACTTCACCATTTTGAGCAGAAACAACGTATTTGGTAAGTAACGTTCTCAAAATCATTCAAATCAACTCGTTGCACTTCAAGACTCACCTTGTTTGACGATATCTACTAAGAGGCCCATTTCATCACGAAACTTCTGCTGGATGATTTGCTTTCTTGCCTTCAATAACTCTTTGCTGTCTGCATCCCTAGCTTGCCATGTTTTGAAATCAAGTCTGTAGGAAATGTGAAGCAAACATTCCATACACCTAATCCAAGCATGGAGAGTAGACAAACCATATTGGTATATTTCCGTTGACACTGGTTTTCTGGAAAACAAATAAATAATATATTTAAAAATAGGTATTCATGATTATCAGCCAAGAAAATTATAAAAGTATTCAAAACTTACTCTGAGATCACATGTAATTTATTCATTTCAGATGGGGTTGCTTTACATATGTCACAAGTTTGGGTTGATGTTTCTGATAATTTAGAAACTATTTTACCATCTATCATAGTCATGAGCATTTTAACTTTAACTGTATGATTTCCCATTATAGAAGGCACCAGTGTAGCAATTTCAGCTTCAATCGTGGCTTGTTCTCTCTTGATGTCTAATTTGTTTTCACTTGCAAACTTGAAAAAAAGAGGCCTGCAAAACATTGTCGAAGACGGTTTTGGATTCTCCCATACATTTTCTTCATCACAATCTAATCTTATAGGTACAAAAGAACACATGAAGACGCTGGAATCATCTTCCTCCACCATGCTTTGCTTATACAAACTCTGCCCTGAAGAACCATCAAAGCCCCACTTACACAGAAGTGTTAACTCCTTGCCATCTAAAGTAGAGGGCAAACGTAGATATTTTCCAAGTCTTGACACAGTTTTATCCAAAATTGCTTGAAGTTTAACTCGTGCCCCATTTTCAGAAATGTCTATGCTATCCTTAGGTGGGTAACAGTCCTTTTTCGCTTCTAGGACAGTTGTGTATGAAGGATATAGTGGGATTCCTTCTTCCTTTGCACAAGCTCTCAAAGTAGTATACTGCCACTTCGACAGCTTCAACGAAGTCAAAATACCTAAAGCTTTATCAGCAGAATATATGGGCACATTTTTTTTAGTTTTAAGTATATCTTTTATCTTTGTAGCCTCTTCGGGATTCTCTGTGACTAATTTTATTATGTCTGCTACATCTTTATTTTGCGCCTTCAAGCCAGTTGCATAAGCAAGACTTTCCGATGGATGATTTAAAAGCTCTTCTACTCTCCTTTTCTTCTGTAACGGGCTTAACACCGAAAACTCCTTTCTTTGGTTTCCAAGAGATGTTGAGGTTCCAACACTACAAGTCTGTGGTTGTGCGGATGTTGATGCACCTTCGTTTACGGGAAATTCTGAACTGGAACACTGTGACTGATCTATCGTTACTGAGGAAGTCATCTTTTCCTTGATGACTTCAGGCCATTTGATGTCTTCTTGGAGCCATGCTTCGTACTTTTTAATGAAAGTATGTCGTGTACGATTACATGAGATCCATTTCCTTTTCAATGCACACACATAAGTTTGGCAGAATTGTTTCAAGTCTCTCTTTTCATTTTCTGACAAATCAATACTATTCACAAACACATCAAACAACACATTGGGATCTGAGAAAGAAGTGTTGTTGGCCACAAACATGAAAATATCAAGATTGGTACCAAAACCTTCCATTGCAATAGAAAAATTGAAAGAACAGAAAAATTAAAGTTTACGCGCACAAGTGCTAAACGTTACTGACAGAGTCCATGCCAAACATTCTATTTATGTATAACTCTCTCACCGACCCTCATTAAGGGTCGGTACAAATTAACACGTAATAAAACTGAACTATTAGTAAAGTAATAAGTGATTCCCGTAATTGATAATGATAACGAACCTCTGTTATCATTAGGTATAGTAAAAATCATTAACACCCTCTTAGCTAATGAGGTTACTATTGTAAAAAGTTATTTGTTAAAATAAGGCAGATATTAGTTGCAGTGCCCTAATTAGTATTCGCAAAAAACGAATTTCTAAAGTTAACTTATATTTTGAGTTAAAGTAATTGAATCTATTATAACAATTATTATAATATTAGGTGCGTATTTATTATAAATATTTAATTCCAAATTCCTTACCAACCTAATTTAAATGCGTCACATACTTAAAATATTCAATGCCGAAAATTCGAAATTTCAAAAAAATCCTACGTGTGAAGCGGCACCTAAAGGTACACGAGTGGTATGTCAACGTAATCGCCTTAAGAGCGGCAATAGCTCGTATGAGTACCAGCCTTTCAGTTTCATTCAGTCGCAAGAAAATGTACTTTATGTAATTTCTCCCATACAAAAAAATACTAAATATTTTTTTTCTCAGGCGCGGAGTAACTAAAATCATTCATACTAAAATATGCATTAAAGGAATGTATACCTGAGACGTTCCATATTTTAGTTTTATGAATATCCCACATTGACTTTCTATGAAAGGGGAGCTCGATTTTCAGACCACTGTGTGACGTGACTAAGGACCCAATGCACTCAAGAGTTATTCGGCTTGCCTTTGACGGATGTTTCAGTTATGTTGGCTAAACTGAAAGCTATTGATGTCATTCTCAGTTTTCAGGTTAGTCAACATATCAGACAGAGATATTTCTAAAGCGAAAAACAAAAGAGCTAATTAAATACAAAAACATAAGCGCTCTTTGCCATAGCTAACGTCGCAGATTTACAATAGACCTTAAGATATTTCTATTTGATGGCACCTAATAGGAAAATATTACAATTTAAGGAATTAAAAAAACTTCGGAGAAAAACTTCGGAGCAAACTTTTAAACAAAAATATTATCAAAAACCATTAATGCAATCACTGTGTAATTTATTATTGTGAGTTGTAACCGAAGAAGTATAACAAAAAGCTTCAAAATTTATAACCTCATCTTTGCCGATTCAAAAAGTAAAAAATAAGGAGCTGTCAGCATTATTAGTGAAAAACTGTTTACAAATAATAATGTGTATAATCACACTTTTAAGTAACTTTAAGTTAGTAAGACGCACTTAATGTCAAATTCAAATTCAAAATTCAAATTTATTTATTTTGTAAATAACATGTACATTTATGGTGGTACAAATTATAGTAAGTGCCTCTATATTCTGCCACTTATGTAGCAATACAAAAATAATCACAATTTTTTAAATATATTATTCACAATAAAATAAAAATAGAATAGTTATAGTATAAAATGTCAAAAATAAAATGTCAAAAATAAAATGTCCATTATAAAATTACAGAAGTAGTCAGAGTTGTGAAAAGCCCTAGGTCATGGCTATGAAACTCCCGAACAATACATTTTTTTTTAGTTGAAAACAAAACATGAAATAGATTTTGCTATACTTATATTTCTTTTGGAGTTAGGTTGATATTAGTAGCGATCTTATATTATTCATTCTGATATTTAATTAAACATGCACAAAAAATCATAAGAGCCACAATAAAGAAAATTATTGTATTTACCTTACTCAAAAGTTCAGAACATGGGACTGTTGTTTTTATTAAATTACTAGGAGAGCAGGAAATCGTGGTAGGTAGATATTTTTATGCATGAGTTAATACTAGAACAAGCTCAGTTTCCGTTGGACGCAGTGAGAATGCAAATGAGCGTGGGGTAGCCTCGGCCGCGGTTACAACATATTATGTATTTAAATATGTAGGTACTTACTATGTAAAGTATATTACATTACATTGTACTTAGTACAGATCTTTGTGTTACATGTTAAATTCTGTAAATAATGTATTTGTCTAAGAAACCACAGCTCTATGGGTTTGGCAAAACTTGCTAAGCTACTGGAAAATGTAAGATTTTTTTTTAATTGTCACAAACTCAACTTCGGCGCAACATTCCCATTTCCACAGATTTTTATTTAAAAATTCTCTTTATTGTAAGATTTGAGAGTGAAGTTACTTAGTATTGTCTAAGATTTATGCGAATATCACACATTGAAATAAAACTACTTTTTAACGGATTTTATCGCGGTTTATTTTAAATTTTAGATCTCGACGTTTCAAAGTCTTCCAGACTTCTTGTTCACGGGTGGAGTAAAGTTACTACTACCAAGTTTTCCCCTAAAATTGCACTTGCCATTGCTTAATTTGTATGCGGCGAACATAAACGACAGGTGTACATTAATAAGCGAGTCAGTGCCGTAGTGATGTTGTAAACGTGTTCGTTATTAATCGATACTCGATCATTATAATCGGACATTACAGTATCGAATAGCAGGTGAAGAAAGTACGTAGTGGTATTAAATCGAATTTATATTGCATATCGCAAAATGTTCCACTCATTTAAATTAATAAAGCAAAAACCTATAATAGCATAATTTGCACAATTTTATTGAGTTTTATTAAGTATAGTAATATATATTAATATACTTTCAATATAAATTAATATTCTTTCTCTTAATAATAGTTGGTGTTCTAAGGTATTGTAAGTAGACAGATTTAATGGCTATTAGTTACAGAAATAACTGAATAGATAAGAATGAAATTCGCACAAACTAGAATACAATCGATTTTCCAATAAATTTAAGTAGAATTTCGCGCAGTAGTAATTAGGCCACATACAGAGATCCTACACCTTACAGAATACACGCAGAGTAATAACTTTTGCTAGTGTTCCTGAGTGTGAGTAAAGTAGTCTGGGCAACGCGCGAGTAATGCCTCTGGTATTGTGAGCGTTCATGCGCTACGGTGACAGCTTACCATTGAGACGATTTAGTAGTATAAAAATACCTGATATATTAATACCTGGAAAGAAACTAATTTAGTTACAGCTTAGCACATTTACTGGGTAGGCGCACTCCATCGTAGACCACATCATCGCTTAAGAATAGGCAAGTTGTGGTCAAGCGAGAGTCTATTATAGAATAAAATAATCTGTAATTAAAACAAACCTTTACATGCCAGTGCTTATAAATTCTTGAAACGTGTCGGATGATATTGTGATACCAAGTAATGGACACTAGTAGTAAACTGGGGCGAGTAGATACATAAAAAATGCAGACGTCATCGATCTCCTGACCTCGATATTGTTGCACCAACTTGTAGCACAACACTGTGTGGTTACAGGCATTATATTATTGTTAGACGTTAGTTAAAGTATTTGAGGTAGATTAAAATTTTGGCAGTAGATACATTTTTAATTCCGGTATTGTTTTAGTCTGCTTTGTAAGGTGTTTCGGACCACATAGTCTCTAAAAGTACTTAAACGATTTTGGTGATGTTTCTTGAAAATAATCAAAGGTTCTCAGAGGACTTTGCTAAAATAAATGCAGTCATAGCTCTTCACGTCAACCCTTTTTGCGTCCCACTGCTGGGCACGGGTCTCCTCTCAACTTTCTTACGAGTTAAGACAGCTTAGGCCTTAATCCACACACGCTGGCCAAGTGCGGGTTGGTGGATGTCACATGTCGTCGAATGATTAGTTCTTAGACATGCCGGTTTCCTCACGATATTTTCCTTTACTGATATTGAGCAGCGGTGTTAAAACAATTCACACAAAGATGTGTGGGCACGATCAGGATTCGAACCCGCGATCTTATATTTCTAAGGCGAGGCCCGTACCGTTGCGCCACCGCTGCTGTAGTCATAGCTCTTATTTCGGTATAATTAATCATATTTTGTGCTCACTATTTACCCGCGCTCTCCAGTGAAACAAATGACAGGAACATATTCTACCAGGCAACTAGGAATTTTCAGAAGTAATTCATTCATTATATTCAACACTGGTATGTCAAACAACAAACAATCGTGCTGCAGTGATGGTGACAGCTGATCTATCTCGAGTCTGACCGTCAACAATCGAATTAACATCGAGACGCGACTCGGCAATATCGCTTTGATCTGCTACGAAACGCACTTAACCGTTTAGCACCGTTTATTTGACTAAAGCCGAGATGTATTTCGATTGGTAGAAACTCCTAACTTGATGATTTCAATATTTAAAACATTGCAAATGTTACCACAAAATTGCAACGTCAAATAAAATTCCAAGAAATAACTTCTTACAGAATCCTTGTCCCCTAACCAGGAGTAGGTATTGGACTTGGGGTCCCGAGGATCAGCGCACCTGGTTAGTAACTGATTATGATGAACTTTTATGCTCTCCTCTGTTTCATCGTGCAACTTGAGAATTCTTCAGCCGTGGCAGTGGTATCTTACTGTACTATAAAATACAGGTATAGCATGGCTTGACATGTCTAACAACTAGCCTTCGAGGACATGTGACATCCACCATTCCGTACCTGGCAAGATAGGAATCAAAATTTAAACCCTCGAAAGAACACTCATCCCCAGTTTTGGACAAACATTGAATGATTGTTACTTTTCAGCTTGTTCTACTGTTACAACCTATCCATTTTGGCAACGTAAAAGATTTGAAAAAAGGAAATCTTGAGCAAAAAGTAAGTAAGTAAGAGTAAAATATGACACTTAAACGTAACTCAGACAACAACAGAATTCCTATAGAATCAGAAAATGGATAGGAACAACACGTCACGTAACGTTTATCAGTTATCAAGTGTCGAGTTCTCAGAACCGCCTACCTCCAACATGCCCCAGGTAGCGCCTGCTAGCGACAAAAAATACAAGAGCCGTGTATTGCGTATCGAATATCGATAATATTTTATCGAAATCTTTTTCTACTAGTTCTCAGGCCACGTGTGAATTTTCAAGGAAGTTTTCGGAAATCACTTTTTACTGATTTTGACAGAAGCAAACGCCACAATTTCTGTATTTAAATAATTATTAGTGCAGGTAGACCTTCAATTAATATATAACAAGTGAAATGCGCTAGATTAGGTATTAGTATATTTTGTTACAATGATTCTCTGTAAACAATTTAGTTTATGGTATCAAAAAATTTCAAACCATATGTTTCTATAAAACTTTTATATGTCTACTATTTGTGAAAGCTCAGTAAAATTACAAATGAATTGTTTCAATCTGCACATAAAGCTTTAGACCCGTAGGTATACTATTTAATTTCGTATAGCCAGAGATCAGTGATCGCATATTTTCAAACCGGTTCGAATTCTCAGGTATCCGGTCATACCGGTACCGGTAAGTAAGAAATATTGAATGATCCGAACCAGTTTTTGCATACGATCGCCGTAAATCAGATCAGTTTTTATTATTACCGTAATCTGTTATCGATCAATTAAATCGATGTGTTACGTGCCGGTTGGTGTTATTGACATATTGTTATTTTATTATAATTATTATGTAGGTAACCGAATTCACCCTGATAAAGCTCAAATTTTGTTATATGTATAAAAAAATATATAAAAATAATATTCTGCACGGAATCCGTTCAATAGACAGAATACGCGTCCTACAGATCTTACTTATTTTTTTCGGTTTGCACATCAAGGGTTTAGAAGTCAAGTAATTGGTCAGGGAGCTGTCCAATTAACACCACAAGCGACATGAGCAGCGACTCCAAAGAGGTTGTCTATTTATAAGATTTTCTATTTACTTATTTAGAAGTACAATATGTTTTTGTTTAGGATTTTTCGATAAATAGTAAAATGCTGAAATTTGTATTTTAAGTTCTATTTACTAACTAAATGTTGTTATATATTTCTAAAACTTCCAATTAGTCTGCCTTTCTCATCGATAATTTTAATTGGGCTATAAAAACATACGAATAAATTGTACGCCTAACTGGAATTTTATAATCCGCACTTAATTTTGCGCATCAAATTAATTGCACCTGGCCAACCTTACTTCCGGTTCATTAACTTTTACAGAAATAATAAATAACTACAAAATGTAAGTAAAATAAAGGCTGTCTATTATACTATGAATAGGGTAGGTGGGTAAACGTCCAACGACTCGATATTGTTATGATTATCGATAATCGAATACAATTAAATCCTTGCATCCCTAGCTGCCTTTCCACTTCCCATCCCGATAACATTTTTTCTAACTCGAATACGTATTAAATATTTTTTTTTATAAAGGGCTCGAAGGCCGCGTTATCGTGTTGGTCGTTGGTCCTATCCTATCCTAACGTAGGTACTTGCTTATGAATTGAAATTAGGTTTTTATTTCGCATTCACATTAGAATTTCAAAGACTTCACAGGCATATTGAATATGCAATTATTTCTTGGTACTTGAAGAAAAAGGCGTGTACGAGTCATACCATATCCTTAGTTTTTCTTTCTTGTGTGTAGTTATCTACTAGGGAACCATAATAGTATAGTAGGTAGGTAGGTACGTAATACGATAAGGTATTAGAAGAACCCCAGCACTAACTTTAATTAAATTACAACATAAAATTACTTATAAACTTTGTTGAATAAAATAAAGATACTCGGACTTATCATTATAAATTACGCAAATGATTCTAAATTATCGCAAATGAGCAGTATTTTTTAAGCAAGTAACTAAATACACCTAAAATAACTCTTGCTTACTTATGAAGTCTTGGTACTTGTCACTGAAGTATACTCAGTGTTACCGTAATCGGTTGAAAGCCGCAAACACAAATAATTACCGCATGCAGTCACTGATAGTATTATCAGTAGTTCCGGGAAAATGATAAATAACGGTCTTTATAACAACTGACGCACTCAAATTATAACTATGAAATGTACAATAAAACATTGTTTAGCACCGTTTCAATCGCACATACAAACAACTAGCAACTATGTCTGGATGGTTGTTTCTCTTCCAAGCAAAAACTACAGCACTAAATTAAAAAAAAATTGTTAGATTATATTTCAGAATTCTATAAACCATGCGGGCGGAGCCGCAAGCGGTAAATCGTTATTACCTAGTATAGTATTTATCTATTTCATTACGAACATTTAGTTTGTTCACGGCTCTACCGTAAGTTGTTTAATATCTGCTATAAATATCAAATTGTAATTTCAAACACAATGACAATTGTTTTTTGAATAAATAAATGAAATGAAAATGAAATGAAAATGAAAGTTGTGGTTCTTGTAACCCAATCATAGACTAAAATAAGGGTTCATGATAATACTTGGCTTCATAAAAAACTAGCCACTGAGCCCAATCCGCGGCGACTGCGGCTATTTTCATGCATCGACATCTTCATCTATGCCAGCGAATCCTACTATATGCCGACCGTTTAACTCGCGTATTGCCATCTGAGATACAAAGTCATAAAACATTAATTAAATCTCTTAAAGAACTATTTATCCACAGATAAAAGTAATGTAAGACTATTCGTCACTAATATCCGTATCGCTTGAATCATCATCACTGTTTGTGCAGCTTGAGGAGTCTAAATCTTGGCGATAGGCGATACGCGAGTTAAACGGTCGGCCTTTATGATCGTCCTATATCTAGTATGGGGGGTAGTAGAAGGTAGCTAGAAGTTTAAAACGAAAATCATTTATCGCATCCAGACACACAAAATTAAAATCAATACTTAACTGCTCTTCACTGTATTTATTTTTTCGTACGAACAGAGCAGCGTGGGAAAAAGAAATTAAATCGTTTGTAATATCATTCCTATTATACCTATCCATCGAACCAGTTTTCTTTAGAGAGGTCACACCGTTTTCATAAACGTCACCTGTTTAGCAGAGTTATAATACCAAGATAAAAGTTCTTATAAAATTGGTTTATTGCAAGAGTTGTATAATTAACAAAATAGATGCGCACACCGCGCTGTTAGCTTAGTTAGATTCTTAGGTAGGTGTCCACGGGGTGCGGGGTGCGAGCGGCTTGTCCGCCGCCTGCGTTCCTCTTCACGCGCCGCCGTTAGTGCGCGCAACATCCTCCGCCCCCTTGAGAATTTAATTCTCAAGGCTATCCACTATTCCTTCTAGAATACAGAGCTTATGCACGGGGCGCTTGACAACGCCACCCCTGGCAATAACTTCTGCAACTCTTGCGACTCCGTCCGCGCCATGATGAAGTGAAGATATCCTGCCCATTGGCCAACACATAGGCGGTGAAGCTTCCATGATCAGTACAAGGTCTCCAATGTTGAGGGCTCGTTGTTTTAACTGCCATTTAGTTCTTTGTTGAAGAGTTGCTAAGTAGTCTTTAGTCCACCGGTTCCAGAAGTGGTGCCTTAAATTTTCTAAGAGCTGGTACCGGTTCACACTCGTTCGGTGTGTGACAGGCGAAGGTAGTGAGGTCAAAGCTCGACCCACAAGGAAGTGCCCAGGCGTAAGAGGATTTAGATCCGACGGATCGGTTGACATTGCCGTTAGGGGACGCGAATTCATGACTGCCTCTATTTGCGAAAACAGCGTATAGAGTTCTTCAAAAGTTAAGCTACAGTTACCAGATATACGCTTAAGGTGAAACTTTGCCGTTTTAACACCGGCCTCCCAGATACCGCCGAAATGCGGTGCGTATGGAGGAGAGAATTTAAAATAAATACCTTCGTTGCTTGCAAATTCGTAGATAGAATTTTTACACGTTTTAAACAGTCTGCCCAACTCGCCACTGGCGCCTACAAAATTTTTTCCATTGTCACAATAGACAGTGTGTGGCCTTCCGCGACGAGAGATGAACCTGCGCAGGCACAGAATAAATGCGTTGCTACTTAGGTCGCTGACCACTTCTAAGTGTACAGCCTTCGTGCTAAAACATACAAATATACATAAATAACATTTAGAAGTTTTTGCGCCCCGACCCTTTCGGTTTAGAATTAAAAAGGGCCCGGCGAAGTCAGTGCCACAGGTCTCAAATGGCAAGGCTGGAGTAACTCGTGGCTTGGGCAGATTACCCATAATGGGGTTTAAAGGTTTAGCTGTAAATCTTTGACAACGAATACATTTTCGACGAGTAGCTGTGGCTAGTACCTTCCCACCTATTGGCCAGAATTGCTCCCGGATGCTACTCAAAAGTTGCTGAGGACCTGCGTGTAGAAGACGCAAGTGTTCCCTTTCAAAGAGAAGTCGCGTGAATGTGTGGTTTGTATCTAACAAAATTTGATGTTTTTTGTCATACGTGACGAAAGGTGCGTTGTCGATACGACCACCGACACGCAGGACGCCTTCTCTGTCTAGAAAAGGGTTTAAAGAGACTAACCGTGATTTTCGGTTAACTTCGTTAGTAGTTTTTAGAGTGTTAATTTCATCAGCAAATGTCTCAGCTTGGGAGGCTTTAGCGAGGAATATAAGTGATCTGTTCAGTTCAGACAAGGTAAGTTCACCATTTAATTTAGTGTTCGTTTTTCTTATATTATGAATAAACCTCAGTATATAAGCAAATATTCTTTGTAGTTTATAGAGTTTAGAGTATTTATCAAATGGTATTATATTATAAGATTGTATTTTAGTATTTAAAGTTATTTTTGTTTCAGGCAAAGGCATAGGAACGTATTTAGACTGTGGCCACTCCGATTCAGACTTAGAGAGAAAGGACAGACCATGCCACCAAAGAGTGTTACCAGGAAGAAGATGGGGTTGTATACCCCTAGACGCAATATCAGCGGGATTCAAATCAGTAGGTACATGTCGCCATGTATTTTTATCAGTTAATTCATTGATCTGTTCGACCCGATTAGAAATAAAAGTTTTCAGAGTTCTAGATTGTGTATGCAACCAACCTAGAACGATCATAGAATCTGTCCAGAATACTGAACGGGAGATCTTAGTTTTTAGAGAGTTTAGTACCTTTTTATGTAGTTTAGCACCAAGTAAAGCGCCTAACAACTCTAAGCGAGGGATTGTTTCTGTCTTCAAAGGGGCGACTCGAGTTTTGGCACACAGTAGATTAACTGAAACATCACCCAGATTATTAATAGATTTTAAGTACAACGCCGCACTTACGGCATCTTGTGAAGCATCCGTGAAACAATGCACCTCAACATAGATAGGAGATTTACAAATACAATGTCTAGGTATTTGAATATCAGCAAAATATCTATTATCATTATAAAAGTTAATCCAAGCAGTTTTAATGTCTATTGGGACTTCATCATCCCAGTCTAGTTTTAGTAACCACAATTTTTGCAGTATAATTTTGTGGAAAATAGTACAAGCTGACAACAGCCCTAGTGGGTCAAAGATTCTGCAAGAATTTGACAATATCGAGCGTTTAGTTACTTTAGAAATATTATGAGCCTCAACAGAGTAGTGCAGAGTATCAGAATTAGGAGTCCACTTTAACCCTAATACAGAAGACTGTTTACTGAAGTCTTGAGAGTGATTAGTGACAGGAATGTCATCGAGTATGCTAGTACAATTAGTTCGAAGTTTTCGCAACGGAAAACAACCCTCAGAAAGTTTTTGAATAACACCTTTAACAGTAGCCTTCAAGGCCGAAGAAGAGTCAGAACCTGTATTTAGGTCATCTACGTAGAAATCATGTTTTATAGTATCAGCAACAGCTGTATCTGTACACTCGGTTGCAAGTTGTAAAAGACATCGAGTACTAAGATGTGGAGCACAAGCTGTCCCATATGTTACAGTGTTAAGTTGTAGGATTCTTAATGGTTGACCTTCATTGTCCCTCCAGAGAATAAGCTGCAGTTGACGTTGGGAGTGATCGACCATAATTTGTCTATACATTTTTTGAATGTCACCTGTAACAACATAGGCATGTTGACGAAACCGCAGTAAGATAGACATGAGATCATCTTGGACTACAGGTCCTACAAATTGGATGTCATTGAGTGATTTATTAGAGGTAGTTTTACAGGAGGCATCAAAGACAACTCGAAGCGGAGTGGTTTCGCTACTCTCGCGAATCACAGCCTGATGGGGAATAAAGTATCCAAAACTTGGACGGCTTATTTCAGTCAGGTGCCCCAACGACTCGTATTCTTTTATAAAGTTAGTGTAGTCTACTTTGAAGTTAGATTTTTTCAGTCTTTTTTCTAGACTATAGAATCGCCGTTCTGCGATATGAAAAGAGTCCCCTAAAGCATCCTCAGGGGTTTCGCGAAAGGGAAGTTTTACAGAGAACCTTCCATCTTGTAAGCGGACAGTATTAGCAATGAAATGACTTTCACAGTATTCTTCATCATAAGTTAATTTAGATTTAGTTGGGATAGTAGGTATACTTTCAATTTCCCAGAATTTAGCTATAGAATCTTTAATTTCTTGACAAAATTAGAATGAGTAGTAGATATAGGATTCTGACCTGTTGGCCCTGACACAAGCCAACCAAGTTTTGAACTTTGAAGAGTAGGTTTATTTTTTCCTAGTTTAATATGCTTAGATTCAACAATTTCCCAGAATACATCCGCCCCTAATAATATATCAACTTCAGAGGGACGATAGAAGCTTGGGTCTGCTAGTTGTATATAATCTGGAATATTTAGTCGTGATGAGTCTACCTCAACACTCGGCATTCTACCAGTAATTTCTGGTATAACAAGACAAGACACATTAATGTGAAAAGAATTTATTCTAGATTTTAAGTGCACACCACACATTTTAGTAGTATTAGTTAGTTTATTATTTATACCAGCTATTGATATATCAGTTTTAGAACAAGTAAGATTTAATTTTTTATGTAATTTTTCAGATATAAAAGAAGACTGGCTTCCACAATCGAGAAGAACCCTAGTTGGGTGAACACACCCAGTTTTATCATCAACCAATTCTACCTCTGCAGTACATAGAAGAACTTGACCCATTGTTGTAGTAGACAGAGAAGAACGGAGCCCAAGACCAGAAATATCATCAATGGGGACAGTGACAGTTGACACCTGAGAAGGCACAGGTTCATTAGGAGTAGGTGTCACACTAGGATTACCTATAGGTAAGTGTGTAGTATAAGTATTTGCATTTGATTTATGTAGTAATAAGTTATGCCTTTTGTTGCAGAATCGACAAGGAGTATGTTTGCATTTAGAAGAGAGATGACCAGGCCTAAGACAGATTAGACACAGCTTGTGCCTTGAAACTTCATTCATTCGGTCATCGACAGACATGGCTTTAAATTTATCACATTTGTAAACTAAATGATCCTGTGAACATACAACGCATTTTAAACTATAAGTGTTAGAAGAAGAAATAAAAGATTTAGTGAATTTATTTTCCTTAGAATATGCTTGATAAGGTTTATCAGACTTAGTGTTATTATTTTTACTATACTGCAGGGTTTCCAAAACATCAGCACGATTTCGCAAGAACTCATAAAACTGTTCAACAGTGGGAGAAGAAGTCAATTTACTCCTATGCTCTTCCCATTTCTGACCTGTGGCGCCATCTAGTTTCGTAGCCATGATATACACAATTATAGTGTCCCAATAAGACGTAGGTTCATTTAACGTATTCAAGGCTCGTAGATTTTTAGAATAATAATCTATCATATAACGAAGTGACTTATAAGTTTCTTTAGAAATAGAATTAAAATCAAAAAGTGCCTTTAAGTGGTTGTTTACTAAGATCCTGTTGTTGTCGAAACGATTAACAAGTAAACTCCACGCTAAGTTATAATTATTAGTAGTAAACTCAACAGATTTAATAACATTAGATGCGCCACCTTCTAGTGAAGACCGTAAGTAGTGGAACTTATTAATGTCTGGAATAGAGTTATTTTTGTTTATTAATGAGTCGAAAGTGTCTCTAAATTCCATCCACTTAAGGTAACTTCCATCAAAGGTAGGCAACTGAATAGTAGGAAGTTTTATATTAGAGTTTAATTTGGAGCGGTTACACTCATAAGATGAGCCGGAATGAGACTTATCTGGTGCCTTGCATGATGTGACACTATCTAGTATAGTTTGAGCTAGAGCAATGTTGGTACAAAACTCATTTTCAGTTTTTTCATTTTCATCCAACTGATCAATTGATATACACTCAATTTTATTTTTTAGTTCATCAAATTCACCAAATAAATCTCTGAACCGTGATAATTTTAGTTCCAGCTCTACAGTTAATAATTTAGTAAATTCCTTCGACTCAATATGTTTAACAGTTTCTAAATATTTAGAAAAAGTAGTTATTCTTGCACGTATAGAAGCACGTTGTTGAATAAGTGGTTTTAATTGACTATCCATAGTTAAATATTACTTAAATAACACAAGACAAGATATCTACTAGCTCAGTGAAAGTTGACAGACTGATCAAAAACAGTAAAGTATTAATAGTAATTAAATAGTCAAACCATGCGGGCCGCACGAGTTACGACCACTGGAGGCGCTCCGTAGGCCTTCACGGGACAGCAATTTGCGAGCAACGTAGGCACAGGTTAGCGCCTGCGCTCGGCGGCGGCGGCACGGCGCGGCGTAGGCGGCGGCGAGTCGCGACCACGACGCAGTCGTATAATACGTTTCGGTGGGAACCGGGAGGCAGTTGTTATAACACGGCGAATCTGGAATTGTTAGGGGGTTCCGTAAGCGATGCACAAAGCGTCATAAAATTTTAGTAGGTGGACAGTAGAACAGGAGTTTACAGTTAGGTAGTGACAAGATATCTGACTTTTAACAAAATAGACCAACAAACCGAAAAGACAAAGTAGTGCTTAGTACATAGATAAGTAGGCAGTCTAGATCACACGGAATCTAGAATTTAGCAGTAAGTTTTCAGGACAACATTTGAACAAAGTAGTACTTGTATATAGAATAGGACGTATAGGTCTAACAGGACCTAGAATTTAGGAATAGTACATAATACCTATGTATTTAGAGAGCTTAAGTAGACAGGCTTTTAGTAGACAGGCTATTTCAGGGACAAGACATTATATCGCAAATTGCGTTGAAGCGGGCAGTGCACATAATAGGTTTATAGATAGAAAACATCTTGCAAGTTGCAATTAGAAAGCAGAAAACTAATACATACGTGGCGTTTTTCATGATCACTAACAAACACTTAGGTTTTAATTAGGCACTTATTACATATACTAAAACTGGTTACACTTCCCTGCTGGCCAAACCTCAACCAAACCACGTTTAAAGCAGTGCCACTTGTAGCTTCAATCCAATCCTCCTTTCTTCCTTTCGAGTTTATAGATAGGTTATTGTTGTTCACGTTGTCACAACCAGCATGGCCGCGTGGCGCCGATTTTGCCACCAACGCCCAGACGACAGCAACCAGAAGATTCCGGATTCAGTATCACGTCGGGGTCACCAAAATGTTTAGCAGAGTTATAATACCAAGATAAAAGTTCTTATAAAATTGGTTTATTGCAAGAGTTGTATAATTAACAAAATAGATGCGCACACCGCGCTGTTAGCTTAGTTAGATTCTTAGGTAGGTGTCCACGGGGTGCGGGGTGCGAGCGGCTTGTCCGCCGCCTGCGTTCCTCTTCACGCGCCGCCGTTAGTGCGCGCAACATCACCAAAAATCTTGTAGGTGATTATTGGACGTAAATCCTCAGATATTGCTTTTTATAACTGTCGCCGAAAGTTTATTTGAAAGGGAGGGAGGATAAAGGTGGGGTAGGATTTGTCACATTAATTTACTGAAGTAATATTCTTTTTTTAGACTAGGACAGAAAGGTAAACTTAACAGTATGAAACCGACGCAAAAATAACGCTGTTTCTCTTTATTTATTCACCCCTATTAAATAAACCCATTTTAATGCGATTTTCTTAGAACATCCGAGAATTTTTTTAAAACCGTTTACGTAAAAGAAGTTATGAAAAGTTTATACTCGTGTTGATATAAATAATATGATAAATCTCACCCTTTACATATTTGACACTAATTAATAAGTAAAGTCTACCAAGTCACATTGCAAGAGTAATAATGAAGTAAGTATAAACAGAGTTAAGATAATATATGCAGTAAAACAAGTTATTATATCAAACAACATAATTTTTATACCGAAATTCAACCGTAATAAAACCAAATAAAGGCGGTTTTTCAACTCCATATTTTTTTTATAAGAACTTTTTACGTTTTATTTACCAGGCTCTCAGAAATGTGTGGAGATGAGTAAGCGAAGTGGAAACTGTTTAGTAAGAGCCACCGACTAAATACTTGTGTAGACTGGTAAGCGGTTCGTTTAGAGATGTTTTATTATTATTCTCTTATTAGTTGATGCACTTAGTTTTAAATTGACGGGCCGGTGGCGTGGTCGGTAAAATACTTGTTTTTCACGCTGCAGGTCGTATATTCGATTCTCACCCAAGTCAGACATTTGTGTGATGAACACGACTGTTTGTCTTGAGTCTGGGTGTTATTATCTATATTTAAGTATGTATTTACAAAAGTAAAGTATTATAATAATATGTAGTATATTACCAGTTATCTGGTTTCCATAGTACAAGCTCTGCTTAGTTTGGGATCAAATGGCCGTTAATGTCCCACTATACTATTATTAATACCCTTTCATTTTCCTTTCATCTAATAACTAATTTGTATTTTTATATTAAGACAAAGCAAAGTCTGAATTTATTATTTGAGGTAAACACCACATAGTTTCTACAATATATTGTGTGAGGCGTCATGAGTCTCGACGCGCCACAAGACGCCTTGACAAATTTTAAATCTTCGTCTATTTATTTATCAGATTTAAATTTCTCGGTTTATTGAATTAAAAAAATGTTTTTAGGCAATTGAAATTGGTGTCGTAATTATATTAATATTTTCTCTTCTTTCTTTTATGTCGTAAGAACAACACTAGTCTAAAATGGTAGACATTATTTAAGACATGTATTTTGAATATTTTTTTTGTCATCTATCGCCATTTTCGTCTATGACAACGCTCTAAAAACATCATATTGTATACAGACGTACAGATACACTCCACCAACTTAAAACATCTTTCTTTTTCCTATGTGATTTCCAATATCATTATTTAGTTTTTACAAAATCAGCCAAATAAGTATGTACTTAAAGTACACTGTTTGCGATATCTCAAAATAATAGTTTTTATTTATCTTGCGTGCAGGATAAACAAAGAAATATACAGATAAATAATAATCTATCTACTAGGAATGCAGGGGTGAGTAAGGGGTCGCTTAGAGCGATACGTAGCAACTCGGAGACAAGACACGGCTCCTGCAATTTGGTGAATTAATCGATTCGGTAATGTTCGGTAAAATATTCGTAATAGGTATCACGAGAGGGAATTCTATGCCATTACATTTAATGACATAACTCATAGGTATCCAAAATCATAACAATTATAATTACCCCCTGTATTCTTAAACGTATTTTAAGCTCAATCGAGCTAAAATGGGTTTGTAATTCGTTTGTCTTTGTCCGTCATCTTGACATTTATACAAGTAAGAAAGAGAAAAAGTTCCATTTTAACTGAAGAATCTTATAACTTTTTCATGAATAAGGCCGTTAGACTCTTTGGAATCTATAATAATTTTTACAAATATTAATTAAAACCTCCCGAGCCATACAGGCATAACCCGATAAAATTAATGTAAAATTATAAAGTAGGTATAATAAACGATCAGTCGTTAGTTATCGAAACCGTTCGTTCCATTCAACTTACTACGAGGCGTCGCGTCGTCACATAGTTTTTACACACATTTCATTAAAGAACAATTTTGCCATACGGTTGCTACAACGAGTCGTTTTAATTATAATTATAGAAACCGGGCATTAATGGCAGTAGGATTCTCGAAACTTATTAACTTAAATGATATTGCTTCTAAACTAGAAATGAAGGTGATATCTAATATTGAACATGTTTGATTCATTCATAATTTTTTTAAAAACAATAAAGATTCGTTTAGCTTTCAAAACGCAAAAATCGCACCAAAATCGTTTCGTTTATTTATACCAAAAACTGGCGGAACTTCACTTTGACGGGCCGGTGGAGTGATCGGTAAGATAGGTACTTGCTTTTCACGCCGCAGGTCGTCGGTTCGATGCCCACCCAAGTCAGACATTTGTGTGATGAACACGTCTGTTTGTCTTGAATCTGAGTGTAATTATTTATATTTATGTATGTATTTACAAAAGGAAAGTATTACCAGTTATCTGGTTTCCATAGTACAAGCTCTGCTTAGTTTGGGATCAGATGACTGTGTGTGTTAATGTTCCACTATATTATTATTTAACTACTTACACTTGTCTATGGAAATACTCATGGAAGAAAGAATTCTCGACTGGGGTTAATTAAGTGTCCAAACTGTTTTGTTTATGATGAAGTCTGTAAGCCCCTCATGATTTCAATGTGAGGACTAGGAGCCCAGAAGTATTAAAGGTCTACATCCAACATTCCTCAAACATCACATTTCAACGATGCTGTAAATATAAAAGTTTGTTCTTTTTGTTATACTCGTATGTTCGGAGTTCGCACGCGAACAGTAAACATTCTAAACGGTTACATTTGATCTAGATTATACTAGTAAGCGACTACTAGTATTAGCACAATTTAATTAACTATTGTATTTTTACGTCCGATGATCGTTTACTGCAGCCAACTAATAAAACCATTGTCATAACCATAACACTGTGCCGAAAATTTTCGCAATGAAAATCGTAATAAATAAGTAAATTGTTAAACGGTATTTAAATGAACATTTACTTTAGTAAATACTTCAGCCTTACCCCTCCTCAAGTATTAACGTAACACACCCAAAATCAATTCCAGAAAGAAACAGTAAAACTACCACCTCACGTTCCTACCTACAAGGTTCCAATAACACCAATTCGAGATTGCTTGTATTCCAGGAAGGACTATGGACCGGCCTTTTATGTTGCTTTAACTTCAAATGGTTTAGCATAAATTTATTTCAACATCTCACTGTTTAATAGGACACCATTTTTTATAGTGCTCCCTTCGAACATAAAGGACGAATCCCTTTTTTCTTTTCAAAATATTGTATGGTTGTTTATTTTTTTTTATCTTTTCACACAGATTATAACCAGTCATCATTTTTTAATTGAACCCCGTGAAGTTAATCTGCGGTAAATATGTTATTGGAGTTTTGGTATAAATTTTTAAAAGTATTATTATCACAGCAGGGGGTATATTTTGAAATACCACGATTATGGTTTCAAATATAATTTTAAATTTACACGTAAAAGTACTTATTAAGTGTTTTATAGCTTGCGATTGACTACAACATGTTTAATGTCGTTGAAGATGGATTGCGAATTATTTAAATACTTATAGGTTTGTGTATTTAATATATATTATACTAAAAATTCATACAAATACACAGCTACTGAAAACTGAAATTTATACTGAAATTATATTTTATATATTATTTATATTATATTATATACCTTATGCTTTTCGTCGGTTAATAATAGATATTTTTCTTTTCACTTAGAATTCTAATCAAAAACCACGCAGCTTATTGTGAACACCCTAACGCTTAATGAGATAATCAATTTAATAGCCATTTCAATTATGCCCTACTTATACCCCACCCGAATTCGAAACACCACAGTACTTTAATTATTACTAAACGATTTATTTAATTTCATATCATGTTAAAATTTTGTGTCATGTAAACCTAATTCCGGTTTAAGAGGACGTTTTTTGTCGCAATCCGGTGATAAAAGTTCGTTTTATCTAAAGATATGTGTAGTGTACCCCTTCATGACCTTAAAATGTGCCCTTCATAAAAAAGTGTGTCTGGAATTTTTCGCTTCGTATCCAAAAAACGAAGGAGTTATCGATTTTGTTATCGACTTTCTCTTGAATGAGATAACGAAAAATAAGTCTTAATTATGTTATGTTGGTAATGTTATATTTAAATATTTGATAAATAATATCATTTTCTTTTTATTGCAAATCTTTGCTACCGCACAATTTCGCGCTGCGCAAAGTTGGTGTACGATAAAAAGTCTCGTAAATTTATCGTGAGAGAATATTTGCGCGAACTGTGGTATAATTCGTAATAATAAAAAAGATATTGATGTCGAATAAAATGCATGCCATCGCAAACAGCAATTATGAAAAGCAAATCAGCTTCTTTTCGAAGTTATGAAATGTTCGATTGTTTCCAAGTTTGCGGACGTAAAAAATAAAAGTATCTAAATAATGTACATTATTTAGATACTTTTATTTTTTCATACTTTCTTATTTCTATCGTTTACCTATTAATCACAACACATTGCAGCAACAAACAAAACAATGTAATTTACATGTTATAATTTTGATACACGCACATTCTCTTAGGTATTTAGTTCCACTAGCGATTTATGTATGTTAATTTTTAGTTCAAACTTTTCTTTTCATAATCACTGTTTTGTTTGACTGAGAGTGATGTTTATGTGATGATGATAGATTAAGAACGCTAATATAAAAATAATAGAAAGGTTTCTATCATAATAAAATTGAAAAGATCGAAAACAAACTAAAAAGATTTTGATGGTCTTCTTATTAGTTGTTAAATGAAAAAATAATAGTTAACTAACATTAACTAAGTACTTACCGTAAACAAGTTAAACTAAAACAAAAACAGTAGTTAGCATGACGTCACTCTAACCGTAGCGTAATAACGATAACTCAAATTTGAAAGTGTACGAAGTTTCTCAGTACCAGGGCTACAGATATCGTAAGAAGTAGAATTACTTGAACACGTACTTTTGATACTGTATATGTGTGTGTGTGAGGCGTCTCTTCCACACACACAACCGAATTACCTACATTTAATTTAATTCATTGTTATGCCAAATTTTGTAACACGGTTGTAATTTATTTACTAGGCATGCATAATATATCCGATTGTTTCGGGCGTTAGTGACTGGAATTTATTTTAGGTATAATAATTGTTTTCAATAAATGAAGTGTTTAGTTACCTATTGACTCCAATACCTAGGTACTTTTAAACACCAACTTATGTAGGTATCACAAATTTATTGTTCCTAATACGTACTAATTTATGTTCACAGGTGGTGAAGTGGTTCAACACGAGAGGCGATGCTGGGCGGGGCGGCGGGGGGCGCCCGCTCCCGCCCGCCCACTGATCTCCAACAAGGTATGTCGCCCTGGTACGCAGACTTTATTAGCAAAGTTGCAATTCCCGTCTGTAATAATTTTTTCATTGAAAATTTGAATGTAAAACCTTTTCTTTGATTTATCAAAGATGAAATCACTATTTTTGATGAATTAAGCAAGAAGTTCAGCCAGATAAATAACTCATATCTGACAATAATCCTCAGTTTAAAGTTATCTGGCTTATAAAGAAATTGTATTTACCATTACACAATAAATGTGGTAGTCAGGTACATAAATTAAAAACAGTTTACAATCACCTTAAGGCTAAACAGGTGGGCTTAGGTGTTGCCAACGTTTCGCATAATATATTCTCTTTCAAGGAGAAGGTAATTTTTTATTTCATAGAAATTACTTAGTATGTACATAATGCAGTGTTTTTTCACAGGTGTGACCAGATTCCCCTTATATTCCCTGTTTCCAACGCAGACCACGAGACCTACTATACATAAAGGTACCTACTTTTTCATAATTCCACTTAAATTTGAAAGACTGCGCAGTTTCATCAGTTCCTGATGTGTCGCTGTCAGATAGCTTATTTACAAGTTTTGTCTCTTTCTAACTTTATGACACAAATATTTAACTTGTGATTATAAGCTAAGTATCCGACACTTATCAGCAACTAGTGAAACTTGTGCTAAGGCTAAATAATTCGGAAAAGACCTAGAGAAAATTGCTACAAACAATTTTGTTGCAAATAATAATGTTAATAATTATGAACAATTTTAGAAAATTTAAGCTGTCATCACTTATAAGTATGGCTGGTACTATGTATGTACTTACTTACCATATCTGTGACTTAATCAATATTTAATGTATGTAAACTCAATATGAACCGACATTAGAAGTTTCTGGGAGTACCTACCTACACATACACTACAAAGATGCGTTTAGTAAACCGTAGATCCCTTCAATTCGCTTTTAGTATTCATATTCTGATGTGTGGTCGTTACCTCTAGTCTACTACAATAACAGTAAAAATAATATACACAGTAAACTTCCCAATTAGATTCCATGTTGGATAAATCCGTCAGTTCTCCATTCCACGCGGTGCGTGTAGAATCGAAAGCAATTAGTTCCGCGAGGCGCTCTCTACAACGCGACATCATGCGGACACGCGTGTAATGCGGTTAATGTGAACCCCATATATTATTTTTCACTAAAACTCAAACACGCCTCTAAAACTTTGATTTTCTGTTTCACTGGTACCTGTGGCATAGTTTAACTAGTTCTATGAAGTTTCTAAGGAGTTATGGATTTTTTTATTAATTTTGTTATTCACAAAATGGGTCATAATTTCGCCGTCTTTATTACGAACGGTTTATTGGAAGTAGATAAGTTACTTAACTACCTCTTTCACGTTGCTATAAGCAGCTGTTTCTGCGAAGGTATATTGGCGAACCTAAAAGCCATGGTGTCAGGTGTGTTTCAAATTAGCCAACATATTAGTTAGAGGTATATCTAGAGCAAAGAACCGACTAGAAAAATAAAAAGCAGACTTAGCAAAATAACTCTGAATGAACTGTACAGATGGCGAGAGAGTCTAATATTGTTATTTAATACACTAATTCCCTCTGTGTTTTAAGGGGTTACCTGAAGCAATAAGTTCCATTTAAAATTGACTTGTTGTTGTATCCATATATACCAAGTAAATATCTAGGTACATTCAAATTTGGCCTTAAAAACAATTATTCGTTAAATGTTGTATTAATACATATTTTTAGTCTGTCTACGTAAATGAAACCTTAATCAACAAAATTATACATCAATAGTCTTTAAAAAGCATTGTGCATGATACATAATACATTTAACCAACAGCTGTTGTAACAAACAAACGTAATAACCAATTATAGACATTACGAATACAAAGTGAGTGTTCACTAAAATATGCGACACTTATGAGCAAGTGAAGACTCAACATGTGTGTCTGCGGGGGCCGTTGCTGAATGACATATCGTAATTAAGGTCCCGATCCCTCGAGGCGACGCAAATAGATTCTTTGTTTAGCAGTTTGGTGTTTTTAGAGGTTTCTTAGGAATCGTAGACATACAGCATGATTCTTAGAATTCTTTCTGGCTGTAGGATCTTTGTACTGAACTAGATAAATTGCCTTGAAAAGAACGTAACTCTGGCTTCGTTCTTGCGCCTCATCTCTCACTGGTGGTATTATTTGGCGATTAGCTTGTCTGTTAGTTTTCGAATTATAAGACGTCGAAATTAAGATTGTGGGCGTTCTTGTGCTGTGCTCTATAATTACATCATGGTACTTTAGTCCAGACTCGCTGCCACATAGATTAGTAGTATGTTTATAGGTAATAGATACCGTAGGTGAAATTTGGCTAGAGAACTAATTTTTGGCACTGCTACTCAGACAGGTTGCTTGCAACGTAACATAGAAAATTTCAAAAATCGAGAACGATCTAGAAGTTAAATCCAAATTTAAAATAATCCGGATTAAGCTTGAATCTGGCTTTGAAAGACCGTCAGTCAATTGATCTTGAGTAACTGTTCTAAACATTTACTAGGTAATCATAAAATGTCAGGAGTATTTACTAATCGATGATATTTCCCATAGTGACGGAGAGTCTGTTCTCGACGTCGCTGTCGACGTTCGGCGTGCCGACACCGCCGCCGAACTCGCCGTACTCGCCGCTGCAGCTTGAACTGCTCAACTGCTCGCAGCGAGTTCTTGTCACCGACAAGTAAGTGACATCTACGAGTATATGATATGGAAAAGCTGCTAAAGTTAGATAGATAGAGCAGGAGAGTACTTAACTAGCTCAGCTTTGCTTAATCAAAGGTTTCTTCCAACAGGGAATATAATAAAATGGATGAAGCTAAGCTCAACAAAGGCTGTCTTCCTGATACCCTATGTTGTCCTGGTGATCAGCGGCAGATGATGGACAGTGTTAACATCATGCAGCCGCTTACGATCAAGACCGAACAAGCAAAGCGTTCCTGTAATACTTGCCTTACGAATTCGCCCAAAAAGGTAAGAATCAGGAAGACCAATTACAAATTGGCCGTTTTTAGCGCATATTTCAAGAGTACCTCAGTAACCCTTAAATATTTTATCACCAACAGATAATGCATACAGACAGCGGCTGCAGTCGTACAAACCCTGTAACGTGGCTCGGGGTGGCCGGACAAAATGTCCAAGTACAAGTCAAGCGAGAACCGCACCACGTTCAAGTCTCCGAACTAGTCGCCGTGAAGCTGGAACAAGCGTCGCCTGGCAACAAACCAGACCACGCGCCTCCAGCAATACCTGCGTCACTTAACAACGGTTAGCCGCTTCGATTTTATGTTTGCCTAGTATTCCGATACTGTTATATTGCGAGACTGCGACTAACGTTGCTCCGCAGCTTGATTGTTGCTCTTATTTTTTCATAATATCTGCCCATTAATTCCTAAAAACCACCCTAAATCACAAACTAGGAGCTGCTGGCTGGAAGAACAGGAAGCATCCTAAAATAAATCAAAGGATAAATCAGTCGATGAAGAGCCAAGAAATTTTTATTTTTTTAAACAATATCTTACTTTCTAACGTTCTTAGGTTCCATCCCTGTCGGCATCGCTGTCGCCAGGCAAAGGGTAGGCGATGCGGGGCTCCTTGCTGCGTTCTCCCAGAAGGACAATCAACAACGCATGCATGATATCGGTAAGTCTATGGATGGATACGAAACAAAAAAATAATTCGAATAAGATTATTCGTGATTATTCAGTCACACACACGCGAATTTAGTTCGATGTGTGTGTTTGTTTATGTTACTCGTAAGTGCGACAAAGACGGTTGCTGTGTGTGTCTGTCTCGATAACAGCGTCGATAGTACGCTGTCGATGACGCGACATGCTGATTGCTTACCTAACTAATCTCTTAGCGGTCTCTGTTGGCCTGGTACTACTATGTATTTACTATGATGCGCTTGGTAATGAAAAAAAGTAAATTAAACATAATTGAAAACCGCGATAAGTAAACGTAACTTCTTTGATACAGAACTCAATTTTGTTTGCTCTGAAAAAAACCATAAGAATCAAATTGGTAGATACAGGCTGCTCTATTTTTAAATGTTTTTTTACTTTTCTTTTGCATGAAAGTTGAATATCATTTTTTTTAAATCACATAATTATAATGCAAATAAATAACATACCTTTTGATTTTAAATTTAAATAACATAGGTAGGTACCTATACTTACTGTCTAGTTTAATTAATGAGTAGTTTGAAATGAAATCGAGCCGTTCGCGGTGGTATCTGGTATCACATCGCAGCGAATAGGCACGATCACGCGAGCTCTTTTTTGATGTTACCTTGAATTATGACTTTGATTCAATGAATAAATAACACCAATAATGCTTATCTCAGTTTGCTCGTTATTTATGTGCACGTTTAAGTAATAATGATGTGTGTTTTATTGCATTTTGCAATAGAATAGCTGTTCTAACTTTTAACGACGCAAAAGAGTTTTCTATCGACTTTTTCCAATTGACAAGTGTTAAGTATCTAGTTATAATCTATTCTAATAATAATAATAATAATAATAATAATAGAGCCCGTAGGGCAGCTTGTGGCGAGCTGTTATGGCGTAGCGACCATACGGACCCGAGTGCTCCAGGGAGAAGGTCCTGTCCCTCACCTCCGGCTTGTCTTTACTGGCTGGCTGGAGTGAACCCTGACGGGGGACAGATCTCCCACCTCTTGCTTGCCTTCATTGGCCGGCTTGAGTGGAGTCGTTAGAGCAGAGATGCTCGGAGGAGGAAGTGTCCCGTAAGTGGCTAGTGGGCACGTGAGGCTGGACCCTTAGGGAGCCAATGATCGGGTAGAATGCCGTGGGACACCGCTCTACTCCTCTAGCCCCTCAGAATATGTTGCCCCTTGTCGCTTCTTTTAGCGGCCATAGGGGGCCCATTTATTGAGTGGGCGAGTCACCCCCTGCCATTTTATCCGTGTTAATTTGCATTGGTCAGGCAGGGGCCATAGTCCATCCATAGTCCTAGTTACCTAATCCATTAGCACCCACCACCATAACCTAGATTTTAGTTCCTATATTCTGCAATAGTCCTGCTCTAACCGGGGATTGTCCTTTGTTGTACCTATATGGTGCGAACAGGGATAATCGTCGGTTGGTGCCACTTTACATTTAGAGTAAAATTGTCTTACGGGCCTCTACGTGTTGGCTTCGGCCCCACGCACGCCTTTTAAAAGTCCGGAGCTCCATAGCTCCGAGATAAAAAAAAAGACAAACATAATAATAAAAATTTATTTGTCTCAATATGGGTATACAAGGTCTCATTAACAATCAGTAGCTAGCCATATTCTGCCAAGTAATTGGCGTACAAATGTTTTAGGTTATGTCATTAATTTTATGCTAAAAGTTATAATGTCAAAGAACAAATAGGTAAGAACATTATTAAGATATAAATAATTACAATTCTTTCGCTTCTAGAAACTCTGTTACACTATAAAAACATTTTTCTAATAATAATTTAAATAGTTTATTTTTAAACATATTTAATGAACTATTTTCTTTAAAACTATTTGGTAATTTGTTATATATATGTATCGCCATGCAAAATACATTTTTACAATACTTTGACTCTCTGTTTAGGTATTAATAATTTGTGAACATGTCGACCTGGCCTAACCACTACATCATTGTGCTTATCGAAAAGATGTGGATGTTTTCGGACAAAAATACAAATTTCATATATATATAGACTAGGTAGTGGTAGTATATTAAGTTGTTTGAAATACGGTTTACAGCTGTATGTTTGTTGTAGTCCACATATTGCTCGAATACACTTTTTTTGTATGATAAATGCTCTGTTTGCATCTACCGAGTTACCCCATATTATAAGAGCATACCTCAGTTTTGAGGAGACATAGCCATGATATGCATTTAATGCGGTTTTTAAATTCGACACTTGTCTTAAACGGTACAACGCGTAGATGAATCTGTCTAAACTAATGCAAAGATTTGCAATGTGTTCTTTCCAATTGCAATGCTTATCGATCACGACTCCTAGAAAAGTTGTAGCGTCTACCTCATCTACACTATTATTATTATAATTAATATTAAGTGGAATAGGTTCGCTATTGTAGGTCTGATATTGTATCATTTTCGTTTTTTTTATGTTAATTTGTAAATTATTAATAATAATAGTATAAAGCTGAAGAGTTGGTTTGGTTGGACGCGCTAATCTCAGGGGCTAGGTTCCATTTGCACTGTTAGATAGCTTAATATCTGGATGACCGAGCTTTGCTCGGTATTTTTTTTTTTATTACATTTTCTAAAAATGATTCCTAGCTAGATCGATTTATCGCCCCCGAAACCCCCTATATACAAAATTTTATGAAAATCGTTGGAGCCGATTCCGAGATTCCAATTATATATAAACATTTATACAAGAATTGCTCATTTAAAGATATAAGATTTATTGAGAAAAGCTTTAAACTACTTTTTATACTACTAATCGAAAAACTAGCGTTGGTTATAATTTATAAAAAAATTGTAAGAAATATCAGCGTATTACCAGAATGCTTCCGTATGCATCGATTGAATTTGTAAATCGTCATTTATTTTATCTCCACTCAACGTGCACCTTATTGCCATTATCATAAAAGCTTCTGTTATAAGATTATTTTACGACGAAATCATTTTTGACATCGAATTTCAGTTTAATAAGAACACAAAAAATAAATCATAATTTCGCATAATTTTGCTTAACGGTAATATAAATTTCGTATAATATTAACGATTTTGTTACGGAAGTTATTTACAAAGCTACACCAGAGCCAATACTTCCGTTAGCTAAAAAAATAAAGAGTAATCAAAACTTTTAAATAAAACTTCTTTGCAACGGATTTTACTGCAGTTTTGTTTATTTCAATGTGTGATATTCACGTAAATCTAAGTAATTATGGACAATTTTAGTATTGCGGGCCGGTTGCGTGGTCGGTAAGATACTTGCTTTTCACGCCGCAGGTCGTGGGTTCGATTCCCACCCGAGACAAACATTAATGATGAACATTTGTGTTTGTGTCGAGTCTGGGTGTAAATATCTATTATATGTATATATTTACAAAAGAAAAGTATTTTAAGTATAGTATATACCAGTTATCTGGTTTCCATAACACAAGCTCTGCTTAGCTTCTTAGCTTGGGACCAGATGACCGTGTGTGTTAATTGTCCTAGAATATTTTATTTATTTAAATTTTATTAGATTTTATAAAGGGATTATACATATAAATAACGGTCTAAGTACACTTTATAACTTCCAATTAAAATGTTTAGTTACTACATAGGTACTAATTAACCACATTTGCAGTACACAATGAAAAATATTAGAATAGGCTTGTAACGTTAAATACCAGCGGTTTTCCTCCACGTTCCTATAGCTTGACTTTTAATTATTTATGGTTATAAAATATAGTGATGTAGCTACGTGCGCGAGTTGGCCTTTGTAAATAAGATTTATAGCACAAAAGCGCGTCTGTATCCGACAATTATATGCTAATCAGATATTGCAGTGCCCCAAGCTTTTATGTAACAGTTTGTTGTAACTTGTAACAAGTATAATTCGATTTTACTTCGCGCTTGAGGTTATCGTTCAAAAAATCGATTTTTCTAAAAAATACTATAAAACAACGTACTGCACTAGATGCTATCGTTGATAAGTAAAATATAATTTTTTACTTGAAAATTTTAGTTATCAACGATAATTTAGCGATGGTTTTGATATTAAATTTTGAATATCTAGTGACCCGGGCATATAGGCGAAACTGATGCAAATCATAAAATACTTCATTAAATATTTATGTTTCATTGAATGAAGATAAATATTCTTTTTTTTTACATATTCAACATAATAATATTGCCACTTCCGTTGCTTAACAAATAAGTTACCAAATAAGTAATTACTGTTTAGCAGCAAAATAACTTAAATTACTGCATATAATATAAAAATACTAGCTGCCCCAGCGAACTTCGTACCGCGTATTTATTAAAAAATAAATCACTTAGGGGTATGAAAAATAGATAGTAGCCGATTCTCAGACCTACTGAATACGCATAAAAAATTTCATAAGAATCGGTCAAGCCGTTTCGGAGGAGTATTGCAACGAAAACTGTGACGCGAGAATTTTATATATTAGATTTTGTACTAATTAGTACAAAATATTTTTATATTTTATGCAGTAGTATATTTTTAAATTATAGATTAAAGTTCTTGTTATCAATTACCGCGAAAATCGAGTGTTTTTTTTGTTTTAATTACTCAAGTACTAACGCTTTTTTTATTAAATATCTAGTTCTTTGGTAGGAACGGTTACAAGTAGTTATGTTGCAAATTGCAATTATTATGCGAATAATTAATATCAAGTCCTTTATTACTATACACACAGCCCGCCTTCCTTCCCATAGATAGCATCAACAATCGTGCACAGAATAATTAAGAAACAATTACGAATAATATACATATATCTACTCAATAACAAGCGGTTTACACACAAATTAAAATAGTTACAGTATTTTTTAACCTATGGTGTAGATAAGAAAACTTGGGAAATTAACAAAATATATACATTAGAGGTTGCTTATATAGATTTATTTTATGGTGAACTCACCTCTACATATTTACTAAAAGTTAGGCACAATGGCACAGGTGCAAATCACCCATATTTCATATTTTGTGAAATATATAGGTCTATATTTCACAAAATATACATACATATGTGCGTAACAGGTGCTTTATTCTAATTCCCATTTGCCATATTTTTATGTTACTGCATATATTAAACATACTAAAAACTTTATATTATATCTAGGTATATCTATATCTGCTTATTTAATCAACAATCTATTACCTACAAGACGATTTGACAATCATTTTAAAGGATGATAAATAGCCAGTTTTCCACCCGCAGCTCCGTCTGCGTCTATGTTGGGTATCTCTTTTTGCGCAGTGTGATAAAAACTGTCATATGTCCTTTTTCGAGCCCAAACTATATCCACACCAAATTTCATCCAGTCGGTTTAATAGTTTTGCCGTGAAATCGCGACAGTTACTTTCGCATCAGTAAGAATTTGAAGGCGTTAGATACACCTGCCGTTAAGTACGTATTAAAGATTATAAATATTATGATACAAATTATAAACTTACGGTCTTATTCATAAAAATCTTATAATTCTATAAATCGCTTCTTGAAAACAAAAGAACCAAAAAAAAATTGTCAATGGTTTTATTGCAAAAATGAGGATAAGAGAACCTTATTTAAACCATAAAATGGTTTACAAAATTTTTGATTTGTAGCACTTTTGTATTCGAGGAGCGAAATGTCTAAATGACATACAAAGACGAAACAAATTTATAAACCTATTTTAGCTATAATAAGCTTATAAGACGTTTATGAACACGGGGGTTTGTTTTTATTTGTTAATGCGCTTAAAATACATAGGTAGCAAATAATATAAATAAAGTTTAATATAATATTGAAAATAATAAATTTATGGTTGGTAGGGTAGTTAGTCGTATCGATACCTAAAAAAATGCAAAACATACTATGAATTTGAGTAGTTCAAGTTATACAGTACCAACCCTATTTTACAATCTTTTGAAAGTTTTAATTTAAACAGAAATTGATCCTACTAATATAATAAACGCGAAAGTTTGTAAGAATGTATAGATGTTTGTTGCTCTTTCACACAAAAACTGGACGGAATTGGATAAAATTTGGCACAGAGATAGATTATTATAGATTACTTTTTATCCCAACAAATACCACGCAGGCGAAGCGGTGGGCGGAAGTTAGTTATAAATAAAACAAATGTAATAAAACAATAATATTAACGAAAAACCTCTACAATGCAACCTAGTCAGATAATGAGTAAACCGGTTATGAATGAAAACCACTTCCTTGCATTTGTTGTATTATTTATAACATTAACTAACCTATGGTTGACCGATAATATCAGTTAACTAGTGCAATTTTATCAGTTTAATCTTTATTACACACAGTAATTAAACCTCCATTAAAAGTACCTAATTCATTATCATATCAAAAAAGGTTCAAAACTAAACTATTATATAAAATTAAGAGTTCTGAATTAACAAGGAAGTTAAAATGGAATATTTTTAACGATTTTATCGCGGTTTATTACTCCCCCACGAGAATAAAAGCTGAAAAGCATATAAAATGTCGGAATGACATAAAAATCATAATAGGCTGTTAAAAGATTCCATGAAAAGTAGTTTCATGTCTTACTTTTTAAAAGTATTTTTTTATAGATACATTCCATGCAATACGCTCCATAAATTGGATTACACCTATTCGAAACGCAGCGCTGCAGGTAGCTAGCTACTATCTAAAAATTTCGTGTTGAATTATGAAATAACTTTGAAACGTAAATATTTCTGTGTACAATAACTCAGAAATAACTAAATTTCGGACCTGGTGATAATATGAGACAAATGTATTTGCGTTTAAGATATATACTACCCGTGCGCGATAAGTTGAGACCCGGTTTTAAAGCGAACACGCTTATTACTTGCCCACAGAAGTAGCATATACATATTTGCTACTCTAACAAATTAACTTCCCGATCCGAACTCTAATCTCCGTCACACAAGCGGATTATCATCACAACAGTGTTACAGATCAAACTCTCTCACCGCCCCCAGGTCTCAACTTATTGCACACGGGTAGTAAAGAAGTAGGTATTTTAACAAGAACGCAATAAATCATTTTAAATACAGGGTGTCCTGTATCTACCTGTACAAGGTAAAATAGTAAAAATTAGTAACAGGATATTTGATTTATTATTTGTTTTTAAATACAATAATAGCAGATACATATTTTAGACACGGTCACGTACACAGCTTAGGGTCACATTCCTTTGAACCTAAACTATTTTGGTAGAAATATAGCAAATTATGTGAATGTTTCAACACTTTTGAAAGTAGACATACCTACCTAAGTAGTCCCACTAAAGCAACATAGTATTATAATTATTAAGTATCTGTGGCAACATTAAGATCAGCAGGTATATTAAAAGTTTTTAAAAACTTTTCAATAATTTAGATGTTAATTTAAGATAGGTTTTTATTTTCAACCAATCCTGTTAAACGTATTCGCTATATAATTTAAGTAACTGTTCGAATCCCGAGTTATTAAAACGGAACCAAAATACCTATCCACTTACGTATTAGGTACGGCCCCACTCCCCATTGATGAGTTTAAATCCGTTCAAATATTTTCTCGTTTTTAGTCAACCTCACAAACTTTCACATTTATGGTAGTAGTAGGATAACTAGAACATAAAGATTAATTTGTCTAGGATCTAGTTTCCAGAAAAAGCCGTTAGTTAAAACACACGAACGCGGTTTCAAGTAGATAACATCGCAAAACAGCGGATATTGTATGACGTTCAAAATAATTTCACGGCGATCACATCGGTGTGGCGGCGCGCGGCGGCGGCGGCGGCAGTGCGGCGCCGAACAATTACATGCTAATCACCGGCTTTACGATTACAATAAACAAACGCAGTTGCTTTAATTACTGTATGAAATTTCACACAGCTCTTAAAAATAATTAAAAAAAACTTTTATTTTTTTTATACTTTTCTTTCATTTTTTATTTAACTTCTTTCAATAAAAAAACAATCACCCTGTACATGCAAAATGTGTCATACGAAAAAGTTTAAGTATTTTACTCACCTGTTAAGTACCTACTAATAAAATTGATGGGTTGTGTTTTAAAATAGGTACCCCTACAATGAGCACTAGTATATTAATTGTGTATACAGACATTAAAATGATAATTACATGAATATAATTAACATATTTTAGTAGGTAGGTAAATATTTTATATCTGACGCGTTAATTAACAAATTAAAGAAAGGTTAAATAAATACTTTAATCTTAATTGTGTCAAAGTAGGGACCTTTTCTGTGGAAAGATAAGAAAACGGCCACACACGTGCAACTGCGACGCACACAGTTCATATTTATTCAATTCCTTGTACTTTGATACGTTGAGTACCAGGTATGCAGAAATAGGAGTAGTGTTTATGTATTTGTAATTTGAGGGCTACCACACAGGTGTTATTAGGGTATAGAAATATTTATATTTAGTAGGCACATATCAGAATTTATTTCTCTTTGTAAAGGTGAACAAATTCTCGAAGGTTTTCATATAGCAGCCTGATTGGGGACCTTCTTGGAAGTACCTACCCCTTAGGTACATAATATACACAGTGCATTAAATAAGAACTAAACATTCGAGGATATGTGAATCCACCGATCCATCTTAGCAAGCGTCTGTGGATTAATGTCTAAACTCTTTCAACTCGTAAGATAGTTGAGAGAAGACACATGCCCAGCTGTGGGACATTTGAAAATGGTTGAAGTGTAACAATTATAAGCAAAACAAACAATAATCGGAAGCATATACCTACCTAATATGTAACCTAAATTTTAAAATTATTTGACATCGGGGGTGAAATTCTCCCAATCGATCTTTCAGCTTTTGAATAAAAAAAACGCTTAAAAACTGGTCCATTCATTAAGGAGCTCCGAGGTAGCTAAGTTGATAAAACGATGAAATTAACAACCTTGAAATAAAATAAAAATGTTAAATAAAGAAAATACTACAAAATACACTAACCAACATCTTTCAAAAATTTTTAAGACTTTTTTGTATTTTGAAGCTAGATTAATATTATCACAGTCTAAGGTCTGCTAGGTAACTCTGACAGTGGTCCAATGCTGTTTTAATTTCGCGAAACGCGCCGCTTCCATTTAGACATTGCGTCATACCGCAGGGTTGTCACTTACTTTTTACCCCTGACGAAAAAGAGGGGTGACGCATCAACAATTACATTAGCGGGTACCAATTACAAAATATTGGTTGGGTTGCCAACTGTCCAGGTTTCCGCGGTTGTCCTAGTTTAGAGGGCATCCGGGGAAAGTCCGGGCGGGGCTTTGTTTGTTGCTCGGATTTAAAAAAATTTAGTTACCGCCCGCGTCACACTCGCTGTGCACGCTGCGGTCAACTTCGTCGGTTGATCGCCGACTGGCTAAGTTGAACGTTCCTGATAATTAAAACTAGGTATTTTAAACAAACTGTAATAAGATTCTGTTTTGTTAGGTACATTTAAAATAGTGAGAAGATGATTAAATTTAACTTAAGGTCTGAAAATAAATAAAACAGTGATTTATGGCATTTTCAACTTTTTTTACACTGGCTTTGTTTAAAAAAAACTATGTAACATTTTTATAAAACCACCAAACTAAAAAAGAATTACGTAAATAGGATAATAAATCCCAGCGTAACCTATCTATCGGTGTACACATAAAAAAACCTGTTGACATGTCTGGGTTTTGGGCTCTAAAATCCGAGGTCTCGGTCTTGTCCTGGTACCAAATTCAGATATGACAACCCTAAAATGGATACTCGGTACCGCATCCAACCCGTTGGACGACTGTAAGAAAGAGTTCTATAGACTGTGGTATTATACTGTTTCTTTGCGGATACAGATTAAGATAGAAAAGGGCAAAGAAACAAGAGATCTTTATGATTGTATAAGTATGATTGTAGCGCAATTACTCTATGATACAATAATACGCCGCGACTTATAAACCCTGTAATTACGCACGATATTTCCAAGGGCCATTTCTGAGATGCTGTTTGTTGAACTCTGAACTGTAATTATACAATTAACTGTTTAAAAACTAACACAGATTATTTTCTATACATAGATAGACCGTTTAACTCGCGTATCGCCATCTGAGGTACAAAGTCATAAAACATTAATTAAATCTCATAAAGAACTATTTAACCACAGATAAAAGTAATGTAAGACTATTCGTCACTAATATCCATATCGCTTGAATCATCATCACTGTCTGTGCAGCATGAGGAGTCAGAATCTTGGCGATAGATGATACTCGAGATAAACGGTCTACCTATAGGCGCAGATAATTTTGTTATACTAATTTCCTTCATACTTTAGGTATTATCTTAATAAATACAATTGTTAATTAAGTAGCTAATATATAATTCCTAAATTTTGTTCAACTTTTTTTTTGCTTCGGGTTAAAATACTAGAGACCGCGGTTTTACAAACATTCGTGTTATCATGACGAGTGTGACCGTTACTCTATGTTACAAGGTCCCTAGATTTCTAATGACACGGTATTTTATGAGAACATAAATAATATTAATTCAAGGTTTCAACCTTAAGCAATGAATATAATTTAACGATGGCGGTACTTATCAGTTAGATAGGTAGGTAAGTTAGTTATGATCATGACGTAACTTATTTTTTAACTTCCGACCAGAAACGGGGGAGTTTAAGTTTAGCGCATGTATCTGTGTGTATATCTGTGTACAAGTTAATTACCACGGAACGTCTAAACGGATGAACGCATTTGGATGCAGTTTTTTTTTAAAGTGTCTTGGGTTATTAAATTAGGTAATTAAAAATCTAATGACTCTGTCAATAGAAATGAGAAAAGGCTAGGAAAATGATGGGCGCTTAAAAACCATAACTAACGTAACTATCGCTTACTTAGTTATAGCTTAACAGCAGGCAAGTTGCAGTCAATTTAAATGTAGGAATGTAAAAAAGCACTTATAAAATCTGATACCATAAAGAACATATTATTGTGTCTAAGCTTTCATAAGTTTCATTACTTGAAAGTTAAAAGCTCCTAGCCATCTCACGAAAGGGGACTCATCCCTATTTCATTACGCAAATGACATTATACTGTACGGCACGGGGAACCGTCAGACAGCATCCTAGCCAGAGGCGTTACCAACGCAACCACGCAATAAAACCGCTTCTAGTCACGACTCTCGTTGTTTGCTAATAAACCTTATCCTGTCCTACCTACTATCCTAGTAATAATAAATAAAAATATATTATTGTTTTCTCATGTAGTATGTACTTACATTTTGCTTTGCGTAATTCCTTCGGATTTAAATTCGGTGCAACAAAATTTTGTCGAATCAGAAAATAAATTGGAATTTTAAAGATTTCCTGTTTTTGACAGCCCTTGTTTAAGACGAAATCAACCCTTCGCTAGCCCGATCCACTGTGTGCCTAGTTCACACAAATGAGATAGAAGAATTGTCTTGGTTTCAATAAAGCGTACAATAATAACAGCTCACTTGCTATGCGCTCCTGGTATTCTGGATGATCTGCAGTATTTTGTTGTACGTGTTGTTTCATTGTGTCACCCACTTTCTTTGGCTGTCAAACTAACTGTCATATCAATCTGAGTTTCTGAAGCAAAATTTAACTAATATCTATGATAATTTCTTTCATTTACCATTCGGTTTGTTTTCAATTGTGGCTACACTGCCCCGTCAAAAATCAATTTCCACTTTGTACCAACATTTTTCATTTCTATTAAACTAATGATTTTTAAGGTTGTAATGGATGAAAATGGAACAAAAATAAATGCGACACGTGTCAGGCGTGCTGATGGAACAAACACTTAGCATGCGACACGGGCAGATAAATTGTTCAATAGTTTATTCTTAACTGTCAAACTGCTATACTATACTCAAAACAGACAATAAAATGTCGCTGTCTTTCTTGATAAAAATATTCTGCTAATTTCAAGTCTATGCTAATATACCATGCTGAAGACAAAGAGCATAATAATTATAATAACCGCTGGCTAAAGCGTTTGCTTGTTGAACGCGCTAATCTCAGGGGCTTCTGATTTTTGTACTGCTAGATAGTCCAGTTAAAACTACGCACGCACGAGGGCAGAAATTCACCGAAAGGGCCAATACTTTTAAGACTAGTTCATTTATGTTCTTTTCTTTTCATTTTTTTTATAAAAATGGCTCGGTTGTAGACCATTTGCCAATAACAATTATGTTCATAAGAGTTACATGTTTGTGTCTAGTTCACACATATGAACGAGCGAGATAGATAGTGTTGGCTTAGCTCGCTACTATAGCGTTATACGTTATAATAATACTACCTCACTTGCTCTGCGCTCCTAGTACATTCCGTGATGTTTCTGTAATATGCTTGTATAATCTAAACGAAACGTACAATATCGAAACTACACTGGACGTATTCGATATTGTACGTTTTGTTTAGATTTTGTTTTTTTTTCTTTCTAGTATGAGGTAGATGGATCCAAAAACTAGGCACATTTATTAAGAAAGAATAATTTGACCTTACTTTTTTGAAGTAGAGTGTAGTACCAACAGAAGTAATACCTATCCATAATAACTTCCAACTATAGCTTAAAATTTTAGTGAAGCACTTACTTCTTGGGCCCCTCCTCGAGGCAAACATGCCATTCTGAAATTTACTGTCTTATGATAAAGACGAAAATGCAATGAGAATACTGGAATAGAGGCTCGAAGGGCGCCGTAAGTCATATTTCACCCCAACCAATCCATGTTGTTTAGACAAAAATGTTGACTTTGCTATTAAATTGCACGATGTAATGTATTATTTATTATTATAGTCAATATTGTAATTTTAACTAATCGGACGCCACAGGTGTAAATTTGTTACATGTACATGTTTTGGTACATTTATACTTTACTCATGAGCCCCATGACGGATATAACGACGACTTTTATGATAACATTTTCGAGGTTTCTACGATCAGTCGCACTCGCAGTGATACTATGTCATTCTATAGTCTGTGCGCTTCTTATACTGTGCTACAAATTGCTCCGAAAAATCTAACCTTCTCAAAACTTATACTGCCCTAGTACAACTTCGTTTTAAACGATCATCGGTTGCACATTCGTGCTTCGTCCGAAATCTACATTTATTATGACTAGTTGGGACGTTGAGGTACCGAATACGTTTAAACTTTTTGAACTTGTCATTAATTGGCTGAAGTTTTTGGATACTTAGGTACCTTACTACTTACTATTATTTACTATTATTACTTACCTATTATTTGAGTTTATCTAGTTTGTACATTATTATTAAAATGTAGATAGAGTATGTATTACTAGCTATGTACTTAAATAGTCCTTTAATTAAACCCATATTCTGTGTTTATAGTTCTAACTACGTACTGTGCATATTGATGTTGGTTTAATATTACATAACTACTGTGGGTAATACGGATGGATGACCGATAAACAATACTAGTGTTATCTAAATTAATTAAGCGTAAACTGTGACTGTCTGTGCGTGTGCACGTAGTTTCAAATGTTACCATTAAACAGACTCTTTATGATTCATGTTATCCTAGTACAAAATCGTATAAAACGATCGTCGGTGCTTACTCTCGTAAACCATCGTCGCCATCATCGATAGCAAACCTTGCTGTTTGCATTCTCTGAGTAAGATACCTAATACATGACTGTGATAATTGCGAATTGGAAAAAATATCCAATAAGTGCAGTGCTGCAGGTAATGCAGTTAACCGACTTATCAAAAGTGGTTTTATTTAAACTAAGTAGGGACTGTTGTGGAGTCCGTCCAAGCGATCTCGTCGCGTGTCGCAATCGTCATTGTTCTATTTAAATACACTGATAGGCGTTCTTACGCTACGCTTCACTACGCTGACCATGCAATGCAGATCGACGCGACGCGACGTGAAACTATTTCTGACTAGAATTGCTATTAAATAATATTGTGGCCTAGATTTTCTGCAGCAAAAATTTCGAGACCACGTTGGAAGAAATCTTTGACAATGTGCAGTTTAAATTATTAGGACACCTTAACTGAAAATTATTGGCAAATGCAAATAGGTAAATAGCGTATCTGTTTCAAAATCGCATTAAATTAGTTTGCAAAAAAGTGGAGCTGGAAAATGAAGTTTTCATGGCAAGAAATAACAAGTTTCATTGGTCGGAAAATCCTAGTCGCATCCGGGTCACCCAGCGTCGGATAAACCCTTTTCTTCAGCGCGCGTGATACTAGGCTCGCAGTAAACTGTAGGAGTTAAACGAAGCGCCACATGGAGGTTGAATTGTAGGAGGGAGCGAGCGAGCCAAACGAGGCGTAGGAATGCTAGTGTTAGAAAGAGAGATCGCGGTGAAGGTCAACTGATTCAAGTCACAGAGTAGTTGAAGTGTTAGATAATTTGTGCTTTCAAATCGAAAACTTATTAGTTGCTGGCATTGATGACAAGCAAATACATAGCATTTTCGTCTGTTTCGGAAAATCCAGAACTTTTTTCTAAAAGAATCGTTCCTTTTCTGTTTTCACATTAAACATAATATACTAAGTTACGCCGTCCTGTACTAGGTACTACACTACTGTTAACGTACTAGATACTTTTTATTTATCATAACGCAAATATTAAAAAAGTATTTAAGAATGTTACATTGTTTGCACCTTGCAAATGCAATTTATTAATTATGCTAAACAGGTATTTACTCTGTTGCTTTAGGCTACTCTATGTGATCGTATTCGTGCGACTTAGACAACGCTATATGTGTAAGCGAGAAACACAGTTAGCACGTGCTTCCTTTCATAATTTTTGTTTGAACTCCTCGCCCTGCTGCTGTTCGGATATTTCATTCCGTAGTGAGAATTTGTTTTTGTTTTGTTGACTGATAAGCGAGTTCGAATAAATTTCATCTTTGTATTTCTTTTTATTCATGCATGGTATTCTCTGTCACTTTTGTTGGTTTCGAATAAAAAAGAGACAAAATAGTTACTCTTAAATACGATTTCGAGCCCTACTGACCCAGATAGTTTCAATAACGAGCCGAAATGATTAAAGCATAAATTAGTTTGAAACCGGAATGGACCGGTTTGTGATCAGCTGGATTGAGCGCCGCCAAAGGTCCTACTAGTTAAAAGGGTTGAGTTTGAAATTGGTATTAGTAATTACTTTTTACATAAATCATTGAAGGTTGAGATACCTTCTCTAAGCGTGTTACCCTAGTAGGTACTTAGATCCGGCCTAGTAATTTAGTTTACTATAAAATTGCTCCAAAGTGAGTTCACTTTCGGAAAAACATAACGAGATAGTACTTACCGAGTACCTACTCAGCCCAGAACACTGTTTCGTCCTTTTGCTCAGTACGTGTGATCAAGGTAGGTATAAAAGTAAGTGATGGATTTGCACATTTGTCGCCCGTAGTCGTATTTCGATTTTTACGTGGTTGTTCGGCGATGTCCAGGTCCATCGTCGCAGAGTCTTTTTATAAATCATGCTATTAGAAAAGCCAAAAATTATATTTATATTTAATCGCCTCATGACATGCGCCTTCCTAGGGACACGCATCTGCTTAAAGCGGAAGCCCAGAGTATAATAATTATACAAACTAGTTACTGGCATGCCAATGGGCAAATATTTCTGCGTTTAGTCGATACTTCGTGGTGTTAATCATACCTACCTGCGTCGTGTCTAGAGATGGGCAAATGTCCAAATATTCATGGGAAATGGCTTTCATCGGACTAGCTGAGGTAGGTACAGTTATGCGCCACCGATATATGGCACAAAGCTCTTTGCTTACACTTTTATTGTTCGAACTGCCAAGTTGTGGAATTCGCTGCCGGCATCTGTTTCTCCATAGTTATAGGTGATCTGCCTGTCTTCAAGTCACGAGTGAATCGGTATTTACTGGGTAGGCGCGTTCCATGGGAGACTGCATCATTGCTTCACATCAGGCAAGTTGTAGTCAAGCGCAAGCCTCGCGCAGTGGCTCAATATCATAGGCATCCTGCATGTTCAAGAACTGGATAACAATTCAAATCATGAGCCATGTGGTCTATTTCAAGTGGATTCTGCCCTATTAAGTAGTTTGAATGTAAGTCTATTAGCATACAAATTTTTCCTTTATGATATTTGTGTTATCTTACTTGTGACAATCCATCAAATTTTGTCTGACTGCACTGACACTTCAGTTTGTAATTCGATATTGCATTACCTATCAAGTATCGAGTAGGTACAGTATCAAGGTGGTACTAATCAAGTATTAGAGCCTACCTAGATAATACACAGGTATGTACTTGGGTTAAGTTTATTTGCCTCGTGTCAAAACGGCCCTAGCTCGTGTCTCAATTTGCGTTAGATGCATATGATGAAGACGAATTGAGAATATATTTTTACGGATGCCGAATCGGAGTGCAGTGTTATCGCAGTGCAGTGCAGTGGAGCGCCATTTCTTGCGGCTTCAATGCGTTAACTCGTCATATTGGTATCTAATTTTGGATCAGACGTGCAAATGTGCTACGAACAGAACCGCAGTAGACAGTGCCGGATTTAGCAACAGTGGGGCCCGTAGCAAATCATAGGTATTGTGGGGCCCTTAAACTGCTATGGGCATTTAAGTAAAAAAAAAATTTAGTACTACCTATTACCATTGTTATTGTATAAATGCTACTTTCGTTACGTGGTTAATCCGGCACTGGCAGTAGGTACTAAATTAAGTACCTACTCCACTCTTTTCCTAGAAATGTTTTTAACGAGAGTTTTTAGATTTAGCACAAAACTGATGTGCCACTAAAGTAGGTATAGTGTGGCTTAATAGCCTATCCAGATGACACGTTTTATGCAACGATTAGGTAGTAGAATAGGTCAAAACACGAATGTGTAGGTAGGTACCTTACTCGCGTCGAATGCCGAATTTAGAGGTCTAAAGGCTTGGAGCAATTTAGGAGTGGAACCAGAGAGGCCCCCTGGCCCTAAATTATTTTCCAAATTAAATGCTTTTTTTGCGAGTGCTTATCAGGGCCGTTTAACATTTTTATATTTTACTGATTGCCTGATTGGAATGAACAAATATAGTTCGATGATTTCTGTTAGGTAATATTTAATAGGTACCTAGATATACTTAATCATGTTTGTACAAAGTACCATAGTACTGTGGGTAAAGTAAAAACGCGATAAACATGTCAAAGGGAAAATTTGTTCACTAGTATTTACTAAGTAGTCTGAATTTTTTTCCGAATACTCGATTGTGAAAGCGCCTCTTGTGTGAGCGCCCCGGTTGTCCTCCCCTAAATGCGGTCCTGCTTGTGTCTATTCGTTACGAACAGAGAACGAACTTACGAATAGGTAGACGCGTTCCACAGTACACGAGTTATTGGAATGCGTTCGACGAATAGTTCGGAGAGGAGTTGCGTCGCGCAAGGGACGCACCGCGTCTCAGGCGGATTCTCAAAAAGCAGTATAAACCGGTTTAAATTTTATTTAACCAAGCAACGGACGCTTCATGCCATAGGCCGACGTCACACCTAGGTACACTATCTATGTCCACTCACAAATATGCAAAGCCCAATTTAGGCTTTGCGGACTGAACCTTTGTGTATTTTGTGTATCTAGCCAGATCTAGCCACTGAATGATCATGTAAAATACCTAAGTACATGCAGCACACACACACACACAACAATGCACTAAATTCTTTACTCACTAATCGCCCACAATATTAATAATATTTTGGGACATTAACACACACGGTCATCTGTTCCCAAGCTAAGCAGAGTTTGTGTTATGGAACCCAGGTACCAGACTGATATAGGTACTTAGTATGTAGTGGTATGCAGTGGCGAAGTATGGAAGTGTGGAAAAGGTCAACCGGAACAAAAACGTTAATATTTAAGAAAATAACATTTCCTCAATAGTTACCGTCGTCCTTCACCCATGTTTCTATGGCGACCACCACCTTCATATTATAGGTGCTTATTTTTTATGCTATTTAAAACTCTTAGGCGATTCATAATTTTATGGAAATAAACGATATTAATCAATTCCTAAAGGGAAGCCGAATGGGACTCGTGTTGTATGGGCTCTTCGCCATTGATACCTAGGTATACCTACCTATATAGATAGGTACACCTATAGGTAACTTATTTTTTTGTAAAATATACTTAGGTATATAATGGATAATTACACTCAGACTTAAGACAAACAGACATGTTCAAACACACAAATGTTTGTCTCTAGTGGTAATCGAACCCACGACTTGCTACGTGAAAAGCAATTTCAATGACGGAGTCTACGATGGCACGCGCCTGACCAATACCTAGGTACCTACCTACACCCATTAAATCGTGATCGTGCTTATCGGTGGGAAGGTGTGAATGAGGCTCCATAGGTAAGGTTAGAAACCATAAAGGAGCAATAATTCCGACCCACCCTCTGAAATGGTGTCACGAGACATCGCACTGGAACACTGCAAGGTCAAGATTTGGTAGATCTTTACTACGGGTAAATTCTCTCGCCTCTCTTTCGATAGGTACGTATAGTTAGTTTAGTTCAGTTTTTACCAGTTTTTGAGGGAGACGAGATAACCATGTAGGTAAGTAGGTATTAGGTACCTACCTACTAGGTACCTACTACAGCACACATGTAAAAGTTGAAGCATCTTTACAAATGCACACACTACCTAAATTAAAGATAAAAGCCATACACAAACACAAAACATGAACAGTTTAGGTGTGCATACAAACTGTTCATGTACCTAAGTACCTCACCAGAAGGGATCGCGTTCTGTACCAGTTCCATGTTAAATTTTCTTAGGACAAAGCCATGCAACAGAGACCAAATTAGTTGACCAAACAGAGATAACCTGTAGGTAGGTCCTAAAGTATTCTATGGTGTTTAAGTTATAATAAAAAAATAAAAATAAAATTTATCTATGTAGAATGAAATGTAGTAGGTACCTACCGTTAGTAACGGTTACCTATACCTACTTAAGTGGTAACGGTTGTAAGGTAATGTTGATAATAATGGAAGTTAAATAAACACGAAAACCTTCGAAAAGTTTCGTATTTAAATAATTTGTAAAGTACTTACTAATACAAAACGAACTAGTAATAATGCAGTCGTAATCACCAACGACACTCATTTCAATGTTGTGCAGATGCGGCGCAGGCGGCCATGACGGTCGGCGTGGCGAACGTGCTCTGCGACGATCGCTCCGCCCCCTTGGCGTGGCCGGCCCCGCCCGCCCCTCCACCCGCACCGATATGGCCCTACCCCGGTAAGACACCTCCTACTATTATCTGCGTTCCTGGTAGCTACGCGCCAACTGCATTGCGAGATCGCCGTTTCAGCTGACAATTAAAAAAAAACATTTTTCTTTTCTACCATCTGTTTATCTCTCTTTCTCTCATTGTATTAAGTGAATAAGATATAGACGTACTTACGTAATAAAAAGGCGCGGCGACGGCGCGGCGCCTATTCCAAAAATCCGCCCGATTGAATAGACCACCTCTTAGGCTATGTTGCTTTGGTAGCAGCATTGCAACTGTACTCGTCCGGTCAATAGTCGTTGTTGACCGGTTTTCGTAATTCAACCAAGTTGAAAAGGTCTTCCAGTGAAAGAAATTTAGTTTTAAAATAAGTCTTCTTTAACTGGTTAGGTTGCAATGAGGAACGCGCTGCGCGTGGCTACTTTGGCGCCTTTTTAATTTACTTTCTTTTTTGTTGTGTTTTATTTGACTACTTTTGTATTTTCTTTTTTTTAATTTTTTTATCGTTTACGCCAAGCTTAGCAGGTAGTACATGCGATGAAATAATTCCTATTAGGTAGTACTTATTTAGGTGCGATAGGGTGCGATTGATTTTAGATAGGTAAGTAGGTATTTCAGTAGTTCTAAGTAGGTAGGTACCGACTCGTAAATGAAACGAAATCATTAGTGATTCTTTTTGTAAATTAACATGACTTTATCTAGTACCTACATACCTAGGTACTAGATATTATTCGAGATCTTGATACATAACTACCTACTTACTAAATAATTTGTACCTGTACTTAGGTATTTACCTAATTTTATAATTTCCTGACACGTGCGATTGCCTGTCTTTAGGCAGGCTGCACAATGTCAAAATTCTGGCGGTCGCTGGTTTTGCGCTCCAATATTAAAAAAACACTCCAGCCGACAAAACTGAGTTACCCACGACATTTAATGCCACCTTTATTTCCGATTCTTAGCAATGGCGCTATAATAGGTATACTTACCTATAATGCAATCGTGTTAGGAGCGTTCCGAGAGAAAAAATAGCCCAATCAATCAAACAGCTTAATGTAAAACCGAAAACACGCCTGGTGTGTTCGTGAATGACTTGATGATGTAAGTACAATGTGGATTTGTGAGGACACGCTAGGCGTGTCAGGGGCTGGTGTAATTTTCTAACTTACCTACACGATAGCGTTAACGCAACGTATGAACAATGGTATAACAGCTTTTTTTAAATAATCTACAATACAGCGCAGCGCAGACCTTAGAAAAATAAGGCCGCGGGTTCGAATCGTGGTCGTGCCCACACGTCTTTGTGTGAATTGTTTCATTTCCGCTGCTCAATATAGGCGAAGGAAAACATCGCGAGGAAACCGGCATGTCTAAGAACTAATCATTCGAGGACATGTGACATCCACCAACCCGCATTTGGCCAGCGTGTGTGGATTAAGGCCTAAACTCTCTCAACTCATAAGATAGTTCAGAGAAGACCCGTGCCCAGCCGTGGGACACTATAAAGGGTTGAAGCTAATCTATCATACGGCGCTACTAAAGTTCTACAAATCAAAATTACGCAAAAAAATTCTAGATAAAAACAATTATATCCGGCTTTCATCGGCACTACCTAAGACATGTCAGATTTCTAAATTCCTTTCTTGTTTCTTGGTCTAGGAATCTAGTCACAATCTAGGACCAAGTGTCTTTTATTTAAGTGTCAGAAATTATTTAATATCCTATAGGTACCTAATATCAAAAATTCTGACAACATGTTTCGTGCCTTAAAATCTAAGGTGTAGATCTAAAGAATAGATATAACAAAATGAAGGTAGGTCTTTAGATTTGAGCAATTTCTACTGTATGTTACCCAATCAGTTTTATTAGGTAGGTATGTCAATCGTCCTTCATCGATTTTTCACCTAATATGTTGCCTGCAAAAAGATGCTGAATGAGCATCACAATAAAGATAAAGATAATTTATTTTTGGAACGAAGTTCCTTATCGCGCGTTGTGAAAGGGGGCTAGACGGAAAAAATTCTTACGAAAAGTTGTCACGACACTTTTTGCTATAGTAAGCTATTGTAAGCTGCGCGGCGTGAGCATGTTTCTCTGTCTGTCTATTTCTCTCTCTCTTTAAGTTTATATTACAATAAATTTGTTATTAATAAAAAAATATTATTATAACTTAAAAAAAATTGGTTGTTTGTAAAGTAGGTTTACGATCGAGATGTTTACGTGATAACGTCTTATTGGTGACATAAGTTTTTGGGAAGTAAGGAATTAATATTGTTGCCGCTAGAGTGAGAGAGACGAAAGATCGGTCCACTCACTCGAACGCTATGCCAGCCTCCGCTCGTGAGGATTCCGCGTGACAAGTTTCACGGAATGACTGGCAGCGCTTGAGATGAGACGGGAGATCGGTCCGTCTCTCTCTCGTTATACCTGCGATCGCGCTCGTGAGGTTTTGGTGTGACACAAGTTTCTGAACATATCACCCGACTAAAACGATTTTAAAGACGTTATCACGTCAAAATAAAATTTTATTACAATTCCTTCACTTAATCGAAAGGAACTTCGTTCCATCCGGGTGACCCTTGACACCTCTCAAGTTTTTTTGTAGAAACATGAGTGACAATACTAAGAAGAAGTGCCTTTAAAAATAAATAAAACAGCTCAATAACTACAATGTCAAATTGGAATAAATTTAAGTAAAATATGAAATTACTATTAAAAATGATTGCTGGGCCAGGTCATCTTAAAAATCTATGTCATAGCATGTCAGAAAAATTTAAAAAATTATAATAATACACAAGAGATAGTTAAAATAGGGAGTTAAAATCTTCATTTTGGTTGTTTCTTCTTGTTTGTTTGTCGTACGAATACCTTAGAAACAGTAACGGATTTATCATTTGGTAACGGATTTAACTGAGAAGGTATAAAATAGAAGAAGGATAGGTATAGGTAGGTAGGTAAAATATTTTTGTGAATGATAATTTTGTTTTCATTCAGTTTTCAATTAGGTACATACCTACTTACTTAGTATACCTACAGAACTCGATTTGAACGAAAGACACCTAAAATAAAACATCCACAAGACCAGTTTAAGGAACGATGATGCGTGAAATGAATCTTGGCCAATCGTTCGGTATTACGCTGCCCGCACACGACCGATTTTTCCAGCGATTTTGTGCAACTCAATACAAAACTCAAGGCCACGCTTAGAGATGTCACAAAATCGGTCATAAAAATCTTTCATGGGCAAAAATTCTTACTTAACTTTCTTATCTCTTCACTACCGTCATCGATGTTTCTATAACGACCGCCACCTTAATCTTAATATATATATTTATTGTGTGCGTGTGTATGTGACTGAACTCCTCCTAAACGACTGGACCGATTTTGATGAAATTTTTTGTGTGTGTTCAAGGGGATCTGGGAATGGTTTAGATTCACAATTTTGCGCGGTACGAAGTTCGCTGGGGCAGCTAGTAATATTATAGGTAGGTGCTTATTTTTAAACTTTTTAAAAGTATAACGCGTTACTTAAGTAGTATTTAATGAAGTCCGTAATATTGACCAATTCGTAAAGGGAAGTCGATCGGAATCGGCGTGTATGGACTTTTCGCCACTGGTAGGTATCTATAGATTTCACCTTATCAGTTTGTGGAGAATGGTTCCTTAGCGGTGTACCTATTAATATAGTATTATAATCGTAAGATGCCGTACAGGAGTTTGAAATGAAGTAATCAAAAGGGAGGTGCATAATTTACAAAGCAATTAATCTCTTTTTAAGGGTTTATTATAAACTTTTTTTTATTTTAAATACCTACACACCGCCAACCTTTCCTTCGTGCCGTTTTTGAACTTTTATCTCTTAATTTCCTTATTTTATATAAATAAAAATTAGAGGGCGCCCTGATGCTGTCATTTAGTCATTTGGCACTCTGATGTTGAACCTATAGTCTTGTGTTGTTGTGAGGTCTTTGTGTTGTGAGTTCGTCCAACTCTTCTCTTTGTTCAACTCCGCTGTCTTTGGACCGGTTTCAAACAACTGTAAAACATTTGAAACGTTCATAACGTTTAAGATACCGATCTTGGATTCCACATGAATTTAGTCAGCTAGACATTAGGTTAGCTAGAAGAAGGTAGAAAGTAACCCACCACTGCAATCTACCACTGCAACAAACATTCCAACATTCCTATGATCAAATTCATGCGAAATCCAACATAGGTAGTGCGAAATGTTGTGGAATTCGCTGCCGGCATCTCTGTTTCTCCGATAGCTATGATCTGCCTGTCTTCAAGACACGAATGAATCCGCATTTACTGGGTATGCGCGTTTACAATAGGCAAGTTGTGGTCAAGCGCAAGTCTATTAGGCAGGTAACTATAGGAAAAAAATCAATTTAGGTCTCAGGACGTGGCCTTGTTTAAAACCCGAGTCTTCACGTGCGGCGCAGTCGGTCTTAGCTTACAGGAGCTGCTGTGGTAGCCAGTGGTAGCTACATGACAGAAATCGTTCTACCATTCGGACTTTGGCTGCGGGGTTTGTGATTGTTGCGTGTGGCCTGTGTACCTACATTCAGCTTTAGTTAGTCAGTCTTCTAATAGGAAGATAGAATGCTTTTTCGCGGTGTTTATAAGTAATAAACCTAAGATGAAAGACTTCTCTAATTACCTAATATAAGTACTACTTACCCACCTGTAGGTATCATCAAAATGTAGACAAAAGACAGTTAATCAACCTAATTAGGTTTCCAAAACTACCTGCTAGTACTAGGATACCAGCATTATTAGGACGTTACCCTGAAAGATTAATCATAATTCCACTCAAACCGTGCGAAACCAAAACCCAGAGCCCAGAAGTCGCGATTAAAAAATATAGGTATGACGTCACTTAATTTAAAAACAGAACTAAAAATAAATAAATTCTCCGGATCCATCGCTCACCCGCATCCATCCGACAAATCGTTTCGCGAACGGAACTGTCACTTCCCTACTATAAATTATAACGCCGCGCCATAAAAAATATTAAAGCCACTTATCGATAAACCGAAGTGGTACAACCCTATTACTAAAAGTACCGCCCACAAGCCCCGCCCACTCAACGTCTCAGCCAATAAGAAACCTTCTAAAATTTCTGACGCCCTGGTCTCTTTAGTGTTGTGAATAACTTTTTTGCGGTTATGTTTTTCTTGTTTATGTCGTAATGGCGATTTTTGCCGGTTCGTTTCTGACACCTCACGCGACGTGTCGGTTCTAAAATAACGTTACTTACAAACTTACGATGATTGATCGCATAATTGTTTAATACTGGCCGTTATTCCAACATTCATGAAACATAATTGCATCTGCAACACTGTTGTGTATCTAAATAATCAAAACTTATATTGTAGGTAGGTAAGTATGTAGATAAGTGAACGCGAAATGCTTCATTGAGTAATCTAAATAAGCTTTTTCCTAATCATTCGTTATCATAGGAGTCATGCAAAAAAATAAAAATCCAAAATTATCCGCTCCTCCTCTTAATTTAATTGTTTCTATCCATTAGTGAAATACCTACCTATAGGTAGATAGATAGTAAGTATCTACATACTTACTGGTACTTAGTTCTTTTGGTAAGGTTACAAAAACCGATAAAAACAAAAAAATACCCTACCTAAACAAACAAAAAAAGGCTAGGCTAGGGTTAAAAACCGCGGTCCTTTTAGGTTTAGAAATCACTAAAGTTAAGTTCGTAAGTTTACGTTTGGACTCAATTACACACAAATAGGTAGGTAGGTAACCTACCTAGGTATCTATCTAACTAATTATAGCAGGTAATGCCTAACTTATTAATATGTAGGTAAGTAGGTAACCTTTACCTATCAAAAAACTACTAAGTACCCGTACTTAAGTACCTATACCTACCTACCACTGGCGAAGAGTCCATACAAGCCCATTCCAATCGCCTTCCCTTTAGGAATTGATACCTTTAAGTATCTGTTGCCCTAATATCCAACGGGGTTTGACTGTTGCACTTACTATCTAGATTCTAACTATTTTATGTACCTACTTAGTACTTACTTACCAAACAGTATGTAGGTATACCTATCTAGTAGCAATTTGTGAATCGGGTTCAAACCCGAAGCCGGCACATTTTTTAATAACCACTGCTCAATAATATAGGTAAAGGTACTTTTCAGTTAGTATTGAAGAACGTGAGAAACCTCGGCATCTGTTAGAAGTTCGGACCAATCCTATAAGATATTCAGTACGTAAACAGTTGTCTAGTTTTCCAAATTAAGTACCTACGCGTGACGCAACAATTAAATACCATCGTTACGGCGCCTAAACCCTTCCCACGAAAAAACCGGTCAATCTCACATTCATCACATCACTTAATTTAAACTTAATCGAACTATTTAAAAATCTGCCGCTCTTTTTTACCGTTGTCTCTCTCTGATATATGCTTTGTGCTTTTGTTGCTATCTCATTCACACTGCATAGAGATGTGAAAAGAATAACGGATTAATTGGAACTGTTAAATGCAAGTCATTAGTTGTAGAACGTGTGTTGGTAGGTATTTTGTTTCAAATGAATTAGATTTTTTTTTTATGTAAACATATTTAAAGAAAATTTGGAATAACCATAGATAACAATAGATAGGTAGGTACTCATTGTTAAAAAGTCTGTATTTATAAAGTCTTTGTTTCCATTTCAGCACAAATGTCAATGGACAGTATGATGGTTGGCGGAGTTGGTATGGGTGGCGTGGGATCCGTGGGTGGCGGTGTCTCGTCCATGGGTGGTTTCCAACTGGTCCGCGAACCCACTTCAGGCGCACTACTCCTCCTGCCGGCACCCACAGACTTGCAACACGCCGTCGTTTGGGGAGGAGTACCCTACCCTTCCGCTCCTCTCCTTCTCCCCCCTGCCCCGCACCCTTCACACCATTTACAACTTCTACCAGGAGACCTCCTTGCGTCTACTGCAACGTTACAACACACCCACACACATTCTACTCGCTTAGTAACTCTCGCTCCCGCACCAGCACCTCAACCCCACCCAGCGCATACAGCAGATAAAAGGAAACCCATAATGCAACCCATGATCACACCGCATCTAATAAAAATAGAGCCAGAACCGCCACAAGAAAAACCACAACCCACTTACGCCCCGGAACCGGTTCAGCAGCCAATACTTACAACGCATTTATACTATCAACCAGAATACAATGAGCAACAGGTGTGCAGGAGCCAAGCTACATCACCGGCTGCTCCCCCGACGCCACCTCCTGAAGATCCTGAGACCCCAGGACACAAAGACGCTTCAAACCAGACAGATCACGTTGACGATGAAGATGAATCGCCGGGCAATGCCGACGAAGACGAAAGAGATGTAGCTTGCATCGGTGTCGCACATTATCCTGAAGAGAATATGGTGCAGTCGCAGACGACACAGATATCACAGTCCTCACCCATTGGTGAAGAAGAGTCTTCATCAGAAAGCCCAGCTACAGCCACAGTTGAGAAAGCCATCAGTGTGATTGAACGAGATGATTCTATAGGAGATAATTCAAGCAGCGGAGGGTCCCATGATTTAGTCATCGACACTGCCAGAACCACGCCTGTGCCGCCACAACCAGTGAGGCCGCTCGTAGATGTCAGTGGTTTAGAACTCCTTTCGAATAGTATTGAGCAATTTGAACGCACCACTCCTGGTTTAAATTCTGGTATGAGTATGCCGTCTATAGAACCGACACCTCTAATTATTGATACGAGAACTCCGACAAAGCTTAATATTTTAATTAAAACATCTCCTAAATCTCCCCCACGTACAGAAACAGATCAATTAAGGAGGTTTGAATTTCCATCATCTGAGCCAGCTACTAGCGAACAGCCAAAGACTTCATCCAGGGAACTGGACGGTCTAGGACTACTATGTGCATTAGCTGAACAAAGATTTATGGAAGAAGTAGAAAGCCCTCCTATAAGTGCATCGAGTTCGTCTCGACCATTTATCAAAAGCGAAGGTTTACTTGGCTCCACCGATAGAAACAGGGTGGAATCTATTACAATATTTAAAAAAGATAGACATAGGCATAGAGATGGAGATTCTTCTGGTGAGAGAAGGAGGAAGCGAAGTGAGGATAGAGAAGAAAGGCTTCGGCATAAGCTAGAGAAAATGCGTCGGCATAAGAGAGATAGGGAAAGAGACGAGGGTAGAAACAGTGGTGGAGAATTGGAGACAAGTTTAAGAAGAGTGACTGCGTGTTCGTGTAATGATGCCTCGTGTTCACACTCTCCGACAGTTCGCTCGGCGCATGCGCTTGCTAGCGCCATTGAAAAAGACATGAGAGAGAGATTGTTTGCGTTAGAAAGACAATTTGACGAGAGGAAAGCACAGTTACAAGCTCTCACTCCACCATTACAGAATTTATCCACATCTACTACTCCCTCTACGCCTGCACTGTCACCTGACTCTGACAGGGGATCGTCGAAGAAACGTAAAGTTGGAAGACCACGTAAAGTCTCCAGCCCAGACTCCACCGAGACCATAGTAGCAAAGAAGCCTAAATCTAAAAGTAGTCTCGTAGGTTACCTGATAGCGAAACAAAAGCTCAAGGGTGGTATTTTATGTACTAAGGGAGAAACTTCAAGGGATGAAACACACCGAACAAGTAAAGTGCGACCAAAACTGAAGGCTGAGCCTATTTTAAAGATTTGCTCTGAAGAAGAAGAAGCAGAATGGAGTCTCAATCGATCAGCAAGTTCTTCAATGGAGAGTCTTAACGAAGTGAGACAAAAGAATCGAGAGAAAGTAGATCGTTTAGTACGAAAACATTCGCGGGATGAAATCCCCGAACTTGAATTCGCGTTGCGTCGTGCCAGTGCTTCCAGTGATAGTGAGAAAGAGAGGCGTAGAGCTAAAAAGAGACGAAAGAGTCATAGGTCTAAAGATAGAGATGATGAAGGCAGTGCTAAGAGCTCAATACAGCCTTCTGTGCCTCAGGTGATATCAAAATGCACTTTGACTGAAGATAAATTAGATTTATCGCCACGAGTACTTACTGCTATGGGAGGACTGTTTTATGCTGGAAAATTGAGTGCCGTGCGGGCACCGGACGTGTATGCAATCGTTCTGGATGGCGAAAGAGGAAACAAACCTCATATACTATCAAGAGAAGAAACTTTGAGAGATGCTGTAAGTATATTACACAAATTAATTTACCCAGGTATAATGTGTAGTACCTATACATCTTTTAGTTAGGGTTTTTACTTATTATTCTCGTCATTACAGATTTTGGAAGTGAGCCCTTTATCTGTGACGGAACTGCCATCCGGGACCAGGGTCTGTGCGTACTGGTCACAACAGTACAGGTGTCTATATCCTGGAACTGTTGCGGTATCTTCACCAGATCCACACGATGACAAATTTGTCGCAGTAGAATTTGATGACGGAGACTCAGGTCGGATAGCAATTGGAGATATCAGGTTCCTTGAACCGAATTATCCTGTTGTAGGTAAGAAATACATACGCATTTTATCTTATTTTATTTTGTACCTGTATATGAAATTCTATGTAATCAGTTCGTCTGTCTTCTACAGAATACGAAAATCCTCTATTCACGCTTGGTAAAAGAAGACGAAATACCAGCGTTAGCGCAGATGAGAAAAAGACATCACCATCTATATCCACGGATCCTGTTCCATCGACTTCAGATCTAGCTATAGCAAAGAGCACAGAGGAAGAAGACCGACATAAAGACAGAAAGAAACTTAAAAAGCACAGAAAAGACAAAATAAAGCGTCAGTCAAGTGAAGAAGACCCAGCTTCTGTGGACTATGTGAAAAAGAAAAAGAAGAAGCACAAATGTTGCGAAGACCACTGCAAACACAGGAGGCATCACAAGAAACACCATAGAAAACATAGGAAAAGGCATCATTCTGTAAGCAAAGAACTTTCTAGCTCATCTGGTGATGATCAACAACGGCAAAAGTCATCCTCCGACTACATAGATTCTAACAAGTCTAATGAAGACTCTGTCGATTCTAATGACCGGCTATCTACACTTATTGCAATGGAAAAATCGCCTGATGACAAAATGAAAACTGTGATAAAGAAAGCGGTTTTACCAAAGAAAAATTTGGTGAAAACCGCAGTTTTGGACTTTAGTAATTTGGGCACATATGTTTTGAAGAAAGATGAGCAGCCTAAAGACAATCTAAAAGACAGCGGGATTGGGTTGGATGAAGATATCGCTACAGCCTCAACAAGTGATGTAGCTAAGAAGGTATGTCTTTTTAAATAATGGTACCTTTTTAATTTATTGTAAGCTGTGTGTTAAATGCAGATACAAAACTTCCAGAAGGTGAAGCGTCGGACTGTATCGTCTACGTCATCGGACGGTGGATGTGGCGGAGTGAGCAAGATGGCAGCATTCCTACCTGGAGGTGCTTTGTGGCGGTGGCACGGACCTGCTTACCGCCGCACCACCAGGCCTCGACATAAGAAATTGTTCTACAGAGCCATACAAAGAGGGGAAGAAATTCTCAACGTGAGTAATTTATAATTCAAAGATTAATGCACTTTAATTGTTTGTTAGTTAGATTCTCAATCATTGTCACTTTAAAACTGATTTGGAAATTATACCTTCTCGGCAGCTGATGATTTTATTTATATTGATGATGTTACAGGTGGGCGAAGCAGCAGTGTTTCTGTCGACAGGAAGGCCCGACCGGCCGTACATCGGGCGATTGGTGGCCCTGTGGGAGGCACGCGGTGCCATGGCCGTGCGCGTTAAGTGGTTCTACCATCCCGAGGAGACTGTTCCTTGCACTGACCAGCTACAATATCCTGTAAGCTACTGTTTACCTGGTACCGCTGTAAAATAATTTTGTTAAGTTCTCAAAGAATGGGATTTAACTGATTTTCTTTTCTTCATTTTCAGGGTGGTCTTTTTGAATCCCCACACACAGATGAAAACGACGTTCAGACTATATCGCACAAGTGTGAGGTGTTATCCCTAGCTCAGTACAAGGAGCGCATGGGTGACGACCCAGTGAAATACAAAACTGTATACGACAATAATGACGTGTACTATCTCGCTGGACACTACGACCCGACACCGCAGACTCTACGAATGGAGCCAGACATACCATTCGCGAATAAAACCACCTCCTAGCCCGAGCTGACGTCCGGGTACTCTGACGTTAAACACCCAGTAATAGACGAGAACAAACTTCACTACAAAAAACTAGTAATTACACTTCACAGAGTGCAATAACGATCTTGATCGTTGCAAATATTTATTTTACTCATAGTCATTTTATGATGCAATAATTAAAAAGTACATTTATCTATCTCGATGTTAGTGTGTTTAAAATAGATTTTTGCAATTTAAATGTGTTTCTTCCACAAAATCGTTTGTAGAAGATTCACTTATACAGGTTTTAAAGTACAACGTAGATTTTTGAGGCTCAAACTGTGACAATTTTTGACTTTACCCGTCCTTAGGAGACGATTTGTATAACAATATATCTGAATTGGTTAGAAGTTACCCTCGTTACGTTATATTTAGTGGTATCCATTGGGAATGTTTCAATATTTCGTGTTTCATGGGCCGAGTGGACGTGACGGCTGTGGTTGTGTCGACCGAGGTGATGAAATGTGATTTTATTTTTTATATGTGTAACGCTGTAATCTCAGTGTATAGATGTATTTTTCGTGTATATTAATTAGATTAGATCTTTATGTATACGTAGTTTTTCTTATGTCTTTATATATACTTAAAATGCAATACTTTCTCAGCTAGTCTTCAAATTTATTCAAAATTTCCCAGTGATTTACTCGTATTACTTGTGGATTTATTTCAGAGAAACTAAAGTAAAATAGATTGCATGTGGTTCTAAGAGCTGTTTGTTATATATTATTGTTTTTATCGATGATTTTTATATTTTCTTGGTTGATAATTTTATGTTAATGAGATATAGTTTTATATCAAATGGTGCTAGACCTTACTCGGTTTCATTTGCCGTGGTAACTTAAGATGTAAGTAAATAAGTTTGGGAGGATACTTAATGTGATTTACATTAATGTTCGTTCATAACTTAATAAATTCATATGCTTGTACTCCTGAATGTTGCCATTTTACTAGGTACCTATATTAATTAGTGAATAGTTCATTTTTTTTCTACAGGGTATAATTGAGCCCTTATTTTCTTCCTTTTTTCCTGAAGCTTAAAGGAATGAGACAGGGAGGTTGTGGAAAGGTGAGACATGTAGGATAGGTTTTGTATGGCCAATGAAGTTTGTAAGAAAAATGGAAATGATTCAGCCTTAACAATCTTAATATTACCTACGCGATGTTAAAAAAGTTATGTACTATATCGTAAGCTTAATAATTATTCACTTAACTACTTTTATTGGGAACTCGCCAGATGGCAGTTAATTACGTTTGTATGTATCAAGTCTTTAATTATTAATTATAATTATTTCACTAGCGTCGTACTTTTTGTTATCAAATGTAGTTTTAGAATAAGTTACGCCGTAAGTCTAAGTTAAAATGTTGTTGGAATATAATTTTAATAAATATCTACTTACTGACAAAATTATATATTGATGACAAAATTGTGACAAATATTTAGAAAACGAAAGTGCGAATTTCGGTAACAATATTGAAAAATGTTGTATTTTTATAATAATCGTAAAAGTAGGCATTTTTATTTTTTAATTTTGAAGTGTGAAGTTGTTGCAATAAGTACAAACTTGTTGAACGATTTGGCTCGGCCCAATGTATCTAAGTATACTAACTTTGGGTTCATTCGTTAAACTTATAACAGTCTTACGGCCCTATTCTGAAACTAGGTTTATGTTTTAGTCTGAACCTAGTTTTAGACGAAATCCGTTGAGGTATACTTAATATCGAACTACACTGCTAGACTGTTGTAAATTGAATGAATCCCTATAAATTTTAGCGTGTAATAGAATGGGGAAAGCCATAAAAATATTAGAATTAAAGATTAATAATATATCAGCATTGATAATATAAAGATTATAAAATACGCTTAAATAAAATATTTTTGGCTGAATTTGTTATTTTATTTAAAACTTCAATTAATTTTAAATTAAGTATATTATTTAAAAATAAGTGTACAACAACAATACAAAAAATTAAGTACTTAATAGTAAACAAAAGTTAGACAAAAAATGCTCGCTGTTGTCACAAGAGACGCTAAAAATTTTGTTTAGACTTGTCAAACCGATACATATAAGCGATTTTTGGTGTCTCTTATGACAACAGGTTGCGAATAGGTATTGCCTAACACGAAGTCAGTATAGACTTATAATATTAAGTTAAAATATTAACAAAAAAAACCGACTTCATGGATGCCATTCTCAGAACTAAACCAAACTGAAATGGGACCACACGGGAAGCATCAGCTTTCAATTAAAAAAAAAATTATCAAAATCGGTTCACCCATTCGAAAGTTCTGAGGTAACAAACATAAAAAACATACAGTCGAATTGATAACCTCCTCCTTTTAGAAGTCGGTTAAAAAGGGCTAGTTTTTAACTAGAATGTTATAAATTAGATGCTTAAAATAATTAATTACGACAGTAATTGACAATGGAGATTACTAATGACAAAAAAATATAGGTATACCTACGTAATATTTTACGAGCAAAACGTTGAAAATATTAAGACATGTAAACAAAAGCAGAAAGTGGGAAAAGTGACAAAGTGGGAAGTTTCAAGTTTGAAATAATAACCTCCGTATTCATAAACATCTTATATGCTCATTATACCCAGCTAAAATAGGTTTGTGATCCCATTGTCTGGTCCTGTGATCGACATTTTTACTACCTAGTAAGAAAGACACAAAGTCCATTTTAACTAGTTTTATAAGATTTTTATGAATAAGACCGTAAATATTTATTGCTCGTGACTATGGCTTACTATGTTGTAATTGTTTTGAGGTAGGAAGATATCTTGGTAGATACCTATTATAAAAAGTCTAGAACCCGATCCTCGCACTTCAGATATTTATCACGAACTCGACATAATGGCGAAAAAAATGGCAAATTTCTATCGAAAACACCTTTAACTAACACATTAGAGTTAAGTCTGCCAATTAACGCACGACATGCAACGAGTAGTCTATAGAAATCGACATTATGTATAATTATTTCGTTGTCATTGATTTTTAATCGATGGTTACCTTTTTTTCGTCTTATATCGACTACAAGATAAATTTCCAAGCGCAAGAAGCGGGGTCATTTCTGAATGTTTCTGATACAGATAGTATAATACTAGGTCTACTAGGTTCCTGAGTAGCTGTCACGTCCTTGATCTTTATTAATCTCCTTAAAATTTAAACTAAGTACCTATTCCTCTGAGGCTTTGAACAAAGTCGTCTTATGATGGGACAAAACCTATAAATTTAGGTTATTAATGTTATTATTCAACAATATCTTAACATCTAAAAACTTAATACAAATCTGTACTTCACTATTTTTACTATAGAACTACTTACTAATATTTTTTGCTAGAGAAACTCTATACCCTTTCCTCCACCCGGTATTTAAGCCCGAGATCTGAGGAGGAATTTGTTATTTGTAGCTTATACTAAATTATTACTACAAAGTACTACATACTTCGCTCAATATTTCGCTCTTTGAAAACGAAAGCGTCACAAATCGCAAAAATTTTAACAATATTGCAAAACTAAGGATAAGAGGACTTTATCTTCACCATAAAACGGTTTTTAAATTTTTAGATTTGTGACACTTTTGTATTCAAGGAGCGATTTGCCTATCCTTACAACACGACCTTACGACTGCTTGCAAGCGAAATTTAAACTTATCGAGTGACATGAGCGTGCATATTCTGTTGGACTACTGATTCGAAACCAATTTGGCAGACAGCCCGGCTTACTTTCGACTCCCATGTCAACCATATTACGAGTTGTCTCTCTCAACTCGTAATATGGTTGAGTGAAGACCCGTGCCCAGCTGTGGGACACTAAAACACGGATATTAAAAGGAAAATATTAATGATAAGATTAAGATTTCCTTTTCGTCGCAACACTTATAATAAGGAATCTTTTAGTGTTTACATATTTTGCAATATTAAATCTGCTAATAAACTTTTGTAGCTGACTGTACACACGGCTACATGTCAAGCTATATTATTCCAGTCTAAGCTGATTTGGCATTTTATAAGATATCCGTACAACGAGAGGTCTGCTTACAATGGAAATGTACCTATAGCTTAATGTGCAGCCAGGTGTACATAAATTGTGAAGTGACATCCCCCCTCCCTTATTTCTAAAATCTACTTTATGAGTTAGCACATAACTTCCCGTTTCCCGTTACTTATAATCTCATAAGTATCATCGTCGATAATCTTGTAGACATCTTGTCGGTAGTGCTTCAAGTTATGCAGGAACCGCGCTGAGCTCTCCTCTCTGATCTTCGTTAGTACTGATGGCAGGTTCTTGGTGTTCGCTTCTGAGGCTAAGGAAGCGTAGTATTTCTCCTGTAAAGAATAAAACGTCGTTATTACAATAACTCAAGCATTGTAACTCACAGATGGTAAGTTGAATTAAAAAAAAGTGAGTGGACCATGGAAGGCCACGCTCCTTTGAAGGCCAACTATCAAAAAGTCGTAGTTATTGACATGTAAACACATATTCCTTCGGCTATACACTAAGATCCATCAAACTCAAAGCCACAGATGCAGCGGCGAGTCGCTCACGCCGCTATTGTGGCAGCTTATATACTATACATGCTTAACAAATAATTTATTTTATTGTTATATTCAAGTGTCGTATAGCTTAATAAAAAGTTTTTCTTTGATGAGCTATCCAACACATCAAAAACTGGTGAAAATGCACCTTAACTATTATACCGCCACGCGCGCCCCGTTAAATATTAATTGCCGGGCTCCTTGCGCTTGATTCCAAAATTAACCTATAATGAATAAGTAGGTCTTCCGAAACGGCTTAACCGATCTTTATAAATTTTTTTATGCATATTCAGTAGGTTTGAGAATCGGCTACTATCTATTTTTCATACCCCTAAGTGATAAGGGTTGTTCACCCTCAAAACTTAGGGGTTAACTTAGAAATACGCGGTACGAAGTTCGCTGGGGCAGCTAGACAGGTATAATTTTCGGTGAAAAGGTGGCAGTCCAAGCAACAATTACGGTCCACCTTTCCAAATGGTGTCATATCATAAGACATCGCACCCGAGCACAACAAGCTCCCTTGGCAGTGCAGCTTTGTCTAGTGGGCGGTAACTAACCACGGCTGAAGTCTACATCAAGTTTATTAACACCTGATTTGTACCACCCGGAGACCACGTGTGAGAATTCAGATTGAAGTTGCAATCCCACAGACGAAGGTAAATGTAACGTGAATATAATAAATGAAGTATGTACCATAAATAGTATTCAAAATCTGTAAGAAGTTTGTATTACCTATGTTTTGTAAGTACCTATTACCGAATGTGTCATTGAAAAATAAACTAAGGAAATGATAAGGAAAACAAGCTATGTTTACTCAGCAAGTCGCCGTATTGAGTTACTTGACATAATATTATCATCCATATTTTGATTCAACTGCATAAGGAATGGGCTTCATTCCCTTGTAACGAGTGCATCAAGGCAAACATGATAACCTCGTGCAGCATTGAACTAAGGATCATTATGTGTATCTCGAAGTTGTTGTACTAGTGGAAGTTAAAATTAAATAGTGCCTCGCAAACGGCGATAGTATCAAGACGTGGTGGTCGCAGTACATAGTTTATCGGTATTTTATTCAATTAGGTAATACTCTTAGCTTGTTCTGAACTCCTGGTACTGTATGTATAGAAAATAAATGATTTGTTATTTTGTGTCATTTTATTTACCTGTCTGTGGTAAGGGTAAGTTAAATTAGATAACTATTTTCACTTATGGGCAATCTAAAGTAACTTTTTTATTTTTCTGAGGCAATTTAATGATGGTAACTAATTAATCATAAACAATTTATATAAAAAAAATCAAAAACCCAACTGTGTCAACAGTTGCTACGTAATTGAATGGAGAAACGATTTGGCGCGAATAATCCTGTTTTTTTCATTTTTTTATGTACCCATTGTGTCACATTCTGTCACAGTGTCACTCACGACTAAGAAGAATCAAATGATATCTACTTCTGAAGCTCAGATGAGAAAAGTCCTTTTAGGCTCCAGAGCGTGCCAAATAAATAGGTACCTATACAGACACTCGAAAACCGTAACCCTCCTTCGGCTCCTTCTGGCGCAGTTGGGTAAAAATAATACTTAGAATAGGCAAGGAAATATCTACACACAAAAATGTAAATGTGTGTACTAAATTTGCAAAGAAAATTCTACATTGTGAGCTCAGGGCTCGCGCTGTTCCGGCAGCTCTAGCGCCAGGTGATCAGGGGTATTCGTCATGCTTACGTTCAGAAGTGACTTTTCCCCAGGCCCATTTAAGCATTTGGAGCTAAATTCAAGCTGAATATCTACGAATTAACGATCTACTGATCTACGATCATAATAGACTTAGAACCTGTCTACGCTAAATGAGCCAATTCAACGCTGGAACTAAGATCGGGATAGATATCCCGATTTAGTACTAGAATCGGTGCTTAATGAGCTGAACTTTTGGATATACCTAATATTACTTGAGATTTTGATTTGTGATACCTACCTAATTTTGTATCTTGCTATTTCTAGGTTCTAAATATAAGATTAAATATGTATGTATGCATTATGGGAAATTACTGGGCCATGGGACTAGATCGCACTAAATGTGGCTTACCTTGGATAGACAATAGACATGATCAAGTCCTGCCTGCCTTTAGACATACATAAATAGTGTTCAATTCTGCCGTAGGTAGGTACCTTACTAAGCTATAGAATTGTTAAACTTAGCTAGTCAATTTTGAGATACTTATCGCCAAAAATCATGCGAATTGATGTATTTGATGTATTTAAAATACTATACCTTGAAATAAAACTACTTTTTAACGGATTTTATCGCGGTTTATTTTAGATTTTTGATCCCGACGTTTCAAAGTCTTTTCAGACTTCATGTTCACGGGTGGACTAAGATATAAAACAAACTTAAATATTAATGTTAAATATTAATGTTTGAAGGTAGTCAGTAATAATTGTGATTAATATTTTTGGACGTCAAATATCTCAGTCCACCCGTGAACATGAAGTCTGAAAAGACTTTGAAACGTCGGGATCTAAAATCTAAAATAAACCGCGATAAAATCCGTTAAAAAGTAGTTTTATTTCAATGTGTGATATTCGCGTAAATCTAAGACAATACTAATACTATACCTTTTTGTAAGTTACCCCGTCATAGACATGTGTTATGGGATAGTCTCTGATTTTTTAAGTATGCGAACCATTAATAAAGTGTCACTTTCTGTTCAACATTGTATATCTGTTTTAAATAACGATACAGGTATGGTCCTTGGACAAAAATGTAGAGAATTTTTAGCTTTGTTCCTTTACATCTAGGTCGAAAACGATAAAATGAGGGTTAACCTTCAAAAATTAAATCTTTAGGATTCATTGAAGGGGTTCACCAAATACCCGTTTTTTAGTTTACAGTACGGCAGAATTGACAGGCGGCGCCAAGATCTAGGCACGATCTTGTAACAACAGTGGAGGAAAACTGCTAGTGATGATATAAAATGAATTAAAATATATTCAGATAAACCTCTAAACTTTATTATTTTATTTGGATAACCTTTGTTTCCTATAATAAGTAAGTAGAAACATAGCTTGGTAGTAATACAGTTATAGTAATAAACACTTGTTTAATAGATAGAATATGGTTACATATACTGAGTTATCTTAAATTACGTAATTAAAACTTTTGATTAAACTCGATCTAGGTCAAAGACTCACTTGGAAAAAGTATAATAGGTCAATTGAAACTACTAGAGCAACAGAACTTGGAGGAGTACTTTGGATAATTAATTTAGCAGCCCTGTGGGATAACAGATGAAAAACCTACTCCTGTCCTTGTCCAATATTTGAAAAAAATAGCAAGAATGAGAGAGAATGAATTAGATCATAATTCTGTCATATTATGTACAGATAAAATTATCATCATCAAGAATACAATACACGTCATTTCTGAAGCCAGTTAGGTTTTCTAAGAACTTCTGACTGCTGTCGTTGTGGACTTTGGTGAAGACTGGTGGAAGAGAAGTGGCCCCTGACTCCTTCGATAGGGTTACGTAGTAGGTTCCCTGGTTCACATTCAAGTTAATAAGGATACCAGTACTAGGAGTCCAGAACCAGGCAGAAGTAACTTCTGCCCAGTATTGGACACCTATGAAACATTCGCAAATGCAGAGTTGATACCCTAACCTATTGCAAGTGCGTGAATTTATTGGAAAATTAATTATTTTTCAGTAGCCGATTTTGTAAGAAAATAAAGGAATTTGGTTGGAATAAATGTAAACTAGTTGAATGCGACTGTTTTGGTGTACCACTAAAGGCTCTCAAAGGATGTGTTCTTGACATAAATACGGAATAACCGTTACGAGTGGGTTTACTTATTGAAACACAAAATGGCTTACCTGGTCAGGTCCCATCATATGTGCTTGTCGCTTGGTGTATCCTCTAGCTGCACGATCCCTCTTTTCTTCCTCCCAGTGTTCCTTCATTTCCAACTGTGAGGGCAGCTGGAAGGTGCCATTCATTGATCGGACGTAGTATCGGACCTGTAAACATTTTTGATAATCATTGTACCTGAAAGTAAGGTCAGTTACCAAGGAGACAGGAATAGTAAGTGGTTTTTATTACTTTTTATTACATACCTGTAAATCAAACATGGAGAAGGCGCAGACGTAGTAGGGCACGCCGATGAAACACATACTAGGGTGGTAGATGTTCACAAGATGTTTGTATAGAGGTTCGACGCAGTTGTCTTCTACAGAAATGTTGCACGACTCGTGGAGGAAGGGAAAGTTGTATAAATACCCTGAAAATATAAAATATTACTATACACAAAAGAAGAAGCAAATCGAAAGAGATAATTACTTCTTCTATCTTCTAATGTACTAAGGCATCATAATTTAGGCAGAGGTTTCTAAAACTTACCAGTACATAGGAAAACTGTGTCAATTTCATCCTCAGTACCGTCTTCGAAGTAAACTTTATTCCCTTCTAGTTTAACTACGTCAGGTTTTTGCACCAGGTTTTCAGGAAACACAGTTTTAGGCTTTTCTCTAAGGTGGTGACTTAGAAGGACTTTTGGAGAGACACTGGTGATTTCTAGGGCGATATCCATTCCCGAAGGGCCAGCTCCAACTACTAGGACTTGCTTGCCGGTAAAAACCTCAGGGATCCGGTAATCATGACTGTGCATGACATCACCTGGAAATAATTCAACCATCATTTGTCAAATCTTTTCGTCACCATCAATACATCCTTCTTCCTCCTTAGGAGATGTCTGAGAGAAAGTGGGATAGCATAATGATGGTTATTGTGACCGAGTAATATTCCTTTACGAGACTGATTGCATTTAAATTAAAATGAATACCTTTGGCGGTGGCGCAGCGGTACGGGCCTCGGCTTAAAAAAATAAGGTCGTGGGTTCGAATCCTTGTCGTATTCGTGCCCACACATCTTTGTGTAAATTGTTTCATCTCCGCTGCTCAATATCGGTGAAGGAAAACATCGTGAGGAAACCGGCATGTCCAAGAACTAATCATTTAAGGACATGTGACATCCATGATTAAGGCCTAAACTCTCTCAACTCATAAGATAGTTGAGAGAAGACCCGTGCCCAGCTGTGGGAGACTAAAAAGGGTTAAAGTGAGTGATGAATACCTTTGAATTCCTTCAGCCCTGGTATGTTGGGTATAAACGGAGTGTTATAATGGCCGTTGCATACGAAGATGTAATCATATTCCCTGGTATCTGATAATCCAGTGGTCAGGTCTTTGAAGGATACATCCCAAAGCTCTCCAGCAGGTCCTTGCTTCGGTATCACCAATTGTACGTGATGATTAAACTAAAAAGAAAAGTTTCTGATTAGCCCAAGAACTTCGAAAGATGTAGATTTTTTCATGCTTCGCACAGTGTTGCTGGCCGAAACATATAATAATTCTACTTTCAACGTAGGTAAGTTACCTTGATATGTCTGGTGACTCCATGTTTGTCAGAATACTGCTGAAGAAAAGCCAGCATATCTTTAGCTGGGAGGTAAGATTTATCACTCTCTGGAATAGGGAAGTCAGGAAATCCCATTATTTCTTTTGGCAGGTTCGTTCTATAAAACACAAAAGATTTTCTGTATTAGAAATATTGTAAAAAACAGATTTTTTCTTTGATTGCATCTCTTTGTAGTTATTGACTCCTAGTTGTTTAGTCTGCCTATTATCGAATATTATTAAGTTAATCATTAATTATATCTGTAATTAATTAATTGTTTACGCAAACGTAATAACTGTTGGCTACCTTGAACCACGTGAACTTATAAATCAGTTATGACAAGTACAAAAGCATCTACTTAACTTCAGTACCTTGCACTTACTGCCTACCCTTGTCAAAAGTAAGAGCGATCGAATCATACAAAACAGAATCTAAAGGTACCTAACTAATAAGTCTGTGAAAAGTCATTGTGACGCTAACTGCTTTGTATGTTGTAACCACTTCAATTTGGTTTGTATCTTTAAATTAGAACATTCTAAGGTAGATGGACTCGTGTTTCTAGAACATAATGCTGTTTGAATAATATTCCCAACGACCTATGATGCCCTGATACCCTCTGACCCTCTTATTATCAGACTGTCGTAAAGCGTGGAGTAAATAGTGCTTTTTAGAGATGCGTAGGAAAATTTCGTAATCCTACGTAATATTATCAAGATTACACTGTGATCTCATTTCGGAGCCAGCATGACCTAGATAATAAATTAAAACAAAATAAACTATTTCGTTACGCCATGCGCCATACCCTTCTGGATAAGCCGATTAGGTATCTTCAGTAAAATCCAAAAATAAAATATTTTTATGTCTGCTAACGTTTATTTTACTATCAGTCCGTTTAGCCCATTTTCAATCTGCTAGACATCCCCTAAAGTTAGCAATTAAGTACGAGCCGCGGCTATTCTCATGCAACTTTTGTCAGCCATCTTGCAAAGATCGTCAATATTCGTCGCTACGTTCGACAGCCGTCCACATCACACTCCAATTTATTGGATTAAACAAGTTATTAATAAAATGTAAATATTGTGGCATATTCCAAAGCCATTTAGGCCAATCCGCCAATCCATGAACACTAATTTTTGACGTGACAACGTCTTAAATTAGGTTGCGGCTGGGAGGCACTTATGAAAAAGTGTAACGCTCGGTAACGTTACGATGAGTCACCGAACGAGAGAGAGGCCCGCCGAATGCCTTGCGTCTCTCTCCCACTCAACTATGTTTCATCCTTCTTCCTACTATACGAATGAATATTCACATTAAAATTATTTTACCACTCAAAGTCGTTGTCACGTAAAACTTTCGCCCGTATACCGAATTTACAGGCAACCAATTTTTTTTTTTATGTAAAATTCTCTCTAAGTGATTACCTCAAACTTTTATACATGCTGGTATGAATAGGTAGACCAAAGTCATCGTATCCCACGTTCTCAGTATACACCCAGGTTCCTCCCAACTGTTTGGCCTGTTCCAGGATGTCTACCCTAGATACGCAGGGCTCCACGAGCAGATGACGGGCAGCGCAGAGACCTGCAGCACCAGCTCCTATGATACACACACGCGCCATGCTGAAAGGTAAAAATAAATAAACTACATAATTTAAACGAATTTAAGATTGTGGTGTTTATTTAAAAAAATATATTATGTAGGTAATAATTAGGTTATATTCTCTAGGTGTAATTTTAATATTACGAGTATTTACTTTGTTACGGTACTAAATTTAAAAATGAATGTGTAGATTTTTTTTGACGTGACAACGTCTTAAATTAGGTTGCGGCTGGGAGGCACTTATGAAAAAGTGTAACGCTCGGTAACGTTACGATGAGTCACCGAACGAGAGAGAGGCCCGCCGAATGCCTTGCGTCTCTCTCCCACTCAACTATGTTTCATCCTTCTTCCTACTATACGAATGAATATTCACATTAAAATTATTTTACCACTCAAAGTCGTTGTCACGTAAAACTTTCGCCCGTATACCGAATTTACAGGCAACCAATTTTTTTTTTATAATTGATTATGGGACTTTCCAAATACGTAGCCGGACCTAAGGAATAAGGATTTGAGATGTTAGATAAAACCTTAGATAAATTTAACCTGTCAATTGGAAAGAGTTTATTAGAACTAATTTGAATTTATGAGCATTGAGTAGGTCTGTGTCTATGTACAGAACCTAGGGTGAATAATTAAATTCGAACTTTGATGTCCCAATTTAATTTGGTTTGATATTTCGTTGCTTATCTTTATGTCTGGTTTTCATATACCTACCTGGGTTGCTAAGGAAAAGGTTAAAAACCTCATAAGAATTATTATTGTTTTAACATCGCTTGTGCTTAATACCAGAAGGTGTAAACAGAGGTGAATACCAAGTGCTTTTCTTTGTTAGTTCTGTATGTACCTACGAGTACCTCTGCTCTACTCCTGTTGCCCTAGTACCATTTAGTAATAAGGGCTGTGTTAAGCTCTTATTACCAAATTGTACTAGGGCAACAGCAGTAAAGCAGAGGTCCACCTCCAGTACCGACTGTCGGGTACCGGGTATCGGACTCAGTTTGGTATATTAAATTACATTACCACTGCTGAATATCGTATAAGTAAAATATCGCGAGGAAACCATTAAATCTGAGAACCTGAAAATTTGATACTGTTCCGTCGCGAACGATGAGACTAATAGGGAAGTCATTAATAAAATATTTCTATTTTCACATGACAATGTTTCTGTAATAAAACTGTAATTTACACTGTAGATTAATTACATTCCTGCTTTTGTTTCTCATTAGGTATTACGAGTACACATATTCTTTATATAAAATTCTTGTGTCACAGTGTTAGTTACCATACTCCTCCGAAACGGCTTTACCGATTTTTACCAAATTTTATATGCGTATTCAGTAGGTCTGAGAATCGGCTACTATCTATTTTTCATATCCCTAAGTGATAAGAGTTGTTCATCCTTAAATTTTTTTTTAAATTTTTGGTCGAAATATTTTGTTTTTATTTTTGTATAATGTGGCATTAAAAAATATATACAACCCTAAATTTTCACCCTTCTATCACCAACCCCTATTTTTTAATAGCGAAATTAGTAATACGTGGTAAAAAGTTCGCTGGGGCAGCTAGTTGTAATATAAATTATTTTCATTAGAGGCTATTTTGACTGTTTCAGTTTATTTTTTTTTAATCTGAAATATTGCTTGACCACAAATAATATAAGTTCCTAATATTTGACTACAACTTTCCTGATGTTAAGCAATGTGTAGGTTAGTCTACGATAAGACGCGTCTATCCAAAATACCGATTCACTCGTGATTAAAAATGATTTTCGTTGAGAAGGTGGCAGTGGAATGAGGCTCGATATGGTTAGAAACCATAAAGGAGCAACAATTCTGTCTCAACAGTCCTCTAATGTTTTGTTTAACATGACGCTTATCCATGGTGGTTTCTGTCATTAATATTGAGCGGCGACGATGAAATAATTCACGCAACGATGTGCGGGCACGGACGGGGGAACCCACAATATTTCCCCAATCCCGAGGCTAATATAAGATAGATAAGATTTTGAAATTGATATTAAAAAAAATTGCTTTTTATAATCGCAGAGTTCAATGCCCTCGTCAACTTAGATTAACTCTTTGCAACTAACTTTAATTTAATGTCAGCAGTTAAACCTAGCCTAACCTAAGGCCTCTGTCACATTTTTTACTTTGTAACTTACCTGTAGGGTATTAAGCAACAGCCTGATCACTAAGCCACTACATACTTAACTTTAATTGAATGTCACCAGTTAAATCAAAGGTAATCGAGAGGTGTAGGTTGGTACTTAATAACTTAACTGTAGGATATTAAGCAACTGCCTGATCAACTTATTAAGTTGCGTTGAGTTTGTTATTAGATACTCTACTGGTTTAGATAAGTATATTAAAATAGTCCATTTACTCAAGGACAATATCCGGAACAGGACAGTCAGAAAGGAAAGCAAGCCACTAAAAAAACCACTAGAGCAGCGGTGGCGCTGCAGTACGTGCCTCGCCTTAGAAAAACAAGGTCGCGGGTTCGAATCCTGGTCGTGCACATACATCTTTGTGTGAATTGTTTCATCTCCGCTGCTCAATATCGGTGAAGGCATACATCGTGAGATCGACATGTCTATGAACTAATCATTCGAGGACATGTGACATCCACTCACCCGCATTTAGCCAGCATGTGTGGATTAAGGCTTAAACTCTCTCAACTCGTAAGATAGTTGAGAGAAGACCCGTGTCTAGCGTTGGGACACTAAAAAGGGTTGAACTGATACAAAAATATAACGAACATTTTATATCAAGTTATTTCAAGTTATGACTGATAGGTGAAATGGTAAACCCCTATGAAATAGGACATTAACCTGTATTAGGTCATGAGTATCATCTCCATGATTTTCTGGCATTTTTACTTGACCAGGGATTTGAACCTGGGATTTCGCGAATACGCTGGAAGCTGGATAAATATACTGGCTCTTTGGTTCAATAACCAAAGAGTCAGACTTTATTTTATTTACTACAAATTAAAAATTTAAAGGCTTTTCAAACTTACTTACTTTTAAATATTTTCACAGATGAAACAAAACGAAAAAAATACACTTTGATCACTAAATTAAAACTGGATAGTTTCCGGACCTCACTGGGCAACGTTCACAATCCTAATGCGGCACGCATGCGCTATGCGTTTATTTTATCGACTCTACACTGCGCAGACGCAACTCACTCTATTAATTTCTAGTAGCTTGTAACTATGGCAATCTATTTCATTCTTCCAAATCTTAGAATTAGCCTTAAAAGGAAGGAGTAGGAAGGATTGCGCTTAGTGTGATGTTTCAAGGAAGGCCTATGTCCAGGCGTGGACTAAAATAGTCTGATGATGATGATGATGATGATGATGATGATGTAAGGGAAAGGGTACCATTAAAAAAATAATTAAATAAAAAAAATACATTGTCTTTTACCTGCAAAAATAGTTGGACAATGATAGGCAGGTACTAGGTTAGCAGAATCAGGCAGAGATTGGATAAATGAATGGCTTAGTTTAGTAGGCTTGTATGAATAGGCAGTTTTTAAATAAAGAGATCACACAGTTATTTAACCTCTTTTCTTCTTTAATCAATTAGTGAAAGCAAGAAATACGCAAATTACACGGGTTAATTGCATACAACTTTGTTGTACTATCTCTATCTAGATAATTCATGACATCTAGAATTAATTTGTTGCAGATTTTATCAATGCAAGGTTTTATCAATAGTTACGGGAAAGCGTGTGCACGTCAATGATCTGAATTAGCTACCTATATTGGATATTAAGTATGTAATAATTACAATATTTGGAAAAGGGCTTGGTTGTCTTGAACTTGCTGTCCTAGACCAACAATTTTAGATTGCTGCTTGCCTAGTACATCCAGTTTAATAAGATTCTTGTAGAAATATGAAAAGTCAGGAAATGCGGATCTAATTAAAATAGCTGATTAGAAAATGATGAAACAAGGTGACCACCTTGCATAGATCCTTTCCGGTGACAGAGATAACGATATAAACAACATCTCTGTCCCTTATCCGTAGGTCAACGATTGCATTGCAAGAAATATTTTTCCACGTTTCATTCATTGAGCAAAAAGCGATATTTAATCAAGTCATAAAACGCTAATTATTAAAAAATACATTCGGAAAAAAATTACATTGTGTTACCATTTTTGTTTAAATAAATAATATTTTGTCGGCCATGGAAGAGTTTCTGATGCAACTTTTAACGGCTTTACATAGAGAATGTAACAGTTAACTGAGATGCAGTATTGCGTGAGATTTTTTACGATTAGAAAATAAATTATAAATACATTGCTGTTGGTCTTTATTCAGATTATTCTATTTAATTAAACTAAATATTGAAATAAAATTCGCTTATCATTGCATTCTGAAAGGTAATAATTAGTGACGTCAATATTCTAGATGTAGAGACGGTTTCTAGAAAATGTATAAAAACAAATAAACAGGAACGTCTATCGACTGTCGGATAATTTTGTAAATAATTGTGATTCAAGTTATCAGTAGATAAGTAGGAATTGTTTGTAGTAATAACGGTATTAATTATTTTCCGGATTGATTAAACCTCTTGAATAATTATGGTGACCTGGTAACTGGTTCTGTGGTAAGTAGGTTTAATTTTAGCTAAGTTTGATTCCGGAAATAAAATGGGTCATATTAATATCCCATTAGCATCCCATAGATGAGCTGTACAGTATCTACGTAAGAAAAACGTCATCATTTTGTAAATAAATAAATTAGGCCAACAAACATATTTGTTTTGTAACTCGAAGTAATCACTAATCAGCCAGTGTTACCATCAATTGATGTGGTAATTGAAGTCAGATATTGCATTATTATTTTATTCTAAAACGATCTGTCTGGTACAGATAGCTTAATTAACAATTTACGCTGAATGCAAATTATTGTTTGGTCTTGTAGAAAGGATGGATGATAAAAGATTGACGAAAGGTGTAGGTGAGTGGAAACGCTGGTTGAGTGAAGGACTGAAGGAGTGAAGGATTGGCTGATCTCGTCTATAATGTCCTTCAAAAGAGACAGGTGCGTAGCACTCACAACCGCAGCATGTATGACCAGACGTATGAAAATTAGTGAGGCTAAGGAAGTATGTTTAGATCGTAGCAAGTAGCGCTCTGCAATCTCTACCCCTCCCCCATGGGAAAAAGGCGTGCTTGTATGTAATTATTCAGGTATGATAACTACTTATTTTGCCCAAGACAGTCCAGACAGGCACTGAATATAGAAATAATATGATTTCCTATCTGATATCCAGGGCTCGGTGTTGACAATGTTTTGTCAGGTAAATGTCAACTTGGCAGAGCATGGCAAGTTCGCAAAAATGCCGAAATTGAAGAAGACGACAGCACACAGACTCCGTTGACTCGGCTACATTGCGAGAATGTGAGGGTTTCGCAGCATTAAAAAGCATACCATCTACAGAGCGACTACATCCAGTGGGCCGATCGAGATTTCAATGGAATGGTGTTGTGAAACACAGACCTATTGGAGCTTAGATGCCAAAGATCTCGGAAAGTGGCTAAAATTATTATCGGGGGCACAGAAACATTTTGCGTCCTTGAAGCAACGGAGCACTTAAGTGCCTAAAAAATAAAATCACAAACCTGACTTCCAATTAAACTACCAAGAATTATGAGTTTATAACGATTGCTCTTATAATTTTAGCAGTCGCAGGCGCGTCGCGTAAAGATTTACGCTTCATTAAACATAGTTCAAAAACTGCTGGTCAGATATTGATCAAATTTGAATGGGAACACGAGAAACACCAGTAAAAAAACATTAAGTTTTACGAAGTTATTAGGTTACAAAACGGACAGTCAAATACCTCCTACTTTTTTGAAGTCGGTAAAAACATATAGTAGATGACACAGTAAACAGGCCCTATTGACCGGAAAAAACCCTATACTTTACTAAAAACAAGTTTGTTATCAATTGGTGGGAACTTCCATATCAAAACATGGAGACGCGACCTCCGACAACGAACCCGATACATAAACATAGTCAACTCTATTGTTGTATTTTATACATCAACAACATCCCTCACGCTTATAATAACCAACAGTGTAGGCAGAGGCTAATGACACTGGGAACCAATGATGCTAAATGTCGATTTCCATTCCTCGAACGTCGTCGAAATCGAGTGAAAAACGTGAGTGTTTCTTGTCTATACCCTAATTTCTACTTAGCCCGGACATGGTATTTTTGAAACTTGATTAGAAATATGATTACTTACTAGTGGCGAAGGGTGGAAGTCTGAAAAATGGAAGCAGGAACAAAAAAGTTTTTACTTACGAAAAAAATATCTCTTCACTACCCTCACCGATCACCGTTCTTACAGTTGATGCTATAAGTACTTATTTTTGTTACTATTTAAAACTTTTAGGCGTTACATAATATATTATTAAGTACGTGTGCTATTGACCATTTCTTAAAAGGCAAGCCGATCGACTTGTATGGACTTTTCGCCACTGTTACCAACCTACCAAATTTATGAAATAAATACATACTGCACGATAGGAATGGATCCAAGCAAGTTTAGGTTAAACCGGTATTACTCGGTACCCACTGCATGACATAGTGCATGGGTTATCATATGTTTCGTCAATAGTTCAATCCTCAAATCGTAACCTATATTTTTATATCAGAAATATACATACTGCCACAGATAGTATAATACTATACCAGTAATCCCATATCCCTTATAAAGAAACGTCGTCGACCCTAACTCGGGCGCCCTCCGATCCCGTAAAACTAGAGTGAATCGAGGTTCGTCCCCACATGGGGAGCCCTCATGGCAGTTGCCAAAGTACTTGATAGGTTCGACCGTCCCCGAACGGCTCACCGAAAAAGTCCGGTGAATCATTATAAGCCAAGCCATTCCGGCTGATTGGGTTAGGTCATCCAACAGACTAGGTACTAAATCATCCGCAAAAAAAACTAACTTGGGCCACAGGTAATATAATACTTACTTAATAATGTAATTATATTAAAATTATACTTACAATTTTGGTTCTATTTACAAGCTTACATTGGTATGAAGCAGAAGCAAGTTGATCTTGTAGATTAGGTACTCTAGATAGACTTTTACCTACTTAATTTAGTTTCACGGTTACCTTAGAGCTAGCTCAGAGCATAAAATGCACTATAGGTATATAGCTCTTAGTTTTAAAAGTAAAGTTCTTACGTGGCTCTTAGGATTTAATTTTTCATAATAAAATAAGTAGGTATTCATTTCCATTTTAAGTAATTAAATAGATGGTAGGTGCTTAAGTGTTTAGTATTATATATAATCCACTGGGCCTGTCTACAGACAGCGCAACAACTGCAACGAGAGAGTTGGCTTGGATGTGTGTCACCATTTTTATTTAAAACCTGGTTCAGAGTTCGGACCAGTTCGAAACGTATTTTTAAAGGAGAGGTTTAAAGTGGGATAGAATTTTGAACACCAATGTGATATACCTCATTGGAAAGGTTATTTAATAAGCTGTCAGAATTTAACTAAACACGAATTTTAGGAGCACCTATATTTGTAAAAATTTAAAAAATGTAATAGAAAAACAAAACGCACATTACCTTTTAATTATCCGTTTCCTAAGCAGTGTAAATATTGCAATCACGTCAATAATTGCATTCTATTAGAGTACTTTTTTCTTGTAATACTTATTATTCTAGCTACAGTTTAATGTAATTATGACGAAAAATATTTGCTGTCTTATTAGTGTAATAACAAAACGCGTGGAAAAATATATAATAACGGGAAACGTCATGATGTCATTGTCATTGATCAGTTTGATTGACAGAATTTACGTCAATGTCAATTAATAACTATCAAAAAATGGACATATTTGTTGTTTGTCAATGTCAATTTGTCAATGCTGAACGTTGAGTTGGCGGAACGTCAAATTATTCAAACAAAATCTGTTCACTGCTGATAATTTGTAAACAATAACAAATGTAATCCTAACTTTAATAGATAAGATTTATTCAAATGATACAGATGCTAGTGGATCGAAAATGGATATCTATGACGAACGGAGGCCTTTGTTAGGTAAGAAAACATTTTGATACCTAGTTGTGTCTGTTTTTCATGTTTCATTAATTTAATTTGTAGATATTGTCTTAATTAGTCGTAAATTTATTACGTATAGCTCGTAAAGACAATCATCATTGTTTTGTAGGTTATTTTTAACTTAGTATAAGCGATAACTTAAATTTTCGTAATACAACTAGGAAACTTAGTTGTATCTATCGTATGCTCCATTTCTTACTTATTTACGCAATGGTGAACTGAAATCACTTACCAGAACTTGTTTTTACAACTCTAATAAGTATGGTACATAATCCTTTGCTAAACTAGTCCTTACTACGTGTATGAACTATGTATGCAGTGCAACTAAGAATCTAAATATATGAATAAATAAATTAGATCAATTTGGGACTTGCGTTTCACACTGAAATTGTTGCTGTATGTAGAAATTGAGGGAGACAAGAACAAAGGAGGAAGTTAGCATATTGTATGTTATACCATATCAGCTGTAAATAAGAGTCCTTGTAAAATGAACTTTAATACTCGGCTATAACAACCACAATAACTTACACAGCATCAATGATTATCACATACATATAAGTATGTGATATTGAAATACAATAATTGTTTATTAATCTCTTTATTGCTCATGTGATCCTAGTACCTAGTTGAGTCAGATAGTCTGTTTAATAATTCTCTGGTTTTTAACTATAAATGAAGCACTTACACACTATTATTAAAGATGTGTTGAATAAATCTTCTGTATCACTGTCTGTGTAAAAATAATAATAATTAGAGAACTATAAAATTATCACTCTCAAATTAATATAATCTCATAATTCCCACATAATTAAAACAAAAATGTTAAGTGTTATACTACCATAGGTACTCTAAAGATTTACAATGATTTACTTATTTTATTGTCTAGATTATTTTGTCTGGTACAAAATACTACTTCATATTATCTAAATGTAACAGCAATGGTGATACAGTGTTTTTAGCCTCACCTTTGAAATATAGTTCCAAGTTTGATCCCCAGTTGTGCCCAAATGTTTGTGCGAATAGTTTTATTACCGCTGCTCAATATCAGTGAAAGAAAACGGAGGAAATCAGCGTGTCTAAGAATTAATTATTCGAGAACATGTGACATCCACCAACCCACACTAGGCCAGAATATGTGAATTAAGGTCTTAACTCTCTCAACTACCCTACGAGTTGAGAGAGTTAAGACCTTTGTCGAGCAGTGGGACACCAAAAACGTTTGAAGCGTGACATAGATCATGTATGTAAGGATGTCTATATCTTTTTACTTGTTGTGATACAGTCCTTGCCCTGTCTAGTAGTATTTTTATGATTTTGTGAATCAAAATCCGGCAGAGTCACAGGCAAAACGCCATTGAAATAATAACTTAATGAGCAACCATTAACAGATTAGGATATTGACATTCTAAATCACTATCTGAATTAAAGTGGTTGGTAATTGTTATTTAAATATTTAACTGTTTAGATTGGAGTATTTTAATTACAGTTTTTGGTTATCTCTTTTTATGAATGACTAGTTTTCTGCCTGCGGCTTTCACCCGAGTATGTTAGGCACGACTAATAACCATCCTATGTATAAAATCAATCCAACTCTGTAACAATAGCTTTAAAAAAAATACCATCTTCAATGTTTTAACAATAACTCCAAACCTGCTCAACCAATTTTGAAAAAAAAAATTATGGGACCACCAGGAAAGTATACCTTTTTAAGCAAAAATTATGTATAAAAATGGCGGAACTATTGTGTTGTTGTTACATACATAAAATGACACAGTTAATTGAGATCTCTATCTTTTTGAAGTCGGTTGCATCGGAAGTAGGTAACATAACATACGACCACAGGCTAATTTTCATTGGTGCGTTTAAAGACAACGACTTGAAAGAACTAATCAAAATCAGCTATCTTTCCCGATACCCTGCCAACTTTTGACAGTAAAATTTTTGAATAAAGTGATGTCTAGTAGGTAGTTAGTCTGTGCAGAAAACACATTCACGCGCGTTGTTGCAGATAGCGCGCCTACATGTGGCTCTTAAACACTAACCCGAGGGACAAGCCACAAGTTATGGCTATGGCACACCGGTTCTGCAGTACCGTGCGTGATTTTAACATAAGAGAGCTAGACGATCTGCACTCCCGCACCCTTATGCATGGCTCCGTCGTCGCTACGCACCACGCTTCGTGATGCGGTGCAGTGTGTGAATCGCCTTTTTTTTTCGGGGAAATGCGTTAAGCAATTGCCTTGTGCCCATTTGGGGCGAGGGGATGCGTCAAACATTCCCCTCGACAAAGAAATCTACCGACTGACGGTGACCGAAAAACTATGTGGGATTCCCGTTCTACCAACTTTACTTAAACCCCCCGGTGTTTCGTCAGACAGCCTTTCGGCCCGGGCTGCGGGATTCGCTAGTGCATTAACCGAACAGCCCGGCCGGTGGCGCGTCTGCCCGCCTGTGCTGACTCGACTATGTGGCAGGCCACGTCTGGGAGTGTGTGAATCGCCATATAAAGTCTAAGGAGGAAGTTTTTGTCTAGCAAAATTGTATCAAAGAGTAATAAGCATCTTAGCATCTACCCTTACAAACGTTTACATATTTTATCACAATAGTAGTAAGTTTATTACTGCTTGCTTCGTAATGTTTTGACAGACAGACTAATATTTTAATATGATGAATAGGATTTAGTAAAGATATAGCCACGATACCGTGTATTTTGCTATACTTAGGTTTTATCTGAAGAGAATGTAAAATGTACCTCGGATAAATAAGGTCATAAGTAAGAAATCTCATGTTTTGAGGAAATGATTAGTTTCTCAATAATTCAATAATTCATTTATTGCGTCACAACATTACATTTCATAATTGGCATGTCAGAGTACAATAAAATAAAATCCTAATAATTAAAAACTCAAAATCCGAATTAAAATAAAATTACAATAATTTATTTATGTCAAATAGTTATAAATAAAAATCGAATATAACGAATAAATGAGAAAAAAATAAACCAATTATAAAAACAATCAAAATTAATATTAAAGTTAATTAAGTTAATTCTCATAGAAGAATATTTAATTGTGTAATAATTTTCTAAGTATATTGAAGTTCTATTAAATAACTTCGTGCAATAAAAGTACTTACTGTCAATAATTTTTAGTGATAAAAATACAGAGGCATATTTTGTGCTATTTTATTGTGACGTGTGTAAGTAGTGCAAGCTGAAATACATCTGGTATTGTAGCCAATTGTGCCACGAAGTACAATCTCATCTATAACGTCACTATTAGTGGAATTTTTGTTTGGAGCGTATTATTTCTTGGATGACGAGTTTGTTATTTTTTGTACACACGTCTACACATCAAGCTATACAAGGCCAATATATGCTGATCTCGGAAATCCTAAACAATGTGAGGTCAGCTTATACTGGTAAACGTTTGTACATTCTACTAAATATTCAACCCTAGACAGCCAAATATTTATTTATTTCTATTAGGAGGGCTAACAGACACATAACATTTTCTAGTAAGCAAATGTGGTTAACAATTTGGCTAATTACAAGCCCACACCTTGAATGATTAGTTCTTAGACATGTCGGTTTCCTCAATATTGTTTCCTTCACCGATGAAAAAAAATTAAAAAATAATGCACGGGCACGATCTGGAATCGAACCCGCGACCTTATATTTCTAAGACGAGGCCGGTACCGCTGCGCCACCGCTGCTCTTTTTTTACTGTGTACCATTTGAGTTATTGGCTGTTGTAAACGAAAATACAGAAACTAAATGAACTGTAATCAAAGTTACGATAAATGCGAACAATTCAGAATGAATGTATAAATGGTTATTATGGGAATGTGGGCATTGCTAAAAATTAGCGCTGTAGTTCACCTACGGTAGGTGCTCACAGCGCTTACTGACCAATGTCCACGTTTGACATCAGTGTCAAACGTGGACATTGGTCAGTAAACGCACACTTTAATTATTTTTATTCGTTTAGTAGTTTTTATCTGTTATGTGTGTCTTTTTTGTGTCAAATAAATGTTTTTTTACTCTTTCACGCAAAAAGGGTAAACTAATTGAGATATTGTGGTACTGGTTTTATATCTAGTAATTATGTCCCTTTTTTATTTTTCGATAGGCTGGCGCTTGACTACAACTTGCCTGATGTTAAGTAATGATGTAGTCTACAATGGAACACGCCAGCCTAGTGTACCGATTCACTCGTGATTACGAATGATTATCGGAGAGAAGGTGGCAGTGGAATGAGCCTCCTTAAGGTTAGAAACCTTAAAGGAGCAACAATTCCGACCCACCCTCTCTGCATGGTGTCACCAGACATCGCACCGAAACACGGCGCAAGGCTGCTTGGCGGTGCGGCTTTGTCTGGTGGGTGGTCACTAACCACGGCCGAAACCTACCATCAGACCACGTGTGGGGATTCAATTAAAGGTTTACACCCATGGACAAAGGTGACCCAGCCCCTTTGCTATGTTTTCCGATTAATATTGCAAGCAAAAGGAACGGACCCTAGTTTTTTTTTACGATGTTTTGAGGTACTAACTATATGGATTCTTAAAACAGATCGCGTGTGAAATTGTCATAATTCTTTATAAAATAAACTGTAAAATGATGAATTTAATAAACGTGTAGGACTTGGTCACTCAGTATTCGTTCCGCGTTCGTCTCCGTAGCACGTCGGCGACGACGACGAACGCACGTGGATGCATTTTTTAATATCTAATTTCATCTAACGTTTTTCGATACCTTGAGGTATCACCAAGTTAAAAAAGTTGTTTTGAAATGTAAAAGTGGTTGTTTTCTGTAAAGTCGTAAGATTTAAGAGTGAAAATGATTGAAACTATAAGTAAGTGTATGTATTTTTTATTGTTTATATGTAGGTAGTTAATACTTTATAGGCTGTATAATCCATGATTAAAATCAGCTGTATCTAATAAAATAACTATATTAATTCTCGGTCCATTCATTAAATATATAACATATCTTCCTCTAACTGTCCGATTCTTATTCTTATCTTTTAACTTATTTACTGACACAAAAATTTGCTTTTTATACGGGTTTAAAAAGGGTGAGTTTATCAATACGTATGTTTACGTATTTTTTTTATGTTTTTTGGGGCATTATTTCGTCATATTGCAAAGTTCTATTTTTGTTTGAAAGATGTGTATTCAGAAAGTGTAAGTAATTAAAATTGAATTTGGTTTTTTTCTCATTTAGAATTTTGACGAGATCTCAGGGACTAGGTAATCCTTTCACTTATTCAGCTCTATTCAGTTTTTGTCCACAAAAAACTCAATTTTTCTATAAAATATGCACGTCTCTGTTCAGATGCGAAAAGCTAAAACGTACAAAACCGGTGTTTTTAAAAGCTGAGTAGGGCTGAATAAGTGTCCCTTATTGACTTTATTTGTTTATCGTCCGTTTGTCAAAGGTCTGTATCCTATAAATCTAATCTTTCAATTTTACTGAATGTGTAAACGAAACTGTTGTCTGTTGCTGCAAACCATTAAATAAAAAAATAAATAATACAGAACTCTTTGTGTGTCACTCCAATTTTGCGGTTTTCTTTTCAAAATTGACGACTTCTGACGTCGGCTATGGATATTGTGACTGATATGCATGTATGTGTTATCGTTGTATGTTAAGCATGTTGAAGCACTTGTGTCTTGAAATTATTCAACCTTCAAGCTATTACCGAAATGGGGTCAAGCAGATAAAAATTGAGTGTTGCACAGTGACATTTAAAAAGCACTATCGAAGCACCAATTTATATAAATAATCATCCTGCAAAAAGGATACACACATAATAAAAGTAAAGATACTAATTCGTTAATTTGTCATTTCTATCAAAAATACCTTTAATAATTAAGACCAAATTGTGTCTATGAAAGACTATTTTTCACCCAGTATTTTTATAAAGTTTTTTCTTATATATCACAAAAACGCTCTCCTGTATTACCCGGAGGTGTATGCAGATGTAAATACAATCCACATTTCACTGCGTTCAGGTTTCATATATGATGCGATTCTACCTATTTGCCTTGAGCTGTTACTAAGATTTTTGAAGTACGTATATTAAAAACATCTTTGCTCGGTCCGGAATTCCGATTCCGATCCTCGCAGTCTGTATGTGTAGACACTAGAGCCCGCGTGATCCTCGTTTCACCTTCTTAAGGAGTGAGTTTTGGAAAATCCTTATTTAGTGCACCCTTAGAGTTTATACGAACCCAAAGTGCCAAATTGGTAGTCTCTAGACCCAGCGGTTTAGGTGCGCGAACTTCGTACCGTGTATTACTAATGTAAATTGTCCAAAAAAAAAATTAAGGGTGAACAACCCTTGTCACTTAGGGGTATGAAAAATAGATAGTAGCTGATTCACAAAACAAATTAATATGCATAAAAAATTTCATAAGAATCAGTCAAGCCGTTTCGGAGTACGGTAACTAACATTACTAAAAAAAAACATTGTGACATGGAAATTTTATATAATAGATTATAAAAAATGAAAGGAAATGTTATAAAATATTCAGTATATTGTTAGTACTAGTTACTATTGTGTTACGAGTGCGCAGTATCTCAGCAAATTGATTCACTCGCCATTGTTAATAGCGTACATGACAATCTGCAGCTAAAGACTCAGATTTTACTAAGATAATCTCGACTCAAGATTTACAGTATAATTATATTGCAGTGTGTTCAGACTAGGTGGCGTGACAATCTCATTCTATTACATAGTTCGCTCCTTGAATACAAAATTTTGACCATCAAATCAAATCGAATCAATCATTTATTGCGTTCCACAATGTGTTTACATAGGTGGTAAAAAATGAAAAATCATTATTATTTTATTTGTTTAAAATGTAAAATAACCCGCTATAAAATCCGTTATAAAATAGTTTTATTTTAATAGTTTTATTGCAAAAATAATAATTTATGTAATAAGAGGACCTCATCTTAACAATAAAACGGTTTTCGAAATTCTCGATTTGTGGCACTTTTGGGTTCAGGTAGCGAGTTATTCAGTATGGAATGGATCTATCGTTGGTAACTATCTACAGATCGATATAATATTAAAATCAGCCGTAAATTGTGTACTTAAATTGTACTACACGTATCACATGTTATTCACAATACTTAATACAGTGAAACTTGGTTAAGTGGGACTTGGATAAGTGAGAAATCTCCATAACTGAAACTCATGCTGAGGTCCCAACACTTTGGCACTGAATTACCTCTGTTAGTAGGACGAAGTAAGCCTCTATATCTGGGATTTGTTCTTTCGAATTATCATCATAGTTACCTCTATAACTGAGACAGCGAGTAAATTTTATATGCATAAACCTCTGTAACTGAGGTAAAATTGTTTTGTTTTCTTATTACCCACAAATTCCACACTTAAGTACGTAAGTAATTTTGAGCCGCAATGACTTTCAGTTTTACTACTATAAATGAGACAGATATTTATTTATACCTGGATATCTGAGACACTGGGTAAGTGGAATACCTCTATAAGTGAAACGACATTTCAGGTCCCTTGAAGTCTCACTTAATCAGGTTTCACTGTAATATAATGTTTAGACCCAAACACACCTTTTTTGACGTGATAACGTCTTTAAAATCGTTTTAGTCGGGTGACATGTTCAGAAACTTGTGTCACACCAAAACCTCACGAGCGCGATCGCAGGTATAACGAGAGAGAGACGGACCGATCTCCCGTCTCATCTCGAGCGCTGCCAGTCATTCCGTGAAACTTGTCACGCGGAATCCTCACGAGCGGAGGCTGGCATAGCGTTCGAGTGAGTGGACCGATCTTCCGTCTCTCTCACTCTAGCGGCATACAAATTTGAAAAAATTGTTATCTTCATTAATTCCTTACTTCCCAAAAACTTATATCACCAATAAGACGTTATCACGTAAACATCTCGATCGTAAACCTACTTTACAAACAACCATTTTTTTTTTCTAAAAACATACATATTACAGATAAATTACACCCAGACACAGAATAATCATGCTCATCACACAAAGAGTGAACCCACGACCTGCGGCATACAGTCAGGGTCACTGCTAACAGGCCAATAATAGGTAATTTCTAAAACAGTACATTTTATACTTATTTTTATGTATAGTTATCAAAAATTTTGTACTCGATGAAAAAGCAATTGAATTGGTTGGTTTCATTTTATGACCTGCTGTCGTATTATGAGTACGTAAAGCGATTGTGATATCGTTGAAAGAATGGGATGCGAATATACGCCCTGTATAACCGCATCTCTTTTCTTCACCTGAAACATAATTGCTTTAGACAGCAGCTGAAGTAGTTAATATACACACATAGAATGTTTGTTCATTACTCGAAACATGCTCTAACATGTTACAAGCAAAGGTGAATCTTCACTTCTTCCTTTCAACCCCTCGTTTTTAGTGTCCAACTGCACGGGTCTCGTAAGATAGTTGAGAGAGCTTAGGCTTTACACACGCTGGCCAAGTGCGAGTTGGGGGATGCCGGTTTCCCCACGATGTTTTCCTTCACCGATATTGAGCAGCGGAAATGAAACAATTCACACAAATATGTGTGGGTACATACTACCGGCATCGGACCCGTGACCTTATATAGGCGAGGTTACCACTGCGCCATCGCTGTTCTTAAAGATGAATATCGACGACATATTATATCTAGGTTCAGCCTATGTAGTAAAGAGTGAGCCTTGTAGAATACCTATTTAACTCTGCCTAGATATTTATTTAAGAACTAGCTGACCCGGCAGACTTCGTACTGCCTCAATCGATAAATAAAAGACCTAAACTTTTGTAAAAAATATTTTTTTTCTCACCTTTCAAACCTTCCCTAGACCTCCACGAACATTTCAAGACCAAGATAAGATAAATCCGGTCAGCCGTTCTCGAGTTTTAGCGAGACTAACCAACAACAATTGATTTTTATTATTAAAAGATAACTTGCAAATTTATAACTTCCGACGAAAAAATTGAGTGTTTTTTGTCGTCTGTATCTGTGTATCTGTGTACAAGTTTGTAGAGGCGTAGCTCTTAAATTTTGTTGCCGTTCCCCTTATTTGTTGATAGTTAAGTCAGAGGTTTAACATTTTAATTTAAAGTTATGGTTATTTCAGGCAATGTTCAGCAAAGTCGATTTCGTCGGACGGCTGCGAAGTTATGTGGGATAGAATCATGGAAAAGACGGCTGCCGATCACGATATGGCTACCAAAATACAGTATGGAGTATCTACTCCGCGACGCTATTGCGGGTAAGGAACTCTTTAGTATTTATGACAACCTGGTACTTGTGCATGCAATTTTAGCTTTAAAATTGTTTATACTTCTATGACCTTCACATCTATGTTAATATTATAAAGCTGAAGAGTTTGTTTGTTTGAACGCACTATTCTCAGAAACTACTGGTCCGATTTGAAAAATTCTTGCACTGTTAGATAGCCCATTTGTTGAGGAAGGCTATAGGCTACTTTTTATCCCACTGCTGGGCATGATATGTAATTCACGCGGGAGTAGGCGAAACGCTAGTATAAAGTATTACAACCTAGCCGAAGATCAGTAAAACATAAAATGGTTTTGAAATTTAAATTATGTGATAAGCATGAAATTTCTTATATGAATGAAACTTTATAGTTACCTATATAAATAAATTGCTTTGCTTGCACTTTTATTGAGCGAACTGCTAAGTTGTAGAGTAAAGAATATGTTATTAGTTACATAGGACTATATTGCATCAGAGGTACTTACCATGATGTATGTAGATAATCTATATAAATAAAAATGAGACCCGTTTTCCGTTGTCACGACATAGCATGAAAACGGCTTGACCGATTTGGCTAATTCTTTTTTTAGAATGTTCCTTGAAGTACGAGGATGGTTCTTACGCAAAAAAAAAAAAAATCAACCTCCTCGGAAACGGCTTGACCAATTCGGTAGGTCTGAGAATCAGTCTTAATCTATTTTCGGACCCGGTAGGTGGCACTGCTTTACCGGGCAGGATGACATCTGCGGGGTCCCCTAGTGATGATATAAAATAAAATCAATTTAGTTTCTTGACAGAGCAAAAACTAAAGTAGGTTCTCACCTACGTGAGTTGGTAGGTGGCTGCTATAGTGAATGGATGATTCTAATATTACACAAATTTAGTTCTAGTGGTTAAGCAGTCAAATAACTTTGTATAATTAATATTTTAAACATTTTAATAGATTTTATTTACTTGTATTAGGTTCAAAATATTTTAATTGATTTTTAAATGATATGTTTTTGTAGGTATCACAGTTGGTCTGACGTCGATACCACAAGGCATTGCATATGCTATGGTTGCTAAACTACCACCACAGGTGAGATTTTATACTTATTCTTACAGGTCTTGGTCTCTCTCTTTCTTTCTTACTAGTATAAATGTCAGGATGATTGAAAAAGACACTAAAATATAAACTTATTTTAGCTGCTGTAAGCTTATAAGGCGTTTGTGAATAAGGAGTTTATTCTTTGCTGTACACATCAAACTCTGGCCAAACGATTGGCAGAACGCTTTGAATAAAGTTACTTTGACTGCAATACAGCGATGACAGTATATTTGTTGCTAATGTATGTTGAACATGTTTCTTAGTGTTTTGCTTTGAAATCTTTCCAAGATGTCTATGTTGACTTATGTTATTAACACAAGTTTCGTCGATGTGGCATCAGACTTGCATGCTACTCAGTCGTTCATGAGACTATTAATATACAAATTGAACAAGAGAGGAGAGCTCAATCCACCTTGCCTTACGCCGCACTCCAACCCGTATACATCGGACAGGCTACCGGCCCAACTAACACGATTTTTCTGATTAGAGTACCAGTATTTGAGAAGGAATGTAATTTCCGCCGGCACACCCGCGCTCCTCAGTTTTTCCCATAGCTCATCATATACGACCAGGTCGAAGGCTTTTGAAAGGTCGAGGAAGCACGTGTACACCGGCGTCCTTCTTCCAGCATAATACCTGACTGTGTGTTTCAGGCATAAGATAGAACTCTCCGTCGACACTCCCTGCCTAAATCTGAATTGAGCGTCACACATTTGTACAAATTTAAATTAATTTAGAGTGTGCGATGGAATTACATAATCTGATTTCCCATCTCCGTTCTATCATCGGATAAGTAAAGGTGCGGGTGTCCACCATCGATGTATGGCGGAAATTCCACGGGTACGCACAAAACGGCTTACACTTTTATTGTGCGAACTGCCAAGTTGAGGAATTCGCTACCGGCACCTCTGTTTCCTGATAGTTACAATCTGCCTGTCTTCAAGTCACGAGTGAATCGGTATTTAGTGCTTAACAACAGGTAATTTGTGGTTAAGCGCAAGCCCATTACAGAATAAAAAACCTGACTATAATAGATAGAAGAGATAGAATGGAAAATCCAATAGACGTCTGTGTAAACTTACTTTCGTATAGATTCAACGATTTTAGATTATAATAAGTAATTACTAAGTATACTTATCAATACAAAACCTCAAATATCATCCGATTAAGTTTGTTATTGAACATCTTAAATTCCTACATTTGTATGTTTTCCTTATAGTTTTCCTTAAACATTGGGTGACAAAATTCGGGCTTGTATTCAAATTATATTGCAACAAAGTTGTCTAATAGGTTTAGAAACCGTATTAGTATACAGTTAGTGCCTATTATAATGATAATATTTTAGTGATAAATTAACACACACGGCCATCTTTTCCCAAACTAAGCATAGTTTGTACTATGGAAACCAGATAACTGATAATATACTACATATAATACTTATTTTTTGTTAATACATACTTAAATAATAGATAATTACACATAGACTCAAGACAAACAGACGTGTTCATCACACAAATGTCTGACTTGGGTGGGAATCGAACCCACGACCGACACCGTGAAAAGACCCGTCAGCTTTATATATTTATTGCTTAGGAACTTACTATAAGAGATTACCTCTTTTAGAATCTAGAAATAATTGATTATACCTTCAATTTTGTAGTGATCGAAGGATTATACGCTTTTCAATAACAAATTAAAGCAAATTGGATAGCTGGTTCCATTTCGTTGCCCGCTAGTGTATATTTTATGGTTTCTCTTTCTATTTAGTTAGATACTTTAAAACTATATGGGCCTTATCATACTAGTGGTTTGCGAGCGGATCGAGCTCACGACCTAGATGGCACCCCTGGCTCCCATACTGCACTTCCAGCTGCAGCATGGGAGCCAGGCGTGCTACTGCGTGCTACGTACAGAAGGATGACTAAAAATGTTTAGTTAAAAAGCGACTCTAACTTTAACGAAATAAAGTTCAAATTCAGATCACGCCTGGCTTCCCGCCTGTTTGAGAAGGCCGAAGAGCCGAACTTTTATCTGAGGAATATTTGACTTTTTGTCAGTCAATGATTATTAGAAAATTTGGCAAAACGTTAGGCCAGGTTCAAGTCCCGTGTCTGACCACTGATATTCTAGTTGCGGTGGTGGGTAAAAAAGAAAAATATTACTCCACGTCAGTAGCTTTTATTTACGTGTGGGTTTGTAAAGACGCTTCAACTTTTACATGTGTGCTGTACGTGGTTACCTCGCCTCCCCCAACAACTGGCAGAAACAATTTAGTACTAGAAATTGAGTATAACACCTCCCGTCAAAATTAAAATAGTTATTTTAGGTGTAACTTTTTTTGTTTTTGAGTAAAATAAATATAATAAAAAAATAAATTAGGTTCTCTTAGTAGTCTGTGATTGCACGTCAAGAAAGAATATTGGTGGTTTTGAGTAGATTCATATTTAAAAAGATTAAAAAAATATTTTCATTTCACTTACTTATTATAATCTAGCCCCCGTATTCATAAACGTCATATAAGCTCATTATACCTAAAATAGGTTTATAATTCGTTTGTTTTGACGACAAGTAAAAATATGTCGACTAAAAACTAAAACACAGTAAAGTGTAAGCCGAAAACTGGTTTAATATAACATCTTTCTTAGTTCATAGTTATATCATTCGGTTTCACGCGCCTTTAAGAAAATGTAGCGACTGATTAATTTGAATTTCGTCTTTAGGTAACGAAATCATTGCCACTCAGATAATTTTCTGGGGTTAAAGGTCATTAGGCGTATCTGACCCGCTTTGCGAAGAGTGGCGGACATTAATCAAAATAGTTTTAAACTAAGGAGAATAATATGACCTTTCATTATATATAGTTATTTGTTTATAAATCAATGGAGAAAAATGTACAGGATCGTTAAAAATAAATAAAAAACAAACGGTTTCAGAGGATTTTATTCCATAATTAAAGGCATAAAAGAATTTCGACAAGTGCACTGATAAGCCGATATTTAGAGGCGTATACGCTGTCTCTTTCGCACATTAGTTAGGCCAAACTAGTTTTGTTGCGCTCGCGCACTGACTCACCGCCCTCTGCGCAGTCCTTCGTTAGCTATCGTTGCGACCTGTACGTTTATCTGTTTTGTTTTGTTTATTGTTTTATTGATCTTATGCTTGATTTGGATCAAATTGAATAAACATATTTTAATTAACTAGCATTTTATTCATATTCCTCGTATCAGTTTATAACACTTGAATTTTTCAAGATTCCCGTGGCTCACATTAATGCGACTAATGCCATAGTAAATCAGAGCCTTATATCATTACACTCTACCATATTTCATTTGTGTCCGCCACGGGTATGGTTTCCATACTAAGGTGCCCAATGACCTTTAAATTGACATATTTTTGTAATAGATTTTTATCCACGATAGATGGCTAACAAAATGAATTACTTACAAACACACTTTTTATTTGCAGGTGGGTTTATACTCAAGCATATTTCCTGGTTTAATGTACATGCTGTTCGGCAGCTGTAAAGATGTCACCGTTGGCCCGACTGCCATATTAGCTGCGTTACTAGTTAAATATGTAGAAAAATCTGCGGACTTCGCATACTTGGCTGCTTTCCTCTCAGGATGCGTTATATTGCTTCTTGGGATTCTTCAGTTAGGTGAGTAAATAAGATAAGCTCTTCCTGTTTACTGAGGTCCTGGTATTTTCTTTGTTTGGCAGTTGTAACAATGGCTCCCTTGCTAGTTATATCTAGAAAAATCAGCGGCTTGCATATTGAGATATGCTATCAAGATGCATCGTATTGATATTTGGAATTCTTCAGTTAGTAGCAGTAAGAGCTCTCCCTGTTTACTGAGATCCTAGTACTGGTTGGCAGCTGTAAAGCATTCTAAAGACATTATAGGCCAAACTGCGGTTTTGTTTAGTATGTAGCAAAGTCCCCGTCTTTTCTATACCTACTTTAGCTGAGTTCTCAGAAAAAAATAAAGAAAATCCCAACCCAAATAGCAACTTGGTTTTCTTCACTAAGGTGAATGAGTTGGAGCTCTTCCAGTTTACTGAAGCCCTGGTACAGATCATTACGAAATATTGGAAACTTATTTGCAAATTCAACTGCAAACCGATTACTCCCTACGCCCAAGAACTAAAACCGTAACATGTGCTCAGAGTAATAATCTATATAAAAATGAAACCCGTTTTTCGTTGTCACGACATCACGCGTGAACGGCTTGACCGATTTCGCTAATTCTTTTTTTTAAATATTCCTTTAAGTACGAGGATGGTTCTTACGCAGAGAAAAATAAAAATAAAAAATTTAGAAAGCGAAGAAGTGCCGAATACCGGGTTAGATACCTATTATTTATTATTGGTTATATTCGGTAGGTCTGACACCCGGTAGATGGCACTGCTTTACCGGGCAGAACGACGTCTGCCGGGTCCGCTAGTCTATATGATAAAAATGAATCACTAAATGTTTTGCTAAGCGCAAATCTCGAGAAAGGACCAATTTCGATAATTCTTTTTTTAAGTATTCTACTTACTACTACGAGGATGGTTCTTACGTAGAGAAAAAAAATAAAAAATGAACAAACTTCATCGAAACGGCTTGACCGATTATTATCAAAACTTTATATTCAGTAGGCCTGAGAATCGGTCGTAATCTATTTTCCGACCCGGTAGGTGGCACTGCTTTACCGGGCAGGACGACGCACAGTGGTCTGAAAATCGAGCTCCCCTTTCGTAGAAAGTCAATGTGGGATATTCATAAAACTAAAATATGGAACGTCTCAGGTATACATTCCTTTAATGCATATTTTAGTATGAATGATTTTAGTTACTCCGCGCCTGAGAAAAAAAATATTTAGTATTTTTTTGTATGGGAGAAATTACATAAAGTACATTTTCTTGCGACTGAATGAAACTGAAAGGCTGGTACTCATACGAGCTATTGCCGCTCTTAAGGCGATTACGTTGACATACCACTCGTGTACCTTTAGGTGCCGCTTCACACGTAGGATTTTTTTGAAATTTCGAATTTTCGGTATTGAATATTTTTTGTTATGCCTTTGGGGTTGTTGTTTTCCTGCGAATTCCTTATGAAAACAACAATTTTTTTTATGGAAACAATCTCTAAATCGCGTAAAAATGTCTGCTGTTTCAAACTAAAGTTCGATACCTGCTTGGCCGTAATGTATGAAACAGTTGTTTTCTTTTCCGTCATTTCAAGGTGGTTTCCATAAAAAAGTTGTTTGTTTTTATGAGTAGAATCACCTCATAACAGGAAAGCAACGACCATAAAGTCACGCTATTTAAAGAAGGAATAAAACACTTATTTAACATTTTTTTCATATTTGAAAATTTAATACGATTAAAAACTGTACAATCAATTGTAAAACAAGTGTTTAAATATTATAACAGTTAAACAGCTAAAACTAATTTATTTATTTTTAAATTTAATCGAATAATTTAGAAAACTTCATTTGGCTAGTATGTACATTCCTCAAAATACTTACGTCTAAACCCTAGCCTTTGTTTGTTTAGTACTGAAAATCGTTATTTCTCTAGTATTAGAACATAAAATAATAATAACATCTATAACTAGAAAAAAACTGAATCAAAGAATACAAAAAGCTTCATTTGGTTAGTATTTACTTACATTCTTCAAAATACGTCTATATTCTCTTTGCTTGTTTAATACCAAAAATTCTTATTTATCTAGTCTTAACATTAAAATAAATAAAAATAATAATAACGTCGATATGTATAAAATACGCATTAACAATTATCATCAAAATCTTCTAATTCTGAATCCAGCATTGCGACACTAACATCAACAAACTCAATATTTTCTTTGTCCACACTTGTATTGTCTTCATTAATGAGAAGTGTTTTCATGTCATCAGAGACAGCTGTTCTGATTGACTTTCTGTGTACAGGTCTTATGCTGGATAGGTACGGATCTGACGATACAAGGAGTCCATTAAAAATATCTTCATTTGTTGCTCTACGACAAAACTTCCGCGAATGATGTTCTCGGATTTTTTTGAAGTCTTTATTCCTGGCTTCCGATGCCTCTTCTGATAATTTGCCAATGGGGGTAATGTTGAAATGCCTGATAATTTCAGCACCATGCAGTAAAAGTTTGTGAACACTTGACGGCATATAATACCAACCATAGTGTTCCACATATCTTTCTGCAGTAAGGCGCGCAAAATTTGCAAACGCTTCAACATTAACGGGCTCCCCACATGCTATCACTCCTAGAATTGTGGCAAATCTATGGATTATAGTGGAATCTAATCCAGTGATGGCTGCCGTTTTTACAGGATCACTAAAAAATTTTCGGGCTGTATTGCCATCATTTGTAGTGCCTGCACCTGAAACAAAAACCAAAAACTTCACCATTTTGAGCAGAAACAACGTATTTGGTAAGTAACGTTCTCAAAATCATTCAAATCAACTCGTTGCACTTCAAGACTCACCTTGTTTGACGATATCTACTAAGAGGCCCATTTCATCACGAAACTTCTGCTGGATGATTTGCTTTCTTGCCTTCAATAACTCTTTGCTGTCTGCATCCCTAGCTTGCCATGTTTTGAAATCAAGTCTGTAGGAAATGTGAAGCAAACATTCCATACACCTAATCCAAGCATGGAGAGTAGACAAACCATATTGGTATATTTCCGTTGACACTGGTTTTCTGGAAAACAAATAAATAATATATTTAAAAATAGGTATTCATGATTATCAGCCAAGAAAATTATAAAAGTATTCAAAACTTACTCTGAGATCACATGTAATTTATTCATTTCAGATGGGGTTGCTTTACATATGTCACAAGTTTGGGTTGATGTTTCTGATAATTTAGAAACTATTTTACCATCTATCATAGTCATGAGCATTTTAACTTTAACTGTATGATTTCCCATTATAGAAGGCACCAGTGTAGCAATTTCAGCTTCAATCGTGGCTTGTTCTCTCTTGATGTCTAATTTGTTTTCACTTGCAAACTTGAAAAAAAGAGGCCTGCAAAACATTGTCGAAGACGGTTTTGGATTCTCCCATACATTTTCTTCATCACAATCTAATCTTATAGGTACAAAAGAACACATGAAGACGCTGGAATCATCTTCCTCCACCATGCTTTGCTTATACAAACTCTGCCCTGAAGAACCATCAAAGCCCCACTTACACAGAAGTGTTAACTCCTTGCCATCTAAAGTAGAGGGCAAACGTAGATATTTTCCAAGTCTTGACACAGTTTTATCCAAAATTGCTTGAAGTTTAACTCGTGCCCCATTTTCAGAAATGTCTATGCTATCCTTAGGTGGGTAACAGTCCTTTTTCGCTTCTAGGACAGTTGTGTATGAAGGATATAGTGGGATTCCTTCTTCCTTTGCACAAGCTCTCAAAGTAGTATACTGCCACTTCGACAGCTTCAACGAAGTCAAAATACCTAAAGCTTTATCAGCAGAATATATGGGCACATTTTTTTTAGTTTTAAGTATATCTTTTATCTTTGTAGCCTCTTCGGGATTCTCTGTGACTAATTTTATTATGTCTGCTACATCTTTATTTTGCGCCTTCAAGCCAGTTGCATAAGCAAGACTTTCCGATGGATGATTTAAAAGCTCTTCTACTCTCCTTTTCTTCTGTAACGGGCTTAACACCGAAAACTCCTTTCTTTGGTTTCCAAGAGATGTTGAGGTTCCAACACTACAAGTCTGTGGTTGTGCGGATGTTGATGCACCTTCGTTTACGGGAAATTCTGAACTGGAACACTGTGACTGATCTATCGTTACTGAGGAAGTCATCTTTTCCTTGATGACTTCAGGCCATTTGATGTCTTCTTGGAGCCATGCTTCGTACTTTTTAATGAAAGTATGTCGTGTACGATTACATGAGATCCATTTCCTTTTCAATGCACACACATAAGTTTGGCAGAATTGTTTCAAGTCTCTCTTTTCATTTTCTGACAAATCAATACTATTCACAAACACATCAAACAACACATTGGGATCTGAGAAAGAAGTGTTGTTGGCCACAAACATGAAAATATCAAGATTGGTACCAAAACCTTCCATTGCAATAGAAAAATTGAAAGAACAGAAAAATTAAAGTTTACGCGCACAAGTGCTAAACGTTACTGACAGAGTCCATGCCAAACATTCTATTTATGTATAACTCTCTCACCGACCCTCATTAAGGGTCGGTACAAATTAACACGTAATAAAACTGAACTATTAGTAAAGTAATAAGTGATTCCCGTAATTGATAATGATAACGAACCTCTGTTATCATTAGGTATAGTAAAAATCATTAACACCCTCTTAGCTAATGAGGTTACTATTGTAAAAAGTTATTTGTTAAAATAAGGCAGATATTAGTTGCAGTGCCCTAATTAGTATTCGCAAAAAACGAATTTCTAAAGTTAACTTATATTTTGAGTTAAAGTAATTGAATCTATTATAACAATTATTATAATATTAGGTGCGTATTTATTATAAATATTTAATTCCAAATTCCTTACCAACCTAATTTAAATGCGTCACATACTTAAAATATTCAATGCCGAAAATTCGAAATTTCAAAAAAATCCTACGTGTGAAGCGGCACCTAAAGGTACACGAGTGGTATGTCAACGTAATCGCCTTAAGAGCGGCAATAGCTCGTATGAGTACCAGCCTTTCAGTTTCATTCAGTCGCAAGAAAATGTACTTTATGTAATTTCTCCCATACAAAAAAATACTAAATATTTTTTTTCTCAGGCGCGGAGTAACTAAAATCATTCATACTAAAATATGCATTAAAGGAATGTATACCTGAGACGTTCCATATTTTAGTTTTATGAATATCCCACATTGACTTTCTATGAAAGGGGAGCTCGATTTTCAGACCACTGTGCGACGTCTGCGGGGTCCGCTATAAAAAATAAAAATAGTAGTTCCTGCCTTGGTCGGATTTGAATTGAATCCAAGTTTCCTATGTCAGGGATTTTCACGAATTTGGTCCTTGTGCGAAGCTGCTTTTAGGTAGGAACCAGAAATGTTGCTTTCGATTTTATACAATTACATAATCATTTGGTAATATAGTCATACGCAGTTCGTCAGCCTACTTTACATGGGACTAGTTTATCTCGTGTCTATTAAAACCCTACTATGTTTAGTTTATCGATCGATCGGGCATTTTTTCGCATTCAGTTCAGTCAAGCTAAGACAGGATTGCGTGCTAAGTGCTCTCCCGCACTCTCGTCTCAATTGCACGTAGCAATGTTTTGTAAGCCTGATAAGGTTTAACACGGTTTTGTTTGAGTGAGGTCGAGTTAAGTAGGAAACGAAGTAAAACGTGTAAAATCGCCTTGATGTACATACACAAATAATGATTTTTTTTACTATACAAGTTTTTTCAAAACATATTCGAAGAATCTGTCGTTCGATCAATAAACGAATCAGAGTAGGGTCTAGATTAATCTCGGTAGACTCACACACTTTGCTATAATTAATTCTTAGCTGTCACTTATGTAAAGTGGGGAGAAAGTGTACCATGTAAATGTTTGTTTAATAAACTTTGTCAACGAAGTATGAGATAACGTTGTTTGGTTTGAGTTAAGATTATTGAACTTTAAGCTGGGATTAAGTATAGTACTCGTAAATATACAAGACAAAGCAGTATATGTAACAAATCGTTCGAAATACACATATTAGCGTATGATAGGTGCGTTGTTTCGTAGTTTGAATACTGCATTATTAATTTTACTGTGTTTAAGCTATACACTAGGAGACAAATGAAGCGATATTATGTTGTTGGATTAACTTAAGAGACTACATTATATTCCTTATAATTAAGATTTAAGTATTTCTCAAAGACATAAATGTAATAGGTTAATTTTTTATTTTGATTTTGACACGGCTGACCGACATGGTTGGAATTTGGGTGCAGGACCGGTGACTTAACATACTAACAAACATAAGTATTTCGTACGCAAGTACCAGGCTGCCAGCCTTCAAAAGATATAAAACTTACATCTTCACAAACCCGCGGTTGATATTACACACGTTTATTCATTAATTAAACACACACATGTACCAGGCTGCCAGTATTATAAAGAGGTATAATTTTCTTTTTGTCTCCTTTCAGGTTTTCTACTCGACTTCATATCAAAACCAGTCATAAGTGGGTTTACGACCGCAGCTGCCTTACAAATCAGCGCGTCACAACTTAAATCGTTGTTCAAAACATCAGGTAACTTATTTTGAGGAAAATCCTTTTAAAACAGTTTAGTGAATGTATGGGAAGGATAAAAAAACTGGTTAAGTGCGAGTAGGTCTTGAGTTATTCCGTGGTTTTGTTTACACTCAAGGTTTTGGAAATGTTGAAATCAGCTTTTTTTCTTGATTATCGCTAAATAGCTTAGTAGTAACTGTCAATTCTCACGTAATTTTGATGTTTTCAGTGTTGTTCTAACTTTATCGATAACTTTTAGTTTGACAAAAAAAGGTGTCTTAGTTGGACTTATTTAATACGAAACGAACGAGGTGCTAAGGGATTTCCTAGAGACATGGGACCCTAAAATACAAGCACTTTTTATGGTGTAATATTTGTTTTGAATCTCAAATGAAATATAAAGTTCAAGGTTACCAATAGACTTTTATGTTTTGCTATATGTGTTTAAATAATTAAGATTTTGTGCCCATTTATCAAAACATTAGTACCCATACATACCTATAGAAAAAAGTAAATAAAAAAATTATGTTTTGTACTATAGGCCGACCGTTTAACTCGCGTATCGCCATCTGAGGTACAAAGTAATAAAACATTAATTAAACCTCATAAAGAACTTTTTATCCACAGATAAAAGTAATGTAAGAATATTCGTCACTAATATCCATATCGCTTGAATTATCATCACTGGATGTGCAGCTTGAGGAGTCAGAATCTTGGCGATAGGCGATACGCGAGTTAAACGGTCTATCTATAGCTTTACCGCGTTGTATTAGGACAAAAAGTTGCCTATTTGCTATTCCAGACTATAATCTCAGTCTGTGTCAAGTTTCATCCTATGCTCTCCTGTAGCTTTTCCACGAAAGAGTAAGCAATGTATTTTTAGCGTGTATGTTAGTGGGAAAATCCAATTAAAAGTCGCTCAGCATGCTATGCGCTATGCTTGGCGATTCTTTGAAGTATAACATCCGTAATGAGGTTATACGACAAAGATCTCAAGTAATCGACATAGCGCATAGGATGAGCAAGCTGAAGAGGCAATGGGCTGACCATATCTATCGAAGAACTGATAACGTTGTGTAGAACGCCCTCCAGCTAGGTTGAGTGACGATCTGCGAAAGATAGCTGACAGTAATCATTGTTTAATCTTACATTGACTACAACTTGCCCGATGTTAAGCTATGATTTAGACTATGATGAACGCGCCAGCCCAGTATACCGGTTCACTCGTGATTAAGAGTGATTTTCGGTGAGAAGGCGGCAGTGGAATGAGCCTCCATATGGTTAGAAACTATAAAACAGTAATAATTCCGACCCACCCTCTCTGCATGGTGTCACCAGACATTGCACCGGAACACGGCAAGGCCGCTTGTCGGCTTTGTCTGGTGGTTGATCACTAACCACGGTCAAAGCCTAGTTTAATGTCACCGGATTTGCACCACCTGAAGACCACGTTTAAAGATTAAATTAAATTAATTGAATAGCTGGATGCCAGAAGCAAATGACAGAGAGTAATGGCCCTAAATAGGATGTCCAGCAATGGATTGCAATAAGCTGATCGACAAGTGTCGAATAGATTGTTCTTGTCATTTGACATAAGTTAAGAAAGAGACAACTTGCTATCGGATACACTTCGGAGAGTGTGCGTTGGAATTACACAATCTTATTCCGCCATCCGCCGTTCTTCCATCGGACAAGTAGAGGTACGGCTATGCGACACCGTTATATGGTGGAAATTCCACGGGCACATTTTATTGTGCGAACTGCCAAGTTGTGGAATTCGTTGCCGGCATCTCTGTTTCCCGATAGCTATAATCTACCTGTCTTCAAGTCACGAGTGAATCGGTATTTATTAGGTAAGCGCGTTCCATCGTAGACTGCAACATTGCTTCACATCAGGCAAGTTGTGGTCAAGCGCAAACCTATTATAGGATAAAAAAAACTTGTGAATAAACTAACCTAACCTATTCGACACTTATCAGCGACTTGTGAAACTTGCGTTTAGTAAATATTAAATTACCGTCCTAAAACCTTTGCTTTCAGGTTCATCAGGTAACACGTTCATACAAGCAGTTTGGAACTTTTTCAAGAACATCAAAACGGTGCAACTTTGGGACACTGTGCTAGGTGTCAGTACTATCATTGCGTTGGTTCTGCTTAAAGTAAGTATTAATAATAATAACCCCCCCTTGCAAGCACGACCAGCGCTTGCGCAACGGCGTCGGCCTTGCCTTTGAAATATGAGGTCGCTAGTTAGATTACCGGTCGTGCCCAACACATCTTTGTGTATGAACTGTTTAATTGTTTAATCGCTGCTCAATATCGGTGAAGGAAGTAATCTTGAGGAAAACGGCACGTGTAAGAACTAATCATTCGAGTCAAAGTGGGTTGGTGCCAGCACTTGACTAGCATGTGTAGATTAAGGCCTTCACTTTCTCAACTCGTAAGATAGTTGAGCAAACTCCCATGCCCAGCTGTGGGATACAAAATAGGGTTGACATGATGTATGACCTGATATATGATTATTAATAAGATTAACCAATAAGATTGTAGCATGGCGCTCCGTAGTCTTTGCCTAGCCCAATGGGAAAAGGTGTCATTGTATGATGTCATCATCATTCCCCTTGCCTTTTTCCCATTTCTATTGGGGTCGGCTCCCAGTCTAACCTGATGCGGCTAGCTACCAGAATTATACGAGCGACTGACATCAGACCTCGAAACCCATAGGGAACCTGTAGCCGAGATGGTTAGACCAAGTGTCAGATTATATTGGCTTCTGACTACATGTAACGATTGTCATAGATGTATTAAATAACAACCAAGACCGACGGCTTTACGTGCTCCCTGAGGCACGGAGAGTAGTCCCTCAACCAACCAGACACCGAAACAAATCTTTGTTGTTACACAAATATTGTCAGGGGCGGGAATCGAACCCGTGACCTTCCGGGCACAGTATAGCCCAATTGGACGGCTTACACCGCTCGACTACCGAGGTCGTCATTGTATGTTGTAAGTATAATAAATAATTGGGCTGGCTCAGAATCCCATTTGCCTACATGTGTGGAGGCGGAGGTCTATAGATGTACAGTACAGGCTTTGGGTACATTGAAACCTCATTAAATTAGATAAAAACCCCCGTATTCACAAACGTATTTTAAGCTCATTATAGCTAAAATAGGTTTATAATTCGTTTGTCTTTGTCTGTCAGCTTGACATTTATACTAGTAAGAAAGAGACAAAGTCCATTTTAACTAAAGAATCTTATACCTTTTTTATGATTAATGCCGAAAGGGTTTATTCCCATAATACATTACATTAGTATTTCTTGTATCCTAACGCAAGATGGAATGGCTGTGGCCGTCTATCGGGATGGGGTCACCTCCCCCCGCGCGCCTCGTGCGGTGTTGTAGGCCGCGTGAACACATATTGTGGTGGTTTGACTCACTATACATGAATACATTAGGGGTGGCTCGCTCTGCTATGCGTATCAAATAAGAATACGACTGGACTTGCAACTAACTTCATACCAATCAAAAGTAGGGTCAGCCAAAATATTAAACCCCACATAACAAATTATGTTAAAATGTATGTAAATGTGATTTATATAGAAAAGTGTAAGTAAAGTTACGCGGTACGATGCCACAAATTTGTGCATAAATACACACATGTACTTATTTAAAGCTCCGTCGTCTTTTTTTGTCCGAAGTTAATAAATTATGTTCGTACCTAGATATTCGACTTCAAATGCTTAATGCTCAATGCTCAATTTTACTGTAACCGCAGTAAATTACCATCATTTTTTGTTTAATCTTCATCTAGATGTGATTATTTTTTAAACAAACGTTTTTCCCACCGTACTTAAATATGTGAAGTGTTAGGTAGGTTTTTTGCGTATTCCGGTCCAAGGTGGCAGATTTCCTGTCCTATTCTTATTTCATACGTATAGTAGCCTCTTTTAGAATATGGCTCTTTTAATTTTTTTTCTTTTCTTTTTAATATATGTATCTCCGACTAATAACAGCGGTCATGGACAAGCTGTGCGCAAGTAGAATGTTTAAGGCTTTTTATGTTAACCTAAAGCATATAAGAACTAATTTGGTTTGAAGGACTGTGTATTTATGAGCCCATAGGATTACGCAAGTTGTTAAGAGTAAATGGAATACCATGAATGCAATAAATTGTTCATAAAATCATTGAAAAGTCCTATTCATGTACTAGGCGAACATGTTCTTGAAAGAGTTAACCTAAACACACCACAAAGCTATCCAACAATAGTGAGTTTCTTACTTCTATACTATATACTTACCTCCTCAGCGATCTACAATCCCAGTAACACCGAGCTCGTTACGATGTACCACGTGGGCGGCGAGTGTATGGTTGTACGTGGTTCGTGCTAGAAACGCACTTGTTGTGTTTGTAGCTGCGATTCTTGCGTTTGGGCTCAGCACTCGAGGGATAATACCGTTCGCTCTTACTGGTAAGAATATTAGATTTCCTATGAACTTTCTGGTATATTTTTGATAAGTATAATTGTCTTGTAAAATATTTCTCATTGATGAAGTGTCTCGTGAAGTGTTGTGGTGATCTCTATAAAACTAAACGAATGTAGTCGCGGAAGGATAGCAAAATAACTACGTTTGGCAATTCTTAATAAATACGTTTGACCAATTTGAATCGATGGTGATTATGCGTTTAAAATAAGAATAGTACTGGACTCGCGACTAACTTCATACCAACAACCAAGCAAAAGTAGCGTCAGCACAAAATATCAAAGCACATTAAATTATATTTAAATTCGTCTAAAAGTGATTTATTTAGAACAGTATGTACTAGTTAACTACCTATGTAAAGTTACGCACTAGGATGCCACAAACTTGAATACAAATACACAGGAACACAGACACACGTTTTAACCGATTTTTCGTTAGAAGTTAATAAATATGTTCTTACCTAAATGCGAGTACCTTTGAGTAAAATGCACGCATTTTTTTTTCATTTTCATTTAGATTATTTTTACAAATAAACGGTTTTGCCCACTGTACTTAAAAATAAGAAGTTGTTGAGCATTCCGGTCCAACATGGCGGATTCCAGTCTATTCTAATCAAAATGTCGCCTACAGATGGCGACAATGGGTTTTATTTATAAGTTATTTTCATCAGGCGGGTATCTCAAACCCATTTAATGAATATTTTTTTTATTCCAGGCACGATACACGGGGGTCTTCCTTCATTTGGCCCACCTCCGTTCAGTACAGTGGTGAACAATCAAACTCTGGGTTTCGATGGAATGCTCGAAGTGTTCGGTGCTGAGGGGCTTGTGATGCCGCTCGTCGCTATACTCGAGACCATCGCTATTGCTAAGGCTTTTGGTAAAGTACAAAAACATCTTTTTGGTGGTTGTCTTAGGGCCATTTTTTTAATAGCTCAAATTAGGAGGAGTGACGATCTCTGCAAGGTGGCTGGTAAGAGCTGGATGAGAGTATCCGCGGGTCGTGCTCAGTTGCGTGATTTAGAATAGGCCTATGTCCAGCCGTGGACTAAAATAGGCTGATGTTGCTGGTGCTGATGATAATGATCAATAGCGAGATAACTTTTAGATGAAAGATTTTTTTATTCTGCGATAGGCCGGCGCTTGACTACAACTTGCCTGATGTTAAGCAATGATGTAGTCTACGATGCATGTATGGATGTATTATTGACGTTTTGAAAGGTTTTCCATACAATGTCTGTCTGATTATCAAAATTGTTGGTAAAATTAAAGTTACCTTAAAAATTAAAAGAAGTTTACTAATTATTTCACTAGTTTGAGGATCAAGGCTTGCCTAAAAAATTGGTTGTTTGTAAAGTAGGTTTACGATCGAGATGTTTACGTGATAACGTCTTATTGGTGATATAAGTTTTTGGGAAGTAAGGAATTAATATTGTTGCCGCTAGAGTGAGAGAGACGGAAGATCGGTCCACTCACTCGAACGCTATGCCAGCCTCCGCTCGTGAGGATTCCGCGTGACAAGTTTCACGGAATGACTGGCAGCGCTCGAGATGAGACGGGAGATCGGTCCGTCTCTCTCTCGTTATACCTGCGATCGCGCTCGTGAGGTTTTGGTGTGACACAAGTTTCTGAACATGTCACCCGACTAAAACGATTTTAAAGACGTTATCACGTCAAAAATATCACTGCCAAATGTAACTTAAATTTCTGGGCAGGTATAGATAAAAGACGTCGGAAGACGATATTTCCCAGCTGTGGAATAATGATACTGGTTTTTTTTTATGAAATGTCATAGGTTTATATAGCGCCCTAATAAAGGAGACCATTCAAATATTTTATTTAGTAATATGTCACTAATACGCGTGAGAATACCCTAACAACAAAAACCTTGAATAATTTTATTTATTTTGTCTGCAGCGGGTAACACAGTGGTAGACGGTACGCAAGAGATGTTGGCTATCGGAATGTGCAATGTCGTGTCATCTTTTGCACAATCCATGCCATCCACCGGCTCTTTTACGAGGACTGCGTTGAACCACGCGAGCGGCGTTGTGACGCCTGCTGGCTGCTTCTTTAAAGGTAATGCTCCTACTGTATTATGATGCCCTGGTACTTTGTATTCCCTTCTTGACCGTATACTGGATATGGCAGCTAATCTAAGCTAACTAACTGCACGAGACGTTGTGCACAAGTGACACAACCGGTGGGAGATCATGCGCAGGACCGACGGCTTAACGTCTCCGTTCTCCAGGGCAAGCGGGTGTAACACTACACACTTCGTGACTACGGATAGTGCTGTAAAGTCACAAAATGCACAAAAATATTTTGCTCTGGCTTAAAATTCGACATTGAATTGAATTCGTATAGGTACGTTTACACAATGTTACTGAAAAGGACGCATCTATCTTATCTCGCTTTTGTGGAAAGAGACGGGTAGGTTATGCGAAATCACTACTATATTTTTCATTCATGCACTTGCCCACAAACTGTACGGGTTACTTGTTAGAAATAGGAAATATCTTTTGTATTATGATGTCCTGGTACATTCACGCTACATTTGTCTTTGTTTTTTTAGTATCCCACTACTGGGCACGGCTTCTCTCAACTCTTAAGATAGTTGAGAGACAGCAGTTTTAGGCCAGGCAAGTGCGGGTTGGCACGCCACGTATGACAAATATAAACTATTGTCCTCAGCTGTGCTAGTATTGCTAGCGGTAACGTTCCTAGCGGACGCATTCTACTTCATCCCTCGTGCCACACTAGCCGGCATCATCATCGTAGCCATGTTCTCTTTGATGGAGGTTGGCCTCGTAAAGCGGTTGTGGCGTAATAGCAGTAAGTATCATGAAAAGTTATAAAATCGTTTTATCTTCCAGGAAATACCACAATATACCACGATAGTCTGGCTAAAACGAAAACAAGACGACCGATATCATTTTTTTTGTGTGTACCGCTATACGTGGATGGTTTAAAATTTTTTACGAAGTAGATATAACCAGCACCAATCATGAAAAAAAAAATCAAAAATGGGGGCACTAATCATTACCTCTTACTCGCACTTTATTGTTGTCTTAGTCACACACGTCGGTACAGCGCACAAAAAATATATTTTATTTTGACTATACTATATTCAGCGGCCGGTTTTATATGGGCCATATTTAGACGGGCCGGTGGCGTGGTCGGTAAGATACTTGCTTTTCACGCCGCAGGTCGTGGGTTCGATTTCCACCCGAGACAAACATTAATGATGAACATTTGTGTTTGTGTCGAGTCTGGGTGTAAATATCTATTATAAGTATATATTTACAAAAGAAAAGTATTTTATGTATAGTATATACCAGTTATCTAGTTTCCATAACACAAGCTCTGCTTAGCTTGGGACCAGATGACCGTGTGTGTTAATGTCCCAGAATATTTATTATTTATTTATTATTATTATTTATACGTTTTAGGAAAATATCGAATCAACTGTTTTAGAATCCATTTATCATTTTATTGAATTATATATATATATAGGTACATATTGCTTCTTTGTTTTGAAAATACGAAGGTCTGTATCAAAAAATATCAACTACGAGTATCTGACTACCTTTTTTTGCTGACGGTCCAAAATGTCATTTCGAGAATCAGTTTGTACTGACAGATATTATTCTTCACAAGGTAGTATAGAAATACAGAGGGGTTCTATATAGATAGTCTTTAAACTTAAATAAATGGATGCAATACAGATGAAAAAAAATGGGCACAGCTCCGATGGCTTAACGAGTTCTCCAAGTTTTAATCTCACGTCAGCCAGGTGTGAAAGGCGTCGAAGTCGCTCGCTTCTGGTGCGACTACTTCAATTTTGTAGTGACTACAGCGAGGCGAACTGTGTAATGTGTTATTTCATTGTTTTTTCTTTCAGAATGGGAGTTTTGTGTGTACTCATTGACGCTGGTAGTGGGCGTGTGTGTGGGCTTGGAGTATGGTATCCTGTGTGGAGTGGTGGCTGATGTTTGTAGAGTGCTCGCGTTAGCAGCACGACCACCGTTGAGCACCACCTCTTTCAAGGTAACAATAAAATTAGTTGCTGCTCAAATATTTACTGTGGAGAAAGAAAAACATGTCGAAACATGATTTATTTATTTATTTATTTATTTAAGATTTATTTATTATTTTTATGATAATTTAATCTCCTTCTGACTATATTTTGGCTACGAAGACCAATTATTCGCTCACTTATCAATACACTCACTACAATATCACTTACCATTTGAAGTCCAAGTTGAAGTTATTGTAATTGTGAAGACTTTTATTGTAATTATCGATTATCGATCAGATACCCAAAGACACTGTGTAGTTATATTAGTTTGGAGTATGTATTGGCTCAGGAGGCAATTAAAGGAGAAAAAGTACAATCGTAAATTTAAATGAAATTGCTTTGAAGTTGCTTAACATTGGTTGAGCACTCACACCACTGTCCTACAGATTAGGAGGTTAGCCTAATACTGTAAAGTTAACTTTGACTATGCCCATAGATACCGCATATCTGGGACACCGCGCTCGCTGAGCTCTTGTCGTACCACATAAAGTCCGATTTTAGTTAATTTTTATTGGCTCGTGTAAATACAAGAACTCGAAAGAAAGAAGAAAATATTTGGATGAAGTTACGTCTAGTAGGTATTTAGTCGATGATGGCAATACCCTACAAGCCTTGACGTTCAGACTCAAGGCCATTTTTATTTATGTGGTATTTAGAATGTTAACAGAGTTTTTAGGTAATTAAGGTAAATTTAATCCACCAGGTGGGCAACCAGGACTGCATGTCAGTCCTGTTACCGAGCGCGCTAACGTTCGCTAGCGCGACGCACGCGCAGCGACGCCTCACGCGCCACGTGCGCGCGCTGCTCGTGCTGGACGCGCGGCACTTGCACGCGATGGATATTGGAGTCGCTGAGGTTAGATCCCACTCCATCACCATCATCATCATCACCATCAGTCTGGAGATGTTCCACTTTAATAGCTGGTTTAAAATGTGTTTTAAGGTTATAAGTACCAGGATATCATAAGTCTTAAGGTGTTCTTTTTAACATTGTTGATTGATTTTGTACGATTTCCCTTGTTGTCATTGTTCAAATTCACAGAGAAGCTAATCGCTCTTAGAGAGGATGTTTTCGAATTTGGAACCTAATTATGTGTAAAAGCCAGATTGTTTTTCTAACAACTAAATATTCTATTCACACCTAACGTCATATCGACTACCGAAGTATTTTTTGCCCTATCAAATAATTATGACATTAATTAAAGTTTATTACTATTAAATATGTGCCAAATTGGGAACCAAAATTATAGCTGTCATGATGAGTCAACCGTGTTCACTTAATAACCGCGAGGTTTCGGGTTCATTTCTCGGGTCGAGGAATGAGCTTTCTAAATTGCTTAAAAAATCTCGTAAAAAATGTTGTAGCCGAACAGTTTGCCCACTATGAATTTAAACATAATTGGCGAAAAGTGGGTAATATTCACCTCTGCCTGCACCTTTGGTTAATACAGAAGTGACGCTATTGTCTATGAATTTGAAATCTCACCAGAAAAACGAGTAAAAACAAGGTTTGCATGTTAAACGTATAACCAGTTACTATAGGCCGACCGTTTAACTTGCGTATCGCCATCTGAGGTACAAAGTCATAAAACATTAATTAAATCTCTTAAAGAACTATTTAACCACAGATAAAAGTAATGTAGGACTATTCGTCACTAATATCCATATCGCTTGAATCATCATCACTGTCTGTGCAGCTTGAGGAGTCAGAATCTTGGCGATAGGCGATACGCGAGTTAAACGGTCGGCCTATAGGACATCTTAACAACACGTATAACCAGACACTAGGACATCATAACAACTGCGGTGTTTGTTTCAGAACTTAATATCTGTGATACTAGACTTAGAGAAGCAAGGGCACATGTGTCTGCTGTGGAACTTCAAGCCGAATCATCAGCAGCTATTCGAGGATCTGCACCACGGATTCGAATCCCGGTTCGTTAACGGGCCAAGCATTGATCAGCATATATTAGGTAATATTCTCATTATGCAGTCGGGTTTATGTTAAACAATTGTGTGCATCAGAATTGCGGGTGTATCTTTACAAATGGCCATGTGCTATACGTGAGAGCAATGTACGAGCAATCCCTACTAATATTATAAATGCGAAAGTATTATAAATGCGAAAGTAACTCTGTCTGTCTGTTACGCTTTCCCGCTTAAACTGCTTAACCGATTTGGATGAAATTGGGTATGGAGGTAGTTTGAGACCCAAGATAGTTTTTATCCGACTGCGCAAACAGAAGGTAATGTTTTGGCGCGATAACCGACATACACGCGGGCGAAGCCGCTGTCGGAAAACTAGTTATTATGTAAATAAAATATTCTGGGAAATTAACACACACGATCATCTGATCCCAAACTAAACAGAGTTTGTACTACGGAATACTACTATACTATACTATCCTATCCTACTTTAATATTATAAATGCGAAAGTAAGTGTGTGTGTGTGTGTGAAGGTTTGTTACCGCGTATCTCCATAACCGCTCAACCGATTTTATTGAAATTTGAAATGTAGGTAGTGTATACCCTAGAATCGGACATAGGCTAACAATATTTTCAAAAATCATCCCCTAAGAGGGTTAAATAGAGGCGTGAAATTTGTATGCAACTTTTTATTCCTTGGTCCTATTCATTTAAAATTCGGTACACATAAACCTTAAGACAAATAATTAAATACGGGTTTTTTATTTTTCCATAATTACCCCTATGAGGTGTGGATAATGAGTTTTATTGGTAAAAATTAAAGTTTCTCTGCATCTGTATAGTCTCAAGTCCGATTCACTCCAAATTTGGCACACATATATCTTAAAAGAAATCATGAAACACGTGTTTTTTATTTTTTAAAAATACCCATTGTGGGGGTGTTAAATGAGTTTATTTGGAATAATTAAATATTCCATAACTGTTTAGTCCTTGGTCCGATTTCCTTCAAATTTGGTATAAATAAAGCTCAAAACAAATAATGAAACACGTGTTTTTTATTTTTTCAATTTTTTTTATTTTCATCCTAATACTAAGCGGGCAAAGCCTGAGAAATTATTCTGAGGGTGATTTTCTTCAAAGTTGATATCATAACTCCTTCGTAATTTTGATCTAAATTACTTTTTATTTTGACACAATGACATGTTTGATAACTCAATGCTACGAATAGAATTCGAAATTTAAATTTCATTTCTTATAAGTATGGTCTAAGAGCCGTAGTATTTTTAAGAAACGCCTATTGATTTATGGATATACCTATGGGCGCTTGACGACGATTTCAAAATGTTGCTTACACTCCTACACTACTGAACTAATTTTGTATGGAGATTGTTCGAGACCCGGGAAAGGATAGTTTTATCCGACTGCGAAAAAAGGGATTAATGGTCTAGCGCGATAACCAACATCCGCGGGCGAAGCCGCGGGCGGAAAACTAGTACTACATATAATACTTTTCTTTTGTAAATGTATACCTAAATATAGATAATTACACCCAGACGTAAGATAAACAGACATGTTCATGCACATAAATGTTTGTCCCGGGTGGGAATCGAACCCACGACCTGCCGCCTGAAATGTATCGAATGTACGTAACATTTGAAAAGATTGTAATATTTCAAAACAATAGTTATTAGAAAAATAAAGAGAGCCATTTAATCCATAGAATCATTGGTAATCACGAGTGAATCGGTATATTGGGTGGGCAACTTTAACCCTTTTCAGTGTCCCACTGCCGGGCACGGGTTTCTCTCAACTATCTTAAGATTTGAGAGAGTTTAGGCCTTAATCCACACACGCTGGCCCAGTGAGAGTTGGAGGATGTCACATGTCCTCGAATGAATAGTTCTTAGACATACCGGTTTCCTCACGATGTTTTCCTTCACAGATATTGACTAGCTGCGATGTTACAGTTCCAACCCTCGACCTTATAAATCTAAGGCGAGGCACATACCGCTGCGCCACCGCTGTTACAAGCGAGCGCTATGTATTTTTTATTTTTGTATTTTTTTAATGTGTTGTGTCCACTTTTTTTCAGGTTTGGAGTTACCTAGGTAGACCATATTGATCTGAATTATGGTCATGCAGGTGAAAGTACAGTTGTGATCACAATTGTGTTATAAATAGATCAGAATTTCACAAGTATGATGTAAAAATCTGTAATGATACACCTACATCATATCAACAAAGAGAGAACATCACATAAATGTACGCTTTTCCCCTTTTTTAATACTTTTTACTTGATCATCATCATCATCATCATCATCAGCCTATTTAGTCCACAGCTGGACATAGGCCTCTCTTAAAGTACGCCATTGAGCACGATCCGCGGTTTTCCCATCCAGTTCTTGTTCTTGTTCTTTACTTGATCACTGATAAAAAATATTCTACTAATATTATAAACGCGAAAGTTTGTAAGAATGTATGGATGTATGGATGTTTGTTACTCTTTCACGCAAAACCTACTGGACGGAATTGGATGAAATTTAGCACAGAGGTAGATTATGGTCTGGATTCACACGTAGGCGTACTTTTTGCCAATAAATACCACGCGGGTGAAGCCGTGGGCGGAAGCTAGTATGCAAAAGTAAACTCTAATAAGATTAACATTTTGTGCACGACTGTACTAGTGATGTGCACTGCTGTGATAGTTTGAAATTTTTTAATATTGAAAGATGTATAAAAAGAACTATATTTTTTGTGGTAAGGAAAGCTTAGATAGTTTTATGTATATATTGTACTGTATGGTGTGGTGTATGGTGTTGGTCCATTTTTAATTAGAGTATTAAAAAGTTAGTTACATCCCTACTTAATATTATTATTACAAATCCGAAAGGTACTGTTACGCTTTTACGCCTAAACTACGAACCGATTTGAATGGAATTTGGTATGGAGATAATTTGAAACCCGGGGTAGCACATAAAACAGATTTTATCCGACTGCGCAGGAAGAGGTTAATAATTTTGCGCGATTACCAACATACGCAGGCGTATTCATAAAAAAAAATTATAATCCTCTGAAATCTATTTAATCTCTTTTTTATTAGTATAACCCCCGTGTTTATAAACGTCTTATAAGCTCATTATAGCTAAATATTAAAATAGGTTTATAGTTTGTCTTTGTCGGTCATCTTGATATTTATACTAGTAAGAAAGAGACAAAGTCCATTTTAACTAAAGAGTCTTCTAAGATTTTAATGAATAAGACTGCAAATGTGTAGATGACAAAGACAAAAGAGTTGTAAACCTATGTTACCGGCTTATGAGATGTTTATGGGTATAGAATTAAGAGCACTGTGTAGAATATTGCCTTATTTAAGTTCCGGTAGTGATCGGTGGATGTACAACCATAAAGTTTTATAATTCTATCGATGTTGACAAAAGGAATGTAATATATTTAAGTTTTTTTGATCACCAATATCTCTAATAGATTAAGGGAAAGTCGTCTTAATGTCTTATTAACATCAGGTTAATGGTAACTGTGTTACTAAGATATAACTTGGGTAGTCTTCTCCACTCGTAGCACATATCCGCTCTTATCTGTAATATCGCACTTACGGACATGGACAGAATTGTAGCAATTGGCTACAAAAACCATTAAAAAAAACTTGGGTAGTCATTCAATTTTTAACTTTAAATTGTTGACATTAAAGATTGAAATAAAACTACTTTTTAACGTATTACACAAAAAATAAAACCCAAGCAAAATCAACTCAGAATTCAAGACACTGTGAACTCAGTTTGCTTAAATCGGAACGCAACTTAAATATTAATGTTTAAAGGTAGTCAGTAATAATTGAGATTAATATTTTTGGACGTCAAATACCTCAGTCCACCCGTGAACATGAAGTCTGGAAAGACTTTGAAACGTCGGGATGTAAAATATAAAATAAACCGCGATAAAATCCGTTAAAAAGTAGTTTTATTTCAATGTGCGATATTCGCGTAAATCTAAGACAATACTATATTAACGATTGAATTCTAAAACTTTGCGGTTGTGTATTAATTGTACATTATTTTGTATATAAATAAATAAAGACTTGATCTTATTACATTCCAATTATTGTTTAAGTTATCCGTAATAGGGATGACGGTAAGGTATGATAAATCGTATTTTAATAAAACACTGTTAAACAAGTATTTTTTGCTCTATGTAAAACGCATTAAAGTTATGAAGTAGGTGTGCGCTACGTCATCTTAATATATATATATTTCTTGTGTGCGTGTGTATGTGACTGAACTCCTCCTAAACGACTGGACCGATTTTGATGAAATTTTTTGTGTGTGTTCAAGGGGATCTGGGAATGGTTTAGATTCACAATTTTGCGCGGTACGAAGTTCGCTGGCGCAGCTAGTATCTTTGTATAATACTATACTTACCTACAGTCCATCAAATCTAAGAAGTACCGTTTGACAGTTCTAAACGAAGTACATTTAGAATTTTATTGTTTGTATGAAAATTGTTTATGTTATGTTAAAATAAAAATAACTTCATAATTCAATTATTTTACAGGAAAGCTAATAAAAATAGTGTGAATTACGCCTCTATAAAGCTAATTTAATAGAAAACGTCAAACGGTACTTCTTAGATTTGATGGACTTTAGGTGTGCTGTACCCTTGTCGCGGTTGTGTCACCTATGGTTCCCGTGACACCCTGGCTAGGATGCCGGTAGGCTGGTTACCAGAACTAAAACCCGGGGGGTTTTAGTTCTGGTAACCAGTATGGAGTCACATACCCCCCGCCCTGCGTCCATACAAGGCTTTCCATAAAGGTTTTCCCCGCCCTCAGTACGAGTTAAAAAGTTTTCGAAAACTAACTTGAAATTATCAAAATGCGTTTTCAAATAAATGCCTTTTGTTGAAAACATTAGTTAAAAAGAAAATAGAATTGCCAGAAATAGAATAAAATGGATTGCCACAGAATAGGTAAAATAGTTTATAGATTTTAGTGAATTTTAACTTATTATCTTGACACGTTACTAATAGTATTCGAAAACTTTTTTCGTATTTACAACTCGTACTAAGGGTACTGTAATCTTAAGGTCACACAAAATAATAATAAGTGTCCCACATTCTTAATTTATCGATCTGTAGGATAAAAAAAAATTGTCGTCTTCCCTATCATAAAATATCAGTGCCCCTATGAGTTTTCTTAGCTCTGTACCTGGTATAGTAAATTATACTTTTTGTACTGAAAAATGTATTATATTAGTTACTTAAAGCTGTCGCTTGAAGCGCTGTATTTGACTGTACTTGTATAACCCGCGCTTTAAATAAACGAATCCAAAATGGCGGCTTGTACTTGTAATGACAGTTTGGACCGTCAGCAAAACAAGGTAGTCAGGTAGATATTTTTTAATGCAGACCTTCGTTGGTTTAAAATAAATAAGCAAGATATGTTCTTACTTATTGAAAAAGCCAGCCAGTAAGTTCTAAATAGATTTGATAGCAGCGGATTTTGTATTTTCCTAGAACCTATAAAACCTTATGCCTAAATACGGAATACATAGTTAAAATAGTTTTATTTTTTGCGCTGTACAGACGTGTGTGACTAAGACAGCAATAAAGTGAGAGTAAGACGGAATGATTACTACCGTCATTTTACATTCGTTTCTTTATTAATGCGTGTTATATAGCCCATTAGTACCCAATGTGCCAATACTTAGTGAAATATTACGCAAAGTAAACTCATAATAAGGGTACAGATCTAATTAAATCAGTCAGAATACTTCATATAGTTAGCTCAATTATAAATATATTAATATATTTTGTTAATGTTTGTATAAAGAATATTTTATTATAATAAATCTGTGTAGACTTGTTATTCCTGTGTTTTATTTAAAAGATCAAACAAACATTTCTGTCCGCCATTTTGGTTACTTTCAAAATGGCTTCCTCTTATGAGAGATAGGATGGACAATAACTATTTACTTACACCGAGACGAAAACAAAATAAGCAAAACAAGGGGCTCGCTATCATGGCGTCTTAGAACGTCGCAGTTTTTTTAGTTTTTTTTACTACTAATTTTTAAAACCTTGTATACTTATATAATTATAGTTTTAATGTAATGACCGTACAAGACCGCTGAAGTTTTATCAGTTTTTTTACTACTAATCTTTTAAAAGCTTGTATACTTATTTAAACTTGACATTGGCAAAATTGCGGAATAATTTCTGAAGAGGCCATAATTAAAAGAAGAAGAAGAAGACCGTGACAAATATTATGGATTTATGTTAAGGTAAATGTTATATTGAAGCTCACAAGCAAACATTCTTACAATACAATTTGCCAACATGAATTGTCGGAAAAGCGGTCTTTGAGCATAACACCTGGCTTGGCCGATCTTACAATTTACTGGTGGATCACTATACGGGCTAGCTTTAGAACCATTTCGAAATAAATACATTATGGCTGATCGCTAGAAATGTGCTAGTCGTATTAAAATCTCCACACCATAATAGATTAGGGGGCTGAGTCACCTTCGTCCGTGGGTTTTTTCACCTTTTATTGAATCCCCATACGTGGTCCCCGGGTGGTGCAAATCAGGTGACAATCAATTGGTGGTAGACTTCGGCTGTGGTTAGTGACCATCCACCAGACAAAGCCGCACCGCCAAGCGGCCTTGCCTTGTTCCGGTGCGATGTCTGGTGACACCATTTAAGAGGGTGGGTCGGGAGTTTTTGCTTCTTTAGGGTTTCTAACCATATGAAGCTTCATTCCACTGCATCCTTCTCACCGATAATCATTCGTAATCATGAGTGCATCGGTATACTGGGCTGACGCGTTCCATCGTAGACTACACCATTGCTTAACATCAGGCAAGTTGTAGTCAAGCGCCAGCCTATCGCAGAATAAAAAAAAAGAATCCACATTACACCTTCAAAACACAATAAAACTGACAGTGATGGGAAGTCTTCGAATTTAAAAGAATGAGGCTAAGTTGCAAAGGAACGTAAATTACGGGTTCGTTTCTATCTTTATGTCTTTAGACTCTAGTTTCTCGAAGTAAGCAGTTATAGGTAGGTGACCTGTGCCTGCATTATTGCAACTGCTACCAGATGCAGTCAATATCAGCAGATTGGATTCCCGATATCGTAAAATGCAGAGATGTGTTAAGGGGAAGTTCTCGACTGCCTAGTTGGTTACTTGTGATTTATTTATTTACCTTTGCTTTGTCATGTCAATACCTTTTTGTCCCAAGGGTATGGGTATCTCCAAAGCCTTGCAATCTTAGTTGGCAGAAGGTGCGATCTATATCGAATTCATAATTAGGTAAGTTTATCCCGCCATCTGCATCCAGTTAATATTTAAGTAATACCTAGCTTTAAAATAAGTAGATAACATATTTACTGGCGGATTAAAATGAATTTGGTGTTATTTGTCAAGTTATTTAATAATAAAATAAATATCGATTGCTGTGTAAAGCATTCTAGCATTGGAAGTAACAGAAAAAAAAAGGAAGTTTCTTGAATCCAGCCTTATTGTCAAATATTTAATTATGTCATTCAGCTTTATGGTTAGTAGATTTAATTTAGCTTCAACTGCTCAAGGGAAAAAAAATGTACATAACATTATTAATAATAACTTATTTTATGTTTGCCCACTCACTGCCCAGCTGTGGGATATTAATAATATAGCTTCGCCTTAAGTTCACTGCAGTAACTGTCATAGCGGTCTAGTTTCATGAAGGAGGCACTTGGCTCTTTTGATGTCGCCTCGTTCGTTTCACATGTCACAGCGTGGCTATAAAGTTTCACGGTACACCTACCTACCTACCTACTAAAGGCATATTTATGCTTCTTTGAAATATGTTTAATTTCAACTAAAAATGCTATAAAATTCCGAACTAAACACATTTTAAAAGTAGATTGCTTCTAAAAAAGTGAATTCGCTGAGATAATGTTGTTTTTGTATCGCCACGCTTGAGCACATGCTTTCTCTGGAAATAAAGATATGCCAGGTACACCCGCAAGAGGCATTGTAGTTTTAGGTACACCAAAGCGCTACTGTAGCGATAGTTTATTACGTTAATTAGCGAAGTCAAAGTTAATGTCTTTGAGAGTTTACACAATTATTTACTCGTATTTTGGTTTAGGCATCAGTAGACCTCGCCTTTGAAATATAAGGTTGCAGGTTCTATCTCCGGTGATGCCTATACATCTTTGGGCGATTATTTCATCGCCGCTGCTCAATATCGGTAAAGGAAAACATGAGAAAACAGCCATCTATAACAACGAATCATTTGAAGATGTGGCATCCACCAACCCGCACTTGGCTAGCGTGTGTGAATTAGGGCCAAAACTCTCAACTCGTAAGATAGTTGAGAAAAGACTTGTGCTTAAAGTGGGACATTAAAAGGGATTGTATCACGACTTTTGCATATGGGGGTAGGCAGAGATTTAAGAGCGCTACTACTTGCTACGATAAACATACCTACAACTGTAAGTATTTATATTTACCTTTTATTTAGATTTACGTTTCGACACTGGTTGTTATTGTTGTTGCACCGTGGTCGTGGTCTGCTTGCGACCATGACCGGTGCAACCCGTGTCGAAACGTAAAGCCAAATCAAAGGTGAGCGCGTTAATTGCCCGTTATCTATATAATAAAAATGAACCACTAAATGTTTTGGTAAGCGTAACACTCGAGTTTTCAGTATTTCTGAGAATCGGTCGTAATCTATTTGGGACCCGGTAGGTAACACTGCGTTACCGGGCAGGACGACGTCTAGTGATAAATATAAATATTAATAGTGCTACGCGAAACTTTTATCATAGATCTGGTCATACAAAAGACAAAATAATGCAGATTTCTAAATTAACTTCGCTCCTGAATTCAACGTCAGCTACACCGATAACATTGAATTCAACTTCTGACTTCTACATAGACAATATTTGCGTCAATAACTTCTTTAAACTTCATCGTTTAACTTCAATTTCAAAGTTCATCAAACTTCAAAGTTAACAACATCTATTACACAACACTCCACATAAATTCTAAACTTATCAAATTACAACAAAGTTAATCGATGTTAAGTTTCTACTAACTGAACCCTCATAAACTCGTCATAACACTTTCTGAGTTCTGCGTTTATAGCTATCGCCCATTCATATAGATCGAGAAACTAAATCCTTGCCAGTTTCGTCAAAAAATAATAAAAATATTTTCACACACACACAGCGCCATCTAGTCACAAATTAAGCAATTAAATCTGCTCGTGTTATGGATAGGTACTATAGATTGACCGTTTAAATCGCGTATCGCCTATCGCCAAGATTCTGACTCCTCAAGCTGCACAGACAGTGATGATGATTCAAGCGATATGGATATTACTGACGAATAGTCTTACATTACTTTTATCTGTGGTTAAATAGTTCTGATTGAATTAATGTTTTATGACTTTGTACCTCAGATGGCAATACGCGAGTTAAACTGTCGGCCTATAGGAACGAATATACTACATAATGATATATATAACTCAAAATTCACTTCATTGCATTTTGTTGGTTTTCACAGTGACCCCTCGAAATATAACTCGTTTTTGCATAAAATGTCAGTACATTTTTGGCTTTTAATCACCATTATTGTATAGTAAAATAGTAAAATTGTGCTTTCTAACTAGCCTAGAAATTATGCTAGTTGAGCAAAGCCAGACTAGCTTGCGGGCTTAGAAACTTGTTTGCTATCTAAGCTTGAAGAACTAGCTTCATGTATCTCAGGCATGGTGGTCGGATTCAATGAATTTAAAACTGACCTCGACCAACTAGTACCTATCTTCGATAGTCACCTCAACAATAAACTCGAAAGTGACCTGAAACTCGAAAGTAACCTCTTACTCAAACTCAAAAATGACCTCAACTGTCTCTATAGCGAACTCAATCACTCATCACAACACTTTCTAAACTGCTTTACATCAATTTCTATCGCCATAATGGAAAACGTGTAAAATATAGATCATAGAAATAAATCATCGCACATGGTGGTGGAATTAACCAAACTCTAAAATGACCTTTTACTCAAAAATAAAATAGTCACTAGTGACCTTAAACACGAAAGTGACTTCCATCTACAACTCAGAAAAGACCTCAAACTCGAATGTGAACCAAAACTCGACAGTTACTTCAAGTTCGAAAGTGTCCTCGAATTTGAAAGTGACCTCAAACTCAAAACTGACCTAGTACTCATATGCCGCCTGGTACTGAACAAACCCGTAATTGACCTCGAACTCGTATGTGACCTCTTACTCAATTAGTCATTCTAATCAAATTAAAAACATACTCGAAGCTGCTGAAACCAATTTGCGTCATTTAAATATTAAGTGATTTAACAATTACCGGTAAATAAAAAAAAACTTTGTGAACTCGGGGAGCACTTTTTGTCATTTATATTCTTGATATACACGAAAATTCTTTATACAAAGTAAATAATTCCATAAATGTATGAAGTCTGTTTAGAAAAGCGGTAGTCAAAGCACGTTCTGTAGTAATTTACGAGCCTTCAGTCTGCATCGTGGGAGACATAAAGGGAGCTCGTGGTGTACTCTCGACTCTCGATCGTATTTATTTAGGATTGGATTCGAGAACTTGTTGATTAGTTCTCGATTTCGAGTTCTTGAGAGATAAAACATACCCATCTGAAATCAAAAAATACCCAACTTACCTATAGGTTATTGACCATGCGGTCCTAGGAAGGTTAGGCTAGTAAAGAAAACACTAGGAGCATTTTAACTTAACAAGATATAATCAAGATTACAATTTAATAGTAGTAATAGGTCATAGAAACGAGCTTTAGCGGAGCCGTGACGAAGTGAGCAACTTAGTTCAGCTACGGTGGACCATAGAGGCGCTGGCGCAGCTCGCAGCACTATAATAACCCCGTGTGGGAAGCGAAGCTCGCTCGACGTCCGTCGAGAGGGCCGCGGGAGTAAAGGACGGCGCGATAAGATGATGTTATACATAATATATTATTATAATATAAGTTTAAATAGATAAAAAAAATATTCTGGGACATCAACCACACGGTCATCTGGTCCCAAGCTAAGCAGAGCTTGTGTTACGGGAACCGGATAACTGGTATATACTATACATATAATACTTTTCTTTTGTAAATATATACTTAAAATAGATATTTACACCCAGACTCGAGACAAACACAAATGTTCATCACTAATGTTTGTCTCGGGTAGGAATCGAACCCAATTGGATTGGATTGGATTTGTGGATGTTTATTACAGTTTCATGCAAAAACTACACGCCAGAATAAGACATTTGGCAAAGAATAGATTTTAGTCTAGACCTAACAATTATCACGCTTGCGAAACTGCAACTTTTTTGAAATTGGAGACACATTTTAATTCATTAAACATGTCTTGTGTCACAGATTGAATTCGGTTAAGGTGAGATTGGGATCGAGTTTCAAGAGTAAGCCAACTGGTGGCAAACAAATCTCGGTAGGTGGGATAACAGCTACTAGTTACAAATGTTTAGTTAGGACTAAGTTATGGTAGTTTTTATTGTTTACTTCTAAAAGGGTCACGATGGGAGTGATTTCAGAAATTGTTCATGATTAATAGTTCTGGTATAGTAACATTGTAATTTGTGACTCCTAATTGGCTGATGTCCTAGTACTTGTTAAGAATATTTGGTACATTTTCACTGGCGAGCAAAAAAAAAATAAGGTCGCGGGTTCGAATCCTGGTCGTGCCCACACATCTTTGTGTAAATTGTTTCATCTCCGTTGCTCCATATCGGTGAAGGAAAACATCGTGAGGAAACCGGCATGTCTGAGAACTAATCATTCGAGGACATGTGACATCCACCAACCCGCAGTTGGCCAGCGTGTATTAAGGCCTAAACTCTCTCAAATCATAAGATAGTTGAGAGAAGACCCGTACCCAGCAGTGGGACACTGTAAAGGGTTGAAGTGACGAAAATAAATACAAGGTCTTTTTTTTAATAAAAAGAGGTGAGAAGGTGAGGTGAGAAGGTGGCTCCTGAGGTGGCTGAATGAGCCTCCTTAAGGTTAACCTTAACGGAGCATCATTTCCAACCCACCCTCTTTGCATGGTATCACCAGACATCGCACCGGAACACGGCAAGGCCGCTTGGCGGTGCGGCTTTGTCTGGTGGGTGGTCACTAATCACGGCCGAGGCCTACCACCAGTTGATTGTCACCTGTTTTGCACCACCCGAGGACTACGTGTGGGGATTCAGTTAAAGGTGTACACCCACGGACGAATGTGACTCAGCTCCCAAAAATATATATACTAGCTATGACAATGACAATGTCTAGGCTAGCTTTTCTATCTATAAGATGAGCCTGGATTTTCTCGATGTTTCTGTAGGTATAATTAAGGAGGTTGTCATCAATCAATCGTTTCGCTCGATTTACCAACTTAATCAGATGACGTGGCGCAAATTTGCCTTGTCGGCGTAACTGGAACGATCCTGCTCCTGGTTATGTGAAATATGACGCATAATAAAAGAGATACAAGCAAAGATATTAAAAAAAATAACAGATGCTTTACCAACCTGCCCGTTTGGGAGACTCAAAAACGTCTAAATCACTACATAGTATAAAACAAAGTCGCATTCCTTTCCCTTATGTCCCTTTCCCTATGTGCGCTTAAATCTTTAAAACTACGCAGCCGATTTTCATTCAATTTTTTTTATCATATAGAGTGATTCAAGAGGAAGGTTTATGTATATAATACATGCATAATATAGCAGAAAAACACTGATAATTTTAGATGTTTCTGATGCGATGTCGTAAATTAACGCATATTTTTGTGCTTACATTGCAAACGCTGGCTAAACCATACGAGATATATCAAAGTAATGTACTACAGTATTGCTCACCTTAAAAAGGTCAATAAAAAAGTACACGACAGTATACGTCTATCTCTTAAGGATAACCCACAATAACCATTTTTTTATCTTTTACTTTTAACCAAAAGTAATGGCTTATTTACGAAACGATTTTAAGCAATTTTCATTGATCCTTATCTAATTAAGTACCTTAAATACATTGTCTATTTAATATAGATCAATATAGCTCTTTACAGCACATAATTTAAATGAATATTTCCGAAGATATTACAGATTTAAAATAGCGGGGCGGCGGTACCGGGCCGGCCGCGAGCGGCGCGTGCTGTTTCTTTTGGCAAAAAAGCTGTTAACGTTGTATAGATGGACATTTTTTAAATATACCTTAATATATTTAGTATCAGCATTGCACCCGTGCGAAGCCGGGGTGGGTCTCTAGTATTAAATAAATAAATAAATATTTTGGGACATTAACACACACGGTCATCTGGTCCCAAGCTAAGCAGAGCTTGTGTTATGGAAACCAGATAACTGGTCTATACTATACATATTTTATAATACTTTTCTTTTGTAAATATATACTTATAATACATATTTACACCCAGACTCGACTCAAACACAAATGTTCATCACTAATGTTTGTCTCGGGTGGGAATCGAACCCACGACCTGCGGCGTGAATAGCAAGCATCTTACCGACCACGCCACCGGCCCGTCTAAGTTAGTTTCTATGCAAAACAGTTGGATGAAGATGACCGATTACGTTAAATCGAATCAAACTTGATTGATCCTGAACTCGATGCTGTCTGTAGTAAGCCAACTGATCCCGTTCGAATGAGGGGTATTAATGTCCCAAAAATATTATAATATTATTATTATTATTAGATACAGAAATTCGAAATAAAATTGATTAAAATTAAGCACAGAACACCGAGATGTCAATAAAAATGATTCGAGAAATAGAATAAAGAAACAATCGAAAATCGAAGTGATTTCGGCAGTAGGTACTATGAACATAACCCATCTTTGTTTTAAACATCATTGGATACCTACAGCTGTTTTTGTTATACAACTACAGGGCAGGGGAATTAGCGAGATTGTTCACGTTTTTGTGAAACTTTTCTCGTTTCTATGTCGAACAATCTTTGTTGACGTTTGTGTCGATTTATTATTTTCTTTTAAGTCTGTTTGTGTCGAAACTTTCGAAGTAAAAAAGTGAAAGATTGTTTTACACAACTATAATAGAGATATTGTTAATTCAGATGTGTGTACAGGTATATTCTTAAATGTTTACACTTACACTAACACTTCAACCCTCTATAGTGTCCCACTGCTGGGCACGGGTCTTCTCTCAACTATCTTACTAGTTGAGAGAGTTTAGGCCTTAATCCACACACGCTGGCCAAGTGCGGGTTGGTGGATGTCACATGTCCTCAAATGATTAGTTCTTAGACATGCCGGTTTCCTTACGATGTTTTCCTTCACCGATATTGAGCAGCGGAGATGAAACAATTCACACAAAGATGTGTGAGCACGACCAGGATTTGAAACCGCGACCTTATTTTTCTAAGGCGAGGCCCGTACCGCTGCGCCACCGCTGCTCAAAAACCACCTGCTTTAAATGTTTTTTTTTTGTTAGAAAGATATTTAGGTAACTGTTTCATTTTTAGTGATTTGGGGGCTGAGTCATCTTCGTCTGTGGGTGTACACATTCAATTGAATCCCTACACGTGTTCACCGAGTGGTGCAAATCAGGTGACAATCAACTGGTGGTAAGCTTCAGCCGTGTTTTGTGACCTCCCACCAGACTACTCCGCCCCGCCAAGCATTCCTTCCCATATTTCGGTGCAATGTCTGGTTACACCATACAGAGAGGGTGGGTAGGAATTGTTGCTCCTTTAAAGTTTCTAACCTTAAGGAAGCTCATTCCACTGCTACAATCTAAACGAAAATTATTCGTTTTCACGAGTGAATCGGTATACTGGGCTGGGGCATTCCATTGTAGACTAAATCATTCCTTAACATCAGGCAAGTTATAGTCAAGCGCAAGCCTATTTCAAAATAATAAAAAAAAATGCTTCCATTAAAACTTTAAAAGTATTTTTTTTTATTATATTGTTCTTGTTTTTTTTATTGATAACTAGCTACACATTAAGTGATATAGTGCCTTGTATTTTCAGGTAGATAATGTAACGTAAGTAATCCTTCTTTCTACTGATACGACTGGCCTAGTGGCCTAGTTGTTAGTGACCCTGACAGCTAAGCATAAGGTGGGTTCGATTATTTTAAGTACTAGGTATAAAACCGTTCCTAGTACCCGTAACACATGCAAATATAATTACTTAATTTGGAATAGATGGCGCTGTGTGTATGTGCGAAAATATTTTTATTACTATTCGAATGTTTGTGACGATTTGTAAACTTTTTCACGTCGAGAAGGTTGATCGGATTCGGGTAAAATTTTGTTTACATGTAGTTTGTTAAATTAGCCGTCCGATTGGACTATACTGTGCCCTATGATCTTTGCGTAACGGTAAGATCAGAAGGATCACGTTAAAAAAATATTTAATTAATTTCAAATTCAGCTTACGCCTGGCCCCTGCCGTGTATGCCGTGTATGAGAGGCTGCCGATGCCGCACCCACCCACAGGAAATGACTGACAAAATATACTTCTGGCTCATGAGCTAGTTGTAGTAGGTATAAAATCTGTAAGTACCCAAAGTCTAGAATTCGTACTGTACCTGAGTCAAATTTAACAACTCGATTTTTTACATAATTTCCATGGACTTTTTCATTTTCAGGTTTTGTAAAAAACTTTAAGAATAAAGCGCAATATATCTACAATTTGTATAAATTTTCTGTCAGGACACTATCATTCGTTTAAACTCATTGGTCGATACTCAGGACGGCGAAATAAAATGACGAAAGAAATTTGAAATTCCGGTCGGACCAAACTGTCGTTGACATTTATTCATTAACTACGAGTCTAAACATTCAAAAATAAACTAGCTTCATGTAGGTCAATTATTACTTAACGCAGACAAAATACTTTTTCCTATATAAGTATGTTGGAGATTATCATCCTCAGAGGTAAATAGGTATGAAAGTGATTGTGGACAAGTCACGGAAATTGAAAATTTGTCATTTATGTATTTTTCTTTCTAAAAAAGTAACAGTCTTATAAAAAAAATTTAAGTGGCTTCATTTAGATTCATTTTTTTTTAATTCTGATAATTATAAATGTTGCATTACATATACCTAAAGCAGCACTGCGTTTTCAGCTTAGACGCGTTAGGGTCTCCCCTTGTTTATCGACGAGGAATCGGCTAAATTGTAAAAAAAACCTTTAGGTCTACGTAATAAGGGTTTTACTAATACCATTGAGCAGCGGTGGCGCAGCGGCACGGGTCTCGCCTTGAAATATAAGGTCGCGGGTCGGAATCCTTGTCGTGCCCACACAACTTTGTGTGATTTGTTACATTGCCGCTGCTCAATACATGTGAAGGAAAACATCGTGAGGAAACCGGCATGTCTAAGAACTAATCATTAAACGTCATGTGACATTCACCAACCCGCACTTGGCCAGCGTGTGTGGATTAAGGCCTAAACTCTCCCAACTCGTAAGATAGTTGAGAGGAGACCCGTGCTCAGCAGTGAGACACAAAAAGGGTTGACGTGATAATACCATTCGCATCGGCTCGGCTTGGACGACGCGTCGCGACGCTGACGGCGAAACGAGCCGTTTGTCGATTAGCTGATCGGCGACAGTCGAGTAGTCTGGTGATACGAACTCGTGTGGGAGACCCTAATTTTTTTTCTGAGATATTCACTCACCAAGGTATATAATAATATCAGTTAGGTATGTAGTTTCTAAGTAGTTACTCAAAGAGAAGTCGAAAGCTTTTAAGACTAGAGGAACATTTCCTCCCTAGTTTCTGTTATATATTTTAGGAAATATCTCAGCCGGAAACTAGAAAATGTCATAGTTTTCTGAGCTAACATAAAATCTAGGTGTTTGGGAGTATATTCTACAGTTAACTACATGTCATATTCTTAGATTTGATAGGAGAGCTATTTTTTTTAATTTCACGCATACCTACAGCGCCATCTAGCCCCAAATTAAGGAATTATATTTACTTGTGTTATAGGTACTAGGAACGGTTACACTATTTAAATACTTTTTCTTTGTAAATACATACATTAGGTATGTCATAAATAAATTACAACCAGACAAAGAACAAGCAATCGTGCTCATCACACAATGAGTTGTACTGGATGGGAATTAAACCCACGAACTTCGGTTTAGCAGTCAGGGACACTAACCACTACGTCACCAAATATACCAGGATCGCATAAGTAACAAGTGTTGTGAAGTTAGAAACAAGTAGGTAAGTGGAAGGAATATTACATCGTAAACAAAAAGCCCGGGGCGTAGCTGTTTAAGAGCTGGTTAACTTTCTAGTTAGTTGGCTAGTTAGAAGATAATTGTACACGTTCTGAGTCCGGAGTTTAACTTGTGATTGAGTGTAACGTGTGCGGACTTTGTACTTACCACCGACCAGATACCTATAGACACCGTATAGCTGGGCCCCCGTTTTCGCTGAACTACGAACCTACCACTATATCTACTACATTATCATCAGTGCCGGATTAAGCAGTAGCGGGGCCCTTAGCAAATCATTTTGAGGGGCTCTTATGTTAAAGTGATTAATTTAATAGCTACTGCTAAGTTTGTTCAATAGCTAGATAAGTTTAATCTGCGGATTTTTTCAATGCTTTAATAAGATATGGAAAATCTTTCCTTACATTACAAAAAAATCTTTAGTTAAAATTTATTAAGCTACTGAGCAATCCGCTGTCATGCTACATTTATTTATTTTATTCACCAACATTTGAGTACTCTCATACAACACACATACAGTACCTAGAGTTTATAATCCAGTGCAACAAACAGTTATAGGTAAATTCAACTTTCACAAAATTAAAAACAGCTTAAAAAATGAAAAACATAAAAATAACATTGAAGCATAATATTTGAATTAGAAACGCTCACAAAACCCATGAAACCCTTATCATAACCAAATGCACATACATTAGCTTAGGATGTTATTATGTTTGGAGGTTAGTATACGCGGGGCCCTGTTTTGCGCGGTGCCCGCAGCAATTGCTACTCTTGCTATGTGGTTAATCCGGCTCTGATTATCATCTGACCACAAGCTAATATTTTGATATCTGTGGTATTTAAATTAGTCGTTAGACTCAATAATTTGTGATAGCATACTATTTTGGGTATTTGTTCAAAATGGTGTTGCTCACCTCATTCATAAAAATTTTAACACATCTAAGAGCCTGAACGTACTTGCGTTCGACCGGATCCGGTTCATCGTAATATTCTACCGGTGCGTTCGGCTGTTGGCCACGTGTGAGTACGTTGAGTTTTCATATAAAATCAATGTACAGCCAGCCACATGGGATACACCGCATTCCAGTCAAACGCTATTGCGGCTTAAGGCTTGATACTATAGTAAACTATAAAATCCATACTTAAAAGAACCTTTAGATGTTTTATAAATCTAATGAATAAGGCCGTAATTTCATACCTCTATATCGACGAAAGTGTTCTTAAGATAATCTGGGAAAATGAGCTTAATTTATTGTGACATAAAACTTACTTTACCAGTCCACTAATTTACTACTTACGAGGTGTAGCAGCTTGGAAATAGATATGAAATTAAAAGGTAAATTACTTACAACTGATATTGAGAAATATCTTTTATTGATCAACCTCGGTAGTACAATAAATGGTATGGTATCAATTTCCAATATCCATCTATTTAATAATACACAAATATCTTATATCGAACGGATTCCAGCTTGAATGTAATATAGAGTACATTTTTCATATAGATTCTTGTATTTCCTCTCCAACGCGTCGACTCTGCAGCAGTTTTGGTATATTGTATTTTTTTCTTTCTGAGCCATCGTAAAAGAGATGAGGATATCTTGGTACGTTTTATTTTGCTCAGAATTTCATATGATATGTTTATTGAGGTTTGTTCTTGTCATTTGAAAATATTGTGCAGTATTTCTTCTAAATAAGCCAACGGAAGTTTACGTCAATATGTAGAAAGATCTCGCAGAAAAGTAGCCATGTTACTTGATGATCATCATCATCATCATCACCTTGCCTTTTTCCCATTTCTATTGCGGTCGGCTCCCTGTCTAACTTGATGCGGCTAGCTACCAGAATTATACGAGCGACTGCCATCAGACCTCGAAACCCGTAGGGAACCAGTAGCCGAGATGGTTAGACCAGGTGTCAGATTATATTGGCTTCTGACATGTAACGATTGTCATAGATGTGTTAAAGCATGTTATGTTATGTGTTCCCTAATGATGAAGAAGTAAATTATGTAAGTACCTACTCAAGTTATGTACTTAATTTTAACACAAGGTCCGCCATCTGGTGACTCCTGGCCCCCTACGCCGTAGGATGTCCTCAGACTAGGTGGAGCGACGATCTCAGCCGGCAGGAACTGGACGAGAGAAGCTGCGGATCATGCTCCGTGGCGTGCTTTAGAAGAGGCCTATGTGCAGCAGTGGACTAAAATAGGCTGATATAATGAGGCTCAAATAATGTATCTATGAATCATAATTATAAATAACTAATCTAGAAATTCTTATGAAATAATTTGACATTATGTTTCTATCTACATTAATATTATTTTGTATCATTGTATTACGTTTATCAAAGCCTAAATTAGTTCAGCTAAAAGGTAAGACGTCATTCATCGACTGTTAGGCGGTACGAAGTTCACCTGGTCAGCTAGTTTACTAATAAATTCTAATTTATTTGTTCTACAATAATATAATAATGAATTCTGATAATGCATATAATCGCATTTTCATAAACTTTCACGAATATCGCACAAAAATTTTAAAAATATTTTTTTTTTTTATTTGAAATATAAAATAAACCGCGATAAAATCCGGTACACATAATGAATGACAATCGTATTGAATGATTATTACTTATTTATTTACTAATGTCCTTGTTCAACTATTCCAAAAGAATGACTACATTAAATGTAGTTAGACTACATTAAGTAAATACGATACAAATTTTGTGCGCTGTACTTATTTATTTCTCGGTATTTTGAATATCGGTAAAAAATGCGGCTCTGTAAACACTGTAGGTATGTCACAATGTTTTAAGCAAATAAATGATTATGATTATGAAGGTTTAGATTTTTCATCTAATTTCGCTTGACTACAACTCGCCTGATGTGAAGCAATGATGTAGTGTACGATGGGACGCGCCAGCCCAATATACCGATTCACTTATGATTACGAATGATTTTCGGTGGGAAGGTGGCAGTGGAATGAGGCTCCATATGGTTAGAAACCGTAATGGAGCAAAAATACCGACCGAACTTACATGGTGTCTCTTAATTTGTACCCGTCCGAAGCATAGTCGTCGTAAGGTCGCTAGTTAAATATAGTTAAAGATAAAGAAGCTAGTTAAAGATCTGTTACAAGTTCATAACTTCTTAAATATATATTTAATTATTTTTCTTTTCAATAGAGTTATTGCAAGTAGAAACTTCTTTGAAGTATTACAGCAGGTAAGCACTTCTAATATTTCCAATATTCGCCTCACAACCGAACGCTTGAGGGCACTCAAATCTAGACGTGTACTTTTGCAAAACGAATTCTTTTGGAAAAAAAATTAACATCATTGAATACGCCGATAGTCCCTGTGGTTTTATTGAATGTGAATAAGAAATGGGATAATATTAAATTATTTAGGCATCTTATCGACTGTCTTATTGGCGTAGTGACTAGAGACACTGACTGCTAAGCCAGAGGTCCTGGATTCGATTTCCACCCAGGACTAATGTTTGTGTGATAAACATATTTGTTCTGTATCTGGGTGTAAAATACCTCAAGCAAAAATAATTGCTTAATTTTGAACTAGATGGCGCTGTGTGTTTGTGTGACAATATTGTTATTACTACCGGAAAGTTAATAATAATATTTTATCTTATATCTTTAATGAGCAATTCTTGTGTATATATAATTGGAATCTCGGAATCGGCTCCAACGATTTTCATAAAATTTAGTATATAGAGGGTTTCGGGGGCGATAAATCGATCTAGCTAGGAATCATTTTTAGAAAATGTCATTTAAAAAAAAAATACCGAGCAAAGCTCGGTCATCCAGATTTTTTCGATATTATTGAGCAGCAGCGATGATGTGAAAAAAAAAACATTTAAAAAAGTCTGAGAAAATAAAAAAGAAACAAAAAAATTTAAATAATAATAATAATAAATATTATCATTATTTATTATTTATTTCTTTTAAATAAAATAAAATTCTCAATAACGGGAATCGCACCCGCGACTTTACAAATCTAAGGTGAGGCCCGCACCCCCGCGCCACCTCTAGTACTGCTGGTACCGTAATAGTTAACTGGTAACTAGGTACCTATTGTAAAAAATCGATATTTTCTTCACAATCAAAAATATTGGAGCACAATGGCTACAATAAAATCAAAGAGCTGCATTTCCCGCACAAAGTGAACCTAAGTGGCTCTTAAACTCGAACGGAGTATCGGCTAGTATTGGTTATTATTGTTGGAGGGTTCTTACTTTGATTCTTGGTACTTGACACTGGGATTAGCTTCACGACGATTTTGTGTCGAATAAGAAATTTCAAAAACCGTTTTAGTGTTTTTTTTAATATTAAAATAGACTTGCGCTTGACCACAACTTGCCTGATGTGAAGCAATGATGCAATCTACGATGGAACGCGCCTACCCAGCAAATACCGATTCACTCGTGACTTGAAGACCGGCAGATTATAGCTATCGGGAAACATAGATGCCAGCAGCGAATTCCACAATTTGACAGTTCGCACAATGAAAGTGGAAGCAAAGCGCTTTGTGCGTACCCGTGGAATTTCCGCCATATAACGTTGGCGCATAGCCGTACCTCTACTCCCCGAAGAACGGGGATGGGGGAATAAGATGTAATTCCAACGCACACTCTCCGAAGTGTATCCGGTAAAATACCGAAAGACTAGCAACTATGCGGCGATGCTCGAGGCTTTGCAATTTAGCGTTTTTTTAATTGACATAAAATTAGAAAATTGTGTACGATCTAAATTTAGCGGTCAGTGTCTCTAGCGAGCGCACAGCTGATGCAGCACATGGGTGACAGTGCAATCATTATCAAAAGTAAACGTCTTTTGCTAGCGATTACTTAATTTTTTAAATTTAGACAAATCAAAATAAGACATTCGTAAAACAGATTTTTTTTTCACCATAAACATAATATACCTTTTTTCCGTTGTGTGGTGTGTTGTTAGGTAGATTATTAAATAATAATTAATAAAGAGTAGGGATATGTAAAGAATGCTTTCCGACTTTTTTGGGTTCCATTTTTTTTTATTCTGAAATAGGCCTGCGCTTGACTAAAACTTGCCTGATGTTAAGCAATGATGTAGTATATGGGAGTCGCCTGCCCACTATAACGATTCTATCGTGATAAAGAATGATTTTCGGTGAGAAGGTGGCAGTGGAATGAGATTCCATGGTTTGGTTAGAAGTGGTGTCACCAGACACCGCATCGGAACACGGCAAGGCCTCTTTGCGGTGCGGTTTTGTCTGGTCTTAAGCCTACCACCAGTTAATTACCAGTAAACATAATTTCCAGTCGATTGTCACCTGATTTGCACCGCCCGGAGACCACTTGTGGGGATTCAGATAAAAGGTGCACTTCCAAGGACGAAGATGACTCAATACTGGCTTCCGCCCACGGCTTCACCCTACTAATTTGGGATATAAAGTCCAGACCATAATCTATCTCTGTGCTAAATTTCATCCAATTCCGTCCAGAAGTTTTTGCGTGAAAGAGCAACAAATATCCATACTCTCACAAACTGTCTAGCGTTTATAATATTAGTACGAATGTAATTCTTAAATGATAAAGAACTCTTTATTCAAAAAATTATTAGTTAGTTTATTTAGAAAAGCTAAATTATACGGCGAAATTACTCGAAGTTAAGTTACTTAAGTTATTAGAATTATATTTTTAAAAAGTTATTATTTTTGTGTAATTATTATTATTCTTACGTTGTTATTAAGTGGTAATTAACCCAAAACACAGGTTCCACCTAGTTCAGGTAAAAATGTATTTTTTAGCTCAATTTAACTGTTTCCGATTGATGTAAAAAAATAATGCAGAAAAAAAAAACAAAAACAAACAAACAAATTATGCAGGTTTGATCTTTTGGCAACCTTGGCGCCTGGTGTCACACTGTGGGAATATAGACATTGCTGAAAATCAGTGTTGTGGGTCGCCTCTGGTAGGCACTCACAGCGTTTACTGAGCAATGTCCATGTTTGACACTGATAGGTCACACTTACTCTTGTTTTTAATTTTTTTTCTTCTTTTACAGCTTCTATTTATGTTTTTCTCTCTCTTTCTATGTGTTTCTTTTTTATCATTCAATTTTGTGTGTTCTGTCATTGTCAAATAAATGTTTTTCTTTCTTCTTTCTTTCTTTTAAGTAAGTTTGTATGTAAAATGACGACTTGAATTGAATAAATTTTATTATTTTATTATTATTATTTATGTGCGGGTCCGACTCACACTTAACCGGTATCTTCTTTGCCTGCTTGCTATAATTTTATGTTTTTATCGTATCTATTATATCAATTTATATTTTAATTAAATTACACAAACAGATTTGATGTATCAGTTCTGAAATTCATTGTTCGTTTACGTTCAATTTAGTTATAAATGTTGGCAAGTTGACAAGGAAATATGAACTCAATATTGTTTGTGGGTATATCTGAATAAGTTGGTTATACCTAGTTGAAGGCAATAGAAACAGACGAGGAATTTCTTGATAATAAATTTGCTTTGTTTTAACTTTAGATCCATCTATTTAGGAATATATATAACTATTCAATTGTAGATATAGAAAGTTAAATAATCCTAGCGTATCAGTTTTAGTAAAAAAGAAAGAAAGTAATTAAATATAAAAAAGAAAACAATTGTTGTAATTTTTTTTATGAGAAACAGTCGTAAATATTATTGAGAATTACTCTATAGAGCTATTGAAGTTATACTTCTTTAGGCGCGTTATGAAAAAATGATGAGAGTGAAATTTTAAGATGCGCGCGCATCTGTGACACAAAATTAACAGTATGAAGCTGTCTGCTTATTTAATGATGCCAAAGAAGTATAACTTCTCACGCGCGTACATAAGTACACGCACATTTTTCTTTTATTTTTTTTAATTTCCTGTTGAAACTGTTCAAATAAAACATAATAACGGATTTTATTGCGGTTTATTTTAGATTTTAGATCTAGACGTTTCAAAATCTTTTCAAATTTCATGATCACGGGTGGACTGAGGTATTTGACGTCCAAAAAGACGTTCTTTTGCATGTCAAGTACCTTAAAGACATTGAAACATCGGGATTTAGAATTTAAAATAAACTGCGATAAAATCCGATATAAATTAGTTTTATTTCAACGTGTGGTATTCGCGTAAATCTTAGACTATGCCTATACTATGCCTTTACTGTTTCACTGCTGAGCCAATGCCTCCCCCAATGTCTTCCAACTTGTCCGATCTCCCGCGACCTCTGGCCATTCAATGGAATGCATCCTTATCATCCCAACATTTTTTTCTTGGTCTGCTTCAGCGACTTCTACCGTCGTAGAGCACCCAGTGTGTGTCTATTCTGGTCCATCTCTTGGCCTGCATTCGACACATATTACCAGCTGGCCAGCCTACTCCCACTTTAGCTTAGCTGTCTTATGGCCCACATCTATAACGCTAGATTTTCGATAATTTCGACATTAGGGACTGTGTTGACGTTTATAGGCCGACCGTTTAACTCGCGTATCGCCATCAGAGGTACAAAGTCATAAAACATTAATTAAATCTCTTATAGAACTATTTAACCACGGATAAAAGTAATGTAAGAATATTCGTCACTAATATCCATATCGCTTGAACTATCATCACTGTCTGTGCAGCTTGGGGAGTCAGAATCTTGGCGATAGGCGATACGCGAGTTAAACGGTCGGCCTATAATGCCAAGGATACTGCCCTCCATTGCGCTTTGGCAAATCTTGAGTTAAACAGATTCAATAACTGGAAATGTCGAAAACAGGTTTATTTGGTTTTATTTAACTACAAAAGCATGTTATGTTATTTAGATGCCATGGAACCCAAAAAAAGTACTAGGAACACATAACCATTAAGATATTATCGATAGCATTCGAAAATTTTCCTCGAGAGGTGTTGTGACGTAACTTCATACTATAGTGCTTGCACTAACTTTCTGTTAAAGTAATATACGTTTCTCCAACGTCCTCACAATATTATATGGAGAAGTCGCCCTGGTGTCGTTATCATATCACACATCGTGCAGTGCTGTCGTGAACTTTAATAACGTAGATAGATACTGGATACTACGTGCTATAACGTGCTAGTGCAAGTTAATATGAAAAAGGAAGGAATGGCCAGCTGCTAAACTTAATACTTTCTCCTGTTAAGTACCATTGCTTAAACATATTTCGCTTGCGGTCTAGAATAGAATCATAAGAGCCAGAGCAGCGGTGGCGAAGCGGTACGGGCCACGCCTTAGAAATATAAGAACACGGGTTCGAATCCCAGTCGTGCCCACACATTTTTGTGTGAAATATTTCATCTTCACTGTCTAGTATCGGTGAAAGAAAACATCGCGAGGAAACCGGCATGCCTAAAAACTAATATATTGAGGATGTTTGACATCCACCAACCCGCACTTGGCAAGCGTAAGGCCTAAACTTTCTCAAATCATAAGATAGTTGAGAGAAGACCAGTACCCAGCAGTGGGACACTAAAAAAGGGTTGACGTGAATAAAGAGCCACCTGGCTGGACGTCCGGTTGAACCATGTCGCTTAAAATATAAAATCCGGGTAAGTGAGAAGTGCTAACTATATTTAAAGTACCAGGGCTTTATAAGTATAAAGGGGTTATTCTGGCTACACAAAACACGACGTTCTATTGCGTACGTCTATAATTTTAAGGGCATTTGGTATAACCTTTACTATATCTAATTATGATTTTTGACCTTTTAGCAGTAAATGTATAGAAAATCAGCCAGAAAGTTTATTTAAATAGATACAATAAAATAAAACTGCTTAAAATTTCGTAGTTCATTTTTACTCTTTTGATTTCTTAGCAGTATTTGTTTAATATTTATATCCAAGTCAGGGATTTTCTTACTCAATGTCAATAATAATTTCATCTCTTAAGGAGAGGACGGTCAAGGGCATCACGTATCTGACACATAGTTTGGTGGAGTGCGTACGTGTTTATTAGGCTGACCATTTTGATCCCTTTCAGAGCTAAATAATCTTACTGTAAGTCTGTGAGACCTTTCAGTAGACGGACGAACATTTTTTTTAGAGGCTAAAAATCTGTTATTGTATTTAGTGGAACTACAATTAATATAATGTAAGGTATGTTTTCAGTGGTATCATTTCAAAAACTGTTTTTATTACACGACGGAATAAATAAAATATTCTATGTAGAAAGGTCTCACAAAAAATGCAGAAAATATTTGGGTGCACTCAGAGGCCAATAAAGGCAAAAATCATCTCTGCTTACACTATCTGTGCTACAAACAAATACACATGCATGTAATATTAATTAATTATAGTGTAAATACTAGCACAATTTTTGTCACAAAGTACTAGGTAGTCACAAATGCGAGCAGTTATTTTGTGCGAGCTTACGTTACGTTATAAAATTACACCCATTTGTATCCACGGCCGTGTGAAATTGGATTGTTTTACTTAAATTGAAACCTCTTTGTTAAGACTGTTGGAGGGCGTGAGTGTAATTCTGATGGTTTTGAGATAATTACTTAGTAACACAAAGTGTAAATGCTTATTTTGGCATAACTGTACAATATTTTAACTTCATTAAGTAGGTAGCTACTTACTCATCTTATAAATACTCTTTAATTAATTTTCCTAAAATGATTACATACCTTCACTGTTAATTATTATAGGTAAGATTCGAAATTATTTTAATTTATGAAAATCTTGCTTTAATTACAAACTTGGCTCACAATTCTGACATTTGTTACTCAAGTGGGTATTCAAAATCAAAATGAATTCCAAAGTTCGTTTCCCTATCACAACCGACAACTTCTGAGAGATAATTGACTTCGACGAAAACATTAATGGCTCCAGTTTTTGTTGTAATCTTACGAATTTCTTCGGTAATTTGATTAGAACAATGTTTGTTATTACTTTCGTTGACGTTCGTAATTAGGAGCTGCTTGGCAATCATGTCCCCTGGTAGGAGCCAGAGAAGAATGCTTAGTATTTTTACTTATTTGTCGGTTTTACACATTACATAGTAGCACGCCTGCATTACTCGAAGGTGTAGTCAGAGGTCAATATCACTCACTTATCGCTGACTACGTTTATGTTTGTTTAAGGTTTGGTAAGGGTTGTTCTTGTTTTCAACCGACTCCCAAAAAAGGAGGTGGTTATTATGTTGCACTGTATGTATTTTATTTTCTTATTGATGTACTTATTAAAATTTAAACATCACAATATTATTGCATATGGCTCAAATAACCCGGTTAACCCTGTATTATTTGACCCATTTCCCAGCTTTTTGATTGGGCTATTAAAGTTTTATATTAATTTATATCTAGACAGTAGCTGAAAAAAAAAACTAATAATCAAATAATAAAAATTATCTAACATTGTTTTTGAGATTATAATCTTAGTAATTTATACTTAAGCGATGGTATATTGTAACGATAATTTTCTGTTGGTACACGAATATCGGAAAATAAAACTCGGATGAAGTTAATTAAGCAAGGTTCCTCAAAGCAGCCAGTAGACCGACATAATCTCTATTGCTCGTTAAGATTCGACGCAAAATTCATTTCATTATCTGGCGGCGTGTGTTCGTTATTAAATTAGCTGTGTAGGCGGGTTGCAAATTAGGATTCTAGTAGGTACTTACCGATGTACCTTTCAAGTTCATAATTAGGTACAAATTAACAGTCACGTTCGAATTATTATGAGAATATGATTATGAATGAAAAGAAAATAGAGAAAAAAATTGGTTGTTTGTAAAGTAGGTTTACGATCGAGATGTTTACGTGATAACGTCTTAAAATCACCATTCGTTTGTATGCCGCTAGAGTGAGAGAGACGGAAGATCGGTCCACTCACTCGAACGCTATGCCAGCCTCCGCTCGTGAGGATTCCGCGTGACAAGTTTCACGGAATGACTGGCAGCGCTCGAGATGAGACGGGAGATCGGTCCGTCTCTCTCTCGTTATACCTGCGATCGCGCTCGTGAGGTTTTGGTGTGACACAAGTTTCTGAACATGTCACCCGACTAAAACGATTTTAAAGACGTTATCACGTTAAAAATAATAACATAACTTATTGTGGACAAATTATTGTCTACTATCTACTACTCCTAAGGATTTATTATGTCCTAGTACCCCCCGGAGTTGCGTTGCGGCATGTTATAGGGGATTATTTTAGGCCCTCAGTTGTTGAGGCTACCAATTGGTCGCATCAAAACTCCTCAATGAGGCGCCCGTGACGCGCGCATTTCGCAGTCTAATAAATATCGTGGCAGAAAAGCTAGACTTGTTTATCTGTTCTATGAGTGAATTCACAAAAATGACAATGTATAACATTGTGTTATCGCTTGAAAAAATTATAATTTTGTATGCATATTGAAATAAATAATTAATAAATAGTAATTAAATAAATAATTTAGACGGGCCGGTGGCGTGGTCGGTAAGATACTTGCTTTTCACGCCGCAGGTCGTGGGTTTGATTCCCACCCGAGACAAACATTAGTGATAAACATTTGTGTTTGTGTCGAGTCTGGGTGTAAATATCTATTATATGTATATATTTACAAAAGAAAAATATTATATGTATAGTATATACCAGTTATCTGGTTTCCATAATACAAGCTCTGCTTAGCTTGGGACCAGATGACCGTGTGTGTTAATGTCCCAGAAAAAAAAATAGTACATAAAATACTACGCTATCGCATTAGGTAATAACCTGTAATGATAGTTGTGTGGTTAGTAAATAAATAAATAAATAAATTTTGCTCAACTGTCATTATAGTTCAATACATCATATGTCGTGTTTTTCAAACTAAAATATTATGACAAAAAAATATTAAAAGTTAATACTGATTATATGACATAGCTACTGGTTGCACTTGCATAACCTTACTTAACCTACCCGACATTTACTCTAGCCGTTAACCATTCGATTGCACTCCTAAGGTTTCATTATGCCCTGGTACCTGGTAAAGTTGCTTTGAAACATGTTTGAATAGAGGATTAGTTTTCCAAACTAGCCTATACCTAGCTTCAAAAGGAAAACCTGCATCTAGGAAATTTGTACCTTTACTGTGTGTTGACTTCGTATTGGAGTAGAAATTAACTAGGTTTTTAAACTGCTTTTTCAAAGCTTCCCAATGTTTATCTAGCACTCGGTTCAGAAAAATTGGTTGCCTGTAAAGTCGGTATACGGGCGAAAGTTTTACGTGACAACGACTTTGAGTGGTAAAATAATTTTAATGTGAATATTCATTCGTATAGTAGGAAGAAGGCGCGTGCCTTTCACGTTTTATGTCTGTCTCTCTCGCTCTTAGGCGGGCTAACCATGCCCGAGTGGAAGGGACGCGTGCCTCTCACTCGCTCTCATTGTGAGCGCATAACGTGAGCGGAGCGTAACGCAATTTCTTGAAGTGTCACCCGGCAAACCAATTTATAGGACGTTGTCACGTCAAAAACAAAAAACTTAGGTTACTCTACTTTCCATACGTTTAACTTTTCCTTGTTTGTCGATAAAGGCTTCGTCAAACAGCTGTCAAACCGTTCCTGACGTTGCGACAGAGCGTTGCGTACCATTTGTGTACTTACTTAGACGTTTGTATGACACAGTAAAGTATTACTATTGCAGTTGTACGATAGAGATTTTGCTCTACACATTGTATAGCGACATCCCTCTTCAACAGCTCCAATACAATCTTGACGGGCCGGTGGCGTGGTCGGTAAGATACTTGCTTTTCACGCCGCAGGTCGTGGGTTCGATTCCCACCCGAGACAAACATTTGTTTAAATATGTCTGTTTGTCTTGTGTCTGGGTGTAATTATCTATATTTACTAGCTGCCCCAGCGAACTTCGTACCGCGCAAAATTGTAAATCTAAACCATTCCCAGATCCCCTTGAATACACACAAAAAATTTCATCAAAATCGGTCCAGTCGTTTGAGAGAAGTTCAGTGACATACACCCTCACAGAAGAATTATATATATATATAAAGATGTATATATTTACAAGAGAAAAGTATTAAATGTAGTATATTACCAGTTATCTGGTTTCCATAGTACAAGCTCTGCTTAGTTTGGGATCAGATGACCGTGTGTGTAAAAAAAAAACTGTTTTAAGCTGTTGTGGTTCGCCGCGGCCGCTTAAATATTTTTACACTAGTTAGTATTTTTTCTAAACTATCAAAATTTTGAAAGCAACATTCCTGAATTTTAAAGCTAATAAAACAATTGAAATCTAAGTAAACGTCGGAAGCTAAGAGGCATCTCGATTACTTCAGATTTCGAATAAAAAAATTGGATCAAAAGCTAGCCATTTGTATAGGCACTATGAGGGAGCGAATTAGTAACTACATAGATACACATAAAAGTTATACGCTCTATGGGTAATAGAATTAAAATGCATACCTATTTATTTACACATACAATAATGTAACAATAGCTAACTCAAATAAAACGCTCCACAAAATTGTTCCCAACATTTTAAGCAATGTCGCTGTAAGTAATAAATTCAAGAATAAAACAAGTTTAACTTTGAATAGCAAAGTCGGATACAGCAGAATATCTTGACACGGAAAGTCGCTGACTTGTAAACGCTTTGGAATGAGGCTTATTATGACTTTGACGGGGACTTACAAAACCTAGATTTCGTTTTTGTTTATATAATATTGGACGGCCGGTGGCCAGGTCGGTAATATACTTACTTTTACTTAGATTCCCACCCAAAGAAACCTTTTGTGTTCATGATCTTTTCTTTGTCTTGAGTCTAGGTGTTCATCAAATCATTCATCCATTAAAAGTATGTTTATACAAAAGAAAAATAGTAACACAAGCTCTGCTAGCTTTATTTAGAATCTGAGTGTGTGTCTTAATGTCCCAGAATATTATTGTTATTGGTAAATAATAAGTTTATGGGGGGCTGAGTCACCTTCGTCCGTTGAATCCCCCCACACATGGTCCCCCGGTGGTGCAAACCATGTGACAATCAACTGGTGGTAGGCTTCGGCCGTGGTTAGTGACCACCCACCAGACAAAGCCGCTCCGCAAAGCGGCCTTGCCGTGTTCCGGTGCGATGTCTGGTGACATCATAAAGAGAGGGTGTGTCGGAATTTTTGTCCTTTAAGGTTTCTATCCATATACTGCCTCATTCTACTGCCACCTTCTCACCGATAAATCATTCGTAATCACGAGTAAATCGGTTTACTAGGGTGGCGCGTTCCATCGTAGACTACATCTTTGTTTAACATCAGGCAAGTAGTATTCAAGCGCCAGTCTATCGCAGAATTAAAAAAAAATATCTGCCTAAACTTTTACATTTGATAGACTCTAACGTAAAAAAAAGTTAAGTAAGATAAAACAAGAAGAATACTGTGTTTTTATGTTAACAGACAGTTACGCTGCCTGTTCATTGGAGCGAAGCGAAGAAACGGAAACATATTTTTGCGTTACTCCGTTGTTGGCCGCACTATCGTTCTGCTCCGGTAGGCAGGCAGCCTTAAAAGCAGGTAGGTATCGTTAGATTAGTCTGATTATCCTAAAGTCGTAATTAGATTAAAAAAAATGACATCGAATTACTTCAACCCTTTTTAGTGTCGCAATGCTGGGCACGGGTCTTTAAGAGAGTTTAAGCCTTAATCCACACACGCTGGCCAAGTGCGGGTTGGTGGATGTCACATGTTTTCGAATGATCAGGTAGTTCCTTCACCGATATTGCGATACAAGACATTCTTGCAGTCAAATTTTCACTGTTTTACATTTTTCCATAATATTTGTTTATCAAAATAGGAATTAATTATCTAATTGTTTAACTAATTGTAAAGCTGCTATATAGACATGGGTGAGATAGTTTATACAAGTTCATCGTCTAAAGTGCTCAGTGTCTTTGTCATGTGTCTGTTTAGATGTGGGCCGGTAACAATACACTAATTGACAAGTCTAGCTAGGCAAACTAATGCCGTTGAATAGATAGGTTCCTATTGTATGTTGTACAGAATATACATTTGGTCTTTAGTGATGCTGTTTTCGATTGTAGTTGTACCTGGGGAAGTGTATGGTCAGGTTTTGAGTCAAAATGTATGTATGTACATTTTGACTAAAAACCTAGCCTTACACTTTCCTAATAAATAAATATTATGCAAATCAGTATGTCATGTAACCGGTCTAAGAACTAATCATTCGAGGACATGTGACATCCACCAACCCGCACTTGGCCAGCGTGTGTGGATTAAGGCCTTAATTCTCTTAACTAGTAAGATAGTTGAGAGAAGACTTGTGCCCAGCAGTGGGACACTAAAAAAGGGTTGAAATGTATGCATATCAGTATTTGTAAACGTTTTTTTCCCACTGAACTAAAAATGTGAAGTTGCTGCGCATTCCGTTCCAAGATGGCGAATTTTCAGTCCTATTCTCGCATAATGTTTTTATAAAAAAATGCACTAATAAGTTTCCAAGATTAAGTTTTTTTTTATTCAACCCTTTTTAGTGTCCCACTGATGGGCATGGGTAGTCTTAAGATTAAGTAATTTGAATGAAAATAAAAATCTTGGTACTCTAATGTACCAGGGTATCATAATAATACAAGATATACGAGCATTCTCTCAGTAATCTCGTCTCGTCAGAATTGCAAAATCATCCCTATTGATCTTATTACAGCAAACGATTGCCATACTCACTGTCAGCTATCGAATCCTAAAGCTGGTTTTCCACTACATTAATATTATAGACTTTTTGACTAATAGTACATTTAGATCTAGCGTGACTAATTTTTAAAAGTATCTCAACCGTGGGCAGTTCTGGATAATTATTTGCATTTTTTAAGACTGGCACACCTATACAATAATTAAATTTATATATTTCCAAAATTCTTTCATTGTTCTCCATAATAAAGTTTTAGAATATGAATTTCTGTTATAAAATCGATTAATTGATGATAAACTTCACACACAAATGAAGTAGCATATAACAGTACATAATATTTCTAGCACCTATCTACAGTTTTGTGGAGAACAGGGTTTACTTACGAACAAAATCAAGGCGTGATTTAGTAAAACCCCTTTGAACACAACAAACGCTCGTATTCGTCGAATCTCTTTATCCGCGCTGTAATCCTGGTACCTACGGATAAGTCGGCAAGCGAGATGCCGCATCATACTACATACAAGTATAGATACAATGTATTTACAGCGATTTTTTATGTATATAAACGAAGGAAAACATCGTGAGGAAAACGGAATTAGTTAAAAAAAAAAATCATTTATTTCAGGTAACAATGAACCCATACAATATAAAATTAAAAATGAAACATTAAATAAAAATAAAATGTAAATAAAGCACAATTTTTTTTTTTTGGAATGTTAAATATTTATTTATTACTTATTAATTACTTGTTTCGAATCAACAATTACGATACCAGAAAAACAAATCCTACGCACTAACTTAGCCTAAAAAAAAGTAAATATAAAATAGAACTTATAAAACATATCTAAAGCTGGGCGTCAAAAAACCCTCCGCATCAATGTCGGTTGGTAGCGTACCAAGAAGGCTGGCAGCATAAAAATGTAAATAATATATAAATGACCGTCACTCTACCCAGCACTACATATGACATGTCTGCCACAGCAGTGCCAGATATAGTGACAGTCCACACGATCTGCAATCATCGCCAGGGCGGCATTGGAGCTGGGTCTGACTCTGCGCACCAGGAAACTAAACATCCGCGGATATATGATAACCGATAACTGCCAACCCGCACTTGACCAGCGTGTGTGGATTAAGACAAGTACATATTTAACTTTATCGAATAACACATAACCTTTGTTTTATGTTAGGGAACTGAGTAACCTTCGGCCGTGGGACTGCATCTTTGATCTGAATCCCCACACGTGATTTCTGGGGAGGTGCAAATCAGGAGACTTCGGCCGTGGTTAGTGACTATCCACCAGACAAATTCTTGCCAAGCGGTCTTGCCGTGTTCCGTTGCGATGTCTCGTGACACCATTTAAGAGAGTGGGTCGGAATTGTTGCTCCTTTATGGTTTCTAACCATATTACGAAGCCTCATTCTACTACCACCTTCTTGACAGTGAATCGGTACATTGGGCAGGTGCGTTCCATTGAAGACTACATCATTGTGTAACATTAGATATGTTGTAGTCAAGTGCAAGTGTATAGCAGAGTAAAAAAAAAATACACAAAAGTCGATTCCGTTTCTCGAAATAAGTATTTATATGCAGTATTAAAAGCTTCCATTAAAACAATCTATTGTGTTTTAACAATCATACAATATGAAAATGTTAAATATAAAACAAAAAGAATCTCGTTTTTATGAGAAAATTAAGCAAAAAGTAGATAATGCGGAGAGGCGTGCGAACGACAAAACACCCGCTCATCATAATAGAGTAATGGAAGGGTAGCGGGGAAAGTAGAACTCAAATATACTCCCGGTAATGTAACTTTACTAGACATTAGGTTATTTATTAAACATAAAATACTTGATTCCACTCGGAGGTAGTAGGTCGCTTTAGTAGGTATCTAGTTGATATCTCGATTATATTTTCGCTAAGCGTCAGTGAAATGTGCTTTGGTGTAATAATGCAAATTAATAAGTACTGAATAGATAAGTGGGCTAATTCACGTAATTTCTTGCCGCGCCGATCAAGTTGCGGTGCAGTTGCAATGACGTTGCAGTTACGTTTTAGTGCAAATTATGTAGTATTTTTATAAGAAAAGTATTATATGTAGTATAGTACTAGTTATCTGGTTTCCATAACACAAGCTCTGCTTGGCTTGGGATCAGATGACCGTGTGTGTTAATGTCCCAGAATATTAACCCTACTAATCCCTACTAATATTATAAATGCGAAAGTAACTCTGTCTGTCTGTTACGCTTTCCCGCTTAAACTAGTGAACCGATTTCGATGAAATTGGGTATGGAGGCAGTTTGAGACCCGAGAAAGGACATAGGATAGTTTTTATCCAACTGCGCAAAAAGAAGGTAACGTTTTGGCGCGATAACCGACATACACGCGGGCGAAGCCGCTGTCGGAAAGTTATTATAATAATTACGAGAATAGGAAAAAGGCTGTTGTGATCGAAACTTAACTGCAACTGAATTGAAAATGATCTTATTTCATTACTATGCATTTCAAATAAGATTAAGACTGGACTCGCGGCTAACTTCATACCAAAAACCAAGTAAAAGTAGCGCCAGCACAAAATATCAAACCACAGACGATAATATTATTTTGAAATGTATGGAAAAGTGATTTATGTAAAAACTTTACTGAAGTATGTAGTTACAATGCAGCTACCTAACAAAGTAAATTTACGCGCTAGGATTCCACAAACTTGTACACAAAGTCATATACACGGATATCACAGGTTTTAACTTATAACTCTGATTTTTGCTGTCAGAAGTTAGTAAAATTTGTTCGTACCTAAATATTTAACTCTAAATGTCCAATCTTACTCGAACGGCAATAAGATGTATGCATTTTTTTCGTCTAAATATGATTCGCACAAACATTTTTGCTCACTATACTAAAAAATGTGAAGTTGCTGCGCATTCCAGTCCAAGATGGCGGATGTCCAATCCTATTGTTATTTGAAACGCATAATACGTGAATTAGCCCTAAGATTGTCACAACGTGACAATCATGCTGTCTGAGGATATTCCTGTAAAACAGATGTCTGTGGCGCTATATCCTATTTATACTTTTTTGTATAGTTAAGTAAGGGTAATATACGATTGTAATTAATTAGATTTGTAAGTAAATTTATTTGTTTGTTCAGCTTATACTTCGATATAGAATAAGATATGTACGGTCGAAACATAGCTTATATAACTGTTATCAGACTTATACTAGGCATTAATCTGTTGATAATGATCATAAAGACATTATTTTCTCTTTGGAAATGGTAATAGCGGGGAAGCAATGAATTATCACAACAATTCGAGTTGTAGTTTTGTATACATTTTAATTTAAAAAACGGGATTAGACCAAACGCGTTTGCTTTTATGGGAATGTTTCTTAACCGATGTACTAGCACTGCATAAAAAACCTGTGTACATAGGTAGAAAACGCAGGAAAAACTGGTGGAGACACAGCTGTGCAGACACGTCCCAGCTATCTCTTTCATTCTAATGCGCTCCTGGTAACATAGAGAGAAAAAACGATACTTTGAAATTCAAAAGTGGTTGTTAATTGCAGTTTCCTTGCTATTCTTATTTCAAGTGAAAGAATGAATGTGGCTTTATAAAGTGTTACTAAAGTGGATTTTAATATGGAACTAGTTTAGTATGTTAGGTACCCTATTTTTTACCCTAGTAGAGCAGTAGTCACGATTGTGAAGCAGTATAGGAATCGGTTTTGTAATATAAGGTCGCGGGATCTTGGGTTAAGCTTACCCCTTTTATGAGAATTTTTTCATGATAACTTCTCAATCTATATAATACTAGCTGTCCGCCCCAGCTTCGCCCGGGTAGCTTTAGCCCACTCAACAATTTACAAAAAATGTGATAAATAAAGAACCGCTCAACCGATTTTGTGCAAACTTCACATAAACCATCTACTAAATAGTCCGAACAATGCCTAAACATTCGGTTTGGTTAAACATAGATTTTCGACTAAAACTCAACTTTGGAATCGTCAGAATTTAATTTGAAATCACAGTCAGACTGGTCAATCGGTATTACATTTGACTAAAAAACCTCATACAGCGATTGAAGAGTTGCAGTTTCATTTTTAAATGTTAACTTAATTAACATACCATCAAATAGTTAAAAACATGTTACAGTTTTAAATGTTAAAGTAAATCCGTCCGTCCTACTAATTTTAGTCATGCAAACATTCATCTTGTTTGCACGCTATCCAAAATGGCGCCGGCCATGACTACTTCGTTACTGAGGGTTTGAACAAACAAAAATGCATGCGGAATTTTAGTTTCAATATTTATCTTTCATATTAATGGAGTTTTTATTATATTTACCTTCTGCGTCTCATGTGTGCCTAGTAACTTCGTGTCTACTTTGTTGTATTTTGCAGTTTATCTTCTTTTACAAAATTTACTGGCGTGTGTTTGTATAGAAAAATATCGAGAATAGTTGAACCGATTTAAAAAATGTTTGAAGTGTAAAGTCTTTAATAAAAACCTGTCACGGGTCAACAGTATCCATAAACATATTTTAAGCTCATTATAGTTAAAATATGTTTATAATTCATTGTCTTTGTCTGTCATCTTGACATTTATACTAGTAAGAAAAAGACAAAGTTCATTTTAACTATAGAAACTTTAATTTTTTTTTTATGAATAAGGCCGTTAGTTAATAAACCATCGACGAAGCCATGCTTCTGACCTCGAAAAAGGCAGTACAACAAATTTCTAAATTCAAAATTTCATTCAGAATTGGGTAATTTATAGGATCGTAATAATTGCATAATGTCCCCAAGTATGTATAATGATAATATGTTCGTGATAAAAGATATAAGTACAATGCCCGTACATGTGCTTAGAAACCATACGAATCGTAATGACAATATAAAGTCTCCTCATTAGTATTCGACTCGAATTGTATCCCCAAATACAATCTTTTAAATAAAGGTGACCTCGGCCAGCTTGACCTATCCTAACATCTCACACAATGTGCGTAACTAAACCACGTTAAATATGTAGTTACTACTCTACATGTCTATATTCTCTAATTTTGTTTGAGAAATATAGTAGGACATTAACACACACAGCCATCTGATCCCAAACTAAGCAGAACTAGTACTATGGAAACAAGATAACTGGTAATATACTCCATATAAAACTTTTCTTTGGTAAATACATACTTAAATATAAATAATAACACCCAGACGCAAGATAAACAGACATGTTCAACACACAAATGTCTGACTTGGGTGGGAATCTAACCTACGACCTGCGGCGTGAAAAGCAAGTATCTTACCGAAAACGCTACCGGCTTTTAATTATATGTTTTCTCTTCATCAGAAACCGGATAGTGGGTTTAATAAAACTCTAAAATTCTTGTAGTAAACAATGTATTTGTGTTAATATATATAAATGAAACGAATGCCGTAGGTACTAGGACAGCGTAAAACTATAAGCATTAATTCAATGTGGTTTAACGTTCAGCGACATTTGGAAAATCCGTCGACCGCACACAAAAACTTACACACGTTCAAGTTTATAAATGATTTATGAGTTCAAAACGGTCGGCACTGGCAAGAGCCATGCTGTGTGCGCGCTGTGTCAAATTACAGCGAAAATAATGGACTCTTTAATATCACGTCATTTGGCGAGCTTCAGTGCAAAGTGCAGTTTATTTAGCCTTATTTTAACATGTTCTTTGAAGTGCATGTATTATGACACTTAGTAAATCACAAACGGACATTTATTAAACAAATTTCAAAATTTTACGTTTCATGAAGAATTTCTTCTGTTTTGCTAAAATGATACGATGTAACAACTGGTACGTTGCTACAAAAACGTTATGATGTAGCTACTGGTTCATTTTTACAAAACGCTACAATGTAGCCAGTCTCACTGCTACGAAACGTTACGATGTAGCTACTGGTTCACTGCTACGAAACGTTACGATGTAGCTACTGGTTCACTGCGACGAAACGCTACGATGTAGCCAGTCTCACTGCTACGAAACGCTACAATGTAGCTACTGGTTCACTGCTACGAAACGCTACGATGTAGCCAGTCTCACTGCTACGAAACGTTACGATGTAGCTACTAGTTCACTGCTACGAAACGTTACGATGTAGCTACTAGTTCACTGCTACGAAACGCTACGATGTAGCTACTGGTTCACTGCTACGAAACGTTACGATGTAGCCAGTCTTACTGCTACGAAACGTTACGATGTAGCTACTGGTTCACTGCTACGAAACGCTACAATGTAACCAGTCTCACTGCTACGAAACGCTACAATGTAACCAGTCTCACTGCTACTAAACGCTACGATGTAGCTAGTCTCACTGCTACGAATCACTAAGATGGATGAACAAAAATTATTGACCTATCACTGTCATTTATTCCATAATTTTGTTGCAAAATGTCGAATATACACGATTATAATACCTTCGTATATTTGTAGTACTCACTATCGTGCACTCGAAATCACAAACAGCTGAACGTATTGGCAATATGTAACAATAGATAGATTATTCACATACGTTGGATGCAAACTATACGTCATTCGTATTGTCAAATTGTATTAAAATTAATGGGTGGCTTTATTTACAGAGGCGTTTTGTGCGCTGATGTATGATCCTTTATTATAAAATATGTTTGTTACTCTGTGTATTTTTATTTTGTAAATTTAGCGCCAACATTGTTTTAATATAGATAATAATGTTTACATTGCAAATCATAATTAACGAGCTATTACGGAGCTCATACTGTTTGGCTTAGCATTCGATCAAGATGCTCACAAAAAACTTAAAAGCGATTGCATTATTTGATCGTTAATATTGTTGACGACAAGGTTTGTCCGTCGGAAAGATTATAGAAAAGTGTTAGCCATATATTTTCTTATTTATCATTGATATGATAGAATATTAGGATATAATGCATTAAAGTTATTGATATGAGTGCACTACGTCATACAGATAAATAAAACTTACCCAGGTGTAACGTCATTTGAGATTTCGCTTGGACGTATCACCGTAATGTTTATACAAGCGAAAGCGTAAGTGCGTTTCATTGTAGACTGCATCATCTGCTTCACATCAGGCAAGCGTAACTCTATTTTAGGATAAAAAAAATACACAAAAAAGAAAAATACGAGTCCAATAGTTTTCCTTATTATTATTTGACGGACTAAATAATAAAAAAGTGACGTCATCCCTATTATAATTTTTACATTGAAAATGTTGTATTAAACTAGTGAAGCTTGAGTTGACCTTTTTGTGAGAATATTTTCGCTTAGCAACAAATTGACTGTTGTTAAGCAATGACACAGTCTTCGATGAACCGTGGTTACCCATTCAATAATTTCTTTCATCTTGAAGACAGGTAGATTACAGTTATCGGGAAGAAACAAAGCGATTTGTGCGTACCCGTGAAATTACCACCATATATCGGTGGCGCATAGCCGTACCTCTACTTGTTCAATAAAAGAATCGTACCGATAGTCATCTCACACCCCCTCACGGGGGTCGAGGAGTCGGTGTCGGGGCAGGACTTGCCCCCTGACCGAAGTGGTCCTACGTTGCCCGTGAACACTGGCAGGTGCTTGGGTGGGGTTGCTATGTCAGCCCGTCTGAATTGAGTTGCTTCCCCCTTGGGAATGTGGTGCCGGGGCCGCGGACGCGGCCGCTCAGGCTTATTTTTACAGAAAGTATCAAGACGGGGGCATAAGATTATATATAATTGTAATTCCAAGACACACTTGAAGTATCAATTCGAAAAAGAAAATGTAAAGTTTTGGGGGCTGAGTCACCTTCGTCCGTGGGTGAAAACCTTTAATTAAATCCCCACACGTGGTCCCTGGGTGGTGCAAATCAGGTGACAATCGACTGGTGGTAGGCTTCGGCCAAAGTTAGTGACAACCTATCAGTCAAAGCGGCACCGCCAAGCGGTCTTGCCGTGTTCCGGTGCGAAGTCTGGTGACACCATGCAGAGAGGGTGGGTCGGAATTGTTGCTCCTTTAAGGTTTCTAACCTTAAGGAGGCTCATTCCACTGCCACCTTCTCACCGATAATCATTCGTAATCACGACTGAATCGGTACACTGGGCTAGCGCGTTCCATCGTAGATTACATCATTGCTTAACATCAGGCAAGTTGTAGTCGAGCGCCAGCCTATCGAAGAATAAAAAAAAGTTGTTTATGTTCGTTTGTATTATATTATTTGGTATGTTAATTTCTTAGCATGACAGTCACTCAAGTGAATATTATTACGTTGGCGAGAACAATTGAAATCTAAGCCCAATCGCTCGCGGCTAAAATATGTTATGCAGATAACTTAGACGGGCTAAGAATTGAGGCTGGCGTCTGTATATAGGGCTGCGTTCTGTATTTTGCAGGATTATTATGCATATTATTATGCAGTTTAAAAGATAGTTATGACTCTTCTTACCGCACAAACTATTAATCTTTACCTGAGGTTCAAAGAAACTTTGTCTGCAAAAGAACTATGAACCGTCTTTCTTTGGAATCAAATTTTCGATACATATCCTAAACGGAAGGTGCAGTGGTGGTAGGTACAGCGGTACGGGCCTTGCCTTAGGAATAAAAGGTTACGTGTTAGATTCCCGGTCGTGCCCACACATCTTTGTGTGAATTGTTTCATCTCAGCTTGTCAATATCGGTGAAGGAAACCAGCGTGTTTAAAAACTAATCATTCGAGGACATATGACATCTACCAACCCGCACTTGGCCAGCGTGTGTGGAATAAGGCCTAAACTCTCTCAATTCGTAAAACACTTGAGAGATGACCTGTGTCCAGCTGTGGGATACTAGAAAGGGTCGATGTAAGAAGTGAAAAATGGAAGGTATTGCCCAACAGTGAGACAGAATTGGTTAGGAATAATAGGTACCTAAAAATATTTTTTTATTTTTTTATTGTAAAATAGGTTTGCGCCTGACTACAACTTTCCCGATGTTAAGCAATGATGCGCTTGCCTAGTTTACCGATTCAATGATTACGAATGATTTTCGATGAGAAGGTGGCAGTGCAATAAGGATCAATATAGTACCCTATATGAGCAACAATTGCAAACCAGCCTCACAAATGGTGTCATCAAACATAGCACCTGAACACGGCAAGGCATTTCTAAAATATATTCTTCTTCTAACTTCTTAAGGATACCATACCATAGGTAATGATGTAGTAGATTAACTCGTGACTTGAAGACCAGCAGATTATACCTATCGGAAAACATAGATACCGGCAGCGAATTCCACAACTTGGCAGTACGTACAGTAAAAGTGAAGGCAATATGTGCGTACCCGTGGAATTTCCACGTGGTGGTGGTCGGTGGCGCATAGTCATACCTTAAGGGTACCTATGGAAACTAAGTAGAAAGCTTTTATTAATGCTGCAGCAGTTTGTGACAGCCCTATTCACAAAGAGTACGGAAGGTTTCCCTGTGAATTTATATCTACGTGTTGCGCAATGATTTGATTACAAGATGGCGGAGCCCGCGCTTTCTTACGTCACTCTGTTTGCTTTGTACCTATGTATGATTTGAGTAAAGATAGAAGTTGTGGTTTTTTCAAGATTTATTAACATTATAACCACTTTACCTATATCACATACTTTTAGCATAAAAAACTATTAATTTAGTCGCCTTCGCCAAAAAAAGGAGATTCACATAATGCATTAATAGCCATTTACATAATGTGTGAGGTTCAAACAGTTTTCAATTCGCGAGTTTCTAGAATATTTCGGGCTGCAATGAGTTGCTAATAAGATTGGATTTTTAAGATAATAATAATATATAAGTTAAAATATTAACAAAAAAACCGACTTCATTGATGCCATTCTCAGAACTAAACCAAACTGAAATGGGACTACACGGGAAGCATCAGCTTTCAATTAAAAAAAAAATATCAAAATCGGATCACCCATTCGAAAGTTCTGAGGTAACAAACATAAAAAAACATACAGTCGAATTGATAACCTCCTCCTTTTAGAAGTCGGTTAAAAACATCTAATTATTCGAAAAATTAAGGTAGGTAGAGGAGAATGGGTGTGCAAAAGCTAGGTTTTGAAAGAGCTGATATGATTGGTTTCGTAGAACTGTCATATTTTTGTGAGTAATAGCTATCCAGTGTTGCTTAGTAAAAATATAAATTAAACTATGGTAGTATATAGGTAAGTTAGAAAAATCATATCGGCTCTTTCAAAGCCTGGCTCTTTCATACACACTCCCTCCTACTTATTCCGAATGCTATTATGGTGATAGGATAAAGTTGGATATTCACCGTCATAATGCCTTTACGGCACCAGTGACTACCCAGCACACTGTTATGCTGTTAAACCATGTTTTATAAATAGTATTGTCTTAGATTTACGCTAATATCACACATTGAAATAAAACTACTTTATAGCGGATTTTATCGCGGTTTAAGTGCAAAGACTTTGAAACGTCGGGATCTAAAATCTAAAATAAACCGCGATAAAATCGTTTATTTCAACATGTTTTTTATTCTGGAATATGCTTACGGTTGCCTACCACTTGCCCGATGTAGTCTTTGATGGAACGCGCCTACACAATATACTGACTTACTTGTAATCACGAACGATTTTATGTGAGAAGGTGGCAGTGGAATGAGGTTCCATATTATAGTTAGAAATCATAACGGAAAATCTTAATGGTGACACCAGACAACGTACCGGAATACGGCAAGGCAGTTTGGCGGTGCAGTTTAGTCTGGTAAGTGGTAGGGAGCTTGTGGCTAGTGAGCAACGGCCGAAGTCTAGTTTGTCACCTGATTTGCACCACCCGGGGACTACGGGTGGGGATTGAGGTTAAGGTGCACTCCCACGGAGGGAGGTGACTCAGCTCCCAAACCAGACTAATTAAATTTATTTATTACGTTTAACCAGAAGAGAGTGAGTTTTCTACCTTACACGATACTTCATCATTTTGTATGACGAAACTTGTTTTGCTTTAGTATTCCACCAGGCGGCGCTACTAATCTTCATATTTAAGTGTTTACTCTAACTTCTTCAATTATATTAAAAACTCAAGACATACCGAAGACAATGTCAAATTATTTAGTAATTTTCAATTTTAATTTGCTCAAATCATAATTTAAAACTACATAAGCACAAAGCAGATACTACTTATGTAATTAAAGTATCGAATCAAAAAGCTGGTGAAGATGTACAGTCGGATTAAATATTTTTACGCCAATATTGTGAATGATAGCTGCTCATAGACGGATGAAGCGGACGAGACGTCCGGCTGAATTTGGAAAACATTTTTTTTTAATATGTATTGATAGCTTTATTTCACGGTTTTACAGATATTTCCATGTATGATCTGTCAAAATGTGAAAATTATTTAATTCCTATGCTAGCTAAGTAGAGATTTACTAGTACGTTGGTATTCGGTTTATGCAAATACAATCACCAAGGTAAAATAGGAAACCGTAAAATGTTTTAGGTATTTAACATTGACTGTACTTGTTAATAAATATGAAACGTGCATTTGAATTTGAATAAATTCGTAAAATATTTACGAAAGTTTTCACATATTAAACCCGACTGGATGCCAACATGTACCCACACTGTCTGGCGTTTCATTAAAATTCAAAGTACGCACTTTTTGACGACATTACCTACGCTACGAGTGTTTAATAAAACTCATTAAATCTTTATTAATATAACTAGTTATGAATTAAGTTACTTTGATTACACTTTGAAAGTAGTTTTCATTTACATAGATTAAATAATAATAATAATGTTGTTTAATAATGTTTGTAGGTAGTCAGTAATAATTGTGATTAATATTTTTGGACGTCAAATACCTCAGTCTACCCGTGAACATGAAATCTGAAAAGACTTTGAAACGCAGGGATCTAAAATCTAAAATGAACCGCGATAAAATCCGTTAAAAAGTAGTTTTATTTCAATGTGTGATATTCGCTTAAATCTAAGAAGGGCTCACGATGCTGCTCTTAAACGAACCTAGGTGCTGGAAGGGTTCATTATTCGCAGTTTGTTACTTCAAGTCTACGAAAAGAGAACAAAAAGGACATTATCTAATCGACCCATAATTTATATTATGTAGGTATGCCCGTACAAGTTTCAATAAAAACTCTTCAATAACTAATAGCAAATGACGTGCGGTAGCTTTGATCATTGTCTATGAATTAGTATTCACCATAGCTTTACGGTCTTGGTCATAAAAATCTTACAAGACTCTTAAGTTATAATGGACTTTGTCTCTTTCTTACTAGTATAAATGTCAAAATGACGGACAAAGACAAACGAATTATAAACGTATTTTCTCTATAATGAGCTTAAATACGTTTATGAATATGGGTGTCAGTATATAGTATTCACCATATCACAACATCACATCGGCTTTCCGAGGTACAGCGATGATGTTGACCATGGACACTGGTGACTTAAAAATGGACTAATTGTAACTTAATAAAAACCTAAGATATTTTTTTTTTTTTTAATATAAATATTGCAATCTATCTTGGATGATATTCAGCAATAGTTTGATGTTTAGAGCAGACCTATGCGATACTCGTTCATTAACAAGCTCGCTTTTTATTTAAATCACAGTCTATAATAATAGATCCTGTGGATTTTTACGTTTGAGTCTTCGTGGCTCGGTGGGTATATTCATTAGGTGCTTTGCCAGAGTGTTAGGGTGTCTATTTAATCTAGTTTTATAAGCTTCCATTCTGCTTTTTATCTCTTGCTTGACAGTGTTGATTTTAAGGTCTTTATGTATTCTGTCATTGGTGAGGTACCAAGGTGCATCTATAATCATGCGAAGCAATTTAGACTGAAATCACTGCAGGATCTCTACATTTGAATTAGCGGATAAGCCCCATAGCTAACCTAAGATATGCCGCGACAAAATCCGTTAAACGACTTCAATTCGAAATTATAGCTATCAGGAAACAGAGAAGTGCGGTAGATGTGGATCCAACTAGGAGGTATCGTCATAGCGATAGCGATAATAAATCGTGAGCCCCATTTTATGTGTGGTCTTCGCTATTACCTCTATAACTTTCTACGATCTGGGACCGGAAAAAAAACAGACAATCTTCACAACTAATGACTATGTGAAGTCAAAAATTAATTTGTTATTTTAATACGTTTTTTAATATGCATTGATTGATTGATTTTTGAGGTAAAAAGGAAATGATTCGCCAAAATTTCGTGTCACGAAACCCTATTCAGCTGTTTTTCTGAACTCACCTTGACCTAATAGAGCGACCAATGAAACGCCGGAACTATTTTTAATAAGTACTAGCGAACCCCGCAGACGTCGTCCTGCCCGGTAAAACAGTGCCACCAACCGAGTCCGAATATTATTACGACCGATTCTCAGAGCTATCGAATATAGATATTAGATTCCATAAAAATCGGTAAAGCCGTTTCGTAGGAGATTGTTTTTTTTTCTCTGTGTAAGAACTATCCTCGTACTTCAAGGTATATTCTAAAAAATGAATTAGCGAAATCGGTTCAGCCGTTCACTAGTGATGGCGTGACCAAGGGAAATAGGGATTTATTTTTAAAGATAACAAACTATAAAACTCGACCGCATGCAATAGGAACTTTAATTTTTTTTTGATCTGCTGGGTAATGATCTGCTTAGTTCACCAACATCTATAATATTCCGTTAAAATTACAACATCAAAAATGGCAGACTTAAAATTTAGGGTAACCTAAGAAAAAGACAATTGAAAAATTCTTCAAATTCTTCATCGTCTAATTGATTTATTAAAATTTAAATGTCACAATACTATAATGTAGAATTAAAGTCAGAATAGGTATAGCTTTTCTATACTCATGATCATTTACCAATCAGAAAGAAAAATACGAACACCACGTAACTAATACAATATTGTTACAATATTTTGCGGATCACGTCAGCTTATTGGCTCAGTGCGATGCGTTATTATTTTTCATCGAGATAGTATTCCACTCGCGTATGTTCTATCGATTTACAAGTTACATAGAAACTTCTTTATTATAAATACGTCATTTTCCTCTAACCGAATGAATCATGAAAACGGTTTGACAGCTTCCTATAAAAAAAACGGTTTGCACTCCGGGAGTGCCGGCAGAAGTGAAAACTTGATTATTAACATCTTAATCTGCCTAAACGAAACAGTAGGCCCAGGCATACATTTTCGCCGCGCCGTAGAGAGGGGATAGCTGTCTACTCTCCATCCGTCTTACGCTTTTTCGATCAGGTCACGTGTCCTAACGTGAGTTTAAGATGTTATACCCATTACAGAAAAAGTGCTCAACGCCGCTAAAGAAGTTTTCACTTCAAAAATAAATGTCGAAGTAAAAGTGGCAAGTGGCAATACTACGTCGTTTGTGTCATAAAAGTAAAAAAAAAAGGTGAGTTGTGCATTTTAGCCATACCTTTACCTCTTCGTAAACCTGGGCGTCTGGTACTTTGAAGACAGATGCGTTTCAGTTTTTCCTTGATTTTGGCGCCATTTATCTTGACCCACTGCTGGGCACGGGTCGTCTCTCAACTATCTCACGAGTTTAGGACGTTTAGGACTTAATCCACGCACGCAGGTCAAGTGCAGGTTGGTGAATGTCAATGCCCCCTTGTGATTATATTAAAACTACCGTATTGAGCAGCGGCGGGGAAATAATTCACACAAAGTATGGTCGTGACCGGGGATCGAACCCGCGACCTTATATTTCAAAGGCGAGGTCTATACCGCTGCGTCACCGCTTTACTGTCAAAATAAGGAAATAAAACTAGTTTTTAACGGATTTTATAAGACTTTTTTTTAAAAGACTGAAACGTTGGGATCTAAAATCTAAAATAAATCGCGATAAAATCCGTTAAAAAGTAGTTTTATTTCAATGTGTGATATTGCATAAATCTAGGACGATACTATCAAAATAAGGACTTCACTTTTAGTTTTAGGATTTTAATAACGTGTAGTACGTCGTACTTGCCGTGTTCCGGTGCGACGTCTGGTGACACCGTGCAGAGAGGGTGGGTCGGCATTGAATTTTAACGAGGCTCATTCCACTGCCACCTTTTCACCCATAATCATTCGTAATCACGAGTGAATCGGTACACTGGGCTGGCGCGTTCCATCGTAGACTGCATCATTGCTTAACATCAGGCAAGTTGTAGCCAAGCGCCAGCCTATCGAAGAATAAAAAAAACAAGCATACACCGGAAATAATATTTGTTGCTACACAAAGGTTCACCGAGGCGAGAATCGAGTCCGCGACATTCCGGGCACAGTATAACCCAATCGGACGGCTTACGGCTCGACTACAGAGGTCGTCAACCTGCATAATCAATAAAATACCAATTTTAAGATGTTGCCATACAAGTGTTCAGTACATTACAGGAACCCCTAATTGGTTCAAACCGTGTATGGCGTTTTCCCGGTACAATTTATTAGCTGGTTTTTGACGGTGTGAAGCCAATTAAAAGTTTTAATCAATTAACTAGTACTTCTGCAAGCGCAATACTTAGCTACCTACTCGACTGTATAGGCTTATAAGCCTTATTATAATAGACAAGAAGACATGAACCGCGCGTGCGTGCGTGCGTGCGTGCGGCAGGCAAATGCGTGCGTCCGTATGGAAATTATTATAAACCTTTTATTACACCCACAAGACAAAGCCGCACCGCCAAGCGCCTTACCGTGTTCCGGTGCGATATCTGGTGACACCATTTGAGAGAGTGGGTCCGAATTGTTGCTCCTATAAGGTTCTAAGTAGTTCTAACCTTAAGGAACCACATTCCACTGCCACCTTCTCACAGAAAATTATTCGTAGGAGTGAATCGGTATATTCGGCAAACGTGTTCCGTCATAAATTACATCATTACTTACCTTCAGGCAAATTGTAGTCAAGTCACACATCAAGCTAAACATTTCCAGTGTAAGGTGATCTCGCATTGTATAGGATTTCCGTACAACGAGAGGTCAGCTTACACTGGATTTGTAATAAAAACTATATTAAGACTGCAACTGTCACGATTGATTTTTCCAATATTAAAAACCGCATCAAACTCAGTCCAAGCGTTCAGGCCCTGTCTGGCGATAATTTTGTACACATATACACACATGAAAATTCAACATTCCTCTTTTTTGTCAGTGGTTAATAAAATAGAAGTCTTTAAACAAAATCACAATATTACTAGTTATTTCGAACAATCCAATAAAAACTTGAAAATAATTTTTCCCCAAAATTCTTGCGATAACGAATTTACCTCAGTTAGATTCATTCACCGCATTGTACCTCGTTCAAATTCAGGCGTCGCGTCCGCGGAGGATTTGGCGGGATTACCCCAAATCCGTGACGTCATCGCCCGTCGGTTATACCCGACTTATCCGGGCACGTTTTTTGTCTTGGAAAATATTGCCGACGACGCGTACAGTTATGAGAGAAACTCCTTTGAATTATAATTAACGTTCAGCGGCCGCTATGAAAGTTATTTTTTCAGTGATTTTTTTGTTGTAACAATGTGATTCACGGACATTCAAAGTAAAATAAAATTACAGGCCTGCTGAAAGTGAAGAAACCGCACTACCAACTTTGTGCGTCAAGTACACTTCTACACATTTCTGGCCGCCTGGTACTTCTGTGAATTCAACTAAATGATAGACCAGCGCTGACGCTGTGGTATCAGCCTCGCCGTTGAAATTATAAGGTCACGGGTTCGATCCCGGTCGTGTTACACCTTTGTGTGAATTGTTTTATCGCCGCTGCTCAATATCGGTAAAGCAAACATTGCGAGGAAACCGGCATATCTAAAACTAATTATTCGACAACATGTTACATCCACCAACCCGCAGTTAGCCAGCGTGTGAGGATTAAGTCCTAAACTGTCACAACTCGTAAGATAGTTGAGAGAAGACCCGTGCTCAGTTGTGGTACACTAAAAGGGTTGAAGTGACTAGTGCAATTAATAAATTTTAAACTTTTTTTTGTTTATGACTCATGCAGAAGAGTTACAAGACCTCAGGCCTTAATTCACACACGTGGGCGAAGTACGAGTAAGTGTAAATGTTATCGCATAATTCATTCTTGCATTGTTGTCTTTTTAAGAATAACTATTTTGGCAGTTTCTCGAATAGTAACCAGTTCTATATTTTCCCCTATTTCTGCACACATAGGGAGTTAAGGGAGCCCCTTTCATAAGGCAAACTTTATATTCATTTCGTCTGATACTGCCGGCAGAGGCGTCACCGACTCATAAATTCAGATTAAGCGGAGAAATGTTACCTACTCGTATTAATGTCAATTTGTTCGATACTAAGTTTAGAATTTCATTTATTAGAATAGACCTTATGTAAGATCACAAAATATTAATAATCTAAATATTATATATTCTATAAGTATATTGGGCTATAGTGAAATGTGCATGACTTTACGCCTACTAACTTTAATTAATGCTAAATATAAGTATCAAGCGTTTTTTTATTATTTTGGAAATTAATGTAAATATTGAAATAAAACTACTTGAAATAAAACTACTTTTTAACGGATTTTATCGCGGTTTATTTTAGATTTTAGATCCCGACGTTTCAAAGTCTTTTCAGACTTCATGTTCACGGGTGGACTGAGGTATTTGACGTCCAAAAATATTAATCACAATTATTACTGACTACCTCCAAACATTAATATTTAAGTTGCGTTCCGATTTAAGCATTTTTATTTCAATGTGTGATATTCGCGTGAATCTAAGACAAATACTATTAATGTAAATAACTAATGAGTTTCAATATTTTTTTTATTATCTCTTATTAGCTTGAAGGCGTTTTATAGATATTAGTTTTACGTTTTAGAGAAATCACTATTAACAAATTTAAAATAATAATAAAATCTACGATATGTAAAAAAGCTAGATTATAAAATGTCAGAATATCTCACTGATAAATTACAAAAGAACACACTAAACAAAGTGTAACAAATTAAAGAAATAAGCCTACTATGTTTTTTGACATTTTCTCAGTGGTTGCCAGTAATTCATTGGACGGTTGGAAAATAAATTGGATTATTTTTATGTAGGCACGCATCTCAGAATTGTCATTTCATTTCAAAAGAGTATTAGAGTATAAGATTTAGCGTAGTAGTATTCTTGAATAATTTTAAAATATAACTAAAGTGAGTAAGTACAGCATTCGGCAGACATTTATTTGACATCGGTTATCAACACGTCAACATTAACAAGAGTACCAGGCGCCTAGGACCGGCCCACACAGCGTCTCACATATGACTTGACGGAACTAACTTACATCAACTGTGATTTAAGCGAATTTTGATTAAATGCCTTCATAAGCTGTGATTTATTCACTCTTTATTACATTGCTCTGTAGATTTAACATTTTAAGTATTTTAGCTATGTATAATACATGATACTTTTTTTACTTGGCATACGAACTTATGCTCATGGTTTCACTTGTATGAATGTATAAAATAAACTGCCTCTACTGACGAAGGCAATTAATTATTATCATTATCTAATAAGTGTGTATGTGTCCTAAAGTTTGGTGAGATAGGTAGTCTCTGAGGCATGGAGGTTTCATAAGTGCTTACTGAGAAAAGTCCTAAAATTCCCTTTGGTCCAGCATGGGATTCGATACTGCAACATTGATAGCTAAAGTTTAAACAAACAATCTTATTACTCTTTATCGCAACCAAGTGAAAGTAATTCGAATTTCAGTATGCTGTTTCCAGTGTCACATAAAATTTAATCAAAATCAGTTCAGCGGTTTTGCTGTGCAAAGGTAACATACAGACCGACAGACGTACCTATTTTGACAGTTAATACAAAAAAAATGTAGTTGTCAATTTGCAGGACATCATAAGATCTTAGAAAGTGTAAACATTCGCATTATGTTTACGAGCAATGAGTCTTAGCCTTCATAACGAGGTCTCCTGTATCCTTGGAGTGTGATATTATGGAAGTAGATACAAGTGGTTCCCAGGCGAGCAGTAGCACTGAGTATGTATTAAATAAATCCTAAGCTAACATGTTACGGTAATTATTTACTTAGTAAGTAGAACAGAAAACAACCCAAATTCAATGTTGATTTTCATATTACTTAATTGAAACACAAGCTAGAATTTTTAAAATACCTAAGTTACACGTTACGCATTTTAAATCCTATTTTCAGGCGTTACTTTGCGGAAATCATTGTTGAAAGTTACACATAAGCAAATCTAGATCACACAATGCCGCTATTTTCACAATTAAACCTTCGCATTCATCATAATATGGTTGGCCGCCCTCCACACCAACTTAATAGTAGACTGCTGTAATTAAATGGACAAAGAAATGAAATGAAAAATCATTTTTAACAATACGAAATGGATTTATTATGAAAATAAAATACGTCGACACGTGTTTCGCCTGCTGACACTGGCATTATCTATTTAAAATAAGAATAGGACTGGACTCGCGGCTAACTTCATACCAAAAAAGCAAGCAAAAGTAGCGCCAGCACAAAATACACAGACAATAATATTATTTTAAAATGTTGGGAAAAGTGATTTATGTAGAAAACTTAGGTATATTGTTACATACAGCACCTACCGTAAATTTACGCGTTAGGATGCCACAAAATAGTACACAAATACATAAACATGGATATGAACACACTTTTAACTTATTACACTGCTATATTTCGTCCGAAGTTAATAAAATATGTTCGTACCTAAATATTCGACTCCAAATTTCCAATTTGATTGGAACGGGAATAACATACATACGCATTTTAATTATTTTTTCATCTAGATGTGATTATTATATCAAACAAACATTTTTGCCCACTGTACTGAAAAATGTGAAGTTGTTGCGCATTCAGGTCCAAGATGGCGGATTTCCAGTCTTATTCTTATTTGAAACGCATAGTGGGTCTAAGAATAGTACGTATTTTTTTCATATTATCGCTATCACCACACTGGTACCTACCGGGGTAAGCAGCCAGACATTAAAATAACATAAATACGTGAAGCAAAAACTTTGTTCCTCAATCGGTTCGACCGTCCTCGGACGGCTCACCGAAAAAGTCTGGTGAACCAATAAAGGTCCTTCCGGCTAATTGGGTTAGGTCATCCGCAAAAAAAACTTTGTTCCTCATTTCAATACCTCTGACGGTGAAGTCATTCATTTATTTTCATTCATTCATTTTCATTCATTTCATTCATGAAATTTGGCACACTTAAAGTTTACATGGAGAAGAAATGCAGATAGCTGTGTCTTTTTATAATACTGTCGATTTTCGTGCACCAGACAAGATAACCACTAACTTCGAATAAACGAGCATATTTCGAAACTACAAATGTAATCTAGAAACTACAAGATAGGGTAAAATGCACAATTACCGTCCTAAGTTGAAACGGATAAGTAAGTTGCGGAGTTTGAATAGTGTTCGGCGATTGGTCGAAAGTTTTAATTAGTACGGGATCCAGTTGCATTGCAGATGGGTCTTTTGAGTAGGTATTTAGTTTTGTTAATACTTTGTATGTATATGGGTAAGACATACAAGATAAGTTTAATTTTAAACCCTGAAAATGAGGGGATGTTAAAGGTTTGATGATCTGTATATCTGTGTACAATTTTGCGATATCAAAGCGGTATAAAAAAATTGAGTAATTTTTATGTGGCTTTCTTGGCAGGTACTTAGTTTGGCTTATTGATTAGTGTACCTACTTATATTTACGTAAATTTATCAATTTATCTACTTAGCACATGATTAAAAAAAATACAAATTCAAGGTAAAAAGGTTTTGATATTGTTGGACTTAATGAGACTTATAAGCAGCGGTGGCGCAGTGGTACGGGCCTCGCCTTATAAATATAAGGTCGAATCCCAGTCGTGCTCACACTTCTTCAAAGCTCCGTGGTTCTTACGCAATGAAAACCTACACATCGATTTAAACCTGCCGACCATCAGGCAGTGGATGAAGAACGCATCCAAACGCTTATTCGACACCGGTGTCAAACACCCGAATAAGTTAGTCGTATCCGCGTGCGACTACAATCCGCTCAGAGGCGCGAAACGGCGACGTCCGCGAAGCGTACTCACCGATTCCGACGACGAGATCACTCTTGCGATCGCCCGCGACTGCGAACTCCGATCCGCTGCTAGAGTAGGTAGGGACAACCAAAATAGTAGCACACAACACATGCCGAGATATCGCCCACGCCGTCGTGGGCCGCGCCGCGCCCCTCCAAGATAGGCCCTCAGTCGATTACGGTTCCGGTCAGGACCGGACCGCGCGAACGCGAAATGCCCCCCGATCCCCTAAAAAACTAGAGTGTCCGGCAACGTCCTGAGCCGAGGTTCGTCCCCACATGGGGAGCCCTCATGGCAGTTGCCACAGTACTTGATCAGTTTGACCGTCCTCGGACGGCTCACTGTCCGAAAGTCCGAAAGTGAACCAATAGAGGCCCTTCAGGTTAATTGGGTTAGGTCATCAGCAAAAAAAAATCGTGCCCACACATCTTTGTGTGAATTGTTTCATCGCTGCTGCACAATATCGGTAAAGGAAAACATCGCGAGGAAACCGGCATGTCTAAGAACTAATTATTCGATGACATGTGACATCCACCAATAGTTTAAAATTAGTTTTACTTACAACTGCATTTTTCTAGAATTAAAAGAGACAGAGGAATGAAAAGAGAATGAAAGATTTTCTCGTTAGATTGCATTATTATTACAAGCCGCGTAAGACTGTTTCAAAAAATACCATTGCTTAAAACCCCACGAAAAAAAAAATCGCTACACTAATAACAGTTTTGTACTGAAACAATAGAATGTAACTAGAAGTGACTTTTTGCGTGATCTCCTTTGTTAAATAAATCACTGCTAAGTGGAACTAATTAGGTACATTTACCCCTTTTTACAACTTTTGCTAAATTGAGGACTGGAGACTTCTTATTTAAGAGAAGTATTTAGGAGGTTTTCTAACACTTTTAACCGACTTCAAAAAGAAAGAGGCTCGCAATTTGAGTGCATGATTTTTTTTTGTACCTTGATCATTATTATCGGCCTATAGCAGTGCTCAGCTGGACATAGTCCTAGGCTTGTCACCCGCTACTGCCGGTTATCTTTCGCATATCCTCACTCCATCTAGCTCTTCCTATACTTTGTTAAGCGATAATCCCGCTAATTATAAATCGATTTTGATAATTCTTTTATTGTTTTAAAAGTATACCTTCCAAATACTCCCATTATAATTTTATCAAAATCAGTTTAGCGAATTTTGAGTTGTTATTAAAACATTAAAGTCGGTTCATATTTTCTTTAAAAGCTATTATGACTAGGCCGTAGTCAGAAATTTAGTGGAGTGACACCTTCGTGCCTTAGCATTTGAAGCCGTCGGTCCTACATCTGATCTGTTACAGATCGTGATAGACTCTACAGTGGCCAGCCTTTCGTACTGGAATCTAAGAATAAGGTTTCAATCTGAATCCACACGCGTGGGCCTTGAGTGGTGCAAATCAAGTGACAATAAAATTATGGGAGGCCGCGGCCATGGTTAAGGACTACCCACCAGAAAATGCCGCCCCGCCAAGCGGCCTTGTGGTGTTCCGGTGTGATGTCTGGTGACACCATTTGAGAAAGTGGGTTGGAGCTGTTACTTGTCTATAGTTTCCAAGCATATGGAACCTTATTCCATTGCTACTGTACCGTCAGTTCATACTGTATAAAACATACTAACTATTTCCAAAAAAGTGCGTGTCTTTTTATAGTGTGCGAGTGAGACAAAAAACTTGTGTGTACCCTATATTTTAAATGTTCCAAAATTATTGTATATAAATATGTATGTGTCGTTGTAAAATAAATTCATTCCAATTTTGTTTCACTTCTAATCAGCTGTTTTATTTATCTAAGCTCCTTAGGCCATACGCTACACTACCTTCTCACCAAACCTCATACGTAATCAAGAGTGAATCAGAATGTTAGGCAGATTCGTTCCATCGTAGACCATCATTGCTAAGATATCTCCTGCGTTAGTCAGCTTAGACTGACCGCTAACTGGAACTACTACTAAAGATAAAGATTAAGATAATTTATTTGTCACTAGCGGACCCCGCAAACGTCGTCCTGCCCGGTAAAGCAGTGCCACCTACCGGGTCCGAAAATAGAATACGACCGATTCTCAGACCTACTGAATATAGTTATAAGTTTTCATAATAATCGGTCGAGCCGTATCGGTGAAGGATGTTCTTTAATTAAATTTTTCTCTGCGAAAAAAACTATATTATAGATAGACATACGTTTACATCCTGGTCAGCCATGCAAGGTGTAAAATTAAGAAAGTGGTCGATATATTTTGCCTTATAAGGCGTACAAACTGAGAAAAAAAAAAAAATTTTTTTTTTATTTTTTTTTTGACGTATACGTCAGCTTACAATATCCACAACAGAGCTTACTAATCTAACTACTAGCTTGATTTAATCTCTAAACCGATAGTTAAAAAGAAAATAACAGATAGACCGACAGACCAAATCTAATTTCCTATTCATTAATTCTCATCAAGACTTATAGGCATCATATTAATAATAAATCCGATCTTAATAATAAACCCCACGAAAGGAGGTCAAAGGCTGAGTTCTTCATATAGATTTTAATTGCCGAAGCTAAATAAATAAAGCAGTCACAATTTTATTTATTGATATCGGAAAGTTCACTAACCATCGCACCGATAGCTTGAATCAGTACATAATTTATAACTGCAGGCGTCCAATTTAAAAACTAGTTACTGCTTGAAATAGTCTGTATTTCATTATAATTATGAAAATCTTGATATAGCTATATAATAATAAATAAATAAATATTCTGGGACATTAACACACACGATCATCTGGTCCCCCGTCCCAAGCTTAGCAGAGCTTGTGTTATGGAAACCAGATAACTGGTATATACTATACATATAATACTTTTATTTTGTAAATATATACTTATAATAGATATTTACACCCAGACTCGACACAAACAGAAATGTTCATCACTAATGTTTGTCTCGGGTGGGAATCGAACCCACGACCTGCGGCGTGAAAAGCAAGTATCTTACCGACCACACCACCGGCCCGTCAAAAGTTATGAATTATAGAGATTAAGTACTTCATCTTTTTTATCGTCATTTCGATGACACAAACTTATGTACAAGTCAAATTCATAACACCCCTATTTTTGTCGAGTAATTAAAAATGCACTTTACCATCCCATGCCGTAAATACTAGTAGTATTAAAGGTTTTTTTTTATCCTTAACAGGCTTGCGCTCGACCACAACTTGTCTGATGTGAAGTCTACGATGGAACGCGCTTACTCAGTAAATACCGATTCACTTGTGACTTGGACAGGCAGATTATAGCTATCGGGAAACATAGATGCCGGCAGCAAATTCCACAACTTGGCAGTTTCCAGTTTTTCTAATAACTATAATTTACTATTAACATATTTTTGCCTGGTTACTTTTAGATTTAAATTTCTAAATGGGTCCTTTTGGATACATTTTAGTCAGAGTCTTGTACCATTTCATGCTAAATACAGAAGACAGAGGAGTTTGAGATTTGGAGTTGAGGATGTGTACCGCACTATAAAATAAAACTGTGTATTCGTTCCATTTTACGATTATTTTTTGCTTCAACATTTTACAGCCCGGATTCTACCAGAATAAAAATATAGGACAGTCTGATGAAAGACTTTATTCCACTGCAGAACAAAAGGGGACAAACATTTTAAAACACGTAAAGAATCGGGCCTAAGTTTCACTTCAGTGAACGCAATTTCCTGTTATTTTAGGGAAATAATCCCTTAGATGTGATGTGACGGCATTCAAGCGTCACTTTAACAGCGCTTCCTATAGTTAAGTTCGTAGGATTTGAATCGTTTGGTTAATTTATAACATTTGAGCGGGTATTGGGCCTATTAGTACTCGGAATTCTTTAAAATCGTTTTTTTTTGTGTTCTAGAATAGTCTTGTGCTACAAAAAGGTTTGGCAGTCCGCACGCATCGCGATGAGGCGATTTAAACCTCTCTTTCTCCATGCTGTCTCCCGCTTTGCCTTGAGGTAAGTGGATAATCTATCATTCCAACTGCTCCTATCTTTCTGGTTAAATTTGTGCGGGATTCCAAACATTTTAGGTGTCTCGGGACTTTAATAATATTAATAATAATAATAAAGCCATTTTATTTCCAGTCTGATACATTCATAAAATTACATCTCGTCTCGGGACTTAGCCGCGTCCATATCCGGGTCTCTACACGACGCTGCTGTTGATCCTGGCTTGAGGTTGCGGCGGGATTGAGGTGGTTGGTTAAGTCCCAAAAACAAGTCTACACAGTCCACACATGGAAGATCTACTATATGTCGATGGAACAGACATGGCTTTTGTAATGGACACCACCCTGTACCTCCTACTTGCTAGGTCGAGTGGGTTCCTTATACTATAGGGTATGTGTCCCTAGAGTATATGATGATTGTTTGGTAGGTACCTAGACCTTCGTATATTCGCCGCTGGTGGCACCTACCCCACGCACCCCTAAATGCGTATATCCAGTGAAATAGCTACAGTGTTCTCGAAAGTTCGAGATCATTCTTACTATCTCGAGACCCCTTTTCCTTGAATTTCTCTTTATTTATTTAAGAAAACTGTACATATTATACCTTATTCTACGCGTTTTTACAATCTCTATAATATTATAAAAAGCTTATAAATGTACATCATCACAATAAAAAAATTCTAGAACAAACATACAAAAATTCACATAAACAATATTGTTCATTCTAGAAAATCGTCCATAACTTCCTTATTTCTTATCGGATTTCCAAAATTCAAACTGTCCCATTCATTTTACATCCACGTCTTTAAAATTAAATCATTCTTATTAAAAAATCTCCATAAACAAAAAAGGTCATTTTCTAGTTACGTAATTTTAGTACTAACATTTTACTTTGCAAGAAACTATCTTAAAAATCACTATAAAATGGAAATCCGATAACTTCAATCTAATTAGAATACAAATTCAAAAATTCCAATAAGAATCTAATTAGAAATTTACAATTAACAACAATTAAATTAACTAAGTTAAACCTTACATTTTGCACGTAATTGCGGAGTCGCGATGCACAATATCTTTGTGCGGTCTAGTTATGACCTGGTCTCGTCGTCATCATTCTCCCCCTCGTGCTCTGCACCATCCTCCAGTCTTGACGACGCTCCCGGCACCAACAGCACCACTCGCGAACTGGGTCTTCTCAGTACGCCGCCCCTTGTCTCGACGTCGACGATCCTGGTTCTTCCATCTGGTGCTGGATACACCTGCTGTATTCTGCCGCGTGGCCAGGTGTATCTTGGCATGGTGTGGTCGACGATGAGCACGACGTCTCCAACTTGCAGGTCGGAAGCGCTGATTCTCATGATTGAAGCGGCAGTGGAATTCTTCTATGACGAGTCGCGTTATCTGGTCCTTACTGTCGAGTACAATAGGATGTTTGTACTCTCTGGTGACGCCCTGTATTGCGTCGATTCTTCTTTTCAGCCGCAGGAGTCCATCTTCCATCGCTACGTCGAGCCTTTTCAACTTGCTGCTTCCTTCTACTTGCTTCCCTTGCTGCAGACGTTTGATGTCTTCTTTGAAGCTTCTTTCTTGACTTCTTCTCAGCAGTAGAAGCTCAGCTTGTTCTATTACTCCTGCGTCTAATGGTATGTACTTTCTTCCATTTGTCTTCGAAGGTTGATGTCTTTTCTCTAAGACCTTCACCTCCTTTCCTTTCGTTCTTTTCCAAGTTGGATCCTCCTTATTGACGTTGACCTTTTCTTTACGTCTGCAGAGTTGTATGAACTGCAACATTCTGGCCGTAGCTCGCAGAAGCCTTCTCCACGATGAGAACTTTTCAGGATCTGGTGCTGGATGTGTGGTGTTCACCGCAGCCGTGACGTCAGCAACCTTTTCTTCACCAGTAGGTTCCTTCTTGAAACTTCTTGGTGCAGGCCAATGATCTTCCTCTTGCCTCAAGAAGTCCGGTCCGGTGTACCATCGATAATTGCTATCGAAGTGTTCTGGTACGTCGCGTGTTGCATCATTAGCTGGATTCTGCGCTCTGGGAACCCATCTTCATTCTTGTGGTTTCGTCAGATCTTTGATTTCTGCTAAGCGATGTGCCACGAATGTCTTGAAAGTTCTTGGGTCCGTCTTGATCCAAGATAGTACGATACTGGAATCTGTCCAAAACGTTCTCTTGACCACCTTCAGATCCATCTCCTCTTCTACTGAACGCGCCAGCCTGCTTCCCAAGAGTGCCGCTTGTAACTCGAGCCTCGGAATGGATACAGGTTTCAGCGGTGTGACTCGCACTTTCGCTGCAACCAGACTGACGTGGTAAGTTCCATCTTGCTCTTCTGTTCTCCAATACGTCGTGGCAGCAAACATGGTCTGGCTGGCATCCGTGAAGGTGTGTAACTCCCCCTCGGTGCGTCGTGGCGCCAGGCATCTCGTAATCTGCAGGTCGCGGAGCAGCTTCAACTTTTCCAGGTAAGTCTTCCATGTTTCGTACTCCTTGCCTTCTATTTCTGCATCCCAACCGATCCCACTTCTCCATATGTCCTGGAGCAGCTTCTTGCCTTGAATGAGAACCGGTGATGCAAGTCCCAGCGGATCGAAAGTTGACATCACGGCACTGGTAACTTCTCTCTTCGTCGGCACCTTGAATCCTCGGATTATTTCTTCAGATGTATTCCGAAGATTCGCTCGGAAGCCGATAGAGTCCCTTTTGGTGAACCAGCGCAGTCCCAATGTCTTCTCTTCCGTTTCACCGAGGTTTACTTCTGTCTTCTCGGTTGTTTCGGTCTTCATCCCCTGCAGCAACTTAGTTTCGTTTGACGCCCATCCCCTGAGTTCAAAGCCCGCTTTCTTGTGTATAGCGTCCACCTGCGACGTCACTCTTCTAAACTCCTCTTCGGAATGGAAGCTGTGTAGGTAGTCGTCCATGTAGTGGTTCCGCTCGATAGCCTTTGCCGCCTCTGGAAACTGTTCCTTGAAGTCCGCCGCATTCCTGTTCTTCACGTAGATTGCTGTGCTCGGAGATGACGTAGCACCGAAAATGACCGAAGTCATTCTGTATTTCTTCGGCGGCACATCGCGACGATCCCCTCGCCACAGGAACCTCAGGCTGTCTCTATCTTCTGGTCGGATGCGAACTTGCAGGAACATTTCCTTTATGTCGGCTGCCACTGCTAAAGGTCCTTGACGAAACCGAAGGAGTACTCCAAAGAGTGACTGCAGTAGATCTGGACCCGGCAAGAGAGCGTCGTTCAGGCTTCTTCCCTTTGACTTGGCTGCTGCGTCGAAGACGATTCTTATCTTCTTTTTCAGTGGATGCACCACGGAAAAGTGAGGGAGGTACCAAGTTTTCTTGGAATCTTCTTTATCATCAGGAGCTTCTTCTGCGTATTTGCTGTCGATTAGATGCTGCATCTGCTTGTTGTACTCTTCTTTCAACTGAGGATCTCTGTCTATTTTCTTCTCAATGTTGATGAGTCTGTTCTTGGCAGAGGTGTAGCTTTCTGGCATCTGCTCATTCTCTTCCTTCCACAGCAGTCCCGCTTCGAATCGACCATCTTCTAATCTTCGGCAGGTTCTATCCAAGATGGCGAGTGCTCTTCCTTCTGAGTCCGTAGTGGGTCTTCTTGGTTGCACACCAAGCGCTTCGATCGTGAAGTGCTCCTTGATGGCTTGATGCATCTCTTCATCCTGCGCGCTGACATGTAGACACGTGTGGATGAAGTGAACTACTCTTGTGCTTCCAGTATCTGACCCATGGAGCACCCAGCCAAGTCCCGTTCTCGAAGCTACTGGTTCTCCTGGTTTCCCTCTTCTTATTTCTTGAGTCACGATCAGCTCCCAGTTGTCTTGACCGATGAGCAGCTGTGGTGACTCCCCTTCGTAAAATAAGGAATCGGCGATCTTTTTCAAGTGTCGGTACTCTTGGATTTTTCGCTTTTCTAGGAACTGTGGGGATAACTTCAACTCGTTGATGGTTCGGACTCTCTTCAGGATTTTCTTACCGTCTTGATGCAATCCTTTCAACTTAAGATCTATAGTTTAAGAGTCCTTTTCCCTCATCAGTCCTCCTCCAACTGTCTCGATGACTAGTTCGTCCTTTTTTCCTTGAGCGCCGATTTCTTCTGCTACCTTCCTGTCTAGCAGCGACACGGTTGACCCTTCATCCATAAGGGCCAGTATTTTCTTTGATCCCTGCGACCCGAAGACTTCTACAGGAACAATCTTCAGGTACGCCCTTGCGTTATTCACCGTGTTGATTGATGCCTTGCTCGTCACCTCTTGAGGTTCCTCTTTCCTTTCCGGGGTCCTTTCTTCCGACTCCACGTGTAGCATATGATGATGCCATCTCTTGCACTGCTTACACGTGGGTTTTCTGCAGCTTTCTTTTCTGTGTCTTCCTCGGAGACACTTAAAGCAGACGCGACCATTCTTTGCTGCTGCCCATCGGTCTTGCACTGATGCCTTCAGGAACTTCTGGCATTCAAGCAGGAAATGTTCACCCTCACACATAGGGCACTGCTTCTCTGCTTTCTTTCCTTCCTTTTGGTTGAAGTTCCTTGTTGAGTGCGTAGCCTGCCTGGGGGTCCTCTTCATCATGCTCATTTCTTCAGAAGCTGCGAATGCTCCACATTTATCAGCTTCTTTGTTGAGAAACTTGCAGATCACCGATAGGTTGGAGAACTCGCCATCTTCTATTGCTGCAGCGAAGTCATACCATCGGAACTTGAGTATCGTAGGCATCTTCTCAACTATTTGCTTAACTATTTCTGGTGAATGTAGATACTGTGGTTTCTTCAACCCCTTGATTGCCGCTACACTGTTATTTATTTGGCTTGCAAAGACGCAGATATCTCTTGGGTTCTCTGATATTCTCGGCAGCGCCTTTACTTTGTCCAATTCCGCCAGTACCAGTGCATCGGGCCTTCCATATCTTCTCTTGAGGGCTTGTATCACTTCCATCAGAGAAGCCTCGGAGTATAGCAGACTCTTGATAGCTTCTCTTGCGTTGCCCTTTATTGCTCTTCTCAGTCGAGCCATATTCTGAACATCGTTGAACATTGGTGCTGTATCTTCATAGACGACCTTGAAGGCCATCCACTCGCTGCTGTTCCCATCGAAGTATGGTAGCTCGTGGATGTAGTTCGGTTGTGCTGCTGGTCCACTTCTAGAAAAGGCTTGCTTCAATGCCGTCGTCAAAGCTTGAATTTCAATCGTAGCTCCCTTTGAAGCGTTCTCTTCAGGTTTGACTTTCTTCGGCTCCTGCTGCTCTTCTAGAAGGGGTTGACCTCGTTGCTCTGGTTGTTCGATGTTGCTACCTCCCCGAACTGACGTCTCGATCCAGTTCTGCACCTGAGCTGTTCTGTCTTCCAGGTCTTCATCCACGGAGTCTTCATCTTCACATTGTGCAATCTCCAATCTGACGCGGGCCAGTTTTGCCGCAGCCTGTGCTTGTTCAAGCTCCAGACGTGCCAATTCTTCTCTGGCCGCCAGCTCGCGTCTTCTTGCTGAAGTACTCGTGGTCTTCATGGACCTGGCTTGAAGACTGACTCCCATCGGATTGAGGGTCTTGGTAACGCCACAAATACCCTCCTCCGGGGCCTGTTCTGAAGTCTTCTTAGTCTTCTTCTGTGTGGCATCTCCTTTCTTCTGTAATGCCGTCGTGGTCGCAGTCGTGATCGTTGCCTCTGTAGCCATAGTTTCTCCTGTTGTTGCTGTACCCGAAGAAGTGTGTGTGTCCGACGCTGTTGCCGATGACCCTGACGCTGACGCAGACGTGACCCCTTCTGACCCTGTCGCTACTTCTCCCCCGTCCCTAACGGAAGGACGGGACGACGGTCTTGAGGAGGCATCCTTCTGTGATCTTGTCACTGGCATCTTGCAATCTTCTTAATTCTTCTGGACTATTCTTCTAGGGATCCGGCTCGAAGGACCAGACTGTAATGGACACCACCCTGTACCTCCTACTTGCTAGGTCGAGTGGGTTCCTTATACTATAGGGTATGTGTCCCTAGAGTATATGATGATTGTTTGGTAGGTACCTAGACCTTCGTATATTCGCCGCTCCCCCGTGACGTGACCCCTAAATGCGTATATCCAGTGAAATAGGTACGGCACTTCTGGCCAACTAGAGAAACCCCGGTCTTGAAATGCAAACAACAATTTCTTCCAAAAATTACTTCTCGGTCTTGAGATCTCGAGATTTTTCCTTTTGTTGTTTACTCTTCGGCTCTTCATCTACGACTCTTCATTTGCGACTGACTATTTGCGACTGTTCATTTGCGACTGACTTTTGCGACTGACCCGTTCCGGCAATACGACCGCCTTTTATACCGGCCGTTGTTACCGAAAAGAATCCGCGCGAATGTTCTCGAAAGTTCGAGATCATTCTTACTATCTCGAGACCCCTTTTCCTTGAATTTCTCTTTATTTATTTAAGAAAACTGTACATATTATACCTTATTCTACGCGTTTTTACAATCTCTATAATATTATAAAAAGCTTATAAATGTACATCATCACAATAAAAAAATTCTAGAACAAAAACATACAAAAATTCACATAAACAATATTGTTCATTCTAGAAAATCGTCCATAACTTCCTTATTTCTTATCGGATTTCCAAAATTCAAACTGTCCCATTCATTTTACATCCACGTCTTTAAAATTAAATCATTCTTATTAAAAAATCTCCATAAACAAAAAAGGTCATTTTCTAGTTACGTAATTTTAGTACTAACATTTTACTTTGCAAGAAACTATCTTAAAAATCACTATAAAATGGAAATCCGATAACTTCAATCTAATTAGAATACAAATTCAAAAATTCCAATAAGAATCTAATTAGAAATTTACAATTAACAACAATTAAATTAACTAAGTTAAACCTTACATTTTGCACGTAATTGCGGAGTCGCGATGCACAATATCTTTGTGCGGTCTAGTTATGACCTGGTCTCGTCGTCATCAGCTTTACTAATTCGATGCAGGAACAGGGATGGGTTAATAAGATTGTGTAATTTCAACAAATATTCTCCGAAATGTATCCGATAGACAACCAGAAGACAATCTGCCCTGCGGCTTGACATATATGTATACAAGCGGAGAAGACACTAATTTTATTTGTATACCAGCTGCCCCAGCGAACTTCGTACCGCGTATTACTAATGTAATACGTATCTATGTATTTTTTAATGCCACATAATAAAAAAATAAAAACAAAAAAAAACGTCCAAAAATTAAAAAAAATGTAAGGGTGAACAACCCTTATCATGAAAAATAGATAGTAGCCGATTCTCAGACATAATGAATACGCATATAAAATTTGGTAAAAATCGGTAAAGCCGTTTCGGAGGAGTACGGTAACAAACATTGTGACATGGAAATTTTGTATATTAGATTTCCAAAGCGTATCACTTGGACCTTCAAAGATCTTGCACAGTTTAATGATAGTCAAGACGTCTCAGAGAGTCGATCGTACTTTTTATGAGGCGGACTCTTTTCACTGAATAGTTAAAACGGATCACAATGTACTTGCGCTCTGCTATTGTTTTTTTTTTACACCTTTTTTAAAATGGGTATTTTTAGACATTAAGTTTCCCCGAATTTTATTACTACAAATTGATTGAACTTTCTTTGGCATTGTCAATAGTACATAACTGTTTTTGTTAACGTAACATACCATGTGGGTACCAGGCTTTCAGAAAATCCTGGAGAGCATCATTATAATATATTCTTTAACGCAAGATAAAAACAGCCTTGATTGGCGATTCCGTTCATAATGAAAGGCTCATTATTAAATTTCGTATCTGCAAACATAGAAATTTTATCGGTGAATTAATGGCAATAGTCTATAAACAAATCTCTTCTCAGCGAGAACGAATTGCCGAAGAAAAAAAAAGTCTTAGTCTTAGACCAATGCGCCTTAACTCCATAATATCTCCAACCGAAGAAAATTAGCTGTTCTAGGCCCCATAACATCAGTCTTAAAATATTGAGGTAGAGGTGACTTTTAATTTTGCATTCTATCCAGTAAAATATGGCTTATCACAGCGCAGTTTGATAACAGGCGATGTAAAATGAAATTGTTGAAACGCTGCGACGGTTCGCACCTGCTCGCCTGGAAACCGATTAAAATGATAAAGCGATGCGACCAGGATTGCATACATAGATAGGAGGTTGCTAGAAGAGGTAGGTAGCAGATACGAGGAAAAAAGATGTGATAATTAGGAAGAGAGTGAAACTGTTGCTCTCTTTCATTCATTTATTGCTGGCTTAGAGATAAAGTAAGACGAAAGCAAAAAAGAGTTAAATATTCGTTAAATTTGAAATTAGTTAAATAATAGGGATAGCGAATATTTTTTTGTTATTTTTTGTCAGATAGATAAATTAAAAATATTGCACACGTATTTTTTGTAACGCGTCCAAGCAAAATCTCGAATGACGTCACACCTATGACGTAGGGCACTCTCACTCTGTAACTTTTTTAAGTTATACCTTATATTATTAATTATTGGCCAAAAAATAAGTGTTTGAAAGATTTTTATGATTTTACTGACGGCCTAATAAAAATACCTAATTTTTTTATCGATTCTTATTTTTAGAACGAGAGTGAAACTATACGTACCTGGCTCATTAAGTTACTTTGCAGGACCTTTACAGTGCCTTGGAACTATAGAATACTTTTACTTGCATCAAATGAATAATACAACCGTTCTTCCAAGAACAAAAGTAAAAAGTATGTAAAAAATCTTAAAATAAAAAAAAACCAAGCATTTTTTTTTGTTTGGATATTGTACGGGCTCTTCCGAAAGTTATTTAGCATTGTCTGTTCAGATTTAATCTTTTATTCGTGTCGTATTGCCTCAGTTGAAATTTTTCAGGCGTTCCGTAGCTTTGACAAATGTTTGGGGTCGGTACAAATATCTGGCTGTCCCGCACGATTTAATTGGCGTGATGTTTGCCGTTCGAATCACAATTCTATGAGTTATAGATGGTTTTTGTTACCTCATTTTTCGATTTTTATAAAAAGAAAATTGTAAAATAATTGTTGCTTGCTTATGATGGTAAAATGGTTCCCATTTTTATTTTTTTACTGTGTATAAGCTTGCGTTTGACAACATCTTGCCAGTTGTTAAGCAATGATGAATTCTACGATGAAACGCGCTTACCCAGTAAATACTGATTTACTCGTGAGTTGAAGACAGGCAGATTATAGCTATCGGGAAACATATGAAATGAAATGAAATGAAAATATGCTTTATTTTTTTTGAGACGCAATTTAAGTCTACATAAAAATATTCCAAATTCTTCTCCTGCCGTGCAGTGAATGACTGGCAACTACTGAGGAATACTGCCAAAAAAGCTCAGTAGGCTTTTTTCTTTTTTAAATGAAGTACTTATATCTATTACATTTTGTTTGTTAATTGTGTTGAATTAGAGCGACTTAATTCCAAGCGTTTTTATCCGTTAGATAATCTGATGCAGGTAGTGAATTTACCGTTGGGACTTTTAACTTTGAACTTACCTAGTTAATTCCTTTTAGCTATTTTATTAACCTTTATGTTATCTCAGTATTCTAGGTAAGCGTGTTCCATTGTAGACTATATCACTGCTTTGTCAGGCCAGTTGTGGTCAAGTCCAAGCGTCACTACAACTCTTTTTATTGTCCCACTGCTGGGCACGGGTTATCTCACACTGTCTTAAGAGTTGAGAGAGTTTAGACCTTAATCCACACACCCTGGTCAGTGCACGTCAGGGAATGTCTTATGTCCTCGAATGATTAACTCTTAGACATACCGGTTTCCTCACGATGTTCTCCTTCACCGATAAATTGAGCGCAAGCTTATTTAAGAATGAAAAAAGGAGAATTTACAGTAATATTAGTATGGCATAAGTACTAGGAGAGCAGAAAGCACGAAATGATTTGTGTTAGATTGACGGAGAATTTATCGCGTTCTGCCTAATCTGGCTATGTGGACTTAGAACCCGACTTAGGAAAAACTGGGCCCCGATTCTGGTTCTTTAGACATTTATCTCTAATAGACAATTGTTGAACAAAAATGGCGATTTATTTTGTTTTTCAATAAGATCCGATATTTTTTTTTTAGACATTTGCGTGCTTTAGACCCTTTTTTCTATTGGACAAATGTTGAAGAAATTGCGGATATTAAAGGTACCTACAAAATTTGTACAAAAACAGATAAAAATAGATATTATATTTATAGGGCGACTCGTAATTAGATTTATATACTTTACCACAGCAGCGGTGGCGCAACGGTACGAATAATGTCGCGGGTTCGAATCTTGGTCGTGCCCACACATATTTGTGTGAATTGTTTCATCTCCGCTGCTCAATATCGGTAAAAGAAAACATCGTGAGGAAACCGGCATGTCTAAGAACTAATCATTTGAGGATACGTGACATCCACCAACCCGCACTTGGCCAATGTGTGTGGATTGAGACCTAAACTTTCTCAACTCTTAAGATAGTTGTGAGAACCTGTGCCCAGCAGTGGGACACTAAAAAATATGGGTTGAAGTGAGTGAGTAAGTATATAGGTATATTTAGTATGATATTATGTAGGTGTATGTATGTATTTAAAATTATTTGTTGTGCACAATGTTCCACAATGTTTCTTTACCCAGGGTTTGCTGGTAGAAAATTCACATTTCAATTAAGCTCGCCTGTGTACATGTTCTGTTTCCTATTTATAAATTGTCAGTAAAGAATAAAATAAATAAATAAATAAATATTTTGGGACATTAACACACACGGTCATCTGGTCCCAAGCTAAGCAGAGCTTGTGTTATGGAAACCAGATAACTGGTATATACTATACATATAATACTTTTCTTCTGTAAATATATAGTAATAGATATTTACACCCAGACTCGACACAAACACAAATGTTCATCACTAATGTTTGTCTCGGGTGGGTATCAAACCCACTACCTGCGGCGTGAAAAGCTAGTATCTTACCGACCACGCCACCGGCCCGTCAAATAATAATAATTTGATGATACCTTATTTATTTAAATATGAAGATACAATTAAGATTTTTATTCAAACAAATTTAATTATCTATTGAATCAAACCTGTGCAATTATGTCGGTGGCAAGCAAATCATCAGTTTCCAATTACAGAGACAACTCATTAACAAGTGTTGGTGGGACTTTAACAATATTTTCTCTCAGTTGCATCACTGAACTGAAGATCAACTGGGTTACTCTTGACACTCGATACTATTCAAAATTCTGGATTATGTTCGAGAACTTGTTGATACCTACTTTAAAAAAAAAATCAAATAAATCAAATGAAAGTTAAAAAATTGCGAGTTTTTGCGTAGTAATATAAATACTTTTGCTATTAAGTATTTTTGATTACGTAAAAAAATAAGTAATAATAATAAAATAAAAATATTTTTTATTTACGACAATATCATCATAACAAAAACATAATTGTGAGTTTACAGTAACTGTATATAGGTTATACTAGCTTCCGCCCGCGGCTTCGCCCGCGTGGTGTTAGGATAAAAATTAGCCAAGTTACAGATCTTTAAGAACCCTTTATCATATTTTTTATTGGGCTTTAATCAGATCAGGTTTGTTTCTTTTAATCGAAGACGTCTAACTACATTTTGGAAAATTATTTTTGTACCATTAAGTTTTGTTAAAATCTTTAGTTCACCAAACTTTGTTGGGAATTTCGGAAACCAATTAGGGTTATCCCCTATAGGTAACGTCCCCGAGGAACCCGTTTTATAAAAAAATAATATACTTTTTTTATTTATTTTTTACTTTTCCCGAACGTTTGTGAATACTTAAGAAATTCTACACAAAACTATACTCCACACGGTATACCGGGTGGATAGGACCGTCCTCCACAAACTGATAGAGTGAAATCCGTATATCATACTGAGATGATTGGTAATTAGGTCAGAAACTTTGTGGATATCCACTAATCGTGCTTTGTTTTGTAAACTTAGACAGAATATATCGATACCTTAGGGAAACCATCAAAGCAAACCGCCAACCTTTCCATTATGAAGTTAGTCATTTCACGCATCGTTCCTCAAACTAAAGCATTGATGAACGTTTTATTTTAGCTTTCTTTCATTCAAATTAAGTTCTGCGTACAGCGTAGCATTGTAAATGAAAAACAAAAACAATCAACATAATTTAAATAATTCGAAAAAAAATTCATTGAAAAATCATTCTACTTAAGGGTGAATATCCCCGCGGCAAATTTTACGTGTCCACGTTGAGAATCGAGGTGTTAAATTATAGGATGTTTTTGATTTTTTTTATTAGTGAACTACGTAACTTGGTGCAATTAGGGCCACATATGTTTTTTTTATAAGTGTGTATAAGTAATCAGGAAAAAAAGAATCGCCTGAAAATTCAAGTTTGGTGGCTTGTCCCAGTTCCATTTTTTGATACAATTGCACTCACCTAAGTCACAATCTAAGATACAATACAAAATAAACGATTTCGTTAGTATATGCATAAGACACATTATCTGAAAACAATGAAACCATATTAGAAAATTAAATTTAAAGGCACTGGATACTTAATCAAATTTTGTCTAAGCAAATATCAAAAATTTGTTGGCACTTGTTCAACTTACTTTAACGTGAAGTTACGTACGTATGCGATCAATCGCGTTTTATGATTTAGCATCTCTCAGTCGTGCGCCGGCACTTGCGCGTAAAAGGTGTGTGATTAGTGCTGTGATTTCCCGTCAAAAACGAAAATATCATCTTGGGTGGCACGGGGGACAAGAAATGTTCAATTTTGGTGGATCGATTTGCTGTTAATTTAAAAGTATTTTAACAGTAAGCTACACGTTATACGTAGTGATTTGGGTTATGCATTTAATGAGTGATAATAATTTGATTGTTACTTAAATCCCTTATTTTTAAAGTTTTTTTTTATGTCTGGTTCCAATTTTGGTGGCTCAATTTTGGTGGCTTCGGTGGCGTTTTTCCCTTTTGGACAGTAAAAAAGCGAATTATATTAACATTTTTTTACTAAGTTTTTTATTTATTATTTATTAGATCCTAATCTCTCATTACCACCACGAATAGCAAGACCTCTTGAAGCCAACAATTTCACTAGGTACTTCAACAATCCTCTTAAGCACATTCTTCCAACGGGTAGTTATTTTCTGTTCGTCTAGTAGTTTTTATTGCTGCAACATAATTCATCATAAATTCCCTGAGCTGTAATCTGCTCTTATGCTCTATCAATAAGTTACCTACTTATATGCTTCCAATCTTTATATCCATTAGGAGAACTTCAATTATGTCCAGAACTAGTAATGGTATTAAATAGACGGCAGCAATAACAGTATACAGATTTATTTAGTGGTGAATAAAGGAGCCATTTTCTTTCTAAAGACTCCTTATTCGTCAATTAACAAATAAAATATTTTACTCAAGTATTAGTTTTCGTTTTACCATTTGAATCTAGAAAACTTGTAGAAGTTTGGAAGAAGTCAGTATTTTTATTTTAGTAAAACTCTGGCCCTTTTCGAATTCAAATATCACGGACTTCTTCCGGTAAAATGTCACCACAGTAAGTACCAGGGTCAGGAGACACATACATTCTCTAAGCTTGCAGTTATTAATTCAAAGTAAGTAGCTTGACCAAATGCCCAATGAAATAGATAAAAGAATTGTGACGGAATGATAAAAGTATTGCGCCTTAAAAGAAGTCATTAAAAACAAGGTACTGGGCATAAAAATCAAGAAGAAGATGTTTGATACCTGCATAATAACCTGTATCACTTAAGGATGTGAAACCTGGGCTTTGACAAAACACGATAGGAACAAACTAGCAAGATGCCAGAGATGCTCCTTTCCATGGTGGAAAGGAGCATGCTGGGTTTGAAACTAATGGACAAAATTATAAGTATCAGGCGCAAAACCAAATTAACAGACATACTGTCACATATTAGCAAACTCAAATGGAGGTGGACGAGACTTATGCTCCGCTGCTATAAGGAAGAAAGGAGCAAAGAGGTGACAGTTAGCAAAACAAGAAGATGGGAAGATGACCTTGAATTGACCGTAGGACCTCTTTGGATAAGAGTGACGACAGACAGGAAGCAGTTGCAACGGTTGGAGAAGGCCTTAGCCATAAGGCACACCGAAATCATAGACATTTTGTATATTTAGTGTAGTTTTTAATTTTTATGTTTTTTAGTTTTATCAATTACAACTGTTCGGAACAGGCTTTATTATTATTAGTAATAAGTAGCTTGAAGTCGATGGTTCCGCATCTAATGTGTGTTTGTCGTTTTTATCGCACGTAACCTCTTTTTCCTAGTGATATTCAGAGGTACTTTTGTCTTGCGGGGATGAGACTGAATAATCCCTCGGCTTATTTGTTTCTCTAACTGTAATTTTTTCCCTTATTTCTTTTTGAGCTATTACTGATTTGTGAAAAAAAGTGTAATGTGCCTGACGAAAAAGTTTTCAGAATAAATGTGTGAGAGAAATTGTCAGTCCTTCGGGGCCCCTTGAGAATGGGGGCCCTGGGCACGAGCCTCGTGTGCCCTTATAGTAAAGACCGTATTGCCACCAGTCGTTACATACAAAAATACAAATCTTTTCTCTCTCTAATGTTAGTACAGATTAGTAGTTATAGATGAAAGTTGATAATTCCCGAAAACTTGTGAGATTCATTACATGAAGTTTTGTTAGTTAGATTGAAGATGACAGAAAAATTCAATTTTGGTGCCATTGATTTTCAATTTTGGTGGGCACTTTCAATTTTGGTGGGCGATTTTCAATTTTGGTGGCCACACTACACTTTAAACTAAAATATCTCAAAAAGTTATCGAGATATTCTTAGACCTCTTGAAGATTATTTTAGCTTTGAATTTCTATTTTTATACCAGGTCCTTACATTTCACGAAAATTGAAGAAAAAGTTTTGCCACCAAAATTGAAAAAAAAAGCACGTTGTTGATATTGACCCTTAAGCAGCTGAGTATTCTCTCAATTTATCGGTTCGGCCGTCCTCGGACGGCTCACCGAAAAAGTCTGGTGAAGCAATAGAGGCCCTTCCGGCCGATTGGGTTAGGTCATCAGCAAAAAAAAAACCCTCTCCATTTGTACACATATACATAGATATACGTGTCAAACTTATTATATCCCTTTTTGTGGAGGTTAAAAACTCAACTTGATTTATTTATCTTCATTGGTTATTATTAACATGGCGCTCATTACTGTATCACCTGAAGATGAAGGCAGAGAAGAATATCACCCACATTTTGTCGGCTATGTTTTAAGTCCCATACGTAAAATAAGGGTCAATTGACGTTTAACTGACACAATACCCTATCCTACAAATATTTACGTTTGTCCCAACTACCGTCTAATCTACCGAATTAGCACCAACTTCAAATAACAGATGTAAAGAAACTAATTTTTTAATTTTATAACGCGGTCATTTTTTCTAAGAAGTTTTATTTTACATTTTTTTGTGATGCACCCCGTACTTTTCCCGAATTATTGTAAAACCTTATAAAATTCCACTACCAACGATACCCCGTACGGTATTTTTAATCATGGAAATAATAAAAACCTTCAACCCCTATGACAGACATTTATGGATTTAGTTAACCATAGTTTTAAACTATATCCCTACAATATTTCATTAAAATCGGTCTCGCAGTTTGGCTGTGAATGTGTAAAGTAATAAAAACCTTCAACCCCTATTACAGACATTCAAGGGTTGATTTAAAAAAAAAGTAGCCTGTGTTTGAACCATAATTTTAAACTATATCCTTACAAAATTTCGTCAAAATCGGTCCCGCAGTTTGGCCGTGAAAGCGTAACAGACAGACAGTACATCGGTACATCCATATCGGCCCAGCAGTTTGGCTGTGAAAGTGTAAAGTAATAAAAACCTTTAACCCCTATGACAGACATTTAGGGGTTGTTTTATTAAGAAAAAAGTAGCCTATATCTGAACCATAGCTTTGAACTATATCCCTACAAAATTTCATCAAAATCGGTCCCGCAGTTTGGCTGTGAAAGTGTAAAGTAATAAAAACCTTCAACCCCTATGACAGACATTTAGGGGTTGATTTTTGAAAAAAAAAGTAGCCTATGTTTGAACCATGGTTTTTAACTATATCCCTACAAAATTTCATCGATATCGATGCAGCAGTTTGGCTGTGAAAGTGTAAAGTAACAAAAACCTTCAACCCCTATGACAGACATTCACGGTTGATTCTGGAAATAAAAAGTAGCCTATGTTTCAATTAAAATTTTAAACTATATCTCTACAAAATTTCATCCATATCGGTCCAGCAGTTTGGCTGTGAAAGTGTAAATTAATAAAAACCTTCAACCCCTATGACAGACATTAAGGGGTTGGTTTTTTAAAAAAATAAGTATGTATGTTTGTACCATAATTTTCAACTATATCCCTAAAAAATTTCATCCATATCGGTCTAGCAGTTTGGCTGTGAAAGTGTAAAGTAACAAAAACCTTCAACCCCTATGACAGACATTCAGGGGTCGATTTTTGAAAAAAAATGTAGCCTATGTTTGAACCATGGTTTTAAACTATATTCCTAAAAAAATTCATCCATATCGGCCCAGCAGTTTGGCTGTAAAAGTGTAAAGTAATAATAACATTTAACCCCTATGACAGACATTTAGGGGTTGATTTATGAAAAAAAAGTAGCCTATGTCTGAACCATAGTTTTAAACTATATCCCTACAAAATTTTATCAAAATCGGTCCCGCAGTTTTGCTGTGAAAGTGTAAAGTAATAAAAACCTTCAACCCTTATGACAGACATTCAGGGGTTGATTTTTGAAAAAAAAAGTAGCTTATGTTTGAATTATAATTTTAAACTATATTTCTACAAAATTTCATCCATATCGGTCCAGCAGTTTGGCTGTGAAAGTGTAAATTAATAAAAACCTTCAACCCCTATGACAGACATTTAGGGGTTGATTTTTGAAAAAAAAAGTAGCCTATGTTTGAACCATGGTTTTTAACTATATCCTTAAAAAATTTCATCCATATCGGTCACGCAGTTTGGCTGTGAAAGTGTAAAGTAACAAAAACCTTCAACCCCTATGACAGACATTTAGGGGTTGATTTTTGAAAAAAAAAGTAGCCTATGTTTGAACCATGGTTTTAAACTATATCCCTACAAAATTTCATCAAAATCGGTTCAGCGGTTTGGCCGTGAAAGCGTAACAGACAGACAGACAGACAGACAGACAGACAGACAGACAGACAGACTTTCGCATTTATAATATTATAGTATATAGTATGGATATGGATATTACCTACACAATAATAAACCCTATCTCTTAAACTAGGTATTCCTGTATTTTAAGAGCCAGTGTTCGGGTTTTGATGTTATTTTTTTGTGCAACCTAAGAGTGAAGTAGTGTTGTTTCAGTGTGTTTGTGTGTATGAGTATGTGTGAGAGAGAAAGAAAGAGTCGCTCTGTTTTTTTTATTTATCTACATAAATTGAAATAAAAATAGGTGTCGAATTTCTTAAACAAGACGGATTAAAAAATTAAATTTAATCATTTTGCTACAATAGATTGAGTGATAATTTATGGTTGGATATATAATTTAATAGAGAAATAAATTTCAAGTGTCATAGATCAATTCGTGTCAATAATACGACGAGGTTAGTATCGAGAACCAAGAGTAAGCCGTATGCGTTTGTTTGTACGTTATTAACGAGATATCTCGTTTTTAATTAATAGTGCACCTTGTTTTATAATTGACAAAATATTGATATTATTTTTATTTTCATTGAAAAATGTTTTTGTACAAGTTCGAAATATTTTTTTTTTCGGTAATAAATTCTACTTTACAAATGCGAAAGCTACAACAATATATTGCAAATGATTGCCATGAGGTATGCCGTATGACTCGCCTATATTGAACCTCTGTGTGCGTACATGCATGTCTACCGCACAATTGGTTTCAATATGATATTGTTCTAAATCTTCATTAATTAATTTACTTTTTTTTTGTATTTTTTTTAAGATTTTTGTTGTTACCTACCTTTCATGTCAAACCGTTTGAATGGATTGAGAAAAATCTCGTGCCCAGCTGTGACACACTCATTTTTATTTTATGGTAGATAAGAGGGGACCCTATCCACATTCAAAATTACACTGTCCTAGTCGTAAGAAGATCACTTCAACCATTTTTAGTGTCCCACAGCTGGGCACGGGTCTCCTCTCAACTATCTTGCTAGCTTTTATGTTTAGGCCATGATCCACAAACGCTGGTTAAATTCGGGTTGGTGGATGTCACATGTCATCGAATGATTAGTTCTTAAACATACTCCCGATGTTTATTTTCACTAAAACTGGGCAGCGGCGATGAAAACAATTCATACAAGACTTGTGGGCATGACCGGGGATCGAAACCGTGACCTTATGTTCTAAACGAGGCCGAAAACGCTGCGCCACTGTCAGAAGATTAGGTAAGGCAGCACATCCTTACTAATATTATAAATACGAAAGTGACTCTGTCTGTCTGGGTTGCTTTCACGCCTAAACTACTGAACCGATTTAGATGAAATTGGGTATGGAGATAGTTTGAGATCCGAGAAAGGACATAGGATAGTTTTTATCCGACTGCGCAAAAAGAAGGTAATGTTTTGGCGCGATAACCGACATACACGACATAGCCGCTGTCGGAGCTAGTTTATTATACAAACAAAGTATAGCTTGATGTATAGATATACACCATGAAAATATTTGCTCATTTGACCGAAATGTTTACTGTTATTAAATATATTGATAATACGGATCTGTAGCGGATAGAAAATATATTGAGAAAATTGTTTTACCATCCAGATAAATATGTCTCATTTTCTCGTGACTTCGCCGAGCACATCTATCAAAAATCTCACAGTCATTCCTGACGGAAATCTACTAGGGATGCAGGAAATGTGTGGATGTGATACTTTAAATTAGTAAAAAAAATGATTGCGTTAAAAGATCCCGCTGTTGATGATGAAAGATGATTACAGTCCATCAAATCTAAGAGGTACCGTTTGACGTTTCACTGTTTTCTATTAAATTAGCTTAATAGAGGCGTAATTCACACTATTTTTATTAGCTTTCTTGTAAAATAATTGAATTATGAAGCTATTTTTATTTTAACATAACATAAACAATTTTCATACAAAAAATAAAATTCTAAATGTACTACGTTTAGAACTGTCAAACGGTACTTCTTAGATTTGATGGACTGTAATGTAAGCGCTAAATACTTGCAGGAACCTACAAACAATACATCTATACTAATATTATAAAGCTGAAGAGTTTGTTTGTTTGTTTGTTTGAACGCGCTAATCTCAAAAACTACTCGTCCGATTTGAAAAATTCTTGCACTGTTAGATAGCCCATTTGTTGAGGAAGGCTATAGGCTACTTTTTATCCCACTGCTGGGCATGATATGTAGTACACGCGGGCGTAGCCGCGGCGGATGGCTAGTATTCTATAGAGGGTGCAACAGTTTTGGTGTCTTCAATGTGGTCGGTCATAGTGAGTTTGGATCCACTCAACGTCAGACGACAGTTGACGTCTAAATGCATGTAGTTTAATCAAAGAGCAAAGATTTACTTTGTCTGTGTTACCTGTTTCCTACTTTTAGTTAATACTGTTGGACTCTGTGCTAGTAAGACGTCAATTGCCAAATCAAGAGACCAACTTACAAGACGTCAAGTAGAGTGGTCGTATGCGCGGCTAATCCACGTTTTACTTACTGAATACTCTTAGACACCCTATTCGTTTAATAATGGGGTAGATAGGGTAACCTGGACGTTACTGTTTAAACGATAGCTTATCAGTGTAACTACTTACCGATTTGGCATAACTAAGTTGATATAAAAGACCATCCTGACACATTGCCTATAGTATCTCCGTTCACCGATCCTACTTCTGATTGGGGGTTCTCTGATTTGCATTTCCCTCTTATATCTATGACCTTTACATCTGCCAGTGCCATCTAACATCAGATTCATTAATTATTGATTCAGTCATCATCATCAGCGTTCATCATTTATCATCATCAGCGTTCATCATTTATTATCATTAGCATTCATCATTTATCATAATCAGCGGCCTATAGCTATTCACAGCTATTAAGCGTCGTTGCACTCTGTGTTCTGCTTGTCGTATCCAATTACTGTCAGATACCTTTCGCAATGCTTCACTTAACAGGAAAGCTTCCTAATCTATGCTTACGAAAAACTTGCGGTAATGTGTTCTTTGGCAATATGACGGCTTATTCAGGTAATTAAATAAGTCCAGTCGTAGTGCATCTGGAGTTAAGTTTCGATCAAAACAAGTATGAGTGCGGGTTCTGCTAAAATTGATAAAAACAATGAATAATTATTTACAATTCTGATCGTATTTTCGTATAAGTTCAAAATAGAAACAAAAGACAGAAAATCGATTGATTTGTCACAAACAGGACATACACAGTAAAATAAAACACATTTAAAAAGGATAAACAAACTAATATTTATAACTAACTATCTGGTTTCCATAGTACAAGCTCTGCTTAGTTTGGGATCAGATGACCGTGTGTGTTAATGTCCCACTATATTAATATCATTATTGTTACCTGCTCCAAACTTATTGCAAATAGTAGCTCCCGTACAAATCAACCGGTTGACGGGATTATCGCGCCGCTGCGCAAGCGTCATCTCGGTTAACGATTACCGTACAGATTTTGCACATTGTCACTCGTTATTGTGGACAGAAAAGATTAATATACCCACATACATTCTCCAGTGAAACAATCAGCCTTGACTGATCTGGTGGTGTAGTGGTTCGTGACCCTGACTGCTAAGCCGGAGGTCGTGGGTTCGATTCCCACCCAGGCCAATTTGTGTGATGAGACGATTGTTTGCTCTGTGTCTGGGTGTAATTTATCTATAATATGTATAAATGTACAAAAAGATGTATTTAAGTATTATATTCGTCCCCATAGATAGACCGTTTAACTCGCGTATCGCCTATCGCCAAGATTCCAACTCCTCAAGCTGCACAGACAGTGATGATGATTCAAGCGATATGGATATTAGTGACGAATAGTCTTACATTACTTTTATGTGTGGTAAAATAGTTCTTTAAGATATTTAATTTATGTTTTATGACTTTGTACCTCAGATGGATTACGCGAGTTAAACGGTCGGCTTAAAGACCCATAACACAAGCAAATATAATTGCTTAACTTGGGACTAGATGGCGCTGTGTGTGAACTGTGAATATATTATTACTAGCGGCCCGTCCCAGCTTCGCCCGGGTAGCTTCAGCCCACTCAACAATTTCCATAAAATGCGATAACCATAGCAGCGCCATCTATTGATTACTTACTCAACCCAGTCGAAAGTTATCGACATCTGTTAGAATCATTTGGAGTTAACAGATAATTGTGACTGTCAAATAATAACAGACAAATAATTAGCAATAAATTAAAATTGCGACTATAATTTGAGATTTAAACTATCCTATCTCTCAAGTTGGATCGAACTGCACATGGTGTGCGAATTTTATTATAATCGGTTAAGTGGTTTAGGAGTCCATTGAGGACAAACATTGTGACACGAGATTTATATATATTAAGATTATTATATTATTATTAATCAGCCTAATAGTCAGTTAACCTTTATCTAAGATTCACTTCAGCCGTTTCTAGTGTCCCACTGGGCCGGGTTTCCTTCAACTATCTTACGAGTTGATAGAGTTTTAGGCCTTAATCCACACACACTGCGAAATTCTGATTGGTGGATGTGACATGTTTTCGAATGATTAGTTCTAAGACATGCTGGTTTCCTTACGATGTTTTTTTCCCACATATTGAGCAGTGGCGATGAAATAATTCACACAAAGATGCGTGGGCACGACCGGGCTTCGAACCCTCAATCTAAGATATACAATTACTATATCCACATCCTCTGAGCCGTTTGCGAGATTCACAGCGAGACATTAAATGTATTTAGGTACAAAAATTGCTCGAATCGGACTTACTGACCTTGTCGTGATGGCCCAGTGGTATTGGTTCGATTCCCGGTTCGAGGAATAAGATTTTTTCAATATATTTTGAAAATATTGGTTACAGCTCTAAGTTTGTAACCGTATTTGATAAATGGCAATGGGCTCGCCATCACTCTCTGCCTACACTTTCGGGTAATACTGGCGCAAGTGCTTATTGTATGTATAATTTAAATTAATCTTACTAATATTATAAATGCGAAAAATTTCACTCAAAACTTGACGAAATCGAACGAAATTTGGCATAGACATTGATTAGAATTATATTCTGGAATAACACTTAACCTACTTTTATTGTAACCTATTAAATATTAAAACTAATATAAATATCTATATCTTCAAGAAACTTGCACGTTTTAAAACTAATGGAAGCGGAGGGTTTAAAGTGGATGATGATCGGCGGCCATCTTGGTATCCACTTCAAAACTGTTGCGGTCTGCGGTAGCACTATCACATTTCACATTTGAATGAACTCGTGTTTTAGGTAGGTAGCTACTTAAATGCACTTCCTTAAGACCTGTTAAAACTGCACCATACAATACTGCATTTATACAACTGTCTGTTATGTTTGTATACTATTTCAAATCAAAGTGGATATTAGATGATATTGATGGGTATTGAAATGAGAATGAGAGCTGCAGTTGACCGAGGCCCAACGAGCACAGTCTACCCAACGAGACCCGTTCCCTCTAATGGCTTTACCATGCTTCACGTTAGAACACGACTGAGTGATTTATAGCTTCACCAGGCGTTTCTTTGAAACACGACTGGGTCATTTACATATTTACATCTTCATAAAACATAACGTCGGAACATGACTGGGTCATTTATGACTTCACCAAGCATCATGTTGGAACATGACTGGTTCATTTATATTTTCACGAAGCATAACGTTGGAATATGACTTATATGACTCAATCGGTTAAGGCTTCAACTTTCTGGTTGATGCCTCACACCGAGACACGACTAGGTCCTTTATGGCTTCAACCGTCGTCACATCAAAACACGAGTGGTTCAATTATAGGAGTACCAGGTGTCACATTGGAACATTTAGCGATATGTGATGGGGATTAGCCACAGCTGAAGCCTTCTTCCAGTGAAATCTCCTCCTCAAATGTTCTAGTAAAAGTTTTATTCTTCTAGAAGTGTTCGCTCATATTGAGGAGCGGGGACGAATATCACACTATCCTCAAATGATACTCGTCACCGCTGTTTCGATAAAGTAAATTGTTTATGACCGTGAAGACATATGATTAACATAACAAATACAAAAAATATTCGTACTCTTTATCTATAACCTCTCTGTTTGTAAAATGACAAACATATTTATATAGGTACCAAAATTAGTTAATAATGGAAATAGATCTTTGTTCATATTGCAATAAAGCATAAAATTGTTTGTACAATTCAGTTGTTGATTGCGTACGGTCATTTTATCAATTGTTGCTAATAGTAAAATGAGTGGTACATATTATGAGTGGAGAGCGGAAACTGAACATTAAAAGACTAGTTAAAAATCACTAATACAGTAACTGTCTCGGTAGTTCAGTGGCAGCCTGTTCGATTGGATTTCCGAGTCGAACAAAAATACTTTTGTTATATACTCACCCTCGTATTTATAAACGTACTTTAAGCTCATTATAGCTAAAATTAGGTTATATTTCCTTTGTCTTTGTGTGTCATTTTTACATTTATATTAGTAAGAAAGAGATAAAGTCCATTTGAACGAAATAGAGGTAATTTTTCATGAATAAGGCCGCTAGAAAATTTTAATAGCAGCGGTAAGTTTGAACTTTTACCTTCTTTCAATTGACCGATTGATTTAAAATTTTGCAGGCATTTTTTGTAATAATAAATTTATCTTTTTTATAATTTTTTTATCCTTGAATCTAGTGTTAATGCAATACGTATTCAACATCCTTATAAATCCAAAATGGCCGCTGTCACAAGATTGCAGATCACCAATTTTCTAATACATTCTCAAAAGGTACGGGTATTAAAAGTACGATTGGAAAATTCTGTTAATTTATATTTTTATTATTATTTTTTTATTTATATCTAAGATGGCCACTAACACAAAATGACGGACTAATAATTGTTTATTTAGTACCTACATTTTAATAGTACCGTTTCGCCTAAAAACTTTTTTGGGAGTTATTTAGATAACTCTTCCTTTTTATAAAAACTTACTTTTTAATGTTTTTCAACAAATCTTGTTTGAGTTTTACCTACCTGTTGTTTCGCTTGTGTTGTTTTTGATTAAAAAATATATATGAAACATTATTTATTGATTCACAAGTTAATTGTTAATAACTAGTGATTGAAGCCTCCTTTTAAGCAAGTAATGCCTGTGTTAGGAGTTTCAACTCTCCTTAAGACCAATATTTTTTGTTAAACTAATTTAGTCTAGATACAAATAATAAAATAGTTCAAAAGCTTACAACTTAGACCAAACACAGCATGAACCCTCATTCGCAATCAAATCTCTCTCAGTACACAACGCACATCATGTTAATAGAACTGATAATATTCCTTATTACTTCGTTAATAGGGTATTATTTGTATATTTACAAACAAGGACACAATTTCTTTAAACAAAGAAATGTGAAGTATCTCCCGGGAGTACCGTTTTTTGGAAATATGTTGAGAAGTAGTTTCTTAAAACAGCATTTTGTTTATGATTTGGATAAAATTTATAAAGCTTTTCCGGGCGACAGGTGAGTTTTAATTTTTATTTTTTGTCCTGTTATAATAGGCATGCGCTTGACCACAACTTGCCCGATGTGAAGCAATGATGCAGTCTACGATAGAACGCGCTTACCCAATAAATACCGATTCACTCGTGACTTGAAGACAGGCAGATTATAGCTATCGGGAAACATAGATGCCGGCAACGAATTCCACAACTTGGCAGTTTGCACAGTGAAAATGAAGGCGTAGCCGTGGAGTTTCCACCATATAACGGTGGCGCATAGCCATACCTCTACTTGTCTGAAGGAAGAACGGAGATGGGGTAATAAGATTGTGTAATTCCCACGCACACTCTCCGAAGTGTATCCGATAAAAGACGGAAAGACTAGCAACTACCGCGATCGCGAGAGTCAGAGATAGAAAACGATGGGGGAGGTCCTTGCCCAGCAGTGCGACAGTACAGGCTATATAAAAAACACCTCCGCCTCCAACTTCGGGCAATACAAGCGTGAAGCAATGTAAACAGAGTTTCTTTGGTTTCAGATATGTTGGGTTAATGGAACATAATAAGCCGATATTTCTCATACGCGACCCTGAGCTGGTGAAGAACGTCACTGTGAAAGACTTCGATCACTTTACAGACCACAAAGAGTTCTTTGATGAGAACTCTGATCCATTGTTCGCAGGAAGTCTTTTATTGATGAAAGGTCAGTTCCTTTTAAACCAATTTAAATAAGGAGGAGATTGTCAATTCGAATGCATCTAAGAGTTGCGTACGATCAATGGTGCTGATCAATGGTAGGTACATCGATAAATGACACAAAGGGTCCGAATTGGTGTCACAGGTACCGTTGATTGTACCTACTATTGATTCAAAGTCGTGGTATTAGTACCATGAATGGTAACTGTCACTGTCACTGTCACTTCAACCTTTTTTAGTGTCCTACTACTGGGCACGGGTCTTCTCTCAACTATTTTACGAGATATGAGAGTTCAGGACATAATCCACACACGCCAGCCAAGTGCGGTTTGGTGGATGTCACATGTCCTCGAATGATTAGTTCTTAGACACGCCGGTTTCCTCTCGATGTTATCCTTCACCGATATTGAGCAGTGGAACATTAACCTCCGTCTTTTCGTCTTTTATTGAAAGTCGGTTAAAAATTAATGCCTAATACTGATTACATATTTAGAATAGAATATTATATTTTTGATTGCTGTACCGACGTGTGTGACTAAAGACAACAATCATCGTCATCATCAGGCTAATAGCGGTCCACTGCTGGACTTAGACCTCTCCCAATAAGCGCCATTGCACCCTGTCCTCGGTTTGTCGCATCCAGCTACTGCCGGCTATCTTTCGAAGATCGTCACTCTACCTAGCTGGAGGGCGTTTCACACTACGCCTGCCAAGACGTTGTCTTCACATGAGAACTCGCTTACCCTAACATTTATCAGTTCTTCGACAGATATGGCCAGCCCACTGCCACTTCAGCTTGCTAGACGCTATGTACAACTTTAGTTGTTTGTCGGATAACCTCATTGCGGTTTTTATCCTCCAAAGAAACGCCAAGCATAGCGCGCTCCATAGCCCGCTGAGCGACTTTAAACTAGTGGACTATAGGCCGACCGTTTAACTCGCGTATCGCCATCTGAGGTACAAAGTCCTAAAACATTAATTAAATCTCTTAAAGAACTATTTAACCACAGATAAAAGTAATATAACACTATTCGTCAATAATATCCATATCGCTTGAATCATCATCACTGTTTGTGCTGCTTGAGGAGTCTGAATCTTGTTGATAGGCGATACGCGAGTTAAACGGTCTATCTATAGCTGCATTGTGATTGTGAGAAAGACAGCAAACGAGCGAGTAAGAGAGAATGAGATCCGCTATTTTAATTTGTTTCTCTACTGTCGCGGGTTATTTGGTAGCAAAAATCTTTTCAATTGTTTTTATGTCCAATCTGTGTGTGCTGCGTCCTTATCTAACACACCGGACGGAGATATCAAAATAAATAAGACAATTTATCTAGGGTCACCTCGACGAGTTGTAATTGACCTTCCATCGTACAGTGGTAAATAATTTAGATAAAGGCCTTGACTCCTGACTGCGCAGTAGCCAATTTTAGCCGATCTCAATTATTGTTACTCCTAAGTAGGTATCACAGATTTTTTTTTTATTAAATTCGGAGACATGGAAGTTATGAAACAAACCTCCTCAAAAAATATCTATTCAGAAGAAATGTTATTTTGTTAATTTTTTTGTACTGTCCTTGAACAGCGGTGGTTAAGTTCGCAAGTTCGATCCCCAGTGCCCACAAATCATCGTGTAAATATTTTCATTACCGCTGCTCAATATCAGTGAATGAAAACGTCGTGAGGAAACTGGCAAGTCATTCTTCTGTCACCTTCTCACCGAAAATCATTCGTAATCACGAGTGAATCGGTATACTGGGTAGGCGCGTCCCGTTGTAGACTACATTATGCTTAACAACATGCAAGTTGAAAAAAATAAAAAGATAGTTGAAAGAAGATATTTGGACAGGGTTCAAGTGAAATGAAGGAATAGTTGGATTTCTACATAAGCGTCTAGTTTTTTAAGAGACCATGACAAAGAAAAATAATACGAAATTTAAAAAAATAAGCGATACACATAATTTGAATACTAGAAATAAGAACGATCTTGTAGCACATCATACTCGTCTCCACAAAATCAGTAACTCTTTTATACGTTTCTACAATAAACTTCCAAATATTATAATATTAGAGAAATGACTAATAACAAATTTAAAATAAATATAAAATCTACGTTATGTAAGAAAGCGTATTATAAAATTTCAGACTATCTAACGGATTAAAACGCTTGGAATTAAGTCGCTCTAATTCAACACACTGAACAAACAAAATGTAATAGATATAAGTAGTTCATTTCAAACAGGAAAAAAGCCTACTGAGTTTTTTGGTAGTGTTTCTTAGTAGTTGCCAATCATTCATGCACGGTAGGAAAAGGAATTGAACTATTTTTATGTAGACTCGCGTTTAAAAAGTAAATAAAGCATATTTTGATTTTGATTTTGAAAATGTTTTTTTTTACAGGAGAAAGATGGCGAACTATGAGAAACACATTGAGTCCAGCCTTCACTTCATCCAAAATGAAGATCATGTTGCCAATTATCTTGCAAAATACAGACAATATAATACAGTATTTGAACGGTAATTATGTGTAATTGTTAGTGTACAAAATGTTACCTGAAATATTAGTCATCCTTCTAACATATAATTTTGCGAAACAAGTGGTCATTTAGTACTTAAAATTTAAATTATACAAGGTGAAACGGAAAGGAATATACTCTTCCCGTTTCACCTTGTATAATTCTATGTCAAATTCTACGTCATTTGAGCCATATAAGAAAGAAAAGAAAGAAAGAAAAACATTTATTTGACAACGACAGGACACACAAAATTAAATGATAAAAAAAGAAACACATAGAAAGAAAGAAAAAAAAACAAACATAACAACAATTAAAAACAAGAGTAAGTGTGACCTATCAGTGTCAAACATGGACATTGCTCAGTAAACGCTGTGAGTGCCTACTAGAGGCGACCCACAGCACTGATTTTCAGCAATGTCCATATTCCCATAGAGTGATAAAAAAAAAAACAGCAAGAAAAAGAAATAATTCTCCTACAAAATAAGAAATGTGTGGTTTTAAGAAACTATGGTAAAACCGAAACTTTTATTCACATTAAAGACATTTAACTAAAAAATTTTGGAATAATAATTTGTCAATTTTTTTGTAAATACATAGACCCAGACTTAAGGCAAATAAAAAATGTTCATGCACACAAATATGTCTGTCTACAGTGGAAATCGGACCCGTGACCAACGCCGTGAAAAGGAAGTAAACTTTTTGGAGCAAAAATCTCCGAATGAACTAACATTTATTTAAATAGTATATTTTCAGAAAATCAGAACAAATCCATCGACGTGAGCGATCTAATCCATCGTTATACTAATGACGTCATAGCTTCAGCTGGATTTGGACTTAACGTTAATTCTCTGAAGGATAGAGACAATGAGTTCTACAAAATTGGGATAAATCTCTTTGATTTTGGTTTTAAACAATTATTCTTTTTTATAATGACAACGCATTTTCCAGCAATAACTAAGGTAATTTTACTAGTACTGATAATAATCAAAATATTCAAAACAAAAGTCATAGTAATTAACATAGAAAGAAGGAAGTTCCTAAATCAGATGCTTCTTTTTCACTAGTTTTCCACCGACGAAACTTAAGTGTAATGTCCAGCAGTAAGCCACATCATTCTTCAATAAATAGGCTATCTATGAGTCTAAGAATTTTACAAATCGAAGCAATAGTACCTGAGATTAGCGTGTTCAACTAAACAAACTCTTGAGCCTTATAATTTTAGTATATAAGCCGACCGTTTAACTCGCGTATCACCTATCGCCAAGATTCTGACTCCTCAAGCTGCACAGACAGTGATGATGATTCAAGCGATATGGATATTAGTGAAGAATAGTCTTACATTACTTTTATCTGTGGTTAAATAGTTCTTAGAGATTTAATTAATGTTTTATGACTTTGTACCTCAGATGGCGATACGCGAGTTAAACGGTCGGCTTAAAGATGTGTTTTTGGCATAATCCCTTTGCGTTAGCTTAGTTGGTATTCCAAAATATCTATCACTGATTGCAGAGGTTGGGTGCCCGTATATTTCCAGACAGCACGTATAAATTCTTTAGAAATATTGTCGCAGATACAATTGAGTATAGGAAAAAAGAAAAAGTGGAACGACCAGATATGATCCAACTCCTTATGGAAACACCAAAAGGTATTTCATTCGAACATTTCTGTAGCTTGATCCCCTAAACCTTTTGGTTATAGTCGAAGTTCATCTACACATTAGGAGGTCTCATGGCAGATCTCAGTAACTTGATCGATCGAAAAATTATTCAGTCTGATTGGACAAGGTTATAAAAAATAGATTCTAAAAGAAAACAAATAACCCGATTTCTTCCTTTAATTTCTGTAAGCATATTGGCCGCCTGCTCTAACTTGTGTCAGTGCTGGTAGTCGGCTGTAGGTTAGAAGCTGTTTTTCCATAACAAAGATAGTAAAAAAGTTGTTTTGCCTTTAAAATCGATGTTATGTCTCATAGATAATTTTTTTTCATAGAATGGACTCCGGATGAAATTACAGGACAGGTATTCATATTCTTCGCCGCTGGATTCGAGACATCTGCATCAGCTTTGATTATGTGCATCCACGAACTTGCTTTGAACACTGACATTGAGGAAAAATTGTACCAGGAGATTAGAAAGTTTCAGGAGGAAAAAGAACTTACCTTTGACAATATTAGCGAGCTGAAGTATTTAGATTGCGTTATTAATGGTATGTTTTACTTATTCTTAGCACAAGAAACACTAGAAATTGAGAACATTCCACACACGATAAGTAATGTTATAATGCAATTTTTCTGCTATCATGTACTAACACTATATTATGTAGAAATTGACACTGCAGTAAATCAACATAGCCCAACCTTTATCCTCTTAGCTATTCATGTTTGCCTGGTTCCCATTCAACTAGAGTTACATTAGGCTCATGTAAAAAGCTGGGTAAACTCCTTATTTCATGATTTTTGGTCAGTCGTTTGATGTAAAATATTGATTAAAAATTCCAGAAACATTAAGAAAGTGGTCTCCAGCCCTTATATTGGACAGAACTTGTGTCAAAACCTACGAACTGCCCCCTCCTAGGGAAGGTGAACGTCCTTGTGTCTTAAAACCAGGAGATGTGATTTACAACGCTGTAAATAGCATTCAATGGGACGAGAAATATTTCCCTGAACCTCTTAGTTTTAATCCTGAAAGGTTTTCTGAAGAAAACAAGCAAAACATCAAACCTTACACTTATATGCCGTTTGGTAGTGGACCGAGAATTTGTATTGGTAAGTATAATTCTGCAGGTTACAAAGATGGGTTTTTATAAAGTTTACGAAAACTGAAAACACAAAGCACAGTCTGTAACTTTTGTGTCAAAGCAAACCGTCGAGTAAATGGATTGCCCCTTTGCAAAATGCATATCGCTTTTCTAATTCGTTAGCTGTAAGTCCTAGCTACATATAGGTGATTATAAAAACTTACAAATACATATGTCACGTATGAAACAAACAAGAATTAACCAATTTTGTGTTATTTGTAAGTTTGTTTGTATTTATCGGTGAATTAGTATTTTTCTCATGTGATATGGTACTCCATTGACAAAATCAAAATGATTTTTTATCTATCTTTTATTTTACAGGCATGAGATTTGCGATGATGCAGATGAAGGTACTGCTCGCTCAGATAATATTGAACTTCAACATAGTGAGGGACAAAACCACTGTAGAACCTATAAAACTAAAACCTCACAACTTTATCATCGGTGCAGAAGGTGGGACTTCTGTCACGTTCAAGAAACGTGAGCAGTTGTAGATAAAAAGTTTTTTTTTTTACTAAAATAATTGAAACATTTAATAAAACCACAATGCATAAATATATATAAATAGATTTTCTTAAAACAATTAACAACAACATTAATTGCCCGTTATGATAAATATAAATATTAAAAATGCAACGCGAAAGTTTAAAATTATAAATATATTTAATATTAGAACAATTTTAATCACTTTAGTTTAAAAAAGATAGCAATGAATTCGGTAATGCATGTCCAGAGTGCACAGGAAGGCGCGATGGCGGCGCCAGTACGGGAACGCGCTCGAAGTGACTGTTCACATTGGCGCGCGCGATTAGCGTTTTCTAGTATTTCTCAAATACACGCAAACGTGTGGTTAGCTCGGAATACATTGAGAGCCCCGCAAGCCGCGTAGTCTACGTGACGCCCCGCGCACGCAGTGTGGACACTTGTATTCAGAATGCTTGTTGATTTGTCGCGCGTTAATTGCGCGTACCCCGTGCGCTCATAGCGGCTTATCGCTCGCGTCGCTCGTCGCGGCCGCCTGTCCACTGTTTCATATGTTTAAAGCTACGACGCTAAGAACATGTTTTATACACACATACAAAATATATATTCGTAAAATTTTTAACAACCCTCTTTTATGTCGGAGGTCAAAAAAAGATTGTAATGGGTGAAGAGAAGTACTCGTAATTATTATGTAGGTAGGTGAGTTTATTACTAATATTTTGTGTAGTTTTCATATTAATAAGCGATGTTGTTTGAACTAAATCTGATCAGTCAAATGGGTCAAACGATCACTATCTACACTATCGGCATTCTCTAATATAATATATCCCTAGGTAGGTGTATGTTGTAGGTATATGTTGAAATAAAATGTAATTATTTTTATAAACGTTTTCTTTCATAATAATCATCATCAGATTGGGGAGGTCCACTGGAGGTCTCCCCTTTAGAACACCACAACCACAGTTGTCGGCTGGCATTCATCGGGTTCCCGAAAATTTCACATTGTCATTAGTCCACAGCACGTGGCGGGTCGATACTGTAGTGGCTATTTCCTTAGATGACCACATCATTGCTTAACAACAGAAAAAACCTTTTAATTCGGGTAAATGTACGAAGGACGCTTATTAAACTAGAAGTATTTCCGACAGTTGAGAAACCTTGTTACATCGTTTTAGAAGAGTCTCTTGGTAAAACTGTCTTGGGTGAAAATTCACTTCAACCCTTTTTAGTGTTCCACAGCTGGACATGGGTCTTCTCTCAACTATCTTACTAGTTGAGAAAGTTTAGACCTCATTCCACACACGCTGGCTAAGTGCGTGTTGGTGGATGTCACATGTCCTCGAATGATTAGTTCTTAGACATGCTGGTTTCCTATCGATGTTTTTCTTCACCGATATTGAGCAGCGGCGATGAAACAATTCACACAAAGATGTGTGGGCACGACCTAGGATCAAAGACGCGGCTTCGCGACCTTATATTTCAAAGGCGAGGCCAATATTCCTGCGCCACCGCTGTTTTTGCTGTCTGCCTGCTGTTCGATGCAAATTGTTAAAAGCTAATTGTACAAGATCACAAGGTGAGGATGAACTCGTGTCGGTGGCGAGAGGAGCGATGAAATTAGGTATCTGTGAAATCAAACAATTTCTGTGAACACAACCTTTTATATTTCACTAGCTTCCGCCCGCGGTTTCGCCCGCGAAATTGATCTCACTAATCTTGTTTCTCCATACAAACTTTGGAACCCCGTTTCACCCCCTTAAAGGGTGACTTTTGAAAAACCCTTTCTTAGTGCACCCTTAGACCCCATAAGGAACCTATGTGCCAAATTTAGAGTCTCCAGACCCAGCGGTTTGGGCTCTGCGTTGATATGTCAGTCAGTCAGTTTCTTCTTTTATATATTTGGATTACTTTATAACTTGTGAATAGCTGCAAAATTCTATTAGATTCAGTTAATCTCATGATTGTTTCACTACGCTAACACAGCTAAAACACATTTCGTGTATTTTCATAGCTAAATTACGTTCATTTGGCAGGCTTTCGTCCTGTTTTTAGAACAAGCACATTTTAACTTGCCACGTTGCTGTGGTTTAGGGTGACCATAATGTTTGTTATAAAGTAGGACAGAAAAAAGAAAAACAATATATAATTATATCCTTCTTGAACTGTCCGCTAGATTATAAAAAAAAATAGAAAATGTATTTTTTCATTTTCAAATTAAAAAAAAAAATCATTTTTTTATTATTCTATTATTGGATTTTGCCTGTTGTTAATTGATAATGTGGTCTACGATGGAACGCGTTCATAAATATTTGTAAGTATTTGTTTGAAAAACTGGAGGACGTTAGAAACGTGCAAAAGAAAAATGCCCGTATAAGAGAAGCAAATAAAATGATAACATCGGCGCCTATAAAATAAAATAGTGTTATGGATTTCTCGTTCGAATAAGTTGGACGACCGAGCGGCTATAAAAGCGCTGTCATCGGAGGTTACACGTCATCGGTTTGACCGTCCTCGGACGGCTCACCGAAAATGTCCGGTGAATCAATAGAGGCCCTTCCGGCCTATAGGGTCATCGTGATAACATTGAACTGTGCCAACGAAACTAGTGTAGTAATATCCACTTTTTGTGTTAATTATAAATCTCTGCCATTTTAACTAAAGTCTTTTTATTTTTTTATAAGTTTCCCTTCTGATTTCTAACAATATCGTAATACAAAGGAGGTTTCAAGTATTCTGCTACCAAGATATGAGACGATTTACCACCTCCTCTGCGACGAAGTATATCCTAAATGACTTTGAAAACACATTTGCATAGAGAATACCTCAACCAACAAAAATTATTGTAGCAGTGCCGTGTGTCATTTTGTAGCTATTAACTTACATACAAAAGTTAATATTAACCAGATAGTTAGTTGTTGTAATTTAAATTAGTAGAGTCCACATTGGTGGTGTAAGTATAAGTTTCTGGTGTGTACTTATATTCATGTCGCCACATATTCGGGGCCAGCTGAAAATCAGTGCTGTGCGCTAGTACAGCAATTACTGAGCTGGATCCCGTGTTGCAATCCCGTGTTTAAATTGTTCACCCAGTAACTTAGCAGATATAAATTGTATTACAGTTTAGGAGTAGTAGATTTTACAAAATTGCCTTTCATCGGGCACAATTACGAACTTCGAGTAGTTTATTAGGAATGTCTGATTGCTTAACCCGTGATTCGAAACTCATGGTTATTACTTGTATGAAACAGATTGTTATAAACTAAAAATTTTATTGTTTTTTTTTTAATGTCGTCAGTGTTAAAACAGTTTAGGTCTTATTGCACACACGCTGGCCAAGTGCGGTTGAGTGGATGTCACATATCCTCGAATGATTAGTTCTTGGTTATGCTTAATGGAAATGATTCACACAAAGATGTGTAAGCAAGACCAGGGATCGAACGGGCGAACTATTTCTAAGGTGAGGCCTGCTTTGTACCTATATTACCTACTGATTAAGAGTAAAAAATCTACGTAGAATCATCCAAGTTTTATGTGGGTAATATTTTATGTTCTCGTTTAATAAAGGTAGAACAACACTACGGGGGTTCTTCCGCTTCATTATCCTGCCTTAGACTCTGTAACACTGTATATAGCCGTAGAAATACCTGCTTACTTTTATGAGGGTTTAAATGTAGTGTAAAGTGCAATTTAGTGATGCTTATACAAATAAAAAAAAACAGCAAATGGTCACCCCACACGCTTGCGGATTAAATTATTAAAACACAATAATCATATATTAATAGCAGTTACAATGTTATTTAAGCACTGAACAGTTTAATAATTTGTTATTGTAAGTATTTGTATTGTAATAATTATTGTAAAAAAATATAATTTCTAATGCTAATGTAGTGCATGTCTATAATTGGCATAAACAAAATCCCTTGTACTTGCCAATGATTTTATTGTAATATTTAGCTTTATACTGCTTTATACTGCTGAAATTCCTATTCACATAATAAAATGAATAATAAATAAAATTTAAATGTCTGATTGCACAAATTTTACACAGATTTTGATCGCTATTCAAATTATTAAGTGTGTTGTCATCTAGCGAAATTTAAAATGAATGTAGATAATAATTAATTCAAAATTTTGAGGCATTCAGCTTAATTTTTTAATAGGTTTCTCCCTTATCAATAAATAGAGAAGAACATGAGAATATTAATATTATAGTAATGATAATAATATAGTGGGACATTAACACACATAGCCATGTGATCGCAAACTAAGCAGAGCTTGTACCATGGAAACGAGCTAACTGGTAATATACCTACTACTTAAAGACTTTTCCATTATAAATTTATATATACTTAAGTATAGATAATCATACCCAGAATCAAGACAAACAGACGTGGTCATCACACAAATGTCTGACTTGTGTGGAAATCGAATATACGACCTGTGGCATAAAAATATGTATCTCATCGGCCTCGCCACCAGCCCGTCAAATTTATATGTATATATTTCAATCTATACTTCGTCACTGTTCATTGTTTTCAAGTGTTACAAAGAAAAAAGAGACAAAATATGAAATAAGTTTACCCAGTTTCCACTATGTTTATTTGTGAGGCCGTTTGACTTTATAGTAGAACGTGGATTGAAAAGACATTATCTCACGTCGGTAGTATAAATTATTTAAAAAAAAGAGATAATTTACAGAAATAAAATTTATTTCTTTACTCAATCAACGTAATAAAATAATTTATTAACAAAAAAAAATTAAACCGACTTCAAAAACGAAATTTAAAATAGTAAATAGTAAATTTACTTAGCTTACAGTAATTCGTATTGTAAATTAGTTAAATAGAAATATTTAATAAGTATTTGATATAATTTGAAGTCGGTGCTAAACAATATCTACTGTATAGGTATTTTCAATCTTTCTCACAAAGTAAGGTTGTTGTATTATTTAATTAGCAAATTAGTTTGGCGTGAAAGTGTCACATACAGAGTTATTTTCGCGTTTATAATATTAGGGAAGTATGGTTAATAATCATTTTTGACGGGCCGGTGGCGTGATTGGTAACGCCGCAAGTCGTGGGTTTGTTTCCCCCCCGACACAAACATTAATGATGAACATTTGTGTTTGTGTCGAGTCTGGGTGTAAATATATATTATAAGTATATATTTACAAAAGAAAAGAGTTATATGTATAGTATATACCAGTTATCTGGTTTCCATAACACAAGCTTTGCTTAGCTTGGGACCAGATGACCGTGTGTGTTAATGTCCTAGAATATTTATATTTATTATGTATAATCTATAATGCGGCTACAGAATGGTCACCCTAATAGTTATAGTGCGATGTGTGTTAATGTTAATTCAGTGGCAGAAGCCGGGCTGAACCGCAACTATAAATTTGTCGAGGCAGCGCTTGGCAAATAAACTGGGCTGTCGTTA